>CM060187.1:34086202-35375202 GCA_030549335.1 Pontederia crassipes
ATTGGAATTTAAACGTACGTAACCCTGCATTCTGCTTCCAACCGGCCATGTGCGACCGCATATATTTAACTTGGTCAAACATTCTTTTTCTTCATCAAAATGATCAACTTGTCATTTTTTTTTGTTTCACATAATTTTCTATATATATCCATATATATATATATATATATATATATATATATATTAGTTATGTCGGAGGCTGTTCGATTTAATTGTATACTAAGAAGTTCGTCCTATCCTATCACTTGTAGCCGGTTCTCTTAATGCTTTACGAATCTTTTTCATTTGATATTAATTATATACGTATATATATTCTTGCATGTGAAATTATCACCTGCTCAAAGTAAACTTAAAATTGTAAGATGGTGATAGTTTTATATATTTTAATCAAATCTAGACGTTGCAACGAGTCATTTCCGAGGGCATTATTTAATGGCGTGTGGCCCTAAAAGGGAACACGCCGAAGCCTTCCGTGTCTCAAGCTCTCGACATGTTGCGGTAGGAGTCCTCCTAATGTAGCAATTAGGCCATTTAAGTGTGTTCTTTGAATCGTGAAACTACACTTGAACCCCCCACCCACTCAGCAACAAGATGACAAAGTGACAACACCAAGTACAGTCTGATTTCTCTCTCTTTCTCTTTCCTCTCTCTCTCGTTGATAGAGATTGATCCACCACAACTTCAGCAGGATCTAATTGTAATCATGCATTAAGTAGACCATATTTCGAATCAGACATCACATCATTGAAATTCATTTACCGTTGCATGACTCTTCTTCTTATGAAATGAAAATCTAACTTAAGTACAATAAAAAAACCAATAAAGAAAAAACAATATTTTTATAATCGGACGACGATTTAATCGAGATTCAACCAATCTAATTAGATTCAATCCAGTTGAATTATTTTTTTTAAAATTAATATTAATTTTAATATTTTTAAAGATATAGTATATAAATATTACATTAATAATCTATTAATAGAAAATTATTAATATAATATAATTTTATTTATTTAAAATTCTAATAGTGATAAATATAAATTTTCGCATGTAAATACTAATAGGTTATAACAGATTTTTTATGAGTTTCATTAATATATTTTATCTTCAATTACTTTTATTTTTTAACATTTTTTTATTTTCATTTTTATGCCCTTTAATTATTTCTTTTTCAACATTATTCAAATTTTAAGACTTACCATTTTTATTTAATTTTTTTACTTCTCCTTCTTTCCATTCTCTTCGACTTTCACTTTTAATACTCTTTTAGTTTCCTATTTTATGTTTTATTTTAAATTTAAACTTGAAACGGTTGAACCGATTCATCGATATATTTTACTGATTCAATCAATTTTTGTCCGGCTCAATGTCAAAAATAATTTTATCATTCAATCAGACCGGATCAATGACTTATTCGTAGTTGAATCGATCGATCCGGTCCATTTTTAATAATATTGAAAAAAACATACCTTAGATTTACTTGTTGCAAAATAAATGCACTGCAATTTAGTAATAAATCATATTAAATAGACTTGGTAGACTTGAAAAGAGAAGAAGATAATTCGTTTTTTTTTTTTTTACATGACTCAAAATTTGTAATAGGAAGAAGAAAAAAACATATCTGAGATTTGAATGTACGGGTGAAAATCAAAGGGGGTAAAAAGGTGGCCAATCAGGGCCAATTAATTTGGTCATCGACACCCAACCACCACCCACAAAAGGGAAGCATCTTTTCTCTAGGGCAGAAGACAAAGTAAAAGAGTGAACTGGAAGAATAAAAAAAATCATTTATCTTCTAACCTTTTCAGTACCAACTATGTAAAAGAGTATGGTCATATCACTACAAAAATCATGCAGCTTTGTTTGCAGCAATGATGCTGATCCTACTTTATTAGGAAGAGGTCAGTGCATGATGCCAACATATAAAACCATTACAATGAATTAGCACCTGTGATGGTCTTTCATTGACAGCAAAAACATGATGATCATCATCTGTGACTCACTCTTGTTATCAAAGACACTTTTTTTTTAGTTGATGAATTTTATTTTCTTCTGTACGCCTGGATTTGGCCCACCATGTTTTCAGTCAGTCTGCTTTAGAGCTTGGAATTTAGGCAATCGAGTCACAGCAACATTTAGCTGTATTGATTAAGGGGAAAAAAAAAAGAGAACTAGGTGTTTCCCTTGTAAGTGGCCTTCCATGCATCCAGCTCTAACTTTGACACACATATACTGTTAGAATCAGCCCAGAAGAGCTTGTTCTTGTACAAAGTGTCCCCATGACAGCTTGATCAGAAGGACAAGTTGAAGAAGAGAGGAAAAACAAGCATCAACTCAAAAGGTAAGACTTCTTTTTTCCTCATGCATGAACACATGAACCTTATGATGGACAGCAGATGGAGAAAATTCCAGCAAGTTGAAGTGGATTTGGATGGTTGCATGCGACCATGGAGCTCTGTGTGACGCTGAGTTTCTCATCCCATCATGATCATGATTATGATCACATATTATATGGGTGCTCGTTTTGTGGTATACAAGCTTGGGATTGGTAAGTGACAAAGGTCCAAAGTTGTTCCTTGCAGAATTTTGTAATTTCCTTTCTATTACATTAACAGAATCACGAGTAAGTAATTAATAAAACTCAGGTTTTATCTTAAGAAACAAGCAAAAAATAAGTATCCGAAGAATAAGAATAATGCAAAGCCATACGCTTCGACTCATAGATGAAGAAATCACGAATTCAATTTCTCATGCCATATTTAGCTTCTAATTTGCTTCTTCTTACGTTAGATCTTGAATTTATAACTTATAACCTTTTTATAATCTTATCTTCAAATTTCTTTAATATATAGAATTTTTTATCTTATCTATAAACATCTTTCGATCTTAATAAGATGCCGATGTGGACAACCTCATTTCATTAATGAATTTTAGCTGTTATTTTTTCTTTTTTATTGTGTAATCTATATATTTGTTTTTAAACTTAACCTTCTTCATTTTCTTTAGACAATTATTTTTATTCTTCCCTTTTCTATTACAACACATCACATACTTAACTTTTTAATTATTTCACATCTCTATCTTTTTATAAAAGCAAAATTGCATGCTCTTTATGTTTGTTGGGTGTTAGGCTCATGCGACCGTTTCCAAAGTTTCTCTGATGGGCTTCGTCTTCTTAATGGTCGGTTCACGTGGAAATATATTATCAACAATTATCTGAATTTTTAGTGCAGATTATAATTACTCCAAATTTGAATGCAAATAAATACAGTAGTACATCACTGGTTCCACATTTGATGCGATTTTTTTTGTTATGCCAATTATCAACTTGTGCTAATCGAGGTATGCATATATTAATTTTATATTTGTTTTCTTTTGCTAAATATCCTTCAACTTTGGACCTTCCTCCGATTCTACTTTCTACATTTACCTTGTAATTAAATTATTCTCCAACTATCAACTTATTTCACAAACTGTCCTTTTTACTTACTATCGCTCATTTTTCGATTGTATGATCTACGTGTCATATTTCTCTCTCTTTTACGTGTGTTTGTAACATGATAATAATAATATAATAATACACAAATTTTTAAAATGAGGGGGCATGTCCCCTCCTCTTCCCCCTCCGATTGCCGATCGCTTGAGCGCCAACTGACCACCAAAGGGAGAAGAGGAGGGGGCGGCCGCCCCTCTCCCCCTCCCTTCTCCAGCGTCGAGGAAGAGGAGGCTCCTCTGTGTGAAGGGGGCCATCCCTCACCTCACGTGCAATTGCACGTGGAGGAGGAGGGCTCCTCTCTTCTCCGACGTCGGAGAAGGAAAGGGGAGGGGTGCCCCTATGCGCAGATGAGGGAGGGGGAGGGGCGGCTACCTCCCCCTCCTTTACGAATCACACACACAAAGGGTGCTGTAACATCTTGAGACTCATGTAATTTTCACGTGCTCAAAGTCAACTTAGAGACGTTACATAATTTTATATAAAAAATAAATATAGTAAAATGCGAAAATGATCATAAGAACATCTAAAAATTCAAACTATATGACCCGGAATGTCCATAACTCCACAATACTAAAAGTGCAGAAAAGTAACAACTAATATATAAATCACATAATCATACATTATGTGTAATATTTCTGTCACTAAGTCTGACAACATACATCACCATCTTCTATCATCAACTCATCTGCATGAATCCAGATGCAAGAAAAAATCATGAGTATAAAAATACTCAATACGTAGGATTTAATCATAACAATAATAAAAAAATTAATAGTGCTCAATAAATCAATAACAATATGATACAATAAACAATAGAGCACTGGATGGAACAATAGGATAGGAGCTCAATAAATCAATAGATCTGTAAATCAATAAAGTCATAAATCAATGAAGAGAATAGGAAATGGGTCGTTGTAGCTGAATTGGTCCGCGCCCAAATCTGATGTTGTCTGGGTTTGTAGAACTCATGTCGTGTCCATAATGAATCTGGGTCGTGTAGATACAGCCCGGGTCGGGTTCTACTGCTGACAAAAAATCGTATTTCAACACGATTTTTCAGCCACTATAACTATACCACATGATATCCAAATGATGGACAATTTATATAATAAATTCTCGGTACAAAAGAAAAATGAATAGGGTTCCATGTCATGAAAAACCGAGGACATAGGAATTTCTCCTACGTATCAAAAGTTGGTTGAAAAATTAACTGCAATCATTTTTCTAGAAAATTGCACGAACACCGAAATTTGAACGACGATTACTCTTTGTCCACATCTCAAAATTCGTGACCACCACTTCAAAAATCTTTTTCTATATGTCGACTTTGAAACTAGCCACCGCGTGCTCTTTAGAATGCCTCAGTTTTCATGAAAACGAAGGGCAAAATGGAGCTCATGGTGTAGAAATTTAATTTTACTGAAAGGAGTTTCCAGCCACCTCTTAATGGCTATTTATAAATGTAGTCTAAGGTTCCAACTTCTATTTTGCCTTGAGCCTTTTAGAATCAATCTTGATCATCCATCACTAATGAATCATCTCATAATTTTTCAAATTTAATTAAATCCGAATTTACTTAATAATCCCATAAATATCTTCATAACAATTTCACCTCTTCTCAAACTCTTCTTTCCCAACTTCTCCCATAATTTTCATCAATTTCAATCAAATAATTCCATAGTATCAAATAATAATTTTCTATATCTCATTAATTAATAAAATACTCATTTATTTATTTAACAAAAATTGAAGTCGTTACAGGTGCCCCCTTCATCGCAACACAATCGTGCATAGAGGAGGGGGTGGCGCTACCCCCTTCCCCTATGGCGAGTCGTATGCAGAGGAGGGGTGGCGCTACCGCCTCCCCCTGTGGCGCAATCGTGCATAAAGGAGGGGACTACGTTGTCCCTCCCCCTCCCTTCTTCGGCACCGAAGAAGAGACGGAGAAGGGATGGTCACCTCCTCTTCTCCCGCCGATTGTCTAGAGGGAGAAAAAGAGGGGGCATGCCCCCTCAATTTTTTATTTATTTTTTATTTTTTTTAGTTTAATGTTACCATAATAATCGAACACCTGCAATTCACGGAGAGAGAAGTTCATAGTTGTAGGGTTGTGTAATTACAAAGTAAAACTGTAAAAGTGAGTAAAGCTGAAGGGTATTTACTGAAATTTACCCTTTGTTTTTTATTAATGACTCTTCTAAATCCAATGGTTATCTCCTACACTTAAGGCATTTTAAAGGTGGTCTCTTCTTCGCTTAAGTAATATCTCCAGTTTGAGTTTGAATACAAAAAAAATTCATGTTATGAGTCTCACCTTCCACGAGCATGCAATGTAGAACGACTTTATCAAATTAGTTGAGCTCGATGGTAGATCGACATTCAACTTATGGACCTTTGTGCTGAATTTGATCATCAGTATCGCTTCCGAGGGTTACAAAACAAATGGGCTTCTATTATCATGACTGAGTTATGTAGCAGTTTATAGTTACCTTATTTTTTTAACTTTGTGAGAGTAAGAAAAGACCGTTGGAGATTTCACTAACATTTTCCTTCGTTCCAAATAGAATAAGAAAAAATCCTCCACACCACCTTCTTCTCCACTTCGAAAGGCAAGGCAATCTCTCATCCTAGGAAGTTTTTACCCATTAATTTTTTGCTCAAGAGGTAGGCACACCTCTTTTACAAAGGAGCACTCTCAATCTTTTTCCTAGTCCGAGAGATAAGATAAAACATCTTCTACACATGGGCTCACACCAAAATATCTAAACAAATGTTTCTTTTATAATATCAAACTCACTTGAAGAAAAATGAGAAAGAAGAGAAGATTCAACAATATGGCTCAATAACTTCAAATACTTGATTGATTCTACACCCCTTAGACCCTTTTATAGTCCTCTTTGGATAATATGATCGTTGCCATTTCGTTTGACAAAAAAACTAGCCGTTATAGGTCATTTTACATGTGGTCCGATCGATCGGTCTTCAAAATTTTGTGATTTATGACTTCTCTATTCAAATCGATTGACCGGTTCACCTGGCTAGTCGACTGATTCGCCAGATTAGCTGGTCGACCACTCTGCACTATTTTGCACATAACTCTTTGCATCGATATAAGAATAAAGTGATTTAAAATTCATTGAAAAGCTAACAAAGTTATCTACAACTTTCATATACATATTAGTCCAAATATAAATGAAACACATTCAAATATTAACTTTAAGTTCAGTGCATAAAATAACACATTTCGAATTGAACTTTTCTCGCACTTTAAACATATAACTCTGATTATTCGATATTTATATCATCAAAATATAATTGGATATAGCATAAAAACTTTGTTCCAACACATACAAAGTCTCAAGAATTTCATAAATGTATACTTTTCATTGTATTTTCTATATTTTAGCATTCGTAATAGGGTTATTTTCATAAACCTTCCCTAAATTATTGTGATTTTCTGCATCTAATATCAAACTACGGACTTTTTTAATCTCTAATCTATCATGATTTTTTCACTTTAGTCCTTCTGTCTATTTTTATTATGTTTTTCGCTATTTTTGATTTCTTTTTCATTTATGAAAAGTCTAAATTATCCCTCCCTCCATAACACATCAAATAATAAATATAAAAAATAAAAAAGAATAAAAAATCAAGGGAGGGTAACTTAGTCTTTTCATAAATGACAAATTTTTTGTTTACCACTTTATTTTTTATATTTGTTATTTCATATTTTTCTGGAGGGAAGGGTAATTTCATCTTTTGATAAATGGAAAAAAGTAAAAATAATGGAAAATGTAACGGACGGAAGGATTAAAGTGAACAAAATCGAGATAGTTTAATAAAAAATAAGTTCGTAGTTTGGGGTTAGATGTGAAAAATCGTAATAATTTAAGGAAGGTTTATGAAAATAATCCTTCGTAATAATACTACTTTTTAGCACACTTATCCCAATGCGTTTGAACATTCTATTATTATTTCATGGAGACTATGATAAAAAAATAAATTTAAATAACTTCACATTTATGCAACTACCTTATTTATTTTAATAATCAATTATAAGGATGTGATAATATTTTAAATAAATTACCTACATTATAATTGAGATATAAAATTAAAATGTATGTCATTTTTATAATGATTGGAAGTCCCTAAAATGATTAGTTGGATACAAAAATTTCACATTTGTCTTTATTATCATATATAAATTCAAAAAAATCAATTTTGAATGAGGTAATGATATTAATAATAATCATATCTCATTAAAAAATAATTGAATTAGGTAATGATATTAATATTAGAACAAAATTAAGTCAAATCGAGAATAAGATAATCAAATCATTAACATAATCATATTATTTTTATGTGTACAAGAGATTATCAATTGTGATTTATTACTATAGCAGAATATAATAGTGAATACAATATTGTATATTAAAATTATGAAAACTTCTTTATATAATTTATCGAATTGTTTTATGATCTAACAAATGCGTCAACATAGTAATTCACTAAGTATGCTGGTTAAACTATTTATTTCTGATATGACATATTATATATATATATATATTGGATTAATGGAGGTGTAATCCCTTTTAGGTGAAACCTAGTGCAGCTCTTTATCTGGGCCGTCTAATTAAGATGAAGGGTTCATATGAAACCTCTTTCTTTCTCCCTCTCTTCTATCTCTTGCGTGTGACGTTCCTCCCCATCCAAGCTTCTTCGTCGTTCCTGCAGCCGTCGCTGGCCTCTCTAATCATCGTTCCTGCGGATCCCCACCGATCGTCGCTGCCCCCGCGAGCACACAAGCCCCCTCTGTGATCGCCAACTGCCATCTCCGTCCTCCCCTCTCTCGTCGTCGCCCTGATCAGTGCTGAACCACCATCGATCCCCTCTCTCGCCCCTGCCCCACTGTCGATCCGCGCTGCCCTATCGTCGACATCAATCCCCATCTGCGTCGCGCCGATACGCACCACCTCGATCCATGCTGCTCTCTCGTCGATCCACATTGTCGACGTCGATTTTCCCCATTCTGTGATGCCCCGCCTTCGATCTACATTGCCGAGTCCACGCCACTGTTCCCCCATTATCGATTGTCGATGATCTGTCCAAAGAGAAAGAGAGAGATAGAGAGAGGGAATGTTAGATGAATCCCATACTTCGATGGAAAATGAATGGTCCAGATTAGAGCACTGCACCAAGTTTCAGCCAAGAGGAGTTACACCCTCATTAATCCCTCGCAGAGCAGGAGCCGTCCGACTTGCATGAGAGTGCATCAACGGATGAGAGCATTCGCGTCCAACCTGAGCAGTTCGATTGCCATGTTATGATCTAACAAATTCATCACTATAGTAATTCACTAAGTATGCCGCTTATACTATTTAATTCTAATGTGACATATTACAAACTAATATATATATATATATAACAAGAGAGAGAGAGAGAGAGAGAGAAGAATTTTAATGTGCTACCACAAATAGTGGTAACACAGTGCGATCGCAGAACAGGAGTCGTCCGACTCGCGTGAGAGCGCATCAACGGATGAGAGCATTTGCGTCCAACCCGAGCAGTTCTCCAATAATTTGGGAAGGCTAGGTCAACAACCATGAATCATGTCTCATCCTTTCTTCTCTGCAATTGCATGTGATATCATTTTTCAATCGAACTGAGTGGAATGCCTGTGATTTCATCTCACCGGTGGAATACTTCGCGACCTCATCTCAATAGAACGCTTTTCGTACTTCTTCTAGCAGTTCAGTTGATCTAGGAAGGCTAGGTCTCTCTCGATCGCTGCTCACTCTTGCTACATTTTTGGCATGCAAACCTCTGTGTACCATCCAAGAATGGCATCCATCTCTCCTCTCCCATGCCCTCGGATGCATCTGATGCCAGAATTGTTAACAATTATTATGCTAGCAAGTGTACCAAAACTAATTTCAGAAGCTAATAAGAAATAACATGATTAGGATAAATGATGTTGCAGAAAATTAAATAACAAAAGAATAAAGAATAAAACTAAACTAAACTACGGATGTCTAAGATTTTATGATATATTATAAAGATTAAGAACAAACTTGTTTCACTTATACAGTAATTGATTTAATCAATAAATAATCATATTCAACTTTTAAATGGATTAGGAACATCTAAAGTATGATCTTCCTAATCGGGTCAACAAACTATTCTTAATTCTAATAAGATGTGAATATCCCACTCGACTCTACTCTTATTCCTACTCAGATTAGAATGTGATTCCTACACTACCAATCCGCTCACCCGAGTTAACTTGGCAGATCGCGCAATTTAATACTTCGCTCGACTCTATTAGATTACGATATGAATTGCTTAAAGAAAGATAATGAATTAATAGACTGATCACATTGTCCAGTTAATAATCAATTAATAATTCAAATAAAACTAATGAAAAGTCTTAAACATAACAATCATGTTCTTAAAAGTTAAATAAACTACAATCAAAACTATAAAAAGGTTCACAAATTGTCTTAACAATAAGACTTGCATAAATAAACCTAAAACTTAAAAGATAAAAACATATTCTAAATTATTTACATTACAAAGCTCATGATAGCACTTTAAAACATAAATTGATGCATCCCAACATGAAATAAAACTGGAAGTAATATCTAAAACGAAGCTAAAAATTATTGCACGATCCTCATCCGAGATCACCGCACAAAAAGTCCTTTCAATTATTCTTCAAGTTGCCCCAACTTTTTGTCTTCAAAGCACAAGATGCAGGCACTCGCATCCAGTGTTGTAAAACCCGGCTCGGCCGGTCGAATCAGTCGGGCCAGTGTCCGGAAGGGAAAATGGGTCATGGGTCGACCGAAACCTTTTGACCCATGTTGATCCGGTCAAAACCCGAGTTTGACCGGCCGACCCGCCATGTTCATGGAACTCGGCCGGTCCAATTTTTTAATTTTTTAATGGTCAAAACTTAAATAGTTGAACCGGAACCCCTAATCGTCTCTTCTCGTGTCGTTTCGACTTCGAATTTTGACGGTGGATGGAAGATTTGACAAAGTGATAGCATTCCGATGATGATCGAGGACATCAAGCTTTCAACATTTCAGCTTACCTCCTAAGTCAGGGGCCAATTGAATATGATCGGCCATACATCATAATTTCTTTGATTGTGTTATGAGTCATGTGATTAAAAGTATATTATCATTACTAAAATATATGTATACCAATTTTACCCACATATTATATTTCGGTTCAACCATTCGGTCCGTCCGGGTCCGACCTGACTCGTCGATGATCCGAGTCAATGCTCGGGTTGGGTTTTACAGCATTGCTCGCATCCCTTCTTATGGCTATAGAATGCTTCTATTTATAGTGGTTCAAATTTTCATGTGATCGAAGAAAAAATAAAAATATTTTTTATATACAATAAGGTAAATTCAGAGTAAATTTAATTCTGATATTTTGGCCCTATCAAACTTGAAATTTTGAGTCATAAAATCTTTCCAATTGATTCCTAGGATATGTCGTATGAGTAGGAGTCATTGTATACTTGAAATCTAATTAGAAATGGGTGAGTAAAGGTGTTTCAAGCCTAATTATAAATTGATTCAAGTCTATTTAGGCCTTCATGGGTGAGTAAAGGTGTTTCACAGCCTAAACATTATACAAATCTAATTAGAAATGGATTTTTACGATCCGTTACTGGCGTTTCACGGCCCTTACAATGTGTAAAAACATGAAGTTCATGACTCGTGGAAGGCTAGTCACGGTCGTGCCTGAGACAATTTTCTAAAGTGAAAAATTGCATTTTAATGGCCCATTTCTATTGTTTCATGGTTGTGTCCAATTCTTCACGACCCACACGTGACATGTAATTCAACCCTTGACAAATTCATTATTTTTTAATTTCTGATTTCATTTTAACTCCGATTTGAGCGTGATTTTCTCCATTGACTTTGTAATTCAATTTTCTTGTTTCCTAAACCATAAAATACAATATTTCAATAGATTTTTATTTTTATAAAATTAATATAAATAATATCATAAAATAATATATGCTATTAAAAAATAATTCGAAATAAAATTAAATGCAATACTACATATATGTTGGCTTCCAACCACCTCCCCGCTTTCATTATGCCACATTCTGATACCCTTGCTGTCTCTCTATTGTCGTACGTATTGCCCTGAACATGTTTGGTGTGCCCCAATGAGAGTCGAATCCCAAGAAGCGAGTGGTCATCATGAGGATGGGGCTCATCTTCATCTTTGGGATCTCAATGACGGAGGAGTGCCCATGAAAGGATGTCGTCGAAGGAGAGAGCAAGGACCAAAAAAGAGAGAATTGCATAGGAGAGAAGAGAGGAGAACAGAGGAGAGATCATGAAGCGACATTCTGCTCTCTCTTGCTCGGTTGAAATCGCAAGAGAACCGCTCGAACAAATGAGCTCGAACCATTCAGCTTGGACGTGAATGCTCTCATTCATTCCGTCGCACTGTGCTACCACATTAATATTCCCGTACATATGTTATAAGTGTATATTTTATTATACGTGAGTGGAAGAATACATTTGACTATCATCCAACTTATAATTGATTTTCATCTCAACAAAATTCGAATTTGATATATATATATATATATATATAGAGAGAGAGAGAGAAAGAGAGAGAGAGGTATATTAAGGTGCTACCACTACTCTTGGTTGTACGGTGTGACCAACGACTGCAGAGCATCCAATCAAGACTTTTGTGGATCTACGGTTGTCATGCATGCGCCTTGAACCGGATAGAGTATTACGAAGTGAACCGGTTATGCAGGGCTGAACCATCCGTCCTCTCCCGAGATCTGCCCTAGCTAAACCTCTCAGAAATTTTCGTCAATTTTCTTGCGACGAAGAAGATCGCGAAGGAGATCGGCTCCGTCACCTCTTTTGGTGCTCCTCCGACAGACGACACGAGCTCAGAGGAGATCTGCCGACGATGAGACAACCTCTTCGCCCTACTTCTCCTGCGCTCCTCCTCCCCTCGTGCAACGGACGAGATCGGTTCTTCTGCCTGCTTCCTATGACGCTCCTCTGACGGACTAGACGAGCTCAGAGTCCTACTTCTCCTACGCTCCTCTCCCCCTCCTCGTGCGACAGTAGAGATTGATTCTTCTGCCTGCTTTCGACTCTCCCCCGATGGACGAGACGAGCTTTGTCCTCCTCCCCTTCCTCCACGATATAGAGATCCGACCACGTCCACTTGTGGCCCGGGCATCCTCGAGCACCCTGATCCTTCGATGGCCTCATGATTGAGAGACAGTACTAACCCCCTCAGCTAATCCTCCTCCCCCTCAACAAAGAGACGATGAATTTGTTGCATGTTTCATTAAGCTAATCCTCTCCCTCTCAGCTAATGTGAAGATGTTTTATTAATTCGTGGATTAAGGGTTAATTTGAACATGTTTACTGATTGTGTTTTCTAACCTTGTAAAGTTCGATGTTAATAGAAATCTTATTGAGAATCTGATTGTTTATTTTAATGTCATACTTGTTCATTTTAAAGTGAAGATGTTAATAGAAATGCATACTTATAGGTCCCCAAGAAATATGATGGGTTCAAGTGAATTGCCTGATGTCGAGAACCATGACGACTTCTTCATCTTGATGGTAGCTTCTTCATTGTCATGCGAACATTCCATCGATAGTCATGGATTGAACAACATCCCTCGACTAACAAGGTAACTACCTTATTTTGCTAATAGATGACTACTTAACTTTGCTGCCTATGACCTTGTTATTTTGATTTGTGTACAGAGTGCATGGTATTGAAAATGTGGATAAGATTAATGAACAGTTTCATTGTGGTGATGGCAAGCCCTTCGTCGGAATGATTTTTTATTCAGATGATGAAGCATATCGTTATTATAACTTATATGCTAGAACAAGCGGTTTTTCTATAAGAAAATTTGCTTACAATAAGCCAAATGGAATAAAAAGAAAATATGGGAGCAGAATTTTTGTCTATTTTAAGGAAGGTCTTAAAGACCTCAAACGGAATGATAAAGATGATGTGAAATGAAGGAGAGAACAAAGGACTGGATGTGGGGCTCATATTTTTATCGGTGAAAGGAATGGCAATAAGTGGATTGTAAAAGGGTTCCAAGAAGAACACAATCACCTATTAGCGACCCCCACAAAAGTTGTAAGATTACTATGATCACATAGTAACTTGTGTGATACTTCTAAAGACCTCATCGCACAATTTCGTGGTGCTGGAATGGGTCCTTCTAATATTGTCAAAGTTCTTAATTTTTCAGGAGCTCCATCTATTACAACACATGATTGTATAACCACTTGAATGCCAGTAGACAAAATAATGTAGACAAGGAATGCAGGGGTGTTATTTCTTATTTCAAGCATAAAAAGGAAGATGATGTTGGCTTCAATTTTGAAATTATTGTGGATGAAAGTAATATTGCAAGAAATGTATTTTGGGCAGATAACAGATCTAGAGACAATTATGCAACTTTCGGAGATTTTGTAGTTTTTGACACAACTTATCGTACTAATAAGTTTTGGTGGCATGTCGAGAGTCTCTTGTTACTGAAATTATTGTCAGCTTAGTGGCTTATTAAGTTCTTTGTCGATTTTGTCTCTATCCCAATCAAAGCTATAATTGTCCTCATTTTTTTATTATTTGGATATATTACCGTGCTTATGTTTTATGCTCCAACTATTCTATGATTGTGCAGGTAAGATGCCTGTACCTAAAGAGCACCATGGGAAGGCTGATCCGAGTTTTCTAATTTGTTCCTTCGCCCGCTGTAGTAGCTACTATCTCAACATACTACAACTAAGCATTTCCCATGCCTATTGGATCTAGGGTTTTGCTGGCTTTCACATTTTTCGCCCCGTGAGAGTGTATAAACTCTGAGCGTCTCATTATTTGAAAGAAAAGAAAACAATATTTTTTCCGTTCACTTCTACTGCCTCCTTTGTATCAGCGATTGAATACTTCATACAGAAAGCAAAATAGGTTCAATTATCTTCGCTCGCAGTCTGGTAGCATTCTATCACAGAAAACAAGCCACATTGTTAAAAGAACGTTGAACGCATCACCTCTCCCAAGAGAGCTCTATTCAACCCGAATTCCATCTGGTTCTTGGTCATCATTCATAATTCCCTGTCTTGAGTTTGCACATTCAAAATTGCGATTGGGTATTCATCTTCATCCTTTGTTTTTAACTTCATGCAGACCATGTGTGTTCACCTAGCTTATTATGCGTTCCAACAATAGGATTTTTTTATCAAGCTGATAGCAGTTCGATGCAGTTAAATGGAGTTGCTACTTTGGATGATTCACAATATAAAGCACAATATAAGAATAATATGATTGGAATTCTTATATCATTGACAATAAGACAGATTCTAGTATATAAGCACAATATATAGGAACAATGCAATGAGACAGATTCTGAATGAGCAGTAAAATAAGATGTCCAATAGTTAAATATTACATAAGTGAACACTTACATCCAACAAAAATTACAGTTTGACAACTTATTTGAATACATATATTAATATCATGACCAAGCATATGATTATCTTCTTAAATAATCTACAGTTTCTCTTTTCTTCTTTGATTATCGTTTGGAATCTTTTCCTTTCTTGTTCCATCATCTCTTGAGATCTTTTCCTTTCTTCTTCCATCATTGCTTCGAATTTTTCCTTCTCAGCTTTACCATCGGAGTCCATTTGCTTCATCCTCCTCATCAGCCCATTGAGAAGGAGCTGATATCGAGGTTCAGCTTCTGGATCAAGCCATTGGAAGTATCGACACCCTCCATCTCTCTAGTGAATAAGAAAAATATAAGAAAAATATATAAGTAAACTAAACTAAAAATATTATTGAATTCCACAATTATATCTTACTTCATAATACTTGCATCCAAAAAATCTACGACCTAGATTTGCTTCTATCCATGAGGTTTTGATAACGACTTCCTCGTGACAATTGCATAGTGGTATAGTAGAACATTTCACCTTCGTCATAATACTAAAATATAGACTAATGAGAACATGAGCATGAACTATCTACATATATCAGTAGGCAAGGCACAATAAATGACTTCTGTAATAAATAGATTATTTCTCCATTGAATTGCAATGTATTTAAATCATTTTTTCTCAACAGGTTTGCAACAAGTTTAATAAATATAAATGATCACAATGCAAAATCAAGAGGCAAGTAATGCAGAATTGAGAGGCAAGTAATGCAACAAGTTGTGCAGGATTACAATACAAAATCAAGAGGCAATATGATTCAATTGATTTCAAGTTCACAAGCATAAATTTAGGAATGCCCTAAACCCAATCTAAGCATATTCAATGAAATCGAGCATAGGATTAATGTTCTCTTCTTCCTGCTGTAGTGATCGGACCTTGTCAATGGAGATGGGAGTAGCTCTAGATTTGTCGTCGTGCACCTGAGCGAAGGAGGCATCAACTAAGTCAAAAGAAGGAAGGAGGAAGGAAGGATGAGTAGCGCCTTGAGACATACCGATGGATCTCATCTTGTCATCAGCAAACCTCGTCCGCAGTTCTCATCATCGCATGAGAGGGAGGAGGAGTAGCGTTGGATCTTGTCGAGGGAGGAGAGGGATCTCGTCTCGTTAGTCGACCGCAGATCTCATCGTCGTACGAGAGGGAGGAGGAGTAGCGTCGGATCTCGTCGAGGGAGGGGAGGGATCTTGTCTCATCAGTCGATCGTAGATCTCGTCGTCGCACGAGAGGGAGGAGGAGTAATGCCGGATCTCATCTAGGGAGGGGAGGGATCTCGTCTCATCAGTTGATTGCACATCTCGTTGTCACACGAGAGGGAGGAGGAGTAGCGCCGGATCTCGTCGAGGGAGGGGAGGGATCTCGTTTGTTCAGTCGATCGCAGATCTCACCGTCGCACGAGAGGGAGGAGTAGCACCGGATCTCGTCGAGGGTGGGGAGGGATCTCGTCTCGTCAGTTGACCGCTGAGCGCAAATGAATCTCGCCTTATCAATCGTCGACAAATCTCGTCGTCGCACGAGGAGGAGGATTTTCCACCGAGATGTTTAGGGATTTATGGCATTTGGGGGATTCAGGGCATTTGGGTGAGATCTCAGGAGAGGACGGATGGTTCATCGCTACATAACCGGCTCACTTCGTAATACTCTATCCGGTTCAAGGCGCATGCATGATAATCGTAGATCCACAAAAGGCTTGATCGGACACTCTACAATCGTTGGTCGCACCCTGCAACCAAGAGTAGTGGTAGCATCTTAATATACCTCATATATATATATATATATACATATATATATATATATATATGCGCATGAAAGATGACGTATTCCTTTTTGGTGAGGAGGAGTTGATACACTCGAAACATGACCACGTGTGGGTGCCCACGAGGGAGGAAGCATCCCATGCAACTCGGCCCAGCCCTTCATGCAATCACGTCCTTGACGGTGACCTGCATTTGCTATGCGCCCCCTTCGTCTGCATTACCTACTTACATCAAACCACCCACTCCTCCTAACACTCCATGCTCTCTCTCTCTCTCTCTCTCTCTCTCTCTCTCTCTCTCAGGTACACCAAAGTCCAAACACGAAACTAATATTACTATAACCCCGTTCTAGAACCTATAATATACGTACATAGATGAAAAAAATATGACCGTCTCTCCACCTCGGAAGGCGCACCACATAGCGGGTCGACGTGCGCCCAGGAAGGCCACGCCCCCTTCACGTGGACGGAATCGAGGCTGCCCCATGCAAAGCAACACCGTGCCACGTCCGATGTCGACCGGGTACCCCCGAATCGGCTTCGAACCATCGCCCGGTCGGACCGGGGTCTTGAGGACGACCCGGCGGCCAGCGCCATGTCATGTAGACGCAGCCAAGCGAGAGGTGGTGTGTACAAGTAATCCAAATGAAATGATGAAACTAATTAATTGATCGTCTAATCCAACGTTACATTCTTAATCAATTAATTAAACAGCTCTCCACGCCATCCGCCATCCGTCGCTAGCTAAATTGATAAACAAATGGGCGGAACCACATTGTGCTGGCCGAGAGAAAGAACCAGCATCTTTGGCAAGCTTGAATCATTCAACGGATGGACAACTCTAAAAATAGTAATATCAGTGAAGCATCACACATGTCATACGTATAATTTTTTTTATTTCTTTAAATCATTAATGATACTAAATTGTAATATGATGAATTGTAAAAAAAAATAGAGTATATCTGTTATGAAAGTTAATAGTTTTCAAAAGTCCATAGAATTTTAAAAATAATAAATATGTAATTGTTATTGATATTTCGAATCTCTTTATTAATGATCTTTTAAGTTATTAGTAAAGAATAAATATGTACTGCATTTTTCGAGATACACACGTGTCAAACCATCTTATGCATATTTTTATATTTTTTTCTATAGTATTTTTGTTATAATTTATATATTCGAATTATCAAATAAAATTATATTTATCATTTTTTATTTTTTATAAAATTTAAATATTATTAATCTTCATAATGTATGTCATCATTTTCTATAATTCACTATTTTTGTAAAACTATCTTTTAAATGTGACTCTCAGAAACCATTACTTGAAAAACAAATTAAAAAGAAGAGTATAGATTGAGGCTTTTTTTATCAACCTCTCTCCTTAGTCTTGATCTCTCTAATAATATATATGCATGATTAATATATATATATATGTGGATATTAATATTATATATATATTGTGAATTTTCTAATCTGTGTGTGTATAAATTAGATGCCAATTCTGATTGGCGATGGGTCGGAACCCGGGGGACAAGCATGGTCGATGCAAACCAGTTGACACGTGGCAACAGGAGACGGTGTAGGCTTTGGCAAGGTAGAGCGGAGCCCATTTGCTGTGGGCCTCGCTTTCCGAGAGGACCCACGCTGGAAAGCCAACTCAACATCAGCTGCCCTCTCTCTCTCCCCACCTCTCCTCTCTCTCTCCCCCATCTCACACATACCCAGTTGATATGTTCCTGTGTTGTGCGCGCGAGTGCGTGCTCTGTTCTTGCTGGTCCCCCTTCCTTAATTCCCCCCGCCGTCGCCTCTTCTTGGCGTCCCTCGGAATCCTCCTCCTATAAAGCCGTCCCACCTGCCAGTGCTGTCTCTCTCATCTCACTTTCCGTTGCTCCACACTTCTTAATTTGCTACTGAGCTCAAAGGCGCCTTCCGTGCCCCCTTATCATCTCAGCGTGTGTGGCTCTTCCAGAAGCTGCCCCGTGGCCAAGATGTCCAGCAGGAGGACGAGGATCTCTGAGGAAGAGATCAATGAGCTCATCTCCAAGCTCCAATCCCTCCTGCCGGAAAACCGCCGCCGGAGCACAAGCAGGGTAAGCCTTGCCTACACCCATCGTCTTCTCCCATATGGGCACCGCACGCTGACATGTAATTGATTATTTCCATGGGGGTTGGCGCAGGCTTCGGCCAGCAAGCTGCTGAAGGAGACGTGCGCCTACATAAAGAGCCTGCACAGGGAGGTGGACGACCTTAGCGACCGGCTCGCGGGCCTCATGTCCACCATGGACAGCGCGCAGGCGGAGATGCTGTGGAGCCTCCTGCGCTCCTGAACGCCAACGAGCTCAGCTGATGAGCACACCATCTCAGTTTAGTAGAGCGTACGTAACCGGCCAGTTCCATGGGGGCACATCATTCCTAATAGGCTAATAGTATATATGGTTAATGTGGCGTAATTAGGATTAGAAAGCCGTCTTCCTCCTCGGCTCTCTGGAGTCTGGAGAGCGCCACCGCAGGCAGTCCTTAAATTTTCCACCTTTTGATAATTTACATGTAGATTTTTCAATCTGTCTCTCTCTCTCTCTCCACATTAATTTTCTGCGGTCCAGACTCCGGTAAGCTCGAGTTGCTCCCTCCATATATGTAGACGACCGACCGACCATGCAGAGTGCTCTTAGAAAAATAGTACTCGCGGTGTATTAATGCAGCTTATCTACTTCGGTTTTCCGAATGTTTTGTTCCAGCTTGCTTTCGTTCTTATGTTCCTGTTGTTCTACTTTTAGAATCAATGCTGTTACAGCTGCTTCCTGCTTCCTATCTCAAAGTCTATCGAGGCATCTGAGACGAAACAGAGGTGGAGAGATAGAGAGAGAGAGAGAGAGTTACTCTTTTTCCTATTCAAAAACTCGAATTGATCGTTTTTTATTTAAAATGTATAGTTCGTTTTCAGTCGATAACTATCAGAAATGAGAGGTTGTACAAGGTCCAGGTATTCTGACTGTTTCCCAACAGATGCTCACTTGCTCCTTTCCAATCTTTCCATAAACAGTGCTTTTGATTTTTCGATGCTTTGGCTTATATTCCAGAATATTTGCGGATTGAACTCCTCTTTATCTGCGTACGAATTCTGTAAATTGCACAACAACCTATCTTACTTCGGTTGTTGTCATACGATGACGGACAGCTAAGCAGCCTAGATTGCTGCTATCTGGATCCGTTGGTTCAACCAGTTTGATCATGAATCGGTCATAAAATTGATCCGGTTCAATTATAAAATTGGAATGAACAAACAATCAGATTGATTTGAAAAAATTAGAAAAATCAAGTTGATAAGTCGGGTTCATCCGATTTTTTATTTTTTTAAAAAAGTTAAAATATGAAAAGATTTATTGGGAAATTGAATGTTTAAATTATTTTATTATAAATTGGAAAGTTATTCACGTGAAAGGATACAAAAAAGTTCAGCCTGGTTTTTTATTTTTTTTTAAAGTTAAAATATGAAAAGATTTATTAGGAAATTGTAATGATTTTATTATAAAATTGGAAAGTTATGCACGTGAAAGGATAAAAAAGGAAAAAAAATTCAAATTCAAATAAGAAAATTAAATGAAAGATTTTGAATCCTTGATTGGAGGGAAGGAATCAAAATGATAACAAATTATTAATAAAATAATATAAAGAAAATTATACATGAAAATAGAATAAAATCGGATATATTAGTAATAAATTTAGATTATTATATTAGTAATAATAAAAAGAAAACTGTTAAAATAGAAATAGATTATTAATCAAATCAAATAAAAGATAGTTATATATAGAATGAAAATAAAATCCGGTAATAAATTTAGATTGACATTAAATTTAAATTATTATATTCGTAATAAAATAAAACACTATTTAAATTAATATCCAGTAAAAATAAAAATTATATAATTGATTTAATCATTTTTATAATAATTTATATATTAAATTACTCACAAATAATTATAAATAATATTATTATATAAAAATTCGATTCAACCAATTGACTCCCGATTAAACTGGTCGAAGCTTGACTCGGTTGACATGTCGATCCGATCTACGATCAGATTTATAAAAACATTGCTTCTCCTACAACTTCCATCTGTAATTAAATAGGTTCAAACCAAAATCCAAGCGAGTCCACATAGCAGGGTGATCCAAAAGAGAGTTGCAAGCAAATTACACATACTGTGCCCACTGCATAATATATATGTAAAAGATGGCAACAAATCGACCAACTTTTGAATTTTGATGCCTTTGATGTACGGGGACCAAATTATGAGATATAGTTGCAGTTAGGGCACCAATAATTAGTTAGAACTTGTTATCCATTTTGCTCAAGAGAAATTATAAAAAATTTAAGGCGACGTAAAAGTTTATTAAATAATAACAGAAAAGGATTACAACTAAATTGATTTTCAATCCTAAACTTTTATGGAGCTTATATGGTCACACACTTTATATGGTAGGAGTTTGAATCTAACTATGACTCTAATATTAATCAAATAAAAAATAGGACACCTATCACATTCTATGAAAATAAATTAATTCCTAATAGATGAGTATTTAGTTAAGATAGAATTCAAAGCATTATTAATAAATCTTCACCTTAAATTGAATTCACCAAATAGATGTCTGACATTTTCTACCATCGTCAATTCCAACGCTGAGATTACTCGCAACTGTTAATGTTAATCAAATCAAAATAATGTTGAAACTTGTTTAGTAAGAACTAATTTGATGTACATGTAATAATCATTTGGGATAGATATTCTCTCTTTCTGATTTGTGCCAAGTGCTAGTAACACTAATGTATCTTACCACTAGAGAAAAAAAATCTCATTGTAATATATTTTCTCCTACTGATTGTAGTCTTTAGTAACGAGGTGTACTTTTGGGGGTAAAGATGGTCTCATTAGCACTATTCGAATAAGTCAAAATATTTGCAAATGTTCACATAACTACCGTCACAATCACTAATAAAATATTTTTAAAAAAAATTATGTCCTTCAAAATATTATTCCATGCTTCTATATTCATTTTTATTTTAGAAAAATGCAAAAAAATAACAAGAATCTCTAATCCAAATTCTATATATATAAATTTTATATCTAATTAAATTAATTAAACTAAAATTTATAAATAGCATTTTTAAAAAATAATGTGTATTCAATAAGTCATATCTCATTAAAAACTTTGATGATAACCAAGCAATCTCATATTAGATAACTATAATAAAAAGTAATGATGTTTTAATATAAAAAATGTGATGGTTTTTTTAACAAATTGATCGAGTGAGGTTTTCATTTTAAATAACTTTAATAAATGCTATAATAATAAAAATATTTTACCTAGATAAAAGATATGAAGTTAAATTAAATATAAGTTTTATAGAATGATGTTAATGAAATTCTCATATGAAATTTAAATTTAACAAAATATATTTAAAGAAACCTAAAACGTAATAAAAGAAAGAACATTATATAAGCACTAAGAATAAAATGTCATGAGAATAAGAAATTTTATTATAAAATCATATATAATAATAAATTGGGGATAAAATAATGTATAATAATTTGCAAATGTAGCTAGTAAAAAAAGGAATAAATAAAGAAAATTTGCATGACAAAATATAAATTACTATTGAGTATATTATTGGTTAATATGGTGATGGGTTTTAATTTGATTTGTTAACACTTAGATGAACTTTTATTCGTGGTGAACAAAAATGCTAATGGAGGAATCGAACTCGAGACCTATAGAGAGTCATCCGAGGATTGAGCCACCACATCATGTTTTCAGATTTGTAAATTGTAACTACTATACCGATTTTATTTGTTCAGTGCCTGCACGTGCAGGCGCGTGCAAGCACCTGCCTCCGCCCTTGCCTGCATGCCACGACCATCACTACCTATTGTAATTCAAGTTGTATATATAGAAACACTCACGTAATGTATTTTGTGAGCAATATGAAGTTCACCATGGCTGAAACTCCAAATTCCTCTAGCTCGTCGTCCACTATCATTGAACCTACCCTCCCTCCACTACTCTCTGTCAATCATGCACACCATTTCTTGTCCATCAAACTATCCTCTTCCAATTATTTACTCTGGAAAACTCAAATAACTTCTACCAATCTCCACTCGTCACCTACTACTTACTAATATCCTGCACACTACTTCTATTTGTAAACCACTTTTAATTATTCGTAAGTTTGCAGCGGACAATAATTGTTATTTCCAATTTTTCTCTGACCATTTTGTCGTGAAGGATCACACCACAAACCAAACTCCATTTCAAGGCATAACTAAAGATGGACTATACCATCTTCCACTACGAGCACCTCCTCAACCAGCTGTCTACACCGCTTTCGTTTCTTCAACAACATGGCATGCTCGACTAGGCCACCCACACTCGCATGCTCTGCAATAAATTCTCAATCATTGTTAACCTTCCAATAAATCTACAAACTGAGGACTTCCTTTTTACTCAGTCTGTGCGCATGGGAAGGCTTCACGAAGTCCAAAAATAAGAGTTCTCATCCGTTGTAGCTGCTCTTTGCCGATGTATGGGCCCTCGCCTCCCAAACATCCTTGGATGGCCGTCGCTACTTCATTATATTTGTGGATGATTTCAGTTGTTTCTCTTGGTTGTTTCCTATAGTCCAAAAAATGTAATGTAATGAAGCTATTTCCTAGTTTTCATGCATTCTTAGAAAGACAATTTGATACTAAGCTATTTCCTAATCTCTCTCTCTCTCTCTCTCTCTCTCTCTCTCTCTCTCTCTCTCTCTCTCTCTCTCTCTGGTTACTTATAGCAGCATGGCATTCGTCATTGCCTTGCATGTGCCCACACTCACAAACAAAATGACACCGACAAACGCAAAATTTGGCATATTGTGGAAACTACACTAACTCTTTTAATTCATGCTTCTATTCCCTTTTGATTTTGGAATTATGCCAACACCAACACTTCATCAAACTTCCCCTTATACCATCCTACACAAACAACAGCCTACCTACTCTCACTTACGAGTTTTTGGGTGTGTTGCCTGCCCCCTCACCAGACCTTATAATAAACACAAATTCGACAAACGCTCCCTCCAATGTATCTTCCTTGGCTACCACCTAAAATCAGCTGGCTATTGTTGCTTATATCGCACCATTGGATGAATCTACATTGCAAAACATGTTTGTTTTGACGAACAATGCTTTCCCTTCCGTACCTAGCATGTTCATTTCTCTCCCTTCCCCTTCCACCACCTCCTCTTTCCCTACACTCACCAGTCCCCGACAGCTCCCTCACCGCAACCTCATCTCCCCTCTCTACCAATAGCCCGCCCTCCACACTTATCTTGCACCGCCTGTGACCTCGCCAACCCATTAACTACCGGACCATGATCTCAAGGCTCTCTTCACTACTGTCACCACTGATCCTACCACCTTCACATCTGCATAGCAGCATGACCATTGGCGGAAAGTCATGACAAAGGAAATTAATGCCTTAATGCGCAATGGAACCTGGAGTCTTGTACCACGACAATCTCACATGAAGATTATTGGATGTTGATGGCTCTTTAAGACCAAATACAACCCCGACGATAGCAATCAATCGTCACAAAGCACGCCTCATGGCCAAAGGCTTTCATCAACAGCCTGATTTAGACTACACTGACACATATAGCCCTGTGGTGAAACCAACAACCCTTTGAGTTGTTCTCTCCATTGCAGTTTCACGTAAGTAGAAGCTCCGCCAACTTGATATCATCAATGTGTTCCTCACAGAAACTATATACATGGCACAACCTCCAGGATTCTAAGATAAAACACACCACAACCATGTCTGTCGACTGCACAAATCCATCTACGACCTCAAATAGGCCCCTAGAGCTTGGTACCATACCCTTACACCGGTGCTTCTAAAGTTTGGCTTCCACGCCTCTAACACCGACTCCTTTTTATTCATTTATTCTGATGGTTCTCTTTTAACCTATGTTCTTGTATACGTCTATGATCTTATTATCACAGGCACATCCGCCCCTTTCACTGATTGGTCGTGGCACACCTACAACAATGCTTTGTTGTGCATGATTTGGGCGACCTGCACTATTTCATGGGCCTTGAAGTTTTACCTCATTCTCATGGTTTACTATTGTCACAACACAAATACATTGGTGATATTCTGCGCCGCACCATGATGACAAGAAGCGAACCTGCAAAGTCTCCACTTGTTGCTGGTGCTAAACTTCAACATGCAACGGAAAATCTCTACACTAATCCTACCCTTTACCGCCATATTATTGGGGTATTTCAATATGTGATGTTAAACCGGCCAGACATTGTCTATAGTGTTAATTGTGTCTCACAATTTATGCAGGCCCCTTCTATCGAACATTGACAACATGTTAAAAGAATACTTCGGTACCTTAATGCCACTCAATCAGTCGGTCTGCTCATCTCCCCCTCCTAACATCTCTCTACATGCATTCTGCGATGCCGATTGGGCCGGCGATCCAATTACTCAAACATCTTTTGGCAGATATGCCATTTATCTTGGTGATAATCTCATCTTCTGAACTGCAAAGAAACAATGCACCGTCTAACGTTCGTCGATAGAATCAGAATATAAAGCACTCACCGACATAACCATCGAACTCATATGGTTGCGCTCATTTCTTAATGAATTACAACTACCGTCGACTTCTCCTCCGACATTATGGTGTGACAATGTTGGTGAAACATATCTTACAGCCAACCCCATTTTCCATGCAAGAACAAAGCACATCGAGTTAGATTTTCATATTGTCCGAGATGAAGTCTCTGCTCATCGCCTTATAGTCCGATTTATCTCATCCAAAGACCAAATTGCAAATATTATGACAAAGTTTTTCAATTTATCTACAATCTGTCTGTGTCTGCACCCACGTTGAGATTGAGGGCAATGTATTGGAATAAGTCAAAATATATACAGTTGTTCATGTAACTACTAGCGCAATCACCAATGCCACTATTGTGATACATGCATGTCACGACCACCACTACGTGTTGTAATACAAGTTGTATATATAGAGACACTCATGTAATGTATTATGTGAGTAATATAATATATTCTCTCTGTAGTTGTTTTAAGCGCTTTTGCTAATGAGGCAACAAAGCATTAAGATGGATCGACGGATGTCATCTCACGGTCCACCTAACTTATAGATTGAACTGATCATTGTTTAATGGTCTGGATCTTCTTTATTATAATAATAAAATTATAATCCCTCATAATCTTCTATCTCTTTAAGCTCTTGGTCGACCTCAACCGGATTGGGATGTTGTCGTCAACTTGCTCCTGGTCCTCTTTTCGTCCAAGGTGACTATTGCTGCTCCTATTTTTGTCCATGGTTGTGTTACTCTTTTGACCTAACTCTTTTTGCCTGTTTCTCTTTCCACTTTTTCCCATTATTTTCGTCCATGGTTGTGCTCCTCTTTTGACGTAAAGCTGCTATTGCTCCTCTTATTTTTGCCCACGATTATTGCATCTTTTCTTTTGCATCTGCTACTCACATGAATGAATCATGCACTCCCAACTACAAGTTTTAAGCACACAATTTCATAATTGTTACTTCATATACGCAAACATTGGAAAATCAAAGTGTTATAGAAGAGTTGAATACCAAATAGTACATGATCTTCATAATGTACATTCAAGGTTAATAAAAAAGAAAATTAAACTAAAATTAGTTGTTTTAGCATTCAATGTCGTTAATTATTGAATATAATCGAGTGCAATGAAATCTAACTATGGGAAAATTATTAAGACAAACTTGTTGGAGAAGGGTGGTTATCAATCTCGGGACTCATCTAGATCATCCAAGGGAACGAAGGGGCTGATGATGAGAGAGAATGCGAGCAGGAAAGGACGCCTTTAGGATCAACAAGAGGTCATCGACAGTGATGAGAGAGGGCTTGACCACAGTTTGGAACGTCGATGGCAACAGATTTGTGAGTAGAGTGATATGAACGGACTTGCGATCGAGCAATGACAATGACAACTATATGAAGGAGAAAGGATGATCACAACATATTTTGCGAGAGGCATGATGAAGGTGGATTTGTGTTCAGAATAACAATAATCTAATATGTAGATGCGAGGTAGAACTAGGCTAGCAAAGAGAAAACTTAAAGTTTTTTAGGAAGGAAATGATATTGACCGCTGAAAGACGTATGTGGTAATACATAAAACTTTAAAGAAAAAGAGGTGTAGAAATAATGGTTCACCCTTGAAATATCGTAACACGATTGATCTTGATGCTACATCCTTAGCAAGGCGCTCTTTATCCTTTTACCTTTTGGTAACTTGATTAACTCTCAAATTCAATTCTTACGAAGACACTTTATCGCTTCACCCATTGCCACAATCCACTATTGTGATTCTACACATGTAATGATTTCCTTATAGTTCGATGACTCTGGAAACTCCACATCTTCATCTACTTGAAATGTATATGCAATTATGTTGTCCTCAATGTCATATTGCTTAAGAGGGCATACTTTCCTACAAACAAGTTTGACATATAGACTTGAAGCTTCTTCTTTTGGTTGCTCTTCAAATTCTAATTGTTCAACTTGATGCGATCCTTCTGCATAATGTTTAATTGGAGTTAATTCAAACTCCACTTCTTTGTTGACACTCTCATTTATTGAGTCAACAATGTTTGCTCATCAAAGAATATATTCTATTGTGGATAACTTTGTGCCATGAAGAAAATCATACTCTGTAGCTTTTTATACATGCGTCATATCCCACAAAAACTTCTTCATTGGATATTCTAACTTTTCTTCGTTGGCATGATAATATATTGAACAACACAACACTTTTAAATTAGTATATTAGCATGATCTCCTGATCATACCTTAATAAGAGTCTTGAGATAAATCACAATCATCAAACTTCGATTTGCCAAGTAACATGTATATTAACAAGCTCAGTCCAGAATGACTTATTCAAGTAAGAGTTTGAAAACATATATTGTGCCCTCTTTAGAAGTGTTTCATTCATACAATTTGCTATACCATTCTGCTATGATATATCTCTGATGATGCAATGTTTGGTAATGTCTTCATTCTTACAGAGCTGATCAAATTTAGATGAACTAAACTCTAAGTCATTATCAGTACGAAAGTGTTTTGCTTTTCTCGATGTCTGATTCTCCACTAGAACCTTCCAATTTTTTAAGGTTTCGCTCTTATGCTTCATCATAAATACTCATGTCATCGTTGAGTAATCATCTATCTCAATAGAAATGAACCTCCTAAAGATGGAACACGAGAATGGCCCCAATAATCAACGTGAATGTAATTGAGTGTTGCATTCGTCGTGTGTATTGCTTTGTTGAATTGAAATTATTTTTGCTTCTCAAAGATGCAGTGTTTGAAGAAATCAATTCAGATATCTTCTGGCCATCTAGAAGATTTTGTTTGCTGAAGATGTCAATCTCTTTTTTTATCGCATGTGCCACAACTTGGGTGTTTTAATTTTTATTTGGATGAACTAATTACTCCAACTATTCCAAAAGTTATTGTGCCTTATAGAATGTATAAGGATTTCTGTCTGTCCCCTTTCATGACTTTGGTATCACCTTTGGTGATAGTGAAAATATCTCAAACAACATTTTTTGGAGTCCAAAACTTCTAATGATTTTAATTTTGGGGTTATTTCATTAGACATTCCCTAAAACATTATGATTTCATATCTAATCCTAATGTATGAACTCAACGTAGCACGTCCCTAAATTATACCATAATTTTCGTTTTAGTCGATATGTCTCATTCTATTTTTTTTTAATTTTTATTATTAAAAGACTATACCATCTCCTCTCATTTAATCTTTAAAAGTTTAAAATAATATAAAAAATAATTAAAAAATAAAACAAAAAAGGAGACGTCGCCCTTCTCCCTCGTCGGGCGGGTGGGGGCGTCTCGTGGTCATAGGGGGAGTCCATCGTTGGACGCGGGGAGGGGGCTTGTCAGGGTAGTCGTCCATCACTGAAGGGGGCTTGTCGGGGCGGTCACTAGTCATTGGAGGGGAAGGGGCCAGTCGATCGGAGGAGGTCTGGGAGGGCAACACGGGGGCGCGATCCATCATCGGTCACGAGGAGGGGTTTGTCGTGATTGATCTTACTAGGGGTACTGTTGGCAAGTTCATGATCGAGCTCATTGGGGCATGCGAGCTCACGGTCGAGCTAGCGGGGGTTGGCATAGGGAAGGGGAACCCATTGCCGATCCAGTCCCTGGGGGCTGCCGGCGTTGGGGGTGGAGTCCATTGTGTGGTCGTCGGTCGTTGGAGGAGGGTGAGGAGTTGTTCGTGGCAGTCAAGTTGCTTGTCCTTCACCCCTGTTAGATTATAATTCCCAAACTATTAGTTAATACTTACATGATGACAATCAACATACCACATAATCAGAGTATTCTTTTATAGGACGATAGTGAATGGTGGTATGCAAAACTTGGATTCTAAGTCAAAAATTAATTTGTATAATCTAAAAAATGAGTAATTAATATTTCTTATAAGATGATGATCAATCAAGAAATTTGTTAACTTTGACGAAACTCATTAATCATAACATTCATGTTCAAAAGAATATTTACTAAAACAATTAATTTGAATTGAGGAAAAACTGAGTGAGTCACACTTTTCGTACAAGGGCATGTCAAGCAACTTTATGCATATTTTTTTTTTATTTTTATACTTTTTAATTAATAACTTAAAGGATTGTTGGTGACAGAGGCGGAGCTAGAAAATACGACAAGTGGGTGCACAACATAGTATAGTATATATTTAAATATCAAAAATAATATTGAATATGATAAAATAAATTTACTTTATATAACAATTAAAAAGTATTTGATTCCTTTTCAAAATATATTGAAATTCACATACAAAAAGTATTTAAATTTTAAAATATAAATTCAATATGTATTATTTAAATCATGTCATTTACATATATTTAATATAAAGACAATTTAATATTTAATATAAATTTTAATATTGAATATGTATTATACATTTTTTTCTTAATATATATCAACATTTGTTAAATAAAATAAAAAATATTTTATCAAAGAATGTATATAATAATATAACTGCAGGTGGTAAATAAAATATTAGATTTAATAAGAAATAATATTGAAGTAAATATATTGAAACTACTACATAATAATATTGGAATTTCAAAATATAAATTCAATATGTATTAGAATTTAATTGTTATAATAGTGTCATTTTTTCAGTTATTTCATTAAATTGTGGTAAAATAAAATTAAAAGATACTGAAATATGAACATAATAACATAAAATAAAAAAATATTAAAGATAATGCATGCAAGTATGCTATGGTAACAAATATGAAACATGATAGAAGTAAAATGGATGAACTAATAAAAATTGCTTGCACTTTGTGGAAAATGAGAAACAAAGCAAGGTTCGATCCTTGGTCACCTCAAGAAACGTTGAGACAACCTACCATATACGAATTTTCAGTGGGTGCACTTGCACCCATGGGCGCCCACGTGGTTCCACCCCTGATTGGTGACATGAATATAATTATTATTGATGATTTGAATTACTTTTTTTATTAACATTAATGGTTCTCTAAACTATTAGCAAAAAAGTATATCGAAAAAAATGTATAAAGTCACTTGAGACTCACAGGATCCTTTTATATATATATGTGTGTGTTTTATCAATCTCCTTCTATTGTAATATTAAGAATTTTTTAATTTGACTAAAGTAATAGCGTAAATGCTCTTTCATTACCAAAGATTCAAAGAACTTACAATTATTTTTAGTAACTTTATTAAAATGCATAACTACTTTTTTTTTAAATAAGCTTCGATTATTAAATTAATTATTAGGATTTCAACTAATCACTTTTTAAAGTTGGTGAATCCCTCTTCCTTTTTTCTATTTGAAAATTTTTAATTGATATTATTTTATTTTATTCTTCTCTTACTGTATCATTCATGCTTCACATTTGTTTCTGTCAATTTTTTTCAATTTCATTATTTTAAACTTGAAATGTTATTTTGTTTTTTCTCAATCCTCTCTTGCTCAAATTATTTTCTATTTCATTATATTATCTAATATTTTTTAAGTTTAAAATTTATTATTTATTAATTAACTCAATTATATAATGATCAAAGCTAAATTTACTCTTTTTCTGCCTGTTATAAAATTAATCTATTTGTATGGATTAATTAAAATACTAAGACTGTTCTTAATATGATTTATTAAATATTTTTATAATTAATATTATTTACTATTTATATAATCATATGTACTTTTTATAGAAAATTAATTTTCAAAATTTTCATTGAATTTATTTTTTACCTAATTTAGAAACATATATTTTATTCTTTTTAAAATTTTTGAGGGTGGCACCAATGTTATCAAAATTGAACCGATTGGTTCAATTGTGAATAGATGCTTGAACCAATCCGATTAATCTCAAAACTATAAATATTCTAAGTAAAAAAAAATCATTTGAATTGTTGAAAACTGGCAAATCCGATTTGACTTAAAAAGAAAAAAATATCAAAAAAGTTAAAAGAGGAAATAAAAAGGTAAAACCAAACTAAGGAATGAATTTGAATCATTATTCATTTTTTTTAAAAAAAAAGATAAAACTAATACTAAGAAGGAAATTAAGAATTAATGAATAGGGAGCAAAAAATGAAAACAAAAAAGAAAAGTGTTTAAAAGGAAAGTAATATGAAATTAAGAAAGGAAAAATAGGTATTTATAGTAATCATAAATTAACATATTATTAATAGCATTATATGATAAATAGTAATTCAATGGTAGTCAATCAAGATTAACAAGTAGGAAACTATTTTCTTGTCAACAATAATGTTATAAACATAATAAATATTATATATATAATATTCTATTATTAGAAGGTTACCAATTTTTATATATCAAGATATCTTTAAAACTACTATAAATAATAAAAAATTGATTCAATTCGTCAGTTCAGTTTGAAAATATTGGCACCTATTACCGAACCGTTACCCAACTCTTTTGGCGACGCGCTAAAGGCGGTGGACCCAGCCGTCGTCCTCGCTTGCACCCGATTGGTCACCTTGTCTGTCATAGTGTGAGGTCAGATACTTGCGGGTCCCACTGCTGCGAGCTCCCTCCGGCCCTCACCACGTCACTCATCGATCTCGGCCGTCCGTCTCGTCTCCTCTCCCCGTTCATTTTAAATTTCTTTTTTTCTAGATCCCGTCACCGGAAACCACAGCTCGCCCAGTCACCGCGCGCGGTAACCAAATTACAACTTACAAGGCGCAGCTAGAATTCGTCGGCTGCGGGAGGTAAGCGTACAGTGTGGTGACTGTGAACCGCCTCCGGGTTCTTAATTAGCTTTGATTTGTTGTTTCCCTGTTTGTTCAACTTTGTCCCTGTTTTTTGTTTTTTTTTTTGGTTTTCAAAAGCTCGAGTTCTCCACCTTTTTGCTTCCCCCTTTTACAAGCTCCGGAGGTCGAAACCCTCGCCGCCATCGGCGGTGTTCCGGCGAGGCCTGTGAGTCGACGAAGACGTGGGAGAAATGGCGGCCGCGGCGAGCATTGGGATGATGGACGGGGCCTACTTCGTGGGGCGGAACGAGATTCTCTCCTGGATCAACGCCGCTCTCCAGCTCAACCTCACAAAGATCGAAGAGGTAGGATCCCCCAGGGCCACGCGATCTAATCTCAATCTGTCTCGCTTGTTATTCGATCCATCTCCGTTTACTCCCCCATCGAAATGGTAATCTTACTGAGTTCTGGCTTCCGTGGGCGATTTGTTTCCACGGCTACGTGGTGAATATGTGATTCTTTCTCTGCAGCTCTTTGTTTGCTGTCCATTTTGATGGATTCAGACATGGAGTCGCGGGGTTGTTGGATTTGCGTTGTCCTATTTTTCCTCGTCGTGTCGCTTCTAGTGATTTGTGACTATGAATGGCGAGTTTTGATGTTACGCAGAGAGTATGTTAATAATCATTTACTGACTTCGGAGATAATGGGGATGAAGCAATGCATCACTTTGTAGTTGTCCTGTAAATGGAATCATATCACGGTTGGCTTAATATATTGTTATAATGCAGGCTGCCTCTGGAGCTGTTCAATGCCAGTTAATGGATATGGTCCATCCTGGAGTTGTCCCCATCCACAAGGTAACGTCTCCTAGTAATATCAGTGCACTCTAGTTATGTGATGGTCCTGCAATTTATCAAGTTTCTTCCACGCCGTGTTGGTTGTTCAGGTTAATTTTGACGCCAAAACAGAATATGATATGATTCAGAACTACAAGCTTCTGCAAGAAGTGTTCACAAAATTGAGATTAACCAAGGTATTTTGATTTCCTTAAAAGAGGCAGCTTTTACGGTAATTTATGTCATGATTTGTGCACAAAGTAAATCTTGCTGTTTGTCCTTCACTTTGTGGAATTCAAATATTTTTTCCTGAGACATAATATTAGTCATTAATGTGGTTGTGATAACAAGTATCATTTGCTGAGTATTATTAGACAAGTCTGGGGCTATAAACGTCTCAGTAATCTAGTAGTCTGTTGCATGACTAATGAGCATATACCTGAATGCTAAGGTATATATTGACTGGTTTTCTACTGCAGCATATTGAAGTGAACAAACTAGTTAAAGGCCGGCCACTAGACAACCTGGAATTCTTGCAATGGCTGAAGCGTTACTGTGACTCTGTAAATGGTGGAATTATGAACGAGTAAGTTTGGTTTGTTTTTATATTATACTACATATGCTGGATCCCAATGACATTAGAAATTATAGCCAATAATCCTTTATTGGTTTCAGAAACTATAATCCTGTTGAGAGACGATGCAAAGGTGGGAAGGATAGGAATTCTAGGGCTTCTAATAGATCTTCTAAGACATTGCAAGCCAATGGTCTTCTGACTCATGGATCTACTGATGGAGCTAACCTCTATGCTTCTGGTTTTCATCCATCTTTGATTAAATTGAAACTTATGTTACAGCTATTCTTTAGTTTCGTTCCTCTTATGACTACCACCATCTGTTATGATTAAATTGAATTTGAAATTGCTTAGCCGGTCCCAAGCCCGGATAAAGGAGGAAGGTTGTATTAGGCCCCGACAGCCAGCGTAAAACCCTGTCGAATCTCATGAACATGGATCAACGAATGCGTCGTATGATCCATGTAGCCGACCCCACCTAGTGAGATAAGGCTTTGTTGTTGTTGTTGTTGTTGTTGAATTTGAAATTGCTTGCAGGTCCAAAGCAAGGAAGAATGTCTACTGTATCTAGCACAGATAACTCTGCAGCCCAGATCCAAGAACTTTCAGAAAAGGTAATCATTAGTGAAAATTTTGCTGTCAACTTTTCTTCTATTACAGCTACTTGACCTGCATCCTCGTTTGAATCTTGATTTCTTGAATAGTGTGAGCATTTATTTTTTGCTTGCATGCTGATTTTGGCTGGGCTCAGTGTCTCACCTCATCTTACTATCGTTTTCCATCCTTCATTACAGACATGCTCTCAACAAAACCTTCAGCACAAACATTTATTTCTATGACTTATTTACTTCAGTTTTGAATCTTTTAACCATATATCATTATCATCGATTTGAAGTGGAACGCCACACTTTTATGGCCAAGATCTATTTCAATATCTAAGATGCTAAAAGTTCTGTTAATGTTATTTAGATTGCCGATCTCAAGCTCTCAGTGAACACAATGGAGAAAGAAAGAGACTTCTACTATGCGAAGTTGAGGGACATTGAAATACTATGCCAAAGGCCTGAGCTTGAGCATTTACCGGTTAGTATTTGAGCATTCAATGTTGGTGTATATATCTTATGATATTTTGTGGTACTTCCTTAAGATGCATTTTATTTTTATGAGGATTCTATCATTTTTTTTATTATTCATCCATCACCTTCTATTTGCTCATTGGGACTAATGGAAACACTGGACCATGCAGAAGAGTGGCAGAGAGTAGCTCATGGTATTTACCCTTCCATTATCTACATAGACTGTCTCACCATGAAGAATGCATTGGTTTCTTTGAGACTAAATAGCCTCACTAGAAGAGTTCATTCCTTCCTCTAAATATATACTGGTATGTCCTGGTTGGAGAACCTTTGGCAATATGTTTGCCAAAAATCCCGTTCTGGCTTCACACACAGCCACCATCCAAACTTCCCTAGCAAATGGACAGAAAGAGAGCAAATGAGAGATATCTCCCCTGCAGATCCACATAGTCGGCAAATGATATTAGCACTTGAGGTCCATTTTGTGTGAATAACCTGGTTACTATACTCTGTCTCCTTAATAACCAAACAAAGGATCCGACTTTTATGGTGCTTGTGACTTCCATATCAGCCTGCAATCGTTTATCCAAGCCACATCTTCCAATCTGTCATTGTTGCTCAATATTGTGTACACCTCCTTCGATGTAAACTACTCTGTTGTTCAAATCCAGCCATCTTTTTTGGAGAAGTATCTCGAAGTTATATAGAGAGCTTACCACCTGATGGCTTTCAATATCTTCAAAATTTTCATATGTAATGTTTAGAACATTTGTGAGACAGCTAACTTACTGTGGAAGCTTTGTTTGACTATCTTTCTATTCTCTGTATAAATTACTTGTCCAGAAAATTACCTAGAAAACTATTTCTCGGAGAACTCCCTACAGATTGGGAATCGTAAAACTAGTCTGGCCTATAAACTTTAAAGTTTGTTAAATGCTTGTAGAAAATCAACTGAAAGTTTATCTGTGTAGAAATTCTATTTTCTTACTTCTCAACTTAGACAAGTAGACATGAATGAGCTCTGTTTAGAATGTAAACAAGCCTGCCTGAGCAGTGGGTGATTGTGACTTGACATCTAAGTTCCAAGTAGTTGATACGCCAAGCCTCTTTATGTTGATTATAGTTTGGTATAACCATTGCAGTGGGTTATGTATGTTGATTATAGCCTGTTTAGTTCTGGATATAATTCAGGTTAGATTTTTGGTGCCACCATATTAGGTTTAACCAAATATCTTTCTTTTTGCATGCTCTCCTTTGTCAAGTCATCCTTATTTTAATCTGCATTTTGAGAGTCGAGAAAGAAAAATAATGATCAAATTGATGCCACTCTGATTCATGCCAACCTGGCTAGTTCTGACAATTTCCACTGCTCAAGTATTGAATTTTCATTTTGAGAAAAGAGTATAGAAATTTATTCCAGAAAGGATTTAATCTGTTGCACTACCTTTATTACCCATCTTGTCTTGGAACATTTACCATTATAATGTAGAAATCTATTCTCCCACGGCATCTTTTTGTGCATATTCTTGGTTAGGAAAATAAAAGGTTGAATTTTTGTTCCACATGTCCCCCTTTGTTGTATACAAACTAGGTAGTTTTGTTGTTCATCATATAGAAGTCAAGTTTTATTGTTTAGGTAGACTTATCCAGAAGTAGCTTTTCTGTCTGTACATGTCCAATCTATGAGGTGTCGCTAGAGATAGGAAGAACAATAAACCTATATGTGAGTAACCATGCAATAAACCTATGTGTGAATACAGTTCAAAGCTTCAAATTTAAATGACAGTTAAAAGTTTGTATTAAATTGTGGTTACAAACAAACATCTAGAGATATGAAGAACTTTGGAGGTAGGAGAATACTGTAAACACATATAGGTTGATAATTTCTCATGCTGTAAGCACATATAGGTTGATAACTGCATATAAGATTCTGTAAGCAAAACTAGTCCAACAGGTCAAAGGATTCTGTAAGGACCAAACATTCAAGATGATAATTTCTTATACTGTTTAAAATTAGAATGCTGACTGTCATGATTGAACTCACAGAGCAATCTAATCATCTAATTGTGAAACTAAGCTGCCTTCTTCTGGAAACTAGCCTATGCCTTTATTGCTGACTGTGCCTTTTGGTGTTTTCATTGTAAAAGTTTTAAACTGAACCAGAAACACTGGAAGAAAGGTGTTTCATAGTATTCAAATTACATTCATTCCTGCAGCCAAAGTACCAAGATCCATACTTCTGTTAAAGAAGGTTAGAAATCAATGCTTTTTAGACAAAAATGGTTTTCCTCGTTGCTTTGAAAAGCTTGATAGGAAGTAAGGTCCTGTGCCAAGTGAAACTGTTGTTTCCGTTTACATGGTTCTATTGGAAGAGCATCCATGAAACTCAGAGAAACAACAAAAGGCGGCATGTTTTGGACACCTCATAAGTGCATCAGCCTTTGCATTTTCTTTTCTTGCAAGTAATTGGAAAATTTAGGTAAGAAAAAAAAATCAAATTGTCCTCTAAAAAAATCAAATTGTATTTTTCCTAGTAAGTGCAACATAACTTTGGTGTAAGAAAATCAAATTTTATTTTGCTTTCAAAGTAGATTTTGCTTGTCCTTTGTAGTAGTTAGCTAGCATGATAAATTATGGAGACTGAATTAGCCACCTTCACAAAGAAAGAAAGTCCTATTAAGTAATGTAACAAGTTTATCAACATTATAAAGTGAGTACAATTCTATAGAGAGCTCCTCATAATATAGAAAAATGTGACCATTATAAATCTGAGCAAATGATTAAAGTTTATCTCCTAGAAACATGGCATTGATATTAACCTTGGTTTCTTTGTAGTGTGATGACAGCAAAAGTATTGTGCCTTGCTTAGCATATAGTTCTCAGAGTAATTGGGTTTCATTGGTTAATTTATCACCACCATTTGCCCTCGTCCACCATGCATCTTTTTCCTTCAATAAGTGTTGCAATGGTGGTTTTACTTGAGATGAAATTAAGGGGCAACGATAAGAACTGTTTTATCGCCTGTGTAATTTTGTAGGACTTGTAGCTTAGTTACAAGCTCACAGTTCATATTTTGTAGTTTAAGCTAATAACCTAAAATGTTTAAGCCGGCAATAAATGTGTAGTGGAAACTGTAAGATGTCATCACTAATTGTCATTAGCTCTGAATGCATGGATATTGTGTCACAATTTTGGATGTTGAAGACACAATTCCAACTGATTCATAAGGTAGGATTTTTCTTTAGTTCTGATCATATCAAGACAAACTGATGTTCTCCTTTTACCACTATTCTCATCGCGTACATGCATCCGGGCTTTAATTTCTTTGCCTTGCTTTTTAGAATGATTCTCACAGTTAACATTTGTGTCACTTATGAGTTAAAAAGTCCTTTTGCGCTTTTTTGTTAGATGACAAGAGCAATTCGAAAGATTTTGTATGCTGCTGATCCGAGTGATGCTCCTCTGTCTGAAGCTGAAGAAATAATTAGCACTAGGGCAAATTCTGATGTCTTGCCCGATGAAGAAGATTCAGGACTCGACACCCCGGAGTAGGCGAATAGGCGACCCAATAAGGACGTCTACCTGTATATATCTGATGGAATTTAATGGTCTGATACAGTACCATTTGTTAGGGCATTGGGTTGTCCAACTGTTTTACTTGTCTGGCAGAACGCCTTTTCAATTTGCTATCAACAAATCGCCCTGTCCAATCTCCGTTGAGCAATTTGCTCAAGTTAGATTCTAATCCCCTTTGCCTTTGCGTTTGACATAAAGTTTTCCTCGTCAATTATGTTTTCCTCGTCGATGATGGTGCATGACGTTACCAAGGCCGTAATCAACTCTACTCTTTAATGACCCACAAGATCTCATTTATTTTTTCGACCTTTTTCTATCTCGTCGAACCACCTCAATGGTTTGAAGACCTCGAGGCATCGGAGACGGCAAAAGGACGACGGGATCTGCTGTCGGCCAGTTCGAGCACTCGGAGCATCCCTATTTTAACGAACCCTAGTGACACAATCTTGTTCTGTACTATCTAAAGGTTCTTTAAGAAATGGGGGAAAAAGTTATCTGTTGTTCAACATTGAGTTCTTACCTTACATTTTTTTTAAAAAAAATCGATAGAAAAAGACGATCAATAAGAAATTTATTTTCTCAATTACGTGTTTTTGTGGAGGGACAAGAATATCTTTTGTTGAATCCCCATTCTAATCCAAACATGCCCGCCCAAAATTAGCCCAGGGGCGAAGACTAGTGAAGTCGCACGTTTTCAGCATTGAGAGCATGCTACATATCTCCCACCCCTTTCCATCAATTGCCCACGTTCCTGACAAAAATCCGACCTCTCAAAAATTGGATGTCACTGTTGTTACTCCGATCTTATTTTATTAAATAATGACCACTTAAGAATTATTATTTTTACTTTATTAGATGAGTAAAAAATTTCGTCTATATTTTATAGCCGATTTCAAGCTCGGATAAAGGAGGAGACTTGTGTTAGGCCCCGACAGTCAGCGTAAAACTTTGTCGAATCTTATGAACATGGATCAACGAATATAGCGGAATGGCGTCGTATAATTCATATAGTCAACCCCACCTAGTAGGATAAAACTTTGTTGTTGTTGTATTAGACGAGTAAAAAATATTTATAACTTCAAATTTTGTATTAATTTTTGTCTACGAGAAAGTACACATGAGGCTATTAAAATTTTCGGTACCGAGATAGTGACGAGTTTGTGGTCATTTGAGAGCTGGGACAAATTCTAACGACGAGTGATAAGATATGTGGAGAGAGAGGGAGTTGGCGATCCTTCGAGAGCAGCAGAAGAGGCTACAAAACAATAATTGAATTCTATATCGACATGAATCCGACATATTAGTATCAGTTATGTAACTACAGAACAACAAACAAACAACATATATATATATATATATATATATTTTTTTTGTGAAACGTTGCACAAAATGCGGAATGAAAACATGCATTTTTATATATGCACCCTAATCTCAAGATTTTGTCCGTTGGATCGAATCAGACGTATGAGAACTAACTCGCAGTTAGACCCGTTTAACAAAATAATTCATCCGGTCAACATGGAAAATCCGGTTCGAGAAGAAAATTGGGCATCCTGGACTCCCTGTCGTTCCTTTGCAATGTTGTTAAAAATGGATCGGACCAACGAGTTCAACTGCGAATCGGCCAATGACCCGGTCTGGTTAGGTGTCAAAACTCATTTTGACATTGATCCGGGCAAAATCGATTGAACTGGACGGTTGAAGATGTAGATTTTGAAAAAAAAATAAAAAAATGATAAAAATAGAAAAGTTAAATGAGAAAAAAAGAAAAGGAATATAAGAAAACTTAAGGAGGAGGAAAATCATATGTATACAATTAAATAAGAATAAAATAAAAGATAAATATTTAAAATTGAATAATATCATAATTGAAACTTATCAAAGGGAATAAAATAAAGGAAATAAAAAGTAAAGTGTTAAATAAAAAAAAATAAGGATAATTTAGGATAAAATTTTATTAATATAACATCTATCACCATTAAATAGTAGATATTAAATTATTAAAAATTTATTTATATTATCATTATAAAACTTTTAATTAATAAGATTATGTTATATTATTTTTTAATTTTTTAATAGTTATCAATATAATATTCATATACTATATCTTTATAATTATTATAAATAATATTATTTTAATAAAATTCGATTCAATCCGGTCGAATTCGATCGAACTAGTTCAATTGTGACCCAATGATGAGTCTAGTCTGATTCTGAGAACATTATTTCTTTGATGCAACGCCATCAGGATGTCTGCAAGTGTCGTGCTGATCTCTCTCTTCTCTCACACACAGCAAGATGATGGACATTCGGCGTTCAGACGACGATCGGAGGATTCTGGTGATCGACTTCTTGACGTCGTGGTGCGGACCGTGCCGATTCATCGAGCCAGCCCTTCAAGGCCATGTGCACAAAATTTGTTGATGTCCTCTTCCTCCAAGATTGACGTCGACAAGCTCCCTTTAACTGCTCGTTCCCTAGAGTCCGATATTCGAGTAATCGACGCCTGTTCTAAATCAATTCGTTCTTTCCATTATTTTTTTTCTTCAAGATGTTGCCACGCAGTGGAATGCAGGCGATGCCGACGCTCATGCTGGTGAATTGCGTTGAGGAGGTCAGTTATTATTTGCGACCGACTGCCAAAAATATGGCACAGAAAATGAGAAAAAAATACATGATGCACACTTATTTTGATTTGCTTGTGATTGTGTATTTGGGGTGTTCACGGGTCGGATTTGACCCGACCCAACCCGATTCACCCGATTTTGATCGGATTGTTCGGATCAGGTCAGCCCTCTTTGAAGGGATGGATCCGATTCGATTTGAGTCGGATTGGATCGCATCGGATGGTCGGGTTACCCGACCACCATTTTTTCTTTTTTTTTTTATTTTATTTTACCTTTTCTATTATTTAATATAAAATAATGTAATATAATATTTATTTTAAAAGCATAAAATAATTTGTTAAACATTTATATATTATTTTACACATTTAAAATATTTTATTTTAATATTTTTTAAATTTTTTAGTATAAAATATAGGCTGGAAACTAAAAAATTAAAAAATATATATAAAAATTCGGGTCTTTCGAGTCGGGTCGGATCAACTTGGGTCGGAAAATTTCAACCCGTACCCGACCCGAACGAGGGTCGGGTTGAGGTCGGGTCCGACCCGACACCAGGGTCGGGTCCAACCCGACTACGGACCCGACCCGTTTGGGTCGGGTCGGATCATCGGGTTCGCGGATCAACCCGACCCGCTGAACACCCCTAGTGTTTCAGTTATATTAATTGTGAATTTGTATTATTGATCGAGTTATCTTGTTATGACATTATCAGAATCATATAAAATATGTATGCTAATTTCATTTATTTTATTTTTTATTAACTTATTATGATTTGGTCTAGTCATTCGATTCAATGGGTCGAACTTGATCCATTAATCAATTCGGATCGCCGGGTTGAATTTTACAACATTGCTTTTTAACAAATGTGATCTGGTAGTCAGGCTCCGCTCTGTCTCTCTCTCTTTTCTTTTTTGCTTCAAATGATTCATCTCTTCATTTTTTTTGGACTTTTCTCACTCTCTTATCATTTTTTATCGGGTGAAATATTTTCTTTATAATTCTTCTCCTTGTTGTCATGTGTCTTCATGGTCTGGAGAGGATATTTGGAAAATCACAGGATGAACTAGCCTCTGGAGCACACCACTCAGCTTCCTGCAATGGAGAAAGCCACGATCCAGCTGGGGAGAGGCCCGCAGGACCCTTTGCTTCCTCATCCCGGAATGAGATTGCAAATAAAGAGGAACTATGATGATAAACCAGACTACGGATTGAGTTGGACCCGGTCAAATTTGGTCGGGTCGAGTCAAGGGGGTTGGGGGTCGAATTCGACCCAACTCGATCATGTTCGGTTCGGGTCGAGTGGCTGGGTTACCCGACCATTTAATATTCTTTTTTTTGTTTGAATAAAAAAGAAAAATAAAAAAATTCAGGTTGATCGGGTCGGGTTGGAAAAATTCAACTAGTACCGCCCCATGTCGGGTTGAGTTCGGGTCTGGTCGGGTCCGACTCGATCCAAAATGTTTCAAATCGGGTCGGGTCGGGTCATCGGGTTCACGGGTCAAATTGACCAGTCACTCCTAAACCAGACGATTAACCACTTGAACAGTTTTTAAACCAATGCCTTTAACCACTCTAATATTTCATATATATGTGTGTGTGAGTGACTTAATGGGGTGCTCCCAACAACTTGGGAGCACCCCGCTCCAATCTTTTCATCCACTGGATCTACATCAAGGGCTAATAATGTGCGGGATTTCACAGTCGTCAATCCGTGTGTGACGATTGCATACACGTTTGTTGTTGTTTTTCTACTCTTTTTTTTCTTCAGTTCATCGCCCTTTCCTCTCGTAGCGGATTCAAGAGAAGATATTAATACAAAATTGGAAATATGGAGAAATACGTTGGAGTCAAAGGGTTTTCGTTTAAGTAGGAATAAAACAGAATATATGCATAGCAATTTCACAAATAAACAACTTAGAGACGATTTGAAAGTTAGGCTAGGGGAGGATATAATTCCTCAAGTGACAAAGTTTAAATATTTAGGATCAATTGTAAGACAAGATGATGAGATTGATGACGATGTTAATCATAGAATTCAAGCTGATTGGTGTAAGTGGAGGAAAGCCACTGGAGTTCTTTGTGATAAAAAAGTACCCAATAAAGTTAAAGGAAAATTCTATCGTACTGCTATAAGGCCAGCAGTGTTATATGGTAGTGAATGTTGGGCTATGAAGGGACAACATGAACGTAAAGTGGGGGTAGCCGAAATGAGGATGTTGAGATGGATGTGTGGTCATACAAGATTAGATAAGATTAGGAATGACCATATACGTGAACGAGTCGGAGTGGCTCCTATTAGTGAGAAAATGATAGAGAATCGTTTGAGATGGTTTGGTCATGTTCAGAGAAGACCATTAGATGCGCCAGTAAGAAGAGTAGATCAAATAATTTGGAGTCCGATTAAAAGAGGGAGAGGGAGGCCAAGGCGGACACTTGGCGAACTAATAGAGCAAGATCTATTGGTGAATAATATACCGAAAGGTTTGGTTACTAATAGAGCGGAATGACGTCGTATGATTCATGTAGCCGACCTCACCTAGTGGGATAAGACTTTGTTGTTGTTGTTGCTGCCCTTTCCTCTCGGATGATAGCGGCGAGGGGTCGCGTGGCGGCGAAGACAGCGGTGGCAATGGGTGGCAAAGGTGGCGGTGGCGAGAGGGCGTGAGGTCGAAGTGAAAGTGAGGGTGTGGGGTGGAAACATCGGCAATGGTTCTCGATCAACGTCGAAGTGCGTGCGACGGCGTATGGCACGAGCATCGACTAGGGGTTCTCGAGCGAGTTCGATGGCACGAGCGACCTGCGACACGAGGTCAAGGGATCGGACGGTGAAGAGTGAGAACACAAAGGAGGTCGAAGGATCTCGCGAGCTCGTGAGGAAAAAATTTCATGCGCCCGCATCTCCTCTGTTGTTTTTCAATCCAATTGGGTATCTGAAGATCCACTCCTTGAAACTCTATCGTGCAGTCCAAAATTTGGGTTGGGTACGTTCTGTAAATGTCTAGTTTGCACAGGGGCCGAAAGAATGAAACTTGAGTGACACGAATATAATAATAATAAAAAGTCGTAGTCGAGTAACTAAACAAATATTTTGCACAAGTTGAGTGACCCTAAATCCTAAACATCTTGATTCTCTAACGCACGTGGGAGTTTCAAATTTTTGAAATTAGGTAGGTCCATCATTATAATACTAAAGGTAAAACATTAAAAGCCTTCAAGCGTTTTCTCTTAAAATATCTTGCTGAAAGCAAATTATACTAATATTACTTGTGTTTACTTAAATCTTTTTTATATAATAAATTAATAATACTCATGGGAAATGATAAAGAAGATATATACACGTGTGTATGGTCATTAGGTTTCTTATTATTATTATTATTATTATTATTATTATTATTATTATTATTATTATTATTATTATTATTATTATTATTAGGAGATAGAAGTATAGAAAAAACCTTAAATAACAAAAATAATATTTGTATTCATTTTTGCACGTAGATAATAGTTGGGAGATGTTATATACTCTAAATCAGGAGGATTAATCCTCCTAATTCACTTAACAGTGGCATTAAGTGTAATTTTAACAATTTTTTAGAGCAAATTAAGAATGTGAGTATTAGGAGAATTTTTAGGAAGATTTAATATTTTTTTCTACTTAAAATGTTGATAAGTAGTATTTATTTATTTATTGGAAGACTCCTGGGGCGAGGGAGTTGTGAAGACCGCGGGAATCGGGTCATACGTTTTGACCCCACGCGGTCAGACCTCCGCACGTATCGTCGCATAGGTGGCCCCCCTTGCCCCAACCAAAAGAACAAATTACTAATAAACAAATTAGCTAGCGATGTAGTTTTTCTTGAATAAAATGAAAGAAATCCATTCCACACAAAGCAAAGACCAGCGGAATTTGCATTCTGCACGCTTAACGCAAAGACCACTTCACATTTTCTTATAAAAAAACAGCCCCCAGGCTCGTTCAACTGTTCCATTCCCGAGCCGCCCCTTGCCCTTTATCATTTAGGAGAAATGTCAACTATATATTCGTAAAAATTTAATCAAATTAGTTGGATACAATTGTGAGTTGACTTTTAATTTGTGGACGATGCACTTTTTAACATCTCACGAATCGCACGAATTGACGCAGTAAAAGAAAGCTAAAAATCTTACTTTTGTTCTCCTCTCTTTTAGCTATTAGGAGCAGTAGGACCTTTGTGGACAACTCGCAGACGCAGCCTTATTGGTCAAGTACACGATGCTATGCCCAGTTTGGAAAAAAAAACGAGCACATAATCGAAAAGCATCCATCCGCAATTAATTATTTGGTCGTGGACGGATGCGGCTCCGGCGGTGAAAACCCCCCCTTCTTAGATCCGGCAAGCCATGTGATCAATCCGTTTGCCCACTGCACAAACTGCACCCATGCAAACATCGTGCTCCGGACCGGACCGACGGTTCAATCGTAATCGGATTACATTTGGATATATTGATATAAATCATGAGTGAAAATTTGGTTCGAATTAAAATTTAAAAAAACCTAAAATATTGACAAAGAAAAGTAGAGGATGAAATGAAAATTAAAAAAATAAATAAAAAATATTTGAATCTATAATTAAAATAGAAATAAAAATAATATTAAAAAAATGAATAAGGATTAATGGCGAGAGGGTAACAGATGAAAGAATTAACCGTGAGAGAGTAATATATGTAAGGAAAATAAATCTTGACCAGTAGTTGAAAATTGAAATGAAAAGTAATATTAATAAAAGAAAGGAAAAAAAATGAAAGAAATATTTAAATATTAGAAATGAATAGAATTGAAATAAAAAATAGTATTAGAAAAAGAAAAGTATTTAAATATAAATAAGAGTAATTTATGATAAAAAATAATTAATATATCATCGATAGTATTAAATAATATCTTTTTTTAATAATAATAACTACAAATATTGACAAGTTTGAGAGTCGCCTTCTTATCAATTAATAATATTTTAAAATAAAAAATAAGACACTTATATTAATATTTTATTATTAATTAGTTATTAGTATTTTTATACATTACATAATTGTTGTTATGTTATATTGTTAAATTATCATAAATAACATTGTTTTATTATTGAGTCGTCCAATTGTTAATTTGTCCAATTTTAAAAATATTGACCCTTACAAACTTACCAAGGGAACTTTTCATATATATATATATATATATATATATATATAGAGAGAGAGAGAGAGAGAGAGAGAGAGAGAGAGGGTGTAGTTTGGGTGAAAGGGAGGGCAAAATGGTCCAAGAAAACACGCGGCGACCCCATTGCCGCGAAAGCTCCCAATTCGATTCAACTATTCAAGTTCAGCCCACCCTATTTAAAACAGGAAAAACGTGCGAGATATCGCAGCATTTCTTCCCCCTCATTCCTGCCGCTATATAAAAGGGAACTCTTCCCCATCGCTACTGACAACTCCAAGAATTAACACGACTTCTTCTACACAAGCGGCGGCTGCGGCCATCAGTGAAAGCAGGCCGATATCTTTCCTTCTCTTCTGCATCCAAAATCTCCCCTGGAATCTTCCCTTCTCTCTCCTGTTACGAGGCGGCTGATAGGACTCTGATGGCAGCTTCAATGGAATTGGGCTCTTTTCTGTTCGGGAGGAGTGCTCCTCGCTTCGCGTCTTCCGGCTCTCTATTGTTTCGCGGAGCAGGGCACGACAAGCTCTTTTTGGCTCCTCCTCTTTTTCCCTTGAGGCATGGCAGGAGTTGCGGCGTGAGGAGGGGGCCGACAGCTCCCGTGTCAGCCATGGTGCTGACGGACAAGTTCGCCAACGCGAATGCCGAGGCCGAGGCGGAGCAGAAGCCCCTGAAGAAGTTTAAGGTCAGAGCGTCAGTGACTGTGAGGAGGAAGAGGAAGGAGGAGGTCAAGGAGAAGGTCGCGAACCAGCTCGATGCTTTCGCGGATAGGATCGGGAGGAGCATACTGCTGGAGCTCGTTAGCACAGACATTGATCCAAGTAAGCCTTTCTTGCTTGCTGGTTTGCACTTTATGTTGGATCTTTAATGGAGCTCGGTCCTTATTCTGAACCAGCTGATAATTTGAATTGAATTTTCTGAATCAACGTTTGACAGTAGTTCGTGAACTTGGATTGTAATCTCTGACAGTAGACTCAGTCTCAGCACATGAGTTCAGAGAAAAAGAAAACAGACTAATTAAGGAATTGAATTGATTCTTTCTCAAGAACTTACCAACTTTCTTCTTCGATCCGAAGGAACCAACAAGGCTAAGACCAGCAACCGGGCACAGCTACGAGGCTGGTTCGACAAGAAGGACACGAAGGCGGACCGGGTGGTCTACACCGCTGAATTCATGGTAGACTCCAGTTTCGGCGAGCCGGGTGCCATATTTGTACTCAACAGACACCAGAGGGAATTCTTCCTGGAGACCATTGTCGTCGAAGGCTTCGCCTGCGGTCCTGTCCACTTCATCTGCAAGTCCTGGGTCCAGCCAACCAGGATCAATCGTAGCAAGAGGATCTTCTTCAGCAACAAGGTCTCACATGCATCCTTGGCATAGCCATCCATAACTTTTCAGTAGTACACCATCCTAATCGAATTATATATTCAGAGACTTCTACAGAAGAAGTAGATCAAATTCTTATTGTTGTCGTATTGGATCCGGTTGCAGCCTTACTTGCCATCAGAAACTCCTGCCGGTCTCAAAGAGCTGAGGGAGAGGGCACTGAAGGAGCTGAGGGGTGACGGCAAGGGCGAAAGGAAGATGACCGATCAGATTTACGACTACGATTCCTACAATGACCTGGGGAACCCGGACAAGGGGTTCGAGTTCAGCAGGCCGGTGCTTGGAGGGCAGGAACTCCCGTATCCGAGGAGGTTGAGGACTGGGAGGCCATCAACAGACACAGGTAACAAGAATGCCGACATTTTTACTTGCCTGATGGGTTAATGCTGGAGAATTCCAAAGGCAATTAGAATCTACGACAACTAATAGACAGCAACTTTTGTTCACAAATAAATCCAGAATAATTAGTATAAATTGTCTGCTTGTACATAATTACGACACGTCTCTCTGGAGTCTGGACTGATGTTGGACGCAGGACATCGAGTGTTGACCATACAAATCATGCAATTGATATTGGACTGGCATGCGTAATATTCTGACATTAGCGTCTGAAACCTGTTTGTCAGATGCTGGTTCAGAGAGCAGAGTGGAAGCTCCGCTTCCGATTTACGTGCCCCGCGACGAACAGTTCGAGGAGGCGAAGCAGGAGATGCTGTCGGAGGGGGCCATGAAGGCACTGTTCCGCAACCTGGTCCCGTCTCTCGTTTCGTCCTTCCTCCCGGAGGCCCGTGATTTCAAGGCGTTCCATGAAGTGGACAACCTCTACAAGGAAGGACTCCGCTTGAAGCAGACCCTGCAGGATCAACTCCTGAACAAGATCCCGCTCGTGAGCAAAATCCAGGAATCCAGCGAGGGCCTCATCCGATTCGATACCCCTCACATCATCACAAGTAAGTTGGTTAATTATTCGAGTGAATTTTCTTGGAAAAAAAATATTGTTTCGAGTAAGTTAATCAATATTCAGGTTGTAAGTTCAAACTATTCCTCTTCCATGCGGTTCACTTTCTATATTATCGCCACCAAAGTGAGATCGTGGCCTCTCTTGGGAGGACATAAATATCGTGACATGCCACCTTCATGATTCTCCATTATACATGGTAGAATTATATAAGGCTATGCTTTTAGTTATCTTATTGTTTGGTGGTATGCACTAAAAATATTCCCTTCCAATTCCAAAAGTTAAAAGGAAAAGAATGAAAAGATGATATCAACTGATACTAACATCATAAGATATTCTACAATTCGTAAATTACTAATTAAAACTCGACAAGACGCCTTTTATTTTTCTCTCTTTGAAAATTTCCAGCTTCTTTCAACTTTTTGACCCATGAGTTCCAAGTCATTGACACGCGCGCATTTGTTTACTCAGAGGACAAGTTCGCGTGGCTGCGCGACGACGAGTTCGCCCGCCAGGCGCTGGCCGGCATCAACCCCGTCAACATCGAGCTGCTTACGGTACTGGAATTACTAAGAGATTGATCAGTTCAAAACATCAAGGATGCGTCATGAGTCTTCCTCTTTCCTTGGACGTTTAATTACTAACCTTCAACTACTGGTCGTGCAACTTTCAGGTCTTCCCTCCGGTTAGCAAGCTCGACCCCGCGATCTACGGCCCCCCAGAATCAGCCATCAGAGAGGAACACATCACTGGCCATCTCAATGGCATGTCTGTCCAACAGGTAATTAACTTTTACTGACCAGAGCCGGAAAGAGAAACCAACAGAAAAAGAACGTGTTGAATTATTAAGTTTTTTTTGTTCAAATCTGTATGTGCATGTATGGGTACTCACTGCGCGCGACAATTGTGGAAATTGTTCAGGCGTTGAAGGAGAAGAAGCTGTTCATGTTGGACTACCACGACGTCTACCTGCCATTCCTTGACCGGATCAATGCGCAGGACGGGCGGAAAGCTTACGGCACGCGAACCCTCTTCTTCCTCACTTCCCTGGGGACGCTGAAGCCGGTGGCCATCGAGCTCAGCCTCCCCGAGGCCACCGACGGCTGCAAGCGCGCGAAGCGTGTGCTGACGCCGCCCACCGACGCCTCCAGCAACTGGTTGTGGCAGCTCGCCAAGGCCCACGTGTGCTCCAACGACGCCGGCGTCCATCAACTCGTCAATCACTGGTAAGCAGCCTGAATTAATTAGAACCGATCCATGCATCGAGTTGTACTATTTTTTATATTATTTCCAAGTTTTGAACAGTACTCAGAGGGATTGGCACATTGATCCATGCATGAAAATTACTTGTCAGGTTGAGAACGCATGCCTGCATGGAGCCGTTCATCATAGCGGCTCACCGGCAGCTGAGCGCGATGCACCCGATCTTCAAGTTGCTGAAGCCGCACATGCGGTACACGCTGGAGATCAACGGCATGGCCCGCCAGATCCTCATCAACGCCGGCGGGGTCATCGAATCCGGCTTCACCCCCGGAGCGTACTCCATGGAGCTCAGCGCCGCCGCGTACCGGGCGCATTGGCGGTTCGACCAGGAGGGCCTCCCAGCCGACCTCATCAGAAGGCATGCGTGCACGACCTCTCTGCCTGCTCCATTCATTTAACATGCATCATTGCATGCATAATAGCAATAGCAATAGTAATAATAATATATAAGAATCTTTGAACTGACAGTTCATTAATTATGACAGGGGCATGGCGGTGGAGGACCCGTCCCAACCCCACGGCCTGCGGCTCACCATCGAGGACTACCCATACGCGACAGATGGCCTCCTGCTGTGGTCAGCCATCCAGAACTGGGTTCAGACCTACGTGCGAGCCTACTACCCGGACGCCCACTCGCTCCTATCCGACTACGAGCTGCAGTCGTGGTACGCCGAATCGATCAACGTCGGCCACGCCGACAAGCGCCACGAGACGTGGTGGCCGCAGCTGTCGAGCCCCGAGGACCTGTGCTCGGTCATGACCACGCTCATCTGGCTCGGCTCTGCCCAGCACGCCGCGCTCAACTTCGGCCAGTACCCTCTGGGCGGCTACATACCGAACCGGCCGCCGATGATGCGCCGGCTGGTCCCCGTCGAGGGCGACCCCGACTTCGACCACTTCGTCTCCGATCCGGCTCGATTCTTCCTGTCTGCGCTGCCGAGCGTGACCCAGGCCACCACGTTCATGACCGTGATCGACACGCTGTCGACCCACTCGACGGACGAGGAGTACCTCGGGCAGAGGTCCGACCCCTACACGTGGACCGGAGACGAGGAGATAGTGGAGGCGTTCCACGAGTTCGCGGCCGAGGTGCGCCGAGCGGAGTCAGAGATCGCCCGACGGAACTCGGATCCGGCCCGGCGGAATCGCTGCGGCGCCGGGGTCTTGCCGTATGAGCTGATGGCGCCCACCTCCGGGCCCGGGATATCATGTCGTGGCGTGCCCAACAGTGTGAGCATTTGATCAAGAGCAACAAAGAAACCAAGGAAAGGGATGTGGTGTTGTGAGAAATTGACATTTTTTTCTTCTTCCTCCTGCCAACAAGAGGCAGGCATTTATTTATATGTTGATGTATATATATATATAATTAATAACATTGTTTCTGCGAGGGGGATCAGGAAATGTTGTCCTTGTACTAGGGATGGTGAATGTAAAACTAGGGATGTAAAAATGAACAATATTAATTTGTATACTTTGAAATCAATAAACCTTCATTATGAATTGATATTTACTCTCATCTATCATCTTAAGTCAATCTAAATTTAAAATCAAATATATGTAAAAGAAATTGAGAGGTTTGAAAAGTTTAATGATAACAAAAGATATATTAGATGCAGATTATAATTATATAAGAAGAGATAGTTTTGTAATAATTTTGTTAATAATTAAATTCTATAATTCAAAAAAGTTTTTTTTAAGTGATCTATGGCATAATTTGATATTTATCTCAATATGTTTTTCTTATAGTATAACAAAAATTTGATGAGATTTTATTATATAAAAGTATCAATATTATTTTTAATCACGCAAAGTGTGAGGATCTTCACTAGTTTAACAATATATTAATATCTATTATTGATTAGTTTTATAATTTATTTGAATATTTTTTATAATTTATCTAAAACAAAAATTTGAAAGTCAAATGCAAATAGAAAAAATGTATCAGTCAAAGGATAATCTAAATTACTACCCCTCCCACAAATAACTTTTATTATCAGTTTATAGATAATATGGTTTGTTTAAGTAATTCAAACTACTCACTATTATTTTATGGCAAATGAATAGAATTATTTTGTAGATCCAAATAATTTAATATTAGATGATAATGTACAAAATTACTTCTGGGAAAAGGTCCCTTAATTCTTAAAATGAATCACCCACACTTATTATGTATTCTTATGATTGCACACCTCGTATTAAGAAATGATGCACGGGAAAACAAATTCATTTTTACAACGAGGGAATTATTTTAAAAAATGACCTCCATAAGTAACAAAGATCCAGTGGCTTAAGCTCGTACGTCTTGTTTTAGCATGTTGCCCACCCGTTGCAATTATTTCTTTTGACATCTTACATTATAGCATCTTCTTGCCTTTCTGCACTGTCCTTGCATCAGCTAATTGGTTGACAGTCAAGATACACTGCTTAATACACATAAATGCCAATTATCATAATCAGATGATAAAATGTATGCAAACCACATTTCTTTTCCTCTGCAACTCGGCCACGAGGACAAATATACATGGTGAAAGAACTTTTATGGTTGTCGTTCTAAAGAATTAAATAAATAGAGCACGAAACATTACATTGAACACAAATAATATCATCGAAGTCGTTTTTTTTTCGGGTCAAGGGCCGACTTGTCCAACACCAGCTCTTGAGGTAATACAAGTTCAATCAGGATTTGAGCAGATGGAAACTTTCTAGCACGCCTCCCGATGAACTTTATTGTTATGCTCATCAGTCGTGTATCAGAAAGATTGTTTCTTATCTGCGAGAAAGAGTTCAACTTTTGTCATTTGCAGCTTAACTGTGTAGGCTAAGTGTATCACAATTATGAAAGAAAAGTTACCCATGAGAAGAATTTTGACAGGCAGCATCGAGATAACTAGTTGGTCTTATAGACGTAGATTGATCTTGTCAGACCATTTGAATATATCAGAGTAAACTTGGTCACCACCCAGCTCATCTCCAGTGGCTCCTGCTGCCACTCTTATAACATCTTCTATTAAAGCAAAGTTACCCATGATATCGACATGGGCGCCACTCTGGGTTCCCCTGCCTTCCAATAAATTTGATGGCGGGGCATGATCATACTCTCTGATGTAAGTTTTAATACCTGAAGGATTAAATCGGGTTTTTCCACGCCACCCCTTTGCACACATGTAACCAGAACTTAAAACTGGAACAGTTTCATCACCATCAATGGAGTAAACACCGCCCTGCAGGCAGCTTCCATCGTGATCATCATTGGCTGATGTATCAATCTGAAAGGGGATATGACACTCAGCTGAAGCTGATAATTTGTAAACATATGCTCTCTCTGTAGGAATCCCTACTCCATACATGGAAAATATCTCCAAGTCAGGAGCATTTGGTAATCTGAAGGTGAAAGAAATTAAGTGTCACAAAGAATGTATTGTATCATTAATGAAATTTCTTAAAGTTAAGCTGGTGGAAAGAATATTTCTGTGATGAATCTTTATGGTACCTACATGGGCAATGGGCAGTCATACTATTGATTGGTGAAAGCATCAAGAGATCTAATGGCAGCAATTATCATAGTGCCCCAATTTATTAGCAATGACAACAGTTTAACCACATGAAAAATATGACATGGTAATACAGATCATTCTAGTTTCTAATATTCTCATGTCTATTATTTTTTGAGAGATTCTGACTATTGGATATTTTAATTCTTATGCATAACAGAATTATATGAAGAAATCAATGAAGAAATAGTTACACACTTGAAGATATATGACTATACTACAACAACAACAACAACAACAAAGCCTTATCCCACTAGGTGAGGTCGGCTACATGGATCATGCGACGCCATTCCGCTCTATTAGTAACCAAACCTTTCGGTATAAAGAAGATATATGACTATAATGCTGAATAAATATCTCACTTGGTCTCCAAGGGGTTTGACCAATATTTGTAGTGCTGATACTTTGGGTCATCCAAGTCATCAGCAATTCCATATGAAAAATGAGCATTTCCACGCTGCATCATCCGTGGAGCAACAAAATGAAGAAGATCCACAATGGAGCTAGTTGTATAGACTTTATAATCAGAAACTGCCTTGATTCCTCCCCAACCCAATTCATGGTATTCAGTCCAGACATCACCACATGATGCATTTGAGTGCACAACATTATTACCCTTAACTGCATCCTAAATTTGGCAAAGTAATTAGCATAATATCCAAATTTAAAATTGCAATTAACTTAAATTCAGAACTCTGGCTAATAATATAAAGTACGCCACTAAAAAAGATAGATTGAATCATGAAAGTATTTTTCATAATTTATTTATATCGCAAAGAATGATAGGAAACGCTTCAGGGTCAATAAAAAATTCTTTAGAATCCGGAGAAAATGAGTCTGAATCATATACAACAGCTAAAACATAGTGTTAAAATCATAACGATCTTTGAATGGATTATTCTCAGACAAAACTTTTGATGATTTACAAGACTTTAGGGGCTTGTTTACATTTTTTTAAGGTCAGCCAAATTATTCCAACTCTTTGAATCTTTTATTTTTTTATTGTTAAGAATGTGAACTCTTCAAGTCTTACTTTATGAGAAAAATAAGATCTGATTTTCGTGCTCGATTATAATGAAAATAGCTCCTTCAAACTGCAGATATAGAAGGCCAACATTGTCTTAATGACAAATATGGTTGCATTAACTGTCTGTCTTTATATTTGACTAACAACTTTTACTACAGTATGATTTTAGCAAAAACCATTCTAAATGGTACTAGAGAGAGATCTTTTTCTATGATCATGGCATTGTTACTTTCAGAATGGTCAAACTATCTACATGACAGAGGTAGTGCTTTCTTGAATAAGATACTAACAAAAAATGAAGATATGTTAATGTGAACAAGTGACAGTTCATTTTATGCTAATTGCATAAAGCACGAGTCCTCTGCTAATGATGACGATAATTAAGCACACTAATAAATGGCATTTTCACTACTTCCTGTGATGTATATTCAAAGTCCCCAAACAAAGGCTTCATTTGGGGTTGTTTTCTGAGTCATACTTTTTGAATAATAGGTGTCTGTTGACAAATTTTTTCAGTTGCTTTCTCCAGAGATTTGTTTGGAAGATTATTTTGCTTTCTTTTGAAAGAAAGCAAAAACCCCTTGAGAGGGAAAAGGACCTTGCATGATGCACATTTGCTTTCTTTCAAAATTTACTAAAGTGACATAAAACAAGAAAATATCAAAAGTATAGCATGTCAATGCAACAAACCAGATCGAAGACTGATTGCAGTGCATGTAAAGCAAATTAATTAATCAAACAAGAAAATCCCAGATGTTAGGCCCCGACAGTCAGCGTAAAACCCAGTCGAATCTCATGAACATGGATCAACGAATATGGCGTCGTATGATCCATGTAGCCGACCCCACCTAGTGGGACAAGGCTTTGTTGTTGTTGTTGTTGTTGTTGTTCATAAAAAAAAGGGAATTGCCTGGTAGGTGAAAATATATACCCGAAAATCTAGTTGTTCTATCTTTGATGAGGACATCTCTGCTACATCTTTTCCAAATGTAACTAACCTTCCATAATTAGCTTTTTGCACCTGAAACTCAGACATCTGGCTTTTAACATTTTCAGAAACATGAGAATCATTGTTCTTTTGCTTCTTATGGTTGCATTCATAACCTTCTTCAGGTGCCCAATCAAGATTTCCCCAAATAGTGTCGCCACCTTTTGGAATCATTGACATAGTTGAATCCCATGTCCGAGTCATTCGCATAACATGCCGCAAGGTCTGAAGCCCGAGAATATCTGAATCCAACACTCCGGGTGCCATGGTCCTACACATGAAAAAGGAATATAATAAGCACTCAGCTAGACGTGGCACATCAATCGGAAACAAACAGATGCATAAGATCATATCCTGCATTTTCTTGGTTATGGAATACACATTTCTACAACACTATTTTTGCTTCTTGCACAGGAATGGCTTATGTCTTCCTACATTTATGTGAGAATATACTTCAATTTTGACTATTATACATGAAATTACAGAAGGTGTATTTTTGTATTGGAATAACTGATAATATTTTATATTAATCATCCCCATTTTTTGTTCATATCGACTGTCATTTTATTAGTATTTATTTTGTTTGGACCATTACACAGTGTGCTTGGATTATTTAATAGGTGACAAGAATCATGGAAAAAAGTGGAGAAAGAAGAGGTGAGAGATGGAGCATTTGAAGTGGTAACTGTCAATTCTCGGATGCATCAGTTTTAGACAGTTTGATGGGCTTCTGGGCAAAGCACTTTGTTAGAAAGCAAGCTTTCCTTGTTCTTTAGAAAATGCCAAATAGTTGATTTCTTCTATTGAAAAAGGTGAGACAAAGCAAGTTTGCCCCGTATCCCAGTGAAAGCGTTATGATTTAGGCTTCAAATGGTTTCACTGCAGATGGATTAACATTATTTATTCCACCACAAATTGGCATTTGACATAATGTTCACAAAAATGGCATTTTAACTGCAACTCTAAAGAGCTTTAGCCATTATAATATAGTACAAGCATTGTGTCATGGTTACATCTAAAAGTAGCAGACTAGCCGTTAATAGAACCTCTGTGATGGGTTGCCATATAGAAGAAGAAATTCTTTAAGCATAGCATGAAACAAAATAACCATGTAATATAAAAATGTATATCTACATATTTTTCTTTTGAGAAGAAAAGGTTCAAATTTTGAATAATCTTTTTTTAGAGGGTCAAATTTTGAATAATGACATTTGTACTTACTTTACAACCAAGACTAAAGTTACATATCATATCAAAGTAAAATATCATTTTTGTGGAGCATATCAATTAATATATACCTAAAATAATTACTAGTTAAACACACAAAATAATTACCTTGCCACAGCAACATCTTTGGCTTCAGCTGAGAAAAGTCCCGCAACTGCTTTAGGAACACCTAGAAAAGGTCCTCCAATATTCATCACGGCTTTTATGTGGTTTGCACACCAGTTTGGACCACCTCCACCACCCATTGGAGCAGGTGCTTCAACCCATTTCATAAAATGTAAAAAGTATATTACTCCCATAGAATGGGGAATCACCACTACTTTTTTTCCACCATTTGTGGAAACCATGAGTTCTATGTTGCTTTTTATTCTACTTAATGTTTGATCACGTACCTGCACAACAAAATTGTCAAAGGAATAAGAAACTTCAAATATTCTCCACAGGATCAGAAAATGAGAAAAAGGCGAATGTGAAAAGGATGAATATATTCTAAAATGGATTCAATGGTAAATAACACCGAACAATCTAACAGATAGAAATAGAAGTGAAACCTCGGTATTCTGAAAAGAAAGCCTCCAATCATATGCAGCCATGTACATAGTCTTTTCCTCATATCCAATGCGAGCCAAATTAGCAATTAAAACAGCCCAGACAAAGTATCCAGGAGCAAAATAATCTGCTGCCACAAGCCCAGTGACGGGCCTAACTCTTATACCTGAAGGATCCAGCCCGGTTTCATTGTCAAGGGACATATGCTCAACCCAGCATAAAGGTCTGATATATTTCAAGAGTAAATAAAGATAATGAGTTATCTGAAAATGTGGCACCAAATGAAATAAAGACAAGAAGACATCTGCAATTTGGGATATCAGCCTGAAGTACCTTTTATGCAGAACAATTCATAATACCCAAGAAGCAAAAAAACACCCTTCAACAACAACAACAACAAAGCCTTACACCCTTCAACATGAAAAAAGAAGAAAATACAAAGAACAATCCAATTCTACAAATACACAATTTGTAGCACTAATAAATGCTTCAAGTAGTACAACTTGTCAGAAATACTGCTGTTTTCCATCCATTAGTTTGAAATAATATCATTATTACTAACTCGAGGGAGTTAACCAAGGTTGAAGCTACTAGACTCGAAAAGACCAATATAAATACATAAATGATCTCCTAAAAATAATAGTAATAATAACAAGTACATAAATGAAATTAAATTTTCAAAAAATAATGATAACTGACAAAAAAGGATTTCCTAGGACCAAATTTAGTTTCTTAATATTTTTTCTTCCTCGTCTTTCTTGAAAAAAAATGCTTAACTCAGTTGATTTGCACAAGTAGAAAATAAAAAAAAAAGATATAACTATAGGGCATAAGAAATGTTTTGTTTGCATTCCTGATCATACTCTCGCATTGCACATATGTGACAAAACATGCAGTGGTTGATACAATATTACATTAAAATATTTAACTAATAAGTAAGAAGCAACAATCTATTCAGTATTACAAGATTTTCTCTTGTCATTAAGTCCAAATAATAATATAAAAAACAAATAAGAGCTTCTCCTACATAGTGCATGCTATGCATCAGATAATATAAACATGGAATCTTGAATTGGAGATAAATACATCATATATGTGTTGAACATATATCTTAACAAAAGAAAACATCATATATATTGCAACGACCTAGCTTTAAGAAATGAAGATGAAAGGAGTGAGAAATCTGAGTAATGATCAGAGTACTATGGATATCCAGAATCATAAAATATTTTGGTGTGCATCTTTTAATGCAATCTCTTTTTACTTCTGAACACCTAATCAAAGGTAAAATGGGCTAGTAACCTCCCTAGAAAAGGATACATTCTTTCCATACTCCAATATTCCATTAATGTATAAAGTCCATTTGATCCTAGTAAAGTTACCGATTTCTGTAGAAACTTTCTTTCAACTCCTGTACCCAGCTTGTAACATTCCTAGAAAAGGAAACATTCTTTCCGTACTCCAATATTCCATTAATGTGTAAAGTCCAATTGATCCTAGTAAAGTTATCCATTTCACTGTTTTTAAGTAATTCACATTATCCGTTTCTGTGGAAACTTTCTCTCATGTACCCAGTTTGTAACCTTCCTAGAAAGGACACATTCTTTCCATACTCCAACATAAGTCCGATTGATCCTAGCAAGGTTATCCATTTCTGCGGAAACTTTCTCTCAACTCCTGTACCCAGCTTGTAAATTTCCTACAAACAATCCTTGAAACGGTAAGTATCTTAGGAAGCAATAACTGGTTGCTGAGAAATAGCATTTTCCCAGTTTTGCAAGAAACCTTCTCAATGAAATACCCTCAAAATCCGAACTTTCCACATAACTCACTTCACAAATGGAAGCCCATCTCACAAGAACCCAGAAGAACGACAAAGAACATCAGCAATATAAAATAAGGAAGAACGAGCTGGACAACTGGCAGGCTTCTCCAGCTCTTATGCAGCTCATCCCTTAAAACAGGTCTCAAAAATCCAAATTCTACCACACCAACCACACAAGGCAACTAAGTTTCTTCTGGGAACCATAGTATTCAAGCTCTTCTAGCACTCTCGAAGCAATCTAGCTGTCGGAAGCAATATCTGCAGCTCCCGTATTCCAAGTTCCCACTCCCCTAAACTAACTCCGAGCCCATAGAACGGCACGAAACAAGAGAAGAATAATTAGAGAAGAGATTCAACAGAAATGATATTTGCAACAGGCACCTTTTGTAGATCTCTCCAAATATGCCGCCCCAGAGGCGCTTGCGGAAGAGGCCGTCGGCGCACTGGTGGCCCTCCCAGAGCTCGAGCCCGCCGGTGACGATTCCGGGCACGAACACGACCGGGTGCCGCGCCTTCAGCCCTTCCTTCCGTAGCTTCACGCCCGGCGGATCCGGCAACGGGCCAGTGATGGCCTCCGTCACATACTGGGGGAAGGAGGCGGGCATGGCGTTGTAGAGGAACAGCAACAGCCACCACGTCGAGCAGATGACCCCGATCGTCCAGCAGCAGCCGTCGACGCACGACCACCTCCCCCTCTTCGGCCGCTCCTTAGTCGTCCCCTTCTCCTTGGCGGGGGCGATCGGGTCGGCGTCGCCCTGCGCGCCCGAGGGACTGGGAGGAGGGGGCTTCTTGTCGGCGTCGGACGCCTTCCTTCTTCGGAGCATCGACATGGCCACTGCGGCGGACGGGCGGGAGGCGACGAGGTCGCCAGAAGCCTATTTAATGGATTCCATCGACAACAGAGATTGGGAAGATGGAAGCCGGGGGACTCGCAAAAGACACGTGGAAGAAAGCTGTTGCTGGGCGTATGAATCCACCGGTGGGTCCCCGCCGGAAGTGGCGAAGATTCTTTCCCTTGCCGACTGGAAGGAGCCGAACAGCGTAACTGCGTTTGCGATATTAATAATTCGTTGTCACAAAAAAAAACTAATATTAATTAATCGAGACACCAACGGATAATAATAATAATAATAATAATAATAATAATAATAATAATAATAATAATAATAATAATAATAATACAACAAAATTTTATCTCATTAGATAGGACGACTACATGAATCATACAACGCCATTCTATTTTATTAACAATAATAAGAATAATAATAATTTTAAATAAAAAACTTACAGCAAGACACCGATGGATGCGTTAGCGGTGTGATATCGGAGCGAGAGGTGGGACCGAGGCGCGGGGCAGCCAATCCGACCGTAGAGTGTTCGGAAGTTGGGGAACGTCATTTGGAAGGTTGGTGTTCCGTGGATGGACATCTTGCTTCTTCTTTTTTTAAATTGTGGCACAGAATCCCACGCTTTGGTTTCTAAATTCTCGATAATTCAGGATTCACTATTTCTTTCAAATAAAAACGAAAATATAATAGTTCTTTGAGAATTATTATCATTTTTTAATCTAACTTCAAATTACGAATTTCTTTTTTTTAGTCTCTAAACTATCACGATTTTTTCAGTTTGGTCCTTCCGTCAACTTCTCGATTAACTTTGATGTTTCTTATTTGTGAAAAGGCTGCCTTACACGACTTAAAGTCGTAGTCTTCCTTTACTTATTTCATACCCAAAGTCCCTTTCCACCGGAGATAGATTTGAAAGAATGGAACCCTAGGGCTCCAACGATATCTCTGACGTTCATCTCCGATAATATCTCTGGTGCTCATATCCTCCGACATTGGCGGCTTTCTCCGAGAAGTTTGTACTCGGGTGATGACCTAACTTTCATCCGACCGCGACTCTAAAGGTACTTTTCTGACGTCTGTCATTTTCTCATTTTTTTGCATAGAGTGTTTAGTGTTTTTGCTTTCTTAATGTACGTTTCTGAACCAATATGGTCCCTCTTTTGACGATTGTTGGCTTCTTGTTAGTACATTTTTCATTGCTCTATGATCCCCCCACTCCGCTTCATCCGACACGTAAATAGTTTAGTGTGTTATGGTTCCCCACTACACATGCATCCTTTTTTTTTTGCAATAGAAGTGCACATGCACTTATTTAAGGTTTCTGCACTTTTTAGGATTTCTGTTCTTAGACCTCGCCTTAATTTTTTTAGGATTCAATTTTAATGCAGTTGCAGAGTACACATGGAGTATTATACGTTAAAAATGCACTATGAAAGACATTTTATTCACGAGCCGAAAAGTTTTCGCATAGGTGAAAAAGTGGCATGGTTTGAGGTCGTAGATTCAGATTTGATGTCCTATTTTGAAATTCTTAACATGTTAAAAACTCTTGATTTATCTTTAAATGTCTACATATATCACACTAAATCAAACTCTGATTATTGGATTCAAATTAAAACTGACAATGATCTACTAAACTTGTTTGCAAGTTGTGGTGGTAGTAGGAAAATAATTTCAATATATGTTGAGGTTGATGTTAATGTTCTACCACTACAAAGTGACACTTCCTCAACTTGTTTTGAGAAATTTGCAAAAAATCAAGAACATATTGTACCTTAACATCATGAATTGTCCAAGGTAGTTGATCCTGATATAAGTGTTAAAGAATCTGCAGTAAATCCTGATAAAGGTGTCAATCTAAATTCTTTAAACAGAGAAAGTGAAGATGAAAATTCTGATAATCCTGATGAAAGTCGTGATGGAGTTGAGAACATAAAGAAAGCTTATGTGGTAGATGATGAGGACAATGATAATTATGGAGATGAATTGAAAGAAAATAGTCAGTTATTCTCCATCTTCAATGAAGCAACTGATATGGCAAATCCCACATTAAAGTTGGGTACAAATGTAAAAATCTTCATAGAAGCACTAAGGGCAAATAGTAAAAAAATGAATTTTGAATTTTATTACGAGAAAAATGAAAAAGGAAAAGTTATAGCTATTTGTGCTGAAGATGTATGTCTTTGGAGGATTCATGACTCTTTATTACATGGGACCACAACATTTCATATAAAGAGTCTTCAAAAACATGTACTACATCCAAAAAATACAGTGTTACTAGTGTCAATTCTATCTGGGTTGCTAAATAGTATTTAAATAGGTTGATAGATGATCCTTCGTGAAAGATTAAGTCTATGAGAAGAACAATAAGAACACTTGCTTATGAAAAATAGGCAAATGTATAGAGCAAGGCACAAGACAGTAGAAATGATTGAAGGAAATCATCAACAACAATTTCAAAGGGTTAGAGACTATTGTGCACAAATTATTAAACACAATCCTAGAAGCATGGCAAGGATTGATGTGTTTAATATTTCTCCTAATTGTTCTCCACATTTTCAAAGGGTAACTATAGAGATGCTTGACATATATCACAACACATTGCAGGCTTATTCATATCGAACTGCTGAAGTTAGAAGAGAAGCTGCTACAAGAGGCGTGAGCCAAGTGTCTACTAAAATCTTGAGGAATGCCAATGTGTATGGCAATGTCATTTTTAATAAGACATTTACAACTGCTAATCCTGCAAATTTACTTGAAGAACTTGTCCACAATTTGTCTTTAGTATCTAATGTGAAGCTTCTTTTGTAACTATGCAAATAGCATGTGTGTAGTGGATTTATATTTTGGAATGTGGTTCTTTTATAGTTTACTTGTCGTGTTACCATGTAAATAGCATGTGTTTCGATAAAACTTGTGTTATGATGTAACTTATGAATTAAATGCACTACATTTGTAACTTGTTGAGATGTGTATCTATCATTTTTCATATATGTTTCTATCATTTTTGTGCAACGTTATGAACTACACAATAATATATATCACATTATACAATAAAGTTACATTGTCATCGTATTACACAATAACATATATGAAGGGTAACTTGCAGGAACAATTGCAGATGTGTAACTTGCATGTCATAGCATTCGATAACATTCAAAGGGCATAGCATTCGATAACATTCAATATAGGACCAAAGTAAATGGATTCAAATATGTTCCAAGTTAATATATCATATCGACATCAAACTTACGAGGCATTGCAATCTTTACTCCATTATAAATTAATCCCTTGCAATTACAATAACAAAATTAACTATGATCAACAATAAAATACATTTTATTTGATTCTTTAATTTCCTTTCAAAACCTCTTTCTTCCACCAAAGTAGTCATTAGCAAATCATTTGATATTTCTGACTCATTTGATTTTCTTAAACTTCATTCTCTAGTTCAACAATTCATCTTTTGACTCTATCATTTTCTTCCTTAAGCTTCGTTATTCCGTTGAGAACCCTGCTACTCCAAATCATGCCCCTCAGACAAGTCATTGGATCAACCCATTTGAAATATCCGCATCTAGAATCTTGCTCTTTGTAATTATGACAACAAATGAATCGTTGACTGGGATTGTCCTTAGTAAATGAATACTTTGTTTGGGAGTTCATACCACAGTAACACTTTACTTCAACTTCATGGAGATAACCTTCTACATGACTACTACCACTTGTGCTTTTTGTAATTAATCCAGACGAAATCATGACTTCAGATTAATACTGTGTAAATTAGAAAAAATGCGAATAGAAGTAACAAATTCATAATATAAAAAACCCTAAACCGACACCAAAATGAGTAAAACGGTTTACAGCTACTTTAAACATACAAATGTAAAATAGCAGGAAGAACGCGGAAGCTGTGGCTCAAACTCCACAAATTTTACCAACTTGAAATATTTGTCAAGCTTTTTTGTATAGCGAGCGAGTCTCTTTTCGTCCACTTCATGAGTTATCTTCATTTTTGCTTACTTTCAAAATCAATGTCTTCTTTTTGGGAGCATTTGATTCTTCTTCCTCTTAGATTTTGATCTCATATGTTAGAAGTAAACCAATAAGATCATCAAAATTTAATTTGTTCAGATCTTTTTCTTCAATCACTGTCCTTTTTGTATGTCATTGGGAGGTGAGAGACTTGAGAATCTTTTTCACTTTTTGGGGGTTAGTTCTCGGTTCGTCCAAAGAAGCTAAGCCATTCACAATATCATTAAATCGAGCCACCAAATCATTTATACATTCATGTTCAAGCATTTTGAAAGAACTATTCAAAATATTTAATTTAAATTCTTTGATTTTTATTCGTACATTCATAGGTAGTAATAAGTTTCTTTCAAATTCTAGTTACACTTTCATAATTTGAAATTGCATTAAAATCCGTTAAATCCAAAGCACAATAAAAAAATATTCTTTGCTTTCCAATCCAATTTTGAAAAAAAAAATCTATCTTTCGTCATATTCGGAAGATAATTTTTCATGTAAATAATAACTTTTCAACAATATTTCACATGTTTATATCAATAGAACATATGTAAGATTGAATCCTAATTTTTCAATATGCAAAATTTGATGCATTTAAAAGGGGAGGACGACTAATTGATTGACCTTCGAAAAAAACAAATACACTTTATGACATAGCTCTTAAAATAGTTATATCTTAAAAAAATTAAATCTTAAAAGAATTAGATCTACAAATGATTAGATCTTAAAAATAAGCACAACCCGCTCTGATACCAATTGTATGATTCTAAAGGGCACCAAGAGGGGGGATGAATTGATGTTAAATAAAAAAATGTTAATTTTACAAAGATCATCGTGGAAGCACAAAATCGATTTTTAAAATCTTTTAAAATAAAGCAATTCAGATTATAAACATAATATGAATGGGGGAGAGAGAAAATCAAACACAAATAAACGTGGTGGTTGTTGACGAGGTTTAGTCACATATTTGCCTACGTCCTTGCTCCGACTTCTCGACATCGAGAACGTATTCCACTAGAACTCTTCATTTATTCCAAATGGGATAAGAAAGAAAAGCCCTTTACAACACTGCTTTTTTCTGCTCCGAGAGGTAAGGCACACCTCTCTTCCAATAAAGTTAATATATTTCTCTCGCTCAAGAGGTAAGATTTTGAACATCTTTTACATAAGAGCTCTCTCAGTATTTTTCTAAATAAAATGCTTCTCTCTTTTACAATGTCTAGCTCACAATAGCGGAAGAGAGAAAGAAGAGAAATCTATAAAATGAAAACTTCAAGGAAATTGTCTTCTTTTGGTACCTTGAAGTTTTTCTTCAATGATTGGATGGATTGCCTTTGGCACTTCTTTTATAGTATTCAGTATGTGGAAAATTCGTTTAAAAATTATTCCACAAAATTCTCCTTCAAATTTGACCATTATCGTTCATTTGAGTAATGGACCGATCGACCGTATTAATGGATCGGTCGATCGATTTATATGACCGTTGCACCATTTTTCCAGCTTCAGCACTTGATCGATCGACCGAACTGTCAATCGGTAAGTCGACCGGTATTGTCTCGGCATCAATTAGTTTGGGATCGGTCGACCGACATCTTCATTTGGTCGACCAGTATTGTCGACCGACCTTCTTTGCATTGATTGGCATGTTGACTAACCTACACTCTTTTGAGCATAACTTTTTTCACAGTTATCCAAATTATATAATCTTGAATTCTATGACAAAACTCTCTACAACTTTGATATTTATGATTCATACAGAATCTAATAAGAATAATGTCAATTATTTAATCAAAATATAGTGCATAAAGTTATTTCTTTTTCTTTAAACTTTTTCAGCATTTTAACTTTAATTATTCGATGTTTGTATCATCAAAATATAATTTTATATAGCATTAAAATTTAAGATCCAACAATTTCCCCTTCTTTATGAAGACAAATCAAGAAATATGAAAAATGTATAAATTGCGAAAAAATTGTAAAATTATTGTAAAATCAATTTTACTCCCCCTAACACATATCTTTCTTTACACTGGTAGATATTCACATAAATATTAATTGTAAGGTACTTTTCGTATAAAGTTATGTTTGGATCATATTTCTCCTATATTTTTTCCCTCTTGAATAATTTGTATATGAAACATATAAGACCATGTGCAACTCCCCCTTAATCATATTTTCAAAAATTTATTCTTCCCATTTTTGTCATATAATGGACATGTAAAAAATTGCATCCTAAAAATTTTAAAATATAATTCCTCTTAAATTTATGACTATTTTATAATGGTATAATGGAGACAATTTGATGAAATCCAAAACATATATGAATCAAAATATGACATAGAACTTTGATACAACAATGATATTCATGATATGTCAAAAATAAAGTTAAAAAGTTTTAACATGCTCCTCCTATCACTATGACCAATTTTTTTTCTTTTATTCCTTTCTTTTCTTTCAGAGAGATAGTCATTTTTAAATTTTTGAGTGAAATAAAAAAGAATAGGTTTAACACTTAAAAAAAATGCAAAAGTACACCAAATGATATTTTTACCATAACTTTTGTGCCTTCACATTTCCATTCGTCATTTGCTTTACACGTGAGGCACACTTGAAGAATAATTATGTGACTTTTGGTATCCAAATTTCTTTGGATCTTATTTTGTTAGATAATATTCCTTTTGGAACCTATATCATTCCATGTTGATATTTTTTAACTTTGCATTGATATGCATAATGACCATAAAATCTACATGTAAAACATTTGAGATGTGATTTTCTATCATAGGAATGATTGGATTTCCAATAAGTATTTTCATGTACAAAATTATTCCAAGGATGATTTTTCGTTATAGAAATAGTCTTATCTCTATTTTATGTATTTTTTAAAGAGGCATTTTCATGTTTTACTTTTTTTAATGAACATGCTAATTTTATAATTTCACATGCATGTGTAATTTCTAACGTTTCAATTTCATTTTTGAGATTTTCATTTTCAATAAGACATGTATCATTTTCTTCTTTTAATTTTTTAATCTCATATATTAATTTTTTATTTTTTTCTTTAATTGAAAAATAGCTTTTTTATAAGAGAGGAGAGTTCTTTGTTTATGTCTAAAGTGAGGCTTTCTTCGGAAGAGATAGAAGAGTCATAATTTGAAGTGTTAAAATATACCTCATCGTTGTGAGTCATTAAGCATAGGTATTCATCACTGGAGGAGTTTGATGAATCATTTATATTGCTCTTCGTACTTTTTCTTTTTACCCATATGAGATGTCTCTTTTTGTTGTCTTTCTTTATGAGACTTGAGTGATGTTTACATAATCTTCTTCTCGACTTCTCACCCTTTTTTTAGATTTCACCAACTTGAGATATTTGTCAAGCTTTCTTGTATAACGAACGAGTCTCTTTTCATACACTTTTTCTTCACTTTTGTCATCTTCATTTTCGCTTACATTCAAAGTCAATGTCTTATTTTTGGGAGCATTTGATTCTTCTTCTTGTATTTCGATCTCATAGGTTAGAAATGAACCAATAAGATCATCAATATCTAATTTGTTTATATCTTTTTCTTCGATTATTGTCATTTTTGTATGCCATTGAAAGGCGAGAGACTCGAGAATCTTTTTCATTTTTTTGGGTTAGTTCTTGGTTCGTCCAAAGAGGCTAAGCCATTCATAATATCATTAAATCGAGCCACCATAACATTTATGCATTCATGTTCAAGCATTTTGAAATAATTGATTCAAAATATTTAATGTAGATGCTTTGATTTTATCCGTTCATTCATAGGTAGTAATAAGTTTCTTACAAATTTCGATTGCACTTTCACAATTTGAAATTCGATTAAAATCCGTTGAATGCAAAGCACAATAAAAAATATTCTTTACTTTCCAATCTAATTTCAAAAAAAAAAAGATTATGTCTTTCGTCATGTTCGAAAGGTAATTTTTCATGTACATAATATCATTTTTTAACAATATCCCACATGTTTATATCAATAGAATATATTAGGCTTGAATCCTAATTTTTCAATGTGCAAAATTTGATGCATTTAAAAGGAGAGGACGACTAATTGATTGACCTTCGACAAAAATAAATCCACTTGATACCATAGCTCTTAAGATGGTTAGATCTTAAAAAAATGATCAAATCTTAAAAAAATAGATTTAAAAATAATTAGATATTAAAAACAAGAGCAACTGCTCTGATATCAATTGTAGGATCCTAAGGGGCACCAGGAGAGTTTGAATTGGTGTTAAATAAAAAATGTTGACTTCACAAAGATCGTCGTGGAAGTACAAAACCGATTTTTAAAACCTTTTAAAATAAAGCAATTCATATCATAAACCTAACATGAATGGGGGAGAGAAAGAGAAAATCAAACACAAATAAACGCGATGGTTGTTGACTTGGTTCGGCCACACATTGGCCTACTTCCCCGCTCCGTTTTCTCGACCTCAAGATCATCGGAGATTCCACTAGAACTCTTCCTTTGTTCCAAATGGGGCAAGGAAGAAAACCCTTTACACCACCGCCTTTTCTCCGCTTCGAAAGGTAAGACACACCTCTTCTCGAATGAAACTAATCTATTTCTCACGCTTAAAAGTAAAATTTTGAACATCTTTTACATAGGAGCTCTCTCAGTATTTTTCTAAATAAAATGATTATCTCTTTTACAATGCTAAGCTCACAATAATGAAAGAGAGAAAGGGGAGAAAGCTATAAAATGAAAACTTCAAGGAAATGATCCTCTTTTGATAACTTAAGTTTTTCTTCGATGAGTGGATGGATTGCTTTTGCCTCTAGCTTTGGAACTCCTTTTATAGCCTTCAGTATATGAAAAATTCGTTCAGAAATTGTTCCACAAAATTCTCCTTCAAATTTGACTGTTGCTATTCATTTGAGCATGGACCGATCGACTGCATTAATGGACCGGTCGACCGGTCTATATGACCGTTGCTCCATTTTTCCAGCTTTAGCACTTGATCGGTCGATCGAATTGTCGACCAATAAGTTTATCGGTATTGTCTCGGCATCAACCGATTTGGGATCGGTCGACCGGCATCTTCATTTGGTCGACCGGCCTTCTTTGCGTCGACCACAGGTTGACCGACCTGCACTCTTTTAAGCACAATATTTTGTACAGCTATCCAAATTAGATAATATTGGATTATGTGGATAGCTAACAAAATTCTCTACAATTTTGATATTTATGATTCATCTACAGTTTAATAAAACCAATGTCAATTATTTAATTAAAGTGTAGTGCATAAAGTTATCTCTTTTTCTTTAAACTTTTTCAGCATTTTAACTTTAATCATTCGAGGTTTGTACTATCAAAATATAATTTTATATGACATTAAAACTTAGATTCAACATATATAGCCTAAAGCTTGAGCTATAATCTACAATTTTAATCTCAGTCGTTCGTAACAAAAGGAAAAAAACTCAAAATTTCAATGTCTTGTTCCCTTTCCTTCCCATCTCTGCCGCTACATCTTTCCTCATTTTTGCTACTGTGTTTATCTTAGGCGACTTTAGCCATTTTCGAGGAAGTCATGAACACCATCTTCTCTTAGTGAAGACAAGTATGGGCTTCCATCAACATCTCCTGATCTCCTCTGTCTTGTTTCTTGCCGATTTTAATATTACAATTTCTCTCTAGTAGCAAAGGACATCGGGAGGAAAGAGAGGGGAAGGAGAAAAGGAGAAAGAGGGAAGGATGACGCCAAGGAAAGCGAGAGAGAAATTGTGTGTGAAGTACCAGATGATTTTGAAGGAAGCAACAAATGAAAAAATTAAAAAAATTGTTGGTGTATCTTAAATTATGTACTTAAAATTGTGAAAAAAATGAGAAAAAGAAAAAAAATGAGGATATGAGAGTTAGGATTTTATCGTGATATACTCTCTTTTGCTCATAGTGGATTTATTTTTGCGGCGGCCTCCTTTGTCCGTGAATATTTCTCTCTTGTTCACATTGATCAAGAGGGTTTTACCACGTTAAATCTCTGTGTTTATCTTCTCTTTCTTTCATTATTTTGATTGTTCATCGATCATCGGTGTTTTATCCCAGCAAATTGGTATTAGAGCCGAGTTTCTTTCTGCGAAGATGACTACAATGAAGTTTGACATCGAGAAGTTCGTTGGGAACACAAATTTTAGTCTCTGGCAAGTTCGGATGGTTGTCATTATAATTCAGAACAGATTGAAGAAGACGTTGTTGGGTCAAAAGCATGATGCCATGGAGACATCTACATTGAAGGAACTTGACGAGAAGGCCATGTATGCCATTCATTTGTGACTGACGAACGATGTTCTTTAAGAAGTCCTCGTAGAAAAGACGACGATTGATCTCTGGACAAAGTTGAAAATTTGTATCTAATGAAAACTCTAGCGAATCGACTTGTGTTGAAGTAACGGTTGTACACATTTCGTATTCCCTAATCAATGATTTGAAGAACGTAGATGGATGAGATCAGATGATATTATTTCTTTGTTCTCTGTCATCTTCATATAAAATCTTTAAAAAGACAATGATCTAAGGTAGGGAAAAACTCACATTTGAAGATGTTAAGGGCATACAACAAAGAAAAGTTGAACAAGAAATTGGGATCAAACAACAAATCTGATGATCAAGTCTCGGGTCTGATCGCAAGAGACAGACATCAGATGAGAAGTCAAAATCAAGATAGATCTATATCTCATTCGAAGAATAGAGATAAAATCTGCAATTATTGTAAGAAGAAGTGTCATATCAAAGCAGACTGTTACAAATTACAGAATAAAAATAAAAAGATCAATGAGAGCAACAAGAAGGAAAATCAGAAGACTGATGTTGCAAATGCCAGTATAGCAGAAAGTGAGAATGAAGATGTTCTGTTGGTAACAATATCAAATAAATGCAGATAATCTAGTGAATGGATCATCGATTCTATATGCTCATATCATATATGTCCCAATCAAGATTGGTTCTCCACGTACAAATCTATTGAAGGTGGAGTCGTTCTTATGGACAACAATACTGCTTGTAAGATTGTTGGTATTGAGTCTATTCAGATTAAGATGCACGATGAAATTGTTAGAACATTATATGAAGTCAATGATCTAAAGAAGAATCTTATTTTGCTCGGTCTCTTAGACTCAAATGATTGCAAAGTTGTTATTGAATCTAATGGAATGAAGATTTTTCGTGATGCTCTTGTGTTGATGAAATGCCTCAAAATTGATAGCTTGTATGTTCTCCAATGTTCGACGGTGATAGGTTCAGCACATCTACCTAAGAGAAAGATTGTAAAAAGATATGGCATATGCGTTTGGGCCAAGAAAGGGCATACAAGTTCTCAGCAATAAAGATCTTTTTCCTAGTGTAAAAATTGAAAAATTAGTGTTTTATGAGCATTGTATCTTTGGAAAGCAAAAGAGAGTTAGTTTTGACTCAACCATTCATAAGACGAAGAAAACCGTTGAGTACATCCATTAAGATTTTGGGGTCCTTCTTAGGTTTCTTCGAAAGGAGGAAATAAATATTTGTTCACATTTATTGATGACTTCTCTAGAAAAGTATGGGTTTATTTTCTGAAACATAAAGATGATGTATTTTAAACTTTAAGTCATGGAAGACTTTGCTAGAGAAGCAATTTGAAAAAGTTGTGAGGAGACTGAGGATTAATAATGGATTAGAATTTTGTAATTCTAAGTTCAATAAATTTTATGATAAAGAAGGCATTGCAAGGCATCGCATAATTGTGAAGATTTCACAACAGAACGAAGTTGCAGAAAGAATGAACATAACTCTACTTGAGAGAGCTCGATGTATGCTGTCAAATGTAAGACTTGGTAAAGAGTTTTGGGTAGAGGCTGTCAACCTGACATGTCACTTAGTGAATTGGTTTCCTCATCGATCGTTAGACTTGAAACATTTTGAAGAAGTGTGGTAAGGTTCTAATTACTCACGTTTAAGAGTTTTCGCTTGTCCTGCATATGCACATATTAATGATGAAAAGTTTGAATCTATAGTTAGGAAGTGTATATTTCTTGATTATAAATCTAGTGTTAAAGATTATATATTATGGTGTCCTAAAATCAAGAAATTTATAATTAGTAGAGATGTTACTTGTGATGAATCTGTGATACTTCACTCGAGAAAAGATTTGTCTATTATTGATGATACAGAAAAACAAAAGAATTTGAAGAAGGTGGAGTTAGAACTTTCAAATTCTTCTGATAAAAAGAATGATGCTCCAAATAGTCCTAAAATTCGCACATCACATCAGCCTCAACAACAATACATGCTAGCTCGTGACAGAGAGAGTAGAGAAATAAAAGCACCCCAAAGGCTCGGGTTTGAAAAACGGGTAGCATATGCATTAAATGTTACTGAAGATATTGAATTACTTGATCATTCCTCTTATTTTGAAGCTATTTGAAGTTATAAGTGGTTAATAACAATGTAAGAGGAGATGAAATCTCTACATAATATGGCACTTGGGAATTGTAAAACTACCAAGGAAGATTGTTGACTGCAGATGAGTGTTGAAGAAGAAATAATAAATCATTAATGAAGATACAAAATACAAAGCAAGATTGGTGGCAAAAGTCTACAATCAAGTGGAGGGCATTTATTTCTATGATGTGTTCTCTCCTTTTATGAAACATACTTCCATTCGTACTTTACTTGCTATTGTTATTTTTTAGAATCTTAAACTTGAATAGGTAGATGTCAAGAACGCATTCTTACACTGCGATCTTGAATATATATATATATATATATATATATATATATATATGAAACAGTCAAAGAGTTTTCATGTTGAAGATTAAGTTTGCCATTTAAAAAAGTCCTTTTATAGGCTTAAACAATCTCCTCGGCAGTGGTATAAAAGGTTTGATGCATGTTGAGTATTGGTTTTGTTAGAAGCAAGTATGGTAATTATGTTTACTTGAATCAACTTTCTGATAGTTCATTCATTTATTTGTTGCTCTATGTTGATACGTTAATTGATTCATTTATTTATTTGTTGATACATTAATTGCAGCACATATATGAAATTAACATTTTGAAAAATAAATTAAAATTTGAATTCGAGATGAAGGATCTTGAAGCAACAAAGAAGATTTTGGAAATGGAAATTTCTAGAGATAGAAGCACATGAAGTCTTGAAGCGTTTCAGAATGCAGAATGCAAATGCTGTTAGTACATCAATTGCTGCACATTTTAAACTCTCAGCTTCGTGTTCACCAGAATCTGATGAAGCCAAAAGGTATATGTCAAAAGTTCCGTAGTGCATTTGGTAGCATTATATATGTAATAGTTTGCACTCGTCTAGATATATCTCGTGTTGGCAGTGTTGTTAGTAGATGTATATCTAATCCAAGAAAAAAGCATTGAGAAGCTGTTAAGTGGATGCTGAGGTATTTAAGAGGTACTTCTGATGTATTCTTGGAATTTGGTAGAAATTCAGCTGGACTAGTTAGCTATATTGATTCAAATTTTACGGGAGATCTCGATAGTAACTGGTTATGTCTTTACTATTAGTGATTATGTTGTAAGTTGAAAAGTTATTTTGCAGAATATAGTATCATTATCCATCACTGAAGCTGAATACATTATCATCATTGAAGCTGTAAAGATTAGTACCATGACAATTTAGCAGATATGATGATAAAGAGTTTACCTGTTTCCAAGTTTGAATATTTCTCAGACTTGACAAATATTCTACAAATATCAAGCTAAGCCCACGTGGACCATTCGGCAAAGGAGAACATGTTGAGCATTTATTTTTTGAGAGTTTTATAAAATTCAAGTCAAGGTGGAGATTTATTGATGTGCCTTGAATTATGTACCATGTATTCAAAATTATGAAAGAAAAAATAAAAAAAATGAAAAATGAGGATCTGAGGGTCGGTTAGGGTTTTATCATAATGTACTCTCTTTTGCTCATAATGATTTTTTTCTGATGCGACCTCCCTTGTCCGTGGATGTTTCTTTCTTATTCACGTTGATAATGTTAAATCTCTGTGTTAATCTTCTCTTTCTTTCGTTATTTTGATTGTTCATTGATCCTAGGTATTTTTCCCCAACAAAAACAAAGACAGATCACGTGAATTTGGAAAGGAGACAACAATGTGTGGAGAGGAAGGCAAAAAAAGAATGGCGTCAGGAATTTTTTTCTACTACATATGAAATTCAATTGTTTTTTTTTTCTCCATTGCATAATTTGCATTGTAAGACATGCAGCTAAAATCCAATTGTCTATTTTTTTCTCCATTGCGTTGTAACACATTCCAAGCAATTAAAATTGACCATGGTGATGTCATCGCGCTTCGTGATCCCAAGCTCGGCTTTCAATTTCCTACGTAATTTTTGAATCTCTTCCATGATCATGCAATTTTGACCATGGCATTTTTTGTCTTTTTTGTGTGCGGCGGTGCCATGGTCCATGGATGTAGAAAGCTACCCTTGTTGTCGAATCATGTAAGTTATGTTGGAGAGTTCACTGTGCGCACATTAGAGAGAGGCACAAGCGAGCGATTCATCGAATTCTTACGAAGGAGAAAGAGAGTGGAGTGATACCCTCCTCTAAAAAGTATCCACACCGATCATTTTTATCCAAGGATGCATAATATGGCAATGTAATTTACAACTATTTGACAAGCTATATACTCATCGACTCGTTTTGTATATATTTAGGGGTGCTCAGCGTACAACTCATAAATTGGGTTCGGCTGTAAACTACAGCCTTGGTTTTACTACCGTCAGATTAAAATAGACGCCGGAAGATGACATTCAAGAGAAATGTTGTCACCAGTGGGGCGGTCATGAACGAGAAAAAAAAAAGAGAATTGGTACCACAATTCAAGAGTGAAAGGTCACCCATTGCTTCTTTGTTGCATGTTGCCGCTGGGAGTAGAGCGAAGGTCACAACAAACTGGTTGCTCCTTTGTTTCATGTTGTCGGTGGAAGTAGAGGGAGGAAGAAATTCTTTGATTCAATTCCATAGTCATCAAATGAAAGTGATTTTTCTTTTCTTTTCAAGAAAGTGAAAGGAGAGGGTGAAATTATAATATTTACAATTAGTGGCATTCTTTAAGAACTCGTCAAATGAAATGAAAGAAGCGAATCCCCACAAGTGTTTTCAGAGATAAAAGTTAAAATACCTTTTTGTTAGTAAGCACAATTGCCATGTGAATGGCTATGAGGGAAAGAAAGCAAACAAAAAGGGGGGAAAAGAAGAGAAACATGGCAGAAAAAGAAAGGGCTATGCACAGAATGAGGGGTGGGAGAGGAAAAGGAAAAAGAGAAACAACAAGCATAGAGCTAGAAAGAAAAGTGAGAGAGAAAGAGGAGCAAAGGGGACTGGCAAATAAAAAAAATTAGATTGCTCATGATGTTTCTCGCAAGATAAAAATAGATTGCTAGGAAGAACTCGCTCTTCATTTGGAGAAGGAGGGGGTTGTTGGAAGGAAAGAGAGAAATTGACCGGGGAGGAAGACGAGAACAAGCATTTTTGTCTATGTTTGCCAAGAGGAGAGAGGAGATCCAGGCATTGTACTCAAGTGCGATGGATGTCTAGGATCCCACTGCAAATTAAATTTTGGACTGAACATTCCTTTTTCCCATATATTTATGTTGTTTCCTATTTTTATCTTTTCCATTATTTATTTATTTATTTTTATTTTCATGTAGCTCATAAATTCAAAGAACCAAAGAAAAAAAAAGTGAAAACATAAAGAGGGAGCACGAGATAAATTTTATTAAATGTCTTTCAATTTTGATCACTTTTAAAATTTTATCCTCCATATTTACTATGTAGTTTCAATTATGAACTTATTTCATCAGCTACTATTTCATCAGTTATGAACTTAACTATTATCCTATTAATATTTCCTAACACAATGTATATACTACTTATGTAATAATAATTTACTATAAAGTGTCAAAAATGTTAATAATATGATAATATAAAATAAATTATATCCAATAGCATTTAATATGTATTGATATTATATTTTTTTTTGTTAAAAAATTAACTTTAAATTTTAATTTTAGTTTATCGTCAACTTCTTCTTAATTTTATTTCTAAAAAACATTGCAAAAAAAATGAAACAATGTTGGTAGGATCAATAGAATTTTACGATCTTACGACCCTATCAATTATACAAAAATGATCTTTGTGATATCAAAATCGTAGATCCCAACTAAGATCATGCGATCTTACAATCAAGATCTAGTAAGACAGGAGGAATGTCATTTCCTCAACATTATTCTAATCATTAGAAGGCTAGGGATTGAGAAGATGGTCGTGGCTCGAATGGTCTTTCGTTATGCTACCAACTGGTTTGATGAACAACTTTGGGTGTACATCTCGCCATTGTTTGATCACATTAGGGTACGTCGAGAATTTGCACATAGATGTGAGCAATAGCAAGAGGACGCAACAACATAGTGAGCATCTGGAGTCGCGAATGAAGAGCCCTCCCCCCCTCCTCTCTAGCGTCGAAGAAGAGAGGGGGAAGGGTGGTGCCTCCTCTCCCTCTCACTACAAGGAAATTGTCAAATAGCGTCACAGAGCATGGAGACGCTACATCGATGCCAATAGCGTCTCTATATAGAGACGATATTGCGTCACAAAAATGTGATGCTAACTGTCTCACCCTAACTTTAACTTAGAGTTGCATTGGTATTATAGTGTGTCGATGCTAAATTCGGAGCCATAGGAACACTACTTCGCCTCTATTATCAAATGCGAAAAATGAGAAAATTTGTTGTAGATTGTAGCATTGTATTGGGGTCGATATGTTGCGACACTAGTTTAGAGTCATCATGCATGTGATGCTCAATCAACGCTAAGGACGGAGTCGATATGGGTGCCGACATCTTGCATCGTATTGGCAACTACTGCGATGCTAATTAGCATCACCAGCTTGGCGAGGCTAAGTAGATGCCTTGAGCTCTTTTGGCGGCGACATTAAGTAGGTAATGTTAATTTGTATAATTATATATGTTACCTATATTATAGTTTAATGAATAAATAGATTAAATTTTCTTAATTAAATATATATGTTACATGCATATGTATTCATACACTATGTGTTACCTACATATGTATTTCTATACTATATGTTACCTATATTATATGTGTTACCTACGTATATATTTGTATACTATATGTTAGCTACATTATATGTATTACCTACGTATCTATTCCTATACCATATGCTACATATATTATATGTGTTACCTACATATGTACATTCTTAACTACATATGTTGCTTACATATGTATTCCTAAATATAAATGTATTGATGTATGTAGACACGAATACACACACGAACTTCTATAATATTCCAAAAAAAATTAAAATGATCAAATTGACCTCAAAAGTAAAAGCATCTTAAGGACAATCTTGTCTTCTGATGAAAAAGTGAAAATGGACAAATGCCCCGAAAAGTAGAGGTATTTCGGTCATCCGAATAAGACAAGATAACTAACTCATAAATCCTCCCCACTATAACCAAAACACCTCTCTCATTCTCTCCCTAACATCACTAGTTGGCATAATCATCAAGAGAGCTCCTCCAACCTCCAAGCAACAACAAGTTTCCTCCCTCACTCACCCATTCCACCCACACTAGCTCACACCCTCACCTTTAAGGAGTTGTCGGAAGCAACAAAAGGGGAGGCTCTCCACTCAACAACACATCAACAGAACAAGGGAGCTTGAGGATGGCAAGCAGCTACAACAAAGGAAGAGAAGAAGAGGAAGTGGCTGCCACATCAAGGAGAGGAAACAAGAAGAAGAGAGGAAGAAGAATGAAAGAGATATTAGGAAACCCTAAGGTGTGTTGAGGGGATCCAAATCTCTAATCTCACCTTAATGATGTGTTGTATGATTGGATTAAGGCTTTAGGAATCCTATTGATTCCTATGCTAGGAGATTAGGGAAAGTGCATCTAGAGCAGCTCTATCATTATGTTAAATCATTGTTTTATTGAAGAGTACTATGTTAGGACAGATTAATGTTCCTCTCTTGTTATTTTGACATGATTAATATTAAGGCATAAATTGTGCATAGTTTACCTTGCTTAATGATTATTGCCTTCATGTTGAGCTTATTATATGTTATTAGTAGCTTAACTTTTTTATAATATACTAGTAGCTCACTTTAAGTACATTTTGTAACCACTATTTGCATTGAACTAAAATATGTTGGTTCGATGTAACACTAACGCCTTATCGATATTTCATGATTGACAATGATGTCTCCTAAATTGTAGACACTTGCTATTGATTATAGAGTAAATGAGGTATGTTAATATAGTCACTTTTGTTTGGTCTATAGGGATGATATATGGACTGATATGTATGTGTAATGGGTGAAAGACTGAGCTAGTAGGAGAAACTCTACTCATTTCCTCTGGCACGACCATTATATATGGCATGATCGTGTCCCGTAGAGCACATCACAATCGTTGCCTTAACGATCAGGTGGGGTGATGAACTAGTCACTGGAACGACCGTGAATCATGGGTAGTACGACTGTGATTCTGACGATGCCTACATGCTCGTTGCCTTGGGCATAATGGGCCAAAGCCGAAAGCAGCATGAGCCACGATCGTGACTTGGCATGGCATGGTCGTGACTCGGACAGACACGGTTGTGACTAGGGAAGCACGATCATGAACAAACTTATTAAGAAAATGGACTTCTGTCCAGGGCCTACAGTGAAGTCGTAGCACCCTAACCTCAAGTTGTAGCACCTGGGTGTTAATCGTAATGCAAGTATGCATCGAAATATGCTTATGCCACTCAACTATGATCACACTATATGGGTGTCCTAAGGAACTGTAGCGGCGCGGTCACAACCATGACACCTCATGAAAATGTCGTGACTCATCCAGACCCAAAAATTGAACCCTGGAATGGCCGTTACCGACTGACTCCACGATCGTTCCCAAGCGGTGGCATGGCCGTGACTCAACATGGCACGATCGTGACCTGTGCATACGCCCTTGATATGTTGATTATTTTTACTTAGAAACTTTGATGTCTAAACAATTTTTAATACAATTAAAATATATCATATATATTGAATGATTGTATATGTTGATGAATGTAATTAAAAAATGGATTGATGAAAGTGTCTTATTGTTGATGTTCAGAAGGGGGAATGAAGTCAGCATTAGCTAGCATGGGTGTCGAGTTCTCCAGAAATGAAGGTTAAGTTTCCAATGGGACAAACAGATCATGGCCTAGCTATCCAAGATTGATGAATCGACGTGGACTTCTCAATCACTAGGATAAGAAGCTATCTAATAAAAGATAGAAAATGAAAAGATGATGAAGGTCATATAAGTTTGACTAAGATGAAATGACTTGAACATAAAAATGAAGATCATGATATATGCACTTAAAGGGATGTAAATGTATGTTCTATTGTCATATTAATTATGTTACATGATAATCTTACGATTGTTCATATGTCATATAGAGTGCATATGTAGTTCATAGCATACATGCTTCTTATGTTCCTATTACGTTGCAATGCATATGTCATGTGTAGAAATCTTGTTCTAGATTCATAGCATGCATGAACCTTAATATACTCTAATGGGAGAATCCCTTGTACCCTATTCATACAACTACAAATGAAGCTTAGGCTCGGCGGAGGTGACATCATGACGACAATGATTGCACTATGGTCCGAGTTATCTTACGTTATTTTTATGTTGATGCAGAACTCTTCTATGGAGTTGAGTATGTATGACCTATGTTGATGTAGATTTTGATACAAACTACTTGTATTATGCCGAATCCTGTGATCCTATGTGTCCATGGGCTAGTGGATTTAGATGCTTACGAAGTCTTCTTGTATTTTAGGTTAATTTATTTCCTATTTTATTATATTTTCGCTACAATATTTTATGAAATTAGGTTATGATGAATTATGCAAATGTAGTATCGCTTAGGATTCGACTTTTAAATTAGAGCTAAATTTAGGAGGCGTCACAGAGTGCATATTGCATTTTAAAGCATTCAGAGCCTTTGAGGGACTGGTAGTGCAAGCTTTGGTCTCTCTGCTTAATCTTTTCATAAGAGAAAGTTGTTACTTGCCAGCCAGAAGAAGTAAAGTAATAGCGATATTCGTCTCATCAAGCAGAATAAATTTCAATTGTTTCATGACTAATTTTCGATCATTTCGGGCATTTTCATATGGAGAAGCAAGTGTTATTAGTATTATTCAGAAATAAATATCAATTCCTTGGAAAAGTTTGTACAACTGTTGTATTCCTTATGATGCACGAGTACGGGTATGACCTCGATACATTTCGGGTATGTACCCATTTTTAAATAATTATTTTTTAAAAATGCGGTACGTTTTCGTAGGGTTTCGGTACGGCGATGGGTACTTTGGGCTTTAAAAAATTATATGGCCTTATTAAATCTAAAAAAACTTACTTATTAAGGTACAATACCTAAAAGAAAAAAGAAAACAATTTTTGAACAGTGTGTCTTCATAGAGAAAAGTGAAAAAACCAGCAATCTGACCTTTTGCACGGCGTGTTCTCTCAGTATGGATTCTTTTATCCGTTGTGTAATGTTGTATCTTGTATGTGTGCTCATTTTTATCTGTATTTGTATGTGAGATGTGTTGTACAGAAAAAGTACGGCGTGTTCAGATTGTGCTCTTTTTATTTTAATTTTTATCCATAGTGACTATGTGACGTGATGTAGAAGGCAAAAAGTATTCATTATACATGTTTTTTTTATTTTTATTCTTTCTTTGAAGTCTTTTCAACATCTTAATGTAAGCAAAAGTACATAAATATTTTAAAAAAAGTAATGGCATTTAAAGCCTAAAGATCTGATATGTTACTATTCGTGCAAAGATTTTTTTTATATTATTTATTAATTAGTTATTGTTTTTCAATTGATGATTTAATTATTTGATAATTGTTCATCTTATAGTAGATTAATTATATATATTATTTATTAATTAGCTATAATTTTAAATTAGTAATTTAAGTATTTGGTAGAGAAGTCATGTTATAGTATTGTTCATATGTAAAAAAAATATTTATTCATTATTTAATTAATTATTTGAAAGACTAGAGTTTTTTTTATATAACTTAGCATATGTAGAAATATTATAATGATTTTTTTATATAGAATTGAGTATTTTGTTTTAATAACGCAAAATATATCATTTCTAAAAAATAAATTAAGATGAATAATTATATTTGATCATTATTTTATTAGTTATTTTACAGATGTCAGGAGGACATTCCACTTTCGGTGCAGGATCTTCTAGTGGATCTAGTAGTAATGCTACTATTTCAACTTTTTTGACAACTAATTTTGCATCTGGAACGACAGAAAATAATTGTCCTCTTTGGGCTTATGTCACAAGATTATAAGATAAAAAGGTTGGAGGAGGAAACGCTAGTTGGCGTTGTAATTATTGCAATACAACATATAAAGGATCTTATTTTAGAGTGAAAAATCGTTTGTTGAGGGAGAAAGGACATGACATAGCTTGATGTTCAATGGTGACAACTGAGTACCTTGAAGAAATGAAAAAAAAATAGAGAAAGAGGCGAAGGAAAAAGCAAAGCCAATTCAGGTTCCTTTACCCGGTGGAAGTACAAGTGTTAATCCTCCTAGAGCTGATATATATTCAGATGGAAGCAAAAAAAATGTGAGGTATTGAAGGACCACTAGGAAAAGCATTCAATAATGAAGCAAGAGAACATTTGACATCTGAAATAGCAAGGATGTTTTATTCTGCTGGCTTGCCTTTCAATATTGCAAGAAATCCATATTATATTAGCTCATTTTCATATGCAGCAAACTCTCCTATCTTAGTTTTTGTTCCTTCAAGTTATAATGCCTTAAGGACAACATTATTGCAAAGGAAGAAAGCTAACATAATGAGATTGCTTCAACCTCTTAAAGACACTTGGGCAAAAAAATGTGTGAGCTTAGTGACTGATGGTTGGACTAATGCTCAAAGAATACCATTAATTAATTTCATGGTTATCTCAGATTCAAATCCTATGTTCCTAAAGTTTGTTGATTGTTCAGGTGAGTATAAAGACAAGCACTTCATTGCAAATGAAATTTTGAAAACAATTGATGAAATTGGGTCACAAAATATTATTCAAGTCATTACTGATAATGCACTTGTTTGTAAAGCTGATGGATCAATTATTGAGTCAGTTCATTCTCATATTTTTTTGGACACAGTGTGCAGTGCACAGTTTGAATCTTGCCTTGAAAAATATTTGTGCACCAAAGAATACTCCAAACAATGAGCATGTTTATGAAGATGTCATTGGATTACTGAAGTTGTTAATCATGCACATTCCATTAGAAATTTCATAATGAATCATTTCATGAGATTAGTTATGTACAATAAGTTTGTGCATTTGAAGTTGCTTGCTGTGGCTGAGACTAGATTTGCATGTAGCATAGTAATGCTAAGGCGGTTTAAAACAATTAAACATGGCCTTCAATGTATGGTTATTAGTGAGAATTGGTCTGACTATAGAGATGATGATGTTGAAAAAGTGGCTGCTGTGAAGGAAATCATTTTAAATGATATTTGGTGGGACAATGTTGATTATATTTTAAACTTCATCAAACCAATTTATGACGTGCTTCGCTCTTGTGACACTGATAAATCAAATCTTCATTTAGTTTATGAGAAGTGGGATTCTATGATTGAACAAGTGAAATTAGCTATATATCAACGTGAACACAAGGAACTCAATGAAGATTGTCCCTTTTCTGATGTGATGTTTGACATCTTGGTTGATAGATGGGCTAAGAGTTACACATCACTTCATTATTTGGGTCATTCACTTAATTCAAGGTAAAATTTAATTAATTTTAAATTTTATTTTTCTTAAATGAATGTATCTTTTAAATGTTTATTAGGTTGTAACATTTTGATTGATGTTGTGTGTATTAGGTTTTATAGAAAACAATGGCTCGATAAATTTTCTAATCGGGTTCCTCCTCATAAGGATAATGAGCTTTGTGAAGGAAGAAACAAGTGCATAAGGAGTTATTTTCAAAATTCAAGTGAAAGATTAGAAGTGACTAAAAAATTTGTGAAATTTTCAAGTGCAAAAAAAGAACTTGGTCAGTTTGATTTTTTACAAGATAGGTGAAATTTGACACCAAAAGAATGGTGGGTTATGTATGGATCCCCAATTCCTAAACTACAAGCCATGGTTTTGAAGCTACTTTCACAACCATCCTCTTCTTCTTGTTGTGAAAGGAATTGGAGTACATATTCTTTTATAGATTCCTATAAAAGAAATAAACTCAAACAAAAAAGAAGTGAGTATTTAGTTTTTGTACACACAAATCTTCGTCTCCTTTCACGAAAGAGCAAAAATTACAATGAAGGAGAGACAAAAATGTAGAATATTGGTGGAGATCAATGAGACTTGTCAGATGGTGCTGGACTTCTTGAAGTTGCTAATCTTTCTCTTGATGACCTGATTTGGAAGCTGTACTTTTCATTGATGATGGAGAAGGAACTAGTGAGATTGACATTACTAAAGAATGAAATTATTGTGTAATGATCATTTTGAGAAGTTGGTATTATGAAATTGTGAAAATTATGTTGTGACACAATTTTGCTATTGATTATAATATTTTATCTTAGGAAATATTAACCTATTATATATATTTATATTATTTATAATTAATATATATTTCCGTATCTATACTTTAATTTTTAAAAATTATCGTATCCCGTACCGGGTCCGGTACCGTACCCGTACCTATGCAACATAGTGTATTCCAATTTAAAAAATTTATAGAAGTAGAACTTGGGGAGCTTACAGAAATTTAAATCCATGAATTACCTTAAATCAACTATGAGATATGAACAACTAAGAGGACATGCAATTCGGTGCGGTACGTGGAGTTATCCTTTCAATTGCATAGAGCAGGGAAAACCTTCCCAATTTGTCTCAATTTCACATTGTTGCAGTAGCTTTTAACATCTGCTCCACCATCTCCTGTCAAGTTGATGTCTCGCAGCACAATCTTTCGACACAGGGAGCTTGCACTGCAATTAAATTTGATGGCCACTTCTGATGTACTTGTCCCTCTGATGTTCTCATAAAACACACGACTAACTTTCACAGCTGATATCTGCATTTTATAATACAGTTAACAAATTACAGCCCAGAAAAAGAAAATAGAACGGCAATTATCTGGTCAGGAATCTTAGTTATACCTGTTGAGTGCATGGAATCTCTGAGTCACAGTAGTTCTGATCGATTATTATAGGGTTCTTGACATCATGCATGGCTATGTTTCGGAAAATTATGTTCTTTGCGAAACCTTGACCTCCCTGGTAATCATGAAGATATCAGTTACAAATAAGAAAAAAAATGAAGATTTATAAGCGGCAGCCACCTTATCATTTTATGGAAAACAAATACCGAATGCTTAATTCATTAGATACTAATGTCGAGTTAAGAAATGATGCAGCATTCCTTAAGTCGTTATGTCCAAGGCTCAAATTTTATGCAACTCAGATGACCTTTCAAGCAACACAAAAAGGACTTCTTGGAGAGGCTTGACCCTCTACATAATGCCCAAAGGCATCTCAGTGCTGATGTTAACACGCTTTACCAAAAAGGACCATACTGCTACCACTACCACTACCCGTTTGTTTCAGTAAACATGTAACATGAAAGGCAAATTACAAAAAGGAAAAGAAGTATTTTTTTTGGTGCCATATCAGGAAAAGAAGTATTTATAGTCGGTTCCAAGCCCGGATAAAGGAGGAGGATTGTGTTAGGCTCCGACAGTCAGCGTAAAACCCTGTCGAATTTTATGAACATAGATCAATGAATAAGAGCGGAATGACGTCGTATGATCCATGTAGCCGACCCACCTAGTGGGATAAAGTTTTGTTGTTATTATTGTTACCATATCAAGTCTACGGGAGGCCTCTGATGTAGAAATTACTAATGTCCCAAGCTGGAAAGATTGAGCGATTTATTCCCAGGCCAATACTATGGCTCCAAGAAAAAGAACTATGTGATACCATGACTAAATGTGACATTATATAACGTTGGAGCCTTCCAGGGAACAAAAATGTGCTATGACTCAATCGGACAACTACAAAGAGGTGAAACTGAGAATTAAGAGATCATGATCACCTGCCAGGTTTTAATTCGGGCTCCATTTGTGGTGTTCTTCAGTGTGACAGTATCCACCAACACATCGGATACATGAGCTATTGTGTGATTAGACCCCAAACTCCCAATGCTGGTCACCAGTTTGTAGTTGAGCACAGTAAGGCAAAAGAAAGTTAGATGGCATTCATGTCTGAACAAGTGAAGTGAGCCCTGAAGCAGGTAAGAGTTAGAGTCTCGGACCTGATTCCATGACCTGGTCCACAAACTATGTTGCTAGCAATCACATTGTGGGAGCCGGATACTATCGATATGCAGTCATCGCCTGCGCTAACAGTTCGAAAACTCGATGAGAAAGAAAAAAATGCAATGTGATCCTTGCAGTGCATTCTGACAGGGCTTAAGATTTTTTACCTGTTCCAATGACACAGTTGTTTATTATCACATTCTTGCACCTAGACACATGAATTCCATCTGTGTTTGGACTCGTTCCGGGGGCAGTGATGGTTACCTCCGAGACGTAGACATTTTTGCATGTGTTGAACCAGACATGAATCTGTTGGCTATCTTTCAGTCCGAGATTCTTAACCTTCACGTTATTGCACCGGATAAAACCCAAGGCCTGGACAAAGCAATACAATAATGTGATACATGGTGAAAAGAAATGAGAAAAAAACTAAAATTTGAATCCTCCTGATGATAGACTGATCACAACAGAGCCATGAAATTACATACCGTTGGAGCATGTACACAGGGCTGCGAAAGAAATATGTGCATGAACAAATCTCGTCAGATTGATTCGAGAAGATTAAGACTAACACCAACATGAAATCACGTGTATGCTATTTGTTTAATTACCTGGGATTTATTTCTTTTGCAAGAATTCCTCCACCAGATGTCCCCGTTGCCGTACAGCAGCCCGCCGCCTTTTACCGCTAAGTTTCTTATCTTATAGAACAAGATCCAATACGTTAGACCACTGCCAGTGTCATAATCTGATCGTACAGGAGTAGCTATGAGGGTCCCTCTTATCTGAAAACATGAAATTTCGTTTGCCTGTTCAGCTAGGAATCTTACCGTGTCATAGAAAAAAGAATTAGAAAAAAATACATCTATAAACTTCATCTCACCATTATTGTAACATGAGAGTTGCAAGGGCCGGAGAAGTTCAATGGCTTTAAAAAGTACTTCTGGCCCTCGGGCACCAAAATGACAGCTGAAGAAGATGATCGGCAAGCTTTTTTCCATGTCTTTTCAAACGCCTGACAAAGTGAAGCTCATTACTTTTCTGCGTAATGTATAATCTACGAATAGAAATTCTGAATCTGCAGGGAGCAAAACTTCATCATGCAAATACTGCTCAGAAGAGACGTTGGCAAGCCACCATAATACCTGGCTGTCATCAGTTCTTCCGTCACCTTTGGCCCCGTAATTATCAACACTAAAGACAACCGGACCAGGACTCCCGATGGGAGCTAAATTCGAGCCACGCCCTCCATGTGAACGATGCCCATTGCTTTCATGGAGGATCAGCAGCAGACAAAGAGGAAGAAGAAGAGTTGAAAGTCCCATCACAGACCTTGAGAACACAATCAGACCAATAGGATTAATGTTCAAAATTGAATGATCTGTCACAGCATTGAGGTTTTGTTGCTAAATTTGTGGACTGTTTAGATATATTTATACTCCATGCATGAATGATCAGGGATTGCTTCGTCTGATGGTTTTTCACGCAAGGCGATTTGTTTGGCCCCCTGGTATTCCTCTGCATGATGGCAGAGTTGGGTGATTAACTGGTATGCCAAGAGATTGAGACGTGGAAGTCCACCAGTTCGTTTGCTTACCAACTTCTTACCATTACCTGTTAATTGTTGTTGCACTCCACTAAATTATCCAATTTAATTTGTAGGTAGGGAAACAATTTCTCGAATGTTGTTTTTTAATTCAAGTTGTTGCTTAAATATATACTTGATTATAATGTTACCTTCATCGTAAACCACAAGTCAGAATTCTCAGTTTCTGATCCAACCAGAAATTTACTCATGTAACAGAAACTGGATGCATGGATCCATATGCAAATAGAGGTGAGTTTGCACTTCTATCTCTGCAAGCATTCGATTCTGGTGATCTTACCTTTTATCTTCCGATAAGTATAAATAGCAGGTCGTCATGCAATAACTGAACACGCAAACTCAGTGGGATATCTCAGGAATCTTGAAGATATCTGAACTAGTGATAAGAGCTGCAATGCCACATTCTGATTGTTTAATATTTCTGGCAACAAGCATTCATTAAGATCTTTCTAACACAGAACCTTCCTTCGATCATGTATTGATAGCCAGGCTTCGTATAAACGCATAGAGCACATATATGGACGAAATATAGCTGATCGAATAGACTTACAAATTAATATGCCTCCCTGCAGTGTATATGCACAGACAGCACAGCTCAGGTCTCCTGTTCAAATGTGTGCGCAGCATGCAGGTGCAACTATACAGTTTAGAGTTATATATAAATAACTCAGCTTTGTTCTTAATTCCGAGATCTGAAGAATAAGTTCGGGTTTAGCGAAACGTTTGGAAATTAAGAAAAATGCATGTATTCCTTGATCTAACTCCGCCTATATTTTATAGCCGGTCCCAAGCCCGGATAAAGGAGGAGGGTTGTGTTAGGCCCCGACAGCCAACATAAAATCATGTCGAATCTTATGAACATGGATCAACGAATATATTGTGTTAATGCTAGGTCGTTACCCGTAAGTAACGCGCTGTACAGCTCGGGTACAGTGATAAGAGAGCAAGAGCCGCTGCATCCTCGCCTGAATGCAGTGTTAAATGAGCAAGGGCTACCGCACTCTAATGGACGGAGGCGGTTAAAGAAGCTAGTTCATGAGACTAAGGTCAGATTAGGTTCTTGGAACATTGGGACGTTGAATGGGAAGCGCCTCGAGGTGGCACAAGTAATGGACCAGCGTAAGATTAGTATCTTATGCTTGCAAGAAACTAGATGGGTAGGAGAGGGAAGTAAAGAGATTAGGTTAAATGGTTCCAAACTTTGGTACACAGGTAAGGTAAATGGAAGGAATGGTGTTGGTATTATCGCGGATGCAGAATGGAGGAAGAATGTTGTGGAAGTTAAAAGGATTGAGGATCGAATCATATCCGTGAAAGTAATTGTTGGAAAGGAGACTATGAACATTATTAGTGCATATGCACCCCAAGTAGGAGCAGAATCACATCTCAAGGAGAAGTTTTGGGCAGATATGGAGGGTTTGATTGAAAGTATACCAACAACCGAGAAAGTTTATATTGGGGGAGACCTTAATGGACATGTTGGTAAAGAGGCAGGACCACATGCAAGGGTTCATGATGATTTTGGTTTTGGGGAGTTGAATGAGGAAGGACAAACTATTATTGATTTTTCTTTAGCATACGACCTTAAGATTATCAACACTTGTTTTAGGAAGAGAGAGGAACATTTAATCACATACAAAAGTGGAACTCATAGGTCTCAAATCGATTTTTTCTTGATAAGAAATACTGATAAAAGACGTTGCACTAATTGCAAAGTAATTCCTGGGCATGGGGTGACTACACAACATAGATTGTTAGTTCTTGATATGCAAATAAAATGTATAAAACCAAAATCCCGAACAGTTTTTGATCGAAAGATCAAGTGGTGGCAGTTAAAGGGGGAGAAGCGAGAGACTTTTAGAAGTAAGTTATTAGAGGAAAGTGTGTGGGAGTTAGAAGGAGATGCTAGTATCATGTGGAAGAATGTGGCAAAAAAGGTTGAAATGGTTGCTAAAGCCATTTTAGGAGAGTCAAAAGGTTTTGGACCATGAGATAAGGAGACTTGGTGGTGGAATGAGGAGGTCCAAGAAAAGGTGCGTAATAAGAAGAATTGTTTCAAGGCGATACACTTGGACAATAGTTCTGACAATTGGGAAAAATATCGTTTGGCGAAAAGGGAGGCTAAGAAGGCAGTTAGTAATGCTCGTGCTAAAGCATATGAGGGGTTTTATAAGGAGTTAGGGACAAAGGCGGGTGAACAAATGATTTACAAGATTGCAAGGAACAAAGAGAAGGAGTCGAGAGATTTGGATCAAGTAAGATGCATAAAAAATGAAGTTGGCAAGGTTTTAGTTACTGGAGGAGATATTAAGAACAGATGGGAAGAGTATTTCTATAAGCTATTTAATGATGGATGTGAAGGTTCGCGTTGTGATTTGGAGGACTTGACAGTTAGCGAATGTGAGCTTAATAGGTCATTTTATCGTAGAATTAGAGTCTCGGAGGTTAGCGAAGCTCTTAAGAAAATGGAGAATGGTAAAGCCGTTGGACCGGATGGTATACCGATTGAAGTTTGGAAATGTTTAGGAGAAAAAGGTGTGTTGTGGTTATGTAAACTATTTAATGAGATTTTACGGTCGAAAAAGATGCCTGATGATTGGAGATTAAGTACATTAGTTCCTATTTACAAAAATAAAGGGGATATTCTGAATTGTGCAAATTATAGAGGGATTAAACTTATGAGTCATACTATGAAATTATGGGAAAAAGTGATTGAGCATAGATTGAGAATGGAGACTAGTATTTCTGAGAGACAATTTGGGTTCATGCCAGGAAGATCCACTACAGAGGCGATTTATTTACTAAGGGGGATGATGGAGAAGTATCGAAGTAGGAGAAGAGACTTACATATGGCTTTCATTGACTTAGAGAAGGCGTATGATCGGGTACCAAGGGATGTACTTTGGAAAGCCTTGCAAAAGAAGAGGGTGAATGTTGCCTACATTAAGGTAATACAAGATATGTACGATGGGGCATTGACTAGGGTTAGGACACCCGGAGGTGAGACAAATGAATTTCCTATAGGAATTGGCCTACATCAAGGATCAGCTTTAAGCCCGTATCTATTTAACTTAGTTATCGATGCTATAACCGAGAGTATCACAGAGGAGGTACCTAAGTGCATGCTATTTGCGGATGATATAGTACTTTTAGCGGATTCAAGAGAAGAGATTAATACAAAATTGGAAATATGGAGAAATACGTTGGAGTCAAAGGGTTTTCGTTTAAGTAGGAATAAAACAGAATATATGCATAGCAATTTCACAAATAAACAACTTAGAGACGATTTGAAAGTTAGGTTAGGGGAGGATATAATTCCTCAAGTGACAAAGTTTAAATATTTAGGATCAATTATAAGACAAGATGGTGAGATTGATGACGATGTTAATCATAGAATTCAAGCTGGTTGGTGTAAGTGGAGGAAAGCCACTGGAGTTCTTTGTGATAGAAAAGTACCCAATAAAGTTAAAGGAAAATTCTATCGTACTGCTATAAGGCCAGCAGTGTTATATGGTAGTGAATGTTGGGCTATGAAGGGACAACATGAACGTAAAGTGGGGGTAACCGAAATGAGGATGTTGAGATGGATGTGTGGTCATACAAGATTAGATAAGATTAGGAATGACCATATACGTGAACGAGTCGGAGTGGCTCCTATTAGTGAGAAAATGGTAGAGAATCGTTTGAGATGGTTTGGTCATGTTCAGAGAAGACCATTAGATGCGTCAGTAAGAAGAGTAGATCAAATAATCTGGAGTCCGATTAAAAGAGGGAGAGGGAGGCCAAGGCGGACACTTGGCGAACTAATAGAGCAAGATCTATTGGTGAATAATATACCGAAAGGTTTGGTTACTAATAGAGCGGAATGACGTCGTATGATCCATGTAGCCGACCCCACCTAGTGGGATAAGGCTTTGTTGTTGTTGTTGTTGTTGCATGTATTCCTTATCTGCAAACTGTCTGCAAGCATTCATGCAACTTTAAGGTCCTTGTCTCATTAGCTCCAAGTCTGTCCGTCTGTCTTTATAATGCTTTTGGAAGGAACTAAGAAAAGTCTCATATCTTAATAATGTTGACGGTGTTAAAGACTACAAGCTTTTTCTTCTGACCGCTTAAGATTTTGTAATGGTTACTTAATAGCTCATTTGGTATAACAAAATATCAAAGCAGCATTAATAGATAAATTTCCCGGCCCGTTATAGCTTTTAGAACTATTTTTTTTAAAAAAATTATAAATATAAATTATTTTTTTAATGGCTACAGCTTTTATAACTATGTGAAAGACTTCTTCGGCTTAAAATTTGAAACGTATGCAGACAAGTCGATATTTTTGCTTGTAGAATCTACCAAAACGTCAATAAAAAAAATGTTTCGATTCAGTTGGATTTTTTATGACACAGCGTCAGAATTAATTAATATTACATTTTGCTTTCAGTTTTTAAGAAAGAAAATGTTGGCTTCGTATATGAAAAGAATAAAAAATAATAATAACTAAAGTTCGCTAATGAAAAATGTTTATGACAAGGAATCTTTTAGGCAGTGTGGATTTTTCATGACACAGCATCAGAATTAATTAATATTACATTTTGTTTTCAGTTTTAAGAAAGAAAATGTTGGCTTCGTATATGAAAACAATAAAAAATAATAATAACTAAAGCTCGCTAATGGAAAATGTTTACGACAAGGAATCTTTTAGGCAGTGTGCCTAAAGTACACCGTGAGGTCAGGGTGACAAGATGATGCTCAAGGACAACTGATGTCACTGTTCATTATATATATATATATATATATATACGAGGGAATGTATGATCATTTACTCACAGCCATTTTTGAATCTCCCTCCTTTTGCTTCAATGGCTAGGATTCGTGTTCATGTTTGAGCCGGTAGCGGATGATCAAGCGGCCATCTGCGAGGTCGGCAATTCTCCAACGCTGAGGTCGGTGGTCGGCGGTCGAAGGAAAAAGAGACATCTCCATCGCTGAGGTCGAAGGGAAAAAAAGGAGGTGATCGATCGATGCCTCGGACAACTCGTTGCCTTCACCTTCTCGCCCGACGTCATGCACCTTCTCTTCCAAATCAACATCATGCCCTCGTCCCACAGCCTAGAGAAACCAACATCGAAGGGAAACAAGAGACTACAGCCTCAAATCTCTCGTTACACTGGACCTCAACCTCATCCCTGACTCGAAATCTAATGCGCGGAATGCTTCACTGGCAACGTACTCATCATTGTATTAGCCGGTGGCAGCCATTCTCAGAGCAAGCCCACTGCTTGCATGTGTTTTTTTAGAAGGGAATTGGTTTTTTTGTGAATCGGGTTTTTTGTTAAACCAAAAATATGATAGATGATTAAATCTCAATCATTATAATTAAAATAATTTAATTTAATGATTCAGATGAAGTGTTTACACATGTATGCACCTAAATGTTATTCCTCTCTCTCCATGGGCACCATTATTTTCACTTTAAAACACATTATTATCACTCTATCATAGTGTCTAAAGTGTTGGCATTTTTATCGAAAGAGAATGGAATGGCAATAGTATATTTTGGAGTCACAATAATGCTATATATATATATATATATATAAAGTTTTAAACTTTAATTTAGGCTTATGCCCTCTTACTACTGAAAAAATAAATAAATAATAGCTAGGGCGAATTAAAACGTCATGTGTCCATCTGTTAGAATTGCACATCTGAACCTTGCCGACTTTTCATTTAAATTTTAAAAAATGGCAAATTACATTAAATACGAAGTAAAAGGAATAAGAGGCCGGGAATTAAATATGTAACATTTTATTTATTGACGTATTCTAATTCACAAGCTTTATTATTTTCCGTGCAAATATTCTTGTGGCCTTACGCTCTATTATCTTAATTATATTAAATTCAGGCAAAAAATAAAGCTTAATCATTTCTTTTAGCAGTGGTAACTATAAAATATAAATTTTATAGTAAATGGAATCATAAAGAATGATTCTTGAAAGAAAATGTTACCATGTATGTTTTATATATATGTAGAACATAGTGCACATATCTAAATGTGTATGCATACATGTCAATATTATATATATATATATAATATCATATCTTAATTATAGATAAATTATTTATAAAGAAAATGTCATATATATATATAATATCATATCTTCAGGCGCTCACTCCCTATGAGTAATGCGAGTCGATTACCAAGTGATATATTTATTGTGTAGCTTATTTATATTAGAATAATTGGTACTAATTAGTAATATTTTTTTATAGTGACAGTTGCTCCACCACCAACTGGGCATATAGTCGTATCGTTACATAATAGGCGGTCTAGTGAATCGTCTCAATTGCATGATAACGATCGACATGTCACCACAAGTTATTTATTTTGTATTTAATAAATTTAAATACATGCAAATGTTTTAACTATTTTTTTAATGATGATAGTTGCTCCACGATCAACAGGGTACGTAGCCGGATCGTCGCATAGTAGGCAGTGCATTGGTGGATTATCTCGATCGCATGAAGTTGATCGACATGTCACTCTAGATTATTTTTGTGTATTTAATAAATTTAAGTACATACAAATGTTTTAACTTTATTTTATGGTGACAGTTGTTACGCCTTCGCCGAGATCAATTCTCCACATTCCAACATCCATTCCACACGACCATGCGACGACGACCGACATATTACGTTAGGTGATATATTTATTATTATTTTATTTCTAATTGTTATGTAATTATATTAATCATTTCTTATTTTTAATGGTGTCAGTTGTGACGCTATTGATGTGACACATAGTTGGATCGGCACATTTTGATGAGCGGACTACCACGGATCAGGCAGTGTTAGATATCGCATGGAGTGAGAACTTTACTGTTGATATATGAACTATCATTAGTTTAATTTTGTATTACACTAATGATTTATTTTTTTGCCTACTTCAACCATAATGGATGATGATTCCTCTTCGGTAGAAGAAGAGGGATTCCACGATAATGAGGTGGTCACTGTCAACAATATTGCTTGATCGTAGGTTAAATAAGTTATGTCGATTTCTTTATAGTTTTGCTTATAAATACAAAATTAATTCTTTTTCGTAAATTGCAAGATCACTTTCATACTCGCTTCTACCGTGCAGAATGTCAATGCTCTTGTCATTTCCCACTTGCTGGAAGGTATATGATCGTGGAAAAATGTCCCAATTTATGTACAGGATGATATCTTTATGGCATTTATTATATGATCTTTTTTGCATTAGATATTTTGTTTTATATTATTTTTAAATTATTAACATCTATAATATTTTTAGGAAGCAAATCAGTTTCATCCAAATCTAAATGTAGGGACTATCCGGAGAGCTTTTGAGGAGATGACTGTGAAAAGCTTCAGAAATTGGCTATATAAGTTTCATAAAGTCGTTATGTTAATCAACCTCAGTTTGGAGTAGGGCATGCAAAGATGCCCGAGACGTATTAGGCGCTCAATTTAGGAGTCATTATATAAAAAGTGATAAGTTTACATTTGAATTATTTTTATTAAATTTATAATTTTGCAAAGTTATTTGATGTTGATACAGATTGATGAAGAATGGCTAACAAAGGCTACAAAGGCAAAAGAAACAAACTTTCGAAGCCCGAGGCTCACATCCACACAGACGGCTCCATTAGATTTGATGAGCATTGATGACACATGGTAATGTCGATACAAAATTGAATAATCAAACTTTTATCTTATACTTATTTTATAAAATTTGAAACTTTATTGCAGAAGAAAAAATAAGGTGGTACTGTATATTTCGCACACATAAGAGTACAAAGACTAATGACTTGATCACGCCTACTACTCGTAAAGTTCTGTAGGTATCACATGTTCATTTGGTTGTTCACATTAGCGCAAATGATTTTTCAAATATGCAATGTCTAAAATTTTTAGAATGTGTATAATTAGAAGATGACCGAGAAGTATGAAGATGATTTTAGTACTCAACCCCTAGGTAACATATATAAAAAATGATTCATGTGTTTAATTTTATAAGACTTTGTATGTTTATATGTTTCTTATGGTATATATTTTATAATGCTATATATAATTTGTCTATATTGTAGAGGACATTGTTGTTTGAGAGGATCTGGCCGACATGACACGAGAAGGATACCTGCATAGCCTAGACACAACTGCTTAAGTTTTTAGGAGGAACAAAGGATATGCAAGCGGCTCATCTACTCTGAGTTCATCCACCGCACCTGAACTCACATTGGACAGCATCGGGGACTCATCTCAAAGTAGCTAACTCAAGAGCTTCCTCAACATTTGACTCTCATTTTGCAAGTGATCCAGACCATGCTCCAACCACATACTCAGTCCCCACGAGGCCAAGGACCGAATACATCGTAGTCGAATGTCAGGAATGACAATAACGACGATAACAATTTAGGATAGAAACTTTTGCATTATGTATCTTTAATATATTTTGTTATGATGTGTGATATCATTTTGCTATCTTATTAATTCTTTTGTGATGGTTATTACTACTTTGCTTTAATATTATTGGTCAATGTGAAGAATGCATTGTATAACTTTGTATAGTGTGGGAAGGAAACAAAGCGGCTGGAATGAGCCAAAATTATCAAGTTAGCGCCCCTTTAGTGTCACAAGTTTTGGCATCACTTTAGCATCACATCAAAGACGCAACACAACATCACATTAGCGTCACCTTAGTGTCTAAGTAGTGTCATATTAAGCACAATTTTAGCACCACCTTAGCATTGAAATAGTGTCGCCATGTTCGGCGCTAACTTAGCGCACTTAAACTCCTTGCATGGACACTTAAAATAGCCTCAAACCATGATGCTCGTAGCGTCGCATTTGACGTCATGACGCTAATAGCTTCCAAACGTCGGCGTCTCTATTGTGCGACGCAATGTCCACTAATGCGTGGCTATTTGTTTTAGCCACGCATTAGCGTCTTCCAAACGTCGACATCTTTGTTGTGCGACGGCATGTCGACACTAATGTGTGTCTATTTATTTTAGCCATGCATTAGCGTCACCTTAGCGACGACATGTGTGCGTCGCAAATCGACAAATTTCTTGTCATGTCTATTGTGCATCTAAGAAGAGAGGAAGGGCCACAGAAGAGGGGGAGGGGTGACACCCTCCTCCTCCTTCCCTTTGGTCGTCAGAGCGAGAGGGGGAGAAGAGCACAGTAGAGTTACACAAAGACAACTATTTGAAAACTACAAATCATGATAAAAGCAGAAACTAAAAGATACATGGAGACATAGATCTGTCATAGTAACCTAAAAATGGAGATTAGACATTCAGTATGGAGAGCAAGGTAGTCAAGATCAATATCTTAATTAAAATCTGAAGGGGTTCGTAAGATTGAAGATCGTGAGATCGGACAAAAAATCGTAAGATTTATCTATATACTAAAAAATCATTTCACATATAAAATTATATTAAAATAAATTTTAAATAAATTATAATTATTTATATTATAAATAGTATTAACTTAACTATTATCCTATTAATATTTCCTACACAATGCATAAATATACTACTTATGTAATAATAATTTAATATAAAGTGTAAAAATGATAATAATATGATTAATATAAAATAAATTATATCCAATAGATTTCAATATATATATTAATATTTATTTATTTTGTTAAAAAATTAACTTTAAATTTTAATGTTAGTCGATCATCAACTTTTTCTTAATTTTATTTATAAAAAAACATGTTGCACTTGGTCAAAATTAAAAAAAAAGCAAAAAAAAAAAGAAATGAAACAATGTTGGTGGGATCGATGGGATTTTTACGATGTTACGATCGATTCTACAAAAATGATCTCAAATGAGATATCAAAATTGCAGATCCTAAGTAAGATCATAATATCGCAAATCACAATCTTGATAACCATGATGGAGAGTAGGCGCACTAGTAAGACGGGAGGAATGGTGCTCTTCAACATTATTTCAATCGTCCGAAGGTTAGGGATCGAGAAGACGACCGTGACTCAGATGGTCTTTCATTATGTTACCAACTGGTTTTATGAAGACTTTGGGTGTACGCCTAGCCACTATTTGATCGCACGAGGGTACTACGGGATTTTGCACACAAATGTCAACAGTAGTAAGAGGACACAACAATATCATGAACATCCTGGAGTCGTGAATGAAGAGATACCACCCACTCCTCCTCTCCTCTCTAGTGCTGAATAAGAGAGGGGGAAGGGTGGCGCTTTCTCCCCCTCTGTTGTGCGCCTAATAAGAGAGGAAGAGCCACAACAAAGGGGGAGGGGCGACGCCCTCCTCTTCCTTCCCTTCGGCAATCGAAGCAAGAATGGGAGGGGGCGGCACCCCCTCCTCTCCTTCGACCACCGGAGCGAGAGGGGGGAGGGGGACGCCCCCCCCTTTTTTTAATATTTTAGAATATTAGATTTGCCACGTGAGATAGTGCACAGATGGAGGAGAGAAAAACGTTACGCGTGGCTGTCAAGTAAATCACACAATCGAAAATTGGACGATTGCAAGTAAAAAGGACAAGTGGTGAAATAAGTTCATAATTGAAGAGCAATCTAGTTACAAAGTAAAAATGGAAGATAGATTTAAGAAAGTAATCAAAGTTATAGGTCATGTAGAGAAATTTATCCCACATTATGCTATGTGCTTTGCCAAAATTTTTAATTTTAAGTATATATATGGATTAAAAATTTAATTGGACCTTCTTAAATATTTTCATCAACACTTTGAGGGTTCAATTCTTGTTCTCCTAATAAATAGTATACATATATGTAGTATTTTGCTACAAGCTATAATCAATGTTTTCGTGGTACATGATCCTAAGAAGATCAAGCAAATGTTAGCTAATGTTTTGTGTGAAACTTACTTGCCTAAAAAATAATCTTTGCTTACTCTCGAAGTGTGCACAATTGAGCTTCACACATGTTTGGCTCGAGTCACACATCATCAAGAAGCGGTCGTGATGTCCTTGACAATTGTGAAGACTTGCAAGATATTTGGAATTTCACATTGGAATATAATTTCAAAATTGGGTTTAATATGGAAATAATTCTACAATTAATGATTGTCAAAATATATTAAGGCCCAAAAAAATGATCAAAGTATTTATGAGCATAATTAAGTATTGGTTAAAATTGTACATGATGTACCCATCAAATATCATAATTTTAACAGTTCGTTAAAATTTCCATATAATTAAGTACATACTTATAAGCATATACGTAGTTGGTAATATCACATCGAAAAAATTATGAAACATGATACATTAATATTAATAATTAACAATAAATATACAGGTTTTGAAACGAAAAGAGGTTATTAAGTTTTTAGTATTTGTTAAAGTAAGAAATAGTAAAAAATAGGGTTATTTCCTCAAACTACTCCTAAACTATCACGATTTTCCAGATCTAACCCGAAATTATGAACTTCATTTTTTTGGATCCTTAAACCATCACTATTTTTTTTAGTTTCATCCTTCAGTCCAATTCCGTCATATTTCCCATTAATTTCATTTTTCTATTTATGCAAAATCCAAATTACCCCCTCTAACCTTTAAAATAATAAAAAAAGAGATAATAGAAGACTGACGACAATGTCCACCGTCCGATCCCTGTGCACGACGATCGCTTGTCGACGGCGATCAACTCATCATCATCACGATCGCACGGGCGCGATGATTAGCCTGCACAACGATGACGGTGGAGAATGTGCACCCGCGCATCATCAATGGCAGTTGTCGATGTCTAGGTAATAACAGTGGCAGCCGGTGACGCCCGAGCACCAGCTTGGGTGCTAAGCGACAACGACGGTGACCCTTTGCCCAATGGCGACACTCAGCGATGGCCGATTTGCTCACTCAGTGGCAGTGGCTCGTGTCTATGCGCAGGCACGACGACACAATTCGGTGGCAGTCGCCAACTTATGGGCAAATCGAGCAGCGTCGGGCGAGCAACGGTGGCGATACCCCTCCTCTGGCAACGACGGCTGCTAACGACATAACGCGGCATCAGGCGAGCGCTTGGCCAACCATCGCACGGGACGATGGCGACCATTCATGCGCCGATGGCCGTTCATGCAGAGAGGCGGCGGATCCGATCTAAGGCGGATGTTGCAGTGGCGTCCAATCTTCACCCGTGATTATCTCGGGCCGTGATCACCCGCACAACTATGGCGCAGTGGCGGCGGCGCTTGACGGTCGAGCATCGACAATCACGATAGGTGATCAACAGTGGTTGTAGTCTCGACACATGACAGAAGCGGACGCGCAGTGGTGGTCGACGGTCGTCATGCCTGCACGGCCCTCGCATAGCAGTGGCGATGACGCTCGGAACCCCACGTCGGCGGCCCCCGATCTTCCATGCCTGCATCGCCCGCCTGCGCACGAGGGAGAAAATGGGGGCCGACGCCCCCTGAGTCCACCGGCGAGCTCGCTTGTGTGTGTGTGTGGGATGGGGGGGCGTCAGCGCCTGAGGAAGTCATCCCCTCTGCCTTTTTCTTTTTTGCTAATTATATATATATTATTTTTAAAGGTTAGAGGGGTAATTTGGACTTTCATAAATAGAAAAAAATGAAATTAATGGGAAGACGGAATTAGACTAAAGGATCAAATTGAAAAAATCGTGATAGTTTAGGGACCCAACAAATGAAGTTCGTAGTTTGAAATTTGATCTAAAAAATCGTGATAGTTTAGGGGTGATTTAAGAAAATAATCCCAAAAAAATATTCAGTATGGCAAACAAGATTTACCAAAAAATAGGTAAAAGTAGTATAATGCACATTTTTCTGTTGTAATATATACAATGCACTAGATAGATCGTTGTATTATAGAAATAAATTTATTGTACAATACATCCGTAGACTTTACAATCTATTAAAACAATGACGGGATTTGGAAGTGGGAAGAATTTACACATCTCCCGGGGGCAAGAACAATCAGAGTATCACCTCCCTCAACTCGGAGTCTCAAGCACCAGACACAATTTGTTGGATGGCAAAAGCCCAGACTTTACAATCTATTAAAAGTTGCCGACTTTACGAAACAATGATGGAATTTGGAAGTGGGAAGAATTTGCAGATCTCCTAGGCGCAAGAACACTCACAGCTCCCTCAACTCGGAGTCTCAAGCACCAGACACAATTGGTTGGATGGCAAAAGCCTCAAGTAAGTTCTCTATCGGTTAGGCCTATATACTCGTTACTAGGATGGATACTTGGCAATCACAAAGGCCAATTTGGAAACTCATTTGGAGTTGGGAAGGATTACAACGCATGAGAACACTTCTATGAAAAAAGGGTATAATGCGGGTGCTACGCATGGACGGCGTAGCACCCTCAGATGCTTCGTTCTGCGTCGACAGATTTGTGATCCACGGTGCACGCTTGACTCCCCGTGGATGAGCGGCTCGCAAAGCCGAACCCGTCGGTCCGCGATCGAACAAAAACCCCCCGCCCATGTTCGATCGCATTTCTCTCTCCTCCTTGCGACCGCAGCAAACGTAGAGTCTAACCTCGCTCTGACCGTGCCTCGATTCCTGATGAAGCAGCAAGGCAAGAGATATCCAAAACGTTTGGGGGGATTCCTCGTCCGGTAAGCTCGTATGCTTGTTCGATTATAACCTCATGCCCTAAACGTGACCTCCCACTGTCAGGCGTGCACAATCTTCGGCCGATCGCTCTGATCGTGCCTCGATTCCTGACGAAGCAGCAAGGCAAGAATAGACCACTGTCAGGCGCGCACAATCTTCGGCCGATCGCTCCAACGTGCCTCGATTCCTGACGAAGCAGCAAGGCAAAAGCAGATCGAAGACCCTGGGGGATTTTCGCCTCTTTCAGTAATATTTTCTCCTGTTTGATTCTTACCTCGTGCCCTGAATGTTACCTATGCAATTTTTTAGTAAGCTTTTCACATTGCAATCATTTTGTGGATGAATCCCTAGTAAACTACTCTCACCGCTCGTGTACAATACATCATGTGCATGAATCAATGTATAGTATTTTGATTTAAGCATGCATGAGTAATCTGAATGCTTAGGATGTGTAGGAGTTTGAGTAGTACATTGCTATTGCTGAATGCTTAGATTGTTGAATGCTTTTGACTATAGAACATTGCTACTCTATGCTGAATGTTTCTGAATTTAGAACCTTACTATTATATCTTTAGATTGTTGAGTGTTTATGGGCATGAACGAATCTGAAGCTGAGTCTATTCAAGATGCAACTCATATTGTTAATAATGAAGAGTAATGGGTTTGCGAAGGATGTTGTCAGTCATGCTTACCAAAAGAGAAATCTGCAGTTTATATGCTCTGGGCGTCTTGGCCATTCGAGAAATGAAATCGGCAAGAATTCGTCGGTCGTCGATGAGGGAGGAAAGGAGTTGGGAGCGGCTGATTGTGGGGGTGGGGAGGAAAGGGGTCTAATAGAAATGCGATCGAACACGGGCGGGGGTTTTTTGTTCGATCGCGGACCGGCCGGTTCGGCATTGCGAGCCGCTCATCCACGGGGAGTCAAGCGTGCACCGTGGATCACAAATCCGTCGACGCAGAACGAAGCGTATGAGGGTGCTACGCCCTCCATGCGTAGCACCCGCATTATACCCATGAAAAAAATACCCATGAACGACTCATGACAATTGCAGAATGATTCTGACGACGCCTGCTTCCAACATATGCCCACGATGCTCCACCAACGAAGAAAGGATGCTCCATGCTCTTCGAGACTGCAATCGGATGAGACCCATATGGCTTAATAACAGGAAAACTACTTTTTTCTCTTACCTCTCGAGGAATGGTTAGAGATCAACATATAAGGCTGAGAAGACGAACACAATACAACGTATCATGGGCGACTATCTTCGGCATAGCGTGCTGGAATCCCAAGTTATTTGCAATCCCAAGAAAGCATTATAAGAATGGCGGCTAACTTCACATTGGCTTATGCTCTTGAAGCTTCAAACTGTGACCAAGGAACAGAGCTACAACTGATCAAATGGGAACAACCACCAAAGGACTGGATCAAGCTTAATGTCGATGGCACGGTGCTAAACAAGAAAAGCAGAGCAAGAGCAAGAGGGCTCCTTCGCGACAATGACTTCTGGGCTTCACTGTCGTACTCCCTATCTCACAACCGGTTGAGGCTGAACTCCGAGGCGCTATTTGGTTTCGGGTTAACTGATGGAATAAGGTCTTAATCGTCAGAATCGTCAAACACGAGCTGGATTAGAATTAAGAGGAGACAAGTGTCGCACGATTTACGATGGATGTTTAATCCTGTCGGGCCACTGTTTTCTTCGTATTCCAGCGCTTTTCTATTCTTCATTTTTGCTGGATTATAAAAAATTCATCGTAATCCATTGCTTTTCACGAGTTACATAACTCTTCTCCTAGATTAGCTATTCTGCAACCAAACAGCGCCGAGGGATCATCGACCTCAAACTTGTGTGGGATCGAGACTTTCGTCAAGTCATTCTAGAAATGGTTGTTGGTCGGTGTCCATCTCTTTATGGTGGCCGCCTCTCCAAGAAGTCACATACTCCAACTACTTAGTACAACCAGGGTGTACCTTACTAAAGCGTGGGCGGCAAGTGTACGCCGAACACATTGTTCGGGAGCCTAATGGAGCTGATATAACACACGTTTTAAACTCCTCAGTCAATGAAAATATCAACGTACCAATAGGAGTTGGAGTAGAGTGGATAGCAGCTCCTCACCGTTTAAGCAGAGATCTTAATTTCGAACCTCTGTGGATGCAGAAAATTCCTACTAGAGTCTCACATAGTCAGACATGCTGTCCAAGGCGACGTCAGAATAGTCAGACTCTAATTTGTGGTCAGTGCGTATAACTCTTAGCGCCAGCTGAGTTGGACGATCGACGCCGCTTCTCGAACACAGAGGTGACAACCGAAAAAAATGAAGATATCAACGTACTTGAGACCCTCCTATTAATTTGGGGCCTCTTATATTTTTGGTGACATAATTGGACCCCTTTGCCCTGGTCCAAGTTTATTTATTTTTTGAAATTTAACTGTGGCCGTGGGCATTCCCACCATGAATTATCGAAAAAAAAACTTTATAATATCCCTATACTCATTACCCTCTTAAATAATTACTCATCTAAATATTTGGTAAGGAAAAGAACATATTCCTTTAGATACCATAACGATGTCTTTTAATTCCTTCTTACGAAAGAAACATTGTCTCGTGTTCAATCCCAATTGATATTTTTTTTCACTAATTATTTTTTGGACCATTCAAAAGGTGACGAGGACATGGTTTAATAACTTGGAGGCATATATAAGGATCCTAAATAAGATGATCGAAAAAAGAAGAAGAAGAACGCAGACAATAACATAAGAGGCATTGTGAAGTTGGGCCCAAGGCACTAGGGTTTGTATTGTATATGTATATTGCATGAATACATTTTCACTTGGAGTTGTGCTTGAGTGATCAAATGGCTAAACCTATGTCATAGTTTATATTTTTCAGTTTTTTTCATCACAGCTTGATTTTTAGTTATAGTTCACTTTTGTTCAAATGTTACTATTTTCTAATAAATATATTTGTCTAGCAAAATCAAATTTCATAATAAGTAATTAATATACATGTTACGTATTCTACTAGAGAAAGCAAAATGGTAGCTTCAAAATGTAATGGTGTGAGTCCTAAAATAAAAAAAACAAAATGAAAGAAAAAAATGATTATTTTATTAATTCTTAATAGTGACAACTTGTTAACGTCCATTAATAATGCTTGAATACAAAATTTAATAATCTAAGAGGGAAATCAATAAGTAATATAATAGACATAATAAATAGATAAAAAGGTTTAATAATATTGAACTCTGTTAAAATTATATAAAAATAATTCATTAAGTCGTCTATCTATGTAAACAAATAAACTCGGAGGCAAATTTTGATGTCATATTATATTTGGATCCTCCCAACCTTTTCACCTCCGTCTCTCTCCTCCATAATTAAATTATCATTCATTAATTAACTTTTATATTGAAATCACAATCTTGTCAAATAGGACTATATATATTTTGGTATGTTAGAAAGGAAGACAAATGACGTAATAAGAAAAGAAAAGTAAATTTGAAAAAAATTAAAAGTCTCCACCACATCGCCACGAGTCCACTCGGCCACTCCGGAACACTTCATGCGATACCGCCGTTACTTACAACCGCCTCGCATGTGACGACGCTTCCCGTTTTAACGGCGCGGATCCACGGAGGAGGAGAAAAAATGCTGTCTTCCGAAAATACCCCTATTTTTCTTCAAATACCCAAAACACGATATTTTGTACCGTAACAGCTAGGGCTCCCAAAGGGTGTCCTCTCCCTTCACCACTTCGTCTTCCCAACAAACCCCCGTCTTTGGTCTCCCCAAAACCCTCGTTCACCTGCCCGTTCCGTCTACTCTTGAATCGATCGGTTCCGAGGAATTTGTTGCTTCTCCGTGGAGATCGAATCGGCCCTTGGGCTCTGGGACGGCGACGATGGTGCCGGATTCAAGATTCGGCGGAGGACAGAGTCGCCGCCAAGTGGTGGCGACGCGGAAGGTGAATGTCGGCGATCGCTCCGCCGACGGGCCTGCCCACAAGTTACATGGCCGAGGTCCATCCTCTCTTTAGTACCTACCTTATTTCTTTTCTCAATTCTGCCCTTTGCATTCGTTTGGACGGTCTTGTGGGAGTTGCGGGCTTTAGGAACTTTGTGGATTTTGGCGATTGCGTTTGTGCGCTGTTTGGTAATGCATTTGAGTTTGGCAAGCGCCTTCGGAAAGTCGTACCATTAAAATTATAATGTGTTGAGGTCGATACACTGTTTATTTCCACGGGAAAAAAGTTTCATCTTTATGTCTCTATACCCTTGTGGTCATTTTGTGCACTGAATACTCGATGAAATAACAAATTGTTAATCGTTTGTACTCGAGTAATCTGGATGAAGGACTCCAGAAAGATGTCTTTTGCAACTATAGTTTTTTATACAGTGGAAGGCTAAAACTGGCCCAACATTGGTTGTCTTTGGTTTGCAGAATTTTTTATTCTAGGATACAGAATAAGTATTGTGAGAATTCGAGATTCCTCTAAAAGCATTGATTGATTCTTGTAAAAGAAGTTTTTTTCATGCTTGGTTCTTGTCACTAATGGAATCCACTGAAATTTACCTGAAACAACGCTTCCAATAGGTTCCACCATGAACAAATTGGTGTTTACTGAAATCTACCGGAACAAGGTTGGATTGCAGCTTGTTCAGCTATTAAACACTGCCTTAATGTGTCATCTGCGGTCTGTAAACTGTGTTTTTTTTGGGAGGGGTGTTGACATGTGTTATCATAATGTTGTATTGAAACACATTATATTCATTCTCTTAACAAATATTTTACACTCTCGCATCTTGAATGGAACTTATGAAGCATATAATAACTTGTCGAGTGTAAAAAGAGCTTGTTTAGCATGTAAAGGATTTGATATAATTCAAACACCATTATAAGTTTGCATGCAGCTTCTCATATCATTTATTATTAGGAGAGCTTCACCTGTCATATGCTAGCGAACTAAAGTTATGCTGGTCTTCCTTCCCCTATTTACATCAGGAGTGTTAAAGATATCTCCCAATATCTTATGAAACAATTTCCCACAGAAATATATTTGGATTTTTTGGAAGTCTATATGTGACTAACCATTTCATCTAATTGAGATAAAAACCATAACATATGGATAATGATGTTCAAGTGATGAATAATGGATTTGTGAGTTACTAGTAACTGAGGTAGTCTTTTGATGGCTCAAGGTGTTAATCTAAATTTTCTCCTTTTACTGTTCCCATAATTGAATTTAGCACAGAAATGAGTTGACCAATACTGATCATGTTTTGATTTTTTTGGTATTTGTTAATAGGATATCTGAACTTTGAACTGCTTGGCATTGTTGCTGAATTTTTCCAATGCTATATTGGGATTTGAAATAAAGTGTACACATAGGCCATACCATTCCTATTGTTCTTGAACATGTTAAACACGCGTTTTCTTTTTTTTTTCCATGAGGGAGAAGGCGAGGTTGATTATGCATGGTGTTCCTTTTAGCAGTATCCTGTGTTTTTCTCACAAGGAGACCATCTTTTATGTGTCATATGACATGATAGAGTGAAATTATTGCATGAGGTGTTATTCTTTTTTTGGATGTGGGAAAAGGCAGATTGCAATATTTGTTAATGGCCTATACAAGCTTAGAACTGCTTGGCATTTATGTTCTGATGATCTTTTAGGCTTTGAACTGAATATGTACATGTAGGTCATAGCCTTCCTGTTGTTCTTGAGTATATCAAACATGTGTTTTCTTTATTTTTTCCCTGATGGAGAAGGCGGGATTGATTAAATAGGAGATTCCTTAATATCCTGGCATTTTGCACACTAGGCTACCATCTTTACCCAATGTGCATCGTCTAGGTGTGACTCTAGGGAGAACGTAAATTCATTGTATGATGTGTTATTCCTTTTGGCTGTCGGAAAGGGACAGAGCTCCAAGATAAGGTGTGTGGACATGGGAAGCCCTTATGCCAGATGTACCTCTTTGCCCATGGGCTGGGGGAAGTCTGCCAGCAAAGGGGCATTTTCTTGCCCGCATAGCAGGCAGGAACTCACGAGCAGGAGAGGAATCCTCTCCTTCTGGCATTTTGTTTTGTTTGCAAAAGCTTGTAAGCAGGGGAGCACTCCTCTTCAGCTTGCAAGTAGAGGAAATTCCCTTTGCAAAAGCCTTCTCATCTGTGTTGTTATAGTGTCCTCATTTCAGCACATGGTTTATTATGGTGCTGACATATCCTGAACTTTGACATTTATACTGCAGACTCCTTTCACGAGGTAAAAGATGGGAGGGACACAAAGAAAGAGGTGTGCTCCATTTATGTCTTTCTTGCATAATACGGTACTTTAGAAGTTGCTGTAAATTTTCCACCTAAAACAAAGTAGCAATTCTTTTTAATATACTTGCATGTTAATTTTCTTTAGCTTTTGTGAGATTTTTTCTTGTTCTTCAATTGCAATAGCCTCTAGAAATAAATGCTTGAAATTGGACAATGTTTCAATAGTACACTATTTAAGAAACATCTGTCTTCTCTCTCAAACAAGGAAAGGAACATCAGTGTCAGTTTGAATGATATGTTTACTATTAGTTTATCCCACCTTAATTTTATTGTCTCGGTGATAGCCATCCTTTCTTCCCTCAAAATAAAAAAAGAAGGTAGATGTTCATCTTCTCAAAAAAAAAAAATGCTTGACAGTGGAACAATAAGAATGGCGTCGTATGATCCATGTAGCCAACCCCACCTAGTGGGATAAGGCTTTGTTGTTGTTGTTGTTGTTGACAGTGGAACAATAAAACGTTATCTAAGAAACATCAGTAACAGTTCAAATGACATATGTATTATGTACTATATTTTGTATTTTACCTTTATTTTGCAGTAAAAGTAAAAATCCTTTGTTTTATTGTGTAAACACCTATGATAATTTAATTGGATTTCAGTTGAAGTTTTCTTATCTTATTTTTTCTCGTTACAAATGAACCACAAGGGCCTAGTGAATAGAAAGGTAAATTGGAAAATAGAGGGCATAATAGTCCCAGCCCTGGTCTGAATCGATGGGTGTTCTCAAGTTTTCTTATCTTTGTTGTTCAATATGTTACATTTTTAACTTACAAATGCATTTTTTGCCCAGTATGCAGGTTATAATGGTTTTTCTGATGTCCGAAAACAGCCTATGGGTTACAGGGGCATGGTTGATGCCAGAAAACATGTAGATCATAATGTACCATTGCTGAGATCTAATTATCCATCACAACAAGTTGCTCGAGGAGGTTATATTCAAAATTCAGTATCTGGTAGTTTCCCTTAACTTTCTACATTGCATTTAAATTTTTACGGATGAAAAAATGTTGTTCATTCTGAAAACATAAAGTTGGTCAATTGAACTGTGAGCTTGTATGCTGTCTTTATCAAGCACATAACTAGCGGCCATTACAAATCCTCTAAAAAAGCAATCAATGCTTGTGTTGGAACCCATTCAGATTTTCTTTAGAACATTTTATTACAAAAATTATAATTATTTTTTATAGTTCTAAATGTTGAAACCTTTTTTATGTTGATCAAGGGTGATACTATGGTTGGGTCTTGGTTGAAACATTGGGTGGCGTATTTGCACTTTTTGGGGTGCTATTGTACATCTTCTGGTTGCTCGTCTCCCTTTCCTTCTCAATACAACTGAATGCTAATAGTAATTGTACCAAAAATTCTATTAACACCTGTCGAATCTCATGAACATGGATCAACGAATGCGGAATGGCGTCGTATGATCCATGTAGCCGACCCCACCTAGTGGGATAAGGCTTTGTTGTTGTTGTTGTATCTTAACATTGACGCCCACATCTAATTTGGCTCATCACATCGACAACAACAACAACAACAAAGCCTTATCCCACTAGGTGGGGTCGGCTACATGGATCATACGACGCCATTCCGCTCTATTAGTAACCATATTCGTTGATCCATGTTCATAAGATTCGACATGATTTTATGTTGGCTGTCGGGGCCTAACACAACCCTCCTCCTTTATCCGGGCTTGGGACCGGCTATAAAATATAGGCGGAGTTTCATCACATCGACAACTAAGAAAAAAATACTTTCCTTTTAATAAGAGTTCTACCATGCTAAATTGAATGTGCTACCAACTTTGGACTAGCCCAGCTCATCATGTGTTAACTGCTGACAACGTTGGATTAGCCTCCTTTATATTTATAATCTTAACACTCCCCATAAAAAGGTGTAGTCGGCTGTCAACATCACCACATGGACAACTAAAGGAGAAAATATTTGTTTAATAAGAGTTTCATTGAGATTTAAACTTTGGCCCCTCAACCTTGCTCTGATACTATGTTGAAATGGATGGATTACTAGTAGTAATACAACAACAACAACAAAGCCTTATCCCACTAGGTGGGGTCGGCTACATGGATCATACGACGCCATTCGTTCGTTGATCCATGTTCATAAGATTCGATTACATAAAAGAGAAGATTACTAGTAGTAATAAAAGCATAAAATAATAAGAAGAGTATAATCCGCATATTTATAATCTTCATACTTAGCTGATGACAGTTTTTGGTATACCTTAGCCCATTACATGAACAACCAAGGGAAAATAAATCTTTTAATAGAAGCTTCATCAAGGTTCGAAGTTCGAACTCAAGACCTCTCGATCTTGTTCTGATACCATATTAAATTGGATGTGTCTATCAATTGTCCTAAAAGCTTAAACTTGTAGGAAGAGCATCATATAATTTCTTAAGAGGACCCATCCTTTTTTTTTGTCATAAAAAGAAAACACAATTGGCCAAAACTTTGAAGAGAACTGCACATTGTCTTGTTGATCATCTGATTCGTATGTGTTCAATTTGTCAAGTACATAGTGCACTTATGTTTGGGAGTTCTTGTTATTTTTAAATTCGCTATTTATGCTTCTTTTGTGTAATCATTTCTTCCAATTACACATATCAACAAATTTTAATTATTGGATTGAGTACTTTGCAATATATTATGTGAAGAATTACCTGACAATTTCAGTTGCTTGTATGAGTCCACCAGTTTATTAACTTTTAGAATGTGATAACTTTAATTACAAATTTGATCTGTGGACTAGTTAACTAGTTTTGCACCACTTTTAAGCTTTTGGTATCGAGCTTGTCTTTGAGGTACTATATGGGGGGCTCGAGATGCTCCATCCCTGACACTTATCCCTTGCAAAATCCTAGGTTGTGTTTGTTTCATTAAAGATTAATTATGGGGGAAGATGATTTTAGGGGAACATATTTTCTGAGAAAAAAAATGTTGTTTTCTCATGATTGGTTGTATCATAAAATTATATAAATAATAATTTATTTGACCTACAATGCATGAGAAATGTCTTACAAGTTCTCGGACAACAACAACAACAAAGCCTTATCCCACTAGGTGGGGTCGGCTACATGGATCATACGACGCCATTCCGCTCTATTAATAACCAAACCTTTCGGTATATTATTCACCAATAGATCTTGCTCTATTAGTTCGCCAAGTGTCTTCCTTGGCCTCCCTCTCCCTCTTTTAATCGGACTCCAGATTATTTGATCTACTCTTAATATTCCATTAATCAATATTTTCTATTTGGGGTCATCAAGAAAATAATATTGGTTGATCGATAATTTCTTAAATGACAGTATAGTATGTTTTTCACTACTAAAAATGTTTATCTACCAACAATTTTGTTTCTTGCTCTCCTAAAAAAAAGTTCATGGATGCTGTTATCTTTTCCTTCTGCAATTAAATCATATCAACTCCAAATGCAACTTCATGGATGCTGTTTTCCATTGACTTAATATCCTTTCTATTTTGTCAATCTCCGCTAAATTCTTTGGCTATTTTATTCCTCATGTGTGACAATGCTAAATTCTCCTCAGCCTTGGTCCCAAACCAACTATTTGTTTTTCTAATGATGAATCATTTGCCATTCCTATCTATCATGTCTAATGCTTTTGTTTTGCTATTGATCCTGTGTAACTGGGAATTTGATGAATGAGCAACAATTCTCCATTAATTGGACATATAGTCTGTAAATTTGATTGGCTTATGGTGTGAATCTGCTGGGTGCAGGAGTTATCAAAGAATTTCGTGTGGTGAAGGACAACAGAGTGAATCAAAATGCTGATGGTGAAGTTAGGGAAGCAAGAACTCAATTGTCAACTTCTGGCAATGAACAATTGTCACGTGGTCCTGACGAGATGTATGATCCTTCTAATTTTACACCTACTAGATAAGTTTTTGTTTTTTGTACACCAGTGAAGATACTGTTTGTTGAACAGAATTTTATGCCTGCAGTATTTTGCAATTCATTCTTAGATAAAAATCTTATGTGCGATATTTGTTCTATGATAGGGTTCTGGGGGGTAGGTTTATAGTGTTCTATCTAGTCTTTAGTTATGTTGACCTTCTCTACTAGACTTTTCCATTGTGAAAAGGCAGTTGAAACTTTGGCTATTAGCTTTTGGAAGCCTGTTTGGATATGGGGTGGGGTGGGGTTTTGGAGGGAGGATGATGAAGGGGAAGCTAAAAAGAAAAGCAACAATGGAGGGAACTTCCTCCATCCTAAGAGGGATTAGAGGGGATTAGTGTGTGTGTGTGTGTGGGGGGGGGGGGTAAATTTGCACTTTTTCTCTCTTTTAGTATTTTTATTCAAACGACCGGATAAAGAATAAACTTTCATCTTCCTTCAAAAAGAAAAAAAATGCAGCTGTGTTTTTCTGCATGTGACATTTCACTGCCAAATGTCTTTTTAATATATTGTAAATGAATTTATGTATGCGATGAAAGCTTAAATGCGATAAGCAGTTTTTTCTATTTTGCCAACTATTCTTTCGAAGACGATTTCAATTTGCTTGTTGCACGACTTGATAATGGGTTTCTTCTTATGCTAAACCACTTGCATTAAACTCGTGTGGGCATCATATCTCCATATTTGGTTTCCTTGTTTATTTAAGTATTAGGACTTAAATTGCCATGCAGCATTGAAAGCAAATTATATTTGTCATGTTCTGCCTCTCTTAAAATTGGCCTTGTAGTGTTTCCTATGTTTGGATTAGTCAGGGTCAGGCTTTTGGATGCCATAATTTAACCCTGAAAAAAGATAAGTTATGAGAAGTTCTGTGATCTCTGATTATATGTATGAAAATACCTATATACAATGAAAACTGGGAACCTCATCAATACCGCCCACCCTCCAATCAATGGAGCCAATCCAACTATGTTTTCTACATAACATCCTTTACCCCACAAAAATACTAGAGCTTTGCTGAAGCCAAATGGCCCAAAGGTTGGCATAGGGAAGTTGAATTTCATTTATAGTGAATTTTCATTTATAATTCTTTCCTTTGTGCCCCTCAGTTATTCCCTTTGTTAAATAATTCTTCTGGTGAATTTTCTAGAGCTCCATCTGATCAAACTGCTAGAAATTTGAATGGATCCCTTCATTCTGGGCTTCTGAAGAAGCCCAATGAGGAAGCTACCAACACAAAGGCTGTTGACTCAAGTGTTTCTAGAAGGATGATGCACGAAGACACATTGACGGCAGTTTCTGCTTCAAAAGAAAGAAGTCCAGAGAGTAATTCAATGGCACATCCTAGTGCATCATCAAGCAACTCTATTGTCGGGGTATACTCTTCCTTTTCAGACCCAGTACATGTCCCATCACCTATCTCTAGGTCTGCTGGAAAAGTTGGTACTATTCGACGAGAAATAGGAGTTGTTGGTGGAAGGAGTCAGTCTTCTTATCATTCATCTGTTTCTGATAGTTCATTTTCCATTTCATTTTCTGGAAAAGATATTTCTTTGGAGACGCAGTCATCAGGTCAGCCAGCTGACACATCTAAGGGCAACCTACTAGACCAAACTACTGCAGAAGTGCCCATCTTGCATAATGCAGCCTCGAACAAATCAATTCAAGTTATCCACCGCAACAGTAAGCTGTATCAATCATCTGGATCTCACCATAATGGTATTTTTTCTCATGCTTTATAACCTCCAATGTCCCATCAAGTCTTCTAAAAAAAATATCCCATCAAGTGCTAATGATTTCATTGTCTAGCTTTTTTATAATGATCTTCCCAGAATGATCCAAATTCAGTAGTATTATCTCCCAGTTTTTTTTATGCGAGCTTGCTGAAGCTACAAACTCAATGACTTTGGTGTTCTTTTCTTTTTTGGAGAAGGAACTTTGGTGTTAAACTAGTTACTTATACCATTAGATAAGATGTTTTTACTGTTGATACCAGTAGCTGCAATATAAAATTTTATTAGTGTGACAATGGATCTTGTTCTGCCAGTAATATTCCATTTGTTTCATTATCTTTTTCTTTTACAGCTACCCAACCAAATTTGGAATGGAAACCGAAATCAGTTCAGAAGCCAACTAGTGTTCCTGTTTCTGGAAATGATTCAGCAGCTACTTCTCATACTTATGCATCTTGTAATTCAAAGGATATTAGTGAGCAGCATGAGAAAATTTCAAAGGTTAGCACTGCCAGGAATCTTCATGTAATCATACCCCAGCATCTCCAAGTGCCAGATTTAGAGCAATTACAGTTATCATTTGGCAGTTTCGGTTTCGAGTCCAATCCAACCGATGAACTTTCCTCTGCTATTGAACAAGCTGGAAATATAGAACCATTGGCTGATGGACCCTCTATAAGGTTCTTGTTTATATACATGCCTCTAATACTCTTCTAGACTTCTAGTGTTATAAATACGGACTTGCATGATTTGTAGTTTTGGAAATTAGGAATACGTGCTTTCTTGATTGTTTGTGGTTATCTCATTGCATTGCCACCGGTGCTTGCATTTTTTATGGGAACTGTGCTTGCATTAATAGCTAAATTTGGTTCATGGCAGTACATCAGCATCTGGAATAGACACAATGGCCTCCAACATGGATTCCTTTGTTGCTGACCATGGGGATATTCTGGATGATCAGCCTAGACCTTTTCATTCAGGCTCTTCTGCATCAGCCAAGGGTTATGAGGAACTGGGCCCCAGTATTAGCGACACTGTGACTTCTGAGAATATTGAACAATATGAAGATATTGGTTTTGTTCAAAGCAATAGCCCTCTTTATCATTCATCTAAGGAATGCCAAGCTCAAAACGATACAAGCTTGTCAAGCTTCTCGGTGAGTTGAAGAGCTGGTTACTAGAAACTTTGTCAATATGAACTTGAAAATTTTCGGTTTCTTTTGTGAAGCTAGTCTAGTCTGATAGCTAGTTATGTAGGAAAAAACTTTTCAGATTCTTCTTTCTTGCATTTGGCATTAGTTTTTTTATTAGATTTTAAGTAGGTAAACAAGTAATATGAAAGATATTTGTAACAGGAATATGCCAATCAATCTAATTATGACGCCCCATTCTTTGGAACAACTTCGGTCGACAATACACTCACAGATGGAACTTTATCTGAGGTATTACAAACTGAACCCTTCATGATGATATGTTGACAGTAGCGAGGATCTGATCCTCATTTGTGTATATTCTGTTTCATTCATGTTTTGACCTTGACTGAACATTTCACCCCTTGTTTTTTTTTCTTGCCTGAGCGTTCAGTTTATTTACCAAATACCTTCTTTACTTTTTAGATTTTGACTAGGCTTCTCATGTTAAGATTTCTTCTGGTTCAGGTGCTGCGTCCTTATGTTATGCCCAGTAGTCCATCACCAACAATGGTCTTCACCCAGCAGGGACAACCAGTTCAACAACAGCAGTCTGTTGCGCAACTATACCCACAAGTTCATATTCCACAGTATCCAAACTTTGTGCCTTTCCGTCAATTCTTTTCACCAGTTTATGTTCCCCCAGTGGCATTGTCAAACTATTCTGGCAATCCTGCATATCCGCATCCCTCGACTGGAAATAATTATCATTTGATGCCTGGAGGAAGCTCCCACATAAATACTGGGAGTTTGAAGTACCCAAATCCACAATATAAACCACTCGCTTCTGGTAGCCCAACTGCATATGGTCGCTACACAAATTCAAATGGCACTTTTGGAACTATGACAGGGCTTGAAGACATGACCAGACATAAGTTCAAAGACGACAACCTTTATGTTCCAAATCCACAGGTATGATGTAGCTAGTATTACAACATGAGTTGGAAAAAAAAACAATGTTATCTTTCTTTTTTGAAAAGAAAATGGATGATTTACGATGGTTTGAGATAGGAACAAAAGATAACTCATCCATTTTGGCCCATTCTCTAGTTAGGGTCTGAATGGGTGACGATGTTCTCTACATCGCAGCGACCATAATGAAGATTACATCATTTTGTTGCAGCCAAATTGCCCACATATGTTCAACCCCTTCCGCATCTGTAGTTGAGACATTGCACATCTAGTTAAAAAAATGGCTAAAAGGAGAATATTGTGCTCTTTGGCATTCCTGCTTGCTACGCTAAACAATGCATTTGTGTACATGTCATGAGGTCGCTCTTAAATGACCCGTGCAGAGCCTAAATGTGCCCGTCTTGCAGGCAAGCTTTGTCCTTAAGCGCTAGTTGAAGCCTTGATGTAGTGCTAGTGTGATTCGCTCGGTGGGTGGACTGCGTAAGTTGTAGGAGAATTGAGCGAAGTCAAGCAACTACCAATCCTAGGTGGTACTGATATAGTGTCGCAAGTAGACCTACATATGCAATTCACCCTCTATGTTTGGCTGTCCATCTGTGGGTGAAGACCTACAGATGCAATCCACCCGCTATGTTTGGCCGTCCATTTGTGGGTGAAGTGAGGTGGAGAAATGCTGGTTGGCGTCCAACATTTTGATTAGCTCCATGAAGAAATAGCCGATGAAACTTCCATCTTGATCACTGTCCATGCTTTGAGGAAGGCCTCAATACTTCACCACATTCTTTAAGATACGGCTTCTATGGCAGAACTAGCGAAGCCTTGACGACAAAGATGACATACTTGGCGCAAGATTTATGATCACCATAATAGTACCTATCTCATAAGGTTTGGGCAACCCACGTTATTGGAAGAATCCTTTCATGGTTGTTTTGGAGTAGACAAGGTTTTTAGAAGTCCGTTGGATGCTTGAGCAAATGAGATACGTCTTCACAGAAGTTTCAACGTATTCCTCATCCAGAAACAAGTGTCGTTAAATTGCTGCTTGAACACTTGCTCGACCTTCTTTTCATTTCTTCATGAAGGGAATTGAGGTTCTCTAGTATGTCATGTAAGGCATGAACCCTACTTGCCATGGTGTCCCTCAAGTCCATGACTCCCTGATCAATCCAAGGCGCGCTACAGTAGCACAACCTTATTCTGAACAGTTACGATGTCCATCTTCATGGACAATACTAGCTTATGCACCCCTAAAAAAAACACTAGCTCATGCATTGGGAGTTCTCACATCTTGCCCACGGTCAACTAGAATTGGTCTTGATGGGTTTTGAAAGATGTCATGACGTTCTTCAATTTCGAATGACCCCGTTCTCTGCGGGGCTTTGTTTGTGTGACAAATTGCTTGTGAGTTATATCCAACTGTTTACATCATTTTTGTCTTGATGTAGAATGTTTCAAGCTCATGATCATTGTTGCTCTGATGTCAACTTGTCACGAAGTCACTTTTTCGCTCTTAAATGGTCTGTGCGAACCTAGACATGCTGGTTTCTACTTTCCTTGAGCGTTAGTGGAAGTACTAGTCGATTTGGTGTGATTTGTATGTTGGCCATTTTAAAGGGTGTTTTTTTCTTTTTTTTGCATGTGGGTGCCAATCCCATGCTCGAGGCACTCAACAACGATGTCCCCTATTTGCGAGATGAAAGATTTGAGCCTGGCACACAATTTTCGGCTAAAATACAAAGCTTCTATTGAATGCAAGTAATATGAGAATAGTAAATGATCACTACCTCATATCATACTACTGTGTGGAGGTTGAATAGATTGCAAGTAGTATGAGAATAGCGAATGGTCACTACCCCATATCATATCATTGTTTTGAGAGGTGGAATTACATCATGTGTGGAGAGCCATCTTTTTTTTTTGAGAGAGAAATGGAGAACCATCTATGAGGGTGCAGCTCTGGATTGCCTTATGTTTACAACAATGGCAATAAGGTGCTTACAAAAGAAACTAAGAAAAGTGTATGGAACGAAAAATACGTGAAAGAAAGAAAATTAGATAAAAGTAGGATAACTTGGGGATTCTGAGGGGTGGCCCATGACATACACATGTACCTTATACTCAGTGACTCCTAAAACAATTATAAGGTGACTGCAGAAGCAGATTTAGTATAGGCATCTTTCATTAAAGAGAAGGATGGACATCACTGATGGAAAAGCAATGCAGTTGATATTGTTTGGCTTTGAGCCACAAGGGTAATAACTCTAGTCTAAAAGTTCGCATAACTGCCAGTGACTAAAATTGACTTGAAAACACTTTTGATTTGAGGGGAGCATGACTTTTTCTTTTTGGTAGAAGTGAGCAGGAATTTTGTGTAGGTGTATAGTCCAAGTGTTTTATTCAAACAGTATTATTTAAAGAGCATCTTAAAGAAAAATGATGCAACACAAAGGCAAGGAATCATTTCTACAGCTTTAAAGATATCGGTTTGTTTGTAAACCCTCATCCTACCATCTTAATGGCATTCCGGTCAAAGAGATTTTGTTATGATGTTGCTTCTGACATTAATATTTTGTGCAGGTAGAAGCATCCGATATGTGGGTGCAGACCCCGCAGGAGCTCACAGGCTTGCAAACCTCTTACTACAATTTGCCTGGGCAAGCACCAAACGTTGGGTTTATGCCTGCTCATGCTGCGCAACAAGCTGCTTTCAGTACTGCAGTGCAACCTTCACATCAGCAGTATCCAGGCTTGTATCACACTCAACAATCTCCCTCTGTGACAAGCCCTCATCATTTGATGCACCACAATGTAGCTCCGAACTTAGGTGGTGGAGGCATTGGGGCAGCTCCGGGGCCTCAAGTTGGGGCATATCAACATCCCCAGCTTGGACATTACAACTGGACAACAAACTTTTGATTTTTGAAGGGCGAAGTCTCGCTGTTTATGTGGTTCTCTTGTTCTCATAAATTGTCCATGCTTTTTGCCTGTAATTGAGGCCACAATGATAAGAAACCTAACTGGGCGGCCGGTCCAATCTTTTTAAAACAATAGTAATTATTCTTCGTTTCTCCTCCCTCTCGGCTTTTTAAATGCTTTTGAAAGTTTCTCATCTCTTGCTGCTTTATTTTCGATGCTATGAATGTTGCACATTTTGAAGTAAAATAGAATGATACAAAGTTGCGAATTTCTTAATTTGCATGACTTAATACCCAGATCTTAATTTGCTTGGAATTGCTCATGGCCAATATTAATTATGCTGCATTTCCTTGTTCATGCTTCTTTTCAAGCTTTCGAAAACGCACGCTATTACCATGTGCCCTTTTATACATGTATTTCCAATCTAAAACAAATATTAATGGCCACTTTTCACTTTTTATTTTTGATAATGTTATTCTTTTTATTTCTGTTTTTTTTTAATTTCAGCACTTTTTAGTTATACTCTGAACTTTTCCCCAATCAATCTCATTTCTTACCCTAACACAATCGATTAAAATATCTAAAAGATCAATCAGCAATAAAAAAAAACTTATTTTTTTCAAACTGGAAAAAAATTTAGGCAATTTTTAAATTTAAATAACATCCGAAGACTTAGATGATGACTTTAAAACTATAAGGAAAGCTACCACAACCATCGAATATCCTTTGTTGTCTATTTAATGGTATTTTTACTGTTTACACTTACGGAACTTGAAAATAGAACGCAGAGATTTTTCTCTTCCAGTAACAATGGAGGCCCTGAAACCTACTACAAGATATTCGTTATTTGCTTTATTGATATTTAATTTTATTTTACAAAATATAATTAAGATTTAAGTTTTCGATTATAATACTATTATTAATTCGATATATTTTGAAAATATTATACTATTTTAATTTTTTTCTTAAAAATAATTATTATATTGTCTAAATCAATTTAATCATTCATCTTCGTTATTTCTCGATTCACATTTTATAACACTCATCGAAATTATCTATTAAATTAACTTTTTTTAATGTCCATCATTCTAATTTCATTCATTCACTCAAAAACAATTATTTCTTGAACTCATGTTCTTTTTTTTAATCAGTCTAAGTGTACGGCCACTGGGATCTTCATCGTGTCCTCCATGACTTTTCCTCAAGTCATGAATGATATTTGTTTCTCTTTCGTTCCGGTACTGTCGGCTGGGATCGCAATGAATTTAGTACGATCTGTTGTATATCTCCTCTAAACTTTCTCACAGAAATATCTGTTCCTTCGTAATAACATTCATTGATTACACTTTCCAATAGTTTTAGAGGAGAACGCCAAGAAGTTTTATTCATGAGTTACCTTCTCTCTTGTGAGAGGTCCTTGTCAAAGCAAGATCAGTGTCCGTCTTCGATTGGGTCTGATATTTTTTAAGAAAAATGAAATTATAAGGAACCTGAGATCTAGTTCCAAAAGATATTGCTGAGACGCGCGCAAAAAAGGAAAGCAAATACAAAACATGATTGGATGCCCTTAATGCCACTTGCGACTTTACATTTTTCATTTTATTCTTTTATTTTCATTAATATTCTCTTCTTTCACTTCTTCCATAGTATCTTTTCATCTTCCTCTTTTCACCAAACTTATTTAAATTAATTAATATTCGAATTATCTTTCCTTTCTTCACTTTCTCTTTTTTCTGATTAGTGCTTTTATTTTTTATAATAAAAATATAATACTTATATAATATGAGATATGATACACATATAAATTTAATTAATATGTAAATTAAAATTGCATCAAATATGTAAATTATTAGAAAAGATATATGAAATAAAATGGAAATAAAAAATAGTGTAAGTGAAAATAAAGTACTACAAAAAAAATTAAAAAGAATTTTATACAAATAATTGTATATTCTTATTATTTAATAAGTTTGTGTCATTTTTCCAATTTTTTAGAACTCATTTATCTTATAATTTTCCAAAACTAATATATGTATATTATAATATTAAATTAAATTAATATGCGTTCCCTTTATATTATAAGATATTGTTATATTTAAAAATTTGGGTGGGATCCAATGTGACAAAACGTAAGAAGGAAAACACATAAAAGGGGTGTTATATTAAATCATTGTAATATTGAATATACATTTAATTTCAAAATATATAAAATAAATTACGTCAAAAAATAAAAAAAAACAAAAGACACAAAGGCTTAGTAAATTATTAGAATATGCAATTGTTTTAAAAAAGGTTTAGTAATATATTACTAGTTTATTTCATATTTTTTTCCAATGTTTTATATATTTAATACAATTGTAATTTTTCATATTAATTAAACTCATGTATTTCTCATATTTCATTTTATTTTTTTATCATAAAAAAAATAAAAACACACTAATTTTTGGAAGAAAGAGATAATAGAGAAAAAAATAAGAGATTAATTAATTAAAAAAAGTTGGGCAGAAAGTAGGAACTGAAATCGAAGGGACACATGTAAAAAATTAATTAAAATAAGATGAGGATAAAAATTAATTAAAATAAGATGAGGATAAAATAGAACATTAAGTATTAGAGGAGTGACATTAAAAGACATCTCTGTGACCAAGCAACGCTCTTCAACATGGAGGGATTAGAGCAGACGGGTTAGTCACCGAACTGTCATGGGGAGATTTGATATACTTTTTGACAAAAGGCCTCATTTTTTTCGTGTTGTTTTGCAAACAGAACTACGTAAGGCTTGACCTGCTGTTCTTTGGCTTCTTTTTCTTCCATTTAAATTGTCATTTCGTGGATTCTCATGTCGAACTTAAATTGGTTTGAAACAACCCGTGCCTCATCACAAAATATCTTTCAGCAAAAATGGCAAGGCATAGAAAGTGAAAACATCTCATACAATTAGAAATTCTTTATAAGTCAAACTCTAGATGACCAACACGTATAGTAGATTAGTTTAGTCCTATGAAACATACTTCGCATGGCGTCAGACCAGGTTACATCTTCTAATAGCAATTCCGATGATGCCATGATACCTTTGACAGGAGATCAATCAGTTACGAGATTGCAAATAGAGTGAAAGGGCTATTATTATGAAGAGCTACAAATGCACTCCGAGAGAGCCTTTCAGATAAGATGGTCTGCATAGGGAAATCTTGAAATTCCGCAGGAAAAATAGTAATCCAATGTCAATCTCCAAGATGCCGCTAGTCCTGAAAAAGTTCAAAGTATCAGAAACAGGATTACATACAAGATAAAGGCTACTTGTACGTCAAATGAAGAAACAGGTAGCACTGAAGACAAATAGAAGTTTTAATTAGATTTGTAGCGTCAATCAACCTTCTTTTCCACATCACAGTTAGTGCTGCATTATCATTCAAACCATAAAGACCCAGATTGCTTTTGCACACAGTTTTGAACTGTTTTATAAAAGGATGCAGTAAAACAATCAAATTGTATAATTTGATAGAGTAAAAAAAGAAAAAAAAAAAAGAGAAATGAGAGAAACATGCCATAGTTCTAGTCCATGTTTCAACAACTTCATACTATGTTAGTACATTGAAACTCCAAACACTTGTGAGCTATAGATAAAAAGCAATAAAGATATGGAGATTAAGGTTTGATGAAAAAGCAATGACTGAATTCCATGGGTTAGTTGCCAAGGAAACAAAGGAAGATAAAGGCAAATTAAAGATTTCATACCTCCTCTATTGGTGCAGTATCTTCATTCTGATTTTGTTCTTGAACATTGTTTACTTCGGTTTGATCATCAGTCTCCATTTTGTCATCCTTTGTGTTGCCAAAAGTCATGTTTGCATCCTTGCCCAACGACATAAATTCCTCAGGAATTTGACCTAACTTCAAAGCCTGCTCGCCGACATCAAATTCAGTTTAAGAAATACTGCAGAGACCAGTTTATGTAACTTTAAATAAAATCGATGTACCTTTTCAAGTCTTGCAACTTCTTCAAGTGTTTGGGAATTTACAATTGCAGCCTATTCAAATAAGAGAGCACAACATAAGATTTTGGTCAAAACTGTATAACCATTAGTACTTATATGCGTCAAGGTCCACTTTTGAAAACTATAATGGCCTACTAGAACAAACTTTTATAGTAAACATGTTTCATATGGAGAAGTTCATTGTTTCAAATGGTAGAAAGATGACTAAAATTGGCTAGCCACGGGGGTAAAAAAGTTCTTGTTAGGATAAAGCAACTAGAAGAAAGAGAAGGGAATAAGAGTTATGTAACAATTTTAATTTGACAAAATATGTCTTTCATATATGTATTTATATTTTAATTAGATATCATCAAATATAAAATATATGCTGATTAGTTCTTTCCTCTCTATTTTCTTTTAACTTAAATACAATCAAGGGGAATGGATTTGCATCTTTTCCCCTTCCCCTCCTTTCATCATCAACCAAGCAAAACCCTAAGAGAAAATGAGACTTACTTTGATGGCTGTAATTTGCTCTGGAGTGGGGGCAACCGTCTTAGGTGTTTCTTTTACTTTTGAAGTAACAGTCTCCTCAGGTACCTCACCTGGAGTAAATGTCTTAACAGGTACTTTCCTTGCCTCTTCTTCAGCTTCTTTAGATGCAAACAAATTTTCGGCTTCAGACCTCTCCTAATTATGAAAGCCCGTAATTTCCATAAAACCAAGAACTGTGACATGCTAAACTACGAAAAATCTATTAGAGCAAAGCCTAACCTTCTGCTTCACCTTCCGGAAATCCAGCATTCGCAATTTTTTCAATTTGAAGATAACATATAATCGATAATTTGGTTTCTTTGTAATATTGTTATCCAGTAAACTGAGAAACTGCAGCTTTGGAAGGGATGCAAGGGGGTCGATCTCCACTAGGTTCACGAGACGGTTGTTCGTGAGGATCAAGGAATGCAACTTTGGCAAGAACTCTACACAACAGAGGATTTAAAATCTGAAAAATGTAGTTCGAGCAACCTGACCAAGCCTATAATTTAGACTTTACTCTTACCTCCAATATTTGGGTTGACACGAGTAATTCTGTTATTGTTGATCAACAAAGTACCAAGGCGATTCAAATACGGGAAATTTTCAAGCTTTACGATCTCATTATCAGATAGATCAATGGTGTCAAATTGGTCCTGCAAACAAATATAAACACATCATCTCACATGACAAATATATGATCAGCCCAGAAACATTCCATTTCAGATGCAACAAGTTCTATTGCATGCAACTACGTCCAAGCAGACTGATAAAGGTGCACAAAGAGTTATTGTAAACCAAAACACCAAAAAGGAGAAAGGAGAAAAAACATATATTGTCAGATCATTATATTTTGCACATGTTATATTGCAACTCATAACCAATCATTGTATGCAGTTAGCTCAACCACCTCACCAACTAATTACAAAGATGCATAATTGATCAAGTTAATTAATTTACAAAATATTTGGAGGAAAGAAACTGGGAATACCACATATGGACATGCATAGCATAAGCTCTCAATCATACAAATAAAATATCCATGTGCCCCCATAAAATTTAGAGGTGAAGTACGTGTTTGCGACTGAAGAGTATCAAAGTCAAGTAAAACAACCGATAAATTTGCTCAATGTATGACAGGTGAACTACGAGTTCACAAAAACATCTAGGAAATGGGACCATAATGGGGTTCCATGAAATAAGTAAACAAGCTTTTATTAATTTAGCAGAACTGATAAATATTTAAAGAATAGTCATAGACGAAAATCAGCCTAAATGAATCAACTACACGATGTTGAATGATTTAACTAGCAGCATCTCCTCTGAAGGCATATTTGGCTTTGTACCCTATTCTAAACCTTTGGTTTAAATAAGAGGTGAATGCAACAGCACAAACGAAATGTGATAAAGGTCTGGTTGGACTTTTTTACTTCTTTCTATAGTGGAGATAGTTGCAGATAATGAAAGATCACATCCATATAATTAAAAGTTTGTGGTAAGAATGTGTTTTATTCTAGTTCCCAGAAATATTATTCCACATCTTTGGTATTCTATCCGTAAGTGTGCATAAGAATACATTATAGAGTATAGACTCTGACTATAGGGATCATTTTGTAGTTGTATAACTTCATAATAGTTCTGTAAAGAGTTTGCATAATTTCCTTCGACTGAGCCAACATCCATTATAGTTGTTCATTGTATTCCAAGAATTCCGTAACTGTACATGATAAGTTGATTTCATACTTTTCTCGATTCCATAATTAATGCCCCTAAAGAAAAAATATGGCAATGTCTGGTATACTCCTAATAGAAACCTTTAGAAAAGAAATGCAAGCAACCTTGATCATTGACTAATAACAACCGTAGTATATGGATACAATATTAGAGCTCAGGGAAGTAAAGAAACAAATTAGAATATATTCAAAATGGCCAACAAATTACCTCAGTTGCACCAAGGTTCTCTATTACTGGAATCTTGTTTCCTGGGAATAATGCATCATCATATAAGAATTATCCAAAAGAAAATCCCAGTTAAAACCCTAGTTTACAAGCAGACCGCCAAAATCGCTCATAAAGGCTTGTTCCACAAGCAAATCGGATACAAATGGAACTAAAGCTCCCAAATTTCCAGTTTCGGATATATGCCTTGAAATGCACTACTATTTGAATGAGTTCGTTGGCCTACCTCTGAGGTCGAGCTCTCGCTCCTTGATGGCGTTGAAGAAGTGAGGGCTCTTCCATATGAGGTCTGCTGTCAACCTCACCATTGGTTCCTTCTCACCACCACCACCTTGATATCAGGCGCGCGCGAAGAAAACGGCTCGGGGGCGGAGAAGACGGCAGCAAGAGCGGCTAGGAACCCGAGAGGTGGCGGGCGTCAACGTCGGAGCGTCAACACCAGCCTGGTGGACGAGAGAAAGTAAGCGAAACGAGAGGATTCCTGGGAACAGAGGCGGAGGCGGTGGACGATGCACAGCTGCGCCGGCGGCCGCCTGTCGTTGCTTGGCTTCTGAAGCGATCGGCGGAGGAAATAGAAAGAAGGGGATCCTCCTCCACTTCTGATTTATTTTATTGGGATTATATCTCCACCGCTGATGTCCCGATCCAATGGCTGAAAATTGTTAGGACCGAAACATGGCCAATATTTCTGCATCATCTGCCGTCGGATCACTAAGCCAACGGCAGATATTAATAACCTTTTTCTCGGTTTTATTTATTGTGGTTTTGGCGACAAGACAACAATAAGAATAAAAAAATATAAAGCGCCTAAAACCCTCCCTCCATTTCCCTGTCATCCTTCGAAAGATCAACTTCGTCGGAATAAATTATACGAATTGTCTATTAATTTTAGGTTAATATTTTAACAATCTCTCAGTTTTAATTTGTAATTGGATTGTCCCGAACTTTATTTTTCTTTCACGCTTTGTCCACGTGACTGGTAGCAGGTTTTCCAATTAGATTACTGACGTGGCCCAATAAAAAAGTAAACTATTATAAAATTAATAATAAAAATATTATAAAAATTAATAATAAAAATAAAAAAACTTACGGCTCGCAAGCTCGTGAGAGGGTGGTCAGCATCCATTGTGTGAGTTTCACGAGGCGTTTTCCCATGACATGATGCGTGAAGCTTTGCCGCTCAACTTAAAATTCTCGACATCTCATCGTCGAATCATGGAACATATATAGTCGTCTCGCACTGTGTAATATTGTGGAGTACCAAGTTATCCGTCCTTAGAGCATTATCTTATAAAGTCATCCTTATTAATGGCCAAGTGACACTACCCATAGGGTACCTCTTTTACATTTCTCATTTTGTAATAAAACTCATATACATTAGGGAGGAGTTCACTAGTGCCTTCCTAGCCCAGATATATGTTATGTTTCATTATATTTAATACAAGAAAGTTTTCTTAATTCTAGTGTCTGGTTTTGAGCGTAGGGTGGTAATCCACATCAATGTCCATTCTCGATGTCCCATGAAACTTATTCAAGTGTTTGCATTAGTACCTCAAAGCATTAATACCACGGACCCATTTGGACTACTAGTCATGTCCATGATCGAATGCCTATAAGAGAAACTCTCGGCATAGTCGTCTCGACCATAAAACTTCTGTTGCTGCTCAAAATAGACTTAGTCAAATGCTCCTCTGTCTAGTCGCCGCACGAGGTTTCGTGTTCGACAATGACCCCATGACAAGTGGTATCAGAGCAGTTCATCCTACTCGGATCCATGCGACGATGACTCGCTTGTTTAGTTCGCAACGTGCCTTGACGTAAGAAAAGTGCTTTCGCCAAAAAACTCAACTATGCCCATATGCACTGGTACCATGGTATCTGATTGTAGATGCTAACGAAGAATGCTTGGCAAGCTTCCTCACCACACGCCTAGTCGTGCCCCGTAGTAAATTAATCATACACCCGTGTCGTGTCAAGGAACATCCGTCATGCACCCCGATCCTGCGTCACTCACTCAAGCGAATCACCACCCCAGATATGCAGTCGGGAATAATAAAGTGTTGCACTGTGTCAAGAAGATTGTCCTTGTGCTCCGCCATGATGGTTTTGCACTCCTCATACAACGAGGTCGCATTACACAGCCGCCGTGTAACTTGAAGTACACATGTCACATTCAAGGACTATCGTCATACACTATTATAACAATCTAACGTTGCTCGATACTTTATGGCGTCGCATCACATGTTCATTCATGCAATGTGAAGAGCACAATTGCTTCATGGAAGAAGTTGGCTCAAGATTAAGCAAAAATGTTCATGGTCCCTTTCAACTATGAAGCATTATTCACAAGCATCTTATCATGTCGCCAACCTTGCCTACCGTGCCAAGATGACTTTCACAAATAGGAAAAATCACTGATTACTTGCAAACACTTAGGGATGAGCTGCCAGCCCTACCTGCCTTGTCAAGTCTCATTCCGCAAGCGACGTAATGTCACCAATCGAACTTGCTACATGTCAACACAAATCGACGCCTCAACCCTAACGACCAATTTGACAAATTGTCCAAGCGTCCAGCATTTAGTGAACCTTGTCATGCTGCTATCAAGCATTCTGCCGCCAACCGAAGGAAGGCATGCCTGTCCTCTCGACCCACGCCTCGAGTAATTGAAGCGATCTCCAAAGATCGAAGTACAAAGGTTCAAAGTACACATTAGCAATGTCGTCACTTCGAATGGAGATGGAGGTAAAGTTGGGAAGCTCATGTTATGAGTTCTCCAACAACAATCCACTTACCCAAGCAAAGCGTCTTCACGAGCATCCCCATGAATCGGTGAAGATCCGGAACACCTACTCTTTCACGAGAATTAACTGCCCGGTGGATAAGTATGACAAAGATGCATGATCTTTATCGACAAGCACAATGGAATTACTTCATTCGAATTGCGGATGGACGAATACCAAAGGTACATCATCCTTGTCAGTGAGAACAATGGTATCGCCCCGTCCGTACCACAAAGGTGTTGTCGAAGCTTCAACGGAGGTCCCAAGATCAGAAGAAGGCATATCCCAAGAATCCTACAAGATGTGGCGAACTTATGATGAAAATGCCATTGTGACAATATGAAACATGGCAACATTGATCCCATTGAGACGAATGCATACGGTAGTTCATTAACTATGTATGCCCTAACAAGTCGGGACTGAAGGTCAACGTCACATTGTTCAGCATTAACCAGAATGATAGGTTGAAGGAGGACATGAAATGTATCACTGAGTTCCGACTACATTGTTTCCAGAAGGACGAAGACCCAACGTTGATGGTCTTAAAAAAATGTGTTGAAGTTTTGGACTAGCACGAAGTTAGGACGATAGGATTACCCCAACCCCTGCTCGTTAGTCGACATTGCAAAATTGATCATGCCAAAGCAAGTGCCATGCACCAGCCCTTGGGCAACAACAATGGTGGGGAAAAGAAGTTCAAGTTGGAAGGGAGAAGCTATTCTATCAAGACAAAGACAAAGTCCATCGAAGTAGGAAGATTGAGTTGAACCACAAGAGAATGTGGGAGACTCTCGTTACTCACTATAGTGATTCGAAATGGACAAAGTATATAGTGTCATATCAAAGGACCTTATTCCATCTTAGACCATTGAGATTTCAAATGACCGCCAAGGATGAGGTGGTCTTGTGATATGCATTCAATGGCTGGATGACTCTATGTTGTAACCATCTACAACATAAAGACATTGAGTTAAGCCACAAGGAAACGTGGGAAGACTTTTGTCGCTCGCATTAGTGACCTGAAGCACCCAAAGTAGACAAGTTGCAAATGTTTCCATCAAAGAGCTTGTGTTGTCTCAAGTTGTCATAAGTCCACAATGATCATCAAGGGGGAGATGGTTCCATACCTTGTATTCGACGGAAGGAAGACTCTATGTCGCATCATCTGTAACATGGGGGAATTAAGTCAAGTCATGCAGGTCAAACGATAAGACTCTCCAACGTATTCTGCCAATATCCCGAAATAACTCTTTCTCTGAGCCACTCATAAAGTCATACAAGAGTTGTTTCACCCCAGAAGTCAAACCAAACAAGTTGACACTGTGTAAGTCTAGAGAAGCCGAAGCCAACAGAGACTTAATGGACATATAGTTTCTTGATAAAGTCAGACCGTAAAAGGCGGACTCCACTGGCGCTGCACAAGTGTTGACACCGGATTGGATGAAGGATCAACAAGCGAAGCGGACCTGAGAGAGGATAACTTCCTCAACGAGTCCTGAAACGGCATGAACATTCTCGACGCTGCGTGATGCTGGTGAAGTAGAAGTCAAGGCAAAGAAGGCGGAATCCAACTAGATATACGAAGTCAATACTAGAGACTAAGATCTTGAAGAAGCTCGGACAACGGCGTCGGGAGAGTCAACGACTTTGGTGGGGGAAAATGTCATGGGGGTTTTCCAGTGACACGACACGCCAAGCCTCATGGCACTAGTGCCGCTCAACTTAAAACTCTCGATCGCTCAATGCTAAATCATAGAGTAATCGTCCTGCACTGCGTAATATTATGGAGTATCAAGTTATCCACTCTTATGTGTTATCTTGTAAGGCCATCCTTATGAATGGCCAAGTGATGCTACTTGTAGAGTATGTCTTTTACATTTCCCATTTTATAATAAGACTCCTATACCTACGGTACATTAAGGAGGAGTTCACTAATACCTTCCTGATCCAGATATATGTTATGTTTCATCATATTTAATACAAATAAATTTTCTTAATTCTAGTGTTTGACCTTGAGCGTGGGATGACAATCTACATCGATGTCCCTTTTTGGTGTCCAGTCTCTTCGGACTTTAAGTGTTCAAGCGTCTACATTAGTGCCTTAACGCGCTAATGCCATAGACCCATAATGAGTAGTCAAGCACTATGATCATGTCCGTGATCGAATACCTACAAGAGCGATTCTCGACATAGTCATCTCGACCATAAAAACTTTAGCCGCGATTCAATACAGGCTTGACTAAGTGCCCATCTGCCTAATCGTCATATGAAGTCTCATATTCGAGAATAACCCATCTGCGCCTGAAGAAGAAAAAAAGGAGGGTGAGGGCGACCCCCTGTGCGAGCTCGCCAGCAGAGGGAGGGGGGCGCCGACCCCCCCCCCCCCCCCCTTTTTTCCTTCCTCACGAGCGGCGAGGAAGAAGAGGGGGCATCACCCCCTTTTTTTCTTCATCACGAGTCCCTTTTTTCTTCCTCACGGATGACAAGGAAAGGGGGGCACGGGCGCCTCCCCGTGTGTTGGGGGCGTCGACCTCCCCTCTTCTTCCTCGCCGCTCACGAGAAAGAAAAAACGGTGATGCCAGCCCTCCTGTCCCTCAAGGGGCGCCCCCCTGCTTTTTCTTCCTTGCGCGCAACTAGGAAGATGGGGAGGGGGCGGCACCTCCCTGTGCGAGATCGGGTGCCAACCGCCTCCTCACGACATCACCGATCATAGGTTTTTTATTATTAATTTTTATAATATTTTGATGCATAAAATAATGTAGGAAAATAAATTCGCTAACAAGTGCACTAGTCGCTTAAGTAATATAGTAAATAGGAGTAAACAATGTCGAACTCATGAGGAATATTATTATTCAATATCTAATCTTATAAATTAATAAGAGAGGAAAAATATAGTTTTGCAAAAATAGGTTTTGCAATTATAAAATAAAAAAGAAAATAAGATAATAATAAGATAAGATAATGGTGTTGAAGTTTGATCTAAGGATGATAACAAATCATGGATAAATATGTGAAGCGGAAAAGATAAATTAAATTTCTTAAGATGGATTAAATTTTTTCTAAGTTATTGATTTGACAAGACTAAAATCACAGTGTACACAAACTGATAATTCTATTATTTAATCAAGCAAATCAAACTATCTTAGATTTAATCAAAACCGAAGTCCCACAAACTAGTATTCATGCAGATGAGATTAAAATTAATATGCATTAATATGAAAATTTTATACTATTAATCACTCCATAAACTGGTATAAATTACAGACCATACAGTTCTAATTCTCCATACACTAGTTATTAGACCTATGGTAATTTTTAATTTCAAAATAAATAATTTAATTTAACTAAATAAAATTTGAAATCAAGTAGTCCACGAACTAATAATTACCTAACTCAAAAATTCAAATAATTAAATCAAAAGCATTAAACACAATTAAAAATTGATCAAAAGAAATTCAATAAAGGTTCATAGTATTTCCCTTCAATAATAATCTCCTAAAATAAAATAATCAAAACATGGAGTTCATCCTAGAATTGCAAAGAGATAATAACAAAGTAACAACAATAATTGGAAGAATTACACCAAGAATGAATCAGGGCCCTTGGATGTCGTCTGAGCGTCTTGATCATTCGTCTGATCAACTCTCTCTCTTGGTCAAAGCCTGCAGACTCTTGACTTTTATTGTGGAAGAAAACCAAACTCCAATGCATGAATTGAATTGATGGCTTCCTCCTCTACTTATAGGTGCAGACGACTTTCATATTATTCACGATCGTGAATATCATACGACCAACTTTAAATTTATCCAGATAAAATGTGGCATAAACTTTCTTCAATTTCATGCCCTTCTTATCTCGGCTTGAATTAAATCGACTTCGGTACATGGAATTTAATACGTGTGTGTCAAGTTCTCTGCCAATGATATTTGGTCATCCATGTAGTTTCACGATAAAAAACTAACTCTCAGATGAATAGGATAAACTTATGGCTCAACGATATAAGAAGTCGGTGCCCAAGGATCCAATTAATTGCCTGGTGGTAAAGGATAATTAACTTCCTTTTACCCAATTTAGTGCCTCACGATATTCTTCTCGGCCAATAAAATTCCATGTAAGATAAAGTATCGGCCAATGTTAGCTTTATTTCTCCACTTTAATGCCCGATATTTGTCTCAAGGTGAATTTAGCCCCCAAGATTTGCTTTAGCGCCCAAATCTTTGTCTCCTTGGATTTGATTCTCAATTGATGTCTTAAGGTGGATTTGGCTCCTGAAATTAGCTTGTATTTAATCTTTGGCGCCCCATGATCCAAGGGAAAGTGTTTAGCCCACAATATGATAAAGTATGAGTTTGGCTCCTAATAAATCTTTTGCTCCCAATTGCATTTAGCTCCCAAGATAAACCTTTAACTCCCATGGATTTATAAGAATGTAATTGTAACCTGCAAAATAATTATAATAATTAAATTAATCTGCTCACAATTAGAACATTCAAAGAATTAATAGTCAGACTCAATAAATCAAAATTACGATTGAAAGTGACCTAAAATAATGCATGCTATGATTAAATTGTAGAAAAATCAACTAAAATAATAATTTAAAATATGTTATATTTGCATGCATCAATTTTTATTAATTTTATAATAGTTTATTAGTTTTTATTGGGCCACGTAGCAATATAAGCGGAAAACTTGCTATTACCGGCCAAGTGGACGAAGCGTGAAAGAAAAATAAAGTTGGGGTGATGATCCAGTTACAAATTGAAGTTGAGAAACCATTGACATATTGACTTAAAGTTGAAGGACGAAACGTGTAATTTAGCCACCTGCCGAAATTTGAATCCTGGTACTACTACTTCTAACCATTAGTTTTGCACATAGTTCAGAAGTTCGAGGTTTACTCGTTTGCTGCATTCGAAGTATGTTTCCTTCGTCATCCTTGCACAACTTTATTCAAAATAAGAGATGCTTATTTATTATTGAATGATCCAAAGGAATTCGAATACGATCTCCCAAGGTGGAGTCCGGAGTCCGATTCAAAAAGTATCAAATCCTGATTCGGAAGGTGATAGAGTCTTAGTTTCTTTATAAAAAAGAGTACATTTCAAATGTTGAAAATTTCAAACAATTTGTCATAATTCTCTTGTTAGTGTTAAGAGCTTCCATAGACACTTAGGCTGTGTTTGGGGGCAGCTCGATGAAAAAGCAAACTTTTAAAAAAGTTTGCTTTCTTTCAAAGGATCTTCATCCCAGCTTTAGGCAAAAGCACAAAATGTGTTGTGGGCAAGAGAAAATTATGGGAGAAAGCAAAATTTGAAAGTTTCACCAAACATCATTGCAACATAAGGCAAGTTGTATCTATCAACAAAAGAAATTGAAAAAGATGTCCCAAATGAACCCTTAGACTGCTTGTTGACGTTAGCTACTAGATTGTTGAAATCGACCTCAAGTCAGACGCGGATAGACCAATTGCAAGTTCTCTACATTTGTGAATGCCAGTGAAAGCGTCACATGGCTCTCCCCGCAATATCATATAAACAGAACAACGGAGAACATTTGACATAAGACATGACCTAGTGAATAATGAATTTGACCCTCCTAGATCTTCGAGCCTAGTGAAGAAATCATGAGAAGTAATCTTCACCTAAGAAGGTGACAGAGGCTTTCATCGAATCCAAATAGAGTCGTGGGGGTGAGTGATCTCGGGTAACGTAATTCTAGTGAACTCAATTGAGCCAGTGTCTTTACACAACGAATATGGTGACCAATTTGAAAGCAAAATAGACATCATTATGTAAAAGACAAATTCCCCACAAATGGAATGCCACAAATGAGCAGAGGTGCGCAACCGAGGTGGGTTCTAGGTCATGGACTTCCTGGATCCAATCACCATCATGCCATGAGTTTAGATAAGAAAATGTGTATCGAAGCTCACTCTAAATGAGAGTCCTGAGCACAACAGTCGCAGAGAGGGCAAAGAAGATATTATTGTTAGTTTTAAATGCAAGACCACATAAGGGGCAAGAGGTATTAATATTAAAATTAAAGGATGTGATCGTGTCAAGGGTGGGCAGGCTAGAGTAAGCAAGTTTCAATATAAATGTTTTGATTTTAGGGGGAACCATAAGTGTTCATATGAGCTTCAAAATAGGTCGGCCAGAGGTCCACGACAAAGAGGGTTGTCGACTGAGTGAGAAGTAAACTGAGCTGACTTTAGCTTCACCATGCAAATAAGCTACTCAGGCCCAACTGTCATCATCAACGAGAAAAAGATGAAGGAAGAAAGGGAATCACAAAAAAAAAATCCTAAGCTAGAGACTCCAAAATAGTCACAAAAAGGGGGTGAGTTTTAGCATCTATCCAAAATTAAGTTACAGAATTTAATGAGTCCATTGAAACATGCACATTGATATATGTTGGCACATACGAGAGATGAGTGTTGAAAGTCCAGGGATCAAATAATATCGACGTGGCAACACCATTGGCAATAAATTTTTTAAAGCCAAGTCTAAGCTCAAGCATAACCATATTAACCATTTTCTAAGGCCACGAGGGGTTCATGCACAACATATAGCCCATGAAAGAAGAGGGCCATATTTGCATCTTATCATGAGGCTAAATGTCCTAGGCATAATTTAAGACTCCCAAGACATGCTTAGCAAGGAGTGAAGTGTGGATCAAGTGCAGATTCCGAAGCCCCAAGCCCCCTGCGAAGGATGAGATTGCACCATACTCCAACCAATTAAGTACAGACCATACTCATTACCTGCATTAGACACTGGAGCACTTCTCCAACGAGTTGTTCAATCCCCTTGAAATATATATTGAGCACATGAGTGAACAATGATAGAATTTAACACTGATTTTATTATTACGCTTATGTGTGCTAAGTTTAACATCTTACCTTTCTAGCTTGCCAAGCGAGAAGAGATTTTGTCTACCAGACCATGTTGCTGCCTTTTAGTAATATACTTCAAAGAAATATGAACATATATATACATATATATATATATATATATATATATAAGGAAAATTGTCCTACTTAATGCCCATCATTTGCTAAATTTTGCCCTTTTGTCATAGTTAAGTTTAGGTGGAAAATAAAGCCTAGATTTATCATTGTTGACACATTGGTTAGCAAGTGTACAGTGTGAATTTTAGTGGTGGCCCTTAAATAGATTAACAAGTCATTAGCTCAAACTAAATGAACCAATGCTGAAAGGAATAATGTGACGCAAATTAAAAGCTTGATAAAACAATGAGGAAAGAGCCTACGAAATAATGAAGGGGTCAGGAGACAAAAGATCACCTTACCAGATACCCTCTACAAGAAGGGAAAATGCAATAATAGGAGAACTTGATAGATTGAATGGTAGATGAGGATCTCGTTGGTGAATTTATCAGGACAATTCATCCTCTGCATTACAAAATGACTGGCAGACCAAGAGACTGATGCATTGAAATTGTAACAATAAATTTTGTTAGCAAGTGCACTAGTCGTATCAAGTAATAAAGTGTAAAGTAAAGTAGCAAACTCAGGAGAAATTAATTAAATATAATCTATCTCAATAATCTACTAGGAGAAGGAAATGGATTTTTTGGTGAAAACAGAAAATTAAAGGTGCAAAAAATAAATGATAAACAAATAAAAGAATTTGGTATTGAGCCTTGGGAATTATGGATGATTAATGTAAAGATAAACGTGTGTAATCCTCAAACCACAAATGATGAGTCAATTGCTAATCTTACATAGAGTTAAGATGCATTAATATGTATCTTCTAAACTATTATTCACCCATAAATCTAAACGGAATAATAGACCACATGAAATATGGCACAAACGACGAGTTATCGAATATGCATTATGTATGCTTCAACGTAAAAGTAAAATATCAATTATTTAATTAATAATAATTCCTGAAACTAATCACCACACATACATGTTTGCAATCTAATATCAGAAATCAAATTACTTATCAAAAGGCAATGAACTCAGCATGCATAATCAAAAGAAATAAAAAAGTTTAATTAACTTAACTAATAACAAGATTCAAACAATTTTTCTTTTTAAAAAGAATATAAAATCTCTGTTAGAGAAAAGATAAAGAATGAAAAATAGGTAAAAGAGCATCCAAACATATATGATAGAAGAAGAACTCGTAGCTTTCGGGACCTCTAGACCGTTGCACAACACAAACGATGAGTTGTTGCACAATCTTTTCTTTCGGGTGATCTTCACCCTTCAAAACTTATTCTCTGCAATAAGGCACAACTCACAGGTCTCAAGCACCACATTTTTTTGTCTCCTAGGGCCTTTACTTATAGTCTCCAGGGGTCTCAAGGGTTTTCGTAAAGTTTCGATTTGATTCGAAATCTTTTTGTGTTAAAATAAGTAAATTCGGAATAGACTTTGATATGTCTTTAAAACCATCCAAAAGTCTTCAAATTTGAGTGAATATATTTCCTAATCAACCCTGAGAATTAGGGTAACGTTTGGGTTCGATATAGACTTAAAATTCTCAAGAAAATTCGAAGAAATATAAAAAATAGCCTTTTATAACGGCCCATAACAACCCTGTAATAGCTTGAATATGGCTTTTCACGGCCCGTAACACTGAATTCTGACACTCACAGTGTCCAAATTAGAGTAGAACTATGGTTTTAACAGCCGTAACACTCTTATCACGGTCTGTAACTCGAGCAAGCTTTGGGACGAAATTGAAGATTTAACGGGCCGTTACAGACCTCTCGGCCCATTATATTCAACTTTCAACCCTGGCAGCCTCCACTATTTTTACTTTCCGACTTCGTTTGAACTCCGATTTGAGCACGGTTTTTTTTATGACTTTCTATTTATACAATGAAACATATAATTTGGGTATATTTTCTATTTTTATAGAATTAAAGAAAATAAGGTCAGAAAATGATACATGCTATATGAAAATGAATCGAAATGTGATTAAATGCATGGGTAATAATATGTTGTATTTTCATGCATTAGAGACCCAATAAAGACCTTGGCCATATCAACTTTTAATATAAAAAACTTTCTTCTACATTGGAATAGAGAGTGGGCAACCTCCTAGACAATGATTGAGAGACCAACAATAAAAGCTAGCTGAAAATAATATATATAATTGTGGACCAAGAAGGTTATAACCGATTAGCCATTATCTTAGCAACAATCCTATGGATGACATTAAATAGGCTTATAGATCTATAACCATAGACATCGTTATAGAGGCTTATAGGTTTATAATAAGAGATTAGACATTGTCCCATAGCTTTGTCGGGATACATAGATTGGTGCCAAGATATGTGCAACTCTAGAAGAGGAGGCGAGAGGCGGTCAATATTTGGGGGGCAGGGCTGGGGATCCCATAAGATATTGTAATGGGAAGTGAAGTAGTTCAAAACATCTTGCATCCCCTACAGAATGATCAGCACTAGTCATAATGGAGGGAAAAATTTTGTCTATGCCTAATCATTATAGTGAGGTGATAAAGTTTGGTGTTCTTGTGCCCATTATTAATCGAGTTAATCCTATATTTGCTCCACTACTTCAAAATAATTTGTCTTAATATGATAGTTTGCTTGTTATATAATGTTATAAGTTGAGAGGACTCCAGACCTGAGAGGCTCAAAAGCTTGTCATTAGATTCTAGTGATTGAATCTCGAAGTTGGTTTTCTTGGCCCTAACATCAAGGCGACCCAAAGCCATGAGCAAGGCTTTTAAACTCGTGAATCAATTCATAAACTCGTACGAGTTTAAGAGTTCATGCCTAAGTAGTGCACAAAATCAGGGTGGACTCGCAATCTAGGTTAAACTCGATAAACTCGCTTGTAGAATCGGTAAACTCGTTGATTCCGTAGAATCGTATTGATGAATTCGTAGATTCGATTAATTTATTTTCACTTGGTATTTTCCTATTATATGACCTAGAAAATTGACAGGGCACTCCATATAGGATATTAGGGAGAAGCAACATCTTCGTTTTCGAATGTATAGTATGCAAGGTAAAGTTTGAGTTTTAAAAAAGATTAAGCAACACTTGAAATAAGAAGAATTTGAATGTAATATTAATTGTTTTGTTGACTGTGGCAAGATTGAGAATGTGTTGGAGTCTTATGAGAGCAAATAAATATGTTCTTAAAGGTGAGACATTGTTTTAAATCTTTTTTTTTATTTAAACTATTGAATCATTCTTTAGTTATATTAGTCATCTATCAAATACTTATTTTGAAAGCAATAAATAAGCTTATAAAAATTAGTAATAGTTGTTATTTATAATTTAAAGTTAGTGGAATTCCGTGTTGTTGTCCATCAACTCTGAACACTGTTGCAACGCTGCCAAAATCTGAAGTATTAACTGGATTGTCATATTGTGTTGACCTTCCTCTTGTGTCATCCCGATCCCTTGAACTATACAACCTAAAAGAATTTGTATATTATTTTCGCTGTGTGATAGGTTGGTTTTTCTATTGTTAAAACTTTCAATTGGTGTCAGAGTTAAAAATGGTTCCTTTCGTTATTTTCTTTTGTAATACGGGATTGTGCAATTTGATTTTTTGCACGTTTGATTATATGATCATAACTACTACAACAACTACAACAACAAAGTCTTATCCCACTAGGTGGGGTCAGGTACATGGATCATACGACGTCATTCCGCTCTATTAGTAACCAAACCTTTCGGTATATTATTCACCAATAGATCTTGCTCTATTAGTTTGTCAAGTGTCCGCCTTGGCCTCCCTCTCCCTCTTTTAATCGGACTCCAGATTATTTGATCTACTCTTCTTACTGGCGCATCTAATGGTCTTCTCTGAACATGACCAAACCATCTCAAATGATTCTCTACCATTTTCTCACTAATAGGAGCCTCTCCGACTCGTTCACGTATATGGGCATTCCTAAACTTATCTAATCTTGTATGACCACACATCCATCTCAACATCCTCATTTCGGCTACCCTCACTTTACGTTCATGTTCTCCCTTCATAGCCCAACATTCACTACCATATAACACTGTTGATCTTATAGTAGTACGATAGAATTTTCCTTTAACTTTATTGGGTACTTTTATATCACAAAGAACTCCAGTGGCTTTCCTCCACTTACACCAACCAGCTTGAATTCTATGATTAACATCATCATCAATCTCACCATCTTGTCTTACAATTGATCCTAAATATTTAAACTTTGTCACTTGAGGATTATATCCTCCCCTAGCCTAATTTTCAAATCGTCTCTAAGTTGTTTATTTGTGAAATTGCTATGCATATATTCTGTTTTATTCCTACTTAAACGAAAACCCTTTGACTCCAACGTATTTATCTATATTTTCAAATTTATATTAATCTCTTCTCTTGAATCCGCTAAAAGTACTATATCATCCGCAAATAACATGCACTTAGGTACCTCCTCTGTGATACTCTCGATTATAGCATCGATAACTAAGTTAAATAGATATGGGCTTAAAGCTGATCCTTGATGTAGGCCAATTCCTATAGGAAATTCATTTGTCTCACCTCCGGGTGTCCTAACCCTAGTCAATGCCTCATCGTACATATCTTGTATTACCTTAATGTAGGCAACACTCACCCTCTTCTTTTGCAAGGCTTTCCAAAGTACATCCCTTGGTATCCGATCATACGCCTTCTCTAAGTCAATGAAAGGCATATGTAAGTCTCTTCTCCTACTTCGATACTTCTCCATCATCCCCCTTAATAAATAAATCGCTTCTGTAGTGGATCTTCCTGGCATGAACCCAAATTGTCTCTTAGAAATACTAGTCTCCATTCTCAATATATGCTCAATCACTTTTTTCCATAATTTCATTGTGTGACTCATAAGTTTAATCCCTCTATAATTTGCACAATTCTGAATATCCCCTTTATTTTTGTAAATATAAACTAATGTACTTAATCTCCAATCATCAGGCATCTTTTTCGACCGTAAAATCTCATTAAATAGTTTACATAACCACAACACACATTTTTCTCCTAAATATTTCCAAACTTCAATCGGTATACCATCCGGTCCAACGGTTTTATCATTCTCCATTTTTTTAAGAGCTTCGCTAACCTTCGAGACTCTAATTCTACGATAAAATGACCTATTAAACTCACATTCGCTAACTGTCAAGTCCTCCAAATCATAACGGGAACCTTCACATCCATCATTAAATAGCTTATAAAAAATACTCTTCCCATCTGTTCTTAATATCTCCTTCAGTAACTAAAACTTTGTCAACTTCATTTTTTATGCATCTTACTTGATCCAAATCTCTCGACTCCTTCTCTTTATTCCTTGCAATCTTTTAAATCATTTGTTCACCAGCCTTTGTCCCTAACTCCTTATAAAACCCCTCATATGCTTTAGCACGAGCATCACTAACTGCCTTCTTAGCCTCCCTTTTCGTCAAACGATATTTTTTCCAATTGTCAGAACTATTGTCCAAGTGTATCGCCTTAAAATAATTCTTCTTATTACGCACCTTTTCTTGGACCTCCTCATTCCACCACCAAGTCTTCTTATCTCGTGGTCCAAAACCTTTTGATTCTCCTAAAATGGCTTTAGCAACCATTTTAACCTTTTTTGCCACATTCTCCCACATGATACTAGCATCTCCTTCTAACTCCCACACACTTTCCTCTAATAACTTACTTCTAAAAGTCTCTCGCTTCTCCCCCTTTAACTGCCACCATTTGATCTTTCGATCAAAAACTGTTCGATATTTTGGTTTTATACATTTCATTTGCATATCAAGAACTAACAATCTATGTTGTGTAGTCACCCCATGCCCAGAAATTACTTTGCAATTAGTACATCATCTTTTATCAGTATTTCTTGTCAAGAAAAAATCGATTTGAGACCTATGAGTTCCACTTTTGTATGTGATTAAATGTTCATCTCTCTTCCTAAAATAAGTGTTGATAATCTTAAGGTCGTATGCTAAAGAAAAATCAATAATAGTTTATCCTTCTTCATTCAACTCCCCAAAACTAAAACCACCATGAACCCTTGAATGTGGTCCTGCCTCTTTACCAACATGTCCATTAAGGTCTCCCCCAATATAAACTTTCTCGATTGTTGGTATACTTTCAATCAAACCCTCCATATCTGCTCAAAACTTCTCCTTGAGATGTGATTCTGCTCCTACTTGGGGTGCATATGCACTAATAATGTTCACAGTCTCCTTTCCAATAATTACTTTCATGGATATGATTCGATCCTCAATCCTTTTAACTTCCACAACATTCTTCCTCCATTCTGCATCCGCGATAATACCAACACCATTCCTTCCATTTACCTTACCTGTGTACTAAAGTTTGGAACCATTTAACATAATCTCTTTACTTCCCTCTTTTATCCATCTAGTTTCTTGCAAGCATAAGATACTAATCTTACGTTGGTCCATTACTTGTGCCACCTCGAGGCGCTTCCCATTCTACGTCCCAATATTCCAAGAACCTAATCTGACCTTAGTCTCATGAACTAGCTTCTTTAACCGCCTCCGTCCATTAGAGTGCGGTAGCCCTTGCTCATTTAACACTGCATTCAGGCGAGGATGCAGCGGCTCTTGCTCTCTTATCACTGTACACGAGCTGTACATCGCGTTACTTACGGATAACGACCTAGCATTAGCACAATATATTCGTTGATCCATGTTCATAAAATTCGACAGGATTTTATGCTGACTGTCGGGGCCTAACACAACCATCCTCCTTTATCCGGGCTTAGGACCGGCTATAAAATATATGCAGAATTATTATATGATCATAACTAATGAACAAAAAATCAAAATTTTTTGTTATCTATCATGTATTAATTTCAATAGAAATTTTAGTATAGATTTTTAATATATTTTTTCGTAATTTTTTAAGAAAAAAATTGTTCATTGTAGCGTGATCTGTGCGCACTATTGCATGCATTGTGCGCAGGCTCGAGGCCCGCAGCGCAGCATGCTGTTGGTGAAACGATGTGCGGGCCTCTGGCCCGTTGCACCACACACTGTAGTGCAGCACGCGGGCTTGAGGACGTCCCCGGCACTGTCTACGCATGGACTGAATTGCAGCCTGAACAGTTACATTTTTTTGAAAATTATAATGTATTAAGGAAATTTTGAGAAATTATATTAAAATTGAAAAATGTCTTTTGAGGTGCCAGATGCCTTTTAAGGGCGCTACATTTCTTTTATCTTTCTATGTTATGATCCAATGAGTTAATTTGTAACCTCATGTGCTTAAGATACCATATCAAAGATATTGATAGTAATTTGTTCAAACCTCAGGAGATCCACAAAATATATCAGTAAGATGCTAATATTTTTGGATGCTGGTGAGAACACCCAGAGAAATTCAGCAATCACGTAGGCTGTGCATGCAAGCTTTTAGCCATCAATCTATTACATTTGGCTGTAGATTTCTGATGTAATTTCTTGCAGCATGATCGAATCAGGTTATTTCTTTCTGAACTCTTTAATAGCCGACACAGTTAGACACCTGCCAACGCAATAAAGAGTAAAGTACATGATTAATTATCCAACTAGCAAGCAGAAGAGGTGAACTACATAATGGCCTGCCAGAGCTTCCATGTCATAGCACATTGCTCTGTTGCAATGTCAATGCCCTCCCCCTTCCTCTGATGCATAGTGCAGTGTGCCTAAGAGTAGCAGCAAAGTTTTTAGGCGGGTCTGCAAATTTTATCTTACCCTGGTTCTAACTTCTAAATTTTTTATCTTATATTAGACTTTGGACACTCGAAAGAAAAATTCTAATCCCAAAGTACAGTGATTCTTGGACTACAACTGGAAGATAACCTCGACAATTAAGCGACCAGTCCTGATAGGGAAAGGAGAAAGAAACAAACAAAAAAAATAGCAGAGAAGAACAATAAACTCAATGGTCCTTTGACAGCTTTGCATCGAGATTTTCCTGTCGGCAACTTTCTTTCGACAATCCGTGCATGGCCCCGGGGATACAAAACTGATGATATTGCTGACTAATCAGCAGTAAATCATGCACGACATGACTAACCGTTGACTACAGGCGCTCTCTCTCTCTCATTCTTCTTTCATGACGGCTGATTAAGTGTTGGATAATGGCCGCGTGGGCATTATCGCGCACGAACCGTGTTGGCGCGCGGAGATTGCGCAGATTTGATTTGCACGCTTCGAGAAAAGGAGTCTGCACTCATAAGTAACAAATTGGGTTGACAGGTTCAATAAATATATTTTTCTTTTTTTTTCTTTTTTAATTTTCGTCAGATTTTTAAAATATTTTGAAAATAAAAAATGTCTACTATAAAATCTCAAAAAAATAGAAATTTTTTGTTTTTTCCTTAGAAGTTTTTCTGTAATATTGCATGTAATTTAATATTATCAAAAGAAAATCATTTGTTGATTTAAAGCATTAAATTAAATGATTAGATTTGCATGTCAATATCAAATATTACCTAATAAATGTGTCATCATGCATAAAATAAATATTTTCATTTATGTATGTCATAATAATATTTATTTATGTGATTTAAATTTTGATTATGTGTTGAAATTAAAATTGGTATGTCCAATCTTGTTAAGCATGATAATTTGCCTAGAATTTTAAATTGATTAAATTAAAATTAATTTTATTGTGAGAATTAATTAAGATGACAATGTTAATTTTGGCTATGTGCTGAAATACATATTTCATACAAGCTTATAATAAAATAATTAGTTAGTCTAATTATATAACTATAGGTAATTAAAGAATATATGAAACATAAGTAGTTTCTTTATAGGACTAAGGCACATTGAAATTCAAATATTGTCACAACAATCAATGTCTGTTGAGTGGTGTGCGACCTAAAATGCATGTCTAGAAAGGTTTTGAGGAACTGGTCTGGTGCATGGTCAACGCAGTCTTCAAAAATAGGATTGATGTGTGACAGTAGGAGTACAATTTTTTTCTAATATGATGTCGAGGCGAAGGATAATACGCGGTTATTTAATTGGCACCCCTCGAGGAAGAGCTCGCGTTGCACTAGTTCTGATTGTCCTGGTCATATTATGAATAATTTAGTGCACCACACGAATGAATTTCGGTGATTTTGAATTATAAGTTGATTCAAAATATATAGAGTAGAAAATTTTGAATTATGTGTTGATTCAACATTTAAACATTTAGATCAATTTTATCGCATTGTTAAAATAATGAATGATAATATTTCTTGGAGATAGTGGGAGATGAGTGGGAGTCTAACAACCTCTCGATGCCTCATGAATATTGTTATTTCATTTTTTTATGATTGTTTGCGGATAAAATTAAAACATGCATAACACTGATTTCTATTATTTTGTGATCAAACTAGACCATGGATTCCAAAATAATAATTGCTGACCTAAACAAGAACGAAAAATTCAATGACGACAATTATGATATTTGGCACCGCAAGGTCTAACATCTTCTAGAAGAATAAGAGGTCTTAGAGACCATTAATCATGTTGTTAATGAACCTGCACTTGGAAACAATGCCCACCTCCAGAGGGACATGGAGGCATATCAGGCCTAGACTAAGAAGAATCGCATTGCTCGCATTACGTTGTTGAGCATGACGAATAACTCATTGCTGTGCGAATTTGAAATCTATAAGACAACATTCAAAATGTGGGCGGCGCTCCACAATAAAGTGCGAGGTCATCACGATCACCAAGCGCCAGATGCTCACGGTCAAATTTGACTCTTATCGGAAGCGATCAAATCATACGATGAGGGAGCATATCCATGAGATATTCAACATGATCCGTGAACTCAAAAGTGTGGGACAAGTGCTCGATGACGAGCAACAGGTGCAAGCTCTGATCCGCTCTCTTCCAAACAGTTAGGAACACATGCGTTGTAATTTGATGCACAGTGAAGGTGTCAAAACTTTAACTGCAATTACGAGCAAAGTGATCACGTTTGCTACAATTGTAGCACTTTACTTTATTCGTGTCTACCTTGCCGTCACGTTTTTCATGTTTGCGCTGGTGGTCTTGGATTTTCTTCTGTCCAACATCTCCGCTCTTTTTATTTGGCTACAACTTATGCAACTTTTTTCTTATTGGGAACCAGCTCTTTGTCCTGATCACAATTCTTTTTTTTATGTCTCAAGTTGTGACTTAATTGCTAAAACTCATCCTTCGTGGATTGCAGATTCATGAGCCACCGACCATGTAGCAAGAGATCGTGGGGCCTTCATGAAATTTCTCAAAATAAGTGCGGGGAGCAAATGAATTTACGTTGAAAACAACGAAAGAGTTGAAGTTAAAGGCATTTAATCGTGCAAGTTAGAACTTCGCAATGGCCAAATACTTTACATTCATGACATTCTATATGCTCCAGCTTTTAGACGAAATTTACTTTCTGTGTCAGTATTAGACAAACTTGGTTATGTAATAAGTTTTCAGAGGAAACAAATGACAATATGTCATGACAATATTCTTATATGCAATGGTTTTCTCAATAATGATTTCTATGTTTTAGATATAGCATATGTTGCCAATAGTTATTCTTTTATATCATCTGTTGATGTGAATGTAGGTGCCAACATTTGGCATGCCAAACTAGGACACATTGATCAAGATCGAATGAATAAACTTGCTAGAGAAAGACTTTTGAGGTCTTTCGCAAAAGTTGATCTTCCAACTTGTGAGGAATGTCTAGCTGGCAAGAAAATAAGAACACCATTTGTGATGGGAAAACACGTCGAGTACCTACTACAATTAATTCATTCGGACATATGTGGTCCAATGAATGTTCACGCGAGACACAATTTTTCTTACTTCATCACATTTATTGATGATTATTCACGTTACGACGTTGTATACTTGATTTCTCATAAGTCTAAAGTCTTGGATTGTTTTGTACGATTCATGAACATGGCAGAGAATCAAGTGGATCACAAAATTAAAGCCTTGCGAACCAATCGTGGACGTGAATATCTCTCTGACTTATTCAAAAAGTTATGTAATAAAAAAAGTATAGTTATGCAACTTACAGTACCGAGAACTCCGCAACAAAATGGTGTTGCGGAAAGACGAAATCGTACCTTATTTGATATGGTCCGATCCATGATGGCTTAAGCTAATCTTCCAATTTTGTATTGGAGAGATGCGCTATTGACTGCTGCCTACATTTTAAATCGTGTACCATCAAAATCCGTTCCTACCACTCCTTATGAACTATGGACAAATCAAAAATCTAACCTTAGTTATTTGCGCCCTTGGGGTTCCATAGCCTATGTTCTAAACAACTCTTATGAGTATGAGAAGTTGGATCCTAGAGGGCAGAAATGTATCTTTATAAGATATTGTGAAATCTCAATGGCTATGTATTCATAAGAGAAATAGAAGATAGTACGTTAACAAAAATCAAAAGTAGAGATGTGACATTCATAGAGAATGAGTTTCCTAAGCAAGACAAGATTGACAAGGGACTTCGCCTAAATGAAGAAGAAGATCCCGAATTGACGGAACAAGCGGATCAACCCGTTGAGGAATTAATCTCCTCCGTACCACAGCTTGATCCAAGTGGGAGAGATTCGCAACCGCCAACTGATTACCAACCTGAAACTTCTCTTCGACGGACTACCAAAAAATGTGTTGTGCGCCAACAATTTAAAATCAAAGGCCTGTATGAACATAGACCACATGAGGTCAATACAGTAAATCTGGAAGATGAACTTGAGCCAAAATCTATCAAAGAGGCTCTCTCGTTCCCTGCTAAGGAAGAATGGATTAAGGCAATGGAGAAAGAGTTAGGGTCCATGTAGAAAAATCAAGTTTGAGACTTGGTTGATCTCCCGCAAGGACGTAAGGCAATTGCGAATAAATGGGTTTTCAAAATTAAACGTGGCGTGGATGGATCAATTGAGAGATATAAAGCCCGCCTAGTGGCGAAAGGTCACTCAAACCGCAGGTGTTGACTATGAAGAAACCTTTGCACCTATTGTAAGGTTTGCTTCAATTCGACTAATATTAACTATCGTCGCACATATGGACTTAGAATTACATCAGATGGATGTAAAAACCACATTTATCAATGAAGAACTGGATGAGAAATTTTACGTTGAGCAACATCAAGGCTTCGTTGTAAAAGGAGAATAGCACAAAGTTTGCAAGCTGCGATGGTCCATTTATGGACTCAAACAATCAACTAGACAATTGCATCTGAAATTTCATCGGTCAATCATTTCATATGGTTTTAACATGATTGATAAATATCACTGCGTGTATGTTCATAAGTCTGTGGATAATTTTGCTATCCCGACGTTATATGTGGACGACATTCTAATAGTTGAAAATAAATAGAGACTATGTCATTAAGCAATAATTGTCCTTCATGTTTGAGATGAAGGACATGGGTGAAGCAGCATACATACTGAGTGTGAAAAATTCTGCGCGACTGTTTCAAACGAGTCATTGCCTTGTCGCATGAATTATATATAAAGAAGACTTTGGAACGATTCTGCATGGATGGCTGCAAATACATTGACACTCATATTATGAAAAGCGATGTCCAATGTTCCCTATGCGAGTGTGGTCGACAGCTTGATGTACGCTATGATTTATACTCGGTCGGACATATATTTTATCGTGGGTCTAGTTAGTCGATATCAGGCTAATCCAAGACACCAACACTGAAAGGCGGTGAAGAGAATAATGAGATACCTCAAGGGCACTACAGATTTTGCACTGTTCTATCATGGAGAAAGTCTACGACTCGCTGGATTCACTGATGTCGATTGGGCTGGTGACATTGATGAACGGAAATTCATCTCTGGACACACTTTCTTGCTCAGCAATGGTGATGTTACTTGAAGTAGCAAGAAACAAGATTGTGTGGCACTGTCAACTTATGGAGGCAGAATTCATAACTTGTTTAGTGACAGTACAAGATGCCTTATGTCTTAGAAGATTTCTTCAAAACCTGAGGATTTTTTAGAATGCAATGAAGAAGATGATCCTTCATTGTAACAATCAAGCAGTCATAGCTTATGTGAAGGACAAAAAATACCATTGTAAAAGAAAATATATCGACACGAAGAACAAATTTGTACGAAATCAAGAAGTCAAAGAGGAGATCTTAGTTGAGTACATATCAACCACAATATGGTTGTTGATCCGTTCACCAAACCATTTTCAAGAGAAGCATTCTTGAGACATGTAAATGCCTTAGGGCTGCGTAGATTATAAATGCAATAATGTACTCAAATTTTCAATGAATAAAAGATTATTTTTATTTCATAAATTCATTGTTATGAATTCTTATTATCCATGTGAAAGTATGTCGATCAGGCCTAGATTTGTTCACTCACACGTACAAATATTTTCGACGCTCACGAAGATAGCGAGCGGAATGAACTATGTGAGTCATAGTGTGATTGTTAAAACATGAGATTTAGAAAGAGGGGCTAAATACGAGATTCAAATTTGGTGCTATTAAATATTGAGCAATTTGAAAACTCAAGTCAGACGCTAAAAAGTAGCGACTTGACTTAAGTCTGTGCAGTGTATAATTTAAATAGAGCTAGACATACGCTCCTTCAGTGGGAGTTTCCATCGTAATACTTGTGTTTAGTACCAAGTATGCAAAGTCGACCTAAAGAGATATGATGAATTGATTAGTTCGATGGTTATCATGGTGTGAGTCTCTGACAGTGATTCATCTGCATGTGTCCTTAGACTCTTGACTATGTCTTAAGAAAAGGGATTAGTGATTGTTACTTTAGCGGGGTACTCAAGAGTGAAAAGTAAAGTAGCATGTCTAGCCACGTCTAAGAAAGCAGCTAATTCACTAATAAGATACATGAGGGCGAGAGAAAGAATTGTTATGAGCTGCATAAAACTTTTACGTACAATTGGCCAACTATTTTTGTGAAAATAGTATATGTGAAAGACAGTTACCGCAGAGCAAGGCATACATTGTCTTGGCTATACTGCAAGACAGATCTATAGCATAACGAGTTATATTATTTGAGCATTTGTTAGCTCATATGTGAGCTGTCATGAATCCTTAACGGGCATGACATACGCTCTAGAGATAGTTGAGCGATTGAACCTTAACAAGTATCTTTCTAGCTGCTATAAAGAAGCGTACTTGTACTGTGGGTCGTACGGCACATCCACAAATTCTGGATAAACGAAAATACAATGCTCAATATGGGAAAGTGGGAGTTTGTTGGATAATTCCGCGTGGGCATTATCGCGCGGAATGCGCGATACGCGCGCGCGGAGCGCATGACGCGTGCGTAGACCGCGCGTCCCTTGGGCGGACTGCACTGCCACATGCACGGAGCGCGCAGTCGTGCACATGCACCGTGCGCAAGAGCGCACGGACTGTGTTAGCGTGCGGAGATTGCGCAAATTTGATCTGCACACCGCAAGAAAAGGAGTCTGCGCAGACACGTCATCACGCGCGATGGACGCGCATGATGCGTTCTGCCTAACTTATCGCCCAAGTCTCCTACCCTATAAAAGGAAACCTATATCATAGGTCCCAAATACACTTTCACAGAGGTTCGTACAGAAGTACTTGTGTTGTGGCAAAGAATTCTGTTTTCACGAGGTTTAGTTCCCGATCCCAAGGTGCAAGTGCGTTCGTCAAGAGTTCGTGGAAAAACTCCGACGATCTGCTTTCGCTGCAAGAGGTATTCCGCAACATCTAGAATTTATATCTGTTATAAATTCCAACATTAAGCACATGAATTAAAGTTAGCAAACTGAGGTGGAAGAATAATATTTTCGTACGTAATTCTTCAGGGTTGAAAACAAAGTATATGCTAAGGACATGCTAGATGGGCTTTTCGTGATGAGAAATCACAAGGGCATTTCCATTGTGAACTCTATGACCCATCACCAAAATCTTATCATAAATATGTGGTGGGATTTTCCCTTGGTTTTGGTGTTTGCCAATGAGGATAATATTTATAATAAACTAGTAGAGCAAAGGTAATTAAAGTATACACTCCAAAATAAGATAACCGTTTAAAAATGACACTCTAAACTATAAATGTTCACTGGTTCTGATTGGCCCAATGAATCCAATAATTCAATCCAAACTAATATTATTTGGATCAACTTGGATCTTTTTACCCGATCAAAATCTAACAACCAATGGATTAGACGTGGGTTCCAAAATTTTCAAGTATTTTATTATATTGTTAAAAGTGAATAAGGACAGTTTGTGATAATATTTTGTCGGTCATCGATCATCCAAACGTCATCGTCATCGTCATCTTATGACTAAAAAGAGAGCGTGATTTAGATCATATATCTAGAGTGTGTTTGGCGGTGGGAATTAGGATCAAAACTTGGCCTAGTTCTCAAAGGCAGTGTTTGGATGGAGATAATTTGGCAGAACTTTAGTAAGTTCTGCCAAACACTAACAAAAGTTTTCGTGAGGCCACGAGAACTTTTGTTCTGGTCAAAAGCAAAAGTTCGAATTTATTCTTGCAAAAAAAGTTATTGCGAGATGCGAGAACTTACAAGTTCTACGTGAGGCGCCAAACCTCCTCGATGCCCACGCGACCTTTCAAACTCCCTCTCTCACACTTTCTCTCTCTCTCATTCTCTCTCCCCTGTGCCATCTTCCATTCTCAAACTTTCGCACTCCGCTCTCTAGCACCGCATCTGTTGATGAAGGTAAGGTCGCCCGCAACCGATGGCAGCTCCCTCAGTCTCTTCCGGCGACCACAAGCTCACTTCTCCAGCCACATTATTTTGTAATCAAGATCCGGTCACATGCTGTGGGATCAGACCGCTTGCGGTCGGATCCCTCAGCCGACTGTCGCATCCGACCGGATGCTGTCGGATTTCCCTCGCTCCCTCTCCCTCTCTCACAATTTCGCACTATGGCTCTCTCGGCCAGGTGTATGCCATCTACTTTGAAGGCGAGGTCTCCCACAACCTATGACGACTCGCGCGGTCTCTTTTGATGACGACAACCTTGGTCTCATCGGGCGTCGAGGTACCACACTTTCACCCTATTCTCCGGTGGCATTTTTTACTTCACCCTCAGGGCAACAGTGCTGTCGTTGAGAGATACGGCGGGATCAGGTAAGAAGTTCTACTGCTGCCCATCTAAACACCTTGAAGAACTAGGAAGAACATATGTGTCTAATAAGGTAGGAAGTTCGGACTAAGATGTGATTGTCATCCAAACATATTGCCATAACAAAAACTATCACATCAAAAAGTACTAAGAACTAAAGTTTATATTGACAAACACAGCCTCAAGATCGATAAAAAAATAAAATCAGAACACCAAACTTCTGGTCAAACGTCAAGTGACTAGAATTTTGGTTCTAAAGTTCTCGTCAAAGGCAAAAATCGATTCTCGCTTTGTGGTGACCTTTTTTTTACTTTTTACATATATATAATATTATTTAATAATATATACTTATTTATTAATATATTATTAGAAAAAAATAGAAATAAATTAATTTAGTTCTAAGAATTAAATATATTTTATTAATTATTTATAATATTTTGCTTAGTATTATAGTATAAAAAATTATATTAATTAACTGAATTGATGTAAACATTATAATTGTATTTATTTTATTATAATATGAATTAAATAAAGTTAATGTAAAATCTTATGTATAATAGTATATTTATTATAATAGAATTTTATTAATTAAAATTTTCAATTGTTTTCAAAAAAATATATTATATTTGGATATTAAGATTTACGTAAATTATAATATTAATAACATATAAAAGACTTATTCAAAAATAATATTAATATATTATGACACAACTTATTTTTTAATAAAATTTTAAATTAATAATTACATATAACATTTTTATATGCTAGTAATTATTATTTTAAATATATAAATACATATAATATTTTTATTTATGATAAATTTATGTCTCATAAAATAACAAATTATATTCTTAGCTCTTAATTTTTATCTAGATACTCATTAAAATTTAATCTATCAAATCAATTTTTTAAATTTTCATCATTATATTTTTCGTCCAAATACCAAATCTAAATTTTTATCATCCTATTTCATCCGGATTGTGATATGATTCCGAATGATGAATCACATTTTTAAATAAAAATTCATTTTTTAATTTATTTTATTCGATTAGCTTTCGAAAATTAATGGACTCTAAAATTTATATACAAACGCTATCCTAAATTTTTATTTATATTGAATCGATTCTTGAACAAGTCTGGTTCAGAATCGCAATTCCTCTTAAAAAAAAAGCTTTTCTCCATGATTGTTCCTCATTTCCTCCAGCGACCACATCACCAGGCTGCTGCTACATCTCGATGCCGCTTCGCATCCCCGTTTCATCTCCATGCCACCTTGCCTACTCCTGCCGCCACTTCACTTCTCTTGATCGCCACGTGTCAATGTTGCCTCGCCTCCAGCTGCATCTTCATCACTTGAGACATGCATCATATAATAAACTCCTAGTAGCCAAAACTGAAAAAAAAAGGATGGAATGAATCCTGATGTCACCTCCCACTAGTAAGAAAATGTTTTATTTTAATTACCAGGGAGCGTCATGGTTTTACTTTTAAAATACTAGTACCTATGAGTTTGTTGTTTGGAAGAGTGAATTCAGTTAGTATTGTAAGAAGGAATTAGTATTGTAAGAAGGAAGCTTTGCGCATGTAGAGATAAATTGCATAGAGTTGCACAAGATTGATGAAGTTTTTCTCATGAATGAAAAATAATAGTTCCTATAAGTTCTGTCGTAATTCTTTGTTTGACAAGAGAGCTATTAAAAAACACGTTACATATATCTTGACAAGTCAGAGAAAACATAGTGATGATTTATTTTAATACATCTTTGTCTTTTGAATTGAACATGCTGCATTGCCACTAAGAGATTTTTTCGGTGTCATCTTTTTTGTTCTGAAACATCATTACATTGATCCGATTATTGTCCTGATTGCATAACCCACCAAGGCCATGCCTGTCCTTGGGGATGGCAAGAACACAAGATGTAACACCCGAAAAAAATTTAAATTTCAAAATATAACGGCTTAGGCCAGCTGGAGGAGGATTTAAAACTTTAGTAACGTGCAAATAAAGAATAAGAAAGTAAATGATGATTAAGTCAAATAAAGAGAAGATATTACGAATTCAATAATGGAGAAATCAATATTAATGATTTTTTTCTCACCTCACCCACATCAGAAAAAGCCCTCTCCTGGGACTGCCATTTCTTTTTCCTTCTTTTTGTGTTTCTTGCTCATCACGCACGTTGCTGATAGAGGGGGGAATCTTTCCTTCGTGCCGTCAAGGATCAGAGTAATAAATATTTTTCCTCTCTTCTGCACCCTCACACATTCTGGATTATCAAACATCATCTCCTCACTTTTTCCCTCCAACTGGAATGCCTCGCAGGTGGAGATCGACGAGGGGAAAACGATCACCGTTGATCTGAAATTTTCGTGCAAGAATCAATCAGGAGAAGAGGTGGGTGAATCGAAATCCCTCTGCATAATCTAAATAGAATTAGAGCAGAATTATGGCTGTGATTATCCTGAAAAGTGACCCCTATTCGAATAAAGGAAATGAAAAAGGAATGGATTGTTTGCTTTAATTTGAAACGTGTGGTTGGTTCCTGATTTGTTATTGTTTGTTACTAAATATGTGTTTATCTTCGTGATTCTATGCTTAGATGATCATTTAAATGTTGTGATTTCATTTAGAAGTGAAAACCCTCGAAATTTTAAAGTATGTTCAAAATCTTATTTACACCAACCGGTCGACCGATTAAGTATGTTCTAGCCCACCCATATGTAAAGATCGATCGACAGACCGATAGAGATCGATCGACCGATCATCCCCCTCTGAACTGCGTGGTTCGGCCGATCGGCCGACCGAGATCCGTTGAACGGACCTAGCACAATCGGTCGACCGATCCAGAGATATCAGTCGATTGGTGTCAATTAATCGGTCGATCGATTAGGAATAATTGGTCGACCGAACCGTAAGCCAAATTTCATTTTGCTTGCTATTTGATCTAGATTCTTTTCATGATCATGATCTCTTATTCCAATCTGATTGAATTGTTGTATGACTGACTCTTATGCCTTGTTATTGATTTGTTCCTCTAGTGATTTAATCCTTCCTATAGAACAAAAGAACGGTAAAGTGATAATATGACTATTAAAGAAAGATGAAAAGATAAAGGGAGGGTGGTCAGCCCATGCCAAGTGCTTATAGTGAAAGGTCGCTCCCTTAGCCATGTCTTGATCACACATTGACTGCATAAGACTGTATTGTTTTGCTCGGCATAAAACCCCAAAAAGTTACAGGCATCCAAAGTCACTTAGGCTAAGAAAAAGTTCAAGGGTAAAGAGAAAGTACAAACGATATGAGTATAATGGTAAATTAAGTATGATTATTAATCCAGCATGATTACTGCATCTTTTCATGATTATAAATGGTTATATGATCTCTGCTCTCTTTTATCCATTGATATCTATAATTGAATGATCTTATGCTCTCTATCTTATCTTGATTTAAGTGATTAGTGATTCTGACTAATCCTATTTAGTCGTTATGCATTGAGTACTATATTGATTCTCCACTAAGCTGTATAGCTTATGAGATGACCTCCTCCCCTGTGTTGATTTCTATAGGGCTAGGCCAGTGATGGCGTTGAGATCATGTGCCGCGACTGAGCTCAAGCGATAATAAAGCACATGAACTGACTATTATTTTTCTTTCCTTCTGCATTCATGAACTTTGATGTAATTCGACTTTCATAGTTATTATGGAGACTTTGTAGTACTTTGAGACTTCTGCCATTATGCCATCTCTATTTTTCTCTTTTACCTCTATTGATGATATGTCATTATTTCTATTGAGATTTGGACAAATGTTAATCAAAGTTGCAGTTTTACGTAGCGCATTCAGATAGATCCTCGTCACGTGGCATTGGTCGATTTAGGAGCGTTACACAAAAACTCTTATATTTTCTTGTTCAAGCAATGATTACACATGGGCCCCATGTCTTCATTAAAATGTTGTTTGGATGCAAAGTTAGGAACAAGCCTGCAATTCTCACTTTATCCCTGTACCGAACGCCCCCTAAGGAGATTGGACGAGAATCCCATATAGGATGAAATTTAGGACACGATAAACAAGGGTGATGTAATGCTCCTGAAATTAGCCTCACGACACGTGTTACAAGCGGATCCCGAAGCACGTTACACGATGGACAATACGATATTGACCCAAAGTCAACGAAACCAATGCAAGAATAGGCAGCGAAAAATAAAAATGTTTAAAAACTATTCTACTTAAAAACATAACAAAAATGATAAAACATAATAGACCATATGACTCTAAGCCCAATGACATAAAGGAGTTCATGGCGGATAGCTCAAATACACACTCGAAGTCTACACATGTGACATGATCCATCATACTCCATACTAAGGCTCATAGGCCAACTAATACATGACTCAAAAGAAGATAACATACTATGGCTCAATATACGGCCGACACCATCTTCTAACCTCCTTTATAAGCTCGCCACCAACTTCAACATACTCTTTCATACTTGCACGAACCCAGATGCAGGAGAGACCCACCTTCCATTAATTGTATGTAAGGGTCATAAAATAAGCAATTCAATAATGCATAATGCATTTCGATTAAAACGATAATCAATACACAATAAAGATCTCAAAATAGATCATGAAAGCTAATTCTCAATTTCATATTTCAATTTCAAATATCCATTGAATTAATATCATTTAATGCCCAATTATTCATATCCATAGTGGCTAAGAATATTCCATTGCATTTACTCTTTGAAATGGCCTTAACCTATCTTGTTGATTAGGTTATCAATCTATCTTTAGTGAACCTTTACTAATACGTTGAGGTACTTGGTTATCCTTGCACCATAGGCTGGCCAAGTCTTGACATCCCAAAGTCGTGTCATTTCAATTTTCATTTGATACAATTTCATCTAGCAAGGGCTAAGTGTTTAATCTCACGTGTCATTTCAATACAATTATTCATTTTAATCATACGGCTTAGTATGCAATTCAACTTCTATGTGAGTCAAGCAATAGCATAGAAATCATATCAATAACAGTATTAAACATAACATGGAATGGCATGGCATCAATTAATGATCAATCGTTAAAAGAAACGTTGTATTCAATCTTCAAATCCCATCTTTGGTCGACCGATTGCACGACCGATCGAAATAGTGGCTATCGATCGTTGTTTCACCCAATGTTTTTAAAACCGGACCGGCCGGTTCGACCGATTCAACTGCGAACCGGTCGGTCCGGTTAGTGTATAAAAACTATTTTTAAAAAAAACGGATTGAACCGGGTCAACTCGGTCAAAAATTAGGTTGAACCGAAAAACCGGTTCAATCTAGTTTTTTCAAGAAGAAGTAAAGAGAGGTGAATAAATGGAAAAAAAGAAAAGAAGGAAAGCGTATGAAAATAGGGAATCTGGAATAATAATAGAAAGAGGAGTAATAAAAGTGATTTGATTGTGAAGAATAAATGGATGTAAATAATAAGGAAAGTAATTTGAAATGAAATTGGAAAGATAGTAATAAAGATAAATTTGAAAAAAAAAGATGACCAAATTTTAATTAGTATAAATATTATGCAATAAAATATGAAAATAGAAACATAATAATATAATAAATTTTGTAGGATGAATTTATACAAGAAATCAAATAATATGGAAAGAAAATATGACTTTGAAAAATAAAATGAGAGCAAGATAATAGTAATGGAAATCCAAAAATGGAATTTATTATGAAATTATTAAATAATTAAGTATAAAATTAATTAATGATAAACAATATATATTCTTAAAATGTAAAAAATAAATTATTATTATTTGATTAATTTAAAATGATGATTAATATACTTTTATTTCATTATTTTTTACCTTTTATACTTTTATTTGTAATATATTATTCTAAAGTAATAAAATAATATTATTTTAATAAAAATTCGGTTCAATCTGGTCGAACTCAATCGAACCGATCGAACCATGACCCAGTTGGCCAACCGGTTCGATGACCGGTCCGGTTTTAAAAACATTGGTTTCACCCGTTGGACCGGTCGACCGCTCAACATGACCGATTGACCGATTTAAACAGTACCTTCCGATTTTGTAGGTCAGTCGTCCCATTCGATCAATCTGGTGCCACGATCGATTTTAATAGTGGTGTTCATGTATATAAAACTCATGGATCGATCGACTGCTCATGGGCCGGTCGACCGATTTAAATAGTATACTGATTTCACTGTCGGTCGACTGTTCGGTCAATCCGACGTCGCGTCCGATTTGAATGGTGGTGATCTTACGCATTGAACATATTGATCGGTCGACCATTCGACTCAATCGATCGATCATTTTTTATTGTAAAACATGAAATCGTCCAAGTTTAATCCATTATTCACAAACCAAATCACATATTCGTTCCTTCTTCATTTACCTACTACTTATCAAGCACTTATAGGTCCATAAAATAGCAATAATCTAGACAAACGAATCGCACTCCCATTCAAGAACATACATGATTAAACCCTTATAAACGAACAATGAAAACATCACAAATCATATCGAATCCATTCCGAAGAATTCAATCACGTCCTCATTCCAAGAATGATTGGAACGAGGAAACGTGTGGGTTCACCCATTACATACCTTAATCCATAAATGTTTTTAGGGATGTCTCCTCTTCTTCTAGCCTTCCTTTGCCCCTAGCTGAGTTCCCCTTCGGTTCCTGGACCTTTCAGCTCCTCTCCAGCACCTAGATTACCATGAAAACCTTCTTGAGCTCCTAAAGATGATTGCAGTCGAGTGGGAGAGGAAAATGGGAAAGAAGGAAGAGGGTTTGAGGGTTTAGGGCTAATGTCGGCCCCTTTTTGTCATATTTCAGATTTGCCTCTAACTAACTTTGCTTTTGAGGATATATTGGTTTACTTTTTGCTTTTCAACCATATGTCACTCCTGTCCCCAAAGATACTTTTTACCTAAGGTCATTTTGGTCCATTTAAAACTTAGAATGTTACAGATGATGCTGATGACAATGGAATAATTGATTCCTCAATTTGACACTGACTTAGAGGGGGAGCTGAAGGAGGCCTTCTGAGTCCTTGACAGAGATCAAAATGGCTCGCAAAAAGGATTATGTATAGGAGAGCATATATGATAGAATGGTTAATCAAGTGCAATCTTTGGCCATGTATTTGTGCGTATCTTCTTCTTATTTTCAAATTAGACAACTTTGAGGGTCTTAAAACCAAGCCAAGTCCAGCGTGAGAGCAGAGTCATGGGGCCAACAGCAAGGAGACGAGGTGGTGTGAGGCATGGACAATGAGGTGAATAGGCCTGAGCGAACCCGGGACCGGGTCCGAGTCTAAGCGGACCCGGTCCAGACCCAAATTACGTTGGGTCAAAAATTTTTTAACCCGAAATTAGACCCGGACCCGGCCGAGTCCAATACTAGGTTAGACCCGACAATTCAAAAATTTGACCGGATTTGCGATCAAAAATCGCTATGGAGACCGAGAGACAGGGGAGGAGAAGGGGGAGGGTGGACGAAGCCAGGATCGCTGACATTCGAATCAACCGCCAGCTGCCATGATCCGGCACCTGGTAGCCAGAATCTGGCCATTGGACGGCCGCCGATGGCCAGATCTGGCGCTTGGTGATCGGATCGATTGCCAGAGGCCTGATCTGGTGGCCGCGATCTAGCTCTGGCATCCATTCTACACTTGACGGCCGCAGTAGAGAGAGGGAGTAAGGAGAGTGGGAGGGCGGCCAGAGTCGGGAGAGTCGCCACCGTCGTGAGAGAGAGGGAGAGGGCGAGATTGCGAGAGAGATGGGAGAGAGAAAGGGAGATGGTGAAATGGAAAGAGGGAGTGGGAGATCAGATTTATATATTAAATAATCTGAGTCGGTCCGGTCGGATATTTGCGCTGCGAACTTGGTCCTGACCTGAAACCCAGCGAGTTTTTCACAAATTGTACTCGGTCCCGGACCGAATCTAATCTGAGCCGAGTTATTTACCTGATTTGCCTGGTCGGTGCGGTTTGGGTTGACCCGGACCGTGCTTAACTCTAGAGGTGAAGATGACGTCATAGAGGCAAATTGACAGCATCCTGAAGCAACGGTCGGAGGTGGCGAGGTGAAGTCGGCCGGAGATGGTGAGGTGAAGCGGCAGCATAAGGAGGCAAAGTGAGACTGGTGATTGGAAGGCGGGAGCGAATACGCTGAACCACCTACCAAACAACATTGTTAAATTGGTTCAATATAACTAAAACTTCGGACATAATCTTACTCTCTTTTCAACTATAAGATCAAGCTCATAATCGAATGACGACCCATATATATGGGCAAAATATCACACTGCACCATCCTTATTCCTTTATTAAAATTGAATCAATTTCATTTAATTAAATATTTAAATTACTTTAAACTTAAATTATATTAAATCAAATATTGTATATATATATATATGAAAATGATTAGGTATTGGAAAAAAAAACTTATAATCTTCTCTTAAGAGAATATGATTAATAGTAAATATTTTAAGAAAAATGAAAATAAAGAAAAATTTTAATCAGGTAACTAATCACCCCCAAACTGTTTCAACTCAGTGAGGTTCAAGTTGGATCAATAATATTTTAGATTTCAACTTGAGCCAACCAAATTTGAATAGATTAGATCGGATTTGAATATGGATTGAGTCAAACCCAACCTTATTATGAACTAGAGAATGGAAATCATGGATCTTCACAATGACATTTTTTAATATACTACTTATAACATTTTGATATAATTCTAAAAGCATTATTAATATGTTCGTGACATAAAAATTACAAGTAAGAAGGTTGGTTCTAACTAATAGAAACGAAAATATACTCTATGCACTTGTCATGCCATCACTAGTTTTAGGCTTTGTTCGGCAATGTCAAAAAGAGTGTTTGAAGTAACGTTTAGTAGAATGCTATTTTTTCTATTTGGTAAGAGACATAAATAAGTAGAGTTTGGTGTTTTGAATTAATATTGAAAAGCTATTTCTACTAGCATTTAAATGTTTATATTTTTTTCAATTTTGTCCTTGTTCAAATGCATTATTTCTTTCTTAACCTATCTTTTTTATTTTATTTTTTTTATTTTATCACCATTCAACTATATTCCTTTTATATTTATGCTTAATTAATTACAATTATTTGTTTATTGAAAATGGATAAAATGTTTTAATAATTAATATTTTAAATCATGTGTGCATTATATAAAATTTATTATAAATATAATTTTTTATGCATTTTAATAAAAAAAATATTAGTTGTGGAATTTTATTTTAGCTCATTGAGATATTAATGATTTACCTCTTAAATTAAAATAAAATTTTATATAGCGATTGAATTGAATAATTTATTGCATGTCTAGTTATGCCATTTATATTCATAAGTTAATTTTACCGCTAAGTTTATCAAACACTTATTTATTAATATCCTAGATGAATCATTAAATGTTAATCATCATCCGCTATCCATTATTTAAATCACTATCCGCTATTAAACTAATATCTACTTATCAAAACACTATTAATATCAAATAGAGTCTTAGTCCACCGAGCATTACTAGTACATACATATCATTTGCAAGGATTCTTTGTAGGAAAACTTCATCACATGACCTTTCATCCAATATCTAGCAAAATATTTGATAAACCATTACTTTGACAGACACATGTAAAGATAGCTTTAGCGACAACTAAAATGAGACATGTACACATAATAATATTATGACTATATAAAATCAATTTCACGATTTTCTTAAAAATGATAGGTTTATTGCATAATATTTTTTAAAAAAATCATTTCACCAATAATACCAGTACTTATTAATTTATTTGAAACAAATTAATATATAAAAACATAATTATATTTGGTTTCATAAAAACTCAATTCACTGTTTTTTGTCAAGAGTTAAATCTTATTTGCTACAAATCAAGTTTTGCTCATTTGAAGTTTATTTAGTTGGCAAACAATTCCTGCTGGTTCAATTCTTAATATACTATAAAGAAGGTTATATACCTGGGATGAGAGTTTTGTAACTAGTTATATAAATTTTTAGAACTTATCTGAAAAAATGTTCGTGTGAATAATTGTCCATTTTTGTATCTAAGATAGGTGTGCCTTTACATTTTTGCATAACCTGACTCATTCATTTTTTTCCTCATCTATCCGAGTTAAATCAATTACTTCTATAATTTGATCATAAGAGTTTTAGTCATATGTCCTAAAGGTTTTTTTAAGGATTCTATGACTTTAATTTTGAATCTTAAAACCATTCACAATTTGTCACAACTTCATAACACACCAATAATTAATAATCATAAGATATTTTTGGGCCATTATAGCATGTTTATTTGTCTAATTAGGATTCTTTTAGAATTATTCATTATTTTCATTATTTAGTTTCTACTTATTTTATAATTGAAGTATTAGCATTATATTGTGAAAATTCTTTGTGATTAATAATCTAAAAGTGGAAAATGCATAATATTGTTTAATAAAATATATAACAATTTTTTTCTTATTCTCATGTTCAATCAAACACTATTTAATTTTAATCACTGGAGCATAAATTAATCAAATAATTCTAAAAAATACATAACTCTTATTAATTTCACAAGAATATCAAAAGAATATCTTACCTTATTCCTCTACCATGGGCCCTATGGAGGAGGAGACGGGGATCTCTTAGATGGCAAGGATATAAAGAAAGAACAAAAAAGTTGAGAGTTGTGAAGAAAAACGGGAAAATGGATTCTTCTTGAATAGCAAAAAATGAGGAATAAAGTCAAATAAAAATTTAAATTTGACTGATTCCACTTTGGCCCCAACTTAAATTTGTAAGCAAAAAGTATATAAACTTTGCATGATTTTCATGGAAGGTCCTTTTACTTGTGTTCATAGGTTTTTTTAGTTTTTTAGTGACGCGGTTTTGGTCGGTAATATGAAAATAATAATATGAGTTTAAATTTAAAGTATAGGTTTCACATATGGTCCCTCAACATTCATTGATTCTCATTTTAGCACTTGCACTTAAGTTTGTAACTAAATGATGCCCAATCTTTACACAATTTTCATTGGAGGTCCTTTTATTTGAGATTTTTTTATTTCAATCGACAAATGATAAACAAAGGTAATAAAAAATATTGAATCATATGATAGTAAATACATATGAGTATCTTAATCATAAAAAAATTGCTCAATCAAATAAATTTTTCTAATAAACGTGTCCTAAATCATTCATTTTTCAACTTGAGCATGCTTCAACTAATCCTTCATATGAAATCCTTCTTCTAACCTTATTTCCTCGCATCCTTCCTCTATTCTGCTTCGTCACGCTCGAATCCTGGAAGATCTAACTTCGATTGACTCTAGTTTCACCTTAACAAAACTACCAAGAGTTTTTTTTTCTATGTTCATCTCTTATCTCTTCACACATGTCTTGTAAATATCATTTTAATTTTTAAAGAAGTATTTTTTTAGTTGAATAAAAAAATTAATGGTTAAAATGCTTATGTGACTTTACCGACTATCGTATATGTCAATATTTTTTATTGCATTCACTTGTACTTAAAGATTGAAGTTGAAAAAAAATGTAGCCATATGTAAAGAGAACCTTCGATGAAAATTGTATAAAGTTTGGAGATAATTTAACTACACATTCAAATTGAGAATTGATGAAAGTTGAGAGAGAATATGTAAAAATTATGCTTTAAAGTTAAACTCATATTATTATTTTTTATGTTGCCGGACAAAGTTAAGTCAACAAAAACCTAGAAAATCTAGGATAATAAGTTAGTCGTGTAAAGTTTATATACGGTTATAAATTTAAGTTGGATGATCAAAATGAAAATCGATCAAATTTAACGGACCATACATCATTAATTGAGTTAGCTACTGGGAGTGGATGGTGGTGAATGTGAACCAAGTTGCTTAATTTCCGTCAGTCCCGAGCAGTCGCCATCTTGCAACTGCCCCTTGAAAGTTGAAACCATTTCATATCTTGGTTCCCAAGTCCACGTTAGAATAATGCATATAGCATTTCACAATGTTGAAAGAAGAAAACCATGTTCTGCAAAGGACCACGTCAGATAATGCCCCAAATGTGTGTGACTGGAAGAGAGAGTCATGGTGGCAGGGAAGGGAAGATAGATATATATATATATATATATATATATATGGCAACTGACAGAGATATTGTTAGTTCCTCATCTCCCTTAACTGGTTTTGAATCCGGGCACGAAGCCATTGAATTCGCCACCTACTAAACATGATTTTGTTCGCATCCACTTTATATTATATAATATAATTCAAAACTTCTTTATTATCATGAACAAAGTAAATGTTGCCACTATGAGGAAAAGAACTTTCAACAATTCTATTATTATTATTATTATTATTATTATTATTATTATTATTATTATTATTATTATTATTATTATTATTATTATTATTATTATTATTATTATTATTATAAATCCATAATTATTTTATGGTTAAAAACAACGTAACATGATTAGAGCTCTATTTGGAAATGCATGTTTCAAATAATGTTTTGTTAGGAAAGAGAGAATAATACACACAAGAGCACGAGATTTACGAAGTTCATCATTAGTTGGGCTACGTCTTTGAACGAAGACGGTTTTTTCTGTTGTGAAATATTGATGATTATAAGGATACAAATTAATTCAACTATTATGGAGCTCGTTCATAAGGGTCGCCCCGCTGCACCTTTGTTTGAGCGTCTCATCTTACTAACATAAGAATTATATAGGATTATAACTGGATTGGCATTCAAGCGATTATCAACATATTTAGTGATCCGTACACTATTTTTTTTCTTGAGTAAATACATAAACAAGCAGAGTTTAGGGTTTCAGATAAAAATATTAAAAAGCTACTTCTATTAGTATTTAGTGATTAGAGTTTAGAGATTTATATTTTTTATTTTACCCTTCTTCAAATGCATTATTTTTTATCAATTATCTTATTATTTTCTCATTTTTATTTTATCTCCATTCACCATATTTATTTTTAGATTTATGCTCAATTAACTACAAATTATTTATTTGTTAAAATAAATAAAAATAATTTAATAAATATTATTTCCAAATTATTATCAATATAAAATTTCATATATTTTAATTTTAAAAAGTAGTTATGGAATTTTATTTTATTTTATTGAGATATAAATAATTTATGTATTACATTATAATGAAATTTGCATATTGGTTAAATTGAACAATTTATCATATATTTAATTATGTCATTTTATATTCATCAACTAATTCTACTACTAAATTTATCAAATATTTAATTGTTAATATCTGAAATAAACCTCTAACTGATAGTCATAATTTGTTATTTGTTATCCATTAATTAGACCATCATCTCTTATCAAACTGCTATTCACTTATCAAATCGCTGACAATATCAAATAGAATTTAGGACAAGAACATATTAAACAATTCCAAAACTTTTACATTTAAAAAAAAAAAATTGGAAGGCTCAATCCACCACCGAATCCCCTAAGTAATAACTTGAATTTATTTTATTTTATTTACTTTGCATCCCCTGAAACTCATTTCTAGGACTAGTAGAAAATAATTAATTTAAAGTCGAAATAGAGAGTAAAATGACATATTTTAATTAAATTGGAAACTATGAAAACTGAATATGAGATTATTAATTTTGTTGATCTGAGATGAGTCAATTCTGTCAATTAAATTTAGTTATTTTGTTTCTTGTTTAAATATATTACACCTTAATGAGAAACTTCTCGCTTTGGCTTGCAATAACTCAAGAACGCACACAACTTCAAATCGGAGGTCTTATAAAAAAAAATCGGAGGTCTTAAAATCAAGCTTCAGCTATCAAAGTTTATTACTGGAAGAAGAACACGCATTAAACTTTTGAATAAAAATAAAAATAATAGACTGCATGTTGTTTAATTACCAGTTTGACTAAATTGCTATATATACTCAGTATGAATGCTTATAGAATAATGGAAAAGGGAGCATGTTAAAAGTAGACTCCAAACGTTATTTTTTTTATTTTTTTATTTTTGTGTGTGTGTGGGGAGCGGCTCACGCTATGTATGATTTTATGCATGTAATGCATGTTAACAAGGGGTTGGTCCGGTTACGTGGGACCATGAGCACCTACGAGTGGTGCAATGCAAATAAAATATCCGGAATGCGTCGACATCAATCCAATATTTCCATCCGAATCAAATATCTTGGATGATGTATCGAGATCTAAACTGTGGGTCTTTCTTAGGAAATGATGCACTACAACAAATGTGATGGTTGTGAACATCCACTCCACTCACATTCATTCATATGTGTATTTGACTATTTTGAAGAAGCAGTTAATTATATACAACCGGGAACCTTCAACTTTAAAATAGGTGACAGCCCTTTCTGCAAATTGTTCCCCCTGACGTCTGGACACCATCTTCACCTAATTATTGCTGACTTCAGGGACATACATTTTAAGAGGGCCCTGCCCTCCTAAGTTTTTCAAATTTTATTAATTACATATATAAATATATTTTGAGTTAAAATTAGTTTCGACCCCCCTTAAATAACTATTCGAATGAAAGTTTTCACTAGAATTACTTTGTGTTGATGATTGGCTAGAGTGATGAGATTTACAAAGGTCAGAGATTCGAAACTGAAGGAAAGGGGGAAAAAAGAACCTCACTGATGACATGTACATATTAATATGTCAAACCCCCTCATTTAAATTACTTTAAAGGACATGGCATAATATTCCTGCACTAGTAGCAAGGAGTTTACTATTTTATAATGTAAGGTATATCTGTGCATCATAATGGTGTCAGACTTGGATTTAACTTCCAACGTGGTCCAGCCAGCTCCTAAAATCAATTCCGTCTGTCCACCGTGCAGTGTCAAGGTCAGATTTTAATTATTTGTTGAGTAACCACCTTGAGTTTTAGTAGTATGCAAAATAAGTGAAACATGCATGTAGTGATACCAAAAAGGGAAATTACTAATCAAGTTTGGTCGACTCAACTTATTGGTAAGGTTGTGTCCTAGATTCAGAGTCATCATTTGGTCAGAAAAATATTGTTATATTTTTTATTGGGACTCTGGAATAATTAGATATTACTAGGTACTAGTAATCCTAAAAATCAGGACTCTGAACGGGTAGTAAAAGGAAAAAAGACAAATTCCTTTTCCAACTTTTCTAGTGTAGTACTCACTATGACAAATTGTTAACATTTTAAAATGAGATATCAACACATATGTTACTAAAATTTTCATGGTTCGCCTCTGATTAAACTGAACATTCAATCAGAGTATTATCTAAAACCAAAATTGTACAATGTCAATTTTAATACTATATATAGTGTTCAGAAGAGGCTTTCTAATCGAGGTAATTAATTAGGTGATACATAATCGAATAAGGTGGATGTCATTGCCTCTCTTTCCTGAACCATCTTTCGAACCAAATGGTCCTGGGAGTTTTGAGCTTTCTTGAGCAAGTTTAGAGAGCCTTACACAGATCACAGTCGTGCCACTGCCAGCACCTTCACTTGTTCAATCCCCTTCCGACGTTGGTCCCGATCGACCCAACTTGCTGCTCTTTTCATGGATCTCTGCCTCTCCTCCTCTATCACACACACCATACATCGATCCTCACATCAACAATACTGCAAACAAACACAAAAACTTTGTAATACTTTGCTGCTTCTACTGCTACACAGAGTCTGTCTCTTGCATCGATGATATCGATCTCCATCCCCTCCTTCAGGGTTCTTCTTTCTTGTCCGTGGTAGTGCATGGCAGCCTCAAGACTACTCCTCAAAGTGTGACGACCATCGACGACGATGAGCGAACAGGAAGCACAATATATCATAAGTGTTGCTGTCGACTCCTACTCTCAACTGCCCTTTATCCGCCCTGCCGCGCGGCTTCGAGACAAGCCGCCATCCTCCGACTGCGACCTCCGGCTCTTCGGATTTGACTTCCCCACTGATTCACAGGAAGGCCCGAGGAAGGAATCCACGACCAGCACCATTCGCACTACGACAGCCCACACCTCTACTGCCGCTGATGATTCCAATACCCGGTCAGAGAGCGGCGCCGGCGGCAACAGGAAGTTCGAGTGCCACTACTGCTGCCGGAACTTCCCCACGTCGCAGGCCCTCGGCGGGCACCAGAACGCCCACAAGCGCGAGCGCCAGCACGCCAAGCGTGTGTACCTCCAGTCCGCTTTGGCCGCCCACCACCAGTGTGAGTTATATGGAGACAGCCAAGTCAACGGCTCCTTCCTCAACTATCACCGCCTGCAGGAACACCCACCGCCGCCTCCCCACTACCCTTCTTGGGCCGCCGCCTCCGCCAGCGGACACGACATGATGATGAGCTCGGCATCATTTGCGAGGTTCTGCGGCTTCGCCCCGCAGCTCATCGAAGGGAGCCCGCTAGCAGGGCCAATATGGAAGACGCCACGGGCGGGTGCCGCCGCTCCGAGCTTTGGGACGGTGATTCGCCGTGACCACGTGCCTGTGCTCGAATTGAGCAACGCTGGAGTCGTGATGGGGTTGGCAGCTGCAGGCGACGCTGCTGCTGCTGTAGGTGCACAGGGCTACCCTTCGTTTCTTTCTTCTCTCGCTCCTCCATCATATTCATCGGTTCCATCCAAGAATGCCAGTAGTAGTATGAGCCTGGATTTGCACTTGTAATTGCAGAAGCTGTTTTCTTTTTCTTTGGATTGCATGCAGTGAGTTCATTCTAATCTACTTTCAGTAATGCAGTACCATTAATATATTCTCTCTTTTACTTTATTTTTTTGGGCCAGAAAACAGTTTTAGTTTACAAAACCTTGCATGGAAATTAATTACTTATGCTGCTTAATTGGTGGTACTCGATCGATGCGGTCATATATATGATCTTTCGACCTATAAATTAATGATAAATAATAAAAGGAATAAGCGGGCCTATGTTTCTTCAGTCTGTTCGTAAAAGCTTTCTTGTCCGGCCATGCATCATGCATTCTTCTATGGGCTTGTATTTTGCGCTAATCAAATATTTAGTCATAGGTGATATTTCTGTAAGTTCTCCAACTGTCAGATGTGATATATGCTGTAACTGTCCATTTGTATTTATGTATCAGACCAGCCAATCATAATACATGTATTACAAGTTCATAACTTAGAAAGTGGTTCCTAGTTAGTTAAAGTTTTAAGCAAAAAGTCTCGAAATTCGTATTTTTATAAGCATAATTTTTTTTTACTGGATTCTCATATGTCATAATTAGACTCGCTGCTTCGAGGTGACATTAAATTAGTGACATTTTTATAAGTATAATTTTTTTACCAAATTCTCATCTGCCATAATTAGACTCGCTGCCTCGAGGTGACATCAAATTATGAGATTTTTATAAGCATGAATTTTTGACATCAAATTAGTGACATTTTTATAAGCATAATTTTTTTTACTGGATTCTTGTCTGCCATAATCGCTGCCTCGAGGCTACATCAAATTAGTGACGAGCATATCAAAGAGTTAAAATTGTAACCGATAAGCATAATTAGTAGCGTCGAACGAGTGGGTGATCGCCCGAATACTATTATGGCAATAGAGAAAAAAAGAATGGCCTGTGTGCCACTGTTGTTCATGATTATTTGACATTAAAGGTATAAATTTCTTCTTATCGGGAAAAAAAGGTATAAATTTCAACTTGGTCATGCGCTTTAAATTACTGAAATAGGAAACATTAGCTCTAATGTGATTTGACGACCGCAATAGTCATAATTAAGTAGGCATTTGACTTATTTCAACTCTCCGTGAGATATTATTACATTTTTGTAAATAAGTGACTGCATTGTTTTGTTAGTTGACTTCTATCTATGTAAAAAAAAAAAGGACTGAGGAATTAGGCTCACATCAAGTTCTCGATCAAAAGGTCTGAAGTTTAATAGTTGAAGTTTTATGCAATGTTATAATACCCAACCTCGCTATCGACCCAAATCCATTAATGAGTTAGGTCGGACCGCTTGAATCGGATCAAATTGAATGTTCAATCTGAGTATTATAAATTAATAAAAAAATAAAATAAGTTAAAGAGATTATTATAATATTATTATGTAATATCTTATTTAACAAAAATATGAAATATAATATAATAAAGTAAAATCAAATAATATAATAAAATAAGAAAATTAAGTCAACAATAAAATATTCGTTAAATAAAAAATTGTTGTAAAGTAGTTATAAAAAATATCAAAAAATATATATATGTGACGAAGAAGAACATTCAAATATAAGTTTCAAGCAATTATATATATGTTGACGTGAATTGAATTATGTATTACAAAATTATGAAAGAAAAAAAGGAGAAAATGAGGATTTGTGACGGAAGCGGAGGGCTTCGGCTCAAGCTCATAGCCCGTCACTCATTCTCGTGGGGGTGCGGGGGCGAAGCCCCCGCTATATGGACCTTTATATAGAGGGGTTATGATTTTATCATGATGTATTCTTTTTTGTTCATAATGAATTATTTTTTACGACAGCCTTCTTTGCCTGTGGATGTTTCTTTTTTGTTCACATTAGATTAAGAGAGTTTTATCACATTAAATCTCTATGTTCATCTTCTCTTGTTTTTATTATTTTGATTGTTTATCGATCCTCGGCGTTTTTCCCCAATAATATTAGGGGTGAGCACAAGTCGAGATGCCTCGATCGCTCTGGCCCGCACCAGCCCAAAATTCCCGATTTTTTTCCGATCTGATTATCTATTGGGCCGGACCGGATCTCATTCTTTGAGACCCGGCCGATACCGGGTCGAAATCGGGTCCGGGTTGTAAAAATCCGACCCCGTCCTGATCGAATATCATATATTATATTAATATATTAAATTATTTAAAAATAATTTATTTACATCTAATTTAATTTAAAATTTATAGATTATTATATATATAATAATCATACAACAGATTATATTATTATATATGTATTTCAATTGATAATTATTATATTTATATAATAATATTAAATATTTTTTAATATTGTATTTAATTCTTTTATTAATTATGGTCGAACTAAGACAATCGGTAATGTCTCGATTTTTATCCCAATTCGATCGGGACCGGGACGTTTTCTAAAAAGCTCAGGCAAAACCCGATCCCAAACCCGATTTTGCTCACCCCTAAATAATATATATAATGTCTAAATATTTTAATATTTTTTATATTTTTAATTTTTATTTTAAAATTTGATCTGACCGAGTCGGCCAAACTCGTCGGGAGGTTGAATCCAAGTTTGATTGGATCAAAGCTGATCAAATCCTTACTTGAATTCCTTACTTGAATTTCAACCCACCCACGAGATGATTTAAGCCCCGAACACTATGACATTGTTGGTTTTATTTATGCATAAGCCTTCCTTGGTAGTAAAAAAAACAAAAGAAAAACTTTTAGAGGTTTTTCTACAGATTTTTTTAAAAGTGAAAATGTGATTATCTATTGATCAGATTAAAGATCACAAGCTCCTCTAAAAGTGGTCACGTCTTGAGACAACAAGCAGCCACCAATCCAGAGATACAAGTGTCACCGCCATCTCTATTCCCTATGAAGACATGGACACAATAAATTCTAGAGTATCTGCTCCCAATGCTATTAAAATCAATTAAAATCAGACTGATTTCATTGATAATCACGACTTGGCAAGTAAGTCGATTCGAGTCAACATAAAAAAAAAATGAGCCATTGGACCGAATTGGTCTGAATTGAACCGACGAACCGCCTAACTAGCATAAACCTAGTTTAAATTCATGTTTGATTTTATTGTAGAAGGGCAATACTAAGAGAGAAATACTTAAGTTTTTTAAAACCTAAACCTAAAATATAATACTAGGACTACAGCTAGAGAAAAGATCAAGATTTTTGACAAACCTAGCACCAACGTCTACTACTACCTTCATCCATCAGGCTTCTTCTAATCACAACGTCTGGCGACTTCGTTTGTCCGTCACAGTCTGTAAGCATTGTCTGTCCTTTGAAGTATAACATTCTAAGTTTGGCAAGCCTTTGCCCTTTTTTGATATTTTGTCCTCTATGAGTTATATTAGGTTGAGTGCCAAATCTATTTATCAAGGTGACATCATTGACATGTAGGTTGGCGAGTGCACAAAGAGCCCTCATTCATTTTTTAGGTGCAAAATTTTTTTTATTCGTTTCTTAATTTCTATTGCATTAGTGGAGAGTTTGAACGTAAGTTAGCTTTACAAATACTTATGACTTTTTACCAATTAATGATAATGAGTGTATTTAGATTGATATTTATTTATAATTTGGAAATATTGTAGTAGTATAAATTACTTAGTTATGATTTATGAATAAGATGATATGAAGATTATTTATAATAAATAATAATATTTTTATTAAAAATTTAGTTCCATTCGATCGAATATGATTAAATTGATTCAACCATAACCTAATTATCATACTGACTTATTGGTCGATCCAATTATAATTGTTGCCTATTCCCATATTTCGTCTTCCACTTTCAAACACTCGTCTCCTTTTGCCACAAAAATTTATTGTCTCATCATCTTCATTACATTCACACCAAGACTCATCTAAATTCACACTTTGGACCATCTATATCACCAAGACTCGTTTAAACCCAGGCTTTGGACCATCTATATCACACCCACGCCTCTTCTAATAAGTCTACTCACTCCTATGCTATCCATCTCATCTATGATAAAGTCATCCCTCTTTCACTAGCCTAGGCAACCTACCATCCGTACAAACCCCACCACTCTAGCCAAACCATTATCTCTTAACTCCTTGGAGAATGAACTGTGCATATAATCTCTATAACAATTATTTCATGAGAGTTACTAGAAGACAAAATCCTTGGACAAACTCTTGATGCAAAGAACTCAACTCCTTCACATTAGGGTATTTGGTATGAGAACAAGATTAATAGGAACCGGAAGGAATATTCTTTTTTTTTGTGTTACAAAAGTGAAAATGTTCTTATGTCAAAAGACAAATAATGCTTGGATACACTAACTACAAAAGAACAAAATATTTGTTCCTGTCATTGACAAGAACATTATGTTTTCATTTCAAGAACAAAATATGGTGGTCTTATATATTTCGTTGTGGTTTCAAAGTAATGAAAAGTTTACCAGAATAAATTGTTCTTAGATGTTTGGATGCAAAAATAGGAATAACCCCTTTGTTCTAGCTCTTTATCTCATACCAAACACTCTCATTGAGTACAAGACTAGTTGAATTGATGCAACTAAACTCTTAGCTGTTGTTTGGTTGGAGAATAATTATTCTAAAGTTAAGAACCTTTACTTTGAATATTTTTTTAAAAAAACTTGAATAAAAAATAAGTTATTCCAACTAAAAGGTGTAATTATTTACCTCATAAGTTATTCTAAAAGTACAACATTTTTATAAATGGCAAAAGTGCCCCTTATTATTATGGCATAATAAATCACATGTTTGATAAAATAAGATAGAATAGAACCATATTCTCCTTTTTATAGTTAAACCCATGGCTCCCAATATGAATTCATCATATCTCTAGTGTTGGATCATAAGGTACTAATAAGAAGGATGAATTAATGTTTAAAAATTTAAATTGATTTACCAAACAATCACAAAAAAATAAAATTGATTTGTAAAATATAAAAAAACATTAATGTAATACAACTAATAAAGCAAGGAATAAATAAAGCCAAATTAAAAAATTGTTGATAATATTTGATTCAATTCCTTAATTTATATTTTTGCTTTGACTTCTTGACATTAAGACCGAAGTTCACCATCAAGTCAAATATGTCTTTCTCTACTTCAAGAGGTAGACAAATATTTTTTTTAAAAAAAAATCTTATAATTCACACCATTTACAAGCAATCTATTTTACAGAAAATCTCACAACGTCACATAAATACAACTTTTAATTTCTCTGTAATACAATTTAAATTCACATTCAAGAAAAAAACTAAATAAAGAAATATATTGGGTTATTTTCTCTGACCACTCCTAAACTATCACGAATTTCATATTTAACCCCAAATTACGAACTTTATTTTTTGGGCACCTAAACTATCACGATTTTTCCAATTTGATCCTTCCGTCCAATTCCGTTGTCTTCTCCATTAATTTTTTGTATTTATGAAAAGTCCATTACACCCCTATTTTGAATTGAATTCTATTTTTACATAAAATAATATATAATAATGAATATAAAAATAATTTAAAAAAAGAAAAATACCACCACATGGAGGGGCGGCTCGCCGCGCCCCGCCCCTCTTCGTCGCCCCCTTTCCCCGCACCGGGAAAGAGAAGAGGGGGGGGGGGGGGTCGCTGCCCCCATGCGTCATCGTTGATGATGATGCAGGGGAACGACGACCCCCACCCCTTTCTTTTCGTCGGCGCTCTCTTTCCCTGCGCCGGGAAAGAGAGGGGGGGGGGGGGGTCGCACCCTGACCATAATTGTCACGACCCCGATTTAACTCGCGAGTTAAACTAGAGTTCGCGACTCATTACTGGCGATCAAATAAAATTATAAAGAAATGCGGAAACATGATATAATTTACTATTCCTTTTATAACATAAAAGTAAATATATATATATCATTAAATAAATTACACAATATGTGATCATTTCAGAGCAAACTGATACTCCTTAAGTCGTATATTTTACAAAATGAATTTATTTTCATTACAGCTTATTTTGACAAAAATAATAAACTCAATCAACTCTCTCGACATCCTAACAAAAGGACACGAGAATAACAACTCCCCTCAATACCTTTACGACGACGCGGGGGCGGTGACCCCCCCCCCCCTCCTCCATGCGGTGGTGTTTTCCTTCTTTTTTTATTATTTTTATATTATTTTATGTAAAAAATAGAAAATTGGGGTATAATGGACTTTTCATAAATGCGAAAATAAAAAATAATGGAGAAGTCGATTGAATTGGACGGAATGATCAAATTGAAAAAATCATAATAGTTTAGGTACTCAAAAAATGAAGTTCGTAGTTTGGGATTAGATGTGAAAATTCGCGATAGTTTAGGGGTAGTTAGATGAAATAATCCAAAAATATTTAATAAATGGATTCAAATGCTTCAAGAATTCTTGATAGTTGACTATTTCCTTAAAGTTGTCTCATTCTTATAATTTGGTTGATCTTTTATAATCTTCAAACTTCAATATGACCGTTTTTAACCATCTAATAAAAAATTAGTTGTTATAATTTTTTTCAACTGATTCTCTTGTAGTGCTTTGATCATAATATTATTGTTAATTCTCTGAAAAACTAATAAATTGTTTATATTTTTATATACTAGCTTGAATCCTAATCTAATGGAATTGTTTTTTTAAAAAAAAATCATGAACTTCAATATGCTTTTTTAAAGTAATCATTGTAATTTTTCAATATGAGACTAGTGTTATGTTTTTATTTTCTTTGACATATGAAGTAAAAATGAGTTTTTTATAATTAAATCATAACACACGTCAAATGAGAATTAAAATATATATACTATTTTTTTCATATTTATTTTTATTTTTCTTATCACAAAAATATTTTCAAATTTCATATTATCAAATGTCATAAAATGAACTTCAGATAATTTGAAGCTCCAAGAACATCTATTAAATTTTGAATACAAGGATTTATAAGAAAAATGAACAACATGAGTATATTATCAAATCAAAAGATCTCATGGTAAACTCATACATAACATTAAATTCGAATTGACATTGTCATTTATAATTCCAGAGAGGTGCATTTATCTCAAACATCATTTAAATATGACATTATCACAAATATAAAAATATGTTCTAACTAATTTATCTCATACACAGTTACAATTATTAAAATCAAGCATTCTAGTAATACGTGCTTATGAATTATTATGACAATATTGAAGTCTTAATTTACTACATAATAATAATATTTAAATTTGCAACATATATAGTTCAAAGTGTTAAGCGTAAGCAACATAAAAATATATTCAATGTAGAAAGATGATAAATATTATTTGCATACATTTGTCATAAAAATTAAAATGTCAATACACATTAATATCACTCTTTTAAAGGTGGACATTTAAATTATTATATCAAAATGGGAACTCATGTCTCAAAATAATATCAAGATACATTTTTATGATAAAATTTAATTTTATATGCAATGTCTTAATATTAACCATGATATATTTATCATTCTAAGTATCAAGATGGCGATTTATGGAATTAAGTGCATGCAATTATTCACCTTTCTAAATATTTTTCCCATTGCATTGCAGTGACAGGGAAGAATGGGGCACTGAAATCAGTATGGCAGGTGGAATACTTGCATTCACTAGATGAAGAGTTAATGCATTTAGTGCGTGTGTGCTATCTGAGCTCCTTCTTTCTGAATGGTGGGGAATGATCCATAAATGAAGAGACAATATATGATTATTCATAGGCAGGATGGAGAAGGGGAATCCAAGCAATCATTTTTATTTATTCCATTCAATCTGCTTGAAATTCAAACAATGTCTTATTTGAATGGTTGCCAATTTTATTTTATTCCACTCCAGCTCACAAATTTTGCTCTCACTTATTTGCACTACTAAAAGTTGCTTTATTTTTTTTTATAGTATTAAAAGTACAAATCAAGAGTCTACTTTCTCTTTCCCAACAAAAAAGGATAATTATTATTTTATTATAGATTAATGTACTACCAGAGCACCTTTCACTCTAGAGGGATGTTGAGTGCATCTCAACTATTGATTAGATCAACAATTGAGATAAAAGATATTTTTAAATGATGGGCTGATCAGATCCATTGATCAATGGATTAAAACGATTGAGATGTGCTCAACATCTCTCTAAGCGGAAGGTACTCTAGAGGTACGTTAATCCCATTTTATAATATTAACATTAAAGTAATATTAGAAGACAAAAAAAATTTTCTCTTTCCTCAACAAAAGAATGATTGTTTTATAATAATCTAAGTCTTTAATATTTTTACCCAATATTGGTTGATATAAGTATACAACTAGTTAGCAAAGTTATCTTTGAATTTTCAATCTTGAATTCGATTATTAAAATTACCAATTTGGATAGGGTATCATTAGACTTGTACTTGATGCTGACGGATTATTAATATTGACAAAAGAAACTTTGTAAGTTTTACATTTTATTTCTTTGCTAAATTATTCTTTGACATTTCTGTATTCCATTTTAAGCTTCTACCTTTGTATAATATATTTATGCATAATATGCATGGGTACCTTTTTCATTTATGTTGATTAAAATATAATTCTGAGCAAAATTTACTTTTACATTTTAAACATTTCTGTATCTTCAATTTTTAAAATGTTTAATTTATTGTTTTTCTTGTTTAATTTGAGCAAATATTAAAACTATGTTAAATTTAACAATAATCACGAACTCATCAATTAACTATTTAATTTATAAATTTATTTTTAATTGTGAAGTAAATATTAATAATTAAGAAAAATATTGAAATAGAATGTTAAAAGAGCCATTTACTCTTTTTTGTTTATTCTTTTTGAAAACTTGTACCAACATGAAAAAGACAAGATGTTAGTTTAATAAGGGTTATTTTCATGAACCTTCTCTATTTTTCACATCTAATTCAAAACTTAAACTTATTTTTTTAGATCCCTAAATTATCACGACTTTTACACATTAGTCCTCCGTCCACTTTTGTTATATTTTTCATTAATTTTATTTTTTTCTATTTATGAAAATATTAAATTATTCCTTTCTCCAGAAAAATATGAAATAATAAATATAAAAAAATGTTGGAAGGATTAAAATGGTAAACAAAAATTTTTGTCATCTATGAAAAAGACTAAATTATCTTTTTCCAATTTTTTTCTTTTTTATATTTATTATTTAATATGTTACGAAGGAAGAATAATTTATTTTTTTCATAAATTAAAGACTTTTGAAATGCGACGCCTTCTTTTGTATGCTTTTGACTTGATTGTATGAGTGGTTAGCCCCCTTTCTCTTTCCAAAAAAGTAATTATTAACTCAAAAAGTTAATAATAGATTCAACTAAAGAAGGAATCGGTTCGATTTTAATTAAAATCAGAAACCTAATTTCAATAAAAGTTTTTTTTGTTTGATTGAAAATTGAGTTCTTAATCTTTTATTTCTTTGAATGTTTGAAATAATTAATTATAATTAGACATCACTTCAATTGTCAAAAGTTTGATTTTATGATCTATGATGAATTTACATGCTTAAATTATGCCCATATGGTTTGTAGGAGAAATTAATGTCCTTTATTTTGCTACAGTAAAGCATATCAATGAACAATACAAATTATATTAGGATAATAATTAGTTCAAATATTAGCCCATTTAAAACTAATTAAGTTTGTCAATGAATAATATCTAAATCATGATTTTGAAAAAAAGAAGAATATTAGAAAAACCTGAAAGAAGTTGAAATTGAGAAATATACAAAGAAACATGAAAAGATGAGCTAAAAAAAAAGAAAAGATGAGCAGCCCGATTGCTGCTTTCCATATCGAAATGCTGCAGTAAGCGTGGGCCACGTGTACCGGCCCCCCCGCCGCGATTGGCTCCTGGGGCTCTTTCCATGTCACGAGCGGCACGTGAGACCGGCACACGCCACTCCGACCCCCTGGCAGACGTCGCAATCGCTTCCGTCATCTCGTTTCTTGTAAAAAAAAATTGCGTGCGTGGCGGCCGATCCATCCGTCGGAGGCTGCCGTCGCCATGCGGCGCGTGCCCGATGAACGGACCGGATCTTGCGACGCGAGTGCTCGTGCCAGATGCAACAAAAAGATAAATTGTAGGAATCAACTCGTCGATGCGTGAGGTCCTCCGATCCTTCCCGCTGCAATTTAATTATGCGGCGCTCCATTTTGAAAAGTTCGCATAGATGGTTTCCAAACAGGAGGGACCATCTGCGATTCTGCGGTACAGAATTGTTAATTTGGACGGTTCAGATGTAACGTCGTAGTGTAACCGCATAGAAGATGGTATGCAAAACTGCAAAGTGTCCGTTTGATTTATTTTCCCGTAATAGTAAGAGCACGGCTCTGTCCGCCAGGGTGGCAATAAGTGGGTCCGTGAGGAGAGAGAAAGGGGGACAGCATTTTTTTTGCAGGCGGCTAAAAGCCACGGAGAGAGAAAGTTGGCAAAAAGGAGGCGAAGCTTTCTGGCGACCTCAACTCACGCATCCGATCGAAGCCGCCACAGAGAGAAAGAGAGAGAAGAACAAGATGGCTGACCGTGAATGCAATCCATTTGCGGCATCCAAATGACCCAATGCTGATCAATTCCCAGCTCCTCCAACGGCATGCGGATCGGATTTGACCGTAGTATTGAGCCTGTAGAGGAGGAGCGATTCTAGGAGTCTCGGAAGAAGGCTGAGCTCCGTTATGGCCACCAAACCGGTTGCGAGGTTGAAGAAACTGACGGCGGGGCCGACGCAACCGAAGCCCGCGAACTCCCCTTCGCTCTCGACGAGGTCGTCGAGGATGCCATCGGAGGTGGCAGTCGATGGGCGAACCTCCCCGGCGTCTCCCTCACCGTGGAGCAAGGGGTGCGGCTTAGTCGCGGATGGTCCGGTGGCGCCGGAGGCCTCGGCCTCCAAGGAAAATGTGACAGTCACGGTTCGGTTTCGGCCGCTCAGGTTTGTGTTCGGTTTCGTGGGGTTCTTTAAGATTTATGCCTTGTATTTCCGGAGGAATTCGGGGAATGTGAACCCGTGGTTCGAATTGATTTGGTTGCAGCCCGCGGGAGATTCATCAAGGGGAGGAAATCGCGTGGTACGCCGACGGGGTCACCATCGTCAGGAGTGAATATAATCAGTCCCTGGCATATGCATATGGTACGTGGTATGTGAGGGTGTCTAGTCTTGTCACATTATTTTGTTGGTTGTGTGGTGACTTATCTCCTGTTGCAATTAGCGAATTTGAAAGATTGATGAAACTTTACCTAATCGTTTTACCATCATCGCTCCGCGTTGTCATATTGAATTAATTTACGTTCACATTATCTTTTCACAATCATTCTTCCGTGGCATGCACGCCTGACTTAATACAGTATCTGAGAGTAAAATTGTATAAGATAGCAAACATTGCTCAGGTATCAAATTTTTTTTTTTCAGTTGAAATAAGTTTAGGGTTTAACTTTGTTGTAAAATAATTTCGTGAGGTTACTTAAAAAGATTTGACAACTTTGGTTAACAACGAACAACTATTTCCCTTCTCAAGTGTGAGATCATGGTGTATGACCATATTGGGATCAGAGGTTAGGTTCAATATGACAATTTTGAGAGATGATGAAACAAAAATAGATTATATATGTTCATTGTCAGGGTGAAAAAAGGATTTTTCTCATTCTCTTAACAGATGTCAAAATGATTATCTTCAGGGATCAATTCTGTTAGTCTTGCACATTTCATCCCCTTCTCATTGTATTCATGGGAATGTTTAAGTACTGGATTCTATTGGAAAAGTAAAGTTTCTGTTGTACCAACTTCAAAGAGTTACCTAAAGAAAAAAGAAGAAAAGTTAAGTAAAATCACAGTTTAGATTCAGCACTTATGTTCCTAGTTGCCATTGTGGGGTTACTTACAAGTTTTGACTACTTTGGTTTACTCTGAACAACTATTTCCTTCTCAGAGTGAGAACATGGTGTATGACCAATTGGGATCAGAGGTTAGGCTCAGTATGTTGAGAAACGATGAAACAAAAGTAGATTATATATGTTCATTTTCTGGGTGACAAAATGATTTCATTGTTCGCTTAATGATCTCAAATGATTATCTTCAGTGATCAATTCTGTTAGTCTTACTCCTTTCTTCCTCTTTTCATCGTGTCCATGGAAATGTTTAACCACTACATTCTATTGGAATAGTAAAGTTTCTGTTGCACATACTTCAAAAAGTCTCCTAAAAAAATAAAAAAATCAAGAACTTAAAATGTAAAATCACAATTGTTTCATGAATTATGTTCCTATTTGCCATTGTGCTACGATTGCACAGTCCTGCTGTTCTATCAATACTAATTTGCAGAGAGGCATCAACATATAACACACAATAGGTCAAAAGCTGGATGAGAGGTGGAGTGGTAAAGTATACAAGGGTGGGAAGAATGTTGAGTTTATCAGTTTCCATTGTATAAAGATCTTTGCACAAGTAATCTTTACACCCAGACCCTGTCATAGACCCATTGACCAAGACTGAGAATGAAGTCACTTCATCCGGGCCATCCAAGTCGACCTGCAAGTAGTGCCAAAGGACGGATAATGAGAGAGAATCATAAACCTTAGAAAAACTGACCTTCCATAGGAAGGTTCGCAAACTGGTCCACCTCCAGTGCACTATGATCTCTGAGGCCATGGTGTACGGACCGACCGCAGATGAATGCCGACTGTGTTGGGTGGACAATGTTGGGGAGTACTTTCCAGAGTTGAGTGGACAATACCCAACCCACCAAGAGATAGATGGCGTTGGATTAGTGTACGCTTGGGGAGCATGAATAGCAGAGACCGGACCAGGCGTTCAAAGCCCCGGTTCCTGCTAGAGAACTCCTAGATCACCACCATGATATCCTTGCGCACCACAGACCCTGTAGAAGAAGACTAGGAAGCCGGTCGGGAGAACCTTGCCGTTGAGATCTCGAAATGCCTGGTGATGGTCTGCACTAACATGAAAGACTGAACGTCACTAAGACAAGTAATACCCTTGGAAACCACCTCCATGTCGTCAAGGACCGCTGTCTAGAGAAATAACGGTGGAAGGAGGTGATGGCAGCCCCTATGCGGTGGTGGCCGGTGATCCGTCCCATCACCTCTAGCTGGTCAATCTGCCACGTCTTAAAAGGCAAGCAAAGATTTTAGCTTTGAGAGGAAAACTGGATTTGCAAATGCATCCACAATATGCTTTGAATGTGTCTAAGATAGTGCCTCTAGATGGTAGGTGTACACTCCCTATGTTGAGTGGGTCTTGCTAGCCATGCCCAACCATCTGATTTGTTTCTCAATATCTGATCAAACGAGACAGAAACTTTGTGAATCACTAACAAAAAAGGCCGTTGCTGTGCTGGCAGGTCCAAGAGCCCAAGACTCCCTCTCAGACATGCGGTTCATTGAGAAGCTTGCAATGTTGGAGCATGTCATGACCCATTGAACGAACAAAGCCAAGAAGGATGGTTGGGTGTGTCTTTTAGGCTACTTATCATCATGGGCTATCTACATGCACCATTGCACCAGTTGTCAGCGAGCCACTTCAGCTTAGTCTGACTGTCTACATATTTGGAGGTCCTGTCTGCTCATTGAGGTCAGGTTGGAGGCTCCTATGGACTGCAACATTCATGGCCATGTGGGCCATATGGCGTTAGCGGAACTGCACTCCTTTTGGAGGTGTTCCATATAGCTTCCAAAAAGAGGAATAATACACCATATATCCTTTTTGATGGAACAGTGGAGAGGAATATAAATTTTTTTTTTGTGGGGATTTGTTCTCCCATGCCTTCTCATTTTCTTTGTTTGTTCTGCCTTAGTTTTCTATATATACTTATAAATTATTCTTACTTATAGTTTTGTTTTGAGGGGAAAAAGGATGACCACCAAAGTTTGTGGTTGCCATCCAAGTATATATATCATATATAGTTTAATAAGAAAAATGGATGACTACTTAAGCTTGGTGGTCATTTTTTCACGAAAAAAGGAGCTGGAATCCTCATTGCCAAGTGTCATCCAATAGACAGAGACTGATTCTGTTGAGTACAACACAAGCATCCCAAGTCTGGAAAAACATTAGCTATGTTGTCTTTGGGTGTCCACTCGTGGCATCAGAATGAGAAATCCTCTCTAGAGCTGAGGAAGAGAATGAACATGGTACCCACCTCTGTTGATTATGAGTATAGTTACCTTTTTTGTTGGTGATTGGAGCTTTACTTGGGAATGCCATGGGTTACTTCCACAAGGTGGCGCCTTGGTACTCAAACATTCACTTGACGCATTTTCTTCAACTTTTCTTACCTGAAAAAGCACAGTCACCTTGCGTCTGATGTTAGGCTCTAACTCACCTTCTATGGATGAACCTTGCGGAGGAACATTTAAGCTTTTGGGCATTGGATTCTCACCAATGTTCGCATTACTCAAGCCAAGGTTCTCATTTCCGCTTTCTTGACACTTGTCCTTCTAAGGTGAAACAGATCCCCTACCGATGCATTTTTACATCCCATATGTTTGGCAAATCGCTTAGCCCTGTTCATCTTTGGAACTTGATCAGTGGGCTTTTCTAGGCAAACCTCCTAGCTATCGCTGTACCCGACCTCCTTTATCACTAAGCGGTGATTTAGGGGCCTTAGCTGGTGATTCAGTCTGTTTCCTTCATGATGACAAAACTTATTGCCCATCGTCTTAATGTTGACCTTGATCCCTATTATTTTTGGGTCATATCTAGTACTTAGAATTTGCCTCGATTTGGTATTGCTCTCACGGATAGTGTTCTAACTGCTGCATTTCAATGCATTCCAGGGAGCACAAGCTAGTTCTGGGCTTGCGTGTCATTTCACCCTGCCATAACTCATCTGCCAATTCTTCAACATCAATTTGTTCAGACCTTCACTTACTTTCACCCAGTCTTCATGCTAACCATGGATGGAACACCCAGGTTTGGGTCCATAAGCTGTAACATAGCTCTATCAAGACTTGCATTCGCTATGACTCCGTTGGGTTCCCTTAACCAAACCCAAAGAAGTACACAATAAATTCTCTTTCATTCTTGGCACAAGACTTTTCCATACAAGTATCTTCCCTCAATTTTGAATTTCAGCATGTTTTTCGATTTTAGTATGCCCAATAGTTGCTTATGTTAGTTTTTTGTAAATCCTTGTGCTTCTTTTACTATGCGGAATTCATTTTTGGATTACAAAGGGAGAATCACCTATCAAATGATGTTAATCTGACTCTGTGACTTAATTGATATTGTTAAAATTGATGTGCTGATCAATTTTCCTAAAAGCTTAAGCCGTTAGGAAGAGCAACATCTTTGATTTTATATTTCTTAACACTCTCCCTCACGTGTGGGCTGTTGACAATTTTGATCTAGCCCAATCCACCACGTGGACAACAAATGGAAGAAAATGCTTTTTTTAATAACTTAACGATGTTTGAACTCTTGACTTCTTGCTCTGATACCATGTTTTTTTTTTGAAACGGGAAAGGACAACCAGCAAGGTGGTGGTCGTCCAGAGTTTCATTAATTCTAGGAAAAATTACAGAAAAACTAAAAACGAACAGGTCTTTAGAAACCCAGCATCATCCGGAATACAAACAAAAAACAGAGAAAAATAGGGCTGGCAGCCCAAAAAATCAGCTCATTAACAATCTCCAAAAATGGCCATCACATGATTCCTGATGATGTCAACATAAGCACGCCCACCACGAAAAAGAGTGTCATTTCGCTTCATCCAAATAGCCCCTCCAACAGCCACGTCGGCGAGAGCATTGCCACCAGGCGAACACATCTTTCTTGTCTTCCTCCTGCACCGTTTGCAGCTGATCTTTCCCCAGTTTTATTTCAGCAGGAGAGAGACACCTACTCTCCTCGTATCAATCAAGCTCGTGAGTAAGCTTAAGTGCTGCAGAGCGCCTTTGCTCACGGTTTTCAATTGATTTCTTTCTGGAATCCCGTAAGAAGGTCCGCAGCAAGACCAGACGACCAGCAAGAGTCGCTGATGCAGAGCCAATATTTGGAAAAGATTGCCACTGCGAGATCACCTCCAGACGGAAACCTGGTTCCAGCAGCTAGGCACACTCAAACATGAAGTATGTGCCAACAGGCCTGTCCACTAAGGACTTCCAGAGGATCGGCAAGTGGATCGAGAAAGGGCGGTCAAATGCCTGGACCTCCACAAGTTGAAATTTTTCAGCAGCTTCGATGGAGGCCAGAAATCAATCAATCCAAGACAAAACCCTAGCAGCACCCCCCAAGTGAATATGCAATTGAGAGCTGGATAGTCAATGAGGCCAAAGTGATCAACAAAATCACGGAAATCCGCCGAGCTGGTGTCATGATCAGTATAGACCCCAGAGATCCCAGAGATCCCAGAGATCAACGCTGAGGGTGGCAAAGAAGTCTCCACCCAAAATCCACACATCTTCTGCCAAGGAGGTCCTCGCAAGCCCCAATTGAAATTGATGTGCTGACTAATTTTCCTAAAAGCTTAAGTCGTTAGAAAGAACAACATTATTGATTTTATATTCTTAACAGATATAAAATTCATGGACTATGTTTTAATGCAATTCAAACTGAGATATCAATGTTTACCAAAGAAACCAACAGTTTTCAAAAAGAAAAAAAAAGAAAAGAGGATCCAGGGGCCTACCAATCTTTCACAAAAAAAAAAGAAAATCAGAAGAAAAGGATCACTGCCAACCTGGCATTGTTTTTTTTTTTTTTGAGGGGACAAGCTGGCATTGTTTACCACACCATTGACATCAGAAAGATCATAAGATAAATGCTTCTTTGACGATGATGGAGAAGGGCTCCATGAATTATGATATATTAACTATTAGAGTATAATGTTTAGGCGATATGTAGAAGGACAAGGAAAGCAACATTGAAAGTGAATTAGAAAGGGGGGAGAAAATATGTTCTATCGAGGCAACAGAAGCTGAATTAGATGAATCTTTGTTTTTGTTGCTTTAGCTTAGACTATGTGGACACGAATCTTTTATGAATGTTGACATGCAATTTGTGAGAGCATGGCTTTGGTGTTCGAAACTGATATATGTTTTCACCATGCATTGGCTTTCTTGTGGAATTGATGAGGCCTGGTAATGCACATTTGGAAATATGATATTCTATTTATAGCTATTAATCACAAGCATTACGCCTTATTTAGGGAAAGGTACCATTGACATGATTTACCAAGAACCAACAGAGATAAGCTTTACATTCCATTTTGCATACTGAGATTATTTCTCTGCTTCTCATCATGCAAACTTTTGTATCTAGATGAAGACAACTGGTTAAATCATTTTGTCCACTTCTCTTCATATTTAATTTTTAAGGAAAATGATATTGAGCAATGACAAACTGTTGAAATTCCAGATCGTGTATTTGGACCTACAACAACAACTCGTCATGTGTATGATGTTGCTGCTCAGCATGTAGTTAGCGGTGCTATGGAGGGTATAAATGGTAATGACTACACTATCCTCAAATATTGGTCATTTGACTGATTGCTTATATTTTTGCAATGTTAATTATTGATCTTGTCCTTGATATTGTAGCAAAATTGTATGCCCAACAAAAGGCATATATTTCTTATGGAAAGAGACCTTTTTTTTATAAGAAATAAGAGAATTAATAAATTTTTTACTCTCATTGCATCAAATCCCTTGTAATTGGCTTTGCAAACCAAGTGCTTTAATTTGAAGCCTTATTTATGTTCTTGGAGCTAGTTTATTCTGATTAGCTCATTGACATTATTTCTTTAGCTTTATGACTGAATTTTTTATGACTATTGGATGCTATAAATTCTTTAGGATCGAATGTTTATGTCAAATAGTTATCTATTGACATTGTGCGAAGTCTAATCCCAATCATCAAATATTAAATCTGTGCTTGTGACTCATGATTAAAACTATTCATATATGGGTTATTTAATTATGCATGATGCAATTCTTTATGTAGACAGTTTTGATCATGAATCAAACAATTGCAGATTTAAGACCTGATAGATGGGATCGAGCTTGACACATTGTCAATAAATGGTTGGTTTGCATAGATATTTAATCAAATCTTTATAACTAATTTCAATATTCCGTTGTTATTTCTCTTTTCTTGAGTGTTCTAGTTTCAAGGATAACTCTTTTCATTTAGTATTGGCTGGACATGTTTGCATTGTTTGGTGTAGAAAATTTAATATTGTCAGAAAACTGAAACCTTGTAAGTTATTGTTCCTAGTAATAAGTTTTTTTATGGGTGAGAGGGATGACTACCAAATCCGAGCATTAACTTAGAGGCATCATCAATTTCATTGTATAGAGTAAATTTCTGTACGGTCATCCAACTTTGCTCATCTTCCTAGAACGGTCATTGGAGTAACTTTCCGTACGGTCATCCAACTTTACTCATCTTCCTAGAATGGTTGCTAAACTTAAAATGCTTTGTAACTAGATGGTCATCCAACTTTCCAAAACCTTTAAACCTGTTGTGGTGGGTTTCCCCATTACCTCACCCACATGGCTGCCATGTGGAGGACTCTCTCTAACACATCAACAATTATTAAAAAGTATATTTTCTCTCTCCTACGGGACCGTTACCTCGGCTACATAGTTGTCATGCAGATGACTTTTCTGCCACATCAACACTTATTAAAAATTATTTTCTCTCCTTTGTGGTCATTAAAAAAATGCACTAACCCTCTACTATGTCACTATCATAGTGCTTTATTAGTTCCTATTTTTAGTGGCCATGTAGGAGAGAAATACTTTTTGGTAACTTTTGTTCTTAAAGTCCATAGGCGAGGTGATACGAACCAAATATCATAATGCTTTGTTAGTTCATTTTTTATGGACACATAGGAGAGAATAATGCTCTTTTAAGAAGTGTTGACGTGGCGGAGAGAGAAAGTCATTTGTGTGGCAGCAACCTAGGGAGGTGATGGAAACCAGCCATAGCAGGTCAACATGGCCCTGAAAGATTTGAAAATTCTATTACTTTGTATTTACAAAACTAAGTCTTATGACCATTGTGGAAATAGGGACAAAGTTGGATGACCATATGGCCGGTAACTCCGCCTATATTTTATAGCCGGTCCCAAGCCCGGATAAAGGAGGAGGGTTGTGTTAGGCCCCGACAGCCAACATAAAATCATGTCGAATCTTATGAACATGGATCAACGAATATATTGTTGTAGGTTATGCTGCAATCTTTGATGCTATAAGAAATTAGGAATCTGTGTTGGATAATGCTCAAATGCCAAATTCATATGGATACAAGATAGGGTTTGGCTTGCTTGAAACAATGAAGTCATTTTGTTATGTGGCCAATGAAGTGTGGAGGTCAATGAATTTAGACTGGCTAGATCCAAGGCATAAACAAAAAAATTTGTGATAGTTTTAGAAAAGATGGTATACTCAAAATTACTTTTTGTAGATCCAAAAGAGATAGGCAACTCTTTTGCAGTCCTATGGACTTTCTGGTTACAACAGAAATAATATAATCTTTCAGCGGGGCATTATTATATTGATTCTCTATGTAGATGCCAATTCTCTATGTAGAGAGCAAGAATTTAACTTGTAATATCTATGCAATTAATTATCAATTGTTATTGTTAATAAATTGGGATGATTACAAAGTTCAGTAATCTTGTTTTCCCCCTCAACATATATGGACATAGTTCTATGGTTTTTAACATATTAGGTTTAGCTTTCTGTTTTTTTCCCTAAATGTGAATCTTATCAACAGAGCTGTGACATTAGATTGTAATATTTGTATGTTCTTATGTTCTTAATTCAACGTGAAGAATGTGAATTAAATTTACCCATATTGAGTCTATCATTATTGGTTTTCCATTAAACTTTGAGACACAAACCTTTTCGAAGAAACATAATAAACACATGTTTTTTCTCCTAAAAAAAAAATTAAACACACATGTTTTCATGAGACTTTAGATGAGAAACTATATGGTTGTCTGCACCAGTGTGTTTCCTATTTTTAAAAATCAAACACAGTAAGATATGACATTGCAAATTTATTTTTTTTGAAAGTGACATTGCAAGTTTATCATACAATATTGTACAAACTATCCATATTGATGTCGAGATTGTCACTCATAAGAGGATGTTTTACATTGATTTAATTATAAATATCATTCCTTTTTTCTTGTGAGCTAATGTTAGATTCGATTTCTGCCTTCTGCAGGTACAATTTTTGCATATGGTGTCACTAGCAGTGGAAAGACACATACAATGCATGTAATACCACTACTTAAGTTCCAGATTTCTCTTCATAAAAAAGGTTCTTGGTTTCTAAGCCAGAATTAAGCTCAACAAAATTAAAGAATGTACAGTGGTAGATCTCCTCTTGATATGCCATAGCTTTCTGACTTCTAATCTTGATGCAAATGAAACCTCATTTTGTTGTCAGTTAATTAGAAGATTAGTTTTGAAACTGATACAATCTGGAGAGCACATGAATCCAATTAAGCCTTGATTTTCATAAATCTTGGTAGATGGTCCTGGAACCCCATGAGACATCGCGCCCATAACAGGTGAAGGAAACATCGGTCCATAAATTATCCTCTACCCCATCATCCATCCCACCCACTGGCCACCAGTTGGTGTAGCAGAGATCTCGAACACCCAAGTCCTCCTTGAGAGGTGGGGCCTGTGCCATGCCCCCAAATGAACTCTTCGTTGGTCCAAGCTGCATCCTTGCAAAAAAAATTTGCACCTCAGTGAGTCAATCTGCCTCACAACCTGATCATTCGGAAAACTGACATATAGTAGATCGGCAGCGCCGAAAGTACTGATCGGAGAAGTATGAGGCGGCCTCCCCGAGATAAGAGTCTTGAGCTCCAACCACGTAATCTATGCTCCAACCACTAATGACTGGGGCCCACCCTCGAGAGACGATGTGGCCATCCTGGAGACGGAGGCCCAAGTAAGTGACAAACAAATTACCAATTGGGGTGCGAAGCTCAACTGCACATCGAGCTGCATCCTCGACGGCCATGCCAAATGAGATGAAAAAAGACTTGGCATGATTGATTTGTAGTCCGGGAGCTGCACCAAAAAGGTCCACCAATATGGCCACCCGCCTAGCCTCCTCATCAACAACAACAACAACAACAACAAAGCCTTATCCCACTAGGTGGGGTCGGCTACATGGATCATACGATGCCATTCACAATATATTCGTTGATCCATGTTCATGAGATTCGACAGGGTTTTACGCTGACTGTCGGGGCCTAACACAACCCTCCTCCTTTATCCGGGCTTGGGACTGGCTATAAATCATAGGCTATAAATCATAGCCTCCTCATCAACACTCTCAATAAAAAATACTACGTCATCCGTATACTATAGGAGGGGGATGGCTCCCTGTGAATCTGCTGAAAAGGCCAGCCTCGCAAGATTTGCACTTAGCAAGCCCATCAACTGTCAACACAAAGAGCATGGGAGCTAGCGGGCACCCCTGGCGCATGCCCTGCTGCGGCTGCACCTAGCCACCCACTCTTGTCCCATTGACCAGGACCGAGATTGAAGCCGTAGCTATGCAATGCTTCTCTTCGGCTGAAGCATGGTATTGTGTAGTGGCAGATACGTCAGTGCTATGTAGTAGCTAATGGTGGTGGGTGGCTGTCAAGATGGAAATTATCGACGAAGAGCATTGAGATGGAGTTCATCGGTGGGGGCGAGCGGAGTCACATGTTACTCGGTGCCGTAATGAAGGGTTGGTGATGTAGTCAGACATCAAGCTGGGCATAGCAACAGTGGGACTTTTCTGTGAGGCAGCAAGCAGTAGAGATGATGGCATGTGGCAGCACGGGCGATTGGGGTGGATGCTGTGACTGCGACGGAGAGGATCTGGTGGTGATGTCAAAGGCTGACAGAGGTATGGAAGATTTTGAGGGGCAGCGGGGTAGTGGAAGAAGTTGAGTGGGTGGCCGCTGTTTGGTCGCGAGATGAGCCTTCTCCTTGAGCTGTTTTTTTTTTCTTCTGAGGACAAAAATGATGACCACCAGGGCTTGTGGTTGTCATCTGTGTATACATATCACTATGAAATGAACAACATGTACACATGTTTGCTCCTACAGAAGGATCAACAAAAAGAAAGGAGAAAAGTACAGCCACTAAACCAAAACCCATTCTCAAAGCAGAAAAGAGGCATGCTGTACAACATTGTCCACATGACATCTCTCCCCACTAAACGTCGCCCAATGATGCTCTCCAATGCTGCCTCTAACTGCTAAGAGCTCTACTCTAAGTGATTGCCAGAATGTCTCCGGCACCAAAGTTATCGCTCTCATGATGCTCATCAGTGACCAAACCTATAGAGCCATGGAACACTGGAAAATCAAGCGAGCAATGTCCTCCTCCGACTCACCACACAACACACATGATGTGTTGGTGCTAGGCGGCCATCTCACCCTGTACACTCTAGTGAGGATCTCTCCTCGAGCTAGTGGCATTTGCCATGGTCCTTTTTTTTTAATTGAGCAGCTGCTAGGTTGGATGAGATGAAACAACTGCAGGAGACATCAGAGAAGTCAGTGATGGAATGCTGCAAAGCCGCCGACGGTGGCAGCCATTGGACGACAGGAAGATTTTTTTTCCAGGGATAGATCTTGAATGTCGATGGGAATCAAACGACTCTAGAAAGGGTGGTATCCTTACTCTATGAGAAGGATCATAGAGTCAGATTTGCTTTGATACCAATTGATGGAGACTTGGATAAAAGTAAAATAAATAAAAGTAAATTTAATATAAAGAGAAACCCTAATGCGTTTCAAATTAAACTATAGGCAAAAGGTCTGTAATTCTAATTTTGGCGTACATCAATTTGTCTCAAGCATGAGGTGACAACCTACCCTTCGGATCCCTACTTCCCTTTGGAGAATCGCCTGCATTATGCCTGCTACATGGTTCGTTGTGCTCAAGAGCAAAATATCCGGACAAGTGACCTTCAACAAGCCACAGAAGAAGACTTTAAGAGCTCAATTGAATTAGGCTTGTATAGGCGCACTCAATCCTAAATGTTGGACGAGGTCAAGCATTCCAAGAGTGGCCCAATGACACGAGGAGCACATGGTTGGACATGTGAAAATCCAGAATGCCTAAGCCGCCGTCGATGGGAATGGGTCGGCATACCACCTGCGAAACCACTAGGTGCACCCCTCTTCCTCTCGTGGCCACAACCATGCCGAAAAATTCTCTTCCCAATACATTGTTCCATATGTGCTGACGATTATATGGGAAGGGACGACGACATTGAGATGAGAAGGATTAGGCATCCTCCATGAGTTAGAAGCAACTCCAAGCCTGTAAGCCAATGTTCCAAACGCTTCACCACTGTGGTTGCCATCTAAGATCTTTAGCCTTTCTATTGTTACATTGAGAATATTGTATGTCATCAGACTTTTTGACTAGAGAATTGGGAGGGGGTGGTGGTGGTGGTGAGTTTTGTGATCTATTCCCCCAGTCTCAATAAATTTAGCTTTCTTCTTATATATGTACATCATTCACAGTTTTGTTGATATATACATATGGATGAATAGAGTTTAAATAGTCAGCCCTTAGAAAAAAAAATTGATAAGCTATAACATAAAGGCCTACTAATAATCAGAGACTAATAATTTTTGGATCTTTGTCCTTCCATGTTTTCTCTATTCAATTACCATAGACAATTTACATGACATGAAACCTTATAGAAGGTCACTTTCTTTTATTACAAGCAGCACCAAAAGTATAATTTGCATAATATACTTACAGTCTAATGTCACTTCAATATTTCTTCATTGTTAGGGCGATCAAAGGTCTCCTGGAATCATTCCTTTGGCAGTGAAGGATGCTTTCAGCATCATACAGGAGGTACTATTTTGCAGAATTCTGCAAGAATCTCAATTATGAATGTCTAACCTACTAATTTTTTGTACTTCCTTTTGGTTGTAGACACCAAGCTGTCAATTTCTCCTTCGTGTATCATACATGGAAATCTACAATGAGGTACTCTTTTTTATTTTATTGAGAGAAACAATGAAGTATTCTTATCCACAATGCTCTTATGGGACTTGGTTGATTCCAATGTAGTCCAAAACCTCTTTGCTTTTATCTTGATTTCTCAGATTGTCTGTTATATTTCTTCCCTTTCTTCAAAATTTTAATTGGTTATCTAATTTTTTTTAGGTCTAATGGATTGTCTAACTCATTAGTTTTTAAAACCAAGAGAGATTCTCAAGTTATCATTTTTGTTCGACCACTTATTTTGAGACAGTTTTTGTTCTAGTTCTAAATATTTCTTGAAGGCCTGTTCATGCATGTGTTTTAAATTATTATTTCTTGCAAAAAGAAATCTGCATTTATTTAAAAGATTGCAAGCTAGAAGAATAGTAATTATGCATGAACTGAGGCTATGTCAAATGCAAGACTTTCAGGGAGAATGATGAGTCCAAAATATGAAATGATCGTCAAATGTTTGCTTAGGACATATCTCATTTACTATTCTCTTGATCACTCAAAGAAGCCAGGATCGCTCAAAGCGGAACTGTGACCGCTAAGTTGAGCCATTCCCGGATCACCACAGGAGGGGTGTGTGATCCGAGAATGGCCAAAGCCTAAACGTCTCGGCAAGCTGGTGGGCCTCCGCCAACTCCACTGACCCCAAAATCTATCAATCCTCGCAGCGAGCAGTTGTAGCCACCGTGCTCCTCCAAGTGAATCAACAGTTCGTTGTTTGGGAAATCCAACAATGACTAAGAATCCATGAAGCCCCTGAACTCTTGGGCTTCGGAGTCTCTCCCATGCCGATCAATGGGGCAATCCTCGATGTCCAGAGTGAAATTCTCCCCCGAGGAGCCAATAGATCTCGGGGAGGTGGGCTCGAACAGCCAGGAGCTCCTCCCATAGTGTGGCCCGAAGTGAAGCTGAACATGGGCCATAGATGCAAGAGATGAGATACGAGCTGCCATCTTCTTGAAGCCGGAAATGCGCCAATAGGTAGAATTTATCCACCTAGGAGTCCAGTATGTCAAACATATCGCCTCATCAACCAATGATGCAGCCTCCGGAGCGGCTGACGGAACCCATGGTGATGTGCTCCGTGATGCAGGGGCCTCCAGTCTGGCTCCACACCAATGGGCTGCACTCCTGAAGCTTGATCTCCTATAGGAGGGCCACGTCGACATCCCATGTCTGAAGATGCATCGTCTGCCCGTGTCGCCGAGGCTACGCATGTTCCACGTCAGCATCTCCATAAGGAAACTGTTTCTTGCTCCTGTACGTCAAGGCCTGAGGTCCCCCTCCTCCCCCCTCCCCCTCTTTTGGAACTTCCCCGAGGAACTGCAAGCAGTCAGTGGAGGGGTCGGCGTATTGTGAATCATACAGCAGAGTCCAAGCGATGTCGAGGACGGCGGCACGAGTAGCGGAAACCAGCCGCAGCCGCCACCAGTCTGATCTCTTCCTCCTCTGGCCCTATGGAGGGGTTGTGCTGTTGAGCCCATGGCAACGGTCCAGTGATGCGTGGAGGCCTCAAGCATTGGCGTCACCGTGGAGATCACCGGCACAGTTGATTGGATCTCAGAGGGTGGCGGGCGTGCTGTTGGCGGCGGCATGGCAGCCAAGTGGCGCTGATAGCAGTGGGGGTAGGCCACCAGTGTGGTGGAGAGATGACTGCCGCCCGGCGGAGAGACTGTCTGGTGGTGCTCTCAGGCTTGCCGCCATCTGCACAGCTGGCATGAATGGAGAATGTCAGCCGCAGGGAGCACGAAGGTGGTGGAAGGGGTAGATTTCCTGGTGAGGTGTGGGGCTGTCAGGGGGGGGGGAATTGGAGGAAATGGAGGGATTGCCGTCCCGCGCAGGATCACTGGCGGTGGGCTGTCAGGCTGGTCGGCAGTTGGCGTCAGGTTGGAGGAGCTGGAGTGGGGCAACCATTGGTTGAGTTCGGCTGGCAGACCAGGTTTGCGTGTGAGCTGAGCCGGTTGGGGTGACAAGGGGCTTTGGGTTTGGGTGTGTTTGATGGGTGGATTCAGGTTGTGGGTGAGGGTGTGGGTGTGAGTGCATCAGATCTATGTAAGGTTGGTTATGGTCTGACACTGTAGCAGAAGCTCTCCTTCCTGTGCGTGAATGGTGGTACGGTGAACTGAGGCTATCCTGTTCGATTCCTGAGACGTGGACGATGACCCGTTGGCGACCACATCCGCCCATGATGCTGATTTCCCGGAGTACTGCAGTCAGAGCTGGAAGCTGGTGGCGTCGACGCGGAGAACAAGCGAGGGCAGGAGGCTTGCATCCAGCCGTTGCTCAACGTCAACCGAGATGACAGAGACATCCGGCGATCCCAGAGTCGGGAGGGGAGGGAGAGGGAGAGAGGGTTGCTGAAGATGCAGGCCACTTTCATGGCGATCTCTGGTCGTAGAAGGTCGAGCGGCATCCCTTGAATGTCAATGAACTGGTGAATTGGCAGGGGAGCCGCCATTGCCCCGACGTCCTCCTTTGATAGCCTCCACCGGACACGGCACTGTGATGAACAAACAGAGGGGTCGCCAGAAGCAGCTCACACTGCTGCATTGATTCGGGGATGAGTAACCAAAAGGTCGAGCTGATGCGACTCAGGTGGAATGGAGGAGCTGCGCCGACGCCTACGATAATGGCTGTCCAGAGGAAGGCCGGATCAGGAGACACCTTCAGTCTCTCCTATGATGCATTGCTTGAGAAACTCCGCCACCTTTTGGGCCTCCGGTGACCGTTGGATGTCAATGGTAGGGAGCGCCACCGCCGTGTCTGCCTGGGGCCTGGGGTTTCCTGATGGATAGACGGAGCACTCGTCTGAGGATGGCGGGGACATGTGCTCGCCGGTGACTCTCACCTTTGCACTGGAGGCAATGCATGGGGGTACCGCCGAGGCACCAGAAGCAGTGTTCCAATGGTCAATGGCGAGGAGGTGGGCGGGAGAAGGTTGTCCATCTGTCAGCTAGGCGATTTGCCCTGTGACGCATGGTGGACAGACTGAGGGGTAGTTCTGCCGGCAGGGGATGGCAGAGGTAGGGGTGGCGCCGCTGGCAGGGATTACCGGAGGCATGCTGCAGGGCGACTGGTCTGTTCTTATGCCCAAACTACATCACTGATTTATTATGTGCCCAGGTAGCCCCTTTAAGCTGAGAACTACTAACAACCTTCTGATAAAGAATACTGCTCTTCCACTTAATTCTATTCTTGTCCTACATAACTTAGATTCTTAAAGTTTAATAATAAATTCATTTTAAATTTTGTAAGTTTACATGATTCTATAAAAAAACACATATTCAAATTGAAGAAGAAAAAATGTTCATAAAATAGTAAAGATTTGTTAACTAATTAAAGGTTAACTCTACCGCTAATATATTTCACTTTATTGCAGCCGACTTTATGCATTTATATACCTTTTCTAATTTAATAAGTTGCAATTATTGTTAGCTAGGTAGTGCTTAAATTTATACCGTATATTTTCATATTAATGAAATATACTAGTTTAATACTTCTGGATCCTAGATAGTGCATAATTTTGTATTGTTGATGTATATTAATTGTTTTATTATTAACTTTATTTGGTACATAGACTCAATTTTACGGTACAAATTTAAAGAAGAAAAAATGACTTCACTTAAACTTTCAAACTTGATAACCTTGGTCTTGCTTTCGAGAAGTTTAAGTTTGGACAGACGACACATGCTTTTTCATGTTTTAATATAAATATATATTTATTTATCTGCGATAACAAGAAGGACGTCCTTTTCCTTGTAAATATGCAAATGTTCTTTTCTTACTAAATATTATTTTGTCAGGTTGTGAATGATCTTCTCAATCCAGCAGGGCAGAACTTACGGGTTAGGGAAGACGCTCAGGTGATACATTTTCTTTTATTTACCTATATTTTGGTACATTTTTATGTTCAAGTACTCTTTAAGTGTCGCATTGTTCATGAGAGCATATTAACGTTTTATGTTCATTCTGAAAATTCAGTTATCTTGTCACTTGAATGCTCGTTAACAGTATAATATTCTTACTCTAAAAAAAGAATTTCCAAATTCTCTGTTGTAGATGGAATAGGTTTTATTATGTATGACTTTTGCTTGTAAATTCCATTATCAAGCATGTTGAGATATGATTTGCATATCTTTCCATATCTTTGCATATCTTTGTAATACTATTCAGAATTAGTATCCCAGATTTCTGGAATAATATCCCAAATATTTTGGGATAATATCCCTAATATTCTGGAGTAAGATTCTAGCATATTCTCCTTTCTTGTATTGCCTACCTTTATTATAAATAAGGAGGCACTAGTGTTTGGGTGAATAACAAGTGAAAACATATTTCTCAACGTCTGAATAGTATTATAAAGATATGGAAAGATATGCAAGTCATATCTCAACACTTCCCCTCAAGCTCGAGCATAGATATCAATCATGCCTAGCTTGTCGCATATCAATCATGCCTAACTTGGTATCAGAGCGGGTTGATTAGAGATTTGTGTGAGCTCCTCTCATTGATTTGTCGGCTTCCATGGCTCTTGGAAGTCCAGGAAGCACGAAGTTTTTTACCTTCGTGTTTATGGCTCAATGATCCACATTTCTGGTTTTCCCTTTTCTCTCTCTATTTCTGGTTCCGTTGATTTTTATTTCTATTTGAATCTGGTTCCTACTCTTTCTCTTTTGTTTTTTATTAGTCATGGTTGTAGAGAGACACTTAATTGTCTTTGACCTCGCTTCTTGTCGTAGAGAGCAGCCTAATTGTCTCCGACCTCACTTCTCATCGTAGAGAGCAGCCTAATTGCTTCCGACCTCAATTCTCGTCGTAGAGAGCAGCCTAATTGCCTCCGACCTCACTTCTCGTCGTAGAGAGCAGCCAAATTGCCTCCGACCGCCCTTCTTAGGCAGCAACTTAATTGTCTCTAAACTCAAATGTAGAGGCTACATCTTTGTGTGTCTCTATCTTTTCTTCTATATTTCTCTCTTCCGCTATTTCCGCATCTCCTTCTTTTGCTACAAGATCAATCGCAGCAATGGCCAGGAGCTCGAAAACTGTTGCTGATCGAAACTTCATTCTTGCCTCTTCCATGTTTCCTTTTCTTTCATTTGTTTTCTTGGCGATTATGATTTGCATATCTTTCCATATCTTTGCATATCTTTATAATACTATTCAGAATTAGTATCCCAGATTTTTTGGAATAATATCCCAGATATTTTTGGATAATATCCCTGATATTCTAGAGTAATATTCTAGCATATTCTTCTTTCTTGTATTGCCTACCTTTATTATAAATAATGAGGCACTAGTGTTTGGGTGAATAACAAGTGAAAACATATTTCTCAACAAAGCATGTTCATCCTTCAGATTACATAATTTAAGTAACTAACTCTCATTGTTTCACAATCAATTCATATGTCCCCCTCAAAAAAATCCATTCATATGTTGTGTCACATAGTGTACATTTCCCTAAAAAACATGGTGTATTGGTGGCTTCAAGATATTTGTGGAAGATCTGCAGAGTTTGAGTTTACTACTCATTATTCTATTGGCTTGTTTTGTTCTTTTGACTCAATCAATGCAATACCGTTGACTTTAATGGTTCATAAGCCAATTTTTTTAGAGGAAGTTCATAAGCCATTTTTCACCATATATGCTAATAATCAGCCAAGATATGCAACTGAATTCCTTATGGATGTTTTGATGCCTAGCTTTGTAAAGCTAAATTATATAAATACTATTTATTTTTGAGTTGATCCTTAACTCATTATTGTATCAGGGCACATTTGTTGAGGGTATTAAAGAAGAAGTTGTATTATCTCCTGCTCATGCGTTGTCCCTTATTGCTGCTGGAGAAGGTGAATGGTGGACTATTCTCATCTCTGTTGTTCAATATTTCTATTAATGATGTGCATGTCTATTGACAAACCCTTCATTTATGTTGGTCACTGAATGCCTAGAACTATATTTGAATGCTAGACCATCATATTTTTTGTCATAACTACTTTGGATGTTGTACATATCTTTCTTGTAAATACTAACTCATCCATGCTTACGACATTCAATTTGATGTGATGACAGAGCATAGACATGTCGGGTCGAATAACTTCAATTTACTAAGCAGCAGAAGTCATACAATTTTCACATTGGTAATCTGACTCCACTCTTATGTTACTTCTATTTTATAGATCTCATGCTATGTCTATTGCTTTAGATCTCCAAAGATAATGCCTTGAATATGAATCCAGTTGTAATCCTACATGTCCCCCTACCTAATCAGGAGCGAAAAATCTTAGGGGCATTCTATATGTGATTCGGAATTGATTTATTTCCTTATCACGAGATAGGTGTCTTATTTTGGGGATTAATTTAGAGTCCCAGTCGGACGGTAATTCCTATAATCTGTTAAAGGGAGTGCCTATATAAACTCCCTAGGGGTCCAGATATAGACCCATCCTTGTAATCATCGTTATTCCATAACAAAGAGCCGCCGCCATTTTTTTCCTTCGTGTTCTTCTGTGTTCGTGTGATCTCTCTCCCTCTTTTCGTAACAACCTAAAATTTTTCTATACCATTTTTTTTATATGCTATACCATTAAATTATCCTACTGAAAAGGTGAACAAGATCAGTGAGCCATTTTTCAGCATTCTTATAAATGTGTGTCTTCCATTTTAGGTGGAATTGAGGTTGAAGATAACAGAAATATGGGTTTTTCTTTTCTTATCTTCTTAAGAGGACGAGTTAACATTTTTTTGGCGGAATGGTTGCAGGACAGTAGCACTATTTGGATAGAAATGCTATATTGAGAACATTGTATACCCTATATGCTCTTTTGCTAGATAGGGAGTTTTTGTAATCTCTTGTTGCTCGTCCTTTGTCTCTCTTTTGTGCTTAGTTCGATATATGTGTGTTCCCACAGTTTATAAATATACACATTGAAGCTAGAATTTTAGTAATCATCCTTTGGCCCCCAAAACTCCGCCTATGTTTTATAGCCGGTCCCAAGCCCGGATAAAGGAGGAGGGTTGTGTTAGGCCCTGACAGCCAGCGTAAAACCCTGTCGAATCTCATGAACATGGATCAACGAAGTCGTATGATCCATGTAGCCGACCCCACCTAGTGGGATAAGGCTTTGTTGTTGTTGTATCCTTTGGCCCCCAAAAGAAAGATTCAGCAAACATCCCTGGATTTGTCTCCACCATGTTTCTAGCTAGGTATACATTGTTATTCAAAATATATGTTCTATAAGCTGACGCACTATGCTATTCAACACCCGAGACATTGAGAAATCTACATGTCATCAATTTGAAGCATATGGTCGTAGAAACTACCTCATTATTTCTCGAAAGAAGAAGACAATTGTGGAGACTCCATCATTATTTTTCAAGAAAAGAAACTACCTCATTAATAAACTATGTATTAATTGATGACATTATGCAACTTTAGTATTTCCTTTCTCTCAAAAAAAAAATTAGTATTTCCTAAAAGCGCAGATCTTGCGGATAATATCACTTGTAAAAGTTTCTCCAGAGAATCACTCAGATCAAACTGTATATGAACATTTTTTTCTCAGTTGTTCTCGTTGTAAATTTCTTTATACTTGTAAATTTTGTCAATCATTTGTGTTTTTTGGGAGAAGAAAGGATGTCCACTACACTTGTGTAGTCATCTTAGTCGTTCAGCGTTTTATTAATGAATCATATCTCTGTTGCTTCCTTTTATTCTCATTGTAAGTTGTTGCACAGACATGAGCTTGCAAGATGTAAATTCTAGTTTTGCTCTGTCTTGAAGATGGAGAATCTTTACAGTGAAAGAATGGGGATATTACTTGAAAAAGGGGAAAGGGTGACTGGGTAATTCTACTAGATATCTGCATATATGATAAAGACTGACAAATGTTATTAGTAGTAAAAGTACAAGAATCTTAAACTCAATTACTACTAATAATTTGTCCATTTGAGACAACAAAATCTCCATTAAGTACATGTGGAGTGGACTAGATTCCAATATGATAACATAATTTTTCAAAGACTGCCTTAAATATACATGTATTTATAGCATGAAGAGGTAGTTATTATAATTATAACAAAGCTACTAATAAAACTACTCGATATTTTCTTAACTAGCCCACTATCTTTTTTATTAATCAAAAGTGGTATCTTATTGGTATAGTGAAGTGGGATACATTTACAGATGTAAACAAAGACAATGTAGTGTTAAGAAAGAAAAAAGATGAGCTTGTAAGTCGTAAACATTCTCCCCACACTCCTCGGATGTCTCCAAGGAGTGCACAGTTGGCGATTCAATATAAGCTTCACAAGTGATGTGCATTGTGCTATATTTTTCATGGAGTCTGTAGCTTTACATCTAGCCTACTGCAGTTTTTTGTTTCCACATTAATTCTTTATAGTTGTAGGAGAAACAGTAATAACTAAAACACAAAATTTCCATTTGTTTATATAATTAAATTTGATTTGGATGAGATAACCACTTTATAGTAGTCATAATGCAATAAAAACTTTCAGTTTTTTTAGCTTGTATTGAACAATTGCTTGTGGTGTCTAGTTATTTCTGAACAAAATTCTACTATTCTTTGTCTTCTTATATTTAACCTAATCTTTATTGTTTGTTTGTAGACAATAGAGAGCAGTCCTTGTGGTGAATGCAGTGATGGGCAAGCAGTTAATTTCTCACAGCTTGTAAGCTTTTACTAAAATGATTCTGGCTTCATCTTCCTTTTCTCATTTACTTCTTGTTTCCCTCTACACTCTAGAGACTGTGTTCTCCATGTTCTCTTATCCTTTCAGAATGCCTGCATTGTAAAATCTTTGCCAATAGTCTGGTAGGATTAAGTTACAACTAATTGAAAATCAACTCATAAAGAAAATTTCAATTTCGTACTGAACTCGTACATTCTTTATCACTAATGTTTTAGTTTGTTGCAAACTTTTCTCCTTAAAAAGAAAGGCCAACTAGTTTCTGAAGTTACATATATTGACTTGTCCTTTTTATCTCCTTGTTATTTGCAGAACCTCATTGATCTGGCAGGTTCAGAGAGTTCAAAGGCTGAAACTACTGGAGTACGTCGGAAAGAGGGATCTTATATCAATAAAAGCTTATTAACCCTTGGAACTGTGAGTCCTTGAGTGCTCTTATTTTTGCATCGCCATTGACTTCCTTTATCCATTAGGATTACTTTTAAATTTCTTTAACTGTAAAATTACTGACATTTTTTTTTCATTCAATATGGATGCTTGTATCCAGGACAACCACTCAAAGGAATAAAGGATATCTAGGTCATATTTTCTCTAAGAGAGAATGAGTCTGTCCTTGGACTGATTTACTTGAATGCCAAAAAGTATTCGATTAGACCAATAGTTTTAGTCATAAAGTCTGATTGACAGAACCTTTTTGTTGCCTGAATACTCAATATTACTGCTAGTCTGCTAGATGTCAGAATCCATCTACATGAACTGAGAATGACTGAGCCTTTGGAAATATGAAAAAATGCTGAGTTGTCATAAGATGATCTGATAAAACTGTATTCTTAAAGGCTTTTGTTCGAGTCCCAATTTAATTTACAAATTTTCAATCATTCCTCTTGAGCAACCTATCTAGGTGGTTGTTCCATGTGTACTTTTCAATGAGATCACTAACATGAACGACATTTTGGCATCAGAGTTGATGCATTGGTCACAACAATAAATGTGAGAACCAAAGTAATATACCCTGTATGTTTGTACCTGACCCAGAAAAGGAATTATAAAAAGGATGACTGATATTTGATGGAATTTGTAAGCTGGCTGATAAGACAGAGACTTAGTGTAAATTTTGAGGCAAGGGAAGTTGCAACTAATAGAAACAATACCAATTCTAGTAAATGGAGAGAGGGAACCATCAACAACTTTGACATCAGGAGGCTTCGACGAAGTTTTTAGGGAGGACAAAAAGAGGTGTGCACTTGTTTTGTGTGAGGATCCACTCAGATCTGCAATTCAGCCAGATTTAATGGATATGATATTTGTGCCACAGTTAGATTTGAGATAAGATTTATTTGCATTGCAATTAATGATATTTTTCTTCTCCTTTCTCCTTTTTTGTTTGTCTAAAGTTTCTATCTATTTTTCGATTGTGAACCCCTTTTAGAATCATCTCGTTTTCAAAGGAGAAACCTTCTATATCCTCTTGTGATTTCAGATGATAATTAATGTGCAAAAAGTGCAAGGTTCACACTCAAGATATAACTCTTTCTACTAGGAAATACTATAAGTTAACTCTTTAAATAAAGTTCTGCAGTTTGAATATTGTGGATAACTCTTCAAATATAAAAAAAATAGGCAGCTATTAGTTTGACCCTTAATAGTGCTTATCTGAACTTGGGAGAATAAGATCCACATAATCAACCCCCAAAACCTAAAACTAATGGCTTGCTTTTGTTGCTGTTGCTTGCATTTGAGAAAATATAATTCCAATTCTAGTTCTACATGTTAACTTGCTAATGTGTCCGTCTTCAGGTAATTTCGAAACTAACTGATGAAAAAGCTTCACATATTCCATTCAGAGATTCTAAGCTGACACGGCTCCTTCAGTCATCTTTAAGTGGCCAAGGACGTGTTTCTGTAAGTCTATTCTTACATCTAAAGTACATTTGCAACAAGAAACTATATGAATATAGATCCAGCAAAGATCTAACATTTAACTTTAAACAACAATTAAAGAATTTTTTAATCTTTTGCTTCTGAATGGTGTTGCTCAGCTCATTTGTACAGTAACTCCATCATCAAGCAATGCTGAAGAGACACATAATACATTGAAGTTTGCCCATCGTGCAAAACACATTGAGATTCAAGCATTACAAAATAAGGTACGATATTGTTCTCATTAATTGTTTATATTCCAACTTGACAATATCCATCAACTCCTTAAGACCTATTTTCTGATTATCTACAGAAACTTGTGTGCTTTCTATTATGGTCTTGCATATCAGTTCTGCCTTCTATTGTCATCTTACATCACATTTCTTGTTATGCAGATAATTGACGAGAAGTCTCTGATAAAGAAGTATCAAAATGAAATTCGTAGCTTAAAAGAAGAGCTAGAGAAGTTGAAGAAAGGAATCATGAGCACTTCCAGAAAGGATGGAGAGGATGATATTTTCCTCTTGAAACAAAAGGTAGGGTTACTAGGGTAGGTTACAACCTTGTGAGTTTCTATGTTCTCTCTCTCTCCCCCTCCCTCCCTCCTTCACTTCCTCCTCCCTCCACTCCTCCCTTCCTCCCTCCCTCTTTACACTCTGACCTATCCATACTATGGATCCAAATATATAGCCTAAATAATTAGGCAATATAGGATAACTCCAACTGTAGGTGAAATGCGAATAACTATTCAAATCTACCCTTGTTTCTTATCTTAATTTCCTGAGTGATAGTAAATCATTTAGACCATTGACTCAATATGTCAAATCTATCCATAGAGAATGGTGGGAATTGTTGTCAGAATACATACCTTTCCTGTTTGGTGAAAGAATAAAACTTTGATGTTAAAGAAAGTGATGATATGATGCTGAGCATTGGTATGTTGATTGATGATAATTCTCTCTCAAAAACAAAATAGGACATTGAAAGTATCAACTAGATTGATTGGGTGACTTGCGTATCTAAATTTTACAATTCAGAAACTGTGTTTTTTATCCTGTCAGACTGAAATTATGAATATGCACTTCAAATAATGTATGCAGAACTGATATGCACTTGAAAAAAAGGAATCCAGTTTAGTGGCTTCATGCACCATACTTGTACATTCCTGGTGGCTCAATATGTACATTCTTTTCTCTCCTAAAAAATCTTTCAAATGCTGAATTTGCAACTAACTCAAGCAGGCATGCTTAGTCTCCATGGTATGAGGCTAAATTGAACTGATATGGAGAGGTTATGACATATTTCTCTCGCAATTAGCTATGTATTTATTGTTGTTTGGGAATATAAATGACAACTTAATTGGATCAATTTATGATTAAACAAATACAACAACAACAACAACACCAAAGCCTTATCCCACTAGGTGGGGTCGGCTACATGGATCATACGACTCGTTGATCCATGTTCATGAGATTCGACAGGATTTTACGCTGGCTGTTGGGGCCTAACACAACCCTCCTCCTTTATCCGGACTTGGGACCGGCTATAAAACATAGGCGGAGTTTTATGATTAAACAAATACATTATTTAAATTTGTTTCTCACCTTCTTGTTTGATTGAGATACTTCTTTATTTGAGAAGCTGGAAGACGGCCATAATAAGTTGCAATCAAGACTGGAACTGGAAGAAGAGGCTAAAGCTGCCCTTCTAGGAAGAATACAGAGGTTAACCAAGTTAATTTTGGTTTCTACAAAAGCAAATCATTCTTCAAGATTGCTCCATCAATGCCCTGGTATCTGGCGGAGACATTCTTTTGGAGAGGAGGAGGTTTGTCAATTCACCTTAATACTTAATAATATTATTTTGATCTATAGTTAATAGTACTTGCCAGAACTAGCTAATTTGTTTTAATGTGTTGGGGTGGTCCAGCTGGCTTATTTGCCATATAGAAGGCGAGAATTGATGTTAGATGATGAAAGCAGTGACCATCTTGTCCCATTAGAAGGGTTTATTGAAACCGGTGTTGATATGACGAATGAAGAGAAAAGGAGCCGGACGCATGGGATACTGAATTGGTTCAAGACAAAGGTATGCATGGAAGTATCTAATACACTTGATGATATTTGTGGTTGATTTTGCTGGTTCAGGACTGTTCTTTCCTACGTTATGGATTGGCCATCATAACATTAGCTCTGAAAGAGGCGAAAATTGTCTTTACATGTCTATGATATCTTTAAGTATATCCCATGCTCACACGAGGATATCCTCGAGTTCTATTTTAGTTGTTTAATTTTGTAAGGACCTCAAGCAATGTGCTTAACACCTGTCCCCTACAGTTTTTATGCACTATCATATATATGTACCAGTAAGGAAAAATGTCTCAACAATACAACAACAATAACAACAAAGCCTTATCCCACTAGGTGGGGTCGGCTACATGGATCATACGACTTCGTTGATCCATGCTCATGAGATTCGACAGGGTTTTATGCTGGCTGTCGGGGCCTAACACAACCCTCCTCCTTTATCCGGGCTTGGGACCGGCTATAAAACATAGGCGGAGTTTATCAACAATATGAATTAAAAATTAGAGTTTATCACATTTTGGGGATGATGTCTGCTGAATGGAATGAAAGTTCATTGTGTCGATTGTGCTAGCAGACAACAATGCCATCCATACACCAATCTGTACATTTTGTTGTCCCCGAAAGCTGAGTCGATCAACAAGTCGAAAGAAAGTTATCAGTGGAGCTAATAGAAACATGAGTTTGGAAAAATCTCTTCCTAAGGGTTAAGTTTTCAGTCATAACTTCTTCAACAGGCTGCCCCTTTTATATCAACTTGAATGTATCTAATAGCTGGAGCGATTTATCTTGGTTGAGATAAGCCATTTGACAGCATTAGTTAATTTTTCATACCTTTGTTATGTTTGGTTGTTAATTCTATAAACTTTGACGTCTGTGCTCAGAGGCAAACATTTCTTTAGTTGTATCTCATCACATCATGTAACCTAGATTTATTTTGGATGCAAAATATTGTTCTCAGAAGCGAGATAGTGCCCTGACAACATTTACGAGTTCTGATGGTGACAAATCTAGTGGAACAAAGTCCTTCACTACACCTTCTATGCCTCAAGCAGAAAGCATAAATTCTTTGTTTCCTGAAAATATTTCTGTTGATCGTGAGTCGGAGTCTAGGCCTGTCATTGTACATGTTGCTGATGATCTATCTTTGCAAGACACACCTATGGTAAGCAATTTCTAACAGTCTAGTAGTGTTGCAGTTTATATTCATTTTCATTTTCAATTCCAATTTATTATTGTTTCCAAAGAAAAATACCTCGCCCAATGGAAATTTGTATATTCGAGAAAGATTTCATCTAAAATTTATGTCTATTTCTTCTTTGAATAATGACTCACTTTTAACTATTGAATAATGAATAACTGAGTTTATTCAATTTGCAATAATTGTCTTTGAATCTGACTCGTTTTTATGTGATTACTATTACTATTTGTTTGTTTGATTTCAATATTGGTAAAACAACATGAACTGAAGTACAAAAATTTAATAATAATGAAAAATTAAACATGAAGTATTAATACTACTACATTTCTACATCATCATTAATTTGAGTAGGAACGATGACAAATCACTTGATCATGTTTAGAATTTCCAGAAGACCTAATTGTGGTTGTTGCTTCACTTGGCTTGTTGATGGCGGCCAAAGAAGTGACTGAACTTTGGTGAGGAGCTGTGTTCTCTTGTGCAGTCGAATAAGCTTGGAATCATTAAAGCGGGTAGATTCAGAACCCCTGGCGTAATCCATCAATGAAACACACAATCTATTGTGGTTCATATTTTAGAAAATTATTTTTGGAGAGAAGCCTGTAATACTCGGTGGTATAAGCCCTCACCGAACGACTACTTTGCTTGCGTTCCTTCAGTTGGTTGAATTGAAGGATACACAACAAGCTTTAGTTGTTTGTGCTTGGGGGATCTCCATATAGTCAAAGAATCTCTCAACTTCAGCCAGAAAGTGAAGGAAGTAGTAGATACTAGATATGAAATATGCCATTGAAGGATGGAAGGTCCATCCTCATTTTGAAATCAGGATGATGTGCTGCATTATGCCAGATTGGTGGGTCCTCAAAATTGTCGTCACTATCAGCCAGACATCGAAAGGCTTAGGCTCGATGAGGGGATCTTTGCTCATCACGGTCACACAAGAGTAGCTTGAGAGATTTCATGGAGGCGCGACAAAGTCTCCATCTCATTGTATCATGAGTAGGGTTGTCTTCCATAATTCTCAAATCTCTGGCACCAATTGGCGGAACACTTGGATCAAAAGATATGAGCATAGACCGAAATACTATCCAAGAATGCGTCAAATAAAATTATGCTATTTGAAAATAACGAATTCACGCTGTAAATAAGGATTAATTTTTGAAGCAAAGATGAAATATCTCTTCTCTATTCATTGGCACTTTTTGTTGATGAATTTCAACATTCTCTAATTTAGGAAATCAAAACAAAAAAAGGAAACATAAACTAAGACAACATGAAGTATTGGAAATAACTAATAAGCCAACTAATTAGCTCCAACTAATTAGTGGCATTATTATGATATGATTTTTTGAGGATCAACAATGGCCAAAATTGTGCTAGGATTTGTGGGACATTCTACATCATAAAAGGATAAGCCTTTCTTCTCCTATAGAAATCATTATTAATAGTTTGTACAAAAAATGCTATCAATTGAAATGGTATATCAGAAGTATCAAAAAATAACCTCCAAATAGTTCATTATATATTTGAGTACCAGTCAAAATGAATTGCATTTTTTTCTGCTGATGCGTGCTACTTGGCATTTCAGTTTACTAGGCTGTTAAAATTCTTACCTTCAGAAATCAGTTGACTTGTATTTGTAAATATGTCAGACCAGTGTTAAAACCATAGACCATATCGAATTATTGCGAGAACAATTAAAATTTCTTTCTGGAGAAGTGGCACTTCATTCGAGCGTTTTAAAGAGGCTTTCAGATGAGGCAGAAAGAAAGCCGAGAAATGAAGAAATTCAGGTAGTATTTTATTCCTTTCCTTAAATGACTTTAAAAAGGAATGCATTACTGATCCATTCCTTAACCTAAGATGGAGATGAAGAAGGCAAGGGAAGAAATTAAATCCAAGAACCAACAGATAGCTTCTTTGGAGAAACAGATGGTGAACTTCATGCCAACAACTCAGAACAGAATAGAAAATCTGGGTCATTCACCGGTAAAGTTAGATTCCTGAAATTTATGAAAACTTGGTGTCTTGAGAAGTCCTAGTTACTTAATTTGAAAATTGCAGTCATACGTTGAAATATTGGAACAATTAAGTGAGAAGTCTTTTGACCTTGAGGTATGTAGTCAAGAACCACCATTCTTTTATTTATTGTACACTAATGTACAGGGAAATATTGTCTCAGCATCATTATCTTAGATCTTCAGTTTGAGATGACAATGTTACAATGTATTCCAGGTGAAGATTGCTGATAACAGAGTCTTACGGGAGCAGCTGCAACAAAAAGTAAATTACATATGAATATTATCTTCTCTTTTATGGAATCTCTTCACACATCTATTTCTGATACAAGATCCCTTATCTCGATCAGGTACGTGAATGTGAAGAACAGCAAGAAATCATTACTTGCTTGAAGCAACAGCTTGTTCAAGCACTAGAGATAAAGGATTCCTTTTCAGGAAGTTCAAAATCACAGACTTTCTCTGTGGGAATTAATTTCGAGATGAATTCACCATCAAATACTGAAAAGCCAGCACGAGATGTGGCAGAAAACAAAACAAGATTGGTTTGTATCACCAGTGTTCATCTTTACTCACCAACTTTTAGATGTTGGCTTATCACACATCACTATATGAAAACAAAATTCATGTTAGGACAGGCGAAGTAGTGACAATTACTAGCTAAATACATTTTATGCGTAGTGGTTGGGGAGCCTGTAATGTGACTTCCTTGTTACAACCTGTATAGCCCACTTAGTATCCATTGCATTGGTTTATCATGAGTTCTCACATAATCAGCTATTAAATCACAATTCAAGGGGCAATATACCCTCAAGCGGACTCTCAATACAAGCTCCTTTACCCTTCTGTATAATCAAATTATGTAAAGCATTATGCTCATGTCTTAAAATTTAATATTTGATGCAAATAAAATTCATATATATGACTGAAACCTAAAGTAGTGGTCTCTTCGCATTGAGTCGTCAAATTTTGGCCAAACAATCCTTTTGTCCTTTATGATATTTTTTTTCCAATTTTCGTGTCTTTCTATGCCCAAGATGCTCTAGTTTTGTTGATGTTGTTTTGTATTCATTACAACGATAGGCTTTTGAAGTTGAAGAGCTCAGACAGAAGGTATCGGAATTAAGTGAAATGAAAAACCAGCTAGAAGTTCGGAACCAGAAGCTGGCCGATGATAGTGCATATGCCAAGGGATTGGCTTCTGCTGCCGGTGTGGAGCTGAAGGCACTGTCAGAAGAAGTCACAAAGCTCATGAACCATAATGAGAGACTGGCTGCTGAACTGGCTGCAGCCAAGAACTCCAGTCAGCGTAGAATGACCAATGGACCAAAGAATACCACAAGAGATGTCAACTTGAAGCGGCACGAACCGCCACCAACAAAGAGGGAAGTAAATCTGAGTTATGCAAGAGAGCTCGAAGCTACACTCGCTGAAAAGGAGCAAATAGAAGCTGAACTTCAGAAGAAAGTGGAGGAATCAAAACAAAGAGAAGCTTTTCTGGAGAATGAACTGGCTAACATGTGGGTCCTTGTAGCTAAGTTAAAGAAGCCCCAGGGAAATGAACCGAATATTTTGAACTTGACATAAGAAGGTTGTTCAAGAGGAGGGAGAGTCTTAGGTTTATTGTTCTCATCATACTGTGCCCAGCATTGGGCTTTTGTATGTAAAGGAAAATGTGTATATTTTCTTTGATTTGTAGTGTGAATTCTGTTTATTCCTATGTTACAATTCTCACCATTAGTTGTGTTCATAGATTGTCAGTGTAATTAGTGTAAGAATTGTGGAACAGGGCTCATTGAAAATATGGAACCAATGCAATTACCAATCTTTTGCAGTAGGAGACTTCTCCATTCTGAATGAATGCAACTATTACCGCCGACGCTCGCTGTAGGATACATGTTGTCGTGAATGTGGAATTTAATACAATTGACGTCGTCAGGATATGGAGAAACGATGACACCAATTCAGTTGGAAATTTCAGGTCTCCATGTCAGGTTTGTAGTGTGGTTCTTGGGAATTCAAGTTTGTGGGCATAAAATTGTCCGCGTCCACCTGTTAGGCAATGCACTCTTTGTTGGTAACAAAAGGTCCTCCAAATGCATGGGCATCTAGATAGACGATTGAAGCATCCAACATGCCCGAGCAACCCTACGTGCATCCTTTCTTCCCTGGTTGATGGTACTCGAAAATAAATTACTTTGTCTTCCACCTAAATAAAAACCATTAACTAGTGAAGTCTAGTTATGCTTCGATTCTGTTATAATTAATGGGACTACCGAATAATTATTTTACGAGGAAAGCATACTAGAATTTGTACGTTTATTTGATACGAATTCTAAACTTCACGGGAGTCTCTACTTCCTCCAAACAAAAAAAAAAAGGAAGACATTGGATGTATGCAATAAACATTGACACACAATCATTCCATTGAGTGAACCGTTATTGAACGTCTTTTTGTGATTGTAGAAATATTCCAGATTTTACCAAGGTGCCGATGATACTTCTCTTCATTTTGTATTCTCTTTTTCCTTTTTACTTTTACACTATTCTTTTATTATTTTGCAAAATTATATTTCTTTCAACATTCGAAATGATATTTAGAGTATTTCATATCAATAAATTTTCGTTTTAATCAATTTAAATATTAAATTATATTAAATCAATTGATATGAAAGTAAGTTGGTGGCTAAGTCACTTCGGCCCAACCGGATTAAATTGAGATTGAATCAGTTTGAATCAACTCTGGTCGACCCGGTGTGCACAGAACAAAAACTCATCACACTTAGGAGCTGTTTGATATGAGGTAACCTAAATTAATTATCGATTATTTTATTTAAAATTTTCAGGATCCACCATATTATCTCGTTTGGCTGCGACAAATTATCGGTAATTTTAATTGCACTCTCACTAGTAATCCAAATAGCAAGTATGAGAGGTGTCTTTCCAGATTACCAATTGCTTGGCATGCATTTTGACAATAAAAAATATTAATTTTAAATATTTTATTAATAAATAAATATCATCCAATCTCATCTTCTCTATTATTTAATTTCTTTATAAATAACTTTTAATTTTGCCTCATCTTATTTTTACTATATTCATTTTTTTCTATGTTTTTCTTTGTTTATTTATAATATTATGTGATGAAAATCTAAAATATTTTAAGGATATTTTGATAATTTATTTTTTAGTTATTTTAATCATAACTTATATTATCAATACTTGTCAAACACTATAATATGATATTATCGGTAACTTAAATAGTGACAATCTATCTAAGTGGTGATCTAAATTACCGGTAATTAAATCGTTAATGCGCCAAACGACCACAAAGGAAAGAATGCATTAATTATAATGTTGATAATACAAATATATATATATATATTACCTTAATGCATGCAGTAATGTGGAAGCATATTACAAAAAATCCCTAATATATATACAGGCATGCAATTTATTATGGCGCACGACGATTCTTGATTTCTTTCAATCATTCCATAAAATATTTCGGATCGTTATCGAGGGATGCAATTACGTGCGATGTCACCGGGCTCATCTCGTCGTTATTTCCCTGAGGAAGAAAAAAAATTATGTTAGTTAGTGTAGTAGAAGTGGAAATATATTACGGAAATCCCTGTGATTTAGCTTATGCAATTACTATCATGCAGGATTACTTGCAATATACCCGGCCTGAGACGGTGATTGAAAAATGTCTACGTTCCTCAAGAAAAAATTCCCAGTATAAATTCCCATGCACAGCGTCCTTCCTCTCTCATCCCCTCCAAAACACCATCACCATCTCCTCCTCCTCATTCATTAGAGAATAATGTCGTTCGAAGACCTTTACCACGAGATAGCCGGCCACAGATACGTCCCTCCGGAGATCTCCGAGGAGAGCCAGAAGCTGCACTTGAGCTTCTTCTTCGGCACGCTGTTCCTGGTGGTAGTCTTCTCGCTGTACATGAGCTACTTGTCAGCGGTGCAGAGCCTCTTCTCCCAGGTCAAGCTCCTCTTCCTGGCGTCGTCGCTGTTGCTGCTCCTGGCCGCCCGGTTTCTCTCCGGCTCCAAGTGACGGCCGGCTTCTTCATACATGCGGGGCCCTGGAGGAGGAAGTCATTGCGCAGGGGAGGTCTAGGATTTGGTCTTTTGCAGTCATGCAGCAGTAATGTGCATGGCCTTATTATAGATATATATATGGAATAATTAGTTCTGTATTTGCAGAAGAAAGTTCTCCTCTTTCACTAGTCTTATCAGGTTTTGCGTGTTTTAGGCAGATAAAAAGTTAATTGGATGCTTAAGATATCTATTTTCAACTTTTTCTTCTTTATTTATCTTAGAATCAGGTGCAACTAGGCATATCATGTCTTTGCTATCTTTGCGATCTCGAGAATGTAATCAACATAAATTTTTGATATGGATTATCCTCCACCATAATCGTATTTTTTATCTAAGGTGTATAACCAAACGCTCATCGAAGTAGATATAGACGAAATAATTAAATTATCTATAGATAGTACAATGATGTTGTGAAAAATACATTATCTTTAATCTTCTTTGTTTTTATTGTCAACACGAAACTTAATCCTTGAAAATATCAAACCGAAACAAAAGAGTACATAAGATATATTAACGTAAACTTTAGACGATCAAATATTAAATAGAGGCGGTGTCGCAAGATGTTACGGTTTGTTAAATTCGTTCACGGATGGAGCTGTGGCTGTAGGACGATCGATGGAATGCACGTAGTAGTTTCAGGGAATTGAAGTGGGAAGGGGACCTCATAATACTCTCTTAGGTCCGGAGAGATGAAGTTTCTAGCCAACCTCTGCCCATATATACACAAGGCATTGGACATTTTCTTCTCTTATTCCACAGTTTTTTTTTTTCTTAACTTAGTCAGAAACAATGTTCGAGAATCTATCAGCATATTATCCTTGGACAATCATTGAGGTTTTGAATTTTGTTTTATCGAATAACATTAAACAATTATTAAGATGAAGTCACCTGAAATTCTTGTCTTTAGCTTACAATATTTGACGGAGAAATAAGTAACAAAGAAAATCACGAATGGGCAAAGGACAAAGGTGAACTTTCCTCTCCCCAAAATCGATTTTCATCTGAAATGCCACTCTTTTTTGGTCCTTTCCAGTTCCTGTCTGGGAGCTGAAATCTTGGTAATAAAAGTTGCATAGAGGAACATGGCTGGTTCCAAGGAAAAAAAACTTCTTTCTAATTCAGTGAAAGCTATTATCTGCTTCGTCACAAAAATATTCCCAACCCCTTGGCCAAACTTAAGTGCTAGCATTAACGATTTTCCAACTAAAACTATCACACGTCTTCATCCTGTATGGTCAGTTCGTCATCTGCTGTAGCAGGTGATTCAACCTCCATGGTGATATTATCAGTTGACTCTTCAACTTCAGGTGCTTTGCTTCCATCAACCGTGTGGTTTGTGCCTGTAACATTGAACGCGGGGTTCTGCTGTTTCTCCATCATTCCAGATATTGCTAGTTTGGGAGACCATTCAAGAACGTCATCGATAATGTTGTAAACTTTCTTCTGATATCTGCAAAGACAAAACATATTGTCACCAAACCGTTCATAACAGACATAAGAACATTAAAGAAACAATTAACCAATACAGATAACAGAAAAAACACAGTCCAGCAGGAATAATTTGGTTCAAAATTGTGGGGCAAATGAAAGACAAAATTCTATAAATGTAACTGACCTTGCTCTAGCAGCTTCGTCTGGGGCATGATGCCTCAGCAACAGTATGAACAACATTGAAACAATCGCATAGGCAAGTCTGGAGGTCCACTTTGGGGGCTCTCCATCATCTTTCTTGGGCCAAAACCGAACCAACTCTCTAAAGGTTGTTTCCTCTTCATTGATATTAGGGAAAAACCAGACCCGCTTTCCCAGAATGATCCAGATAATACCAAAAATTGCACCTCTCACTGCAGGTGAAATAATGAATCAGATAACACAAAACCAACATTGGCAGCTTGACGCAGCAGCAAGGAATTCGATATAGAAATTTAAATAAAGCCAAGAGCAAACCCTAGGCCCGATGAACGGTGTTCTATTATACCGTGCAAGTAAGCCTATGTTACGCTTAAAAGAACTGCAAAAATCAGATGTCGATGTCCTCGGATTCAAGCGGACGATAATCGACAAATAAACTAGCAGGAATCCACCAGCACCTTAGAAGAAATCTAAGGTCAAGATCGTACGCACACGAACTCAGAAATTCAGAAACCTCTGAACTGGAACTTTAATTAAAGAGATAAAGATGTTTTTTTAACTCTTACAAGTCAGACCAATATATAGGAACTCACAACTTGCAATATTATTAGTACTAGGACTCCTATAGCAAAAGGAAAACACAATCCCACCAGCATTAGGACTCTTATAACCTAATAGGAAATAAACTAACAGGAAATAAACTAATAGGAAATAACAATCCTAATAGCATTAGGACTCCTAAGAAAAATAAACTACAAAGGAAATAACAATCCTATCAGCATTAGTACTCCTAACAGATTCTTCAAATCTGAATCAAACTAAGTTGTTGACCACTAGAATTCTGTACAACAGCAGAATTCTCTCTTTTCTTGACAACAAGATCTACATCAGGCTCCCCTGCTTGAAAAGAGCTCGACCTCGAGCTTGGTAATAGCATACCTGGCGGATGGTACATAAAGAGATCTGAAACATTGAAGGTAGATGAAATTCCCAAGTCTGCTGGCAGGTCGATGATATAAGCATTATCATTGATACGCTTCAAAGCTTTGCAAGGACCAAACTTCTTGTTCATTAATTTATGATAAGAACCAACAGAAAATCTTTCCTTTCGTAAGAACACCATAACAAGATCATCTTCTTTGAAAACTAATTTCCGTTTACCCTTGTCAGCACGCTCCTTATACTTAGCATTCGATTCTTCCAACTTCTTGGTTTCTTCATGGATATGTTGGATACGCTTAGCCATATTGTCAACAACAATACTTTTGCGCAAAGTTTCAGATAAATTGATGAGGTCTACGACCTGGCGAGGCATTCTACCATAAACAATTTCAAACAATAACATGTCATCCAATCTAGGAATTGAAAATCTATACTTGATTGTGATCTTGTTTATAGCTCTACTATCAACACACATTCTCCATGTGCTATCCTTTTTTGGTACAAGGAGTGCTGGTACTGCACATGGACTCATGCTTTCTCGAACAAATCCTTTCTTTATTAATTCATCCACTTGATCTTGTAAAATCTGATTTTCTTTTGGACTTAATCGGTAGTGAGGAAGGTTTGGAAGACTTGAACCTGGTATTAGATCAATATGATGTCGAATGTCTCGCATGGAAGGTAATCCCTCAAGTAATTCTTCAGGAGTGATGTCTTTGAATTCTGAAATTAAATTTTGGATTGCCTCTGTAGTGTGTTCTTGATATGAAGGAACCTCCCCCATGCACATAAGTGCATAAGCCTTTCCACGATCTTTTACCTCAGAAATGAACTCATCTGCCCGTTCAACCAAGTAGCCATTCTTCAAGCTATTTTCTTTAATTACTGAATCATGTTGTAAACTCCGCCTATGTTTTATAGCCGGTCCCAAGCCCGGATAAAGGAGGAGGGTTGTGTTAGGCCCCGACAGCCAGCGTAAAACCCTGTCGAATCTTATGAACATGGATCAACGAATGGCGTCGTATGATCCATGTAGCCGACCCCACCTAGTGGGATAAGGCTTTGTTGTTGTTGTTGTACTGAATCATGTTGTAATGGTAATAAAGAGATGCGTTTTCCGTCTTTAGAAAACTTGTAGATGTTGTCTCGCCCTAAATGGGTTGCATTAACATCAAATTGCCAAGGACGACCCAAGATGATGTGGCTTGCATCCATATCCAATACACCACATGTGACCACATCCTTATAACTCTTGCCAATTGATAAAGATACCTTACACAATTGTGTAACTTCTTTGTTAGTGCCTTTGCTAATCCAACTAACTCTATATGGTGAAGGATGAGGTTCTGTTTTCAATTCCAATATGTTCACCATTTTTTTTGAAACTATGTTTTCAGAGCTCCCCCACTATCAATAGACTTTACAAAGTTTACCTTTCACTGTGCAATGGGTTTGGAATATTTTATGTCGCCAAGGGTCTTCTTTCTTAGGCATTAATAATAGGCGTTGCACGACACTCGAAAGATGTTCTCCATCTTCATCAGCACAAATTTCTTCTTCAATATCATATTCATCATTAGCCTTTTGATCATCAGTTTCTTCTTCATCCTCTATTATTCGTGCTGAATGGAGTGCTGGACATTGTGGACACTCATTGGATCAGTGGCCTAATTGTCTACAACGATAGCAAACAATAGAATTGGACTTCCCATATGAGTTAGAAATCCTCTTAACATTATCAACACCCGCAAGTTTTGATTTAGAGCTGGCTAAACTTTTGTCAGCACTTCCAACTTCTTCAATTGTAGGAAGTTTTGATGAATTGCGTGGACTTGCCATAGTCTCAGCAGAACGAAATTGTGCCTTGGCTCCTCGTTCTATTTGACGTTCAGCAGTTTCTGCCAAGGTGATTGCAGTGGCCATGGTGCTAGGAGTTTGCATCTCTACTTTGTCTCTGATGTTAGACACCAAACCATTTAAGTATCGAGCCACCTATTGTGGTTCTAGTTCAACCAAGTTGTTGCGAGATGTTAGATGATCGAATTCCCTTGTATAGTCCCGCACTAGCCTTCCACCCTGTCTGCAATTCTGTAACTGTTGATATAGAGTCTGTTGATAGTTTGTTGGAAGATAACGATCCCACAACATTTGTTTCATTTTCCTCCAACTCCGTATTGGTTGTTTATTTTTCTACACTCGCAAAGACTGAATTTGCTCTCACCACGCAGATGCTCCTCCTTTTAAATGATATGCCACCAATTATGCTTGCTTATGTTCTGGGATTTCCATGTACTCAAGGAATCGTTCGACCTCCAAAATCCAATTCAAAAAGTCTTCAAATGGTAGATGACCATTGAAGTGGGGCAATTCCATCTTCATCCTAAAATCAGGTTGTCGATGTGCAAAATTTCCTCTTGGTTCAACAACTAACTCTTCTTGACTATCACTGTCCACCGAAGAAGTGGCTGTTCATTGTCGTCGATTTTCTTGGATTCCTTCTGGTTGGACACGTGTCTGAATAGGACCTTGATTCATAAGCAATTTTTCGATGGCAACAGTAAGGAGATCTACCTTTGCTTTTAATCCTTCAAACTCTTTTCTAGTTGGAATATCAGCCATGATATCTTCCTCGCTCTGATACCACTTGACGCAGTGGCAAGGAATTCGATATAGAAATTTAAATAAAGCCAAGAGCAAACCCTAGGCCCGATGAACGGTGTTCTATTATACCGTGCAAGTAAGCCTATGTAACGCTTAAAAGAACTGCAAAAATCAGATGTTGATGTCGCCGGGTTCAAGCGGACGATAATCGACAAATAAACTAGCAGGAATCCACCAGCACCTTAAAAGAAATCCAAGGTCAAGATCGTACGCACACGAACTCAGAAATTCAGAAACCTCTGAACTGGAACTTTAATTAAAGAGATAAAGATGTTTTTTTAACTCTTACAAGTCAGACCAATATATAAGGACTCACAACTTGCAATACTATTAGTACTAGGACTCCTATAGCAAAAGGAAAACACAATCCCACCAGCATTAGGACTCTTATAACCTAATAGGAAATAAACTAACAGGAAATAAACTAATAGGAAATAACAATCCTAATAGCATTAGGACTCCTAAGAAAAATAAACTAAAAAGAAAATAACAATCCTATCAGCATTAGGACTCCTAACAGATTCTTCAAATCTGAATCAAACTAAGTTGTTGACCATTAGAATTCTGTACAGCAGCAGAATTCTCTCTTTTCTTGACAACAGGATCTACATCACAGCTCATCTTAAAGTCCAAACCGCAGCAATAAAACAGTAACCCCACAAAAAAAAAAGGATGGGAAGAAAATGAGTGCACAAGGTTTGAGGAGTTTGATGTCCCATAGTAGATATTGTAAATGCAGCTCAGCCAAGCAGGAAAGTGTGCATATACATGTGTATAAGAAAATGAGTGCGCAAGGGTTGAAGAGTTTGATGTCTCATAATAGATATTGCAAATGCAGCTCAGCCAAATAGGAAGTGTGTATACATGTGTATCTATATAGCGCGATTACATCTACAACCACTTATATAAATGTGTAACCCCCTCCTCACATATGGTTCATGTAATCTTAACATGTGACAATTATGATATGAGGGCCATACATTAAGTGAGTGGCTGTACGGTGCACCGAGAGATTATTTGGATGCACCTTACATAATCTCTCTCTATGTGTGTGTGTGTGTTTTAATCTTCTCGAATGATTTTCCAATAATCATTTGCAATAATTCTTCATAATCATATAGGTCTAGGGAAAATGGGGCAGCAAATGTTTCCTTCATAAAGTTTGCCAGGTTTTTCAAGCGAATATATGCTATGCTATTTTGAGTAAAAAATATATCAATAAAAAAATGACGGTTTAATATCATAAAAAATGTAAAAATGAATCTTCATGACAAAGGTAAAATAACCAGAGAACTATTAACGAACCACTAAAACCTTCAAGCTACCGCCACCTGCCTTTTGCTAGTCTTACCAAACGAATTAAAAGTTAAAGATAATTAAGAATAATACAAAATTGACATTATGATGCACAACTTACAAAGAAGAAGTGTTACAATGAAGAGTAGAGCTCCAGCACAGGAATAGAGGACGACAATCTTGCATTGATATGGGTATATAGGAAACAAACACACAGCTAATGCCACCAATGGCCAGAGGAATGAAAGAATTGTTTGCCACAAACTTATCCTTTTCATAAATGTCCAGGCAAAAAATCCATCATTTTCAGAGAACATTTGTTCCTGAAAAAGAACAAAAAAATAGGTTTCAGGTACACTTTTATATTACACAAATAAATTAAAAAACATCATACCTTGTAATCCTCGACCAATTTGATAAAAAAAATTACAAATTTTATGAAATGCACAATACATGAACTTAAACTAAGATCCATCTTTGGAAGAAATAACATTTTTCAGTAATTTTAAAGCATCAACAATGTATGAAATATGTGGACATAACCATTTCGTATTCAAGAATAACTATTCAAGATTAATTCCAAAATGCCAAAATAGGTGCAAAATGCAAAATCATGACTAATATCGTTCTACAAAACAAAGACTATGTTATCTTCCGGACTTGAGATCCGGATGCAAACTAAGATTGATTGTTTCAAAGTCTAGAAGTAGATTTGATTACAACATATTTTTCATCATAACCATTAATAATTGATGTCTAATCATAAGGAGTAAAAACATGAAATTTAATGGACATAAAATACAAAAAAAAGGTGTTAATAATGCCTTGAATCCTACCCCAACTGTCCACAAGACACTCAAGTAAAAGACGCCCTCGCACTACGGGGCTTTCACTGCCCGGTAAATAGGCCTAGGGGGGGGGGGGGGTGGTGGTGGTGGTGTCAAGGGGGGATCCAGGGGGGTCCCCTGCTGGGGGCATGGGGGGCGGAGCCCCCTGGGCCGAAATATGGCATATTTTGTATGTGATTCTAAATTGATTTATTTTTTTTCTCTATTCCTGTAATTGTGTATGTACAGTGACCTTTTTTAATTAAATTGGATGAATGCAAAAGGCATCCATCCTTTATCCTCTCAAAATTTTTTTGAGGGATTAATTCCGAGTCATAGTCAGTTTGTAATTCTAAAGGGAGTGCCTATATAAACTCTCTAGGGGTCCAAACATAAAATAATTTTATTTGTAATCCTCTTTTGTTTTCCATCTAATAAAATTCGGTGTCACCTTAAAATTCTCGTGCGTTTGTTCGGTGTGTAATATCTCTCGTACAGAAACCCTAACAAAAAGTATAGAGGAAACATGAAATTACATAAGAAACAAAGAAAAAGTAGACATTGACAACATATTGGTTTCAAGCACTTGAGTCTCCATTTAATTTCTGACTTATAAGGTACAAAACCTATGCCAACCTTTAATTGAGAAGGAATAACTAGGATACTTAAATACATCCAAAATCAAGGAAAACTGTTCATGATCAGCGGACGTTTTATTCTCATAAGGTTGTTCCATAACTTGTAAAGTAGCAATGCTTAACTGTTCAAAGGAAAACTTTGTGAAAGTTTGTTCCAAGAGGAATACTAATCTAGAGTAACTCTTGTTATGATGGTGGAATTGATATGGAAATGAGACAAATTAATCTAATGATCTGAACTGATCAAAAATTGGGATTCAGCAAGAATTTTAGAGTAACACGAATTCTAATGTGAGTATCATCAAGCCTAAATTTTAGGAAAGCAAGAGGAATTAGCATAAGACACTGAAGCAACAAAATAATGAACTCAATATCGATGAGTGGTTTGATTAAGGAATGGGGGAGTAATCACTGACTTGCTTTGTAGAGATATATACATTCTTGTAATGTAAGGTTCTTATCAATAAAATGGACCGCTGACAAAATGCCTGCTATCCTCTTTACCCTAAAACACACAAACACACACACACACACACACACATCAACAAGCATGTACTCACATCAACAAGTGTATACTCACATGCACTAGCTTCCCCATGAATCATAAGCCCTCACTGCTAATGAAATGCAAGAATCCTTGATTAATAGAAACTAAAAGGGAGCTTAATATAAGTACGCTTTCATTTTGGAATTGTTTATCTTGCTTTTTTAGAAGAATTTTTTTATCTTGTACCTACCTTTGTAAACATTAGGAAGCATTTTAAACACAAGCAGATTAATCACTGAGGAAGAGCATAGAAGGATGAACAAAATCACAATGATTGAAAATTCAATTGAAAGCAGTAGCTTTACCAAGTGTATCTCCAAATGTGCTGGCCATGATGACAACTTCTTTTTTCCAGGCCTAACAGTTTTAACCACACGATCACATCTGACCAAGAGATTTTTTCTTAGAAGGGTATTAACTATATCTTCTGCTTCTAAATCTTTATCGGATAATAAAATTTGCTTGACTTCAGGATGATTTCTCAGGAAGACTGTGAAATCCTTTCCTCTAAAGTACTCAACCCTGGTTTCTTGCAAAATTGCCCATCGCGATTCTAGTTGCTTGTTGTCTCTGACCTTCTCGGCAAATGTCTGAAACACATCTTTTGTTGAAGTTGGCTTCTGGAAAAAACAATAGCCTGCATTAGAGATCAGCCAAAATAAATAATCATGCCCAATGGCCTACAAGGAAATAAGTGTCACCCTCTTCATCATACTATGAAGCCAAATATGTTTAAGCCATGATCCGCGCCCGTAGAAATAGAGTTTTACCAACAGGAATCTCTATTTCTGCTTAGAAGATTCCAATTGGCAAGATTATCCACATTTGTTGGGTTCTGTAAAGGAGTATAAATGACACAATGAGGAATTTAAGCTAAATGATCTGAAAGTTGTGTCCCATAGTAATGTCTAACAACAGCACATCTAAAGCCGTCTCAAGTTAACATTTGGGAAAAAAAAACCTCTAAACCTTCATGGAATTACAACACGTGCATAACGAAAAAAATTATAGGAGACATGAATCGGCTAAACAATCTAAGTTCGACGCTATAAATCTCCCTTGAAGATTCACAAACAACTTTCAACAGAACAAAGAATCAAATTTTGAAGTATATTCTTCAGATCATTCGGCGAATCAATCTCTTGGAAGCCAAGGAATTGGGATGCCGAGTACGCCCAGCAAATTGATACGCCCGCCACGACCGGGATCGGCTAGGTTTTGTGAGAATCAAGGAGACGCCGGGATGAGGGAGGGATTGCTTACGGGTTTAGCAGTGCCGTCTTCGCCGCCGCCGCCGCGACGTCGTCGAGCTGTCATCACCGGGGATGACCACCGAAGACAGAGATCGAGGAGCACGGGTGCGGTAGGGTTTCAAAGAGGTGTTCGATCGACGTCCCAAAGAGACGAGAAAGGGAAAGGACGGGAGAAGTGACGGGTGCTCTGTTGTGTCTCATATGTTACACTTGCACATGATGATGTCAATAATAATTAATTAATTAATAATACATATAATAACTACATCCAGAAATGAATAAATAATTTTTTCTCCGACATTTATGACGAAACATAATGGAGAGTTCAAAAGGTCTCAGACTCGACTTTTGAAATCCGAGTTATTTGAAAATTTAGGGGTGTAAAACCAACTTAAGAAACTTCTCACATCCAAAAAAATAAAATAAGAAAGTTAAATTCTATAAATTTTTTTAATAAATTGAAATCATAGTTTAAATTAGAATCTCATAAAGAGATAATAATGTTCGAGAATCTCATTTTTTATTTATAACTATTTTATTTTTATACTATTAATTCTTGAATTATTATTTCTTTGTTATTGTATGATTTAATATTCTTCTATTACATCTTAAAACTTAGTGCCAAGTTTTATATTTTAATTATAATATTAAATGTATTTACGTTTATATTTTATTATTTGAATTTTAAAAATAATGTTGTATTGGTCCAATTCCAAAATAAATTAATACTCTAGATGATGTTTTTTCTACTTCTTTTATACAAACAATTTAGGATAGATTTTAGTTTTTTTAAATCAAGCTGAGAAATGTCAAATGGTTTTTAGAAAGAAAAAACTGATCACCCCTAGGAAAATTATTGTAAAGTTTACTTATATTATTTTTTACTTCAAATTAAATTAGTTAACAGTTAATTATTCATACAGAGAATATGAGAGCTATTTTATTGTTTTGTGGCCATGGGCATTCAGTAGATAGCAATGCAAATACATATTAGTTAATATACTTTAAATATATTATGTGTGTTTAAGCACTTTATTCTTCCAAACACAAAACACATGCAAAAAACTAAAAAAGAATTTATTTCACAATTGTTTATACATACTAGCAAATAATATAATTGGGTACTGGGAGGCCTAAAGGTAAAAACATCTTAATATCAATTAAAAAATTAATACTTTTTAAATATGCACCTTTTGAGCTCTAAAAACAATAATTCAATCAATACATTTATATTTTAAATAAATTATTATTCAAATGCACAATTAAAGAAAGATATTATAATATGACAATAAAGGTAATACATTTATATTCCTCTGTCTAGTCATAAGAACGACATCCTTTTCACCAGAATGTTTCCAAAGGGAAAATAAAATTCAGAACGGCAATACTATGTAGATGCAGTGACTTATGTCAGATTTCATAATATGATGTGTTTATGTGCAATTTTAGTGGAAATGTTGATGACTACATAGTTTTTTATTATTCTAAATCAATAGGTTCCGCATTTTGGTATTAATTTATATGCCCATGGAATATTCATTTGTGGCTTTGTCTTCATTGTTGGTCGTCGTCATGGAATATTCATAAAGTTTGGTTTATATATTATAAGAATTTATACAGCCATGGTTGCATGTTTTCATGTATTATAAGAATTTCCATAAAAATTAGTTTGTATGTTGCAGAAAATGTCAATTCCAAAAAATCGTAAATGGATGTATAATAACATTCGCGGCCGCAGAGAACTTACTCATGAATTTATATGTGGAGTTGAAGAATTTGTACATTATGCATGTCAATCACAAATTTTCTTAAGTGAAGGAACCATAAGATGTCCTTGTTTGAAGTGTTCTAATGAAAAATTATTAAAACATGAATTAGTAAAGGTTCACTTATATAAAAAAAGATTCAAACCCAGATATTGGTATTGGACAAATCATGGGGAAGAACAACTTGATATGACAACTACAGATGCACACAATGATAGCAATGATATGTTAATGGAGGACAATATATCTAGCAGATATGAAAATTTAGTATATGATGTCGCTGCTACAAATTTTGGTAATTTCAAGGATTTGGATGTCATCGAGGAGTCTCCTCATTCAGAAGCTGAGGAATTTCTGTTAAATGCTTCAAGTCAACCAATATGGCCTGGGTGCAAGACACGTTGAGATGTATCACATTGCGAATGTATGACATGCATGTTTTGATTCGTTTATGGAGATATTAAGGGAAGTAGCCCCATCGAACTCGAGAATCCCATTGAATTATTATAGAACAAGAAAGTTGGTTTCTAAACTTGGTCTTACATCTAGAAAAATAGTTTGTTGTGTGAATGGTTGTAGGTATACGAAGAACAAGACATAACAAGACAATGTCAATTTTGTGGCGCTGAAAGTTATAAACCATGCAAAGCCAATAGCAAAAAAAAAGGAAACTCCAATGAAAAGAATGCATTATTTACCTCTTATTCCGAGACTTAAAAGGTTATATTCCTCGATTAGTTCAGTAACGCAAATGCGATGGCATGCTGAACATATTATTAAAGAGGGAGTAATGTCTCATCCTTCTCATGGTGAAGCATGAAAACATTTTGACAAATTTTTTTTTGAATTTGCATCTAATTCTCGAAATATTAGGCTTGGTTTATGTGCTGACGACTTTGCCCCATATAATAATTCGGCTTCTCCTTATTCTTGCTGGCCTGTGATAGTTACTCCATATAATTTGTCTCCTGAATTGTGCATGACTGCTCCATACATGTTCTTGACTTGTATTATTCTGAGTCCTTATAGTCCTAAGAGCAAGATCGATGTTTATTTGCAGCCACTAATTTATGAGTTGAAAATACTATGGACAGGTGTTTTAACATATGATGTTTATACAAAAAAAAATTATTATGAAGGTCGCATTAATGTGAAAATAAATGACTTTCCTACATATGGAATGTTGTCTGGATGGATGACTGTGGGCAAATTAGCATGCCCATATTGTATGGGTCAAACTAAGGCATTCACTTATAAACACGGAGGAAAAAATTGCTAGTTTGATTGTCATCGTCAATTTTTGCCAAGTAATCAAGTGTTTACAAAAAATAAAAGTGCATTTAAAAAGAAAACAATTGTGAATGATGCCCCTCCATCAAGATTGTCAAGACATGATTTGAGTGAAATTGTAAGCAACTTTAATAAGGTTACTGAAGTGCAAGTGATCAAGCACGAATTTATCATAATTGGACGAAGCAAAGTATATTTTGGGAGTTACCATATTGAAAAGACAATCTCATTAGACATAACTTAGATGTCATGCATATTGAAAAAAATATTTTTGATAACATCTTCAATACAATTATGGATGTGAAAGACAATGTGAAAGCAAGAATGGATTTAAAAGAAACTTGTCACCGACAAAAATTGGAGCTTATTAGTTTGCCAAAATGGTAAAATGATAAAATCAAAGGCAAAATATACCTTTACAAGAGAGCAAAAGAAAGTTGTTTGTCAATGGGTGCAAGATTTAAAGATGTCAGATGGTTATGCTTTAAATTTGTCTAAATGTGTGGACATGAAAGAACTACGATTAATTGGAATGAAAAGTCATGATTGTCATGTGTTCATGCAAAGTCTACTTCCAATTGCTTTTTCTCTATTGTTAGATCCCATATTAAAATTTTTAACTGAATTGAGTCAATTTTTTAGAAACTTGTGTTCAACATCTTTGACAGTAGAAAACATGAATCAAATGGAATAAAATATTCTAGTGATTTTGTGCAAATTGGAAAGGATATTTCCATCGGGTTTCTTTGATTGTATGGAACACTTACCAATTCATTTACCTTATGAAGCTAGAGTTGGTGGGCCAATTCAGTATAGATGGATGTATCCATTTGAAAGATATCTTAATAGGATAAAGAGAACCATTAAGAATAAAGTTCATGTGGAAGGTTCAATGTGTGAAGCTTATTTGACTCAAGAGATATCTTATTTTTATTCATATTTCTTTGAGTCTCATGTGAAATCAACGAGAACAAGAGTTGGACGAAACAATGATGTGTATGAAAATATGTCAATGGAGCCAACTTTGTCAATTTTTAACCAATGTGGTCGGGCTTATGAAAAATCAAAACAACGATGGTTACATGACATAGAGTTGATTATATGTTGTATTTTCAGCACATTTTTAATAGATTCAATATTCCAAAGGAACATTCTTATGAAAGAATTCAAGCCAATTATGATGTTTAATTTGTTTAAATTATTTGCTAGTAAATTCTCTTATTAACCTTATTTTATTTCTAGGTTCATCATCCATCAAATATGGTTAACAATTCTTATTTACATGATCTAGCATGGGGGCTTAGTAGATCAGTGACATCTTGGACAATGTACTTTGTAAATGGATATAAATTTCACACAGATACTTGGTCTCGTGACAAGAAGACAATTAACAATGGTGTGTGTCAAAGGCACAAGCGAGAATGTAGATGAAAATGACTATTATGGAATATTAACATATGTGATTGAATTAGAGTATCCGGGGGATCCAAGAAACAAAGTTGTCCTTTTTGAATGTGAATGGTTTGATCCTAAGATTAATCGAGGTACAAGAATGCATAAAGATTTTAAAATTGTGGAGGTGAGGCACACTAGGCGATATGAGAGATATGATCCTTTTATTATCACTTCCTCCGCAAGACAAGTTTACTACGTTCCATATCCTAAGGATAAAGGATAAAGTATAATGGTGGGTGACAATAAAAACTAAGGCAAAAAGTAGAGTAGAAATTGAAGGTGCAATGGAAATTGCCTTTCAAAATGATAATATATCTTTTGTGGATCCAATTATTGATGGTGGAACTCAATGAAGATTTATGCGATGGTAATGAGATTTTTTATGTCGTCGAAGATGTTGGTACCAGCAGAAAACATCTATTAGTGATGAAGATGTATATGTAACCTCGACTTCTTCGTCTAATGAATCAATATCAAATAGTGATGAAGATAGTGACTGAAATATTTTGTGAGTTTATGAATCATTGAGATTGTTAATTAGTTAACATCTGTTAATTGATTTTATATTTTTGTTCTATATTATTTAACTTAGAATTCTTCTAAAAAAACTCATGTGTTTCTGAATCATTTAGATTGTATGCTAATTTATGAGTTTTTGGTAAGTAGTAAGAAACATGTAGTTAACTAATAAGTTTTGTTTTTTTTGTGTAGTGATGTCAGAATCAAGATACAAAGACAAAAGAAAAGAGGATAAGATTGAGAAGGATCCTAGATGTCTTAGCTTTGGATTTTGGTGCCATCCAGACCAGGAGGCATCTTCTACTAAAACAAGTATGACACTTGATGTCAATTCAAATCAACTTGCATCATCTTTATTAGTCCTACCATCCCATGATTCGGTTACCACCACTAGTTCAAGTCAAAATAATATACAGGAGATAATCGCAAAACATTTCTAGAACCAGACGGTGAATTCAGGTAAAGGTTTATTTATAAACCACTACTAATGTTTAATTTATTATTATTTAGTAGTGACTATAGCAGCTCACTTTTTAAATTGTATTATAAGTTTTTGCCATCTAAACCAGCTACGACTATGATCACAAAAGTGATATGCTCAAGATATAACCATCTATGGATTTCTTGAGGAGAGATACTATCAACAACTAAGGAAATGTGGTTCAAGAAATTTCAGGTACAACTATAAAATACAAATGCTCAAGGCATTTAATAGTCGTGGTTCAATACGACTATCAAGTTTGTTGGGCATGGCACGAAAACAAAATAAACGCCCTCAAAGCATTAGAGAAGGAATTTGGGACGATTTGTGTAAGCATTGATCCTCTAATGTTTATAAGGAGAAATGCCTAATAGCTAAAAGGAATCGGGCTTCCGACACTGCCTCTTGCATACATACTTGTGGCTCAATTTCTATGCCCACTCATCGTCGTAAATTGGTAACATATTTTATAGTTCTTATTTCTTATGCATCATATTTTACTCTTTAATTTACATTCTCATTATTGTATATAGGAGAATGAATTGGGGAGAGCAGCTGGTGTTGATGAAGTCTTTTGTCTTCTTCACACGAAATAGTCAAAACAAGTTGAAGTCAAAGTCAAAATCAAAATGAAGATTGGGTTACTCCAAAAGCGCAAAAAATATATGTGAGTATTTTGAATATTGAGTTGCTTGTTATGACAACAATGATCACTTCTAAAGCTTGACTATTTTTTCAAATTATTAGGAAGCCTATCAAAATAAAGTGTCCGAGTTTGAATCGGGAGACAATGAAGGCGAGACACTTTCACAAGAGAAGGCAATAGGTCTTTGGACAGAGGTTGTCGGTGGTCCGAAAAAAATCGTGTTTATGGCCTCGGTTCTTCAGCCAAAATTTGTGGAGGCTCGTCATCCTTCCCAGCAACTCAAATTCCAGAAGTCATTATGAATGATATAAGAGATAAGTTGCGACACGAAATGGAAAAAGCTTTTGAAGAGAGAATTCAATAAGGAGAGAAACAATTGCAAAAGGATTTTGAAGTTCACTTAAAACAACAAATGCGACAAATAGAAAAGAATGTTCACCAACAACAACTTGAATATGAAAAACGCATGATGAAGATGATGAAAACTTTTATCCATGCTCGACCACGAAGATTTGAAGAAAGTAGAGATGAAGAAGATAATATTTGAACTTTAATATGTATTAATGTATTTATCAATTAATTTTATTTAGGTCTGAAAAAATAATTGTATCTTCCTATATCTATTTTGCATATTAAAAGAGTTCGCGTAATTGTTCCATTTGCATGTGTGGGTTGGAAGTAGCGAGATGGGTAACCATCCTATGCTTAATTAATTTAAATATCATAAATTTTCCATTGTTTGTTTTGGTGATACAAAAGTGCATATTCCATTTATTGTCATGTGGTCCAAATAACTTGTTATTAAACATTTTGTGTAAGTATATAACTATTGTTTATGTTTATTTTGTCTAATGATATGACAAAAGAACTTCTTTCTATCATAGTGTGGAATGAGAACACTAATTTTATACATTTAAAATGTTGTATGGGAATGAGGCAACAAGTGATCTTTGTATGTTGTGGTAATAACTTGGTAGAATGAAACCAAACAAGAGTGACTTCTTGGTGAAAAGCTTTAAAGCTAACATGTTCTGCTTCTTGGTGACTTCTCTTTGTCTCCTGTCTACTTCAGAAAGTCTTGCATGTGAGGATATTTTCATGTGGATATAAAGATTTATAGTTGCTTGAATGTGGTGTTTAATTTATTCCAACAATGTTGAAAATTTAGTTAGGAAAGAAGAAACTAGTCAGTGCAGATGTATTTAGAATTGTTTTATTTAGAACTATGAGACGAGTTTCATGATTGTTTTTAAATCACAATCAATGTTTTTTTGTCTTATCATATTTTCTTTAGTTTGAGTGTCCTATTGCAGTCTGAAGAGTTCATCCATTTTATCTTATGTAGGTGAGAAAGAATATTATGAGAAGCAATTTGCAACCGCACATCATTTGAAGAAGTTGACTCAAGAGCTAGCTCAAAGTACAAGAGGTAGACTCATAATGTGTTGAGTTTTGGATATTTTTGTAAATTGTACTATATCTTTTGGAGATTGAGTATGAGGTTGTCGGATGATGGATTATAGATTCTAATTTTGTATGGCTTCATGGATGATGGATGATGGATGTTTGATTAATGCATTTTCTAATTTTGTACTATATCTATTGTAATGCATTTTTGTTAATGTTTTTTCCATTTGAATTCCCAAAAAAAAATGAGTATTTTTTATATACTTTTTACCATTTTGTGAAGGAGGTTGCGTAGTGGCAGATGTAATCTGCTGCCTCTAACTAGCAACGACATTTGCATCAACTTGATCAAAAATGTTTTGACGGACTTTGCGCCGGCCTTATAATCACTAATGCTTTTGGTCAGAAATATGTCGACGCAGATTATTTGCTTCCAAGGCTTTTGCATGGGCAACATATCTGTCGTAATTCCGACATAAGATGGAAGTTTGCGTCAGATTGTTATTCTATTCCAGCGGATTCGTCTGACACAAAATTCAAATTTTCTTGTAGTGAATCAGATCAATATGACAATAAAGGTAACATGCACATTACCTTAATTGATTAATAATAATTTGATATTATTATTTTTTGGATACCAACTCTGGTCATGAATATTGAATTGATACCAACTCATGGCCTAGACTAATTCAAATTCAAGTGAAAATAGTGAAATAATAGTTTATTAATAAGTTAATATTATTAGTCTTATGTATATATGTAGGTGGGTATATTTATGCACTATGAAAATGAATGTTATACATTTCCTACGCAATTTACTCGACTAATAGTAAAAAGACAATATATACAATTGAATATTATATGAGATACTTTTTTTATTTTCATTCTATTTCATAGTTTTGTCAATCTTAATACCATTTTTGTGTCACTTTCCAACTAGTTGTATCGCTATGAATGCAACCTTGGGAACAAGAAACATTAACACTACGGGCCGTTTGGTTGGAGAATAACTTTCAAGGAATATCAAATTTTATTCTAGAGAATATAATATCTTCATCTTATTCTTATTCTACCTCTTATTTGGTTGAAAAAAAAATAAATTTTATATTTGTAATAAAAATATTTTATTATAAATAGTTGACGTTTATTATTATTATCATTATAAAATTTATAATAAAATAATATATAGTAAAATAATGAAAAATAAAAAATGATGATAAAAATGGTAAAACAAGAGCTATTCTCCTATTTTATAAGAATAGAAATATGTGTTGAATGGATTAAAAAGAGTGGTTTCACATTGTTCAAGATGGTTATGAGAAAAACGAAGTTTGACTAAGTTATTCATATTCTGTTGTGTTTGGTTGTATTTTGAGAATTACTGAGTTATTCCAATTTATATTCCACAACCAAACAACCCTTACAACAATTTGAGCTATTAGCTACCGATTTTAGCGACTCTATATTTCGTAGCAATATTGTCATAGTTAGAGACATATTAGTAACAGATTTGAAACACGTTTAGTACATCAATCTCCACAAACTACAATATAGTGACACAATTGTATCTACGTTAACTACAAAAATTACGATCACTAATATTAGTCGACATATTGTAGCCAATCTATAACAAATCTGTCACTATATAGTGACACTAATCTGTCTCTAATTTGTCTCAAGTATGTCGCTAACATTTACGCATTTACTACATATTTGGGACACATTTAGTGCATCGTCTTCACAAATTTAACTGATAATATAGTGACAAGTTTGTGACCATATTAATTACAGAAATTACGGTCCCTAATATCAGTCAGTATATTGTAACTAATCTGTCCCTAAAATCAGACACTAATCTGTCTCTACTTTATCTCAAATTTTGTTGCTAATGGTTACAAATTTACTACATATTTGAGACATGTTTAGTGCAACATCTCCATAAAAAATAACTTAACGATGGAAACTACGACCATTAATATCAGTTCGTATATTGTAATAAATCTGTAACTAATTTGTTCCTAAACTGTGATACTAATCTGTCTCTAATTTATAATTAATCTGTCCCTAAATTGACACTAACATGTCTCTAACGTGTCTCAAATTTTATCATTAATAATTACAAATTTACTACTGACTTGCGATAATTTTTTGACAACCATTTACACTATCTACTTTAGTTATAATTTCTTTTGCTTATAATGGCTAGACGTTTGTACAAAAACATTTTGAAATCAATAATTGATCATCAAAAGTGAAATGATTTTGTTTTCTTATTTAATAATTGAAATAACTCTCAAGATTTTTAAGGTTAATGTCAAAATTATAATAGAAAATTTAACTGCATATGTGTTTGTACATGATAATCAATGAATGCCAGTAAGATTGTTAGAAGCATAAATTTATATTATTTTTTCTTTCTACTTATGATAATATATTATTATTTTAATTCTCATTTTTTATTTATACATTTATGTATATGTATAGATGGGATTAGGACTTTCATTAGGTTGACAAGTAAATTTACAATTAGGTAAAACAATTATGGCAATATAAATGAAAACTAAAAGAATCTAAAACACACACACACACACACATATATATATATATATACATATATATGGGAAAGCGCCGACGTTGTAGTCATCTCACTCATGGATGCGGAGCACATTTTTGCTATTCGTCGGGACATCCACGCAAGAAAATGGCCAATCAATCTTAAATCCGTAGCAGCTGGTAGTAATGCCTTTCGCTCGGCGATCCACACGACTATGAAAATGATGATGATGCACACCGTTGAATCGAAGTGTGGATTCGACTACCACAACCATCTGCACTGAAGACGACAAGGAAGCACTTAGCTAGTCCAACGAAGTGCATGGCCAATCTCTATGCCCCGGCAAATTTTTTGAAATTGCTGAAGTCGGTGGCATGGATCCACGAGCACACGGTAGGGCCTAACTAGTGATCGACGGTGATAGCAATGTGGGGACTAATCTGGGCCTCCCAGTGGTACCATCATTGCCCATGGATCTCTTACTGAATGGTGAAGATCTGCTCCGCATCCATACGTCGAGACACCTACGACGCATGTGCAATTTACCCTATGTATATAATCATGATAAAAACAATTGAGTATTCATAAATACCACATGGAATTTTGACAACTAATTAGTTATACAATAAACTAATGAAACTAAGAATAATTCACAATTTTTTATAAGTAAATATTAAAAGAAACATTTTGCAAAAAAAAATTATAACTATTCATTAATGATATAATAAATTGACAAAGTTCTAAAAAATATAGTATAATTTTAAAATATTTTTATGCTTATTAAGTAATAAATAATATTTTATAAATATTATTTAATTACATAAATATATTTATGCACAATATTATATGTCAGAAACCAAAAACTTCAAAGTGAAGAATTGAACACATGACCTCTCAATATATGTTTAGCCTCTTTTCCAATTTGATACAAAGTAAGAGATGTTAGTTATGCATCCTATTTAATATTAGTGTCCGTTCCCAAGACTTTCCCTCTTCTCCCTAAAAATTTCCCTCTTTTTATGCCTGCACCCGATTCTTGTAAAACAAAACCCTCAACCTCATCCGCATTTCCCTCTTCCTCCTAAAAAAACTCACGATTTGGAGGATTTTCACTCCTATTCCACACATCTGCATCCAGCATCGTCGAGCATTCTTCAGGTGCATCATTATTCCACTTTTCCTACCTTTTTCCGTTCATTTTTTCTACATTTTTATCTTCTTCTTCTTTCCGCAAACGATGCAGACGTTTTCGTAGGGGCATGTACGCGCATGGGCCAACCAGCGACCCTTGCCATCACTGGCAGGGTTCGTCTCATGCCCCTGCGCATGCAGGGAGCCTGGGCGCACGCCGGCGACCACCGCAGGGGTCGCCGGCGGTGGCCTGCGCACATGCCAGTACCGAAACGTTATCAATATGAACCAGTGCACAACATTGTTCTCTTTTGTGAAGCTTGGTCTCTGTGAATTAGATTATCTGTAGTAGTATTTTACATTTCAGAAAAATGAATTTTATTTCTCAAAAAGAGAACTTAATAAAGTTTTGAAATAGTTTTGAGTCTCTGACCTAGATTTTCATTTAAATTCTCTATAACAAATAATTTGAATTCTTGGACATAGCAGTATTATCTATAATTTTCAGCTGGATAGGCCACCAGCAACAAGTTTATGATATGTTGAGTTATTTCTGCATCTTATGAGTTTGAACTTTCTTGGACATTTTAAATTATAGAATCAGTTGGTGGAAACCGAAACATGGTCACTTTCATCTATAAGTAGCTGTGCAGTGGAATATTTTGATTTAAATTCTCTATAACAAATAATTTGAATTCTTGGACAGAGCAGAATTATCTATAATTTTCAGCTGGATAGGTCACTAGCAACAAGTTTCTGATATGTTGAGTTATTTCCGCATCTTATGAGTTTGAACTTTCTTGGACATCTTAAATTATAGAATCAGTTGGTGGAAACAAAAACATGGTCACTTTCGTCTATAAGTAGCTGTGCGGTGGTCACTTTTCTGTTTATGGTTATCGCAATTTGTGCATGTCTGTTGTTTCCTAAACATTTGATTTGAATTTGAGATCCTACCTTTACTTTTATTCAAACATGTACAAGGCTTTGAATACATCGGATGGAACATATCTCTTGTTTGATTATATGCTGGGATTCATAGCAAGTATATGTATACATTTCATTCATTTAATTAACTGAAATAAAAAATAATTGTAATTGCACTTTGCACGTATTCTATATAAATTAGCACTTGCAAATTTCATGAGAAAAAAGGAAAAAATAAATGCTCGCAACTATAAATGACTTATTCATGTAAAAGACATAAATGCACGAACTAATGTAATATATGTATGTGTATAATTTGAAATCCTTATCTCGGATGTTTTTTCGTCAATGTCGTCTCCATCATTAGATCATTGGTGAAATTTGTGTGTTGTTATATGCCATTTCATTTTTTTTTGACATGGATGCATTTCCCATTCGTTGTCTTGTTCCATTCACTCAACAAGTAAAATCTTAGTATGCTTTTCCTTTTGAAGTTTCAAGAAGACAACGAAATGTCATCAATTACATGTTCCCTGATAACTTTTAATTTGAGTGATTGCTTAGACACGAGGTTGAGTCGCATGTGTCATTTGTGCACATTATTATATATGTTCCATTGGCAATTTTCTATGATGAATTAATGAACTCAATCGTTTTTCCTGAACCAGTAGCCCTCTCATCATGGTCCACTAAAGATGACGCCATTGCTAGATTTCTGACCGATGATTTACATTTCCTCATGCAGGGTGTTGTCTTCTTTAGACGCAAGATCAAGATATTGCTAGTGGGTTCTGGTGTTTCAGACAACAAAAAGGTCAGCCTTTTAACTAGTTATGTCACATTGACCATAAGTTATGTGGACATCAACCTCATGCAATCATGAAGAGATAAAGCAGTGGAGTAGATTATTTGTAACTGATTTAAGATGGGTTCACATGTTAGAATATAGGAGTCCAATGCCTGGTAGGGAACAAAATGATCTAGTATTTTCTGAAAAAAGATTGCCCTAAGATCCTTTACAGTCAATTAGCTTCTCTCGGTATGCGCCCATGATCATCCAACTTAATTGCATTTTCTCTCTGACAAAACTCATCCAAATTTTGGACTTGTTTATGTAAATTAATTCATATTTCTTTTACTTCTACATTGGGATACCGGAGTTAAAAGAATTATCAATAAGTTTTCCCCATATGTGATTGTTGTTATCTCGGCTCTTTTATCCGACTGATGAATGGGTTTTCATGGAGTCAGTCATCAAACTTGCAAATTGCATCAGAGGGTCCAAGTGCAGGCACACGCAGACGCAAAATACTGAGCCAACAATCTACTGTAATAATATTAACATAGGTAAAATCTTCACTTTAAAGAATCAATATTTTGATCACAGGGCAATGTTCTGTGTTCAACATAGTTCAATGCTTTCTTTTTTTTAGATAACAAAATGTTAAAGAACATAGTTGTCCATAGGACCTAGATTTGGATTCCATATAGCAAGAATCCGAAAAGTGCGTAAAAGTATTTTTAGGATGTAGTATATAGAAAATTCCGCTGAAAACAAACACGATCCCTACTCTTGCCCAGATTGATTCAACAATCAGAAAGCCAAAAAGAGTTCCATGATGTAACCATGATCATCATCTCTGGTAGATTGCTTTCACTTATATGGTTCTTTTATGGGTTCAGATCATGATGAAAGATCAATTTGCGAACTACATTGTTTAGAAAGTGTTTGAAACCTGTGATGACGATCAGCGTGAGATCATCCTGACCCGAATAAAGGTTCATTTGAGTGCTCTGAATAAGTACGCTTACGGGAACATACAGTTGCGCGTATAGAGAAGCTTGTAGCTGCTCGAGGTACATCATACAATGACACATGTTTCCATGGCATTGTTTTCTTTGTGGAAACATAATTTATGGCAAAAAAACTCTTAATTTTCTGAGTTATTTGCCTGGACAGGCCTTCTTTCAACTAATCTGATCACGTTTTTTTTTCTTCTTTTATTTTTATGTGCAGAAAGGAGAGTTGGGATTCAGTCAGCATGCTCATCGTAGAAAGCATAGAAGAAAATTGTACAGCTAACAGAAGGCTAGTGCGGTTGCTTGTTGACCTTTATTAGTGATGAACTTGTTTGGTAATAAACTAATAATAGAGTATTTCTTCTTTTGTACATTGGGAGTTTAAAGTTAGCCGGCATGTGATGCCTAATGGTGAAGCTCTTGCTGAGCAAGTAAATTTATAACTTTTATGAATGTAAAGAAGAGAAGATAAAGAAACTGTAAGAGAGTTACGTTGTCGAGACTGTATAGATGGATAACTCTGTGAGACACATTATGTTGCCTGTGATGGTCATGAGCTCATGATGTGCAAATTTTTGTTCAACTCGGTATGCTGAAAATGTGCCTTTTGCTTTTGAAATGTTGATGGGTGGTTTGTTGTTGCATCATCTTTGTACCTCATGTGATGTATTCATATACTCTAATTTAACATTGTAATGAGCATTTAGCTCCACTTTATTAATAAAAAAATGATATATAGATATTTTTATATTGGTTATTGTATGTGTCATTCATATCATTGTAAAATTGATAATTTGATATAAAAATATTACTGTGAAAAAAATTGTTGCTAATTTGTGATTGGATTGAGATAATTTTGAGACAAACTGCAAATTATGGAAACCAATTGCGATAGAAGTTAGCTACGGAATAAGGACAAATTAGTCACAAAAAAATTATAATTATTTTTAACATCGTAATATTATAGTTACTACTTAGTGACAGATTAGCTACCGATTTTGAATTCTAATAATTAAGAGTTGCCACAAAATAGGGACGGATTAGGGACGATTGCATACATAATTAGCTATGAAAAATGGGACACAAACTTGGGTTGCAATCAGCTACGAGGTATTAGCTACAGATGTACGTTATTCTGAATCCGTAGCAAATTTGACGCTAATACAAATTGCGATGGTATTACCCACAGATTTGTTACAGATTTCTCCATTGTTAATAGCTCAAATTCTTGTAGTGTAAGATGAAGTATAAAATAGATAAGGGGAAATGTTTTTATCTAATTTGTCTACAAATCTTATTATTATCTCTACGCCCATCCCCAACCCTAATCAACATTAACTATTCTTTTTTTCATGTACAATAATATAGTGGTCTTTGTACATTAAAACCACCTCAAACTATAGGTCTTTAAAAACATCTAAAATGATTATGTAGAAAATTACATTATATGAGTAGGTTCATGAAGAACCTCAAATGTGAAAGTGAATCATTCACATGATTTATTTACAAATGCTTGATGGGTTGCACTCATACAAATGATTGAAAATTGAATCATGAAAAAATGAAACATTGAATCATAAATAAAAAAAACTAGGAAAAGAGGAACACACGACCTGGGGATCACTGAGGGAACGAATACACAATCCTCACTTTAAGTATCCATTAATAACAACCAAAGCAACACTCAAACATACACTTCATAGGAACACCCACTACACATCAATGTACTCTCTTTGAGACTTAACCACGAGCAGCAACACCTCTCTATTTGTCCCATTTATAAGAGCTCAACCACAAAGGTGGAGCTTGCAGTCAAGGAGGTGTGGCATCCATGGCATGGCATGGTCTCGATCAATCTTCTCATTATCTCATGAGGGCAAATGAATCGTGCGACCCGCTTGTACAAATACAATTCAAATGTGAAAATTTCATTATGGGTGGTTAAGGATGTACAATTGTGATCATCTCAAAAGCCTATATCAAAACTTGTTAGAATTTATGGTTGCTCAATCGATATGTGAGACAACCGCACACCAGCTCAACATCATTTTGATCCAAAACCATAATTCCCTTAGTTGCTCAAAATATGATGTGAGCTGCTTTGCGTAGTTGCTCAAGCATCATCTGTATTATAACTATGACATAGATAATTTCTCTTGCGAGTCAATATGTGACTTACACGATCATTCAAGCATCACATATTCTTAATGCTATAGATTTATCTATAAAGATAAAGGCAACATTTTTTTTTCATACCACTAGAACTTTTAGGACTAGCAAGTGGCTAGCCTTAGCATAATGTGAATACCTTTTGCCACTAAGTTATTGAGGAGTTGTGGATCTAGTTGCGTGTAATAGATAGAAGGCTTATATCTTTCATATCATTCTGTTAAAATATTGAGAGAGTTTGATATCTACTATATACTTGAAAATAATTTTGTATCTTGTGAAAAAAATCTTTTATGACTTTGTAATTATGTCTACCCTAAGATATGTTAATTGCTCTGAATGATCAATTATAAATTGCATGATTGATTATCTATATTATCATTTTCTTATGTTATTTATATATAATTTTATTTGATAATTCATAATGAGTCATGAATTCTGATTTAAATCGCAGTTTAAATTGGAATCGTGATGAATAATGATAATTATAGGGTGAATGACTAGTTCAACCACATATTGGACATGTGTTATGACTTGCATGCTCGTGACCTCCACGATCATTCGGAGATCAAGAGGTCACGAGTTCGAATCCCATCAGCGAGACGTATGTACTATTTTATTTTTAGTATTTAATTTCCTTGCATTAGGTCTATGGATCTCCCTATATACCGAAAAAAATAATTGTTATTTCCAAAGTTCTTGTTACGAGTGTTTGCATATCGCGAGATGTGAATGTTTTTTTATCCACGAGAGTTTGCATTGGTGGAGTTGAAAGAAGGTTGTAAGGTCTCAAATAGCTTATGAGATTGTAAATGAAGCTCATGACTTATCAAGATGCTACGCAGCTCGCTACAGATGGGCATGCCGCCAAGGTAACAATTATAGTGCATTAAAGGCGGACATCGGCAATGGGTGTCCAATAGCGGAGAGCTTGTCGGTGATGTATTTGGCATGTCTTAGAAAGGTTGAGAGAGAGAGAGAGAGAGAGAGAGAGAGAGAGAGAGAGAGAGAGAGAGAGAGAGAGAGAGAGAGAGAGAGAGAGAGAGAGAGAGAGAGAGAGAGAGAGAGAGAGAGAGAGAGAGAGAGAGGAGTCACACTTGTTTGAAATTGTGGAGTTGCATTTGAAGCTAGAGGATCCAAGTTTCCATCGGGGCACCAACGGCTTGTTTCAGCGGAAACCAAACTTCATGTGCGATGGACTGACCAACTACCAAAGGTAATAGTTCTTCAATTGGAGTCTAAGAGCCGGTTAAGAAGCAATTGATCGTGACAACACCATTTATTATATTGTGGGAAGGAAGGAGAGTTGTTTGTTGGTGGAGATGGAGTCATGGTATTGAGATCGAGATCGCCTTTTAGACTATAGATATTGGTAAAAGATTTAATTTGTGTAAGCCAAATAAAATAATTTATTGAGGCAAACTTGAGAGAAACAAAGTGACGTGACTATATTGCAGGGAGTGTGGAAGGTGGTGGAAAGCTATGTAATATTAGTTATAGTTGATGAGGAAGTGAAGGATGAAGTGTTTGCAGGATTAGTCGTGTTGGGAAGAAGACTTTGATACCATGCATATTTTCAAAGGGTTTTGTTTCTCGACAAGTATATTTTGACGTAGTATGTGAAATTGTTTGTTACAATGGAGTGACAAGTGTCAAGCATAAAAAAATATGAGACGTTACATGTCGAGTGGCAAGTAGTTGTAACAAGCAGTGTGGAGACTGGGGAATGAAGCAAGTTTGTAGGAAATTGAATGAATGCTATGGAGAATTGATTCTCATTAAGAATAATAACTAATGAGCATACTAAATTGGTGTTTTGTTACAACTCATTAAGACATAACATAAGGTCTTTTGACAATGCGCAACGAGAATTCGAGCATCATTCTCGCGTGCACTATCAACCTTCCTAATATAATCAACTACATGCATGTATCAATATAGCGAAGATAATTTTTTTCATTAGCCGTGAAGTTTGATGATGATGATGAGTATTTTTTTTTTAGAATAAGCATTTCATGTCATTTATATGGAATATTGTAGTGACATAAAATCTAAGTCAAGAGTATTTGTTTATCTTTCAATATTCGTCATGAGTATTCAAGTAGCTTTAAAAGATATTTCTTGCTTACCAACTGAGCTCGATTTGCTATATCTATGAAATATATAATTAATTTAATCATGACTAATAATTGTTAAGTTAATTAAATAATAAAAATTACTCTACAACAAGATGTGGAACCATGTGTTTTACATATTCATTAAATTTTTAAGATTAATATATATATATATATATATATATATATATATATACACTAATGTTTGTCTGAGAATTTATCAGTACTTTTTGTACCGCTAAATTAAAAATAATTATTTATGTTTTTTAGATCACGTTCATACAAATAAATACAATAGTCATATTCCTATGCAAAAAATTTGAAGAGAAGAAATAAAACATAGTAGAACTTAGGGCCGTTCGGCCATTGTTGAAAATAAAACATAGATTTTAGATTCCTTTAGAAATTCATTTTTCAAAATTTGATTCTTTTGCCCATTATTTTTCTTTTGGATGACATCCAATGCTTTGTTTGGATAGATTGAACGTATTTCCTTTTGTCTGCCGTTGCATGCGTCCAGCAAGGCCACCAACACTTGGCTTGGTACGATGTACTCCCTCCCTTCAAAGCAACTAGGCACAGTACCTTGCCGGTGATCTCCAAATCGTTCTCGTTCAAAAGCTTCAGCAGCTGTTGAATCGTCTCATTTATCCCACTCCATAGGTACTCCAAAGCCATTAATAGCTCTTGTCTTACCATGTCTTCTCGGTCTCCGCTGGTTGGGTCGGGAAACGACAGCTGGGCTCCCGTGGGATTCCTGTAAACAGGGGCCTCTTGATCGGTGAGACTGATGAAAGAGGAGGAGGAGGAGGGGCTGCTATTAGTTACCATATGCAATTGTAGTACTAGGCATAATTGGGAATCAAATGGTCGATGGACGGCGCTACGGCCACTGGAGGAGCTCAGACGATTGAGTGAGGTAGTCGATAGGGACATATGTCAAAAGGAATTCAGACGCCAATCGAGTTGCCAACCTTCACCTCGCCTTCGTCGTGGAGGTGCAGACAAAGGGAGCACAAAGAAGATGTGCCAAAACACACAAACGAGAAAGAAAAAAAATAGAGGTCATAGTGAATTTTTTTTTCCGTCGGTCGGAGCGAGTTTTCTAAAGGTGACGACTCGTTAATTTTAATAGCCAAACACTCTTTTTTTTATTATATTTCAACAATTAAAAATTAATAATTGGATTGAGTTATTTCTTGTGCATACAAACGGATCCTTAGAAGGCAAAGGCTCGGGATTTTAGGCTTTACATCTACATTTCAAAACCCTAACTTCTATTTTACACACACAATTAGCCCAAGCCCATTCGACAAATAGATAAAAAGAGAGAGAAACAGGGAGAGAGACTGAAAGGGTGGAGTGGCGTTAGCCATCGGTCACACACGGCAGCACCTTCTCAAAAGGGTCCCACTCCAATTGCTTTAAAGTACAGGTTGAATTTTCCACGATTTTGATGATAAAGTCACTTGTTTTTTTGTTTGTTGTCTTAAGATTAACACATCCTCCCACGGACCATCTCTCTCCCCTCCCCCCACCCCCCCACATCATCAAGAGTACCGATTGAGATATATTTATTCGTGCGAGCCGATTGGAGATCTGATCAAAACTTTTCATTTGAATAATTAGCATGCAAGAAGATAAACTACAACCCGAAACGTAGGTCCCAATTGAATGCACATTTGACCCTTGTTTATATTCCGACAATTTCTAACTAAAGTTCGATATAATAAATAAATTCTACATTTAAAATTTCTTAACATGCACATAATATTTCTCTAACGAGTTCAACGAGTGTGTGGCGCACCAGCGCAATTAATTTTTACAGGATATTCTGATTATTAATAAAATAAAATAACCTTCACCAGTGCACTTTTATTCTTTTCCCATTTCTTTAATTTTCAACATAACATATGAAATTATTTTTCATCTGAAAAAAGAGGGCAAAAATAAAAAAAAGAAATGGCATCCAGCCGTCCACTGCCAACAACTTACTCCTAAATGATCCACCGGCGCTAGCAGGTTTTCCCGGTGCCAGCCTGACCGCACGTGCCGCGCAGCAGGAGCCCCGCCCCACTAAAACACATCTCCTGCACCTGCTCTCTCTCTCTCTCTCTCATTCTCTCTCCTCTCATGCCACAAGAACTGCACCATTCCCAAATATAAGAAGTATATTATTTTTAACTATTTTGATTAGTGAACTCTTCTTTTTGGAGAAATTAGATTATCGTTTATATTTCAAATATATATTTTTTTATGTATCAAAGGCGAGTTACATAACATACATTAAATTTATTTGTTTATGTCTTTATGACATGTAAACGAAAACTTCATTTTGGGAGAAAATGTTTCCCTCCCAAGACAAGGAAATACAAGTTTTAAGACAAATATAAAACATTACCATGCATTTTTTATAGTGATTAGAAAAAACATTTTTATAGTGATAAATATCTTTATTTTTTTTAAAAAAATTATTTATCACTATTAAATATGCAATGTGAGACGACTCAATCGAATTAGTTAAATTTAATATAAATCGATCTATTTTTAACCTCATGTGAATTACATCATTGGCATTATTTCCAGACATACAGGGGTTGGTTAAAAAGAAAGAAAACACTTATCACATCTTTTAAATTGTCTCTCTGAATGGATGTTGTACAATTTTATTTCTGGTAATCAAGTTCCTATTTGGTAGATTTAGTGCTTCAATCCCATTCCTTCGTGAGTTATGACTGTTGAGTATTATTTTATTTATTTATGGTACATTTATTTCACTTGGGACATCACATCTGGCAAGCAAATTAGAGCCTTTTGTTCTTTATTATTTTAGTGCCTTGAGAGGAGTTTTTGCACCTAAATCCACACAGCTCTTCCTTTCTTTCTCTCTCTCTCCCGTCCCCTCATCCATCCATCTCTCACTCTCTCACTCCCAATCCAGACCATCTACTGCTATGAGGATCAGGAGGAGACCTCCCTTCTCCTCCTTTCCCTCTTTCGCTACTCCATCACCACATTCACTCCGAGATCCATCCCTCCATCTCCCTCCTCTTGCACCCAATGGAAGAGACGCCAGTGCTAGCAATGGCGGAGGAGCGAAAGAGGGTAAAGCAGCACCAGAGTTGCACCCAGACGCGCATCCGCCAAAAGATCCCCATGGCTTTGCTCAGGATCCTTGCTATCGGAGAACCCCTCTCCATCCTCATCTTCCACCACCACCACCACCACCACCGCGTCTTGATCCGTATGACGACGACACAAAGGGGCGCAGCATCCGCAGTGGCAGTACGCATCTGACTGATGTCGGCCATGGGAAGGTGACCATTTTCTCCCCGCCACCCCTGCTTTCGTCCTAAGCTCCTTCCATCTCTGCAGCGGTGCTGCTGTGCTGTTCGGCTGCTCCCTTGAGTTTTCCTCCAAACATCGCAGATCTTTCCTGCTTCCTGTTTCCTGAGCTCCTAATGGATGGGTGCAATGTGGGCTTGCTTTGGATCTTCTTGCAGGTGCAGGATTTTGGGGAGGAAGAGGCGGCGGCTGCGGCGGCGGCCGAGAGCGAAGAGGAAAGAGGCGTCTCGCTGGTGGATGCCAAGATGGGATGGGATGATGATGCCCAACAGGTCAACAGTAGTATGAGGAGGTAACTAATTCAAATAATAATTCAAAATTTAAAAAGAAATTGCCCAGTTCCCAATTCTTTCCCTTTCTCTCTCCTTTCCCTTTTGGAAATTGCTCCTCATGAATTTTCTCCTTTCCCTTTCTTAGCTTCCTGGTATATTTTTTTTTTGTCACTGCACCATGCATTTGCCAGCATGACCCATCATGACAAGTCTTGCACCATCTACTAATGCACACAACACAACACCCTGCCAGACACACCCAGCTCTAGTTTTAATTACCTTACTGCAATCATGTGGGCATTGCACTGCAGACATGTACTCATGTGGTGTAACAATAGCCATGGAATACGAGTAGCTCATATACACATATACATATATGCCAGTGTTGCATTTGCTCGACTTGGATCTCTCTTGTCGTGCCTCTAGGATCGATGGCAGCTCCGGCGCATCCATTCTACTAGAAGCGGCACGGCAGCTGGACGCGGCAGCCGCGACTGAGAAGAGGAAGAAAGGGAAGGTCGAAGGATGCGATGATTGGGGATCCGACGAGAAGCTCAAAGAGGAGGAGAAGGAGGAGAAGAAGAAGAAGAAGAAGAGGGATGAGGTCAAGGCGAGGGGTCGTAGGAGCGCTGGTGATGCCTCGTCGTTGAGAAATAATTGCACTGGCGTTGATGGGAAGGATAACGATGGGTATCGCAACGGGGATGGGCCAGCAGCAGTTATGGAGGAGGAGGAGGAGGAGGATAAGGGAGGAGTGGCTGTGAATAATGGAGGCGGCCGGTCGAACGGGAAGAAGAGGCGAAGCCCGGCGGTGCTGATGGAAGGGTCTCGCTGCAGCCGCGTCAACGGCCGCGGGTGGCGCTGCTGCCAGCAGACGCTCGTGGGGTACTCCCTCTGCGAGCACCATCTCGGGAAGGGGCGCCTCAGGAGCATGAGCAGCGTGCGCGGCCAGATCGGCGCCACCACCAGACCCAAGAAGCAGAATTCCAAGACGCCACCGCCGGCAGGTCCGGAGGAAGATGACGAGGAGAAGCGAGCCGTTCACCTGGAAGAACAGCAGCAACAGCAGCAGGAGAAGAACAAACCTTTGGAAGTGGAGGAGCTCGAAGAAGCAAACAGCGAGGACAAGGCGACCAAGAAGAGGAGGAAGAAGACGGGCGCGGTGAAGGCTCGATCGATCAGCAGTCTGCTCGATGGGGTCGAACCGTCGACGGCGCAGTCTCTTATCTCCGGCGACTATGAGGCAATGGCGTGACACGAAATGTTGTTCCTGTAATTGCACCGAAGATGCATGGACTGAACAATTTGTATGCATGACTATGTTTTGCCAATTGAATTTTTTTACTCCATTTCTAGCAATTAGCTGTATTAATTCATGATCACCACAAGGACGAAGGGACCATGCACGAGGGACGTGATGAGAGAGATGCGCTCGACCGAGTTTGCTGTATAAAATGAGCTCATTTGTGCGAGGAGGAGACGTGGATCTGCCGTACTTTTTACGAATTGTGTTGCACCATCAGGTCCTCCCACTTGCATTCATGGTGCAACTGCAACAAGTTTGTGTAACATGTGACTAGCGGGTAAGTGTGGCTAATATATATATAGATAGATTTGTCTTTGTGACAGCTTGGAATTAAGACAAGCCAAGTGGGGAGAGAGAGAGAGGCATCTTTGTTATAATTTCTTCTGCGTCTTTTTTCTTTATGCCATCTTTGTCAGGCCTAAGGGAGGAGTTGGCAGCAAATTTTATTTTATTTTTTAAAATTTTGGACCTTTTTGTGTGTGCGCCAGCTCTTTGGGTCACCTGTTCGACCGAAACAAATAACTCGGACCGTCAGGTCTAATTTAATTTATTGGAGTGTGATCCCAAGTTTTGGGTTCTAATTATAAGAGATGAACTCACTCTCCGGACCTCCATATTTATCTTATTTATTAAATAATATTACTACTTGCGTTAGCTACTTGTTTGTTCTTTTTAGTCTCATATATACATGGCCGGGTTGTAATTGCACATTGTTAGTACTTGGTGGTCTCTTTCACTTGTGTCCAATGTCTGGCCCGGAGAGCAGGTGCCACTGAACCCCCTTGCGGTGGAAGGTGCCACGACCCCAATAGTGATCTCGTCTTTGGATTCTCATGAATTCTTTTGGCTCCGCTTACCGAGCAATTGAACCCAAAGTGCGCTCTTTTATCAGGGTATAAAGGTCCATCCCTTTTTCTTCCTTAACTTCCATTGCTTCATGTTAGATTCACGTGAACCGAGGTTGAAAATGTAGCATTACTGAGCGCTTTGGGTGTTAAGAGTCTCAAACGACAAACTTGATCCGTTAAATCATAAATTTTTTTTATTAAAGGAATGCATATTTATCACTTTTTCGCCCTGATTCAATCAGATGTTAATAATATTGAATAACGTATACCTTTTGTGAATTTAGGACGAAAAAAAAGGAATGCGATTCTTTGGAATGATATTTTTTATCTTTCTAATATTGCTGAATGCGATACTTTGTTATGGTTTTTTTTTGTGTATCTCATGCTAATATATTTAATTCGACATATTAATTTACTAATGTCAACTTTGATTATTTTAATTTATATAACATTGAAAAAATATATAAGACAAAAAAGAATTGATGTAAGAGAAAGTGAGGGAAAAAGATAAATAAAATAGTGGAGAGAGAAAATGCAAATGTTAGAGGGGGGAAATTATGATGGTAGACCCAAAAGAAAAAGGAGCGACTATATAACAGAGAAAGTAAGTTGTCAGAGAAAAAAAAGAGAGGATGAGAGGAAATAAATTGACGGATATTGGCGGAGAGAGAAAATATGGATATTAGAGAAAAATATTATAGGAGAGAGAAAGTAAGATATATAGGAGAGAGAAAGTAAGATATATAGGAGAGATAATAATATTATTATAGTTCAGAAAATGTGAATAGCGAAGGAGTGAGAAAGTAAGGAAATTTAAAAAAATGCAGGGGAGAGAAAATGAGGGTATTAGAGGAAAGAGAGAATTGTGATATTAGAAAAAAAATATAGGAGAGTAAAAAGTAAAATATTATTGAAGAAAGAAAATATGTATAATAGAGCGGAGAGAGTGATGATATAAGAAAGAACATAAAGAGAGACAAAATGAGCATATTGGAGGATAGAGAAAATAGTAATATTAGAAAAGCAATTATAGGAGAGAGAAACGAAGGTAGTAGGAAAATATTTATAGGAGAGATAACGTAAGAGAGTATATGAGAGAAAACGAGTATATATATAGTAGAAAGAAAGTGAGATATTATAAGAGAGAAGATTATAATACTGGAGTTGAATGTTATGATTCTAAAAAAACATAGAAGAAAAAAAAGGTTCTACATTATAAGATAAAGAACATGAAGAATTTTGAGAGAGAAATTGATGATATTAGATAAAAGAAAAAATATAGGGAAGAGAAAGTGATGATGTTAGGTGAGAGAAAAAATATAAGGGAGAGAAAGTGAAATTTTAGAGGAGATAGAAAAAAGATGAACATTAAATGACGGAAAAAATACAAATATTTGAGGTTAGAGAAAGCAAAAATATTAAAGGAAGAAAACGATATGATTTTGTTAAATATTTTTTATCATATTAAACATAAACAATTTTTGTCATATTGATTGTCACACTATAAAATTACCAAAGATCGTGTTCAAATATTTGTACACTTAAGAGAGATAAAGTAATATTATATGCAAGATAAAATAATGAGTCTGGAGGAAATAAGTGAGAAAATAGGATCATTAGAATAACATAATATTATGATATTAACCGAGAGTGAAAATATCTTATAAAAATATCATAAAAATGAAGCAATGAATAACAGAAAATTCTCAAAAAAAAAAGTATGAAAGTTACGGTGTATGATAATTAAATGATTATGACACTATTTAGGAGAAGATTCCATTAGACGATAAGGATCTCATTTGGCATGATTTCACAATAGATTCTTAAGTTAGTCTATTCTTAAATATATTTCAAGGAATATTAGATAGATGGAACCAACCAAACAGCCATTGTATAGATTTCTGATGCCAGCATGGTCAAGTAGAGTTATCACAAAAAATTGTATCGCCTCTATTTTTTTTTCTTTTGTTTAGAAGACTATTGACGATGTCACTCAATTTTATATCTTAACTTCTTTCACTTATAATATTCTATTACAATATGTCACTACTAGAAAAACGCTGATTATCGACGGTCCGGACCATCGGTAATCAGCCCGAAAATCGTTGGTAACGTAATTACCGACGATTTTTCAGTCGGAATCGATCCGTCGAAAAAAACGCTCGTCGCAAACGGATTTGCGACGGTTGAAAAAAATTCGTCGAAAATATCGACGGTTCGACCCGTCGAAATTTTCCGACGGTTGCAACCGCCGGAAAAGTCCCCGGCAGTTCAAACCGTCTAAATTTCTGACGGTTGCAACTGTCGGAAAAGGCCGACGGTCCGAACCGTCGAAATTTTCGACGATTGCAACCGTCGGAAAAGACCGATGGTTCGAGCCGTCACAACTTTTAGGAGAAGATTAAATGATTCTGACACTATTTAGGAAAAGATTCCATTAGACGATAAGGATCTCATTTGGCATGATTTCACAATAGATTCTTAAGTTAGTCTATTCTTAAATATATTTCAAGAAATATTAGATAGATGGAACCAACCAAACAACCATTGTATAGATTTCTGATGCCAGCATGGTCGAGTTATCACAAAAAAAATGTATAGCGTCGAATTTTTTTTTCTTTTGTTTAGAAGACTACTGACGATGCAACTCAATTTTATATTTTAACTTTGACCGGTTAACAAATTGATTTGCATAAGTGAAAGACTAATTTATAATATTCTATTACAATATATGAAAGATATTTATACCATATTCAATAACATGTGGATTAAAATCCATGTTTATACAATAATGGATCATATATTTATGTGCATGTTACCCATCAGAGGAGCCACCAATCGTCTCACCATCACCATCATCATCACCTGTACGGATCTAAGTACATGGGCAAAGCCCAATAATGTACGTAGGGTCACTTATAACAATAAACAATATGAACCATGGACAATATCAATATCAATACGATCATTAAATAATTATGCATAATAATATATGATTGATCAGAATAGATAATGTTTAATAATAATCAATAAATCATAAATAATTCGATCAATCATAGTAATTATCCATGTCATCAATTACTGATGACCAATATTCATTCAATTTGATTCAATTATCTTAAATCAATTACCAATTGATCATAGGTCGATGAAGGACACAATAAATCAATTATCACTCTATTGACAATTCATCAATTCAATTTTTCATCATCCACTTGGGAGCAATTTAATTATCAATCAGTCACTAGGGCGCAATTCAATTAATAATTTAATTCAATTAAGAACACATTCATCGACCATAACGATCTCCATCAACCACAACGAGTATCTATCGATCACAAGGAACTCCATCGACCACGAGGGGCTCCATCGACCATAAAAGCCTCAATCAACCATAAAGGCCTTAATCGACCACAAGGGTCTCCATCAACTATTATGCACTAACAATCGACTTCATGAGTCTCCATCGACCCCAATGGGCCTCAATCGATCACAAAGATATTTATCGACCACGAGGACCGTTATCGACTATAACGACCTCCATCGACCATAATGGTCTCCATCGACTATAACGGTCTCCATCGATCATGAAGGTCTCATTTATCAATTTTAACAATTCAATGGTAGCAATTTTCCATATCATTACTTGGATGATTCATGATCAATATCAATAATTCCATGATCTATCAAATTATGCCAATTGAACAATAGGCCATTAATCCAAAATCAATTATTATCAATTAATATATTACAATTATAATTAATTAACATCAATCGACATAACAAGCACAATTAATAGACCAATACATATCGACGCATGGTCATGAACAATCAATGCTAAATAATGCAATTAACCTTAAATAATTATTTAAAAATATATTTTAAACCCTCGGAATTTGACCCATATTAGGACAAACCCGAGCCGGTTCATCTATTTCATTTTCTCTAGTTTCTATATCAAAACCCAGGTCAAGTTCGGTTTCAATCCATTGTCATTAGTCTTCGGAACCCGGGTCGGGTAAGCTGAAACCCGGTCCAGTTCTATTGATTCAATTTTGCGACGCACTCAGGTAAGAAAGCTCAAGCCACGCCTATGGAAACCCGGGTCGAGTTCATGAAACTCGGTCTGGTTCCTACTACGATTCGTTACGAATTCTGTTGAACTCAAGCCGGGCTAAACAAAACTCGGACCGAGTTCTGTCGCCATCAGGAAATTATGTTTCTGACATAACTTCCGGTCATCCTATTTATGCCATACGATATCCAATCGATTCAAACAATATATCAATATAATCTCTGTATAACGAAGAAGAGTCCAAGGGTCCATGTGGCAAAAAATCGATGCCATGGGGATCCCCTACGTACATTAAGTTGGTTGAAAAATCAACCTGTTATCTATAGTTTGCATGGACGTCGTGACTTTGGCTGACGATTCCTCCCTATTGACGTCTAGAAACTTTAGGTTATCATTTGGAACTTATTCTTCTTTATTAGGGCTTCGAAATGGCATATCCCCCGAGCTTCCAAGTACTCCGGTTTGTGAGAAAATGGAGGAGAAAGATGAAGCTCTCGTGTAGAAATTCTATGGAGGTAAATAATAATCTCTAGCCATCCTTTAGGCCATATTTATAACTCTCACCTAAGGTTTTTGACTCCTATTAGGCCTTGGGCTATTTCTCCATTAATTATGATAATCCATCATTAATTATCATCTTTTAAATATTCAGATTTTATTAAATTCAAATTTCACTAATTATTTCATAACCATACTTATAAAAAATTCATCTCTATTCAAATTCCTTTTTATCTCCTCCCTAACTTCTTTCAATCAAACTCTATCTCCATCTTTTATCAATAACTAATGTTAACCAAACTATACCTTTATTTTATCTTTTTTATTTCTTCATTTTCTCTAATATTTGGAATTATTTAATTCCTTAATAATTTTTTGATATCATCTAATTTTAAAATTAAAATAATAATAAATATTATTTTAATAACTAAAATATTTCAAAATCGTAAAACTCTCCAATCCTTTCCTATTTAGGAGTTCTATGTCAATTAGACTTTCTTTTAGATCTCAAATCCAATTGAAATCCCTAACCTCAGTCCAATTACAATTCCTACTTCCAATAGGACTCAATTTCCTTCAATCCATCAAACACTTTAATTGAATTATAAAATTACTATATTACCCTTGATAAAATCGTGGAGTGTTACAAAAATAATGGAAACATAAATGGCATATCATTTATGACAAATATTATAAAACATGAGATTAGGGAATTATAAGCATGTATGCATCATAAATCATATCCAAAATTTAGAGTTCATTACCTACAAGTAGAGATTAGAGAATTAAACCTAATGCCTCTGATACATATGAAGTCCTCATGAATTCTTCATGACCATGTTTGGATGTCATAACTTTATAAAGGTTCCAACTTCACATTTGGATGCAAATGCAAGTTCTGGACGGGTGTGAGATTAGGACATTAAAATTAATTGATGTGACGTAAAGTCGAGACAAAAACATTGATGTGCAATCAGAACCGAGGATTCAAGTTCTCCGAGAAAGAAAATGGGCGTTGACCGAAATTAGAATTTTGACAAATCAAGTTCTCACTAATGATGGTGTTTGGCATAATTTACTAGAATTTGAATATAATTTCATCCAAATTCTGACATCCAAACGTAGCCCATAATAACAAGTTCATTCTCATTGTTCTCATTCGATGAATGCTTTTCACATACCTCTTAGGTTTGGGTCATAGATTTTTTATTCAACAAATAAAAAGAGGAAGGACACTTCTTATCTTAGCAAAAAGGTCCAAGAGTTCTTCTATAAGACTACTTTCTAACATGACAAATTTTGTGTGATCTTTTGATATGCAATCTTCAATTAATTTAGTATTGAGTGCATTTGTCGAAAACACAAGCTAGGACAAGAATGTGATGAAGTGTTATATATCATGAAATGAACACATTCAAACTAAAAAAACGTCATCTTTTTTCTTTGGTTTGCATCAATTTGAACATAAAGCTAAGAAGCAATCTCTACATGTGATAAAGAAAGATAGAGAAGCATATTGGAAAGGAGATGTCTCAATGTCTCATATTGATTTGAGTTGTTAAAAAAAACATATCCGTCATTGTTGCAGCATATGAGTTTTATATATGTTCTGTTTTCACATATGAGATTACTTCTACACGCTTCTCTTCCTTCTTACCCTATAAACAAGAAGTTTCCAGAATCTACTTGAAGCTAAGAACATTAATTATGATAATAACAATACCATCATATATGAACACTCTGTAACAAGGTAGAAGCATATCAACATAACATGGCATGAAATCATTGTTGTTTTTAAGGTTTCTTGGAATGACATAGCCAGCACTTCTTTGAACCATGGTTCACTCGAGCAACCAAATTGAGGAAGAACATGCGGATTATTAGTGGCCACAACAGTCAACATTCTTCACCAAATTAGCAAATAACATGCTTAATTAGGAATCCCGAGACGATCATGCCCGGCTCCATCTAGCATTGATCTTGATCCTCACCCTAGCAAACTCCACTGGACTTTTTCTTATCCACAAGAGTTCTCCAGTAAGTAGTGATGTCCTTTTCTATGTCTTTGGCACTCTTCTTCAATGTGACTGCTGTGGTGATTTTACTCATATGAGTGTCTAGCTCTGCCAGGACCTTTTGAATGTCTTCAACAAGGCGATCAGCCAGGCTTCTGTTGAAGTCCTCCCTGACGACTACCCGAAGAACAGCAATGTGCTCTGCGTCAGGCGGCATGGTGTATGCTGGAACAATCCATCCAAATCTCCTCAAGTTCTCTGATATCTGAAAAACTGTGTACTTGCTGCTGTCTTTAAGCGAAAAGGCGACAAGAGGCACTCCGACCTCTTTTGAAACAATGTTAAACCTTCCTGTCTTCTCCAAGCCTTCTCTCAGGACCTTCGCATTCTGTGTGCAGTTCTCCATGATACTCTTGTATCCCTGGTACAGGTTGAGGTGTTTAGTGCATCATTATAAATTCTGTAGATATTGATTCATATTGGCGTACTTGTAGATAAAAAAGAAGCTTCATCACTACTTGAAAAAAGGAACTTTAGCCATTTTTCTTTAAAGAACTTTGATAATTGATCAACTTCTGCCAAATAGTTTGAATTTCGCAACTTAATTGAGGCATCCTTAAATATTTAGGTACATGAGAGTACCTTTTTCTTTTGTGTTATAATGCTTAAAGTACGATAAACTTTGAAAGTTCTTTTGTTGCATGATTTGTCTTTCTTAACCTGCTTTTGCATGAGATAAAGATTATGTATTCCAAACAATTCATCCTGAAAATAAATTTCTGAGTAGGTTTTAACTACTGGAAGATAATTAACGTGTTCTGTCATGCCTGGTAGAAGCGAGCAAACATGCATATTATTGAAACGCAAGCAAACAACACTGAGGGCGCTGCTACATTTGCTATCAACTCGCCCTTTGCCTCAGCATGCAGTTGAATCCCTTCTACAGGCTTTAACCCTCCATCTTACCCACCCGAAAAGATTGAATATAATATCAAGCCTACAATAACTATACTACTTAAGGCTACATTAATTTGATGAAAATATCAATGACTCTGTAAGCGAATTCATAGAGAACTAACAAGAACACTTCCTAGGTTATCAAAAGAACTGCAAAAGACAGATCTTTCTCATAAAGGATACGGCAGAACATGTATTACAATATGTATATTACTTCATATAGTGGACAACAAAACTAAAATTATTCTGCTGAGTACCTCAAATCCCAGGCGGATAAACTGGTAGTATTGTCCAATAATCTGACTTGAACCTGAAATAGAAAAAAAACAAAGATCAGTAATAGAAAGACAGCCTCGTGTTATTGGAAATCATTTGAATATAAACAGCACACTCAAATAAACCTTTGGAGAAGTTGAGGGTGAAGGTAGGTTGGTCTGCACCAAGATAGTTAATGTGGAAAATGAGTTCTTCAGGCAGGTCCTCTTTGCTCCTCCAAACAACCCAACCAATTCCTGCATATACCAAACCATATTTGTGGCCACTGACGTTAATGCTCTTTACTAATGGTAACCTGAAATCCCACACCAAGTCCGGGTATATAAATGGCGCTATAAATCCACCACTTGCAGCATCAACATGTATCGGCGTCTCCCATCTGCATGCATGCCATAGAAAAATCACACTTCACACTACCATTTCATTGGAATTAAGGTCAGGCAACAAGTTGGGAAACTCTAATACTTGGAAGTTGGTGAAACCAGTTCGGAACTACCTTCGTTTCTATAAACAGGGAATTCAGAACCAAAGAAACGAAGATTGTGATATCTGATAAAGAGTAGAATTTGAATAAGTTCCATGATTGTGATGCACTCACTGACTTACCCGGTTTCCTTGTTCTTCTCCAGCAGAAGTTTGTTTAGTAACTCAACATCCTCAAACTCTCCAGTAAGTGTTGAACCCAAGATAGCAGCAACACATATGGTGTTCTCATCAACCATCTCCACTGCCTTGACGGGGTCCATGACGTAAAAGCCCTCCTTCAACTTCACTTCTTTCAGTTCTACCTCAAAATACCGGGCAAATTTCTCCCAGCAGACCTGAAGAGTAGTACATGTAACCAATAAAACTTGGATTTCGCCATTAATGGCGTAGAGCATTCATCGATACGAAGGAAGGGCATATTGTTACTATTACCTGCACGTTTGCACCTGTAACAATGTTGGGTTTGTCGTAAGGCTTCCCCTCGGCCTTCCTCTTATTCTGCCACTTCCTCTTGAATGCCAGTCCTGCAAGCATTATGGCTTCCGAAGAGCCCACAGTCCCAACACCTACTGCTGTTTCCTCCTCTCCAATTGGGGCGTTGAAAAGGTGCGCTATGATGTTTACACATCGGTTCTGCAGATGAAACGCAGACAAATAAGTTGACGCAGTCATACAAGATGGATCATTGCCATTAATTGCCTCTAGTTTATACGGAAAATAACGCAACATGGCTGAAGTATGCAATTTGCGATGGATATGAACTTTGAAGTTTGCAAGTTACTTATCACACTGTACATGCTTGCAATCCTTAATATGGACCATCTAATTAATTCTCATTACATATACTGATTTTTCAGGAACAGGAAATGGCTTTCAAAACAAAACCCATCTTCAAAACAGACTCTGCAGGAAAGAAAACTTATTGGGAAAAAAGAACAATCCTTTGAAGTTTGAATTGTAAACAAAAGTTCCATAAGATGTTATGGTTCATTGATACACAAAAAGTACACATATATTCTTCTAATTATAATAAATTATATCAAAATTTAATACAACATATATACAAGATCAGCTAATTTACATTTGTCCCGGCTAATTATTTTCTTTCTCTTTGTATTATATTTATGTGTCACATTTCTTAGGGGTGAAAGTAAACACCCATTTGATATAAAAGAATCACCCACTATTTGAAGAATTGATTTTATAAATTTTAAAAATTATTATAAAACTATTTTAAAAAATTATCCTTCTGGTGATTTTTAGGGTCGTACTTTTGTAAAATTATATTTTAAAATATATAAATAAATTGAAGTTAATGTAAGCATATTTAATTTTATAATTGAATAAAAAATATACCACTAAAACTTTAAATTTATCAAATTAGAGTTCCATGACAAAATAATATATCTATATATACATATATCAATTATTATATCTATAATTAAAAAGTAGATAGCTTAAGACTTAATTATATAAAAAAAATAAGCTCCTGGATTTTTTCGGATGAGTCCCTTTTAACGGATGAAATTTAATTTATTAAAAAATTGTCTTAATTTATTACTAAATTTTTTAAATGCTTTTCCGGATGCTCAGATTTTTTATTTATCTTACGCCAAAATATGAGACGTTGAGTTATCCACTAGAACACGGCAAAGGCATAAAAATAAAGTATTAATGGGAAGGAAGAAATCAGATAAGACAAACGCAAAGCATAGTAAAAATACAGCATCCCAACCAAGAAGCAGGAAAGACAGGTGCTTGGTGACTTGGTCAGTCGACACCGGAAGATATATTTTCTTGCCCCCATAAATGCGATCGAGATGTGCCAACATGAAATGAAAACAAACGCACAAACCAGTCAAGACCGGTAAAGTCCAGAGACGAAACCAAATCGATCAGATCTAGCGGCAAAATATGTGAATACGGGACCTGGAGCTCGGTGGTGACGGGGTACTCGTCCATGTCGACGTAGTTCTTGTTGACGGCGGCCATCATGAGGCGGTCGCACTCCGGCTCCATCCACGTCGTCACGAAGGACGCCAAGTTGAGCCGCGGGTTCCCGTCCAGCATCAGCTCGTCGTTGATCACCTGGTACGCCGCCTCCTTCGGTATCGGCTGCTCCGGCAACTTGAACCTGTCAGCATAAACACGTACGTCGCCGATCGATCAACCAGAGAGCAAGCAACAGATCAGGAATGAATCAAGGGCGCGGCGCATGCAGGAGTTTCTCCTCTTCGTTTATATGTAGTACTCACCGCGGCAGCGTGGCGATCGCGTAGCGCGAGGCGAAGGTGTAATGGATGAGCTCCGTCGACCTTTCGGAGCCGGCGGTCGCCGACGAGAGAGCCATGATCTTTCGCCTGTCTCTGTTGCTTGCTGCTTGTCTTCCGATCGTTTACTGTAAGTGTGTGGCGAATGGTGCGCGGTGCGGTCATAACAACTGGAACATGTTTATATAGAGAGGGAAGCAGGCTTGGAAGTTAACGGTGTTTTTTTTGTTTGTTTTTTTTCATTTTTTTTCTTCTTCTTCGATTGCTTCGACTCATCAAGTGGAGTGGCGTAGAAAGGCAGGTGCACGTAACCAATAAGAGTTCTGCATTTGGAATTTTTGTGGATATAAATTTTTTTTATGCAAAGTCTCATTTATTGTTATTGAATGTGGGATGAATTCGTAAATAAATATTCAATTTGTAAAACAATTAACGTCGCTCAAATTAGATCGTGATCGCTCCATTTTGAAGAGATACGAAATTAACAACTAAAAAAGGGCCCCACTTTGCAGACATAGAAAATTAACAACTAAAAAAGGGCCCCACTTTGCAGACATACACAATTAATAACTAAAAAAAGGCCGGTGAAGGTAAGGGAGGAAAAAAATGAGGCAAATGAAGTGAAAATAAAATGGAAAAAGTGTGGTGACTCGCCGGTGCCCGAACAGTTTGCTCACCGCTATCTTCAACCAAAACACAAATAAGATGTGAAAATATTTTAGTACTAGGGACATAAAATGTCAAATTGAACAAGTAATCTGGTGTCGTCCTTTTATGTTGGAACAGTTTCTTTCGTCAATACTCTTGGTGCTCAAAATTATTAGTATTCCACTAATTTAATATTAGAAAAAATAAAATAAAAAATTTAATTAAAGTGATAATTTTAGAAATAGAATATGAGATTATTAATATCAAATGACTTCATAACACAATTTAATTATCCAATTGTGTCAATCATTCTCAATTCATTTTAACAATTGAAATGATGTTTAATTCAAAATTATTGACAATTTATCTTAAACCTAATTTACTATTTGAGCAGAACAATGATTTTTTTTCTGGTAGGTAATCCAAATTGCATAGTTGCTAAGTTGCTCAGGGTTACAAATTGTTCTAATGGTTTTTCTTGACTTTTATAAATATTTTTTTTTGTACTTGATATAAGCGGAAAATATTTTTTGAAAAACTTTTCGCTTTTCAGTTTAATTAAGTGGGTGATATTATCTGCCAATGTACGTTTCTCTCTGCCGTGCGGAAATGACACGGCTATGTAATTTTTCAAAATTAAAAAAATGGCTAATTATTTTCAATTTTTTTGAAACCTCAGATTATTATGAATTTTATACATAGTCATTGTAGCTCACAGAATCGCTTCAAAAATGCATTTTTACATATTTTGTATGTTAATTAATTGATTTATAATTGTTAGAACTTTGAAATTAGGGGGAAATATATAGATTATATAATTCGACTAAATGATAACATGTTTTCTGATTTAATGTTGGGTCGATTTTTTTTATAAAAAATAATATATATTAAAAACAAGTTTTAAAAAAATTTATTCAAAAAATTAGGGGTGAAAATAGTTAGGGTTGGATTGAGTTTTCAGTCCAAAAATTCATCAATACTTTTTGGGTCAATTTTTTAATTAAAAAATCTTCCTAAAATCATTTTTAAAAAAATACTATGTAGCATATCAATTGTTTGAGTCGTTTTTTATGCCCTACTTTTATATAATTATAAAAATATAATAAATTTAAATTAATATAAAAATATTTAATTTTATATTAAATATAAAATATATTACTAAAATTTTAAAATTATTAAATTAGAATTCGATAATGTGATAGAAAAATATGAAATTTTATGTAAAAGATATTATACCTATAATAAAAGAATTGATATGATATGTATTAATTATATAAATAAAAAATAAAAAATAAAAAAAGAGCTCCATGGATCTTAAATCATTTTATACCTATAATTTAAAATTAGGAATTAGTTTTAATGAGTGAATTTTAATTTATTAAAAAACATCTTCCTAATGTTCTATTGCTTCGATTCAACTTTTTCATAAATTTTTTAGATTGGTCGAATTTTTATTAAGCCCTTATAGAAAACTTTAAAAATCTTCGTGCTTTCTTTTTTTTTTTTGGGTAAATTTTCATGCTTTGTTTGCGTCCCGTTTCTTACGCGACTAGTGCCAGACAGCCTTCTCTGATATTTTCATGAAGAAGAATGGAGAGATGAAAGCAAGCGAATGATGAGCCGACGAGAGAGACAGAGAGAGAGTGTGTGGAGTTAGTGAGATGGTGATGCGAGCGAGGAGGAGGGCCTCTCAAAATCTGAATGGCGTGTAGTGTACGCGTGGCGGAGGCGTACTCGTCGGAGGGTCACCACAACGGGACGGACACCACCCCCGCGAAGGAAAAGCGTGATAAAGGCTTTTCAGGACCGATTGGGAATAATTTGGTCACGGGATACTTGTAACAAAGGGATGATTCTTTTATTAAGATATATATATATATATATATATATATATATGATCAAGTTTCCATTCTAGATGGAGACATCCAGAAAAGAAAATAATTGTCTATTATAATTTTTTTTTCTATCTATTCTACTCGATGTCTAAGTTTATTGACACAACTAATATAGCATCGCATTATGGTAAATAATATTTGTTGGGAATTTAATTTTTTTGTGTGAATTAAATAATATAAGTCAAGCACGATGCACAAAAAATAATAATAGATAAAAGAGACATCAAATTTATGTGAAAAAATCATTCAATGAAAAGAAAAAAAATTACAGGATAATTATAAAATAATATCACTAATTCAATAATAGAGTATAATATTTTTCAGGTTTTGTCCAAATCCGAAAAATAATTCATCGAGATAAATAATTTTGATAAATAATTCTTCTCTGGAAAATACTAAAATAATATCACCTAATTACTACAAGTTTTTATGATTGTAGTATTAATAAAACATCATAGATCCTCCCAATCTCACTTTATTTTTTATTCTTTGCTCTTCAAAAAAAAATCTCTTATCTTCTTTTTCAATCATGTTCTCCTCTCTAACTCTTTTTTTCTTTATCCGTTCATAAAAGAAAATTTTCTTTTCTTTTTCAATCAACTCTAAATCACAAAAAAGAAAAAAAAACTTTTTTTTCTTTCCCAACACTCTCGACAGCTTGGCAAGGAGAAAAAGAAAAAATCCTCTTTTTTCTTCACGCGAGAAACACATCAAACTTAAGTTAATTAGGTTTAATTAACATAAATATGTTTCCTTCTTAATGGGCTGGATTAGATCCAAAGGCCCAACAATCTCCCCCTCCAGCTCATGAGAAGGAGATCCTCCATCGAGAATCATCGTTTGACCTTCATGCCGGCCAATCCGGCACATCATTTTAACTTTCTTCTTGGATTTGTTTTTGGCTCCCCCTCTTTAGTAATCACTGAGTACTCAGAACTTGAATATCTAGTAGAAGCTCGACACTCTCTTGTAGATTTACGAGATGGAGTAGCATCTTGCTCTTCCTGCACAAAATCCTTTAAATCTTCATCATTTGTATCCACATCCGGCTCATTGTTTTCAAGTTCATCTTGTACATAATCAATGTTCTCCTTCTTTGATTTTATGAAGTCTGCCAAAGTTTTTAATTCATGAAAAATCACAACTTTGCCTCTGTGATCTTCTTCTTCTCTGAATCCCACAACTTATATTCAGAATCTATGTTTTCATAACTCAGAAATATGCACTCTTGAGCATGTTCATTAGATTTCTGTCCTTGTTCCTTTGCCACTTGTGCAGAAGCTCTACAACAAAAAAACTTTCAAGTGAGAGTAAGACACATTCTTACTATTCCACACTTTCTCAAGAGTATCTGAATCCAAAGGAACTGATGGAAGATCTGGTAATCAGGTAGCACGCAGTATTCACAGCTTCACTCCAAAAGATCTTCGGTAGATTAGGCACCTAACTCTATCCAGAATGGATCTATTCATTCTTTCAGCAACACCATTATGCTGCGGAGTCTTAGATACTGACTTTTCATATCTGATACCATACTTTGCGCAATAATATTTGAATTTCTGAGATATATATTCATCACCATTGTCTGTGCGAAGACACTTCAAATGATTTCCTATCTCCTTTTTCACCATGACATGAAACTTCTAAAAAATATGAAATACTTGATCTTTTGTCTTCATAAAATAAATCTATAATTTTCTTGAAGCATCATCAATAAAAGTAACAACATATCTATTGCCACCTAAAGAATTAACCTCAATGGGACCACACACATCAAAATGTATCAAATTCAACTTATTTTATTTTTCTTATAATTGGACACAAATGACACTCTGCATTGTTTACCAAATAGATAGTCATAATAAGTATTTAGAAATTTACCTTTGGTAATAGTGACATGAGAATTCCTTGCCAGAACATGCATTCCTTTCTCACTCATGTGTCCTAATATTTTGTGCCATAAATTTGGTGAAGCTTCTTCCTCTATTGTATTAACTGATTGTTCAATCAAATTCACTTGAGTTTTGTAAAAAACTCTTGATAACTTTCCTTTGGCAACAACTACGGATTCTTTGATTAATTTTCACTTTCTATCACTGATAGTGATATTTAGGATTGAGTAGTGATAACTTGCTGAAATTAAAGAAAAGGTCAAAATTTTAAATTTTGGTCTCCCAACTCACTAGCTGCAAGTGCACAGGTAAATTGTAGTAGACTCAGGTTGTCGTATCTACAAAGATTTGAAGTTCTAAACTACTTAAAATAGTTTAGATTAATCCTAATTAAGGTAGCAAATATAGATTTTTAATTGGAAGTGAAAATAGTTTTTTAACAAGTGCAGAATGATAACAGATTTTGGGATTTTGAAAATGTTTGTAAAACTGAATTATAAATGCTAAATTAATGGCTAGAAAGGTTTAACTATCAATTAGGAAGGTTCTTCTAGGATGTGGGGTTCATCTAAATTAGTTAAGGATGAAATGGATCAAGTTATCATTAAATGTCCAACTTTGATTCAATCATGAAAATGGCTGTTCCCATGGCTCAATTGGCATCTAACTAAGCAACATATTGTCATATAGTTGTTAGCTAGATTGAATCAATAGAGGTTCCTCACTGAAAATCAAGTTATCATTCAGCTCAATGGGGAGTTCATTGCTGATTTTTTTACAATTCAAAGGAATTCTGCAATGATAACTTGTAATTGCATTCATAAAAAGATGGAATCATTCCAATCAATCAAACCAGGATGAAATCTACTCAATTATGGTGCTTGTGCTCCTTGATTCATCTCTGAATTTCAGGGGGATTTAAATTCAACCTCTCGGTTGCAAAATAAAATGAAATCCACACAAACACAACTCAATTGGAAGTGCAAAGCATATGACCACAGGAATTCACAATTGCCATTGCTCCTTGGCCTATCTCTAGATCTCAAGGATGACCTAATGACTACTTCTCAGCAGTGGATTAAGTTGAGGCTTAACAATAGAAATCAGAATTTAAATAGAAACTAGAAAATAGGATTCTGCAATTCAGAAAAATCAGCGACAAAACCTTAGAATTCAGGCTTGCCAAATGCCTCTTGATTCATCTCTGGACTGCAAGAGATTCCCATAGTACACCTCTCGATGATTTGATGAAATAAGGATGCTCACTTGACAAATCAGATTCTAACCAGAAGAAAAATCAGAAGAACAGATTTCTGAATTTGTTCAGAAATCAGATTCTGAAAAATAGAATTGAACCTTAAGTTGTCAAACATCTTAATACATTTCTGAATAAGATTAGGGTAAATACTAGCCTCTCAGCTATTCAATTAATCCAATCCTTAATGACAAACAGATTCAACAATTCAAAAAAAAATCAGGTTTAGGAAATTCAGAAAAACAAAAACTTGGAAATCAGTATTTCATAAATCAGAATTTTAAATCAATGGAAATCTGACTTATCAACTGATTCTTGACCCATCTCTGGACTACAAGACATCCCTAAAGTTCACTTATCAGTGATTGGAAGAATTCAGGGGATTCAATTGGTAAAAAAGATTCCAATAAGAAATAAGAAAAATCAGAATTCAGGTTTTCATTTCAGAAATCAGTGGAACAATCTGATTTGAGTCAAATGATTGTCCAAACATCTTGATTCATTCTTGAACAAGATATGAACAATATCAACTTCCCAAGAACTCAATTAATCAGATTGTGAGTGAAGAACATGTTCAAACAGTCGTAAAAATCAGAATCAGATTCAGAAATTCAGGAAACCAGGGAATCAGAATTCAGAAATCAAGTTTGCAATAAAATTAACCCTAGAAATCTGATATTATCTCTTAATTCATTCCTAAAAGATGTTTAGATCAAATAAGACTTCTCATTCATCAATTACACATGAATCTAATGACAACATAACATACATCAATATAGAATATTTCTAAAATATGAAATCAGGATTGTTTTCAGTGCAGGATTATAAAGCATTTCATATCCATCCAAAACTAATCTAAAGTACTACCCTATCATAAAAGAAATGGAGTTTAGCTCCTCATGTTTACAAAGCTTGACAGAAAATATATTGAGAAACAGATACAAATCATTGATGCTTCAAAATGTCTCGACCAACAGCAGTAAGTCTAGCAGTAGCCTCACAGCAGCCTCCTTCCTTGCTCCAAACCCTGAATGACCAGCCCCCTCTCTCCTCCAGAAAATCCACCTTTATATGACTCCTATCCACCCTTGGATCAACATCAGAATGTTCTTTATCCTTTGATTGCAGCCATGTGTCCTAGTCCTGGAAGAATCTGCACTGTTGCAGACAGCTTTTGGTGCAGGAAATCAGTGGTCCCCCCACTTTTTTCTACTTTTTGGCCACCTTTTCTCCCTGCTACAAACCCCAAAACAGCAAGCATCAAAGCCCTTGAATGGTGTCTTGACAAATAAAGATTAGGATAATGCTGGTAACTAGTTCAAATATCAAATGGGATTATGTGTTGTGCATGAATGAAAACTCATATCGATATGAATGAATTTAAGGGCCCGGAATAATAATTTATCACAAATCATGGAAATTATCCAAATGCAAGTAATTCAAAGCATTAGAAGCATCAAATGGACTAGAGTAACAAGTGAGTGCATTCAGAAATCAAATATGAATAAGATTTCTAAAAAGTGATAACTTGGGTGACAAAAAATGATAACTTATATGACTTAAAAATAATAACTTGTGATAACTTGAGTTGTGGTTATCCAAATGTGATGAAATTTGACCAGCAATGAGTTAGAACAATAACAAAATGATTTCTTAAGGTCCCTTTGTAGAATTAATGATTTTGCATGTTGAAATAACAGAATTGCCCTTGAACGATAACTTGGCAAAGGAAAAACGATAACTTGTTCAAATGGGCTTAAAACTTTGCACAAGTTGAGATGTGACTATCCAAATATGATTTATATATGATAATGATTGATTTAGGGCAAGAAAACTATTGAAAATCAGTTCACTCAAAATAATGATAACTTGACATATAAGAATGATAACTTGTCCTCAAAATGATAACTTGACATAGAATTTAAATATTAATGGATTTTGGCATTTCAGAACCTCTATGCACATGAAATTAAGTATGAAATGAGGAATATCAACTAGTTATCACAATGTATGCATTCCAAGTATAATTGGCCCAAATATAGGCAAAAGTGGGACTCGATATGTATAAATGGCATCTAAAATGGGTTAGAAACATATAGTGATCAGCTAGTGATCAAACTCTCTCAAACTTAGCCTTTTGCTTGTCTTCAAGCAAAACATTCAGAAATTAAGGATGAATTTGAATTTGCCATCCACAAATGAATAGAAAGATCAGCTGAATAAGACATAAATGAGTTTCCCACTTGGCTAACATTCCATCACATTCTTTCCAATCCCAAATTCTAGCTGAGGAGTCACAAAGGTTAATGCAAATTTAAGCCATGATAGAAGTACTAACATTAACTAATTTGGAGTGCAAGGATTATCATCTATACTAAAAAGTTTGAAACACCAATCTCTTCATGAACAGATTTTTCTTCCTTTGCATAAATAGGTTTGACAACCTGACTTTTATTCATGAGGATGCAATAAGCAGGTTTAGCACCTGATTTTTATTCATGCTGGTCACAGGATGAAAATCCTAGCTTTATTCAGGAGAGGTTCCTTTTTGGAATTTTCACTCTCTTTATTCATGTATGCATGCAATGCAAAATGCAACTTTTCATTTTTCATTTTTCTTTCTTTTTCATTCCGTTCATGAAGTGAGCAATGGTTCAAACTCAAGTATAGGAAAGATCCTTAAATGCAAATAGTCAAGAATTCCTATTTAACATGGCAGCAAGATACTTGACTCCTTTCTAGACATCTTCTACTTTCCAATTAATTCATGAATGTAGCTAGTGTTAATCCACAAAAAAGAAAAATTTCAACTAAAAATTCATTCAAATGCACCTGAATTTATAATGCCAATTAAAGCAATAAGGCTAATGGCCAAGTTGTCCATTTGGTATTGGAGTGCACCCACTGTGATAATGAAGTATTCTACCCATTTCAGAGTTAAAATGAATTCAGAATTGAGTTGGGTCTAAAAAATGATAACCGAGTGATAAGTAGTGATAACTTATGATAACTTATAAAAATCTACTGATAACCTGGTATGAGTTATGATATGAACATTAAAATCAATTGAAAACATGGTGTAAAGGTTAGAAAAGCACCAGGTTTCCTCCCCCAAGCTTATTCTCAACATTGTCCCTAATGTTGAAAATCAAAGGCAAGGGAGAGGGGTGGGTGGGTGTGAAATGCATGAAATTGGTCATTTGAATCCTCTTGGCATTTCATCCAGCATCTTTTGGTGATCCAATCTTCATTAGTTGCAACTAATCCTGCAGAGAAACAAAGGATATCAGTGGAATGATAGATTTGCATCTAATCAGATTTTTGAGTGCAGAATTTTTGAAATTCATTGAAATTGGGCTATAACAGATCTGGACAACTGATAAGAATGGTAATTCAGATAATGATATGATCAATGTAGCATAATGAAAAGATATTATCAGTTATCATTAAGTTTTCAGTGGAGAAATCAAGATTAAGGGATATGGGTACTCCCTGAATTTGAGACTTGTGAATTGAACCTGTTCCTCATCACTTATTCCTGCAAAAATAGAAAAATTAAGTAGATAATGGCTTGGATTACCTCCCAAGAAGTGCCTTTCTTTAATGTCTTTAGCTAGACATTGTTACAACTCTTGATGTTAAGGAGGTTTAAATAGTGTGATATGATCAAGTAGAGATCTCAAGGACAGCTTTACTAATCAAGTATGGATCTCTTAGTTTCACAAATATTTTACCTTCATTTTTCAGTTGGATGTATCCCTCCTTCATTGTACCAGAAATATACTAACTTCTCATTCTATAACTTCTCATCTATGACATCTGAATCTCCTGGATCACCATCTTGTTTAAGCAACCATTTCTTCAATGGACTCTTTAAATGCAGTATTGTTGAAAGATCTTTGAGCTCTTGGTTCCATCTTTCAGTAGGCAAGCAATGATCTTCCTTCATTGAATGTTAAATTCCTTCTACAAATCTGAATTCTGCTATAGTCTCTATTTGGAAAGAAATTTCTTCTACTTTTGTATCCTCCTTGGTCATTTCAGTTTCATCATGTGGCTTTACTGTCATAACTTGTTACCCAATGGAAAATGAGATGGGTGAGACTTTGGAACTTTGAATGACTTCAAATGAATTAGTGCTTGCTTCAAGTTCAGGCCACTTCTTTTCTTTTGATGTTTCTTCATCTTTGACCCTAAGATGTTGACATTCTTCAATTGATCTATGATGGTTTGTGGAGCAAATTGCTTCAAATAAACTTTTGGACAGTTGGGTGCAGGAAGTAACTCATCTTTAGGAATAGATAATAAGTGAATTGAGTTGCAGCCCTCATCACAATGGAGTGCGTCTGATAGTTTCTCCAAAGAATCAAAATCAGGGTCTTCTATAATTAATTCTTCATTGGATGGGAACCTTATGAGTAGATCTTCAATGTGATTTATTGCTGATATCATTGGAGTAGCTTTTTCAATAACTTCAACAACTTCATCTTGTTTCTTGGCTTGTTCTATAAGTGTGATAGACTCCTTTTCAATTTCAGCCTCCATGACTACTTCTTTTTCTTCATTAATCTCTTTCTCAATTCCTATTTTCATTTCCTGAATTTCTTCTTTCAGAAGGACAGATTGGATTTGTGGGGCTTCTTGACTGGACTGCAAACAAAACTTGGCCTCCAATCCAGCTCCAAGATCATCTACTTTCATACATATTGTTTTCAAGTTTGCAAGTTGCTCGTCCTACCGTCTCATGAAGTCCTCCAACATAATCTCCATTCGATTAAGTGATTGCTGATCTTCTGAAATATCCCTGCTTGCAACTTGAAAATTTGACTCTTGACCTTGATTGTGATGGTAATACAAATGATTTTGTGAGTCATAAACATAAGGATTGCTGCTTGAGAAGTCTTGCTCAGGATTCCAATAATTTGAAACATAATGACTACTAGTTGAGAAGCCTTCCTCTTGATTCCAGTAATTTGAACTTTCATGACCATATGAGGCATACATGTAAGCATTAGAGGGCTGCTGAAATTATGGTGAACCTTGATTGCAATAAACTTGTGATGGTTCTCCAACATGTAAACCATATTTTTGAAGAGTTTTGGACACGACATCTTCAACTATAGAATCCAATTCCTCCTGGCTCAAGGGTGTTTCACTTGATTGATAATAGTCATAGGACCAAGTTTGTCAACTCATATCCATCTTTTCTTCTTTCTCTCTCAGAAGTCAAATTCATAATTTTCTGTAATTGTTGGGTGAATAACGATCTTTAAATGTCCTAGGAGCAGTCTTGTTTTGATTGGTAGCCTCCTTCTCAAAAGTTCTTCTCCTAGCCTCTTCTCTTTGCAATCTCCTTCTCCTATTGAATCTTCTTTCAGTTGAGGATCAGATAGGTAGAGGTCTCCTTGAAGTTTCAAATCTGCATAAATTCAATTCAGAAGTATCAAATTAAAAAAAAAAAGAAAGAAATCTGTACAAAAATTGAAAATTGGGAATGATAACTTGCAAAAACTAAAATTGGCCTAACAAATGAACTAAAAACTAATCTAAAACTAATCTAAACTATCTAAGTTAGCCTAATTGACCTCAAATCCCCAGAAACGGCGCCAAAAACTTGATAATGATATTTAGGATTGAGTAGTGATAACTTGCTGAAATTAAAGAAAATGTCAAATTTTTAAATTTTGGTCTCCCAACTCACTAGCTGCAAGTGCACAGGTAAGTTGTAGTAGACTCAGGTTATCGTATCCACAAAGATTTAAAGTCCTAAACTACCTAAAACAGTTTAGATTAATCCTAATTAAGGTAGCAAATATAGATTTTTAATTGGAAGTGAAAATAGTTTTTTAACAAGTGCAGAATGATAACAGATTTTGGGATTTTGAAAATATTTGTAAAACTGAATTATAAATGCTAAATTAATGGCTAAAAATATTTAACTATCAATGAGGAAGGTTCTTCTAGGATGTGGGGTTCATCTAAATTAGTTAAGGATGGAATTGATCAAGTTATCATTAAATGTCCAACTTTAATTCAATCATGAAAATGGTTATTCCCACGGCTCAATTGGCATCTAACTAAGCAACATATTGTCATATAGTTGTTAGCTAGATTGAAACAATAGAGGTTCCTCACTGAAAATCAAGTTATCATTCAGCTTAATGGGGAGTTCATTGCTGATTTTTTTATAATTCAAAGGAATTCTACAATGATAACTTGTAATTGCATTCATAAAAAGATGGAATCATTCCAATCAATCAAACCAGGATGAAATTTACGCTTCTTGATTCATCTCTGAATTCCAGGGTGATCTAAATTCAACCTCTCGATTGTAAAATAAAATGAAATCCACACAAACACAACTCAATTGGAAGTGCAAAGCATATGACCACAGGAATTCACAATTGTCATTACTCCTTGGCCTATCTCTAGATCTCAAGGATGACCTAATGACTACTTCTCAGCAGTGGATTAAGTTGAGGCTTAACAATGGAAATCGGAATTTAAATAGAAACTAGAAAACATGATTCTGCAATTCAGAAAAATCAGCGACAAAACCTTAGAATTCAGGCTTGCCAAATACCTCTTGATCCATCTCTGGACTGCAAGAGATTTCCATAGTACACCTCTCGATGATTTGATGAAATAAGGATGCTCACTTGACAAATCAGATTCTAACCAGAAGAAAAATCAGAAGAACAAATTTCTGAATTTGTTCAGAAATCAGATTCTGGAAAAACAGAATTGAACCTTAAGTTGTCAAACATCTTAATACATTTCTGAATAAGATTAGGGTAAATATTAGCCTCTCAACTATTCAATTAATCCAATCCTTAATGACAAACATATTCAACAGTTCAAAAAAAATCAGGTTTAGGAAATTCAGAAAACCAAAAACTTGGAAATCAGTATTTCAGAAATCAGAATTTTAAATCAATGGAAATCTGACTTATCAACTGATTCTTGACCCATCTCTGGACTACAAGACATCCCTAAAGTTCACTTATCAGTGATTGGAAGAATTCAGGGGATTCAATTGGTAAAAAAGATTCCAATAAGAAATCAGAAAAATCAGAATTCAGGTTTTCATTTCAGAAATCAGTAGAACAATCTGATTTGAGTTAAATGATTGTCCAAACATCTTGATTCATTCCTAAACAAGATATGAACAATATCAACTTCCCAATGACTCAATTAATCAGATTGTGAGTGAAGAACATGTTCAAACAGTCGTAAAAATCAGAATCAGATTCAGAAATTTAGGAAACCAGGGAATCAGAATTCAGAAATCAAGTTTGCAATAAAATTAACCCTAGAAATCTGATATTATCTCTTAATTCATTCCTGAAAGATGTTTAGATCAAATAAGACTTCTCATTCATCAATTACACATGGATCTAATGACAACATAGCATACATCAATATAGAATATTTCTGAAATCTAAAATCAAGATTGTTTTCAGTACAGGATTATAAACCATTCCATATCCATCCAAAACTAATCTAAAGTACTACCCTATCCTAGAAGAAATGGAGTTTAGCTCGTCATGTTTACAAGGCTTGACAGAAAATAGATTGAGAAACAGATACAAATCATTGATGCTTCAAAATGTGTCGGCCAGCAGTAGCAAGTCTAACAGTAGCCTCCTTCCTTGCTCCAAACCCTGAATGACCAGCCCCTTCTCTCCTCCAAAAAATCCACCTTTTATATGACTCCTATCCACCCTTGGATCAGCATCAGAATGTTCTTTATCCTTTGATTGCAGCCATGTGTCCTGGTCCTGGAAGAATCTGCACTGCTGCAGACAGCTTTTGGTGCAGGAAATCAGTGGTCCCCCACCTTTTTCTACTTTTTGGCCACCTTTTCTCTCTGCTACAAACCCCAAAACAGCAAGCATCAAAGCCCTTGAATGATGTTTTGACAAATAAAGATTAGGATAATGCTGGTAACTAGTTCAAATATCAAATGAGATTATGTGTTGTGCAGGAATGAAAACTCATATCGATATGAATGAATTTAAGGGCCCAGAATAATAATTTATCACAAATCATGGAAATTATCCAAATGCAAGTGATTCAAAGCATTATAAGCATCAAATGGACTAGAGTAACAAGTGAGTGCATTCAGAAATCAAATATGAATAAGATTTCTAAAAAGTGATAACTTGGGTGACAAAAAATGATAACTTATATGACTTAAAAATGATAACTTGTGATAACTTGAGTTGTGGTTATTCAAATGTGATGAAATTTGACCAGCAATGAGTTAGAACAATAACAAGATGATTTCTTAAGGTCCCTGTGCAGAATTAATGATTTTGCATGTCGAAATAATAGAATTGCCCTTGAATGATAACTTGGCAAAGGAAAAATGATAACTTGTTCAAATGGGCTTAAAACTTTGCACAAGTTGAGATGTGACTATCCAAATATGATTTATATATGATAATGATGGATTTAGGGCAAGAAGACCATTGAAAACCAGTTCACTCAAAATAATGATAACTTGACATATAAGAATGATAACTTGTCCTCAAAATGATAATTTGGCATAGAATTTAAATATTAATGGATTTTGGCATTTCAGAACCTCTATGCACATGGAATTAAGTATGAAATGAGGAATATCAACTTGTTATCACAATGTATGCGTTCTAAGTATAATTGGCCCAAATATAGGCAAAAGTGGGACTCGATATGTATGAATGGCATCTAAAATGGGTTAGAAACATATAGTGATCAGCTAGTGATCAGTCACCCATGTGACTATAGTAACCTTCCTGATCTAAAAGTCGACAAGAAATCAAATTGAGATGTAAATCTGGTATGTATCTGACATCCTTCAGAATCAACTCACAACTAACATCTGTTCGAATATATACATCATCAATTCCTGCAATTTTAGACTCTGTCTTATTGTCCATCTTCATTGTGCCAAAATCACAGTCATGTGTTGGAGCAAAGTTGTTAATCCCTATATAATTATATTTTGATGATACAAATCTCAAAAGATTAAGAGTTATATTTAAAATGTCAAAAAAGTTTAAATAGAAATGAGTGACTTCATGCACTAAACTTTTAATTAATATTTGTCTATGTTTGCATGAGATTTATATTAAGAGGTGAATATAAAAGTTATAGATAATTTTTTTATCTTTCTAGAAAATTAAGAATCACCTCATTGGGACAACCACATAAAACGTTATGTTTAAATGAAGCTTGAAAAGTTCAAATTGCATTTGATATTTTTATGTACTAAACTTGTACTTAATATTTGAGTATTCCATCATGAGATCTGGATAAAGAGATTAATATAAAAGTTAGATATAATCCTCTTATATTTTCATAGAATTAAGAATCACATCATTTGGACAACCATATCAAAAGTTACGCCAAAAATAGTGAAGATCGACGAGTTCTATTCGAAGTTGATAATTTTATGTGCTGAACTTTCATTAAATATTTGATTACTTTATCAACTGATTTGGGATAAGAGTGAGCATGAAAATTGTAAATAAAAGTGTTAGATACTGATATGAAAAGTTATTTATAAAAGAGTAAATATATAAAATGTTTCATTTGAAATGGACAACCTTGTGTACTAAACTTTGAATTAATATTGGACTATGATCTCATTAGATTTTGGATGAATGATGAACATAAAATTGTAGAGAATTCTGTTATATTTCCATAGAATAAAAAATGAACTCATTTGGATACTTGTATGAAAAGTTATGTATAAATGAGTAAGGTCTATAAAGTTTAAATTGAAATTGACAACTTTATGCACTGAACGTTGATTGAATATTTGACTATGATCTCATTGGATTTTTAATGAATGATGAATACACTTGTAGAGCATTTTGTTATCTTTCCATAGAATTAAATATCATCTTATTTGGATAACTATGCAAAAAGTTATGTATAAAAGAGTGCATGTCTATCAGGATGTCAATGATAAAACGGTCGACCGTTATGGGTAAAAAAGGATGAACGGTTTAAAATAGATGACCGAAGGTGCTTTCGGAATGATCGCTAATCACAAAGACCAAAGACATTTCTAAAACGGACGATCGAAACATTAACGGTCGACCGTTATGGGAGCAAAGGCAACAACAACGGCTAAAATCTAAAACAACAACAACAACAACAATGGCTACCATCAATGGATAACTACGATAGTTACTATTCATAACAGTCGATCGTTATCTAAAATGGTCGACCGTTATAGAGCTGACAATACAATATTTTTGAATTGTTAGACTAGCTCCAACAACCTCAACAATATTGCTGAACACTCGTTCCATACCTTCCACCATCATGACTTGTAGAATTATAGGCTGAAGAACTGCTCTGCACATCTTCCTAAAGTTTTGCAGCAATCTATTTCTTGTACACATGTCTTACATGTATAAATAGAACATATGCATAATGTAATAGCATGAATGAAGTTTTATAAAAACATACAAAGCATGTGCTTTATCATGGTATCAGAGTTGTAGTTACTCCAACGAGAATTTACAAAATGGCCTCCACCCTTCTTCTCACTCATCCTCTATTTCATCTACAAAAGTACCAATTTCCTCCTCTCTTCCTTCACTGAATCATGCCACACATTTTCTCTCCCTAAAACTAACTCCCAACAATTATCTACTATGGCAAGCACAATTTCTTCCTCTTCTTCGTACATTTAAATTGGAACAGGTTATTGATGCAAACTTCATTCCACCGACTGCTAAGATTCCTGCTGCTATTTCCATAGCACGACCCACTCCCAATCCTGCATATGATGAGTGGCTTCGTAAGGATCAATTACTTCTTAGCTGGATTATTGCATCTCTATCAGAGGAGGTTCTGCCACATATTATCGGTCTTGACACTGCACAAGCAACATGGAATGCACTGAAGCAAGCATTTGGAGCGCCTTCACATACTCGTCTTCTGAAGCTTCAAATGCAACTGCATAATATGAAGAATGGCGATCTCCCTATTGCTACCTTTCTTCGAAATGCAAAATATATAGCAGATGAGCTTGCGGCTGCAGGTCATCCCCTTCCCAAAGAAAGCTTCAACGCCATAGTTTTTAACAATCTGGGACCTTCATTCAGCGAGATGGTCTCCTCCATGTCTTCGAGACCAAAACTTGTCTCCTACTCTGAACTCCATAGCTTGCTTGCTGTACATGAGATCAGAATTCAGCACCTTCACAGCTCTGTTGATAGCACCTTTGTGCCTAGTGCCAATTATGCCTCACCTCATCCTCCTTCTAACCACCATAATCAGCACCGTCGTGGGCGTGGACGAGGACAAAACCGCGTTGTTCATCGTGACCCATGTCCTGTCTGTGGCATACATGGGCATAGCCCTTACAATTGTAGATTCCGTCATCAAAATTGCAAACCAACACCTCATGTGTATTCTGCAATTCCACAAGCAACAACTCTAGACACAGTCCATTCGGTTCCTGCTCTTGGTTCTTACACTGAATGGTTTCCAGACACAGGAGCCACCCACCATGTTACTCCAGACTTAGCTTCTCTCTCCACGACTGAACCATATACTGGTACTGATGCGCTGCATGTTGGAAATGGTATGGCTTTATCTATCACACATCTTGGCAATTCTATGCTTTCTGCTCCATTTAAATCCTTACATTTACGCAATGTTCTTCATGTGCCTTCCATTACTAAACGGCTACTTTCAGCAAATCATTTTGCAAAAGATAATTCTTGTTTTTTTGAATTTTATCCCAATTATTTTGTGATTAAGGATCTGCAAACTCAACAACTGTTGCTCCAAGGGCCAGCAACTGATGGACTCTACAGCCTTCGAACCTCAACCGCATTTCCTCCACCTTCTGCATTGATCTGCACAAAGTCTTCTTCTTGGCATGCACGACTGGGCCACCCTTCCATGCGGACAGTCAACCACATTCTACGTCAACACCATTTACCTTGCAGTTTTCGCTCTACGTCAATAAAGTGTCCTGCGTGTCTCAGTTTATGCATGCCCCAATAGACACACATTGGCAGCTAGTTAAATGATTCTTCATTATCTTCGTGGCAGTGATAAGCTTGGACTTCTAATCACTGCAGCCCGCACACCTTTACTACAAGCTTACTCTGATGCAGATTGGGGAGGATCAGTTGACGATAGAAAATCCTTCGGGGGTTATGCCATTTATCATGGACAAAACTTAATCTCATGGTAAGCGAAGAAGCAACGCTCTATTTCACGATCCTCTACAGAGTCCGAGTATAAAGCTTTAGCAAATGCAACCGCTGAGGTTAAATAGCTTCGTTCTCTCCTTCAGGAACTTCATTTTCATCTACCCTTACCCCCAATTCTTTGGTGTGATAATCTTGGAGCTCTGTTTTTAGCTGCCAATCCAATTTTTAAGGCAAGAACCAAACACATTGAGATCGACTTTCATTTTGTCCGTCAGGAGGTTGCTAAAAAACGAATTCAGATTCAGTTTATTTCCACCAGTGATCAAATTGCAGATATATTCACTAAACCATTAACTGGTACTCGGTTCTATTTCTTGCGAAACAAGCTTCGGCTTTGTTCTCGCGATCGCGAAGCTTGCGGGGGCATGTTAGACCAGCTCCAACAACCTCAACAATATTGCTGAACACTCGTTCCATACCTTCCACCATCATGACTTGCAGAATTATAGGCTGAAGAACTGCTCTGCACATCTTCCTAAAGTTTTGCAGCACTCTATTTGTTGTACACATGTCTTACATGTATAAATAGAACATATGCATAATGTAATAGCATGAATGAAGTTTTATAAAAACATACAGAGCATGTGCTTTATCATGAATTACTTTACAACGGCCAAATTTTCAAGAGAAGCCTATAAAAGAGATTCAAAAGATTGAAGGAAGACCAACTAAGCAAGGCAAATCATTCTAGAGATCCCTTCAAATCCAAAGCATTTTTTGAGCCAAAGTTGTAAATCATCCCTTCCCTCTTCTAGTTTCTTAGTGAGAACATTATTTGTAAGAAGAGAGCATTGGGGGGAATTCTTTTTTAGATAGTTTTTTAGAGCTCCTTGTAAGGAGAGGTGTGCCTTACCTCTTGTGCAAAGAAGAAGGTGTTATGGTGTAAAAATAGTTATTCTCTCCCTACAAGAAAAGAGAAAGCTAGTGAATTTCCGACGGTCTCGAGGTCGAGAGTCGGAGCGGGGACGTAGGCCAAGGTGTGGCTGAACCTCATCAACAAACCACCGTGCATCTCGAGTTTATCTTTCTCTCTCTCCTTCCTACTCTATTATGCATATGATTTGATTGCTATTGTGTTGGTTTAAATATTAATGAATCGATTTTAAGATTCCGCAATGATTTTTATAAAATTTGTATTTTCGATTTAAACACCAATTCACCCCCCCTCTTGGTGCCTTTTGATCCTACATCATGTACACACCGAATCATTTTTTTAATGGAGTTGCACGATATGAAGCCCCTGAATCAATGATCCCCTCAACTGAAGAGTTTGTGACATTGCATTCTTCATTTTCTTCTGAAAGGTAATATAAATCCTCATCTGATGCCACTGTAGCAGTACTCTGATCATCTGCATCTTTCTGATTCTTCTCGTTATGTTGCTTCTTCCAATGTCTACAATTTCTCTTGATATGTTCATCTTTGTCACAGTGATAACATGTAAATTTTTCTCTTGACTGTGACCTATTGTTGCCACGGCATTTTGATCCTCTGCTTCTATCTACACCTCTATTCTCTGTGACAAAAACCTATGTAGTATCTATTCCCATGCTCTTCCTCCTTGTTTTTCATTGAACAAACAATCTTTGACCATGGTGAGTGATACCCACTATTAGGAGCAGAATTACTAAGTGCTATCACCAAAGTTTGAATCTGGTAAGGAACGAACATTAATCCTTGCATCATCAAGGATTATTTTCATTGTTCTCAATTGATTTACTATTTTCTGAAATTCACTTAAGTGTTCAGAAATAGAATTTTCATCTTTAAACTTCAAATTCACTAGTTTCTTGGTTAGGAAAGTTTTATTCTAAGCAGTATTCCTTTCGTATAAATCTTATAACTTCTTTTTCAAAATTTGTGCATATGTCTCTTGAGAAACATGATGAAAAATACTGACATCAATAAATTGCCGAATCATCCCAATAGCTTTTATGTACATCTTTTTTCAACTTTCATCAATTTTTCATGTCGGTTTTGTATCTCCTAATTCAATGGGATCAAACAAGTCATTGTAGTAAAGAAAGTCCTCCATCATGACTTTCCAAATTGAATAATTATTCGATATCAGTTTGATCATCCCGTTAAAATAATTTTCCTCCATTTAATTAACACAAAATAAATCTCAATTAACCTCGTTCGGATATCACTTGTTGGAAATTTAATATCTCTTTTTTTGTGTGAATTAAATAATATAAGTCAAGAATGGTGCACAAAAAAATAATAATAGGCAAAAGAGACACCAAAATTATGTGGAAAAATCTTTCAGTGAGAAGGGACAAAACCACAATATCACTAATTCAAGAATAGTGTACAATGTCTTTCGGGTTTTGTCCAAACCCGAATAATAATTCACTAGGATAAATAATTATTCTCTGAAAAATACTGAAATAACAGTAGGAATAATATCACCTGATTACTACAATTCTTTGTGATTGTAGTATCAATAAAACCTCAGATATCCTCTTAATCTTGTTCTATTATTGATTCTTTGCTCTTCTAGAAGAAATCTTCTATCTTCTTTTTCAACCCTCTTGTCCTCTCTAACTTTTCTTTTCTTTATCCGTTGACCAAAGAAAAATCTCTTTTCTTTTTCAATAAACTCTAGATCACAGTTTTCCAACGCTCTTGGCGGCTTGGCAGGAAGAAGAAGAAAAATCCTCACGCGAAGCACATCAAACTTAAGTTAATTAAACCTAATTAACTTAAATAGGTTTCCTTTTTAGTGGGCTGGATTAGATTCAAAGGCCTAACAATATTTGCCTTTAGTAATTTCAAATTAATCATATACTAATAATTCTGAACTTTCCTAGGTTCAAAACGTATAAAGAAAAACTAATATAGCATCTAATTGAATCGAAAGATAAATCCGATTTGATGATTTTAAAATAAACTATAACATCTTAATTATATTTTCAATATCTTCTTAATGTTAAAAAATACATAGCAAACTTATGATTCAATGAAAAATATATATAAATTGTTTAGATTGTAACACTCCGATAATCATAAGATGAACATCGTTAAATAAATAAAACCAAAATGACTCATTGGATTATAATAAATTATAACAAAAGTTTTATATATTTATACTAATTCTATATATAATATGAAGTTATGCTTCATGACAATTTTATAATTATAATGAGGAGCTCTCTGTTTTCGTCATTCATCTTTTCTTTTTTGTAGATTTAAGACATGTTTCATGGCAATTTTATAGTTATAGTGAGGAGCTCTCTCTTTTCACCATTCATTTTTTTTCTTTTTTATAGATTTTTAATTTTTTATAATAGAATATTAGAAAATTAATATTAATATTAGCAACTACTTAATGCAATCATTTATCAATGAACATTAAAGTTGTAATTTATGCTAACATTTGACTTTTTATTTTTCTTATTATATATATATATATATTAGAGCATTCATAATATATATTTAATAAAGTATAAATTGTTAACAAAAAATATTATTTTTTTAAAATCAAATGTTATATTACTATTATATTTTTTTGTTTAAATACACACTAAAGAATTATATCTACATCTATATATGATATAAATTGGTTCATTTTTTGAAGCGTTCTCATTTCACCATTTCATCTATACTTTTTCTGATTTTTTTAAGCATATTAATTTTTATTCAAATTAATTAAATTTATTATTTGTGGTGTAACCCTCTATTTAATTTGTCTTAATGGCAAATGAAGACATTAAATTTCACAAGTCATCATTAATAACTGATGATATAGTTAAAATTTTAGGAATTTCATTTCTCATAATTATTTTAAATAATAATGTTTAAATCATAAATATTATAGTGTTTACTAAAACTAGAATATAATAAATAAAATTCTAATTATTTTATGAAAAATAAATGACAATATAATAACCCAATTTGAATTATTTGTTTAAATTTATGCTAATAAGAGAAATAATTATAATGATGAAAATATAATTTTTTAGGACTTAACTCTAATTTATTTAATTCTTTGTACCCTCCCCACAATTTATTATTATTATATTATCCCACTAAGTTATTATTATTCCATGATTACTTTATCACAATTAGTCCACTAACTCATTAATATCTATATCTATATTATATTAAAAAAAAAGTACTTTGAAGGAGAGAATGATATTTGACATCAATGTAAATTGACAAGTGTCCATAGAAATAGTAATTATAACTTTAAGTTATAGTTATAAAATATGATAATTATAGAATAACCATATAATTTTATTATTTGTACTTATATATTGGTATATCTTTATTTTATCTACACGGTTGTATAGTAATTATACTTTATACAACTTAATGGTTATTAAAAATAAGTTTAGAAAATAATAAATAAACTAAAATTTGACTTGCCAAATTTTTTAATGATTTGAATAATAAGCTAATTAACTAATTGTAGTATCTAAATCAAACTAAACATATAGGCATTAAAAGAACTTGCTAAAACAAGTTAGTACTATATTACATTCAGTTAATCATAGACAAATTATTCATATTTGATTTATTTTATATAAGAGACCATTGTATTGAAATATATGATCTATTTCAACTTCGGTTACCATAATTAATTATGATAAATGATTTAAAAAATTAACCAATTAGAAAATTGTAGAAACTGAACCAAAATAAATATACACCCATTATGATAAAAGAGAGAGTGACATTTGGCATGTGATCACATGTCCACTAATTATTATTTATAACAATTTAAATATTGATTTACATACTCGTAGGATATTAATAATCAATTAAACTCATATTTATAATCATACTCAACTAAGATAAATACATTATATGACTTTAGTTAATGTCATTATTTTTACATTCTTTATTTTTGTTCTATAAGATTCCTTATTTTGATAGCACTTATATATAATGCCTATTTATTTTTTTTGTTCATTATATTGTTAAAGTTTGTTTTTATCATAAGAGTTATTTTATCTTCAATTAGTAGAATAACGATGGTGGATGTCATTAATTAATTTGAGTTTAACATTGTTGTTCTAACTCTTTAAATATAATAATTATATGATTTATGAAATGTTGGACTTGCTCACGTGCACTATAACACCAATTTAGATTTTGTTTATATCTTATATCAGTTTTTTTTTCATATACAAATTTGATTAATTGTAAATCTTTAGTGTGATTGTGGAAAATTAAATTATAGACATAAAAAGTTATTTATATCATTATTTACACAATACAAAGTTGGACATTGATTGATTTGGACTGTAATTATGGCAAATTTGAGCATGTGATAATTATTCACATGTGAACACAACTGTTATAATAATCCAAGTGTATATTGTTATAGTAATATATATATATATATATATATATATATATATACATATATATTGTTTATAGCATTCTCTATAACTAATTACATAATCATTTTAATCCATACTATCTATAATATTATCTATACATATCAAAAGTAATGACAAACATAGAAAATGAATCATTTCAATATAGATTTTGAATAGACTTATGTTCAATTCACGATTGCAATTTAACAATAATAAAAAATGTATTCACAATACAAAATAATTCAATGTAAAGTTAGAGTGAACAAAGTAATTATGATAATATATATAGTGGATATAAATTAAAATATATAATAGTTTATCAAAGTATTAACTAATTATTAATAGTACATAATGGATTCTTGGTACGAAAACTATGTGCAAAATATTTTTGAAGTGGGTTCTCCATCACGACCCGTTACTTCACTAGGATTTTGAATTGGTCATTCTATCATCTCTTTCACGGGTCGTAGTCATCCTATTATGTAGATCACAGTAACACAATTAGAATGCATCAGCTCATAATGGGTCGTGGCCGCCCTCCTCACTTTTTCTATATATTGCGTAGCTCTGTGAGCCGCATCAATCACATTTGCAGTCACATTTCGCTCTGACAAACTCCGCGAAGGCTCCGGCGAACCTCCATATGTCGTCCCTCGCTTCGGCAAAATTTATACCGTAGAACATCTGCGTGATCTTCATCAGTGGTTGTTTTCATAGGAACCTGCAGGTTCGATGACCTGCAACTCCCACCGCTAACCAATCGCGACAGGATCACCGTCGGACACTGCCCGGTTCATTGAGCCACAACATCGGTTTTCTTCAGTTGCCTTCTTCCTCTCCGATATCATTTCTTTTATTTATACTTGTGCTAGAAAACTCATCGACTGTGAAGGAGACGACCATTTACGGGCCTTGACTACTAAATAACGACCCGTGTTCTTTTCGAGCATCGCCAAACTAGCGCCTTACTCCTCGTGAGCAAGCTATCACGCCCCATGAGCATTTGGACCTTTTTTATATCGCTACTGCAAGGGTCGTGATTTCCATATCACGACTCGTTAAATTGCACAGAAGGTCGTGACCACTCCATAACGACATGTTAGAGTCACCTTACGGGTCGTGACTTCTCCATAACGACCCGTAACAACAGTGAACAACATTGGAAAAAATAGAAGAGGAAGAAATAGAAAGAAAACAAAATTGCCTCATCGGAATTGAAGAAGAGTAGGAAACAGAGAAAATTTCTATCGGCTAAGGACACTATGGATTCTTCGTGGCTTCTTCCTACATCTTTACATCAGATTGTTTCATTTCCTTTTCTACATCTATATTTTTCATTATCATATTTATATTTCTATGGGTTTGATTTTCAACACTGGGAATAGTGTTGAGTTCAAGCTTGGGAGAGTTTGCAATTTCATGCATCATGTATATCTTTTTATATTGCATTGCAAGCATACATTCTCTTCCATGTTTTATTTGCATATTTGGTTGCATCTCATATTAAAAAAAATCAGAAAAAATTGTTTTGCACAATTAAAAATTGCACCTTATTTTCTTATGTCTTAGTATTTACTTATTTTTTTCAACCATTATTCAAGGATATCATGTTAATTAGCAAAATTTAAAGCATTATTATTTTATCATTTATCGCCTTTGTGTTGGGTAATTAGTTTGTAGAAAGTTACTTAGTGAAATTATGGATGTTTGACGATAAATCCTATTCATGCTCTTATTTTTTTATATTATTATCATGATAATGATTATATCATTGTTGAACATTCAAGTGTAGCTGAGCTTACTAATAAATAAATACATGTAAAATTGTCAAGTGGGCTAGTGGAACCCAAAAATGTATGAGAAGGTACAAAAAGTTATTATATGAAACCTTGGTGAGTTCGGGTAATTAGATTCGTATGGAATTCTTGCTTGACGACTTAAGGACAACTGCTCTGGGATCCGTCGATCAAAAGTCCATTACATGGACCACCTGCGCAATATGGAGAAACACATGAGGACTGAATCAGTGAAAAAAAAGTAAAAAGAAAAATAGGTGAAAAAAATGATGATGAAAAGTTCTTAAATGAAGAAATATAGAAGTAATAAATGAATAAAAGCTCATGTTACACTTGTGTATTCAACATTGATATTTTTATTTTCAAGAATTATTTCTTAGTATTCATAGCTGAATTTGGAGAGTTTAAAAATGTCTTTCATTCAAAAATTTCATAAAGTCGGGTTACTATGGAAAGTGGTGAGATACTTAGGCGATGAATGTATAAAATTTAGTGCTAAGAAGACTAGTTGAGTGTCAGAGTGAAAGCGATGTTTAACCATTTTGGTTGGAGCTTTGCTTTGAACATTGCTCGAGGACAAGCAAATATTTAAGCTTGGCGGAGTTTGATGTATGAAAAATACAACATATAATTAGTTATGCATTTAATCACATTTCGATTTCTTTTCATATAGAATGCATAATTTTCTTACTTTATTTGGTTTAATTTTATAAAAATAGAAACCACCCCAATTATATGTTTTATTACGAAAAAGTAAGAGAATTGAGTCAGGAAGCCGCAGAAATAAACGACGCTCAAATCGAAATTAAAATGGAGCTAGAAAGTGAAAATTAGTAGAGACTGTCAAAGCTAAAATGAATATTTATGGGTCGTGAGAAGTCTGTAATGGCCCATTAAATCTCTATTTCATCCAAAAAAGCTTGCCCCAAGAGACCCAAGAGCCATGCCATCTTGCAAAGGACGAATTTCAAGGCTTGAAGACCAACCGAAGGAGAAGATTGCGCAACGACTCGTCATTTGTGGTGTGCAATGATCTAGAGGTCCTGAAGGTTATGAGTTCTTCTTCTATCTTACTTGGATGCTTTTTTACTTAGTTTTTCATAGTTTATTATTTCTATAATAGAGATTTTATATCCTTTTAAAAAAATTGTTTGAACCATGTTATTAGTTGAGTTAATTTATTTTTTTTAGTTTCTTTTGAATATGCATGTTGAGTTCATTGCCTTTTGATGAGTAATTTGATTTTTGAGATTAGATTACAAACCTGTATTTGAGGTGATTAATTTCAGGAATTACTATTGTTTTGATAATTGATTTTTTATTTTTTAAGTTGAAGAATACATAACACATATTCGGTAACTCATCATTTGTGCCGAATTTCGTGCGGTTTACTATCTATCAAAATTTGTGGGTGAATAATAGCATAGGAGATACATATTAATGCATCTTAACTCTCTATAAAATTAATAATTGACTTGTCGTTTGTGATTGTTAGTTTTATTAGAAGTTAAGATAATTTAGTTTACTCGTCTTGAGAGGTCAGTACTTTAGGTACTCCTAATCCGTCATAAGAATCAAAGCTATTATTTACTGTTAGAACCCAACTATTACAAAGGATCATACATGTTTATGTTTACACTAATCATTCATAAATCCTAGGGTCAACACCAATTTCTTTTATTTATTTATCATATATTTTCTACACCTTTAATTTTCTATTTTCATCACAAACCCTTTACTTCTCCTCGTAGATAATTGAGATAAATTAAATTTAACTAGTTTCTCATGGGATCGACAACTCTACTCTACATTTTATTACTTGATATGATTAGTGCACTTACTAGCAAATTTATTTGTTACAAATTCAATGCATCACCGAGCTAAGTTCATATCAATCCGGGTCGGATTTATGGTTAAAACATAATGTCGAAAGTTTATCATTTCTATCCTAACATTTAAATTGATACAAGAACATAGCACACAACAAACATGATCTGGAGGCATCCATACATGGTGTGATTAATAGCGATAATACATGGAGAACAATCTACAACATACTAATCAAATAGAATTATCACAACAGAGTAGATAAAACATACAATAAATAACAGGATGATGTCGAACATGATAAAACAGAGGAAGGCAATCAATCACACAAGACAACAGATTCAATTAGTCCTGATCAGACAGATCTATTCTAAAAGGAATATGCAAGGTGATTTCTGATCTCCCACCTATTTTTCGTGTTTGTCCTCGCCGATTCACTTGCTCACAAATGTCATGCCCCTCGACGTTCTCCTTGCGTTGAGGTCTCTTTCGTTGGGCGCCCTTGACCTGCAAGACGCTGAAGGCCACAACAAGACGTGAGGGGATGTCTCCAGGAAGGGAAATGTCAATGTGCTTAACGGATCGGACGGACTACTAATAGATTTGGTCAACTCGTCGACATGTTATCTTATTGGACGGACATCGGACAACCGGACGTTGACCGGATATTGGATGGACCCGATCGACCCATTATCTTATCGGGCAGACATCGGGCTACCCAATAAATGTCTAGCCGTGTCCGCCCTATTAAGGTCTATCGGACCTTAACGGTCGAGCCGACAATTAGACGAGTCGGGCTAGTCCATTAATATTTTTAATTTTTTTACAATATCTCCTATAATATGTAGTAAAAGGACACCATAATATGTTATCCTTAATTTATTATTATATATTTACTGATTATGTTGTCAAATATAAATAAGAGAGACAAAATATTTACGCAGTTAGGATTATAGCCTACGCCCACGACTAAAGTAGCTCAAAAATCCATTGTGTTGAAAATGAAATATTACATATTTAGTATCATATGAAGTAAAATAAAATTTACAACAATCAAATATTACTACCAAGAGGTAACTATGTATTCTGCAACATGAGTAAAAGATTCGTTTTCTCTATCTTCATTATCTTAATCATATATAAATTGATCTTGCATTCTTACTTTTGCGTCAAGCGTAAATAACATTATAGAAGAATAAAATTTATATCATTATATAAAAGATATGGACATATCATTATAGAAGAATAAAAATTAGAATCATGCATTTTGCATAACCAATTAACATTAGCTAAATAACATAATGGTAGCACATGAATTAATTGAAATAAATAACGATTAACGGATGGACTAATAGGCGGCTTATAAATCATTGGACGGATCACTACTAGAAAAATGTTGATTACCGACGGTCCGAACTGTCGGTAATCAGCCTGAAAACCATCGGTAACGCAATTACCGACGGTTTACAGTCGGAACCCATCCGTCGAAAAAAGCTCATCGCAAATCGATTTGCGACGATCGAAAAAAATTTGTTGAAAATATTGACGGTCAGAACCGTCGGAAAAAGTCCCGACGGTTCGAGGTCGGCGGTTCGAATCGTCGAAAACTTTCGACGATCCTCGCAACCATCGATCTTTCGGCGGTCACAACCGTCGCAAAGATTTTTATAAATATAAAAAAATTAGCGGCCGGATCGAGCCGCGGCCAAATCCGGCCGCTAGGCGGCGGATCCGACCGCTGGGGGCCGGATCCGTTGCCTGGCACCAGATCCGGTCGTCGGCGCCCGATCCGAGCCGTTGGGGGCCGGATCCGAGCTGCCAGCGCCCGATCCAGGCCGCTGGAGCCGGATTCGGCCGCCCGGCGGCCGATCCTACCGCGAGAGGCCGGATCCGCCGCCAGGTGGCTGAATCCGAACACCCGGCGGCCAGAGGCCGATCCGGCAGCTGGAGGCTGGATCCGAACGCTCAAGGCCGGATCCGATCGCCAGTGGCGAGATCCGACTGCTTGGGGCCAGATCCGGCCGACAGCGGCCTCCGGCCGGAGAGAGAAAGAGAGAGAGACGCCGGCGCGGGAGAGGGTCGCCGGTGCGGGAGAGGATCATCGGTGCAGGAGAGGGTCGCCGGCGCGGGAGGGTCGCCAACGTTCGGTGCGGGAGAGGGTCGCCGGCGCGGGCTGGGAGAAGGAGAGGGAGAGGGGGAGAGGGGGAGAGAGAGAGAGGAGAGGAGAGGAGGGAGGGAGAGAGAGAGGAGAGGAGGAGGAATTATATATAATGGGAAAAGATGAGAGAAAGCGGGAAAAGAAAAAAAAAGCGGAATAACGAAATTTTAATTACCGACAGTTGTGACCGTCGAAAATATATTTAGTTATATATAATATTTATTTTTTATTTTACCGACGGTTTGAACCATCAGTAATCGTTACCGACGATTGAAACTGTTGGTAATTGCGATAGTTTGGGCCGTCGCTAGTTATATTAATAAAATACTCCTCATACGATATTATTATACATTTACCGACGGTTACGACCGTCGGAAATTGCGGCGGATTTTGCGACGGATGCATATCCGTCGAAAATATCGACGTTCCTAATCGTCGAAAAATTAAATAATAATATAAAAATACGTAATTTAGTTTTTTCATTTCTGACGGTCGTAACTGTCGAAAAATCCATCGGAAAAATTAAATAATAATATAACAAATTAATAATTTATTTTTTATTTTCGACGGTCCCGTCGAAAAATCCATCAAAAATTGCGACGGATGGATATCCGTCGAAAATATCGACATTCCTAATCATCAAAAAATTAAATAATAATATAAATCATTTCCGACGGTCATGACCGTCGAAAAATCCGTCGGAAATGAAACCGTCGAAAAATCCGTCGCAAATTGCGACGGATTTCGAACCGTCAGAAATTGCCCGTCGGAAAATCATGATTTTCTTGTAGTGGATACAGACTATTGTTACTGGGCAAGCAGATGAATAACCCGGTTATGAACTTAGACGAACTAGTCGAAATGTTACCGGGTCGGGCAGCAGACAGACTGGGCTACCTGATCCAATAAACACCTTTAGGAAAATGCATGAGGAAGAGAAATGTCTGATTGCTTCTTGCTAGATGCAAACTAGGAGTAGATTTCTGTCAAAGGTACGTGAGATGGACAACCTACAACGAATGATTCTTAGGAGGGTTGATTTTTGCTAAGGTGAGGGGGTATTTGAGAGGATTATGACCATTTTATTCCATCAAATCAGTTATGATCCGATTTTTATTCTCCCATTAATTTTCTTATTCGGTTCTGTTTGGCAAAGCTAGCGGTTTGATTAGAGAATAGCGGTTCGACTAGAGGATAGCGATTTAACTAGAGTATAGCGATTAGTTATTAGAGGATAGCAGATAGCGATTTGTTTATAAATCTAATAAAATATGTTTGGTAAACATAGCGGTTAAATTAGCGTATAATATAAAATGACGAAAATAGACATAACATATAATTTGTGATCATTTTTATATACATCATATTCATATAATTTAATTTAAAATAATTATTTTGAATATTAATACTTTTAAAAATCTTGTTTAATATAAAATATTGATTAATTCAAAATAAAAAAACTTATTTGGGTTGTAAGTAAAATTAAAGATGTGATATATAAAATAAAAATAATATATGTTGTTTAATAAGTAAATAATTTTTACTTTACAAATGAGGGTATAATATGAAGAAAATATGAAAATGCTACATCTACACTCTATAAGCTAGTAGGAGTAGCTTATAGCGTTTTGTGTTCAAACCTCTAAACGTTATTGAAAAAAAACTTTTACCAAACGCTTGTAATAACGTTTTTACTCTAACAAAATGCTATCCGTTATTAAATACTTTACTTTTTTACGTGTAAAAAATGCCTTCCTCTCATTAATATTACGATTTGATCATTATTCCCTCTAGTTGGCTGATCGTTTCCATTCTTACTTTTTTTGTTACATGAATTGATTTACTTCAGTTTGTTAGTCTTATACATTGATGTAATTATTTATGTAACGGCTATTGCATTGTCATATTGTGAAGTTAATTTTCATATTTTTTTGGGACATTTTTTCTGCGGCTAATCTTTCTTACCTTATTTATGTAATTTTAATTTATAGATAACCTAAATTGGTTACATTATAGATTTCCTATGAAATATGACATGATTAGGAGAGGTGTCCATCCATGTTGTCACTCAAGTTACAATTTAATTTTATTTTCTTTTTCATTTGTGTCCTTTTGAAATAATATAAAAAGCAACAACAACAAAATTATTATTATTATTATTATTCATACGAATTACATATTATTATTAGTTATTATTTTGAATATTACATAAACTTTACTTGTTCATTAGTAAGATTTTATTATAAAAAAACATGTATTATCATTTAAATTACTAGAGCGATTAGCTGTATGCAGAAAATAAAGTAATAAGAGACAATTTTTGTAAAAACGGAAAAAGGTAACTCAGTAGACAGTCTTTTAAATGTATGCATTTCCTTTTGGAGTCAAGCAAATTTTTATTTTAAAAAATCAATATTTAATTGTCGGTTTAAATTGAGACGTCATGAACTCAATCTAATATTAACCATCCTAATCGGACCACACATGAAGCCAACCCCATGACAAATGTGGGGTGCGAATATTCATGCAATGCGGCTGACAAGACGATGCCAAAAGTACATGAGGCGCCTATATATATTTAATTTGTCGTCATGATAAAATTAATTTGATCAAATTTATATCTTGTGGTGAGTTTGATAATGACGAAGTGATTCACTCTCCTCCTACACACACACCCACATAGTAACCGCTCCAATTTTGTTTCCAATTAGCTCTTGAGAAGGAAACTTGTAGTAGCATAGGCACCTGAATGTATTTATATTTCCGCTAAATTAAAAAATTATTTATTAACCTAGTATATTAACTAAAGAGTAAATTCATTCATCGTTGACCTTTTAATAATTAATTGCTATTTTACTTTTTCAAGTGAACGAAGGTTCCAACGTTCTCATCTATATAAAATTGAATTAGTCAAATTTAGTGAACGTTGATAAATTTTCCTAGATGAAATCCTCACCAATTAATTAAGAAAAAACGAAGAAAAATCAGAATTTTCCTTTTTGGATGCCAGCCCGAGTTTAGCCGTATTCGAGATTATTAGCACTTGACTAATTCAAAGTCAAAAAGATATAACAGTAATGATTTATTATGATAATAATTATAAAAATCAAACTTAAAAGTCTGTAATTATTATCACCCAATGAACGCTTGGAACTCGACTCTAGTATCAGTTTAGCCAACAAGAGAAATCAGAATTTAAACCGTCCATATCAAGATGGACTTGGACAGTGGTAATGCTTCTTTTATCTATTATATAATAGATAAAAGAAGTATATTTGTTAATCTCGTATTTCCTATTAGGCGTCACGTCTAGAATCGGCATGATGTTCTTCAAACATTGGGCCCCAACAGCCATTGTCACGAGATGGCCAACGATGGATCATCAATATCTAACCAATATTCTTTCTGGATTAAATATCTTGATAATTTCACAATTGTGATCATGCACGAAATGCCAAATGAAGAACACGCACACAAAAGAACATATATAGTGCATGCATGTCTGCATGAGATCGCCGCAGCCACATGTAGCTTGAGTGCTGTCAGTCTCCATTCTAAACATGTTTCAAATGGTATATACTTTAACTTTCACACAACACAAAGCAAACTAAGGTAATTGACCAATGGACATATATAGTATTTGAAGCAACAGTATCTAATTATATTTAATGATCCCTCCGGAGAGCCCTAAGAGCAAGGAAGCAGACGGAGGAGAGCCTTGAGGATACCCTTTAGTATCTTCCCTCTTTTCGGAACGTAACGAGGACCAATTTCGTCGGACGGATCACTCCGGCGCCGGAATCCAAAGTTTCGATGTAACAACCAGCAAAAGATAAAAAAAAAATGAAGATAATATAACGTGATAGATAATACTGCTGGGGATAAAGTTCAATGCAACTCAAAGTTGGAAAAGATAAAGAGATAAAATCTGATTTCATTATATATATAGAATCAGATTTATGCATTAAACCCCACGACCTCTTTCTTTTCTCCCCGTGCTGTTGTTCGTGCACGACAAGAGCAGAATTTCTCACGCCTTTGCTGGAATTCTGCAGAAGGTGGCCGAGGGGGAAATTAGGGAAGAAAACAGAGGACGAGGCCGTTGATCGTGAATAGAGGTGGGTGAATCGAAATCACCTTGCATGACCTCTGAATTATCCTAATTCATGCCCTCATAGTTATGAAAAGAAAAGAATATGAATATAATTCAAGTTATTATTTTTAATTGTTTGATTTCTTGAATTCTTTGATTTGTTGATTGTTACATGCATAGTTATTTCTGTTTGTTGTATTTCGGTATTATTGATTGCTAAGATGTCAGATTTAGAGGGGATTCGGTTCTCGGTTTTATAACCCAATTACGGCCGAAAAATTTGTTTGGCCGCAATTGTCTTACGGTCGAAAAAAAAAATGGAGAGAGAATAGAATTTCGGCCGTAAAAAGAAGAGAGAGAATAGGGTTTCGGCCGTAAAAGAAGAGAGAGAAGAGAAGTTTGGCCGTAAAAAGGAATAGAGAGAGAATAGGGTTTCGGCCGTAAAAGAAGAGAGAGAAGAGAAGTTTGGCCGTAAAAAGGAATAGAGAGAGAATAGGGTTTCGGCCGTAAAAGGAGAGAGAGAAGAAAATGTTTGGCCGTAAAAAAAGGTTTGGCCGTAAAGAGGTAGAGGATTTCGGCCGTAAAGGAGAAAAAAAAAATAGTGGAGATGAGTTTTACGGCCGAGAAGTTGAGAGAGAATATAATTTCGGCCGTAAAAAGAATAGAGAGAAAAGAAGAGAGAGAAAAGGGAAATAGGTTGTTACGGCCGAAGAGTTAGATTTTGGCCGTAACGGGATAGGCCGTAATGGATGGGCGTAACGAAATAGGCCGTAACGGATGAGCGTAACAGGTGATGGCCGTAACGAAATAAGAGTTGAATTATTACGGCCGAAGTAGAAAAGAAAATAGGATTTTTACGGCCGTAACGTAACAAAGGTTAATTTTTACGGCCGAAAAATAAAAGGACTCTCGGGCGTAAAATCTAAAGAATTAGGGTTTTACGGTCGTAAAGAGGAGGAGATTCTTTGGGCATAAAATCCAGCAAAATTCACCTATTAACCTCTCGTTATGTTTATATGAATATTATTGATTTCCTTATAATATCCAACATGAACTCTTTGTCTTGATTTATCTCATACCGATCATATCTCCTTCATCACATGATACAAAGAATGACAAGATAATAAAAGTGATTAATAAGTTCAGATGAAAGATTAATGATGGGTTGCCAGTCCAAGCCAAGTGCATCAAGATAAGGGTCGCTCCCTTGGTCATGGTTTGATCACCCATTGACCCGCACAAGGCCGTATCGTTTGCTGGGCATACCCCAAGAATTAAAGGCACCTCAAAGTCACCCTGATTGTTAATTAATAACCAAGATCGACAAGCATGTTCAAGTTCAAGTTCAAGTTCAAGTTTAAGTTCAAGTCAAGTCAAGTATTTCATGATTCCAAGTTTACTATGTACTATTGATCCTCATGATTCATGATATCGCTGATCTTATCCTTATTATGATCCATGATACTTATATGTCATCTTTCATGTTCAAGTTAAGCCTGATTAATTATCGCTGATTATTATATTCATGTTATGCATTGTATATCATGTGGTTCCCCACTAGGCTGTAAAGCTTACGGGAGGACCTCCTCCCCTGTGTCTGATTTCCACAGGACCAGGTCAGTAACGTGGTGGAGTAGGCGTGTGGTGATGAGGCTCTGGCGATAGGACAGCACATGAACCATAGGGTTTTTAGAGTGTTACTTAGTTTTCATTTACCTTCCGCAATTTAAATTCATGATGTAGAACTCAGTTTAACTCTTAGTAATGACATAGTTATTTTTAGACTTCCGCATAATTATGTTATCTTCTTTTATGTTATTATTTTTCCGCTGACGTGTCTCAGTTTCTGACTGAGATATGGTCAATATCATGGTCAAGTTATAGCATGCCGTGGCGTCTCCAAGTTGATCTTCGCCACGTGGCGGGGGTCGATTTGGGGGCGTTACATTTATGGTATCAGAGCCTAAAGTTAGGACTCTCTTGACGTCCTAGTGTATGGGATAGTCTAGTATGGAAAAGGTTCATGTGCTATCGCCGTGCAGTCGCCACACCCTCCACCGAAAAGTAATGTAAGTCATGTTTATGTTTAAGATAAGTTATGATTTATTGATGCATGATTTTATTGTATGAATAGAGGATAAGCATGTCACGACGGTCAGAGCGTATTCAAGAGCAAATGGCCAGAGCTGACCGAAATCTGTATGAGGCATCAGAAGGCCCACTTCCTGAGATGGGGGCCCAGCCGGGTCGCGGACGTGGCCGTGGCCGAGGTCGTGCGCCAGGCCGCGGAAGAGGTAGGGGCCGCGCAGCTAGAGCGCCATTAGAGGAGCATGTGGATGAGTTTGCTCCACCTGAGGGTAGCCAGGCAGGAGACAGCCCACCGGCGTCAAGGCGTCGTAATCAGAGGGCACGCCATGAAGCTGTAGAAGACACCATCCAGGCTTTCCTGAAGTTGCATCCGCCTCATTATGATGGGAAGGCGGACTTTTTCAAGGCTGAAGAATGGATTGAGACTATGGATCGGATTTTTAAGCTGATGAGATGCACTGATGAACGCAAGGTTCTGTATGCCACACACATGCTTACTGGTACTGCGATGGGCTGGTGGAAGACTACAAGGGCCACCAGGTTCAGAGGGATGGAAGAAGAGGACATAGCATGGGATGAATTTAAGAAGGCCTTCATGACGCGCTACACTCCTGAACATGACCGCATCAACAAACAGGAGGAGTTCCTGCAACTGCAGCAGGGAACCATGTCTGTGGCGGATTACCACACCCAGTTCATCCAACTGGAGCAATATTGCCCGATGCCATTTGAAGGACGCATTAGGGCTAACAGATTCATTAATGGACTACGTCAGGCACTGAAGACTGAAGTCCTGTCTGGGGATTGTGAAGATCTAGAGAAGGCTGTGAGGTTAGCCACACGTATGGAAAAGGATCAAGCTGAACGCAAGGCCAAAGCTCCAGCCAAAGCAATAGAGCAGCCCAGGCCTCGAACGGATGATCATCGGCCATTTAGGAGGAACGACCGCCGCGATCGTCGTTACAGGCCATACCAGCAGAGAGAAGCCCCAAGACAGGCTCAAGCTCAACCACGGCCTGCGCCAATGCAAGCACAGCCACTGAGACAACTGCCACCGCCACCACGTCAGCCACAAGTGCCACAGAAGCCTGTATGTCCTCACTGTGGCCGTCACCATGATGGAGAGTGTCGTAGACTGAGCGGCGCATGCATTCAGTGTGGACAGTTCGGACATTTCATCAGAAATTGCCCACAGGCTGCCAGAGGAGGCCGAGACAATCGAGCAGCAGGAGGTGCAAATTCCGTTGTGCAAGGTCGTGTGCACAACCTGGAAGCTGATGCAGCCCAAAATGATAATGATGTCATTAGAGGTATCCTCCCGATCGCCAACTTGTCTGCTACTATTTTATTTGATTCTGGGGCTACACACTCGTTTATTTCAGAGTCGTGTGCCCAAACTCTTAGTCTACCTCAGAAGCAGATGCCCCATGCTATGCGTGTGAGTACACCTATGGGGACTCTCCATGCTGCCAAGTACATCCCGAATGTACCTGTCAATGTAGACAAGAAAAATTTGTCTGCAGACCTCATAGTCATCCCCATGGTGGATTATGACGTCATTTTGGGGATGGACTGGCTTTCATATCACGATGCAACTTTGCAATGCAAACAGAAGAAGATCGTTATAGGGACGCAAGGCAAGCCCAAGGCAGTGATCAGAGGCACTCCATCAACAAAGAACAAAGTCATTGTCTCAGCGATCAAGGCACAGAAGCTATTGCAGAAAGGATGTTGTGGGTACCTGGCTAGTGTGGTCAAGACGGATGCACCTGTCACTGAGCTTCAACAGATAGATGTTGTGCGGGAGTTCCCAGATGTGTTTCCTGAGGACACATCCGGATTACCACCGAAACGGGAAATCGACTTTAAAATAGAACTCCTCCCTGGGACTGCACCCATCTCTAAAGCACCATACCGTATGGCACCTGCTGAAATGCAGGAACTGAAGAAGCAGATACAGGAGCTACTGGACAAGGGATTTATCAGACCGAGCGTCTCACCCTGGGGCGCACCGGTCTTGTTTGTCAAGAAAAAGGACGGCTCCCTGCGGCTCTGCATCGACTATAGAATGCTCAATAAAGTGACAATGAAGAATAAGTACCCCCTGCCTCGGATAGATGACCTTTTCGATCAACTGTCAAAAGCATTAGTGTTCTCTAAGATAGACTTACGTAGTGGCTACCACCAGCTGAGAGTGGCAGAGGAGGACATACCGAAAACCGCTTTTCGGTCAAGATATGGCCACTACGAGTTCTTGGTCATGCCATTTGGACTGACAAACGCTCCTGCCGCGTTCATGGATTTAATGAACAGGGTCTTCCGACCATATTTAGACCAGTTTGTCATAGTGTTTGTGGATGACATTCTGATCTATTCTTCCAGTCCAGAGCAACACCGAGAGCATCTTAGGATAGTATTGGAGATCCTAAGACAACACAAGCTTTATGGCAAGCTTTCAAAGTGTGAATTCTGGCTGAAGGAGATCATGTTCTTGGGACACATAGTCTCCAAAAAGGGCATTGCAGTAGACCCCGCAAAAGTGGAAGCGGTGACGAATTGGACTAGGCCGAAGAATGCTTCTGAGATTCGCAGCTTCCTTGGTTTAGCGGGTTATTACAGGAGGTTTATCCGAGACTTTTCTAAGATTGCTGCACCCCTCACAAATCTCACAAAGAAGGCAGAAAAATTTATCTGGACAGACAAATGTGAGCAAAGCTTTCAGACTCTAAAGGACCGTCTGACTTCGGCACCGATTCTCACTATACCGACAGGCAGTGGAGGTTTCGTGGTCTACAGTGATGCATGTGGAACAGGATTGGGTTGTGTCCTGATGCAACATGGCAAAGTAGTGGCTTATGCTTCACGGCAACTAAAGAAGCATGAGGTCAATTACCCCACACATGACTTAGAATTGGCAGCTGTGGTCTTTGCTCTGAAGATCTGGAGGCACTATTTGTATGGAGAGACGTTCGAGATCTTCACTGACCACAAGAGTCTCAAGTACATCTTCGATCAGAGGGATCTTAACATGAGGCAACGACGATGGCTTGAGCTCCTCAAGGATTATGAATTTGCTATCAACTACCATCCGGGTAAAGCAAATTCAGTCGCCGATGCATTAAGCAGGAAGTGGGAAGGCTCGCTAGCTTATATGAGGCTACGCGAGTACGAGATGCTGGAAGAAATTGAGCAATGGTGCCCCAAGTTGGGAACAAATGGAGCTTTATGGATGATGCATCAGATGAAGCCCAGTTTAATTGACAGGATCATAACAGCTCAGAAAGTAGATCCTGAATATCAGAAGGTTCTGAAGAGGTGCCAGAATGAACCAGCAGATTTTCAGATCTCTGCAGATGGAGGGATTAGATATCGGGACAGGTTGTGGATTCCCCCTAACGCTGATGTCCGACGAGAGGTACTGGATGAGTGCCACAAGTCGGAGTTCGCCATCCACCCCGGTAGCACAAAGATGTATAAGGATGTACAACGCAGCTACTGGTGGCCGGACATGAAAAGAGAGATAGCAGAATATGTATCCCGATGTCTGGTGTGTCAACAAGTCAAGATCGAACATCAGCGGCCATATGGCAAGTTGAAGCCTTTGGAAATCCCACAATGGAAGTGGGATAAGATCACTATGGATTTCGTATCCAACTTGCCTAAGACTAAGAAGGGTCATGATGCCATATGGGTAGTCGTGGATCGTTTCACAAAGGCAGCACACTTTATTCCAATCCGATGGAAGCAATCAGTGGAGAGTCTGCTAGACTTATATGTGAGAGAAGTGGTCAAACTCCATGGGATCCCAGAGTCCATAGTGTCTGATCGAGACCCCAGATTCACTGCCAGATTCTGGAGGAGCATGCAGGAAGCCTTTGGTACAAGGCTCAACTTCAGTACAGCTTTCCACCCTCAGACAGATGGGCAGTCTGAGAGGACCATCCAGACACTAGAGGATATGTTAAGGGCCTGTGCACTAGATTGGCAGGGTAGCTGGGATGAGCACATTCATCTGATTGAGTTTGCTTATAACAACAGCTACCATTCTAGTATTGGTATGGCACCATTTGAAGCCCTGTATGGACGACCTTGCCGTTCACCTGCCCACTGGAGCGAAGTAGGCGAGGAAAAGATCATGAGTAAGGAAGAAGTGAAAGAAGCAGTAGAATATGCTGAGAAGATAGAATTGATTAAGCAAAGGATGAAGACTGCTCAAGGAAGGCAAAAGAGTTATGCTGACAAAGGCAGACGAGAGCAGATCTTTCAAGCTGGAGACCAAGTTCTTCTGAAGGTATCTCCCATGAAAGGAGTCATGAGATTCAGTAAGCGAGGAAAGCTCAGTCCTCGTTATGTAGGCCCATTTGAGATACTCGAGCTGGTAGGCGAGGCAGCATGCAGATTGGCTCTACCCCCATCTTATGGGAGAGTGCACAATGTATTTCATGTATCCATGCTCAAGAAGTACAAGCACGATGCTGCAAATGTTCTAAGGATAGAGGAGCCAGATATAACTGCAGACTTGACCTTCGCTGAGTATCCAACGCATATAGTGGATCGCAAAGTACAACGTCAGAAGAACAAGGATGTCCCCATGGTCAGAGTAGCTTGGCGTCACCATAGCGGAGATGACGCGACATGGGAGCTCGAATCGGAAATGCGCCAAGAATTTCCCCACCTTTTTGGTAAGACATCTACTTAGTGCAAAATTCGAGGACGAATTTTCTTTTAAGGGGGTAAGAATGTAACAACCAGCAAAAGATAAAAAAAAAATGAAGATAATATAACGTGATAGATAATACTGCTGGGGATAAAGTTCAATGCAACTCAAAGTTGGAAAAGATAAAGAGATAAAATCTGATTTCATTATATATATAGAATCAGATTTATGCATTAAACCCCACGACCTCTTTCTTTTCTCCCCGTGCTGTTGTTCGTGCACGACAAGAGCAGAATTTCTCACGCCTTTGCTGGAATTCTGCAGAAGGTGGCCGAGGGGGAAATTAGGGAAGAAAACAGAGGACGAGGCCGTTGATCGTGAATAGAGGTGGGTGAATCGAAATCACCTTGCATGACCTCTGAATTATCCTAATTCATGCCCTCATAGTTATGAAAAGAAAAGAATATGAATATAATTCAAGTTATTATTTTTAATTGTTTGATTTCTTGAATTCTTTGATTTGTTGATTGTTACATGCATAGTTATTTCTGTTTGTTATATTTCGGTATTATTGATTGCTAAGATGTCAGATTTAGAGGGGATTCGGTTCTCGGTTTTATAACCCAATTACGGCCGAAAAATTTGTTTGGCCGCAATTGTCTTACGGTCGAAAAAAAAAATGGAGAGAGAATAGAATTTCGGCCGTAAAAAGAAGAGAGAGAATAGGGTTTCGGCCGTAAAAGAAGAGAGAGAAGAGAAGTTTGGCCGTAAAAAGGAATAGAGAGAGAATAGGGTTTCGGCCGTAAAAGAAGAGAGAGAATAGGGTTTCGGCCGTAAAAAGGAATAGAGAGAGAATAGGGTTTCGGCCGTAAAAGGAGAGAGAGAAGAAAATGTTTGGCCGTAAAAAAAGGTTTGGCCGTAAAGAGGTAGAGGATTTCGGCCGTAAAGGAGAAAAAAAAATAGTGGAGATGAGTTTTACGGCCGAGAAGTTGAGAGAGAATATAATTTCGGCCGTAAAAAGAATAGAGAGAAAAGAAGAGAGAGAAAAGAAGAGAGAGATAAGGGAAATAGGTTGTTACGGCCAAAGAGTTAGATTTTGGCCGTAACGGGATAGGCCGTAACGGATGGGCGTAACGAAATAGGCCGTAACGGATGAGCGTAACAGGTGATGGCCGTAACGAAATAAGAGTTGAATTATTACGACCGAAGTAGAAAAGAAAATAGGATTTTTACGGCCGTAACGTAACAAAGGTTAATTTTTACGGCCGAAAAATAAAAGGACTCTCGGGCGTAAAATCTAAAGAATTAGGGTTTTACGGTCGTAAAGAGGAGGAGATTCTTTGGGCATAAAATCCAGCAAAATTCACCTATTAACCTCTCGTTATGTTTATATGAATATTATTGATTTCCTTATAATATCCAACATGAACTCTTTGTCTTGATTTATCTCATACCGATCATATCTCCTTCATCACATGATACAAAGAATGACAAGATAATAAAAGTGATTAATAAGTTCAGATGAAAGATTAATGATGGGTTGCCAGTCCAAGCCAAGTGCATCAAGATAAGGGTCGCTCCCTTGGTCATGGTTTGATCACCCATTGACCCGCACAAGGCCGTATCGTTTGCTGGGCATACCCCAAGAATTAAAGGCACCTCAAAGTCACCCTGATTATTAATTAATAACCAAGATCGACAAGCATGTTCAAGTTCAAGTTCAAGTTCAAGTTTAAGTTCAAGTCAAGTCAAGTATTTCATGATTCCAAGTTTACTATGTACTATTGATCCTCATGATTCATGATATCGCTGATCTTATCCTTATTATGATCCATGATACTTATATGTCATCTTTCATGTTCAAGTTAAGCCTGATTAATTATCGCTGATTATTATATTCATGTTATGCATTGTATATCATGTGGTTCCCCACTAGGCTGTAAAGCTTACGGGAGGACCTCCTCCCCTGTGTCTGATTTCCACAGGACCAGGTCAGTAACGTGGTGGAGTAGGCGTGTGGTGATGAGGCTCTGGCGATAGGACAGCACATGAACCATAGGGTTTTTAGAGTGTTACTTAGTTTTCATTTACCTTCCGCAATTTAAATTCATGATGTAGAACTCAGTTTAACTCTTAGTAATGACATAGTTATTTTTAGACTTCCGCATAATTATGTTATCTTCTTTTATGTTATTATTTTTCCGCTGACGTGTCTCAGTTTCTGACTGAGATATGGTCAATATCATGGTCAAGTTATAGCATGCCGTGTCGTCTCCAAGTTGATCTTCGCCACGTAGCGGGGGTCGATTTGGGGACGTTACATTCGACCTCGGATGTTGTCGTCGAGGACGATCGGAAGAACCATAATCTATTGTTTTAACTATCGTAGTGGCGGAAAAATTAGTGAAAAAGAGCTTGCAATTAAGAATACAGTAGGCGAGCACTTTGTGTAGAGAGAGGGTTATATTTTGGCATCAGAGCATGGGGCAGATATAAATAGAGTTGTTGTAAGTAGGATACGCCATATGTCATGAACAACTGAAGGGGAGGGAAAAAAGAAAAAGAAGCAAGTCGTCCTTTAAAATTGACTTCAAGTAATTGCGCCTTTCTTAGTTGCTTCCCTTGTTTTGCATATAATTTGGTTAAAACGCCGTGTTATTTTTATAAACAAAACTTATCAAAAAGGAAAGTTCTGGTAACCCTCTTAGATCAGGAACAACGCCACCGCCAAAAAAAAACTTTAAAAATTATCAAGATATATTGGCTCGTTAACTTATATTGATTATTATAATTATATTTGCTTATTATACTTTGGCACTCTCAAATGAATTAACTTTTAACTTTAATATAACTTTTTTAATTATTTTTATTGATTATTTTAGCTGTAATATTTATTTATTATATAATTGGATTCTTCCAGAAATATTATAATGTTTCCCCAAATTAATTAGTCGCAAATACTCGAGCAAACTTTTTAGGAACGCCGACCATCAGCATTTTTCTCTTGACGCAGATAACTCCACGTACGTTTCTCTCTCCAATTTAACTGGTTGTAAACTCTAAAATATTAAGTTAACTACTTTTGAATATGACCAAATTTTGCAGAGTTCACCGGCATCCTTTATTAATTGAACTTGAAGTGGTTAAATATCTGAAGGGTTGTCCAGGTAGAGTTCTTTTGTCATTTACAATGGATTATTCTATTTTTACATTTTGTGATGTTGATCGGCCATCCTATCCTTTCACTCGTCGATCCATCTTTATTTTTGTATAAAAGTTGATAATTCTATCATCTCTTGAAAATCTAAAAAATAACAAACTTTTTCCAAAAATAAAAAATAATAGAAAAGTTAACTGATGAATTAAAATGAAAAATTTTAAAATATGACATAATTTGGCATACATTCTACAGAAAATTGATATAAATTAAATATAAAAAATTACTATATTTCGAAATAAATTTAGGCCCTATTTATTTTATGGATAAATAATAGAATAAGCTTTTATTCCTTTTTATTCTACCAAACAAATTATTTATTCATAAAAAAAGGTAGAGGGTAGTTTTGCTATTTTTTTAAGATATGACTTGATCAAAAGTACACTTTTTAGAAATAAAAGACTAGAATAAGATTATCCTTGGTCTTAGATCTACAACAACAATAAAGTCTTATCTCACTAGGTGGGATCGGCTATACGAATCATACGACATCATCCGGCTCTATTTAGATCTAAAAAAAATAAAATAAAAAGAATAAGTGAGTTTATTTATGAAATTACTATTCTTTAAATAAACAGGGCCTTGAAGAGTTAACTCAAATTAACCTAGGAAAGGTTCTCTCTCATTCTCACGAGTGTTCAGGGTGACAAGCACTTCCATCCTGACTCATCAATGATAGAGACGGGGGAGGCTCCGCCTTTGCGGACTATTATGCAAAAAGGCAACGTCTATTATATTAGAAAGAAGCAAAGTATCCAAACGGGTGTGGCATTTAGCAAGGGCAATGAGTGAGGTCCTTTCGTTGCAAGCGAGAAGGCGATAAGTCGATCATAAACGAAAGCAAGGGACATGGTGGGTGGGTGGGTGGGGGGAGTCCGACCATGGCCAAGACCAGGCCATGTGGCTCGGGTCCACACAACACGTGGACATTTTTTTATTCATTTTACCTTTTTTTTGTTGCAAAATAAGGATGGGGACTATCTTGCATGTGATGATGGTCATGCCAAATACGTTAAAGTTGAATGATTCTTAATATATATATATATATATATATATATATATATAAAGTTTAACTCAGAGCAATAAATTCAAAATCGTCAATAATATTAACACTTTATCTTATATATATATATATATATATATAAAGTTTAACTCAGAGCAATAAATTCAAAATCGTCAATAATATTAATACTTTATCTTTTTCCATTACATGAAAAATAGTTGATGATAAATTGTAAGTGAAGTAGTTTTAAATTTAAACGATTTATATATAGGGCTTGTACGTCGGCTTTTCCCTGTACCATGGTATATTATATTATAATTGCAACATCCCATGCGAAATTGTTGGCCTTTCACTGATAAATAAAAAAAAAAGCAGAAAAGGTTCGCCATTGGCATGCTGACTGGTCTTTCATCTCATCACCAATTATGCCTGTGTCACACGCAGAAAAGGCTGTTTGATGTTTATGCATGTCAACAATGCAATGTTTTCGACGTTTCGTATGGAATAAGTGGTGGTCATGCATGGCATGGCATGGAGAACAAATCAATTTTTCGTTTAAAGTAAATAATAATAATAAGAATAATAATAATATTTTTTTAAAAATTGAATCATCGAGATTAACTAATTTTGTTAAATCATCTCGCATGAGACTCGTAATATTTTTTTATATTATACATAGATTTAAATTTAAAACTTTACTTATGACAAATATCAAATAATTAATTGATATTAATTCTAGTCGAATTCCTTATCGAATTAATAAAATAAATTAATGTATGAGTATTCTATTAATTTAATGAAAAAATTAGTATTCTACGCCAATTCTAACTATAGATACATTTTTTTTTCTCCATTAATAGCCATTTCAATATCAATGGAAAAAATCGAGCAAGAAGTCGCCAACACAATCACTAGTTTAAGCGAACCTTCCAACGTGCCCGGAAAAAAAATGCGACACAGTCGTGATTTAAAAGATCCGTCTTCAGCGGTCGGAGAGCTCTCCCCGCCGGTGCCCGGGGGCCGGCCAAATCCTTCGGCGTCCTCGTGCCGCCGCCGCGGACAGCGGTGCGCACAGCCGTGCCAGGACGCTCCTCAGCACTCTCCCCCGCTTCGGCACGTACCGGGGCCGCCGCGTAGACGATGCCGCCACCGCCGCCGGAGGCCTCGTCGGCGGCCGTGCCCTGGGCTGCTGCTCCTCCTCCGCCTCCCACATGGAGAATGAGTAAGTTGCCGTGAGTTCTTGTGGTTGCTGCGCACAGTCGACGGGGACTACTTCTGACTTGTGAGATTGAGTTGTAAAATTTTCTGTCTGGTGTTGTTGTTGTGTCCCTGTTGGTGTTGGGAGCTTTTATTTATAGTGCTAATAGGAGACGGGACTTTTACTACTTGAGTTGAGACCAGTGCGTAGATGAACGACGAGGACTTGGTCCGTGGAGGGGCTTGACCAGGAGAGGAGAGTGGTCCGTGCAACCTACGTTTTGGTGGAAGTGGCTCCGGCCGGGTCCCCTTCTCCTTTGGATCAACTTTCGACGGCTGATACGGCTGGGACTCGGTCACAGGGGGGATTTCATGTTTTTATTACTTGTTTTAGTTCTTTTTTTATGATTATTCAATTCCTATATATATATATATATTTTATTACTTGTTTTAGTTCTTTTTGTGATTATCCAATTCCAAAACACACACATATATATATATATATATATACAAGTTTTAATGGTCACATTAAATACACGCACACATTAATTCATGTGCATATTAATGTTTCACATTGATTAATAATATGCGAAGATGCAATAATTGGTCAAATAAAATGAATTTCGGCATCCTTTCACTTGCTATAAATAAATAAACTTTTATTACGCTATAAATTCTTAAATTTTAGAGTGTGAAAAAGTAGTTTAAGCCTGATAATTAAGAAATTCAGATGTTATCGTAAATTAATGTTAAAGAACGATGAAGGGCTAATTACTCGATTATACTGATTGAACACCTAAAACAAATAAAAAAATTGACAAATATGGGATTTAAATTAATTGATAAATGTAAGGTGGCTAGGAAGACATGGATTTATCGGAAATATTTTGAATGATTGTATGCATTTTAAATCAAAGCAATATATTTTTATTAAACATTTAGGCATTTTAAAAATAATAAATCATATTTATTTATTATTTGAAATTTCATTGGCCGCTTAAGTAGTTTTCGAAACCGACAATTAAAATAATAAATAAGAAAGTGTGACATATAATGTAGGCAATAATCTTATAAGGTAATAATGAAATATCCTTAAGAACGCCCTAATCTTCCAATCATTTCAAAAGGATGGCCGCCAAAGAGTATTTATTATCTATATTTATCAAATGTATTAAGTAGTGCAATAACTTCATGAAAATAGCTCCGTGATGTAAAGATCGAATATCTCTCGAATATATTCAACTCAAGCACGCTAAACTGCAATACTCACTCACTCAATTTTTATTTGATTATATCAAGAGGAATTAATTGAAATGCATATTTACAACTTACACAAGAATCTACGGGTGAAAGTGATTCGAGTTGGATGATTTTTCACATGCTATTTTCTAGATCAATGTTTTTCAAAAAAATTATAAAAAAATTTGAAATTATTTTTAAAAACAAAAACCATCATTTAACGAGTCAATTTTTTAGACCTTATTTTAATAAAAATAATAGTTTTAAATAATAAATTAGAAGTGATACAAATATGCGTAATTTTATAATTAAGTATAGGATATAGTACTAAAATTATCAAAATAGATTTCCGTAGCAGCATATTAAATTATATTAAAAATTATTATGCCAATAATAAAAATATTAATTACTTACTATTTAATTATATATCAAAAATTAATAAATATAAATGAATTTTATGGGCCTTACGATTTTTTTGAGTGGGGCTCTAATTTGAGCGTGTCGACTTTTTTTATTAAAATCTGTCCTAAATTATATTCAATTCTCTAATTTTAATTTTTTTGGTTTACTTTTTTATTTAATATTTTTTTAGATAGATCAGGTTTTTCTTACACTCCTACAAGAATCACAACATTTTTCTATGATTAAATATACATAGTGAATAAATGAAAAAGAGACAAAATAAATATTAATACTTTGAGAGCTATCAAATTATGACATAATATTCATAGAATATAAAATATATATAATTAAATTATCCAACTAGTAATATTGAACAACTCACAATGTAAAGCTTCTAATTTCAACTCTCAGACAAAGGATGAAACATCCTTTTTATGGGCCAATGACCCAAGGAGGGACCTATAGTCCATCAAATTGTAATATGATACTGCAACTTTATCTCTTTAATCAACTTTTTGCATAGGTTGGTTGTTGCAATGATTATGCATGTGTTCACAAAAAAATTGATATATTATTGCATGCAGTTGATAACTTGTGTGGTGTCAATTTTATTTGTTAATGCATTCAAGGGATTGTTTCCATCTTGTGACTTTTATTCTACTTGTTGATTCAATATCTCTTTACATATTTGTTATGATTATTAAATCATTACTTATCATAGCAAAATATTCCATAAGGCGTCGTTTGGTTGGCGAATTGGACATGGGATAAGTGGTTAATCGGTCAAATTTTTGCCAAACAGAGAGTGAAATAGGAATAACTACCGACATGGATCGCGCTTCGTTGGAGATGTGTTTAATCTTATCGGGTGCACTGTTTATGGGTTGCCATATTCATGCGATACTATTGAATAAGCCTTAATTCGCTTACGGGCATGGGGTAAAAATGCCCATTCATTGTTCAGAGGGGGGGGGGGGGAGGGGGTAATTGAAGTCGACCTCACTCTCTTCCAACTAGGGCATCGACGCCTCGCTTTGGATCGAAGGTGCTCGAGGAGGAATCCGACGACATCGCGGGATAAGTGGTTGCATATTTGTTTCTCTGTTAAACTCGACTACTTTACCCAGAGTTGCCATGACCTAGGCCGACGACATCGCGGGGGAAGTGATACAGTCAAATCTGTCGTGACTTGTTAAGAGTTCAACGACCGTAAGCCAGTGGTAGACACTGCTGGTCCTAATCGTTTCCCCCTTGTCCTATTGAGGTAAAAGCCAGATGCCGAAGAAAGAAAATGGGAGGGGGATAAAAAATGTCCTTTCACAACCTGATATTCCCGACGAACCAAACAAACCGACGGAATAGATTAGAGCAGCATCGATTACAGTGCGACGGAATAGGGCTTAATCAACGGAATAAATTGTGCTATTCCCCCGACGTATTAACCAACCATACGATGGAACTATAAACCAACTCATTAAAGTTGTAAATTTTTAAATGAAGATCGAAAGTTCAATAATTATATTACCTTTTTTGAAAACTTTGATATGATGTGTGTATAAATATGTTCGTGAGTCATATACAATTATTAATATTTTCATAATTCATCACATGAAATTAGTAAAATAATAGTAACTCAATAAAAATAAAAAAATGAAGCTTAAGTCCAAACAGTGAGTTATAAACTCACAATCAACCAACCAACGATGGTTGGCTCAGTTGGTAAGCAAAACTGAGTCTCAAGTGCTCGCTGGATACTAGTAGCCACGTATTCGAGTTTTGAAATCTCCCTTTGATTAGAGAATTAACCTTTACTGTTTTATCTTTCCAACTCTGAATTACTAATAGTCTTGGACACTGGAGACCTCCCATAACTAGGCCGACACGCCAAAAAGACTCACAATCAACAAAGAGTCACGAGTTAGATGCTTGAAGTATTGAGTATGACTGTCATGCTTTCTATACATAAAGTCACCAAAGCAAATATATAATTCTTCCGGTCCATGTCCATTATATTTATATTCTTCAATATTACAACAATCAATCAAATATATTCATTTTAATAAATTCACAATATCAATGCCCATGTGGTACTATTTAGTCCTTAAGACCCATGTCGTTACAGTCTCCCCCCCTCAAGAGGTTCAAGGAGAGCCTCGTTGAATGATCCGTGTTGACAAATGATCCGTGTTCTCACATAGCTCAAGTGAGCACGCAAGATTAACTTTGATATCATTTTGTAACACATCCGACTCAATTAAAATTACTTTGGACCATTGGCCCGCATGAATTTAAAACGCCTCTTGATAGGTAAATGAGGTAGCTACATATAAGCATATAATTACTTTCGTGCTTTGTCTATGTGAAATTATTCAATCAAACTATTTGGTTCTTAGATCTCACGTCGTTACAGTCAATGAATTAATAATTGAAATTGTGAATTAATGAATTTGATTATAAGTTTATTTTATAGTTAGGAAATATAGAATACGTTGCAACGATTCCCTCAACATAAAAAATTAAGTTGGAAGAATTCAACAAATTCAATCAATAATATAGAGTAATGGATATTAAACTCTGATAGAAATTAAAATTATAGAGTGCTGAATGTCAAACAAGGATTACAAGTACTTATGTTGGAGAAGAAGACTTTGCATATATTATATATGATACTAATAGGCTGTTTATATATATATATATATATATATATATATATATATATATATATATATATATATATGAATTAAATAGATATGATAAGTAGGTAATATTTCATTAGGACATTACTATTGTCACTTCAAAATATACTATTGTCATTTGCTTAAAGTTTTGAACATTTTTATCCTTGTTAAATAAAATAGAATGACAATAGTATATTTTAAAGTGACAATAGAAATGTCCATTTCATTATTCTTGTCTTCCATCTTCCTGTTCATAAAATATATGAATTAAATTAGAAGTTTCTAAATAGAAGTAGATCAAATATCATTCCGTATATTCATAATCCAATAAATAAAAATGGTGTCCGGAGGCACCTGAATTTAAAACCCACATCTCCTTTTTATTTGAGATTTTGATTCTTTTATTTTTCTTTATAATCACGGTGGATAAAAATCCTTGTTACATACCTTTCTTCCTTGGATTGACAAGTCGTGCTCTCAGAGGACTCTGCATCACCACCGTGAACTCTAACCTCTCGCTCAGGTCCACCTTCTCCCCGGCGTTCACAGGCTTCCATTCGAACTCCCTCACCAAGTTGGCGACGAAGTACTCGAGGTGCAGCATGGCCGCCGCCATCCCTGGGCAGATCCTTCGCCCCGCCCCGAACGGCATCATCTTGATCTCCCTGCTCCCCGTTATGTCCACCTCCTCGCCCTCGCCGCCGGCCAGGAACCTCTCTGGCCGGAACTCCATCGGCGCCTCCCACACCGCCGGATCGCAGTTGATGTCCTTCACCGTGACGTTGACCGTCGATCCCTTCGGTATCAGGTGCCCGTTCAGGGTCACGTCCTCCGACACGGCGTGCGGCAGCAGGAAGTGACCCGGGGGACGCCGCCGCAAACCTTCCATGACGACCGCCCTCAGGTAAGGCAGCCGCTGCAGGTCCTCTTCTTCCACCTCCTCCTGCTCCGAGCCCACGACCGTTTCGATCTCGTCGCGCAGCTTCTGCTGTATGGTTTGGTCTGCCACGAGGTGCGCCATGATCCACTGCAGCGCCGTCGCAGTAGTGTCCGTCCCGGCGCTCAGGAATTCTGAGCAAAGGCTAACTATTTCGTCGTTGGTCAGACTACGGCATCTATCCTCTGGGAGCTGGACGCGGAGCAGTGTGTCGACGTAGGAGTAAACGAAGTTGTCATCGTCTTCTTCGTTCCGCCCGGTGCGCTCACGCCGCTTCCTGATGAGAGGGATGAAGAGGTCCTCCTGCCTCCGCCGCGTCGACAGCATCAGAAGCCACCGCTTCCGGAAGAGGAGTTTGGTCAACTTGGGGTAGATGGTGAACACGTTGAACCTGACGATGTTCTCGAGCAGCCGCCGCATGACGTCCTCGATGTCTCCGATGGAACGCTCGTCGAGCTTTTCACCGAAGCACATACCCACCAATAGGCAGAACATGGCGTACTGGAAGCTCTCCATGACGACGACAGTGCGGTCCTTGGACTCGGCCTGCTGCCGCCTGAGCCCTTCCATCAAGATACCCAGGACCCACCGGCGGGCGCCGGCGAAGAGCTTAACGCGGGACGGGTGGAGGACCTCCGAGGCGAGGTTGCGGCGGAGGACGCGCCAGACGGGGCCGTACCGAGCGGAGTTGATGGTATGCTGGTTGCTCGAGAGGATGGGAGCGGAGCCGGCGGCCCGGGGCCGGTCGGCAAAGGCCACGCCCTGCTGGACGAGGGCCTGGTGCGCGAGGTGGCGGTCGGCGATGAAGACGGATGGGTTGGAGGTGATACGGATGGCGAAGACGGGGCCGTACTCGGCGCGGAAGCGGCGCAGGAGTGGCTCGACGTCGAACAAGGACCGGCGGAGCCACAACAGCGGCGTGACGAGGGGGATGAACCGTGGCCCCGGAGGGAGGCGGGCCTTGGAAGGCTTAGGCTTGGCACGCAGGGTGGAGAGGAGGAAGTTGGCGGCCACGCAGAGGGCGAGGGTGAGCACGACGAAGATCCAATCCTCCATTTCCGGACGGAGAAACGACCGAATGGAGCGATGAAGTGAAGCCGTTGGGAGGAGATTAGAGAGAGAGAGAGAGAGAGAGACTTGTTCCTGTGTGTGTGTGTGGGGGGGGGGGGGGGGGGGGAATAAAAAATGGAAACTTTTTCTCCCTTTTTGGTAGCCACAATTATTTTTATGTTTGTGTGCTTGGGAACGTTTCGGCCCACATCGCCGTCCATTGTGTACAGCGGATTGTTGCGGGAAAGCGTCTTGTACTTGACCAATGCCCAATTTATGTACATCGTTATCCCACTATCTTACTACTTATGGTCCATTAAACATCTTTATCATTGTTAAGTAACATAAATATCAACTTAACTTAATGGCCAACGGCAGTTGGATCTTAGATCTCGAATTGGTTGGCGCTCGTCCCAATTACTATTTTTGAAGTTATCACGTTGGAAAAAATAAATCATTTCTCTTTTATTTTTCAATATTCAAATTAGTCAACATTAGTGCCGCGATCCAAAAAAATGTTGAGTTTGAATTTGGTGAAAGTAAAAAAAAGAAATCATTGTAAGCCTCACACACAGCTAGACATGTTGTTTGGAAGGATATTAATTTAGTCGGACTTAATCAACTCATGAATTACTTGGATATGAGGATGGTAAAAGAAAAAATTAATTTAACGATGACAAGATAATTTTGGGATATTTTATAAAAAAAATAGAATGTTATATTTTTTTTCAACATCCCCAAAGTACACAGTCACGATCGATGCGTGCAAGGTAATCAGGGTAAATTACACCAAATGCCCTCCAACTTTAAGGTTTGCTCAGCGATATCCTCCAACTTCACTTTGCATCACAAATGTCCTTCATCTTTTAACGCGTTTCACCCGATGCCCTCTTTACCTGTGATAGCCGATTTTCTGATTTTTCGTTGACGTGGCATCTACGTGGCCATCTCATCTCTCCTCCACGCAAATAGTCGTCTGACGTGGCATGCTTCGACGTGGCACATAAAATTATAACAATGCCCTCCAACTTTAAGGTTGGCTCAGCGATACCCTCAAACTTTACTTTGTAACACAAATGCCCTTTATCTTTTAACACGTTTCACCTGATGCCCTCTTTACCTAGGCCAGTCGATTTTCTGATTTTTCATCGATGTGGCGTCCATGTGGTCATCTCCTCTCTCCTCCATGCAAATAGTCATCCAATGTGGCACCATATATTAAACTATCTTACTTACTGTAAGTTGATCCACTCACTGTTAAATTATTTTCTTATTTCCCTTTTTATCATCGTTCGCGTGAAACCTCCTTCGTCGTTCGCTCTCCTTCGTCGATCGCTCTCCTTCGTCGTTCACCTTTCGCGTTCGTCGGCCGCCATCTTTGTCCAAATTGATGTAATTTTATGTGCATTTGGTGAGCAAACTTTAAAGTTGAAGGACATTTGATATAATTTTATGTGTCACGTAGGAGCATACCATGTCGGATGACTATTTGCGCGAAGGAGAGAGGAGATGGCCACGTGGACGCCACATCGACGAAAAATTGAAAAATCGACTGTCTCAGGTAAAGAGGGCATCGGGTGAAACATGTTAAAAGATAAAGGGCATTTGTGTTACATAGTAAAGTTGGAGGGTATCGCTGAGCCAACCTTAAAGTTGGAGGGCATTGTTGTAATTTTATGTGCCACGTCGGAGCATGCTACGTCAGACGACTATTTGCATGGAGGAGAGAGGGGATGACCACGTGGACGCCATGTCGACGAAAAACCGGAAAATCGGCTATCCCAAGTAAAGAGGGCATCGAGTGAAACGCGTTAAAAGATGAAGGGCATTTGTGATACAAAGCGAAGTTGAAAGATATCGCTGAGCAAACCTTAAAGTTGAAGGACATTTGGTGTAATTTACCCGAACATAAATAGTATTTTGATGATATAGTCCTTTCATAACAACTGGATGTAAACTTAGACTTTTCATTTGTTTATTTGTAGTGAAACCATCATCGAACATAATTCATTAAATGCATGACATCAATCTTAACAGAAGTCCTACATCAATATGTTAAAGGTTTACAACGCCCAAATCCGGATTTGAATATGCAGTTGTCTAAGTTCTATAATAAGATCCTACTAATTAATAAAAAAATTTATTTAAGAAATGATAAATAATTTATAAATTTATCACACTCAAATCTTAAATTACATTTTACTAAATCGTATTCTTAAGTCAAATAACATCAAAACAGAATAAAAACAAATGCAATATATTAAACTTCAGCTAAATAAATATATTAACCTTCATCCAAATATATCAAATAATCAAAATATATTTTGGAATGTTTTGGAGCAAATTTCACTTTATGGTCTTCCAATTATCCACTTAATTCTACGATATAATGAAATTTATTTATATCCGACTAATCCAACGATAATGAAAATTAGTCCTATTTTCTCCCACACACAAAATATGTTTATATAGTATTATACAAAATAAAATAAACGAGGGAGTCTCTCTCTCTCACACACACTATTTCCACCTTTGTAGTTTTTTTCTTCAAAAGATATTTTCTTTAATCAGCATATCCATTCAACAATTATCCATGAATTTGTTCTGTCCTATGTAACTATTCATGAATTCAACATGCAAACGTTCGTCCCAGAAGATTTATTATTGAGAAAAATGTGGCATCCGCCCGAAGATTAAAATCAAAACTTTCGTTCTTTCTTACTTTAATTTTAACATTACCGAATTTGTTGATCTCTATTTTGTAAGAGAAAATGAAAAGGAAGATAAATATGAGAATGCAAGATTGGTGCCAAATCACGTCGAGTACATGAAAATGAACCAATTCTTAATCATCAAGTCCAATTATTATCAGATCTGACATCTGCCTATGACGAATGAGACTCAGCGTTAAAATCAATTAGTTCTATTTTTCATTCTAGAAAAGGAGAAATAGAATCCCCCAATAAATATTTTTATCTTCTAATTTCTTTTATGTTAGTGACAATAATATGTTTTATCGTGGATGTAAGGGCGACAATGGCAGAGTGGGCCACCGACTGGATAAATATAATGATAGTAGTGAATTAATTACACAGGTGTTTATTAAGTGGATGATTCATTAATACTCATTCTAAGGATGTAGGTTCAAAACCAGTTGACATATTTTTCCTTCTATTTGATTTGATGACAAATATAAAGTGAATTAGATTAATTATTATGAGAAATATTATTTCTCTCTTAAATTATGTATTTCTAGTTATTATATTTTTATGAGTATTGTCTTTTATCTCAATTAGCTTAAATATATATTTTCTTATATAAAAAGTATCATTTATATATGAGATATATTTCACGATCCCATTACTAAGTTAAGACATCGATTTTCTTATTTTCTTCATTTGATAATAAATATAATTTATTGTTATTATTATCGTAAATAATATGGAGCATGATATACCAATTATTTCTCTCTTTTAAATATACATTTATTCTTATTATTTTTATATTGCATAAAATTAGAATAATGTATTTAAGAATTATATTTAGTCTTAATAGCTTAAGTTGTATAATTTCTTATAAATGCCATTTTTTGTATACCATTAAGAGTATAATTTATTATAATAGACTTAATCTTGATTTTATATCTATATATATTTTTTATGCATAATTTTTTTCAGATTTGGATATAAAGTCAACATGATTTTGGTAATTAAAATCAATAATTTTATACATTATAACTTAATAAAATATGAAAATTTTATAATTTTCGTTAATAATAACTTTAAATGATCAAAATTGTATATGAACCTACTGAATATTTAGTCTGGCTTCCTCGCTATGTGGGTGAATATACATTAGAATCTCATTCTTTGGTACTTTTTTCAAAACACCTCTGGTCTTGTTAAGGTGGCGAAAAAAATGCTAACTAGCCATGATTTAAAAGATCGGCCCTAAGCAGTCGGAGAGCTTTCTCTGATGCCCTGAAACTGACTTAGGCCAAATCCTTCGACGTCCTTGTGCCGCCGCCGCCACTAATAGTAGCACGAACAACTGTGCCTCAATGCTCCACGACAATCTCCCCCATTTCGACACATAGCTAGGACATTGCGTCGGCGATACCATCGCCACGACAACTAGAGGCCTCGTAGGAGACTGTGCCTTGGGCTCTTCCTCCTCCTCCTCCACCTCCTCCACATAGATAATGAGTAGTTGCCTTGAGATCTTGTGGTTTCTGCTCAGAGAATGACGAGGGCTACTTGTTAATAATTAATTAATCACTTAACATATCTAAAATTTTAACTATATAATCATTAAATAATAATATAACAATAATAATTAAAGTAGTCATTAAAGTCATATATTATAAAATAATACTAATACATTATATAATAAGTTAATTAAAGTTGTAAAGTTTGAAGGAAAAAAATTGGACAATCGACCTGGAGTGACTCGGTCGGGCCGTGCCGGACCGTGTAAGGGAGTGTAATGCCATTCTGGCATGACACAACACGCGACACCGTCAAACACGGTTTGACCGATAGGGGCATGGCACGACACGATGTCCATCTTTATTAAACATATGATGAGGTATTGTGGTCTTTCCCAAAGTATCATCAACGATTGACATGGACGATTCATTGGCAACTTCTCGATTCAATTATTAAAGATGATGAATTTCAACCCATGTTTCTTCATGACACAACACCAGACTGACAACTAGACAGAACGAGTGAATTGTATGCTGAAGATCTACTTATGGAATTATGTTAGTACCAATCAAAAGAATTGTGCGAAGCTATTCGACATCACACAATTCTCTTATAATATGCAAAGGAGCGAATCGACCAATCGAAATTCTTTCGAGATAGTGATGGATCAACAAACCCTCACTCCACAAGTTCGCCACTTCCTATAGTGGCAAAGTTCTTGTCTCTCATTGAATGGCGAGGGAAAGGCATGAATTGAATGACATGACTCAAGCATGTTTGCACAATGTAGCAAAGCGCATGAAGAAGTAGGTCAATATTGTCCGACGGGATGTCAACTTTGATGTCGAAGATTTGATCCTTATGAAGTTAGTATACATCTTCGACTTGGTAGAAAGAATCTGCGCGAGGGCCTTATATTAAGCGCTAAGAGAGTCCGTTCAAGATCCTAAAGAATTTAGGCAAGGCGTCCTCAGATGTAACAACATTCCATCTTCCATGTCAACCTACTCAAGTCATACATAAAAGACCCTGAAGATTCAAAGCATGGGGTTTTGAACTATGCTTCGCTAGTCATCCATCAGCAGTTTAATGATCAAATTGAATAAGTGCTCCCCCGTCTATAGATCGAAACAAAAGAAGAAATCTATTGTTCGATAGAAAGGAAGATCGGAAACCGATACAAGTTCAAGTAGAAGATTGAAGGGTTTGATGCTACAATGTCGACACTACTAGAAAAACGCTGATTACCGATGGTCCGCACCGTCGGTAATCAGCCCGAAAACTGTCGGTAATGCAATTATCGATGGTTTTTCAGTCGGAATCGATCCATCGAAAAAACACTCATCGCAAATCGATTTGCGACGGTCGAAAAAAATTCGTCGAAAATATCGACGGTCGGAACCGTCGGAAAAGTCTCAGCGATTCGAACCGTCAGAAAGTTTCCGATGGTTGCAACCGTCGGAAAAGGCCGGCGGTTCGAATCGTTGAGACTTTTCTGACGGTTGCAACCGTCGGAAAAGGCCGGCGGTTCGAACCGTCGCAACTTTTCGACGGTCGCAATCGTCGAAACTTTTGATGGTCGTCGCAACCGTCGATCTTTCGATGGTCGCAACCGTCGTCGATCTTTCGACGGTCGCAACCGTCGTCGATCTTTCGACGGTCGCAACCGTCGCAAAGAATTTTTTAAATATAAAAAAAATTAGCGGCCGGATCGGGCTACGGCCAGCTCCGGCCGCGACCAAATCCGGCCGCCCGTGGCGGATCCGATCGCCAGGCGATCGATCCAGCTGCCCGCGGCGGATCCGGCCACCGGCGCCGGATCCGGGTCGCCGGGAGCCAGATTCGGGCCGCTGTGGCCGAATCCGGCCGCCAGGCGGTGGATCCGACCGTTGGGGGCCGGATCCAGAAGCTAGAGGCCAGATCCGACCGCCCGACGGCTGATCCTGCCGTGAGAGACTGGATCTGTCGCCAGGCGGCCGATCGACCGCTGGGGGCCGGATCCGAACGCCCACGGCCGGATCCGGCCGACATCGGCCTCTGGTCGGAGAGAGAGAGGGTCGCCGGCGTCCGGTACGGGAGAGGGTCGCCGGCGTTCGGTGCGGGAGAGGGACGATCGGTGCTCGCAGGCCGGGAGAGGGAGAGGGAGAGAGAGAGAGAGAGGAGAGGAGGGAGAGAGAGAGATGAGAGGAGGAGGAATTATATATAAGAGGAAAAGATGAGAGAAAGCGGGAAAAGAAAAAAAAGTGGGATAATAAAATTTTAATTACCGACGACTCCGGCCGTCGAAAACGTAAATATTAACTATTTTTAAAATTATCGACGGTTGTGACCGTAGAAAATATATTTAGTTATATATAATGTTTATTTTTTATTTTACCGGCGGTCAAAATCATCGGTAATTGCGACGGTTTGGGCCGTCGCTAGTTTTATTAATAAAATACTCTTCATATGATATTATTATACATTTATCGACGGTTACGACCGTCGAAAATTGTAATGGATTTTGCGACGAATGGATATCCGTCGAAAATATCGACGTTCCTAATCGTCAAAAAATTAAATAATAATATAAATCATTTTCGACGGTCATAACCGTCGAAAACGAAACCGTCGAAAAATCTGTCGCAAATTGCGACGAATTTCGAACCGTCGGAAATTGCCCGTCGGAAAATCGCGATTTTCTTGTAGTGCGATGATGTCATCGACTTGAGTGAGAGAGAATGTGATGAGCGCCTTGCAACGCGACTGTCGGTCGCCGAGTTACTTATCCTTGTAATTCACTACAACTATCGAATAGCGACGGACTTTAGCATCGAACGGCGTGGAAATGCTAAGTTTACGCCAATAACATTAGTATAGCGACGACAGTGCATCACTGGAATGCAACACTAACTGCCTCCCCATAGCATCACATTAGACTTAGAGAAACTCGACACTAAACACAACACTATGGAGACGCTACTTCACTACTATTAAAATACGCGGTAGATCGTAGAGTTGTATTAGCATCGACAAAACCCAATGCTAAATTAGCGTCACTTCGTATGCAACGCGATATCGACGCCAACGACAGATTCGATATGGGTGCCGACAACTTGTGTTGTGTTGGCATCGACGACATGCGACACTACTTAGCAGTCACCCCAAACGCGACACTGGTTAGACGCCAAGTCGGCGCCCTACGGATTAAATATTCCTAATTAAATATATATTACCTACATATGTATTCCTATACCATATTTTACACACACACAGACACATGTATTATAGATAAATTATTTTTATATTCTTAATCATGAAATTATGAGGGTTGAACTAAGTGACATGATTTAATGTCATCGCATAGACGCAATGGCTAGGGACGGAGCCAGCCTCGGAAGTTAGGGGGGCCAATATAAATGATGACAGACAACTTTTTGTATTTTTTTATTTATTTCATCTTTATGTTAAAAAAGGTTCATCATTTTTTTATAGAAAATAGAAAAAAGTAATTCATTTCAACATCTTTTACAAAATAGGCCTATATAACAAATAATGTGTGATCAAATTGAGTGCATAGTTCACATACTTTCGTATAGTCTACATTTAATTGATCCTAGTCTTATTTTATTTTAACACACACACACACACACACACACACATATATATATATAGGATGGCTTAATAAGAACTTTTTTTATCTTTAAACTATTATAATAATTAATTCTTCATGTTTGCATTCAAATATATTCATGAAAATTTATATGTTAAAATATATAATCAATAATGTAATGCTTTATTAATATTTGAAATTAGGAATATTTCTGCTATAGAAATGTATTAGGATTAATTGTCATAAACAACAAAAAAAAGATAGACTAAAAACACAAAAAATAAGAATAAAATTAAAGAGAGCCGTGAAATAGTTGAAAGAGAGAAAAATAATTGCTTATAGGTATAACTTTTATATTCATTAATGAGTGCCCTTGACAGAAGTTTAGGGGGACAAATCATGTTTTAACTCATAACTTTCATATAATCTATATACTAATACTAAGAGTTTAATAAAAGTTGGGAGGGGCCAAGGCCCCCCTAGCTACACTGTAGCTCAATCCCTGGCAATGGCAGCGGTATCGTGTTCCAATAACTCATATTAGCATAACATAATTAGTGACACTAGTTAGATGCTAAGTAGCACCTTACGGATTAAATATTCCTAATTAAATATATATATATGTTACCTACATATGTATTCCTATACTTAACTACATATGTATTCCTATATTATATGTGTTACGTACGAATATATTCGTATACTATATGTTAGTTACATTATATGTATTACCTACATATGTGATCCTATACCATATGTTACATATATGTATTATACATAAATTATTTTTATATTCTTAATCATGGAATTATGAGAGTTGAACTAAGTGACATGATTTTGCGACATCATGTTCCAATAGCACCGAAATCGCATCACATTAGCGACGCAAGAGATGTCATTGCTACTTTGGAGCCACAAATGCGTCGATTTAGCACCGCCTACAGCCGACGTTACTTTGGCGTCTCAATATGGCAACGCCGAGTCAATGCTAATTAGTCACTAAATGATTTTGCCTCGACATAGCGCCGAAATGATGATGCCATATTGGGTCGCTAGTTGGACTTCCTTTGTTTATTTTTTTTATTGGTCGCTAACTATATACATTCATATGTATATATATGTATGTATGTTATGTATGTATGTACATACATACATTCATACATACATACATACATACATACATACATACATACATACATACATACATACATACATACATACATACATACATACATACATACATACTATAATATTCCAAGATTTCAATAGAGGTAATAAAGTAATTTGCTAATTGAATTAACACATATTAATGTATTAAAGGTTAGGTAGCATGCAACCAACTTTTGTACAACCAATATGCAATCAACAAATTAGGATCATTAGATGATGATTATATAGTTGAGATTCAACCTCTATTGAATTTAATGCTAAGTTATTAAATTTAATCTCAACTATATAATCATCATCCAACGATTCAGATTCATTGAATGCACATTGGTTGTACAACTTTTGGTTGCATATTACTTAAATCCAATGTATTAAAAGAGATTAAAGGAGAGTTTGAGTAAGAATAGGAATATAATTAGAAAAGAAATATGAAAAGAAAGAAAGATTAAATCTTATTGGGAGTAGGAATTATGTTAGATTGAAATTAGGGATCTTAATTTGATTTGAGATCCAAAAGAATGTCTAATGTATATAGGACTCCTAATTAAGAAGGATTGAGAGTTTTATGGCTTATAAATATTTCAGCCATTAAAATAATATTTATTATTATTTTAATTAAAAATTAGGTGATAAAATATTATTATATTAATTATTTCCTAAAAAATAGATAAAAGAAGAAAATAGAAGGATAAAATAAAGGTATAGTTTGAGTGACATAAGTTATTGATAAAAGATAGAGATAAAGTTGGATTGAGAGAAGTTATGGAAAGGATAAAAAGAAATTTGAATAGAGATGAATTTTGTTAAGCGTATTTATGAAATAATTAGTTAAATTCAGATTTAATTAAATTTGAATATTTAACAAAGGATGATTAAATAAATGGCCATGATTAATGGAAAAATAGCCCAAGGCCTAATAGGAGTCAAAAATCATAGTTAAGAACTATAAATAGAGCCTATAGGGTGGCTAGAAACTTTTATTAGCCTCCACAAGATTCCTGCATAACAAGCCTTACTTTCTTCTTCCTTTGCACACAAACCGAGGGGGCAATCAGCAATGCATTTCGAAGCCTGAACATAGGAAAATATCATCCAAGTGGTAGCTGAGGATTTCAGGGCGTCGTTCGAGCGCAAATACGACCAACTTTGGCGTTCTTACAGCCTACAAAAGATAGGAATTCAAGTTAGTTTTTCAGCCAACTTTAAGTACGTAGGGGATCCCATTGACATTGGTTTTTCATGACATGGAACTCTATTATCCTCTCCCTTGTACTAAAATTTCATTGGTATAGATATTGCATCGATACAACATCGTACCGTATAGTTATGGTAGCCGAAAAATTATGTTGAAACATGATTTCCTGACGATGGTAGAATCCGGCCCGGGTTCTGACATGCCCGGCCCAAGTTCCATAGAAGCCGGATTGAATCAAAGTCGAAATCAGATACCCGGCCCAGGTTCCCTATAGCCCGGTCCGGGTTAGTGTTGGCAGGGCTCGGATTACGGCGCATCGAACATAGGACGTGAACCGTGACTAACCCGGCCCAGGTTCATGTGATATCCGACCTGGGTTTACCGAGGCAGATTGGACGTCCCTGAACACGGTCCGAATTCCACCTGACATGGGTCGGGTTCTGAGCATAGAAAATCTATTGTGATATATTGAATCATAGTTAATTAGATTGTTATCGTTATTAATTGTTCCTGATCAGATCATTGTCATACGTGATTATATCGTCATCATATCTGATTTTATTATTGTCATATATGATCACATCATATTAATCATATTTTTATCATATATGGTCACATTGTTATTAGTAGATTTGATTTTGATATTGGGTATATTACTCCATTCGACCATATATATGATTGATTTTAGTATAATCCTATATGATCAGATTATCGTTGTCATTATCATTGACTTTATTGTTATTATTACATCTGGTCATGATAATGATTATAATATTGAATTATTGACCTTGATTATTTCTGATCGAGTGATTATCATGGTTAACTATTTCTGATGATATGATCCTTATATCCAATCATAGTATGATCATGTTAGACTCGATTGTCATCCTAATGATCACATTATCATATCCAATCATTTCATTTAGTATTGATTAAGTAATTTTCTCCCGATTGGGTCTTGTTAAACATAAAGTAAATTATCAAAGATAGATGTGTTAGGTAAATAAGATAAAAGATGAAAACGGTTGAATCTCCATGTTCTCCGATTGTCTCTAAGCCCTCTAGGCCATATTATTATTGTTATTGTTTGGGGCATATAGTATACCTAAAAATTTGAAGCATCATCCTTTAGAAAAGCTAATGATCCCTCACCATCACAAATAATTATTAGCGCTATTATTGGAGGGCGGCTCACCGTAGCTTGATCCCCCACTGACCTACATGAAAGAAACATGGAATTCCCCTAATTGACTGAGCACTCCATATTGTATTGGATAATTTCGAACATTGATAAACTGAATCGAATCGAATCGAATTGAATTAAAATTGAATTGAATCGAATATATCATGGTCATTCAGACACTAGAGTTGACCGACATTGCCTCAGCCAATTGAATCGAATGGAATTATTATTGGCCAATGACCATTGATATTGAATTGAAAATTGTTAAATAAGTAGTGCCATGGTGATCAGGCATCATTGATATTATTAATTGTTAAATCAATATTGATCGGTCATCTGACATTTTTCCTTATCCTTCCTATTGATCTATAGTTTTATTGTCCTATTGTTAAATTGAATCATCGATCCAATACTCTACTATTAATTGAGAAATGTCATTGATTAGACGATTGTTAATTATTATTGTTATTTATTGGTCCTTTGACCTGATCCATCACATTGATCTATTGATCCATGGATATTGATCCATCATTATATTGACTCATTGTATATTGATTCATTGACCATCATATCACATTGTTCATATACTCAATTGATTTGTCGGATCTATCTTGAGCATTATTGATGAATTGATCCTATTAATAAATTGATATTGTTGTTTATTGATCTTCCGACCTTAGCCTAATTAATCATATTGATTTATTGACATATTGATCCATTGATACATTGGGCTATTAGTATGTTAATTCATTGATCCATCGTTATTGTTATATTGGTTTAATGTTATATTGTTCAATCGATCTATTATCATATTGATAGTATATTGTATCATTCATCTACTCAATTGTGATTTTATTGATTATATCTCTTGAGCAGTGATATATTGATTTATTGCTAGATTGGTCATTGTTATATCAATCTATTGGTGGTTGCATAGTATTGTTTATTTCTCAATTGATTTATTATTTATATCTTGAGAGTTATTAATTATCATTTATTTATCATGGTTAGACCCTATGTACTGAGTATTTGTATACTCATGGATATTTTCCTGTACCTGAATCCGTGTAGGATGAGATGATAGCGATGATGTGACGGTTGGTGGCTTCTCTGACTAGTGACATGCACATGGATATAGAGTTCATTATTATATAAATATGGGCTTGACCCATAGGTCATTGTATAAGAGTTTTAATAACTTTCGCATATTGTAAAATTTATTATAAAATTAGTCTTCCGTTTATGTAAGCCAATTTGTTGACTGGTCAAAGTTAAGTGGCATCGTCGAGATAGCCTTCTGGATAGGCAAAGAAAAAAACTCAGGGCGCTACACATACATTATATATATATATATATATATGTACATACATACACATATAATATAAACTTATAATATAATAAAACCTATTTGAGTATAAACTTATAATATAATAAAACATGTTTGAGCATAAACTTATAATAATATAATCTTATAATATAATATGAACTTATAAGCATTGAATTAGCGATGACAAGGATGTGCGACGCTAATATAGCATCACTTCAGCGTCAACTTAGCATCGTCTCTGAAGTGATATCTTTTAATTTATTAGTGGGCGCAACGTTAGCGTATAATTAGCATCGCACTGCTTCGTGACGCTAAAAAGTTATATCCTTAAGTTCTTCCCCATTTCTTTATTGTTTACTGTTTCCCTGCTTCACTATCGACGATTGTGCCGATGACCGACGATTGATTGCGACCGTCGGCCTCGTCCTCCGCTACCCTCCTCCAGTGCCCTGCTCCAATGCCACCGCAGAATGCCGCCCTCCTTCACCTCCTCCCGTGACATCGTCGGCCTCCTCCTACCTGTCAGCCTCCTCTGACCCCTCCAGCCTCCTCCGACCCCATCTCTGTAGCCCTCATCTGACCTCGCCGGCCTCCTCCAAACCCATCTCCCTCCCCCGCTGCTCTCATCCGAACCCTGCCAGCCTCCTCCCTTGCCCTCCTCCGACCAGTCGCCATGATTCGATGCCCTCCTCAGATGCCACCGGCGCCCTCCTCCGCCCTGCTTTGATGCCACCTCTGCCCTAATCTGACGTCACCTCCGCCTTAATCCACCCTGTCGAACGTTATCCTCTCCGCCCTCCTCCGCCGCCCTGCCCCATCGCCCTCCTCCGACGCCACCGCTAGACGTCGCCGTCACCTCCGGACATCCTCTGCTGCCCTCCCTGCCCTCCTCCGACGCCACTATCGAACGTCCTGCCGCACCTCTATCGCCCTCTTGGCATCCTTTCAATGCGTAGTAACTCCCTTTTTGTTAATTGAACAATACTATTTGAATGTGACTTGTCGAACAAACACTATATTATTCTTAATTATACTTGCAGCTATATTGTTCTTCATTATGTTTCTAACTATATTGTTCTTAATTTAAATTCTAACTAAATGAACATCGTAACTTTAAAAATAGATAAACAAAAAAATTATATTGTTTCTTATGCATGACTCCTTGTGACTTGAAAAATAAATGAACAAATTAACTATACACGTCTAAGTATTTGGTGTTGATATAGGATGGATAAAGAATGGCAAAGAAAGTATGCAAGGGCAAAAGTTAACAGATTTTCGAAGTTCGAGGCGCACATCCACACAAGCGGCTCCATTCAATTTGATGAGCATCGAAGACACATGATAATGTCGATACAAAATGGAGTAATCAAACTTTTTATCTTATATTATTTTATAAAATTTGAAACTTTATTGCAGGATGAAAAATAAGGTAGTACTGTAGACTTTCGCGTGGTTTACGAGGCCACACATAAGAGCAGGAAAACTAATGACTTGGTCACGCCCACTGCTCGTAGAGTTCTTGTAAGTATCATCACATGTTCACTTAGTTTTTCACATTAACGTAAATGATTTATCAAATATACAATGTTTAAATTTTTTAGGATGCATATAATTAGAAGATGATCGAGAAGTACGAAAATTATCATAGTACTCAGCCACCAGGTAATGTATCTCCAAAACGATTCACATTTTTAACATTATAACACTTTGTATGTTTATATGTTTTTTAAGTTATATAATTTACATGATTTATAATGTTACATATAATTTGTCTATTTTGTAAAGGACGTTGTTGTTTAGGAGGAGGTGGTCGGTATGACACGATGAGGATACCTTCGTGGCCTAAGCACAACCGCTCATGTTCTTAGGAGGAGTGGAGGATATGCTGATGACTAATCTACTTCGAGTTCATCCACAACACCTAAGCTCACGTTGGACAACATCAGGGAACTCATCTCCGAGCAGCTAGCTCAGCAACTTCCTCAACATTTGGCACCCATTTTGCAAGCGATCCAGATCGTGCTTCAGCCACATATTCAATCCCCAAAAGGCCACGGACCGAGTACGTCAATGTCGAATGTCAAGAATGACAACGATGACGATAACGATTTAGGATAGAAATATTTTGTATCATATATCTTTCATATCATTTTTGTTTATGATGTATGATATCGTTTTGTTATCTTATTAGTACTTTTGTAATGGTTATTAGTGCTTTTGTGATGATTATTAGTATTAGCGACGTAAGTTATTGTTATCAATGTGAAGAATGCATTATATGTGCACTCTATAATTTGTATGGTGTGGGAAGGGAACAAAACGACTAGAATAAGACAAAATTATTGATATTTAGTGTCGCATTAGCAACGTAAGGTGATTAGGCACTATTCCAAATATATCACATGTGGCGTCACTTTCGCGTCTATTTAGTGTCGCAAGCTTTGGCGTCACAGTAGCGTTGCAGCAAAGACGTAACATGACATCACATTAATGTCACATTAGCGTCTAAGTAGTGTCCCATTAAGCAGAAGATTTGTAACGCCCCGAGACCCATGTGTCACGCCCCATATGTGCAGGATGTCCCAGGACACGACAGGGACATGGCGGACGCCCGGTTTGTTGGCCATGTCCGTCCCAGGACATGTTTGGATCGTCCCAAGAGCATACAGGCGCTTGGGAGAGGATGTTAACGTGCACCCTCCATGAAGGGTGGACTCTGGACGTAGCCGATGGTGGTTGGGCGCGCCCTGGGCGCCCAAGTGCACTTGGCGGCCATGTCCATCCCAGGGATGGGTCGAGGCATCCCAGGGACCAGAGACTACACCTCGGCACTTCTCTATCAAGCAGGAGGCTTGATGCAGAGAACCAGGCACATTGGACGAGTGGAGCATGGCTGGGCCATGCACCATGGCCGGGCGCACATGGCGGGCGCGCCCAGGGCCAACCGGAGTCATACAGTCCCAAGACTGATCCGGCTCGTCCTATCTCATCCTTAGGAATGTAGAAGTCGCAAGCCATCATCGGAATTGCAGGGGCACGCGTGGTGATACCTCAGGGACGATGACAAGCTTGAAGATGGCGGTTATAACCGTCATGTCCATGGCGACAGACATGGCCGGCGAGCATGTCACGGGGCATTTCCTGTGACACGAAGCGTGAAGCCTCGCGGCACCATGGAACACATGCAACCGCCCCGCACTGCGTAATATTGCGGAGTACCAAGTTATCCGCCCTTAGGGCATTTATCTTGTAAGGCCGTCCTTATGAATGGCCAAGTAGGTGACGTTCCCGTAGGGTACGTCTTTTGCATCTTCAATATGTAACAAGACTCCTATACCTACGGTACACTGGGAGGAGTTCACTAGTGCCTTCCGAGGCCCAATTGTATGTTATGTTTCATCATATTTAATACAAGTAAGCTTTCCTTTAATTCTAGTGTCATGGCCTTGAGCGTGGGGTGGCAACCCACATCGGTGTCCCTTCGTTGCGTCCCGTGGTCCCTTCGTCGCCCCTTCGGACTTTAAGCGCCCAAGCGCCAACATTAGTGCTGCAACGCGCTAATGCCACGGTCTCGTGACGAGTAGTCTAACACTCTAGTCATGTCCGTGATTGAATGCCTATAAGAGCGACTCTCGGCAAAGTCGTCTCGACCATAAAACTTCCGCTGCAAACTCAAAACAGGCTTGGCTAGGTGCCTATCCGCCTAGTCGCCGCACGTGGTCTAGTGTCCGAGAATGACCCCGTGACAAGTGGTATCAGAACAGTTCTTCCTGCTCGGATTACCCAGCGACGATGACTCGCTTGTGTCGTCGCAACGTGCCCTGGCGTAGGAAATGTGCTTCCGCTCAAATACTCCATCACGCCCAGGCGCACTGGTACCATGGTCTTTGATCATGGACGCCAACGAGGAATGCATGGCAAGCTTCCTCGCCGCACGCCCAGTCGTGCCCTGCAGCATGTTCCTCATACACTCGTGTCGTGTCAAGGAACGTCCGTCATGCATCATGATGACGGATTGATCGCCCCGCCTAACCGGGACGGTCATGCGTCGCTCACTCGAGCAGATCAACCACCCCAGGTATACAGTCGGGAATCCTGAAGTGTCGCGCTGCCTCAAAGAGTGGCCATATGCTCCGCTTGATGGTCTTGCGCTGCTCATATCATGAGATCGCTTACACGAGCGTCGTGTAACTCGGAGGACCCGTGTCACATTCAGGGACTGTCGGTCATGCACTATCATGACGACCTGGCGCTGCTCGGTATTTCGTTACGTCGCATCGCATGCCCAGTCATGCAACGTGAAGTGCACAACCGCTTCACGGGAGAAGTTGGCTTAAAGACAAATATCAAGGTTCACGGTCCCTTTTCGGCCAAAGAATATCATCCCTTCGGCCAAGGAACATCAATCACAAGCATCTTGTCGTGCCACAGCATCGCCTGCCACGCCACGATGACTTTCAGGAATGGAGCAAAGCGTTGATTACTTGCAAACACTCGTGGACGAGCTGTCAGCCTTGCCTGCCTCGTCAAGTGTCGCCCCGCAAGCGGCGCGATGTCATCCATCAAGGAGTGGGACGAACTTGATACATGCCAATGCAAATCGACGCCTCAACTCAGCGACCAATTTGGCAAACGGTCTGAGCGTCGAGCATCGGCGAACCTTGGCATGCTGCTGTCAAGCGTTCTGCCGCCAACCAAAGGAAGGAGTGCCCTTTCCCTTCGGACATCGCCTCGAGTAATCGAAGCGGCCTCCAAGGATCACAATGCGAAAGTTTCGAAGGACACATTGGCGATGTCGTCCCTTCGAATGGAGATGGAGGTAATGTTGGAAGCTCATGCCACGAGTTTACCAACTGCAGTCCGCTTATCTAAGCGGAGCGTCTTCACAAGCATCCGCCCGGATTAGTGAAGGCCCGGAACGGCTACTCTTTCGCAAGGGTCAAGCCGCCCGGTGGACGAGTATGTCAAAGGTGTATGATCTAGGATGACAAGCACAGTGACATTACTTTGTCCAAGGTGCGGACGGACGAGCATCTAAGGTGCATCCTCTTCGTGAACGAACACAACGATCTCGCCCCGTCTATACCCCAAAGGGATTGTCAAAGCTTCACAGGAGGTCCCAGGATCGGAAGAAGGCACATCCCAAGAACCCTGCAAGATGTGGCAAACTCAGGATGGCATTGCCATCGCGACAATGTAGAATATGGCAACCATGCATCCCAGATATGGGACAGAAGAAGTGGCAGTTCATCAATTATGCAAGCCCTGACAAGTTGGGACTGGAGGTCAAGATCGCATTGTTCAACATCGGCCAGATGGGCATGTTGAAGGAGGAAGTGAAAGGAATCACCGAGCTCCACCTACAGTGTTCCCAGGAGGATGAAGACCCAGTGTTGGCGCTCTTCAAGCGGAGGGGTTAGAAGCTTTGGACTAGGAAGGAGATGGAACGACCGGATCGTCCAACCTCCGCTCACTAGTCGATGCTGCCAAGTCAATTAGGACAAGTGCCATACCACCAAAGCCCTTGGGCAAGGGCAATGGTGGGGGAGAGAAGCTCAAGTCGCAAGGAGGAAGCTACTTATGCCGAAGATATAGATCGCCCATCGAAGCAGGAGAAGCGGATCGAACCACAGGCACATGTGGGGAGACCCTCATCGTCGCTCACTATAGCGACTGGGAGTGGACAAGGTGCAGAATGTTATACCAAAGAACCTTGCTCCACCTCAAACCGTCGAGATATCTATTGTCCACCAAGGGGAAGGTGGAGCTGTTCTCAAGGCTCGGCGGACGAAGGACTCAACGTTGCAGCCATCTGCAACTTGGGGACAGCGAGTTGAACCACAAGGAAATGTGGGGAGATTCTCGTCGCCCACTATGGCGACTTGGATGGACAAGGCATGGATTGTCAGATCAAAGAACCTTGTCCCGCCTCAAGACTGCCGAAACATCATGTGGTCACCAAGGAGGAGGTGGTCCTGCGCTTTTAGTTCGGCAGAGGTATGGAAGACTCTACGTTGCAATCATGGGCAACATAGAGACATTGAGTTAAGCCCACAAAGAGACCTGAAGCGTCCCAAAGTATCCGTGGGAAGACTCTCGTCGCTCATCATAGCGACCCCAGGCACTCGAAGCAGACAAGCTACAAGCATCGACATCGGAGGGCTTGTGCTGTTTCAAGCCGTCGAAATTCAAGAATGATCATCGAGGGTGAGATGGTCCCGTACTGTGCATTCGACGGAAGGAAGACCTTATGCTGCGGCCATCCGCAATATGAAGGCATCGAGTCAAGTCATGCAGGTCGAATGGCGAGACTCTTCATCGTGTTCTACACGACCCTGAGACAACTCTTCTCCGAGCTATTCCTGAAGGCATACGAGAGTTGTTTCACCCCCAAAGAAGCCAAACCACACAAGTTGACGCTGCGCAAGTCGAAGAGAAGTGAAGCCAACAGAGACTTGATGGACGGATAGTTGCTTGATGAAGTCAGACCGCACATGGCGGACTCCACTGGCGCTGCACAAGTGATGACCCCGGATTGGACGAAGGATCAGCGAGCGAAGCAGGCCTGAGGGAGGAGTCCTCAGCGAGACCCCAAGGAGCGGGCATTCCTGGCGTTGCGTGATGCTGGTGAAGTTGAAGTCAAGGCAAAGAAGGCAGAATTGAACGAGACAAGCGAAGTCAAGACTCAAGACGAAGGCCCCGAGGAAGCCCGGACAACGGCGTCGGGGGCGTCGCCGACTTTGGTGGGGGAGAATGTCACGGGGCGTTTCCTGTGACACGAAGCGTGAAGCCTCGCGGCACCAGTGCCGCTCAACTTATAGCCCTCGGCCGCTCAGCGCCGAAAACATGGAACACATGCAGCCGCCCCGCACTGCGTAATATTGCGGAGTACCAAGTTATCCGCCCTTAGGGCATTTATCTTGTAAGGCCGTCCTTATGAATGGCCAAGTAGGTGACGTTCCCGTAGGGTACGTCTTTTGCATCTTCAATATGTAACAAGACTCCTATACCTACGGTACACTGGGAGGAGTTCACTAGTGCCTTCCGAGGCCCAATTGTATGTTATGTTTCATCATATTTAATACAAGTAAGCTTTCCTTTAATTCTAGTGTCATGGCCTTGAGCGTGGGGTGGCAACCCACATCGGTGTCCCTTCGTGGCGTCCCGTGGTCCCTTCGTCGCCCCTTCGGACTTTAAGCGCCCAAGCGTCAACATTAGTGCCGCAACGCGCTAATGCCACGGTCTCGTGACGAGTAGTCCAACACTCTAGTCATGTCCGTGATTGAATGCCTATAAGAGCGACTCTCAGCAAAGTCGTCTCGACCATAAAACTTCCGCTGCAAACTCAAAACAGGCTTGGCTAGGTGCCTATCCGCCTAGTCGCCGCACGTGGTCTAGTGTCCGAGAATGACCCCGTGACAAGCACAGGGCGGCCGAGCAGAGACGCGCCAGATTTCTGGTGGCCGGAGATCACCAGGAGGTGTCCAAGGATGGAGGGAAGCAATCCAGAAGGCAGAGACTTCAATCAGGATGATGGAAGGCTCCTGGCCATTGGATTGGGAGTTAATAGATTAGGTAGTTATTGTAAGAGTTTGAATTTGAATTGTGTTATTTGAATTCAAATTCTGGGACAGCAGTTGGCTGACCATGAGTGTATAAATACATATGACTCTCCCACATTCTGGGAGAATAGAAATATATGGTTCTTCCCTCATATCCGAGTTTTGCATTGTGTGTGTGCAATGTGTGATGTATTGTAGTGCAAGTGTGCAGTGAGTCCTCTGCAGTGCAGTGTAGTGCACAGCAATAGGGTGTATGGTTTGTGAGTGTGGGGCGGCCAGATGGGCAGCATCTTGACAGGCCATTATAGGCCGTTTTGTATGTCAAAGAGAGGCTGTCATCTGGGCGGCCAGAAAGGAGGCTTTTCCTTCATATTCTTGTGTGACTAATGTGAGTGTTCTTATGTGTGCATGAATTCTGTGGAGTTCAGGACAAGTGCCCTCTGCAGCGTGTGTTTCTTGGAGGCTGACTGGACGTCTCGGTGAGGAGGAGTTCAGTGCCGCACACCCTTACTTCTAGGCGAAAAATAAGGACGTGACACACGGGACTTTCACGTGCTCAGAGTCGTCTTAGAGATATTACACAATTCTATATAAAATAATTTTGCAAAATATAAACTCTATAAAATGCAGAAATAATAATACCAATATCTAAAAGTCTAAAATGTTAAGGAGCTGGAAATGTCTATGACACCACAATACTAAAAATGTAGAAAAAACTCATGAGTATAAAAATACTCAGTACGTAAGGTCTAACCATAACGATAATCAATAATCAATAGTGCTACATAAACAATATAGCACTGGATGTAACAATAGGATAGGAACTCAATAATCAATAAATCAATGTAGCCAATAGTCAATGAAGGATCAAGAAAAAGGTCAAAAGAGCAATCAATATCGATTAACAATTTAATAATATTCCATTATGACTGATCACTATGACACTATCTAAATTAACAATTTCAATTCAATTATCAAATATCAATGGTCATCGACCAATAATAATTTCTATATGATTCAATGGGCGGAGGCAAAGTCAGTCGACACCAATATCCGAATGATTATGATTCAATTCAATTCAATTATCTATCAATTCGATTCAATTCAATCCATATCCAATTCAATAGGGAGTGTTCGGTCAATTAAGGAAAACTCCATGTCTCTTTCATGTAGGCCAGTGATGGATCAAGTCACGGCAAGACACCCTCTAATAATAGCGCCAAACAATAATTTCATGATGACGGGAGAGCATAACCATCACAGAACAACCATAGCTTCCCTAAAGGATGACGTCTCAAACATCTAGGTACGCTATCTGCCACATACAATATCCATACCAATAACAATGTGGCCCATGGAACTTAGAGACAATCTAAGAACATGGAGACACATAAGTTTTCATCTTTTATCTTGTTTACCTAATGGACCTATCTTTAACAATTTGATTTAGGTTAAACAAGGACTCAATCAAGAGAAAACTAGTGGATCAATACTATAATGGATAACAGGATCTAATGGAATAACAATAATAATAATATCAAATCAAATCTAATAAATTTGATGAGATCACATCCGTTAACAATATGACAGGGATGATCGGGAACAATGATTCATAATAACTATACAATTATTCATAACAATACATTCAAAAATAAGTTTTCTGCCCAGCCCACGTTCGGAGATGCTCAATATCACTTTGGCCAGGGCAAACCCGGGTCGGGTGTGTAGTGAACCCCGACGGGGTCAGCCGGTTCACGTTCAATCAAAATAGTGTCGTGCCCGTGTCACGCCGAAGCACGACCCGAGTCAAGCCAATAGGAACCCAGGTTGGGTTTGACAACTCGATCCAGTTTCGAGTTCAACTCGGTCCGGATTCTATGAAATCTGGGCCGAGCACAACAGAACGTGGGCCGAGTTCTGCCGCCAATGGAGAAACGCATTCCGACGCGACTTTCCGACCACCATAGCTATGTCATACGATGTTCAAACTATGCATATGATATATCAATGGATTCTCGGTACAAAGGAGAAGGGAATATGATTCCATGTTATGAAATTGATTACATAAGGATTCCCCCTACATACCTAGAGTTGGCAGAAAAAACTAACCAAAATCCCATACGCGAGTTGTCCAGAAGCCGACTTTGGCTAGTGATATCTCTCTGTCCACGTCCAAAACTCGCAGACACCACTTGGAAGATCTTCTCCTATATGAAAGCTTCAAATTCAGTCATCGCGTGCTCTCTGGAATGCCTTGATTCGTGTGCAAATGAGAGGAAAAGAGAGGTTTGTGGGATAGAATTCTGTTTTGGTCAAAAGGGTTTCCAGCCACCCCTTTGATGTCTATTTATAGTGCAGGCTACGATTTTCAATTCTATTAAGCCTTGAACTCTTTTAGAATCAATCTTGGCCATCCATCAATAATTAATCTATTCATAATTTTTGAAATTTAATGAAATCCAAATTTACTTTATAATTCCATACTTATCTCCATAACAATTCTATCTCTATTCAAATAACATCTTATCTTTCCAACTTATCCCATAATTTTCATCAATTTTGGAATTAATTAATTCAAGAATATTAGATAATGACTTTCCAGATATTATGAATAAAATATTCATTTTATGAAAATCGGGTTGTTAAAGGTTAGCGCCACATAAGCGTCTAAGTAGCGTTGCAGTGTTCATCGCCAACCTAATGTTAGATTAGCGATGCCTTTAAACTCCTCACGAGAACACATTTCACATCATGTTAACATCGCAATAACGTCACTCTGTGGCACTAGTATCATCGCGTTTGTCCTCGGCACCATTGCAACACTAATAGCTATCGAATGACGTCGTCTCCATCATGAGACACTACTTAGACACTAATGTGTGAGTATTTCTTTTAGCCACGTGTTAGCCAATCGACAAATTTAGCCTTAGCGTCGCCAATCGATAAATTTTTTGTTGTGATTTTTTCTTGTTTTAACTTTATTTTATAAGTTAGTCTTATTATGACATGTTGATGGTAACCTTATAATTCTGTCATAAAAAAATGCACTCTCGGATCTTATCCTTTCTATCACATGTCGTCAATCCACCTCTCAAAATAGTGGCATAGTAGAGGAAAGTAGTTAACTCTCTTTCGAAGTCTTTATAATAAAGTATTCTATTCTCAACAAAGAACCTAGTGTGGAACATCAAGCGTAGCATGACAACTCATACAAAAAAAAAACATTGAAGTAAAGCATTTGTTTGCTCATAAATGTCTCGGTCGAAACGTTCATTCGGGACAAATGTTATGACATTTGGTAAGACACAAAATAAGCTTCCACAACACAGATTAAAAAAAAACTTGTCTAGATGATTGGTAGGTTCAAGATGTCGCACCGATCGATCGAAAGTGAAAAATGACTTCATGACACTAGCACAAAAGTGGAAGATAAAATTAATAGATTGTGGAGGATGTTGGACCCAAGATAAAAAAAACTCACTGCTCATTTGTCAGGAAGAACTTTCCCCTCACTTTGGGAGGGAAGGGGGTCACCAGAAGGAAAGAGGAACTTGGAGAGTGAAAAAAGATTCAATTATCAATCAGAGGAAAGAGGAACTCTCAATGGGAAGACAAACTCGCTAACTTTGATTCACGGAGTAGAAATGTTGAGAAATCTCTTTGCCAAGAGAAGGGAGGCAAAGAAGGGAAATCCAACCATTGAACTCATGCACGGTGAATGGCTCGGATTCGACCACATATTACAATCCACTTTTGTACTATATGTGCATTTTCTCATTATTTATATGGATTTAATATATGGGTTCAATTTTGATGTAGATTCACATGCCTAAGTCAATTTTGTTAGGCAAGTTACTAAAGACAAATTGACAACTTTTTTATTTTTATATAACAACTTATCTAAAAAGTTTAATTTAGATCTACACCTCCATTAAATCCTTAATAAATATGTTAAATTATCGGTGTCTTCTATGTTCTTGTTCATAAATTACATGAATGAAATTAGAAGAAATAAAAGTAGATCGAATATTAATACATGCGTTCATAATAGAATGAATAAAACTTGTGCTCATCATTCTATCCATACATTGTTGGATTTAAAACCCACATCTCCTTTTTATTTGAGATTTTGATTCTTTTATTTTTCTTTATAATCACGGTGGATAAAAATCCTTTTTACATACCCTTCATCCTTGGATTGACAAGTCGTGCTCTCAGAGGAGTCTGCATCACCACAGTGAACTCTAACCTCTCGCTCATGTCCACCTTATCCCCGGCGTTCATAGGCTTCCATTCGAACTCCCTCACCAAGTTGGCGACGAAGTACTCGAGGTGCAGCATGGCCGCCGCCATCCCTGGGCAGATCCTTCGCCCCGCCCCGAACGGCATCATCTTGATCTCCCTGCTCCCCGTTATGTCCACCTCCTCGCCCTCGCCGCCGTCCAGGAACCTCTCTAGCCGGAACTCCATCGGCGCCGCCCACACCGCCAGATCGCAGTTGATGTCCTTCACCGTGACGTTGACCGTCGATCCCTTCGGTAGCAGGTGTCCGTTCAGGGTCACGTCCTCCGACACGGCGTGCGGCAGCAGGAAGTGGCCCGGGTGTCACGCCCTTATTTTTCACCTAGAAGTAAGGGTGTGCGGCACTGAACTTCTCCTCGACGAGCCTCTCCAGTCAGCCTCTAAGAAACACGCTGCAGAGGGCATTCGACCACTCCACAGAATTCATGCACATAAGAACAACATTAGGCACACAAGAAGATACAGGGGAAAGCCTCTTTTATTAAGCCTCAATTCTGGTCGCCCAGATGACAGACCCTTGGTTTACAAAATGGCTCTCAACAGCCTACCAAGGTCTGCCCATCTGGCCGTCCCACACTCAAACATCCACTGCCCCTCTGTTGTGGACTACACTGCACTGCAGAGGACTTCCTGCCCACTGCACTACACTACAGCACACTTGCACTACTGCACACTTCATACAAATGCCTACAGCACATGGGTATTTATACAAGAGGGAAGAGGTAACTACCAATCCAGCAACTACCAGCCCATTTGAATTCAAATGCTCCCTCCACAGCAGCCCACCCACTGGTGCGCCACATCAGCAAAACCCTGGATGGCCTTCCCGCCATCTCCATGATCCTGGGACACTCCTGAGCGCCTTCAAGCCTTCCCGCCAAGGTGCCAAGTCCGTCTGGCCGCTGGTAACCGCCGCTGCGTCCCAATCGTTCACCGCTGCGTCCCAAGATCTTCCTGCACGAAGATCTCCCTGATCAAGTGGCCTCCTCGCCATCCTGCATCAAGAGGATCAGTCCGGGACAAGACAGTTATGCCCCGGGACAGTCACTGCGCGAAACTGCCAACTTGGGCGTCGGGGCGCACCGCTATGCACCCTACGTCCCAAGGACGTCCAGGACATAACCAACTGTCCCGAACACTTGTCAAGGCGTCTTCATGACCCTTGACTTCAGTGGTCCTCCGTCCCTGACATCTGGACACTCCGTGGCCATAGCATGGCGGATGCGCACGTCGGTTGTCGTCGGTAACCGCCACCTGTAACCACCTTGCCGCCATAACCGCCTCCGGTCCTCTTCGTAAGAGATTGATGACCTGACGACCTCCTCGTCGTCTGCAGTGTACGGGTGCTCCTGGGATGATCCAAAGCATGTCCTGGGACGGACATGGCCGCCAAATCGGGCGCCCGCCATGTTCCTGCCATGTCCTGGGACATCCTGCACATATGGGGCGTGACATTCTCCCCCACTCAAACCATTGCCGTCCCGGCAATGTCTGCATTGTGCTACTAATGTCTAGATTATCATCTTTGAAGAAAGTCTTCAACCTGGACTTGTTCAAGAACCTTCGCGCCCCTGAACATGGCCTCAATACCTTCTCGTATTATAAGGCCACCTGCTTCTCCCTGCCATCACTTCCAGAACCTGCTCGTCCTAGACTGAGATACTTTGGAACCTTGTTGAGTTACCTTCCTTCTGTTCAGGACGCAACCTCCTCGCGAGCGTCCCAGGGATGTGGCCTGCGTGCCACGCTCCTGCACTAAGGCTTGGACATGGCCGCTGCACCGGGCCACTGTCCAGACTGCTCCAGGTAGTGAAGATGCCACATCTCACTGCCCAGAACCCTCCTGATCAGGTTCCTCCTCGAACTGATCAGTGGGTATTACCCTGCTGTCCGAGGGCAACACCCTGGCCACCACGCACCGATGGCCGTTGTGGTCTGCACCGCGCACTGCCGCCAGACCCTGGGACATGGCCTCCTGCCATCGTCCCAAGACAAGGTCTGTCCATGATCTGCACTCTACTGCAAATCCTGGGACATGGCCTCCTGCCATAAGTCCCAAGACAGGACCTGGTCGAAGGTGATCTACACTCCACTGCAGATTCTAGGACATGGCCGCCTGCCATGGTCCCAAAACATGCGCTCGCTGCGAACATTCCAGGGACATGGCCGCCTGCCATGGTCCCAAAACATGCGCTCGCTGCGAACATTCCAGGGACATGGCCGCCTGCCATGACCCCCAGACATGAACATCCTGCAGGAGTCCCTGTGACATGGCTGCCTGCCATAGTCCAGGAACATAGCTGCCTCTTCATGTCTGCTGACTTCAGTGATGAACCGCACCACATATGCTCGATGAAGACTCTTGGACATGGACTGCACTCCAACATTCCAGGACAAGGCCTCCTGCCTGCGTCCCAAGGTCATGGCCGCCTGCCATAACCCTGACATCTTCCTGGCCGAAGTCTGGGATGACCAGATGTTGCCCCACAACATCCTGTTCGTCCAGCGTCCGCATGTGCCAGAAGTGGATGTGGCCGCTACATCTAGGGCATCCGCATGCCCCAGAATTGGCCACTGCACATTCTGGTTGCTGCATCCTTGCGTCCTGGCCACTGAAGTCGAGTGGCCACAGCATTTGGAGGGTTTGCTCCCCACCAAATCCGCCACCAGGCACCCCACTCCTTGGGATGCCACTGTCGATGCAGACTTCAGGAGAGTGTGCCCCTGATTCCTCCTGAACCAGGGCTGGTCATGGCCTGCTCTCCCAACACCACGACCTATGCAAGTGTCCCCTTGAACTCCATCTTCAAGGGACTGGGCTTAAGTCCTGAGACTTGTGCGCCTCAGGGGAAGAACCTCCTGTTCTTCCAGGGTTGATGAGTGTCTTGAATCTGCCTTGCCTAGCGCCACGCCCTCCTTGGAATGACAAACATTCTTGGCCAAGGCATGGCCAGAGTGCTTTTCTTCTTCGTTGAAGTGTGGCTGATCTCGCTGTTCTGTCGGTGTGCTCCCAGATTCCTGCTCGAACTAGGGCTCTGATACCACTTGTCACGCCCTTATTTTTCACCTAAAAGTAAGGGTATGCGGCACTGAACTTCTCCTCGACGAGCCTCTCCAGTCAGCCTCTAAGAAACACGCTGCAGAGGGCATTCGACCACTCCACAGAATTCATGCACATAAGAACAATATTAGACACACAAGAAGATACAGGGGAAAGCCTCTTTTATTAAGCCTCAATTCTGGCCGCCCAGATGACAGACCCTTTGTTTACAAAATGGCTCTCAACAGCCTACCAAGGTCTGCCCATCTGGCCGTCCCACACTCAAACACCCACTGCCCCTCTGCTGTGCACTACACTGCACTGCAGAGGACTTGCTGCCCACTGCACTACACTACAGCACACTTGCACTATTGCACACTTCATACAAATGCCTACAACACGGGTATTTATACAAGAGGGAAGAGGTAACCACCAATCCAGCAACTACCAGCCCATTTGAATTCAAATGCTCCCTCCACAGCAGCCCACCCTCTGGTGTGCCACATCAGTAAAACCCCTGGATGGCCTTCCCGCCATCTCCATGATCCTGGGACACTCCTGAGTGCCTTCAAGCCTTCCCGCCAAGGTGCCAAGTCCATCTGGCCGCTGGTAACTGCCGCTACGTCCCAATCGCTCACCGCTGCGTCCCAAGATCTTCCTGCACGAAGATCTCCCTGATCAAGTGGCCTCCTCGCCATCCTGCATCAAGAGGATCAGTCCGGGACAAGACAGTTATGCCCCGGGACAGTCACTGCGCGTAACTGCCAACTTGGGCGTCGGGGCGCACCGCCTGTGCACCCTACATCCCAAGGACGTCCAGGACATAACCGACTGTCCCGAACACTTGTCAAGGCGTCCTCCTGACCCCTGACTTCAGTGGTCCTCCGTCCCTAACGTCTAGACACTCCATGGCCATAGCATGGCGGATGCGCACGTCGGCCGTCGTCGGTAACCGCCACCTGTAATCACCTTGCCGCCATATTTTCGTAAGAGATTGATGACCTGACGACCTCCTCGTCGTCTGCAGTGTACTGGTGCTCCTGGGATGATCCAAAGCATGTCCTGAACCGAACATGACCGTCAAACCGGGCGCCCGCCATGTCCCGACCATGTCCTGGGACATCCTACACATATGGGGCGTGACACGGGGGACGCCGCCGCAAACCTTCCATGACGACCGCCCTCAGGTAAGGCAGCCGCTGCAGGTCCTCTTCTTCCACCTCCTCCTGCTCCGAGCCCACGACCGTTTCGATCTCGTCGCGCAGCTTCTGCTGTATGGTTTGGTCTGCCACGAGGTGCGCCATGATCCACTGCAGCGCCGTCGCAGTAGTGTCCATCCCGGCGCTCAGGAATTCTGAGCAAAGGCTAACTATTTCGTCGTCGGTCAGACTACGGCATCCATCCTCTGGGAGCTGGACGCGGAGCAGTGTGTCGACGTAGGAGTAAACGAAGTTGTCATTGTCTTCTTCGTTCCGCCCGGTGCGCTCACGCCGCTTCCTGATGAGAGGGATGAAGAGGTCCTCCTGCCTCCGCCGCGTCGACAGCAACAGAAGCCACCGCTTCTGGAAGAGGAGTTTGGTCAACTTGGGGTAGATGGTGAACACGTTGAACCTGACGAAGTTCTCGAGCAGCCGCCGCATGACGTCCTCGATGTCTCCGATGGAACGCGCGTCGAGCTTCTCACCAAAGCACATACTATAACGCCCCCAAATCGACCCCCGCCACGTGGCGAAGATCAACCTGGAGATGCTACGGCATGCTATAACTTGACCATAATCTTGACCATATCTCAGTCAAAAACTGAGACACGTCAGCGGAAAAATAATAAATTAAAAGAAGATAACATAATTATGCGGAAGTCTAAAAGTAACTATGTCATTACTAAGAGATAAATTGAGTTCTACATCATGAATTTAAATTGCGGAAGGTAAATAAAAACTAAATAACACTCTAAAAGCCCTATGGTTCATGTGTTGTCCTATCGCCAGAGCCTCATCACCACACGCCTACTCCACCACGTTACTGACCTGGTCCTGTGGAAATCAGACACAGGGGAGGAGGTCCTCCCGTAAGCTTTACAGCCTAGTGGGGAACCACATGATATACAATACATGACATGAATATAATAATCAGCGATAATTAAGCAGGCTTAACTTGAGCATGAAATATAACATATAAGTATCATGGATCATAATAAGGATAAGATCAGCGATATCATGAATCATGAGGATCAATAGTACATAGTAAACTTGGAATCATGACATACTTGACTTGACTTGAACTTGAACTTGAACTTGAACATGCTTGTCGATCTTGGTTATTAATTAACAATCAGGGTGACTTTGAGGTGCCTTTAATTCTTGGGGTATGCTCAGCAAACGATACGGCCTTGTGCGGGTCAATGGGTGATCAAACCATGACCAAGGGAGCGACCCTTATCTTGATGCACTTGGCTTGGACTGGCAACCCATCATTAATCTTTCATCTGAACTTATTAATCACTTTTATTATCTTGTCATTCTTTGTATCATGTGATGAAGGAGATATGATCGGTATGAGATAAATCAAGACAAAGAGTTCATGTTGGAATTATAAGGAAATCAATAATGTTCATATCAAAATAAAGAGAGATTAATAGGTAAATTTTGTTGGATTTTTCGCCCAAAGAATCTCCTTCACCTTACGGCCGTAAAACCCTAATTCTTTGGATTTTACGCCCGATGAGTTCTTTCATTTTACGGCCGTAAAATCCACCCTTATTACGTTACGGCCGTAAAACCCTATTTTCTATTCTATTTCGGCCGTAATAATTCAACCCTTATTTCGTTACGGCCATCATCTGTTACTCCCATCCGTTACGGCCTATCCCGTTACGGCCGTAAAAACCCTATTTTCTATTCTATTTCGGCCGTAAAAATTCACCCCTTTTGCATTAGGCCGTAAACTCGACTCTCCATTCTATTTCGGCCGTAAAAATTAACCCTTACGGCCAATCCATCTCCTTCTCTCTCCATCCTTTCCTTACGGCCGTAAAGTCTTCCTCTATTGCATTACGGCCGTAAGAATTCACCTTTTTTTTTCTCTCTCCATCTTTTTTTTCGACCGTAAGACAATTACGCCCAACAAATTTTACGGCCGTAATACTTCTATTTTAAAATTGGGTCGTGTTATAAAACCGAAAACGGAATCCCCTCTAAATCTTACATCTTAGCAATCAATAATACAGAGATATAACAAACAGAAATAACTATGCATGCAACAATCAACCAATCAAAGAATTCAAGAAATCAAACAATTAACAATAATAACTTGAATCATATTCATATCCTTTTCATAACGATTCGGGCATGAATTGAGAAAATTCAGAGGCCATGCAAGGTGATTTCGATTCACCCACCTCTGTACGTGATTAATTCCTCTTTCCGTTTGTCGGAAATCGTTAATGGCGCCCTTGTTCTTCCCCTGGTTCCTCTCGGCCAGCCAACTATTTTTTTGATCGAGAAGAAGAGAAGACATTCTCTCTGGGTTTGCACAGGGCGGCAGCAAGGGAAAAGAGCAGACTCGTGGGTTTCAAGGAAGAAAACAAGGGTTTAATGAATTTTGTTTTGCCTTATATAAGTTCCTTCTCCCCAAATAAATCTGATAAGATCAGATTTATAAGATTCGATTTTTAATTTCCTTCCTTTTTGACTTTGGGTGGGATTGGGTTTTGACTCCTTTAATGCCCTGCCCAATCGTAAATTTTATTTTCCCCTTTTTTTTATCTTTTCCCTTGGTTGTTACACATACCCACCAGTAGGCAGAACATGGCGGACTGGAAGTTCTCCATGACGACGACAGTGCGGTCCTCCGACTCGGCATGCTGCCGTCTGAGCCCTTCCATCAGGATACCCAGGACCCACCGACGGGCGCCGGCGAAAAGTCTGACGCGTGACGGATGGAGGACCTCGGAGGCAAGGTTTCGGCGGAGGACGCGCCAGACGGGGCCGTATCCAGCGGAGTTGACGGTGTGCTGGTTGCTCGAGAGGATGGCTGCGGAGCCGGCGGCCGGGGGCCGGTCGGCAAAGACCACACCCTGCTGGACGAGGGCCTGGTGCGCGACGTGGCGGTCGGCGATGAAGACGGACGGGTTGGAGGTGATGCGGATGGCGAAGACGGGGCCGTGCTCGGCGCGTAAGCGGCGCAGGAGTGGCTCGACGTCGAACACGGACCGGCGGAGCCACAACAGCGGCGTGACGATGGGGATGAATCGTGGCCCGGGAAGGAGGCTCGCTTTGGAAAGCTTAGGCTTGGCAAGCAGCGTGGAGAGGAGGAAGTTGACGGCCACGCAGAGGGCGATGGTGAGCATGACGAAGATCCAATCCTCCATTTTTGGGCGTCGAAGTAGCAGAGACGACCAAGTGGAGCAATGAAAAGTCGTTGGGGCGGGAGAGCTCTATAAACACATTTTGTCAAACACATGCTGACAGATTTTTGTTTGCTTTTTAGCCACAATTATTTCATGTTCACTAAAGTGTGGGAGCGGTTTCGGCCCACATCATTGCCCATTGTGTACACTGTACATGAGATGATTGCTGAAGACTATCATGTATTTAACTAGTAAACTCATCAGCTCGTTTGGCGCAGTTATAAAATTTTTTATTAACATTATTTTAAAATATTTTTAGGAAAAGAAATAAATGTTTTCCCAATAATTAATTAAGTACATATTTATATATGATTATTTTACATTATAAAAAATATAATAGAATATAAATAATCAACATATTATTTATATATCAATAAATAACGATGCATTTATATGTAATTATTTTTTTGTTAAGATAATGGAATCCAAAGTCAACATGTAATTTATAATTAATTAATTATGATGTTAAAATTTTAATTCACAAATTAATAATAAGAATCGTCAAAAGTTTGTGCTACTAATTAAATGATGATATTTATAATACTAAAGATAATGTTAGAATATATGAAATAACTACTGTTCATTAATATACAAGATCTAAAATATTTTTTTTACGATACAAAATATAATCCATAGTATTCTATATATTACAAATTTAATTTTATTTAATAAAAAATTAATTGTTAATAAAATATGTTGCTTTTTTTTAAAAAAAATGAGATATCATATTACTATCATTTTTTTACTTTATGATTTTTCTCATTGAAAAACCTATATATATATAATATAAAGCTATGTTTCACAATTTTATAATTATAATGAGGTATTCTCTCCTTTCATTGTTCATCTTTTCTTTTTTAGAATTTATGGAAATTTTATAAAACATTAGCAAATTAATATTAAATATATCAATTAATATTAAAATATAAGTTTGAAAATTTAATGTAATTTCATGATATATAAAATGCTTCTGAGTTTTCTAATATGACTTAATTGCAATATATGCTTTAATTTCTATTTGTCAATATATGATCATTTACCTCACAAGCCATATGTTATGAAATATTGAAATAAATTAAATTATAAAAATTAATTATATTAATTTCGATATGTTAAAATTTATCCTTTTTATTTTGTTTTTATTACATATCCTAATTATTAAAATCATAATATTTTTAATTATTGTCCTAATTTTAATTCAATATCTCTATTATTAATCAAATTATCACCATTATTTATATGTATAACTCCTTAGTATTAAACATAATTCGTTATCAAAATTACTAAAGCACCACCTTTACTATTATAAATCACAAATAATTTATCCTCTCCACCTTTTTACTTGATAATTATGTAATACTTTATCACAAGTATTAAAGCACCATGTAATCACATATTCTGGATTTTTAGATAAGCATTATCTTGATTTGATGGCCTAAAACATGTATAATATATATCCATGAATCAAAACTTATGATTGCATCATGGAATCATAATTTGTAATCATTGAATTCTCCTCTTTGGGAAAGGCAAGGGGGCCTCTACCGATGTAGAGATTTGTGGTCAAGGTTGGTGCCAACTGAGAAGATCGGATAGAGGAGGTGTGAGGAGGAGAAGTCAGAATTGTGACACCATAGTTAAACTTGAGATATCAAATTGTGAAGATTCTGATGGGGTGGAGACAATGAGATAGATGACAACCTTGTGCTTGGGGCTGAATATGTCGAACACGAAGCTCGAGCAGAGGAGGTGGGAGAATGAGGAGTCGACGTTGCAATGTCAAAAGGCGAACTTGAGAAATCAAAACACGAATGTGAGGTCATTACCAATGCCTCCAACAACATGAAGGATGACGACTTTGTACTTGGGACCTGAATGCGAAGTTTCGACATATGAGGTGGGAGGAGGAGTTGGCTCATAAAAAACATAAAAATATTTTATTATGCCAGTTGATAAGATATGCAGAGGAGGTGTATGGAGGAGAAGTCATAATTGTGACACCGGGGTTGAACTTGAGATATCAAATCATGGAGGTCCTGATGGAGTGGACACAAGGAGATAGATGACAACTTTGTGCTTGAGACTAATATTGAACGCGAAGCTCGAGCAGAGGAGTAGCGTCGAAAGGCGAACTTGAGAGATCAAATCGCGAAGGTGAGATCATGGCTGATGCCTCTAGCGGCACAAAGGATGATGACCTTGTGCTCGGGGCCATCACCGGATGCGAAGCTTCGACATATGAGGTGAGAGGAGTTGGCAAAACAATTTTAGACTTTTAGTATAAAAGAATTAAATTAACATATTTTTTAATAATTTAATATTCTTTAAATAAAAAATTATAAATTAGTTTTCATGAAATATTTATAAATTACTTAATATTATGCGAAGAGCGAAGGTGTTCCCTAGTATTATAATATAACAATGACAGAAATCAAACTATTAAGTTGGTAAATTGTTTTGAATGATTTAACAGGATAAAAATTTACCAAAAGATGTGTGAAGTCAACATAAATGAGAGGAGAACAATCCTTTAACCATTTTAGGCCTTAAAATGTAGTGAACAATACTAAATAACCTCTCTCTTTTTCAAAAAAAAAACAAAGAGAATACTCTGTCATGATAAATTATTAATTCAGTGGGTAAGATCCTTTAATCAAAGAGACACAAGTTTAGTTTCAAAAGAAAGAGTTAATTTTTAATAATTGGATTAATCAAATAGCTAGTGTATAAACTATAAAGATGTTTAGTGCCATGTCTATATATTTCTATGGAATTCTTTTTTGGTAAATTTGATATTGCATATGACTTGATTATATATTTTTGAACATTTATGTAAAGAAAACATCGACATGGCTGCTTCTCCATTTTATGATCTAACATATCACGTTTCTCCATTAACATCGTTGCCGATCTCCTTCACTCAATCAACAGATCCTTGGAAATCATGGTGGTTTTGCCAGCCATGTCCAAGCTATTGAGGATGAGAGTGAGAGAAGGAAGGTGTGGGGAGGCTCTTGTGTTGGCGTTGCCATTGGTTTGGAAAGGAGAAGTGATTTTTTTAAAGTCTTGGACGATGGAAGGGAGGGAAGGAAGGCAGGGAAGCGAGCCGATGGATGGGATCCCAATTGCGCCTGTGTTGGCGCTAATCGCTGTCAGATCGCCTATTGGTTCTGCTTCTGTTGTGTGTCTACAGAGGGGAGAGACGAAGGAATGTGAGGGAGTGAGATGGCAGGAGGTTCCTGATGGCTCTTGTTTTAGTGCTATCTTTGTTTCTATGGAGGTCAACACACGTCTTTTGAAATATCATTGTCGTTGCGGAGATCACGTTGTTGTTGTGGAGGTCGACGGACGTCGTTGTTGCTCGACGTTGTTGTTGTGGAGGCAACGCTTGTGGAGGTGACACACGTCATTGCTATGGAGCAAATAGCCTCCTTTTAAACTCTCTTCATCTTAAAGAAACTAGTGCAAACTAATGACCTTAAATGATCATATGGGGCATCGCTTGTTTGCTGGAGGTCAGCAATGGCATTCAATGAGTGGGAAAACAATAGAGTGTCATTTGCTGACATTTAAAAAGAAACTAGTGTTTCTATAAAGGATTTAACGGGGGTGCTCCCAACTTCTCGACTGCAAGATCTCCTTTAGACGACTGGAATCACCTGTTATTTCACAGTCGTCCGATTCATGCGACACGACTGTGATTCGCTTCATCAACTTTCTTTTTTTCCCCTCATGAGTTCATGAGACATTCCTTTCCGATCACTCTCTTCTACTCTAAACCTTCTACTCTGTGTCGATCCCTCTGGCTTCTTCTTTCCTAAACCTCTCGTCGTCGCCATTCGCTTCGACCTCGTTTCGATCTCTCGATGGCGCTTCCGTTTCCACATCGACCGACCTCATGCGCCTTCGCAAGTACCTGCTCGCTGCCCGAGAACCCTCCACGCCACATTCGTTGGCTCGTCATCTTTCGTGAGACCTGCCGTTGCCGTTTGCTTTGACCTCGTTCCGATCTCTCGGCACCGCTTCCGCTTTCACGTTGATCGATCTCATGTGCCCTCGCGAGTACTTGCTCACCACCTGAGAAACCCATCGCCGCCACCGCTTGAGAATCCTCACCGCCACCACCCTAAAAGTAGCTCCTCTTTCATTCTTTATGGATGATGCTACACGTTTATGTTTCATTCTTTCGAATTCAGATTATTTTTTGTGTAATTTCGTGTGTATTTGTCTAATGAAATCAACAGAGGCATTGCTTCCCTGAAAGAAATTGAATCTAATCGCTATATGAAGAGTATTACATAGTCACACGAATTTCGCAATATGTTCGCACTTCGTGTGTAGTTTCTTGCTGTATGTTGCACAACAAGTTTGATAGTTGCATGAAGTCCACCATTAATGTTAATATTTAAATACACATCAGAGTTGCAATATGTCCATGTGTTAATATTTCTCTATGCGTTATTTGACTAGCAGATGTGTTCTAAAGAGATTGTTTTGTGTGAGTTGAACTGGTGTAAGAGATTGTTTGTTGATGAATTGAGTCATAATGAATGTGGTCATATTTTAGTCCCTCTAGATATGCAGCTGATTTTTTTAATTATCGTATTCTTTTGTAGTATGACACTGCCACCAAGAAATGGTGATAAAAACATCTTGGGCCCATTGAAATATGGGTTGAAGGTTTTATGGTTGCTGATTTTACAAAATGAGTTTGACGTTTGTTATACTTTTGAAATTTATAACATCTATTGCACTTTGATGACTTCGAATGGATGGATGTATTTTTGAACCAAGATCCGCACAAGTTATAAATGGGCTAGGAAGTTCAAAATGGAATTGAAGAACTTGAAAATAGGAATAATAAAAATGGAAACAAGTCTGTTGTAAAATGTTTTGCTAAATTGATTCTTCTTGTAGCCATTTTCTTCATTTTCACGTGAAGATGTAATGTGTGGATGTAATGCAATTTGGATTTAATGTGTTGGATTTCTTTTCCATTGTTCCTCAATATTTTTGTCATGTGATTGTACATGTTGTAGGTGTGATGGTTGGATTTAATTATACCGATATGTACATTCAAATAGTTCAAATGTCGATCTGTACATGCAACAACATTGCACCATTGTTGTGTAAGCCCTAGTTAATTATAGTGTATGCAAGTCAGCACACATGTGATGAAGAGTTGCTACAGAAGTGCAGATCGTATCACTGCAAGGTCTCTTATCTAGATAGATCATGATAGAATATATATCCTTTTCACATATCATACATACGATTTAATTTGTAAACTTTTTTATGTTTCTTAACATAAGCATCAATCATACATCGGAGGTGAAATTCTCACAAATAGCACTAGATATTAAAAGTGGCGAACAAACGACTGATCAGAACTTGTCGATTAATACATATAAGCTAGTAAAGAACGAAACCATCTGAAGAAACCACCATTGTTGAAGCCACTGGATAGGCACTTCGGGTTGCATTGCGTGGTGTCACTACAACTGTCAAGGTAGTGGCAGTGGGATCACATTTGCAGGTCCTAAAACGTAATCATATAACATACACCACTCTTATAATTATGCCGTATGTGATTACAACAGGGTATATGTATGTAGGATGCATATGTACTAGTAATATTTATTGCAAGAGAAAGAAGCATAGGAAAAGCAAGGTTGAGAAGGGAAAAATACCTCTCACCTGTCTAAAATATACCACGGACATAGTCTACATATCTTCTTGATTGCTTTGATCGTCGATAGCCTGCATAAAGAAGTTAATTATTACGTGATTATATAAGTTGGCAATGAGATGCCCCATACCTTAATCAAAGGGCATTTTTGTTTGTTCCACTCTTTCCGCAAGCTCCACGACTTCTCTTATTAGAATCCTTTTTTAACATGCAAATTTCAGCTTCGAGTTTAATCTTAGATATATTTCTTGGTCTACCTTTAGCTTTCACACAAAACGGATGAATGACGAATTGAGGTTCTTGTATGTTGACAGAGCTTGCTTGACTTGTAGGCATTTCGCTAGTGCTTGGTTAACTTACATCAATTAGTGTATTTGTCATGTGAAATATCATAAATTTACTTATAACATCATCTATCATTGAAACCCCAAAATGTAAATACTTCCTGGATAGTGAACTCATTTCTTCTACTCGTCACATATCACTTTGGCAAGCTAATTTTTCAAATGGAGTTGTCATCATCACTGAATGATATATTGCCCAGGTAATTTGAACGTGCATTTGAATACTTTGCATTTATTGTCCAACGATAAAGTATATATTGATCAAGTAAATATCCCCCACCTTTTTGTGGAGAACTGCTATAATATGACAATAGAAATCCCCTCTTGTTCAAATTTTTTGCATGAACATTTGCAAAGATTCCTTCGTCATAACTAAACTCCACAATATTCTTACCCTCATCCACACCTTCTACTATATAAACTGAGTAGAATGATTCAGCATCGTTATAAATCTTACTAGCATACAAGTTGAAGGCTTGCGAATATTCTTCTTGGAACTTGCAAAACACACGATGTGTGTAAATTTTATCTGCTTCGATCTCTAATGGATTATGAGTAAGATAGACAAGGCTAGAGTTCTTAGTGTAGAAATCTTCTCGTTCTTCAACTCCACGATGACTATTCGTCATATTGTTGAACAAAATCTGAGAGTGAAGTATTTACATTAACAAATCCATCAAGCATTTATACTTTCTGCTCTTTGAGTAGTACGCATGCTTGCAGTGAAAAGATTTTTAAAGTGTAATGAAATCAACTGACTAACTATGCTTATTATACATACCCTCTAACCAAGTAATCAAATTTTCTTTTCAAATAGAGCCAACCTCTTCGAATGTATCTATACTTGCATATTTGTAAAGCCACTTGTTATATTCTACTTTAAAAGTGTCACGGGCATACACATCTTGTAGATGAATCATTGCATTTCTCGCAATGTGCCAAGTGCAAAATATATGACGAGTGTTTGGAAAAAAACTTTTCTTATAGCATTTTCCATGACAATATCTTGATAAGTAATTATGCAAGTTGGATTCGTTTCATTTATGCATTCAGACCATTTAGGGAACAACCAAGTAAATGTTTCATTGGCTTCATCAGCAAGTAGAGCACAACCAGATAAACATGATCTCGTATGATGATTAATTTCAGTGAATGGAACAAATGACATTCTTAAATTATTTGTTCGATATGTAGCATCAAATATAAGGACATCTTCAAAAGTTAAATACTTGTTCCTTGATCGGCCATCCTACTTCTAAGCAACATATAAATGAGCAAGATAACCATCTCTAACTTCTCTTTTCATTTAAAATTTTTTTCAAACCCTTGCTTCATAGACTTACGACCTTCTTTAGAACAACTGAAAGTTCTATTTATAACTTTTTTTGTAGTTGTAGATTTATGTGAAGTATGTTTTTTAATAGAGAATCCCACTAATTTAGCATTCATATGATAATACTTATACACTTCATCATTTGTATCGAATGTCATGCCAACTCTAGGTTTCGATATATAGCTCATAGGATTTGACATAATTTGAATATTGAGATTCAGAAACATTCACCTCCTAATTACTTTCATCACCTTCAATATGTTCACGAATACTCTAATTGTCAACGTCTTCTTCAACGAATTCAATATCTCCAATATCCATGATACCTAAAATTTATGATGAAAGGTAAGAATTATTTATTAAAAGTTGGCATAAAAAATAATACAACAATAATTTAATCTTGCAAATCAAAGTCGACAAAAATTAGTTATCACTAATTGAGCTAATTTAATTAACAAATTAGTTATCACTAATTGAGATTAATTTGGTCCCCATGAGATTAATCGGGTGGTCTACTTGCAAAGTGGCGGCTTGCAAGGGTTATCGGTCGACGGCAATAAGGGTTATCAAGCAATGGCGGCGAGTGGTTATGAAGGGGGCAGCGAGGGCACAAGGGTTATCGAGCAGTGGCAACGAGTGGTCGCTAAGGGGGCGACGAGGGTTCCTGAGCGGTAGCGACGGCGGCAAGGGTTATCCGGCGACGAAGGGTCGCGAGGCGACAATGGCATGCAGTCGAAGCGTCGGCGAGGGTTCTCGAGCGAGGTCGAAGCATCGGCGAGGGTTCTCGAGCAAGGTCGAAGCAAGTGCGAGGGTTATCGAGTAGTGGCGGTGAGTGGTCATGAATGGGGCGGCGACCTACAAAGGCGGTGACGACAATGAAGTGCAAAAGGTATCGTAACAAGGTTGAAGAGGTGGTCGGGAGGCGCGGAATCAGATCGAGCGATGGCAGAATTTTATATTAGTGCAGGAGAGAACTAGTGCGAAAAATTGATCGCATCTCCATCGTCGCGTGTGAATCCAACAATCGCTGTGGGTGTGCGTAATCTTAGCCATCCAAAGCAGATCACGCGGAAGAAAGTTTGGGAGTAGGGAGTTGGGAGCACCCCCATTAAAGGAAGAAATATTAATTAAGTAGTGGATTCTTGGTAGGGACTGTGCTACATATACTAACTTTTTGTTATACTATATATATATATATATATATATAATATGATATATCATATAGGATTTTTTAATGAAATGATGATTGGCCCCCCTTAATTTTTTGAAGTATACTATATATATCTAACTATATATAAAAGCAGAGGTTGAAAGTGCCACGTGTCAAGCTCTCATAAATTGATAATATTTTCATTATATAAACATGGATACCTAAAAGTTAGTTAAAAATATACAAAGTTATTTTTTATAATTTAAAATTATATATTTGTAGCTATAAATAGAGAAATTTTCAATGTTCATTTGTATACTCAACGTCTTCTTTGAAGGCAAGGAATATGTTCGGACCTACAAATATAGGTCTGTGCATGCTAAAAAAAGTTTCTTATATATAATTTATTTTCGACCAAAAAATGTTATAGAAAAATTTATTTACATGTAAATTATTTCCGTCTAAAAAAATGTTAAATAGCATGAGGGACTTTCAGTTTTCATTTGCATACTCGAAAGAGTATGTGTAGACCAAAATATTATGTCATGATATGAAGTTGGAGTTAATAACATCCATTTCATACTCTAATGAATATAAACACAAGTTAAAGGCATTATTCAACTACTATAAATTAAGCATTTTTTCTATAACAAATAATATATCAAATAAATTTTATACTCTTTGTGTTATTGATAATCATATATTATTTTCAGTAATAATTTATAGTTGTATATAATTATTTATCTTGTAATCATGTTATAATTTGTCAAGGGAATAAAAAGTTTACATATATCAAATATTTTATATTGGATAGTTTGTTATTTACCAATATATGATATGTAATCAACTAATGATAAAATAATCAACCAAGCTTAATCATTATGTTATTATTATTAATATTTTGTTAATTTATTATTATATGTATATCTATATGTCATAGTTCCTTATAAATACGTAATCACCTAATAATAAAATAGTCAACAAAACTTAATCATTTTGTTATTACTATTAATAGTTAATTTATTATTATATGTATATAAAAAATATTGTATTAATAATATTCATAAAAATATATTATTTCTACTAATAAGTTTTAGTTGTATATAGTTATTTTTTATTGTTATTCTATGAAGGAGATAGAATACTTATCTATATTAATCATTTAACAACTATGATTCTTAAGTATTTTAGTATTATTGAATAGTTTGTTTTAAACACACATAAGATATATAACGAACTAATAACAAAATAATAAATCAAACTTATTCATTATGTTATTATTATTATTATTAACTATTTGTTAATTTATTATATGTATATTTATATGTCATAGTTCGCTATAAACTAATATTGAATACGTAATCACCTAATAACAAAATAGTCAATCAAACTTAATAATTTTATTATTATTATTAAAAATTGTTAATTTGTTATGATAAGTATATCTATATGTTTGTTTACATATATATTTTTTATGTTAATAAAATTTATAATCATATATTATTTATATTAATAAGTTTTAGTTATATATAGTTTTTTGTCATAAATTGAATATATAAAATGATAATACTTTCATTATATAACCATGGATACTTAAAAGTTGGTTATTAAAAATATACAATGTTATTGTTTATAATTTAAAATTATATATTTGTAACTATAAATAGAGAGACTTTATATGTTCATTTGCATACTCAACGCCTTCTTTGAAAGGAAAGAATATGTGACGTCCTACAAATATAGTTCTGTGTGATAAAAAAATTTCTCATATATAATTTCTTTTCGTCCAAAAAATGTTTTAGGAAAAATTATTTATATGTAATTTATTTTTGTCTAAGAAAAAAGTTAAATGGCATGAGGGACTTTCAATTTTCATTTGCATACTCGAAAGTGTACGTGCGGATCAAAATATTATGTCATGATATGAAGTTGTAGTTAACAACATGCATTTCATACTCTAATAAATATAAACACAAGTTAAAGACATTATTCAACTGCTATAAATTAAGCATTTTTCTATAACAAATAATGTGAAATAAATTATATACCCTTTGTGTTATTGATAATCATATACTATTTTCACTAAAAATTTCTAGTTGGATATAATTATTTTTGTTGTAATCATGTTATTATAGTGTCAAGGGGATAGAAAGTTTACATATATCAAATTTTTGATGTTGAATAGTTTGTTATGAACTGAAATAGTATATGTAATCAACTAATAATAAAATAATCAACCAAGCTTAATCATTATGTTATTATTAATAATAATATTTTGTTAATTTATTATTATATGTATATCTATATGTCATAGTTCCTTATAAATACGTAATCACCTAATAATAAAATAGTCAACAAAACTTAATCATTTTGTTATTACTATTAATAGCTAATTTATTATTATATGGTATAAAAAATATTGTGTTAATAATATTCATAAACATATATTATTTCTATTAATAAGTTTTTGTTGTATATAATTATTTTTTATTGTTATAATATTGTTATTCTATGAAGGAGATAGAATAATTATCTATATCAATCATTTAACAACTATGAATCTTAAGCATTTTAGTATTATTGAATAGTTTTTATAAACCCATATAAGATATGTAACGAACTAATAACAAAATAATAAATCAAACTTAATCATTATTTTATTATTAACAATTTGTTAATTTTTTATATCTATATTTATATGTCATTGTTCGCTATCTAATAACAAAATAGTCACTCAATCTTAATAATTTTGTTATTATTATTAAAATTTTGTTAATTTGTTATGATAAGTATATCTATATCTTTGATTATATATTTTTTTTGTTAATAATATTTATAATCATATATTATTTAAAGTTTTAGTTATATAAATATATATTTATTTATTTATTATCAAATTGTTATTCTATCAATGAAATAGAAGACTTACATATATCAATAATTTAATAACTATGTTTTGTATTCATTTTATTTTTATTGAATAGTTCGTTATAAATCAATATAAGATACACAATTAGTTAAAAATAAAATGTTAAACCAAACTTGATCATTTTGTTATTATTATTAATAGTTTATTAACATATTGAGATATTATAATAAACTAATAACAACTTATTCAAAAGATGCCTGAGTCAAAAGCTTGCATCTGATTATATATATTATATATATAATATATATATATTGACAATTAATAAAAGAATCATCAACATTTTAAACATAATATTATGATAACAATTATAATGAAGTAACATTCATTAAAATAATAGTTTAAAAATTTTAATAATTTTAATAAGTATAACATTATTTAATGCTAACAATTTTTTTGTTAAAGCTAACACATCTATAATTCATTTATATCCATATTTATAAATCTATATAAAAGAAAATGTAGAATATGCGAATATCACTCTTTCATTAAGTTATGTGTCACTAAAATTAGTTTTTAAAGGAAAAAATGGTAAAGTATATTACCTATGATAGATAATAATAAATAAAATAATTTATAAAAATGATTGATATATATATCATAATAATAATATCTTAAGTGTAATTAACAATATTATACATATTTTTATAAAAGCAAAGTTAACATTTGTCAAATGACAACTTTCATAAATTCACATATTATTATATTTTAAAATGGTAAAAGGTTAAATTATATTTGTTATTAACAATAATGTTTTAAATTATAATTTTATTAAAAGTTATTTATGACAATATTAAAACAAATTTTAATCAATTATTTGTTTTAACTATTAAAATGAATGTTATCAACATTAAATATAATTTTAGTCATATTAAGATAATGAAGTAACATATTATATTCAAATTAAATATTTTTAATATATTCTTAAATAGAATATTATATATATCTATGTGATTATATGTATATATATATATATATATATATTAAGGAGATATATTACTTATTTATTTTCACATTTAAATTTATTAAATGAAAGAGTATGAATGTTTATTGAAATGAAATGAATTTGGTCTACACATGAGTATTTTTTAAATAAAAAATTTAAAATAAACCATAATATTGATTAGATTAATTAGAAAAAAATGAAGGTGTCCCCTATTTAAATGATAGACACCGTGTCTCTTATGTTTCTATTCATTGAATTAGAAATATGTAGATCTTATTTTGTTCATTTCCATTCTTGATCTGATGAATAAGAAGAGGAGAGACACCGTCTCCCTCGACACTCCCATTAAGTCCGAGATTATTATCCAAAAAGGTTAGTAACTATTTGATGTATATTTTTATTAAATTACAATAATAAATCATAATGGACTAATATCACAATTATATTTCATATCTATTTTGTATTATAAAGAATAAAATATATTCAAAGCAACCCAAATGACAAATAAAAAATGATAAATTTATGTATTAATAATAATCTACATTATATTTGAGAGGGGAAAGGGATAAAATGCTATTGGCACACACAAAATAATATTTTAAAATTACTTTTAAATACTATATTATGTACATATATATAATGACAACATGAATAAATCAAATATTAATTTATGTAAATATATCATATATTCTTTTAGTTCCTCATGTAAATATTATCAAACACTAGAGTAAAATATTATAAAAAAAGTATACCAAGGTGAGGATTTGCATGGAATTAACTTATGATGAACTTAAATGTTTTCATTCGTACTCAAATAATAATATCAAATATATATTCCTTATATTTCTTATTAAAATAAATGCTATCAATATCAAATATACACTTTTAGTTATATTAGATAAAATATTTAACTTCAATTATTATTTATATCTAATGCATACATAACATGCATATATACACACATTTTAAGAGAGTTTAAAATTGGATGTAATCCTATCATGAATTCATGTAATATGATCCGGATAATTGATTTTTAAAGTTAGATCATGTATGATAAAATATAATATTAATTAATTTTTAAGAATGAAAAAATATAATTGTTTATATAGATTATTGGAAGAAAGTTATAATTATTAAGTATATATTTTAAAACAAATCATAAAAAATATGCTTAATTAAGAAGTGAATGTGTTGTGGTGGACATTTTCTAAAAAAATAATCAATAAAATATAATTAACTATAAATTATAAAATGATATAAATAATAAAAGAATTTGCATATCTTTATCGTCTTTGTCATTTCATCATCAATCTCTCTCTCTCTCTCTCTCTCTCTCTCTATATATATATATATATATATATATATATATATATATATAAGCACTACTTCATTAAGTCACATATAAGGCTTAACATATTTAAATAATTTTAAGAGTCTATATAATAATTTAATTTATTTATGTTATATATCTTTAAATACATATAGCATGTCAAATATGGCATTTCTACATTGTCACATAGAAAATGAAAAAGATAAATAAAAAAGCAAAATAATAGACATTGTTAAAATATTAAAATAAATATATTTACTTAATTCTAACATGTTAAAAAATGTAAATATCAATTTCTATTTAAATCTATATTATATCAAAATTAGAAAGGTATATAGTTTGAAAGGAGAAGTAATGGTGTTTCTATATTGACACTAGTGTAAGGACCCGTGCGATGCACATGAGCATAAAAAATTGATCATTTAAAAGTTTAGATTGATATTAATGGTACAAAAAAGTCATGCAGTTATAAAAAGTATTATAATGTCTTAATATAAATTTCGAAATTTTTTTGTCTATATAGTTGTAACCTAATTTGTTATTTGTCTATCATCATCGTAGGACACAATTTTAAGACTTTTTCTATTTGTCACCTATGGAATAATTTGTTTTCCATGTGTAAACACTTGTTTTTTTTTAAATAATATCACATGACATGATAAAAGCGATCTCCTTGCAAAATAAAAAAAGTAGTTCGAAATCTATAGATTTTAAAATATACTTTTTTATTTTTAATATAATAATATATTTCTATTGATACATTTTCATTTTCTAATATAATTTCGTTAGAATGTGTATTGTTCAAATTATGATAATCGGAATATTGTACAATCTAATCACACAAATTTTAAAATTTCATTACATCTTAGTTAGATTTAGATAAGAGATGAAGTCATATTTTCAGTCATGCTATATCAAAAAACATTGAAAATCAAATAATTTTAAATCATATACAACTTATGTGCTATCAATAAAAAACATCATATCACATAGTAAAATCAATATGACAACTTATCATCTCTTTCAATATAACATTAAAAAATTTGCATGTATACTTATATAAAAAATGCTCTATTAGTTTCTTAACATTACATGCATTTAATATTATGCCACAAAATAATATTCTATAGAAAATTTGAATATAAGATACCTTATTTAATGAAATAGAAATAATTTATATCCTAATTTTTTTATTGTCAATTGTTATCAATGAAAGAAAATAAAAATGAAAAACCTCTACTAAACAATTCATAGATTAGACACCGTGTCCTCTTATGTTTCTATTCATTGGATTAGAAATATGTAGATCTTATTTTGTTCATTTCCATTCTTGATCTGATGAATAAGAAGAGGAGAGACACCGTCGCCCTCCGACACTCCCATTAAGTCCGAGATTATTATCCAAAAGTTTAGTAACTATTTGATGTATATTTTTTATTAAGTTACAATAATAAATCATAATGGACTAATATCACAATTATATTTCATATCTATTTTGTATTATAAAGAATAAAATATATTCAAAGCAACCCAAATGACAAATAAAAAATGATAAATTTATGTATTAATAAAATAGTCTACATTATATTTGAGAGGGGAAAGGGATAAAATGCTACTGGCACACACAAAATAATATTTTTAAAATTACTTTTAAATACTATATTATGTACATATATATAATGACAACATGAATAAATCAAATATTAATTTATGTAAATATATCATATATTCTTTTAGTTCCTCATGTAAATATTATCAAACACTAGAGTAAAATATTATAAAAAAAGTATAACCAAGGTGAGGATTTGCATGGAATTAACTTATGATGAACTTAAAAACGTTTTCATTCGTACTCAAATAATAATATCAAATATATATTCCTTATATTTCTTATTAAAATAAATGCTATCAATATCAAATATACACTTTAGTTATATTAGATAAAATATTAACTTCAATTATTATTTACATCTAATGCATACATAACATGCATATATACACACATTTTAAAGAGAGTTTAAAATTGGATGTAACCCTATCATGAATTCATGTAATATGATTCGGATAATTGATTTTTAAAGTTAGATCATGTATGATAAAAAATAATATTAATTAATTTTTAAGAATGAAAAAATATAATTGTTTATATAGATTATTGGAAGAAAGTTATAATTATTAAAGTATATATTTTAAAACAAATCATAAAAAATATGCTTAATTAAGAAGTGAATGTGTTGTGGTGGACATTTTATAAAAAACTAATCAATAAAATATAATTAACTATAAATTATAAAATGATATAAATAATAAAAGAATTTGCATATCTTTATCGTCTTTGTCATTTCATCATCAATCTCTCTCTCTCTCTCTCTCTCTCTCTCTCTCTATATATATATATATATATATATAATAAGCACTACTTCATTAAGTCACATATAAGGCTTAACATATTTAAATAATTTTAAGAGTCTATATAATAATTTAATTTATTTATGTTATATATCTTTAAATACATATAGCATGTCAAATATGACATTTCTACATTGTCACATAGAAAATGAAAAAGATAAAATAAAAAAGCAAAATAATAGACATTGTTAAAAATATTAAAATAAATATATTTACTTAATTCTAACATGTTAAAAAATGTAAATATCAATTTCTATTTATATCTATATTATATCAAAATTAGAAAGGTATATAGTTTGAAAGGAGAAGTAATGGTGTTTCTATATTGACACTAGTGTAAGGACCCGTGCGATGCACATGAGCATAAAAAATTGATCATTTAAAAGTTTAAATTGATATTAATCGGTACAAAAAAGTCATGCAGTTATAAAAAGTATTATAATGTCTTAATATAAATTTCGAAATTTTTTGTCTATATAGTTGTAACCTAATTTGTTATTTGTCTATCATCATCATAGGACACAATTTTAAGACTTTTTCTATTTGTCACCTATGGAATAATTTGTTTTCCATGTGTAAACACTTGTTTTTTTAAATAATCTCACATGACATGATAAAAGCGGTCTCCTTGCAAAATAAAAAAAGTAGTTCGAAATCTATAGATTTTAAAATATACTTTTTTATTTTTAATATAATAATATATTTCTATTGATACATTTTCATTTTCTAATATAATTTCGTTAGAATGTGTATTGTTCAAATTATGATAATCGGGAATATTGTACAATCTAATCACACAAATTTTAAAATTTCATTACATCTTAGTTAGATTTAGATAAGAGATGAAGTCAATATTTTCAGTCATGCTACATCAAAAAACATTGAAAATCAAATAATTTTAAATCATATACAACTTGTGTGCTATTAATAAAAAACATCATATCACATAGTAAAATCAATATGACAACTTATCATCTCTTTCAATATAACATTAAAAAATTTGCATGTATACTTATATAAAAAATGCTCTATCAGTTTCTTAACATTACATGCATTTAATATTATGCCACAAAATAATATTCTATAGAAAATTTGAATATAAGATACCTTATTTAATGAAATAGAAATAATTTATATCCTAATTTTTTTATTGTCAATTGTTATCAATGAAAGAAAATAAAAATGGAAAAACCTCTACTAAACAATTCATAGATAACTCATTAGGAAATATTCATTTGAGATTCAAATATAGAAAATTATGGCTATAGTTGTAAAAACATAAGTGAAAATAATAATTACTTGTGAAAGCACTGTCAAAAATATGATTTCAAAGATGATGTAGAAAATTTATCGATAACTATTGTTTAAAAAAAAGATAAAGATGTATAAATTAAGTAAAAAAAATGACTATGTTGCTTTATATTCTCCTTTTAGTCATGTCTTTTCATTGTTAGATCTAATAACAATTATTAAGGATTTTATATATCAGGTAGATAATGATAATTTTTTTATTTATAGTAGTTTAATAATTTGTTACAAAAAATCTTTCATTTATCATAATTAAATAATTTATTATTAGTTCATTAGAATATCTCAATTAATTAACAAATTGTTAGTAAAAATAACAAAATATTTAAGTTTAGTTGAATACTTTGTTATTAACTGATTACATATCAATTTATAACGAACTATCTAATAATAATAAAATTATTATGAAACCTAATTATTTGATATTTCAAATTATTGATATATTAAGTCTTCTATTTCCTTTATTGAATAACAAAAAATAACTATATATAATTAAAAATATTTATTATGAATAATATATATATGACTATAAATATTATTAGAATTAAAATGTATTATTCTTTCATATATTATTGATTCCGATTACTAAAAATTTATGTTATTATAAAAAAATTATGAATCCTATTTGTTTGGTATTATAAAATTGTTGATATACATCAGTCTTCTATCTTCTTAATTTTTATAGAATAATAACTTGATAACAATAAAAAAATAACTAGACAAAACTAAAAATTCTTAACATAAATAATATATTATTATAAATAATATTAGTACAAAATATATTATTTATTTCATATATTATTGACTATCATATTATTGTTTATAGAAAAAAACTTTCATTTATAGAAGTTGAAATTTTTGTTATTAGTTCATTAGAATATCTTAATCAATTAACAAACTATTAGTAATAATAATAACATAATTAGTATTTTTTGTTGAATATTTTGTTATTAGTTGATTGCATATATTATATTGATTTATAACGACATATCCAATAACAATAAACTGATTATGAATCTAAGTTGTTTAATATTGTAAAATGATTCATATACTTTTTTTTCTTTTATCACCTTAATAGAATGACAACTTGACAACAATAAAATGTAATTATATACAATTGAAAATTGTAAGCATAAATGATATATTATTACCACAAAATTATATCATTAACTCCATATATTATTGGTTACATAAAAAAATTTATTTATAGTAATCGAATAATTTTTTAACTTCTACTTATTTACTTATTTATTTTATTATCAATCGCGTGTCTCTGAATTAAGTTCTAATTATTGATATTGATTGACATAATACAAATAGATAACTACCATATTCGTAAATCTACATTTTTTATTGTATATTCCATCTCTTTTCATATTATAAGCTTTAAATGTAAGACTAAATTAAATAACTCCAATTAACCTTATTCAAGTTATAATTAATTTTGAACCAATTATGCTTAATTGTTTATTTTAATAATATACTTCATTATTCATCATATCAAAACTAATTCCACAAGAAAATATCACGAGGGAGTGACATGTATCATCATTTATCCCTTATTTTAATAGCATATATATAATATTATTAACTATAGCCAACATATTATTAATCACCAGTGAAATATTTTTATCATGATTTCTTTTATAAATCTATTTAATTGCTTTCATACAATTAATATAAAATGTGAAATTAAATTAGAATGTATATTATTAAAATTTAAAATATTTATAAAGTTACAACTTAAAATGTAAATAAACAACATTATATATTTTAATAACTAAAATTTTAATATCATGATTCTATTTTAACAATTCCAACAAAAAAATATGTATAAAATTTTATTCATATAATATCTTAACATTTGTTTATATATAAGATGTAAATATAAATGGTCATAATAATGTAATTTAACAATTAATCATATTTATATTAAACACCAATAAATATCATCATCATTATATCACCGAAAAAATAAATAGCATAATTAGGATAGGGAGATGCAAGTTTTTAACTCGAGATATATATGAGAACCTAATTTTTTAAATATATAATTATATATATATTTAATATTTTTATTAGATAGAGAGAAATTATATATATATGTATATATGTATGTGTGTATGTTATTTTATCATGTACAAATTTATATTTGTAAATTTGCACGTATTCTTTTCCCTCAAAGAGAGCATCGAGTACGTTAATGGGAACTCAAAGCGCCCCTGTTTATAGCTATAGATATATTATTTTAAAGATTGGATAAATAAAAATATGAATTTTTAGTAATTAACTTTTGAGTATTTATATATTTAAAATATTATCATTTTATACTTGAATTCATGAGAGCTCATATATATATATATATATATATATATATATATTAACCTTTTATCATTTTAAAATATAATAATAGGTGAATTTGTGAGAGTTGTCATTTGACAAATTTTAACTTTGCTTTTATATAAATATATATAATCTTGTTAATTACTAATAGAGCGAAATGGCGTCGTATGATCCATGTAGCCGACCCCACCTAGTGGGATAAGGCTTTGTTGTTGTTGTTGTTGTTAATTACACTTAAAATATTATTATGATATATATATGTTAATCATTATTATAAATTAGTTTATTTATTATTATATATTATAGATAACATACTTTACCATTTTTTTCTTTAAAAACCAAATTTAGTGACACAACTTAATGCGAGTGATACTCGCATATTCTACATTTTTTTTATATAGATATATAAATATGGATATAAATGAATTATATTTGTGTTAACTTTAAGAAAAAAATTGTTAGAATTAAATGATGTTATACTTATTAAAATTATTAATCTATTATTTTAATGAATATTAGTTCAATATAATTGTTATCATAATATTATAATTAAAATGTTGATGATTCTTTTATTAATTTTCAATATATATATACATATATTATCAGATGTAAGCTTTTGAATTAGACATCTTTATATATGATAGCTTTTGAATAATTTGTTATTAGTTTATTAGAATATCTCAATCAATTAATAAACTATCAATAATAATAACAAAATGATCACGGTTTAATATTTTGTTTTTAACTTAAATGATTGATATATGTAAGTTTTCTATTTCATTGATAGAATAACTTGATAACGAAAAAAAAACTATATATAACTAAAACTTATTAACATAAATAATATATGATTATAAATATTATTAACACAAAAAATATATATGTAAACAAATATATAGATTTAGTTATCATAACAAATTTTAATAATAATAACAATATTATTAAGTTTGATTGACTATTTTGTTATTAGGTGATTACATATTCGATATCAATTTCATAGCGAATTAGATATATAAATATACATATAATAAATTAACAAATTGTTAATAGTAATAACATAATGATTAAGTTTGATTTGTTATTTCGTTATTAGTTTGTTACATATTTTATATGGATTTATAAGAAATTATTCAATAATACTAAAATGCTTAAGAATCATAGTTGTTAAATGATTGATATAAATAAGTATTCTTTCTCCTTCATATAATAGCAATATTATAACAATAAAAAATAACTATATACAACTAAAACTTATTAGTAGAAATAATATATGTTTATGAATATTATTAACACAATATTTTTTATATACATATAATAATAAATTAACTATTAACAGTACTAACGAAATGATTAAGTTAACTATTTATTATTAGTTGATTACGTATTTATAAAGAACTATGACATATAGATATACATATAATAATAAATTAACAAAATATTAATAATAACATCATAGTGATTACGCTTGATTGATTATTTTATTATTAGTTGATTACATATCTTATATCGATTTATAACAAACTATCCAATGTAAAATATTTGATATGTGTAAACTTTCTATCCCCTTGACACAATAATAACATGATTACAACTAAAAAAATTATTAGTGAAAATAATATATGATTATAAATAACAAAAAAGTATATCATTTATTTCATATATTGTTTGTTATAGAAAAATGCTTAATTTTATTGTAGTTGAATAATGTCTTTAACTTGTGTTTATATTTATTAGAGTATGAAATGCATGTTGTTAACTCCAACTTAATATCATGACATAATATTTAGATTCGCACATACTATTTTCCTTCAAAGAGGACGTCAAGTATGCAAATGAAAACTGAAAGCCCCTCATGCCATTTAGCAATTTTTCTTAGACAAAAATAAATTGCATATAAATAAATTTTCCTATAACATTTTTTTGGACGAAAAAAATTATACATAAGTAAATTTTTTTTATCACGCACAGACCTATATTTGTAAGTCCTAGGGGTGTTCACGGGTCGGATTTGACCCGACCCGACCTCAGACCCGACCTGCCCCGTCCGATTTTGATCGGGTCGGGTCGGGTCAGCCCTCTTTAGAGGGATGGATCCGATCCAACCCGACTCGGTTCGGGTCGGGTTGGATCGGGTCGGGTGGTCGGGTTACCTGACCACCATGTTTTCTTTTTTTTAATTTTTTTTCCTTACCTTTTTTATTATTTAATATAAAAAATATGATATAATATTTATTTTAAAAGCATAAAATAATTTGTTAAACATTTACATATTATTTTCCACATTTAAAATATTTTATTTTAATATTTTTTTTATTTTTTAGTATAAAGTATAGGCTGAAAACTAAAAAAATTAAAAAAATAAAAAAACTTCGGATCCTTCGGGTCGGGTCGGGTCAACTCGGGTCGGAAAATTCCGACCCGTACCTGACCCGAACCGGGGTCGGGTTGAGGTCGGATCGGATCATCGGGTTCGCGGGTCGACCCGACCTGCGGAACACACCTAGTAGGTCCGCACGTATTATTTACCTTCAAAGAAGGCGTTGAGTATGCAAATGAACATTGAAAGTTCCTCTATTTATAGTTACAAATATAAAATTTTAAATTATGAATAATAACATTGTATATATTTAATAACCAACTTTTAAGTATCTATGTTTATATAATTAAAATATTATCATTTTATATATTCAATTTATGAGAGCATGACACGTGGCACTTTCGACATCTGCTTATATATATATATATATATATATATGTGTGTGTAAATTAATACAAATAAAATAAAAAATTAAGTAATAGAGGTTAACAAAGTAATGAAGTTAAACGGGACAAGATAGAGTAAAAAATAATTAAAAATTAAATAGAATGTAATAGATTTAAAAAATAATAATTTCAAATAAATTTAATTTATTATAACCTATTTATATATATAAGTTTCTAAGACGTGAAAATGATTAAATAAGTTATAAAATTTATATCAAAATAAAATTTCTTATTTTATAATCAAAATTTTTACATATATAAATTTATGTGTCCTCCGCGCATCGCGCGGGACATTATGCTAGTATATATAAAAGTAGAGATAGAAAGTGTCACGTGTCGAACTCTCATAAATTGAATGTATAAAATAATAATCTTTTAATTATATAATCATTGATACTAAAAAGTTAGTTATTAAAATTATATAATTCTATTTATTTATATTTTTAAATTTTACGTTTGTAGCTATAAATAAAGAGATTTTTAGTTTTTATTTTCATGTTTTAAGTTAGTTGTTAAGTATACAAAATTCTATTTATTCATGTTTTTTAATTCCATATTTATAACTATAAGAGGGCATTTCTCTAGAGGTAATCTTTGTAGATTACCAGGTAATGTTGTATTAAATTACCACATTACCTTGTTCACTTGTGACAGATAATGGACAATCTGCATTGCCTAGACAATCCACATTGTCTATGAAGTGGCAATGCAGATTGCCTATGAGAGGGTAGGCAATCTATATTACCACCTGGGTTGTAATCTTTTAAATTTTACTTTCCCCATTTGTCCTTTCCAGTTTTATTTAAATAAATTCTAAAACACATTAAATAAATTATAATAATAATTAAATAAAGTATAAAATTAATCAAATAAATACTATAATTATTATGACTATATTATTATTATATTTTAAAATATATTAATTATTTATAAATTTTAATTTTATAGGTGAGAACATATATTTGTGATTTAAGTATACGAAGTTAAAAATAATTTATATATCTAAACATAATTCTTTTGATTAGGGGTATATTGGTAAAAACTGTATATTAACTCATAAATCTGTATTTTCTTATAAATAACTAATATGGATTGTTAGATAGATTACTTATGCATAGTAAACAAGGTAATATACATTGCTGACAATTTAACAAGTGACAATCTTTCTGAGAGGCAATCTACATTGCTAGGTAATGTTGAATGACAATGCAGTGAATGCATCATAAATGGAGAGTCTTTCACTTTCTCAAAATTAGTTATTAAGTATATATAATTTTATTTATTTATGTTTTTAAATTTCATATTTGTAACTATAAATAGAAGGGCTTTAAGTTTTCATTTGCATATCCCACGCCCTCTTTGAAGACGAAGAGTATGTGCGAACCTACAAATATAGGTTTGTGCGTGATAAAAAAATATTTATATATGTTTTTTGCCAAATAAAAATATTAAATGTTATAAGGAAAAATACTTATCTTTATCTAATAAAAAAATATTCATTTTTTATTTGCATAATCGACGCCCTCTTTGGAGACAATGAGTGCATGTAGACTTACAATATTGGTTTGTGTGTGATAACAAAATACTTATATATAATTCCTCTTTGTATAAAAAAATCAAATATTATAATTTATATATATATGAAAAGACTAAAAATATTATGTTATGATCTATACCTCGAGTTAAAGACATGCATTCCATAGTCTAATGATAATATCTATTGATGATTAATATAAGTATCATAAAATTTTTAAATATAATATTATGATAACATGTATCTATCTACAACTTATTTATCAATATATGCATATCTATATGTATAAAGTAAGAGGTTAAACAAATTATTCAACTAATACAAATGAAATATTTTTTCTGTAACAAATAATATATGGAATAAATGATATATCTTTTGTGCTAATATTTATACTAATATAGTATGTATACAGTATACTAATAATTTTTAGTTGTATATAGTTATTTTTTGTTGCTATCATATTGTTATTCTATCAAGAAGATAGAAGACTTACATATATCAATCATTTTACAATACCAAAATAACTATAATTCATAATTATTTTATTATTATTGAATAGTTCGTTAATCAATACAAGTTACATAATCAACCAAATTTAATTATTACTAACAGTTTATTAATTTATTATTGTATTTATATCTACATGTCATAATTCATTATAAATCTATATAAGATTAATCAACTAACAATAAAATAATCAACCAAATTTAATCATTTTGTTAATATTGTTAGCATTTTGTTAATTTATTATTATTATATATATATCTATGTTTATATATATATATATATCTCTATGTTTATATATATATATATATATATATATATAGAAGTTAAACAAATTATTTGATTACTTTAAATAATAGTTTTTTATTTAACCAATAATATATGAAGTAGATGATATAATTTTGTGCTAATAATATTTATAATCATATATTATTTATTCTAACAATTTTTAATTGTATACAATTATATTTTATTGTTGTCAAGTTGTCATTCTATTAAGGTGATAAAAGACTTAAGTATATGAATCATTTTAAAATATTAAACAACTTGGATTCATAATCACTTTATTGTTATTGGATATGTCATTATAAATCATTATAAGATATGTAATAAACTAATAACAAAATATTCAACCAAATATACTCAATATGTTATTATTATAATTGATTAAGATATTCTAATGAACTAAGAACAAATTTTTCAACCTCTATAAATGAAATATTTTTTCTATAAACAATAATATGATACTCAATAATATTTGAAATAAATGATATATTTTGTGCTAATATTATTTATAGTCATATATTATCTAAGGTAAGAATTTTTAGTCTAGTATAGTTTTTTTTTGTTATCAAGTTGTTATTCTATAAAAATTAAAAAGATAGAAGACTCATTTAATTAAACAATTTTATAATATCAAATAATTAGGATTCCTAATATTTTATTATATAATAAGCTAATAACAAGAATTTTAACTACTATAAATGAGAGATTTTTCTGTAACCAGCAATATGATAATCAATAATATATGAAATAAATGATCTATTTTAATTTTAATAATATTTATAATCATATATATTATTTATGATAACAATTTTTAGTTGTATATAGTTATTGTTTTTGTTATTCTAATAAGGAAATAGAAGACTTAATATATTAATCATTTTAGAATATCAAATAACTAGGTTTCATGATAGTTTTATTATTATTAGATAGTTCGTTATAAATTAATATCTAATCAGTTAATAACAAAGTATTAAACTAAACTTAAAAATTTTGTTATTTTACTAACAATTTGTTAATTAATTAAGATGTTATAATGAACTAATAATAAATTATTTAACTACTATAGATAAAAGATTTTTTGTAACAAATTATTCAACTAATATAAATGAAAAAAATCTATCATTATCTAGCTGATATATAAAATCCTTAATAATTGTTATTAGCTCTAACAAAGAAATGACACGGACAAAAAGATAATAGAAAGAAAATTTGTCATATATGTTAGTATTTATTTTACTTAATTTATACATCTTTATCTTTTTTTTTCCTATGGAACAATAGTTATCTATAATTTTTCTATATCATCTTTGAAATCATATTTTTGACATTACTCTCACAAGTAATTATTATTTTCACTTGTGTTTTTATAACTTTAATCACAATTTTCTATATTTATATCTCAGAACTTCCTAAATAGTTATGTATGAATTTTTTAGTAGAGGCTTTTTCATTTTTATTTTATTTCATTGACAATAATTGTCAATAAATAAAACTAGGATATAAATAATTTATATTTCATTAAATAAGGTATTTTTTTCAAATTTACTGTGAAATGTTTTTTGTGGCATAATATTAAATGCATATAATGTTAATAAACTGATAGAGCATTTTTTATATATGTATACATGCTAATTTTTAATGTTAAATTGTGAAAAAAGATGACGAGTTGCCACATTAATTTCACTGATATGATGTTTTTTTATTGATAGCACATAAATTGTATATTATTTAAAATTATTTGATAAATTAAATAACTTTTTCAATGTTTTTATGTACCATGATTGAAAATATTGACTTCGTCTCTTATGTAAATCTAATTAAGATGCAATGAAATCTCAAATTTGGTGTGATTAGATTGTATAATGTTCCCAATTATTATAATCCGAACAATACACACTCCAATGAAATGGTATTAGAAAATGAAAAGGTATCAATAAAAATATAAAAGTACATTTTAAAATCCTTTTTTTCATTTTGCAAGGAGGCCACGTTCATTATTTCATGTGAGAGTATTTCTAAAAAATAAGTGTTTACTCATGGACAATAAGTTATTTCACAAGTGGCAAATAAAAAATGTCTTAAAATTTTGTCATACGATAATGATAGACAAATAACAAATAAAGTTCCAATTATATTATACAAAAACATTGAAATTTATAATGAGACATTATAATATTTTTTCCATTTATTATATTTTTATAATTGCATGACTTTTTTATACCATTAATATTAGTTTTAAACTTTTCATATGATCAATTTGTTATGCTCTGTACATCGCACGGGGCCTTATATATAATAATATACTATGTATGTTTCTTAAAAAATACATATTAATAGGTCCGAATCATATGAAATTTGCATAAAGATAATATATTATTGTATTTGTGAGATATATGAAGATATTTATAGTGTAATATGTGCATTTATGAAAAATATAATATATATACCAATAAGTTTGATTTCTTTCTATAACAAATCAAACTACTTAGTTAGGTATCTAAAAAATTAGTTACATATATCTTCATCTAACTTTTTGAAGTCAATTATTGCATATATATAATGTTAAATATAATTATATTATTTTATCATAAAATTTAACTTGCAAGGTGAAGATGACAAATAAAAAAAATGCATGTATGAATAATAAAAATAAATATTTTAACTAAAATAAATAAATTTATAATTATTTATAAAGTACAATTTTTATTATTTTTTATATAATTATATGTTTATATATGCATATGTACGTATCATTTTTTTCGCACCCTTCGACCCCCTTAACTTTCTGTCTTGGCTCCGTCCCTATTCTCGGAATGAAGGAAAAATGTTCTATAAATGTAGGGAATGTTGAAATTGATGTGTTAAATCATTCTTGACAAAATCTTAAGAGGTTAAAAAGAGCAACCTTTATTATTTTATATTCTTAATACTCCCCTTCACGTGTGGGTTTATGATAATTTTAATTTAATTCGGCTCACCACGTGAACAACAAATAAGGAGGAAAATATTTTTAGTAAGAACTTAACAGATTTGAACTTTGACTCTAATACCATTAATGATTTAAGTCGTTTAAGTCATTATGAAGAGAAACATTAATGATTTTATATTTTTAAGGAAAAATGATAAGTAGTGGATTCAACAAAAAAAAGAGTTATAATTTCAGGAGAGAACATATTAAAATATTGTATTATTTTAGTAACAAAAAAGAAGTGGGAGGGGAGAAGTTTAATATATTAATGATAAAATAATAAAATTTATGAGATAGTGGATGTGAAGAGTTTATATCATTTAATATGGAGATAGTAGGATGAGAAAAAAAATAAAAATTTAAAAAATGATGATAAACTTTAAAATTATAGAAAAAAGCTAAATATACATGGTGGAAGAAGAAGTGATCTGGCATATTTACCAAAACTATCAAAGTGCCTTCGAATTATATAGATATATAGATTACTCATGTCCAATTTGTGCACTTCTTTATCCCTCTATCTTACTTGTGGTCCATTAAACATCTTTGTCATTAGGGAGTAATATTGAAATCAATTTAATGAGTACAACGTAGTTTTGTTATTTGGGATATTTTATGAAAATCAAAATGTTATTTTTTAACATCGTGGAGGTACTCCCTCATAATCAATGCATACAAGGTAACCCTAAGAACAACTTTGATGACATAGTTCTTTCTGAATGTAAATTTAGACTTAACATTTATTTATATGCAGTGGAAACATCACTGGACATAATCCATTAATGCATGACATCAATCTTAAACGCAAGTGGAACATCAATATAGGTCTTTACAACAACCCAAAACCTGACTTAAATATTTAAGAATAAGATTGTCAAGATTGAGATTTTACATAAGATCAAGATCTTACATAAAATATAATGGGGGTCATACAATTGAATATTGTGTGATCATGAGATCCTACTAATTAATAAAAACTATTTTAAAAAATAAATAATTTTTATTCAAATCTTAAATTATATCTCACTAAATCATATTCTTATCGATTCTTAAGACAAATAACATCAAAATATAATATAAATAAATAGAATATATAAAAATTTCATATAATTAATTACTATTTTGATGCATATATTTTTTGCTAGTATTTAAATTATTATATTAATCATATAAGATTGTATAAAATCGGATAAAAGATCATGTGAATAAAATTAAAATCATATTAAGCATCATCGTATATACCTACGGGGATCATACAACCGAAAGTTAAATGTGAGTTCGTATAAATTATAGATTACTTCTGTCAAAATAAGCATGAGGTAAACATATAATCAATTGAAAGAGTTAATCATAATAAGGAGGTCGATAAAAAGAGAATTATAGTTCATGCATTTTGATTTCCTAATTCTTTTTCATATTCGTTTTCTGGTTCATGTTCATAATTCTGGTACATATTCATGTTCATAAGGACAAAGTCATTCCATTCATCTTTTTGACTATTCATATTCCTTCATTCTTGTCCATAAATGCGAAGAGCTCTTCTCTTTCAAAAAATGCGCAGCTATTTAAATCAATGTTTTCATAACCGAACTAATGATCGGATCGGACGACTAACTGGGTCATGATTGGACCGGTTCAATCGGGTTCGACCGGGTTGAATCAAAATTTATTAAAATAATATTATTCATAATAATATTAAGAATATATACATAATAAATATTATATTATATATAAAAATTAGTAATATACTAAAATTAAAATACTAACATAATATATATTAAAATATTATTATTGATAAGATAATTACTTTCAAATTTTTAATACTTAATATTCATTGATTATTATTAAATTTTTATTTATCGTTAAATGATAATAATATATTACTTCTTTTTACCATAAATCACTTTTAAGTTTCATTTTTATTTAACTTTCTTTTTTCCACTTCTTTCTTTCTCTCTTCATTAATTTTTTTTATTTTTTTATTTTTTCCTCTATCTATTAATTCTTTGTGCTTTATCATTTAATGCTATTAATGATATATTAATTTATTATTGCCCTAAATCACTCTCTTCATTAATCTTCTAATCATTATTATTTTATTTCCATTTTTTCATTCCTTCATCTCTTCATTTATTTTATTTTCCTTATTTTACCTTTCTTCCTCTCTCTCTCGTTAATTCTCCAGCTAAATCCGTTTTTTCTGCATCCAATTTATTCCTATTAGGCGGTGCGCTAGCTCAGCGGCGGTGTGGGCGAGCTCGTAGGCGACGGTGGCGGTGAGCGAGCTCGATGGCGTCGGGGGAGGAGCTCAGCGGCGCAATGTGCGAGATCTACGGCACAACTTCATGGACGTCGGCGAGAGGACTTCGTGGAGGGAGCTCTGCGAGGGTGTTGCCGACGGCGCGATGAGGTCGGCGGTGGTGCTCAAGGTCGGCGGTCATGAGGTAGATCTGAGCCGCAGCATGCTCGATCTGGTCGGCGGCGGTGCGCGAGAGCAGATCTGATTGGCGGGGTGCGCGGGGGAGTCGCCGGTTGCTGCGCGAGTGCAGATTTGATCGACAGAGGGGGGGGGGGGGGGGGGGGGGGGGTCACTGGTTGCTCGAACTGGTCAGATGCGGATCTGAGGCGAGATCCGGCGAGAGGAGAGAAATCCGGCGATCAGGGCACAGATGGTCGGAGGCGAGATTCGGTGACGGCGCAGTGAGAGAAGAGAGAGGAGGCGAGTGAGAGGAGGGAGAGGAGAGAGAGACGGCACGGAGTGGAGAGAGACGACGCAAGCAAAAATGGACCTTTTTGAAGACATATTGAACTGTGGCTCGTCGAACCGCGTAAATAGGATCGAACCGTTTCGATTCATCTGCAAAATAGGTTCAAATGGGACCGAATTGTGGAATATATGCGCATCCGGATAGATGCGCATGTTGGGGACACCGTCCCCCTATTTGACGTCCATTTTTTTCCTATTAAAACTTAGGTTGTATCAAGGAATGTTTTAAAAATCGGTTCGAAACAATCGGTTCAACTCCTCTGATCGTAAACCGATAATAAAAATGGTCCAATTCATTAGTAAAATTTGAAATGATGAATCCGATTGAATTCGATTTTTTTTTCAAAAATATATATGGAAATAATTTATTGGGGGATTTTAAAGTCTAAAGTTACCAAATTATTTTAGATGGAATTGGAAGGTTACGAAGATTGAGGGAGAAAAAGAGGAAAGTATTTAAAATAAGAAAATAAAGGAAAGATTGTAGTTGGAGAGAATTAATAAAAATTAAAATATATTATTAAGAGAATAATAAAATATGAAAAGCTTTTATTAGGGGATATGGATGTTTAAATAACTTTATAAAATTGGAAAGTTTTGCACGTGAAAGTGATAAGGAGAGAAAAAGGAAAAGATTTAAAATTTAAAGTAAGAAAATAAAATGAAAGATCTTGAATAGTTGGCTAGAGGAAATAAATAAAAATAGAAACAGAATATTAATCAAATTAAATAAAAAGAGAGATATATGTGGAAAGAAAATAAAATCCAGGAATAATATATTAGCAATAAATTTAGATTGAAATGAAAGTTAGATTATTATATTAGAAATAATAAAAAAAACTATTAAAATAAAAGAGAATGAAATTCTATAATAATATATTAATCAATACATTTATATTGAAATTAAATTTATACTATTATATTAGTAATAATAAAAAGAAATCTATTATTTAGACTAACATTCGGTAAACAAATATTTAATTGGTTTAATCATTTTTGTAATAATTTATATATTACATTACTCTTAAATAATTATAAATAATATTATTATATAAAAATTCGGTTCAACTAGTTGACTCTCGAACGAACCGATCGAACCTCGACTCGGTCGGTACATCGATCCGACGTCCGATCCAATTTTTAAAACGTTGGTACCAAGAGTGTAGGTGAACAACAACAATGAACCAACTAGCAAATTGACCAAATTTTGCGGTAAATAAAAAAATCCAATATTTAACTTTATTTTATCCTTTTAAATGCTTTTGTAAATGATAGAAAGGCCATTTATTGAGTTGGGACTTCCACGGTATCTGCCGCTGCAAATAGTTAGGCATTCAGCCACATACGTTTTAGTAACGTTAGTGAGATACAAACAACCCAAATAATCAAAGTCAAAGTAGCATCAAAATTTAATCAAATCCTTCTACTCATAATCTTGGATCTTGGTAAAAAAAAAGTTCTATTTTTTCGACTCAAAATTAATTAGTCTTAAATATTGATCACCTTCATAAAAAAAATAAATTATTTATCTTTTCGACTCCGAAAAAAAAAGGGACAAAAGAGGGACTACTTCCATTTCAATGCCTTTGGACTGACTAATGGGCGAGTCAGGACAAGTTACACTAAAACTGGTCCATATCCACCAATGGACTCCTCCCGACGGGTCCCCCGCGCGCCCATTTCGTTTCCCTTTAAATCACACCGCCGGAGCACCGGATTCGCACCCAACTCATATACCACGATTCCGAGTCCACTCGTCCGACCGAAACAAAAAGCTCCGATTCCTTTTCTTCTCCGTTTTCTTTTTCTGAATCTTCCTTTGGTGGCGAGAGCGACGATGGCACGGGTGCCGGTCGCCGTCGTCGCGGCGGCGCTGCTGCTTTGCTTTGGGGTCGCAGGCGTCGTCTCCGACGCGTCCAACCACCGGTACAAGAAGGGCGATCCCGTCCCTCTCTACGCCAACAAGGTCGGCCCGTTCCATAACCCAAGGTAGCGTCTCGGCTTGGATCCCTTGCCCTTTACGCCCTCCCTTTTTGGGTTTGATTTAAATGGTTCTTGAGTTGTTCTGTGATCAGATCTCTGGTCGCCGCTGCCGGATCTAGGGGGGGTTAATGCGTGTAAAGTTGTAAAAAAAAAAATGTCATCTTTTTTTGCTATTTGCTATGGACGATGGATATGGATGAATTGGAGTCGGATCTGTGGAAATTGAGTTTGGAACTTGTGGTAAACTTCATTATGCACGTATCGCACTCATTGTGCTGAAGCATAAGAACTTCGACAACTAATTTGTGGACTGGTTGACATTTCATATATTTGGCGTCGCAGCTGAAGGTTATTTTCGTCGGGAGATGAGATTTTGAGAAGTCAACTTGACTATAATTAGCATATATGAATAACAGTACCTGTGACCGTAAGGTAGATTCTGTCAGGGAATAGAATAAAACGTCAAACCTGTCATGAAAACTTTTGCTCCAAGTTTTGACGCTTTGATGGTGGACCGAAAGTCATCTATAAGGCTAGCTAATAATTTTATTTATGATAGTTTTCATTTGCGTCTTATGAAAAAGGAAGATACTGCAGTACGTTGGGTAATTCATTGCCCAAGACTATGGTTTGTGCTATATGCATAAGCATGCATCTATCATACTGTTATGAATCAAGTATCTTTTGGAGCAAGCACTTCCTTTGATAGGTAAACGAGCATGATTGAGAAAATAAAAAGTATGCCTGACCAAAAGAGACTTAAAGTGTTTTTCTTGTACTCTTTTGACATGTCTGACTACAAATATAATGTATGAATATGATAATTCATTTTTCCTGCATTCTTTGTTTAGCTTTTCACAAATCCTGTGCACACTAATTGTGATTTTCTTGTACTTGTTTCAGTGAGACATATCGTTACTTTGATCTTCCTTTCTGCTCTCCAGGTTTCCTTCTCATTCATCTAATTTTGCATCTCAATTTGGTGTATATGATTTATGGACTATGCTTAATCTTTTAGATTTTGCATCTTTTTAGATTCTAGCCGACCCCACCTAGTGGGATAAGGCTTTGTTGTTGTTTGTTGTTGTTGTTGCTTAATCTTTTAGATTTTGATGCAGGTCACGTGCATGAGATATCTGAGGCACTTGGCGAAGTCTTGAATGGGGATAGGTTGGTAGATGCTCCATACAAGCTCGACTTCAATGTTGACATTAATGCTAAATTGGTGTGCAAGAAGAACCTCACAAAAGAGGAGGTTGCACAGTTTAGAGCTGCAGTCACCAAAGACTATTATTTCCAGATGTACTATGATGACCTTCCCCTTTGGGGATTTATAGGAAAGGTTGACCAAGAGAAGGAGAATGATCCAAAGGACTATAAGTACTATATTTACAAGCATATACACTTTGACATCTTATATAATGGTGACCGTGTGATTGAGATCAGTGCTCACACAGACCCTGCTGCCCTGGCTGATATTACACAGGACAAGGGTATTAGTGTTGAGTTCTTGTACTCAGTGAAGTGGAAGGAGACAACTATAGCCTTTGAGAAGAGGATGGAGAAGTACTCACAATCTTCATCACTGCCACATCACTTAGAGATTCATTGGTTTTCGATCATAAATTCATGTGTCACTGTTCTTCTATTGACTGGATTCCTTGCCACAATTCTGATGCGTGTTCTCAAGAATGACTTTGTTAAGTAAGTTTATTTGCTGTTATCTTATTATTTCATTCCTGATATTTTTTTGTGGAAAGCTCATTTCATGTTTGATACTTGAATGAGAAAGCCAATTAGGAATGTACATGCATATATATATTTTTACAGTGGAAAATACAACTTGAACCTAGAAATTTTCTTAAAAGGACAGAAGATCGTAGTGATCGTTAAACATATGAAGCGAGTCTATGTTTTTCATGGTGTTATTCCATTTTTTTTTAAGTGCATATGATACCCCTTCAGGGAAATATCCATGCATATTGTAATGCATATATGCCTTTAGCTTATGAAGACAATTCATATTTTGCAATCTAGTTTGTACGTACTTTGCATGTTATATGTGGTTAAGTTTTGAATATTAGATTCATAGGTGATGAAGCTAATTTGTTTTTTTCTTTTGAAAGGTAAATAAAGCTAATTCAAAGTAACCACGTGGTAATTTTTTGAATTCAGACTTTCATCTTTCATCTTTGTAGATGACATGCCGAAAGGAATTCAAGTTTTTGCGCCCATTGACTATATTATGTTAACTTTTTTATTTTCTCACAGTTGAACTTCCCCTAAACTTTGGATTGGCGTAAGTGACATGAAGTGTAAATGGACTTGCTTTTCTCTCTTGATTTGTATGTTCGTTTTATCCACTTATGTTGTTTGGGTAAATGTAAATGAAATAAAAAATGAAAGGTTTCATGATTGGTTGTTTGCAAGTGGGAGTGAATGGGATAATACTTTTACCAATCTAAGTGGTCTTATGGGAATTGCTACTCTCTTTAAAGTATGCTAAAGTGTACTCCCATTTTTCTGATGTATGTGAACTCACCTGGAAGTTCACTTGGAGGAAAAATGCACTTGTCTCATTCATTGTTTTGGTCCGAATTTAATCTGTTGTCAACATTAGGATTGTACTTCTATCTCGAAATATTATTGAGTGGGTTTCTGGATCTGACTTTATATAAGATTATTGCCAACATGAAATCTAATTTGTTTTGCAGGCATCCATACCGGTTATATATGATATTGAATATATCTTCTGCTGCGTTATGCTTGAACTTTTTGTCTTTTCCTTTTCATGTTCATTTTGGTTCCTGTGAATTTTTTGGTCCGAATTTAATCTGTTGTCAACATTAGGATTGTACTTCTATCTCGAAATATTATTGAGTGGGTTTCTGGATCTGACTTTATATAAGATTATTGCCAACATGAAATCTAATTTGTTTTGCAGGCATCCATACCGGTTATATATGATATTGAATATATCTTCTGCTGCGTTATGCTTGAACTTTTTGTCTTTTCCTTTTCATGTTCATTTTGGTTCCTGTGAATTTTTTGTCCTACTTATTAACTGTTTAACCTGGCTGTCACAAAAGGTATGCTGATGATGAGGAATCAGCTGAAGACCAAGAAGAGACGGGATGGAAATATATTCATGGTGATGTCTTTAGATTCCCAAAGAACAAGTCACTTTTTTCTGCATGCATTGGCTCTGGCACTCAGCTATTTGCTCTGTAAGCTTCTGAAAGTAGTACTTTCAAATTATATTCATTTTAATCTGCTGAAAATTTTCATTAACTCTAATGCACTGAATCTTGGGCTATGATTTATCCAAATTATAATATCTTTACGCTTTTTTGGCAGTACCATTTTTATATTCATGCTGGCTTTAGTTGGAGTATTCTATCCTTATAATCGTGGTGCTCTCTTCACCGCATTGGTTGTCATATATGCACTCACATCAGGGATAGCTGGCTTTACTGCTGCTTCTTTCTATTGTCAGCTTGAAGGAACAAACTGGGTGAGTCCGAATGACCCACATGCATCTGAGAATTTCCTTTTTCATGCATTCACTGGCTATTGTAATTAATATTTATGGAAAATTAATATTTATGTTTTTTCCCATGGCAGGTGAGGAACTTACTGTTGACAGGGTGTTTATTCTGTGGGCCTCTGTTCCTGATGTTTTGCTTCCTGAATACTGTGGCCATTGTATATAGTTCTACAGCTGCACTGCCACTTGGCACCATCTTGGTTATCCTTCTCATATGGACACTTGTGACCTCTCCTCTGCTTGTCTTGGGTGGGATTGCTGGTAAAAACAGCAAACCAGAGTTTCAAGCTCCCTGTCGTACCACCAAGTTCCCTAGAGAGATTCCACCACAGCCTTGGTACCGAGGAACAATTTCACAGATGGCAATGGCTGGTTTTTTGCCTTTTAGTGCTATTTATATTGAACTCTACTACATATTTGCCAGTGTGTGGGGCCATAGAATCTATACTATCTACAGCATTCTCTTTATCGTCTTCATTATTCTCCTCATCGTGACTGCCTTCATTACTGTTGCACTAACGTACTTTCAACTTGCGGCTGAAGATCATGCGTGGTGGTGGAGGTAAGCTCAAATGATATAAAATTTTCAAGTTCCCCACTAGATGCTTTATTTTCTTAATGCTTATCTGTTAAGAAAATTTCTCTGGTTTCATTCCAGTTTATTTATGCTTGGTGTAGTGATCCTAAGCTTGACGCCTAAATAAACTGATCCTTGGCATGCTTTTGATGAGTGCTGATGTATTCAAAATTTCGATTTTTCATAAGTGTTCTCGGGAAAAAAAGACGAGCAGATTATTTGGTAGTAGATACTATTTTGGTCCATGCTAGGAGTAATTTTCCATGTCATCTACATGTTGCTCTATGATTTTTAATTTAAAATCAACTTCCAGCTGGTCCCCGATGTCTTCGATAGTGAAACAACTCAAACTATATGATTATCCACGTCGAATATTTTTGTGGTCATTTAAAGCTTCTTGAATTCAAGCTTCAGTTTCTTTTCATGCAGATCATTTCTTTGTGGAGGATCAACTGGTTTGTTCGTATATGGATATTGCTTATACTACTACTATGGTAGGTCAGGCATGTCGGGATTTATGCAAACTTCTTTCTTCTTTGGGTATATGGCATGCATCTGCTATGGATTCTTCCTCATGCTTGGAACTGTTGGTTTCCGGGCTGCCTTATTGTTTGTTCGCCACATATACCGGTCTATCAAGTGTGAATGAAGGAAGCAGCTGTGGAAACGTTTTTGTTATGTTTATCGTGTTGCTTCATATGAGTTTTGCCAACAAAAGGGAAAATGTAGAGGTTAGATTGGGGCATTTGCTATACCCTATGAAGGATCAAATTAAGGTGGGATCCGTTATAGTCATAGTCCGCTATTATTTAGAAGTAAATGTATCAGGAGTCCTGGTTTCTACTTCTGAACAATTCTTTATACCTGTAAGAATCTTGTATAATTAGTTTTACTTGCATATGAAAGTTGAATTAGAATTATTCTTTTGCCTTTTGTGATCGAACATTGTATTTTCAATCTCCATAGATATAGATATAGTATACTTATATATATGTATGGGTTTAATGTTGATGATTCCCATCTCACCTTAGTTTTTTATTTTTGATACCAGAATTTTTTATTTTTATTACAATTGACTTTGATGGTAAAGAAGATAAGGAATAAGATGAGGGAAGGAACATCTTTATTTTATCCTAGAGAGAGAGAGAGGAGGATATTCTTCTGCCCTTTGTGATCTGAATATATATATATACTGCTCAAATCCAGTTCGAGAGGCAATGGATAACTTGGTTTCAATTTCACCTTTAGAACTGGGTTTGAGCAGTATTGCCGAGCTGACACGCTTTGAAAAATTTGAAGTGTAGTAAATGAAAAAGGGATAAAAGCGTCCCCCATCATGCTACGCAGCTTGGGTGCGCTCCATGTGAACTAGGTTCGTCGCTCCCTTTCTGCGTCACAAGATAAAATAGTTCTTAAATTTTTTCCTGTTGTGCCAAACTTTGGACGCCCGTGTGTACTGGGGCTTTCCACAATGTGCTCCCAGATCGTTTGGTTATTTTATTTACTTTTAATATTTTTAGTCTATTTTTATAAGTTAGACTTAAATAGATAATGTGATGATAATCTTAGGTGCACTCTTTAACTTATCTTTCACATAACATATCGTAAATCTATCATTCGAAATGATGGTATATTAAAAGAGATCACTCAACAAAATTTTAAAATTTGTGTAATTTCTCTAGCATCGAGTTTTAAGCGTAGTGTGATAATCCACAAAAGAGCGTATCCTAAAATGAGCGTTCTCCTTAGGCGTCCGTTTGTTCACAAATATTTTCGCTCGAGATCAAACGTTCTAAAATTGTGACATTTGACAAGTCACAAAATAAAGCTTTCGTAAAGCGCAATAAAAAAAATTGTCTAGACGATCAACACATCTAGACGTTGGTGTCAAGCCTGCGCTCAGTGGGTGATTCGTTATGGGTTTAGCGCAAGCCCATCGTGGTACGTAAATAAGGAGAAAAGAAGAGAATGAAATGGATTATATTGTTTGGACAAGTTTATTTTTTTTTGGTGATGTGACAAGTTTATTCTTTATAAATGTATTTGTGTGTCCAATAAATAAATATCCAAATAGAATTTTGTTTAGTTATGACTTTCTCCTTTACTCTTCAACTCCATCAACCTACCTACATGTTGTAAATATCATCTTAGCAATCTCGAACTGCATCTGCCTGCATGCTGCATATTTTGAACTCACTATCATATCTTGTTGTTTCTAGTTGTAACTTCCAATCTCCGATGCAATGATTGAATTCTCCACAGTGCATAGATACTTACATTCCAGACTTCCATTTGCTTTCATTGGTATGTCAGGATTACATTTCAGGTCATCGATATTTTCAATATGGTCTAACTTTATTTTATAATATTACGGTCATCGAATTCTAAAAACGTTCAACCGCAGACATCGCGACCTATTATAATCAATTAACTAGTGGATCATTGACATGGAGATTAGATGGTACCACATCAACATTTTCTTTCTTCTCCACGTCAAATTTAAAAAAAAAATTCACGTCTGCATGGTCATTCAACTTTTCAAATTTTCAAACACAATTGTTCTAACATTTTAAAATTTCATTCACGAACATCGTTAAGAACTTAAAATAATAAGAATAATAAAATAATAAAAAAGTAAAAAATGAAAGGCGTTTGGACTGACTTGATATGGTTTGGGCACGATCCAATAGGATCGCCAGATCGGGCAGCCCAATTTTTGTTTATTAAATATATAATCTTATAATAATTAATAATTATTAAATTAGCCAAATAAAAAAATTTAGAAAAATAAAATATAAAATACATTTCCCCCTAAAATATGAACTCATAAAAATATTATATAGAAGAATAAAAATATTTTTCACGTGAGATTTCATTAGGCCTGAGCCAAATTGTATCGGACACAAATTGACATCCAACGGAGTGCCGAGCCAAGTCGTAACCATGATGTATTTTATTTTATTTATATATTTAAATCTTTAATCATTCATTATAACTATCTTTTATATAAAATAAATTTTTTATGTCTAATAATCATAATATCATATATCAAAATATTTATTTTTTATTAGTCCAAATTTTTGGGCACAAAAAATGTGAGTTTTTTCATATATTATAATATTTTTTGTATTATTTTAAGGCAAAAAATGTAATCAATATTTTTTTTCCAATTTTTATTTTCCTAATTTAATAATATTAATTACCATAATATTATATATTTAATGCAAAAAAAATTGGGTAGTCCGACCCATCTGGGTCGTGCCCAAACTGTGCTATTGCGATCCAAGTGTCTTCACTTTTTTATTTATTTTATTTATTATATTTTAAGTTTTTAATGATGAAAATTTTTAAACATTGAATGATTGTGTCTGAAAATTTTAAAAAGTTGAATGATTGTGTTTGAAAATTTTGAAAAGTTGAATGATCATCTAGATGATGCAAAATTAAATTTGAGTCAAGGAGAGAGAAAAATATTGGTGTAATTTTTTTTAAAAGTGATTAGGAGGAAAGAAGATATGCTGTCGTAATGCCATGTAAGCATTCATGCTAGTGCCACATCAATGATCCACCGCTATAATCAGTCGCAATGATCACGATTGAAATATTTCTAAAGTTTGATGACCGTGATGTTACAAAGTGTTGAATGATTATATTAAAAATATATTTCAGTTGGATGTCCATTTGTCAAGAAAACTTGATCCTACAGTTGTTACATGTCATGAGGTTTTTTGGGCCTTGCACAACTATCGTAATGATTATTAATTTTTTTGCTTGTTGGAAACTATTCCATCTCGGCACATTTTGCTTGGTGGGTCCCAGCCTTGTCCTTGACCTTTCAAATGTCCCTCATTATAATCTCTCTTTACTCTTTAGACAAATGGCCAACTACACTGCCTTCTTTGATGGAGTCTTCATTCTCAACACCATATTTTGGGCTTATCATCGAATCAGGCATCCCTCTCCACATCATTTATCAAAATCGTAGATTACGATAATCTTCTTCCTGATTATATGCATTCCACCCATTTTGAAAAATATCATAACATCGAAAACAAGCAGTCGATAAGATTAAATATACATTATAAATTGTGCACGCGTTGTCTCTCACTAATCCTAATCTATCTCGCATTTGGTTGTATTCCACAGATTATCTACTTAATCCAATAGATATTCTGCAACCAAACAACGCCTTAGAATTAGTGTATGATAATGTTCTAATTGGATGAACCTGATATGGTATGCACCATCATCAATACCTGTTGCAATTGCAGGAATTCATTTTGCTTCTATGATTGTGCTAGTACATGGTGTAGTAGTGAACCTAGAAGGCCACCTTGAAGTTTGCCCATGTAATGTTCCTTTGGTTAATGAACTTGGGAGCTTGCATGGTCATCCAACAATTCATAATTATCTCCATGAGCAGGTGGTGGTTTGCATACATGATCTTACAACACTTTGAGCACTGCATGAGTAAGAATGTGTGCTCCATGAAATCGATTCACCTCTTTTCCTTGTAAAAATTGTTTGTGCTGTTGTACTATGCTAGTTCTAGCTTAAAAAATCCTGAATGTATCCCTTGAAAGGACATTTGTTGTTCCTGATCCTGGTAGGGCTATTGTTGGACAATTGCCATGGTGTTGAGTTGTGATGATATGGTTTGCTATCTCCATCCTAGCTGCCCCATCCTAAGTCCGCTTTGCTTTGGTGAATCTCCTAGTGTTATGTCCAATGACCTTGACCATGGCCACGCCAAGCTAATGCACATGAGGCTTTTTGTGCTCCTTTGGGCCCTTGGTTCCCCTATCATTTCTTTTGGTGGGACTCTAATTCCACAACCTTGCCCTGTAGATGCACATATGTGAGTCATCTACATTTTTCATATAGAACAACGTATGCAACAAACTCTATAGATGAAGATTAAATAACTTCACATGTATCTTATGATGGACAATATAGACATATAAACTTTTGTGGCACCTTGCATATGAACCTTTGCACTACACTACTATGAGACGTCAATAGTGTTTAACTTCAAGTCGATAACAGAATGTAACGCCCAAAAAGATCAAACATTGCATTGTGGAAAAGTCCATCCTCAAAGGCACTACTACATTATAGATTGGCCAACATATTAACCTTGACCAATTAAATACAATAACACAGTGGAGACAAAGAACATAATACAAAAGAAAACAATAACATTAAGAATATAAGATAAACAAGACAAGTTTCATTATTCAACAATAGCAATGCTAAATTCTTATGAGAACTCATTATTCATAAAAAGGAAAAAAAATGTAAAAAGGTAAGACATGATAACTATATAGGTTCCCAATGGATGTGCAAATTAGCTTCTTGCTATACACCATCAGTCCAAGAGCCATGAAGTCAAAATGTGCACTAAATAACAACAACAACAACAACAACGAGTTGAACTTTATATTAGAGCAAAGAAACATATAATCAAAATAGAATAATAATACTATGAGATACACTTAATGTTCTACGAAAATCTATGCAGGGCATTCTCTTGTAGGCTATCGAATGGAGGCGATATTATATAACCAATTATTCAATGAGATACATCTATGTTCAATATCATTCAATGGTTCTTGGTATGATGGTTGATGCCAGGAAATCAAACTTTTTTTGATAGAGACCCACTAGTGTGACTAATCCGATGTTCGGAAGGGAAGCAAGTAAGAGGATAAACCCTGACTAATGTGGTGACTCTGAGGATCGAATCTGGAGCTACTAGCATCTAGCGATCTCATGACACAACTCTGCTGTCCAGTTGTGCCAACCACTCTTGGTTACCAAGAAATCAAACTTTGATCCTACGATTAGCATCACTACAATGAGGTGTGTGTCAAATACTTTTGTGAATAACTAGTGCTTGTAATTACTATGGTAAGTGGAGTGTCAACATAAGGTGTCTTTCAAGTGCTTGTCAACTTCATGATTGAATGGTGGGAAGCAAATCGTACAAGTGAGGCCTTGCCCATAACAATGCCAAATGATTACTCTTGTCAATCAGTAAGTCACCCAAGTATTGGTTTTGGCTAGTTCAAATCTTTGATCATATAGATCATCAATGGATCATGTTAGAGTGAAAGGGAACTCCAAACATTTTTGTTTAGGGTCCAAACATTTTTGCTTTTCACTTCTTAAATATATTATCTATCTTCAATTCATGACAATAGTCATGTAGAAGTACAATGCACTTAAATTTAGTAATGCAACCATATATGCAATAATGGATAATAACTATTGTATCATAACAGGTATATCCAGGAGATCATATTGCTCAATTCAGAATAAAAGAAAAAAAGTTGGAAAATAATTAGGATCAAGCATGGACCACCCACTTATATTGATAAAATGGGGGCACTAATACTGCATGGACTATAGTAAGTTGATTGACCTATTATACATGCTATTGTCCATCAAAATCGCATTTATATGATATGTCCCGAATATTCTATGCAGTATATTGCAGCATATACATATGCAGTATACTCATTTTTCCCTTGATAAAAATATGTAAAGTTTAAATAACTTTTTTCAAATATTTTCAGCAAATTTTCTTCACAACAATTATAGTGATTATACTTACTAATACTTATCAATAACCAGATGTTATGGTCAATTTAGAAGATGATAATATATTTTGTAATGTTTGAAATTACTGTTAAATTAAAAGCGAATGCATCAAACGGCCTCAAGTGTTTGTTTAATTGGATGTTCATCAGGAGAAAGGCAATCAAGGGCAATGGAAAATGCTAGATCGACAACTACATAATTTCAGTTTGACATACACTACAAGAAAACTCATTAATAGTGATGCATTATTTGTGACAAAAGTGAATTGCCACTCTTTGTGACAATTTTTTTGTGATAATTTTTGTGGCGAAGAATAATAAAAAATAGATTTAAATACTAATAAAATAATATTTTATATTAAATAATTATTTGCGATGAATGGTTTGTCACAAATTTGCAACGAATAATTATTAGAGATATAATATAATGTCCGTCACTAATAATACTGATGTATGCTCTCTTGGTCACTAACTCAATAATATTAGTGACAATTGTTTCATTCATCTCTAATATTACAGACAAATATTTTATTCGTCACTAATATTAAAGATGACAGATGAACCATTTGTCTCTATTATTAGTGACAAATTATTTTTGTCACAAAGTTGACAATTAGAATTTAATTGAATATTCAAAAAATATAATTTCATTTCATAATTATTAAAATGTTACAGCAAAGTAGGTTAATATTCCAATTACAATGAAGTAAAATTATTATTGATTTCATAATAGAGAAATAATATAGATCACTAAATTATTTTCATGTGAGAAATTATTTAAGAAAACTAAATTAAAAAATTATATTAAAGTAAATAAAATTGGTAATAGGATAAAGTGTTTTCCATAGGTTGGGCCAACCATCTAAACCAAGTTTATATGGATAACACAAATTCATGCTTTCTCTCATCTTTCTTCCCTTTGATCCCTTTTTTTCTCTCTAGTAACAGAGACCCTTCTGTCTTTTGCTGCTTTCCAGTGATCGAATGAACAATGTGAAGGATCCAGAGGTAAAACCTCTCTCTCTCTCTCACCCTTGTCAATTGCTCTGCAGTTGTAACCCTTACCAAATTAATGTAAAAAATGAAAAAGAAATTAATTCCAATGAAAAGAATGCATTATCTACCCTTGACTCCAAGGCTTATGAGGTTGCACTCCTCTATGACCTCGGCCACACAAATGAGTTGGCATGCAGAACACAATACAAAAGATGGAATTATGTCTCATCCATCTGATGGTGAAGCGTGCAAGCATTTTAGTAGAATATTTTCTGAATTTGCCGCTGACCCCAGAACATTAGACTCGGTTGTGTGCTGATGGTTTCAATCCACTACAAGCCAATCAACTTCTCCTTATTTGTGTTGGCCTGTGATAGTTACTTCATATAATTTGCCTCCAGAATTATGCATGACTACTCCATACATGTTCTTGACTTACATTATTCCTGGACCTCATAACCCAAGGAGCAAAATTGATGTTTATTTGCAGCCACTAGTCGATGAATTAAAAATATTATGGGCTGGTATTTTGACTTATGATGTGTCTAGAAAGTAAAATTTTGTTATGAAGGCTGCATTAATATGAACAATAGATGACTTTCCTGCTTATGGAATGCTATCTGGATGGATGACTGCAGAAAAATTAATATGTCCATATTGTACGAATGAATCAAAAGCATTCACTTTGAAGCATGGGGGGAAGAATTGTTGGTTTGATTGTCATCGTCAATTTTTGCCTATTGATCACATGCTTAGAAGAAACAGAAATGCCTTTAAGAAGAAAATGATCGTGAAAGATTTGCCTCCACAAAGATTGACTGGTAATGAGTTATTTGAAGTTGTTAGGGGATTCAGTAAAGTTACTGAAATGCAAGAGAACAAACAACCTGGGTATGATATTTATTATAATTGGACTAAACAAAGTATACATTGGGAGTTGCCATATTGGAAAGATAATCTCATACGGCATAATTTAGATGTCATGCACATTGAAAAAAATATTTTTGATAATATATTTAATATTGTTATGGATGTTAAGGACAAAACAAAAGACAATATTAAGGCGAGGATGGATTTAAAAGAATATTGCCAAAGACAAGAATTGTAGCTTATTAATTTGCCAAATGGTAGAGTGATCAAACCTAAGGCAAATTATACTTTTACAAAGGAATAAAAGAAAATGGTCCATCAATGTATCCATGATTTAAAAATGCCAGATGGCTATGCATCAAATTTGGCTAGATCAGTGGATATGAATCAATTACGCTTACTTGGAATGAAAAGTCATGATTGTCATGTCAAAATATACTTCTTGTTGCTTTTGCTTTGTTGCCAGACCAAATATGGAAACCCTTAGTTGAATTGAGTCAATTTTTTAAGGACCTGTGTTCAACATTTTTGACAATAGAGAATGTGATGATAATGGAAACAAATATACCAGTGATTTTGTGTAAATTAGAAAGGATATTTCCACTATACTTTTTTTATTCTATGGAGCACTTGCCTATCTATTTATCTTATGAAGCAAGAGTTCGTGGCCCAGTTTAATATAGATGGATATATCCTTTTGAAAGATACTTGAATAAGATAAAGAAAACAATTAAAAATAAGGCTCGAGTTGAAGGTTCAATTTGTGAAGCTTATTTGACTCAAGAGATATCTCACTTTTGTTCATATTACTTTGAGCCGCATGTCTAGTCAATGAGAACTAGGGTTGGAAGAAATGATGATGGATATGAAAATATGCCAACAAAAACAACACTGCCAGTATTTAATCAACGTGGTCGTCCTCATGGAAAATCAAAGCAATGATGGTTAAATGACGAAGAGCTAACATCAACTGCATTGCACGTTTTGCTAAATTGTGTAGAAGTTCAGCCATTCCTTAAGTAAGCTTCGGTCAGTTTTTCCAATCCTTTTTAAAATATTATAAAATAATATAATCATATTTCTATCAAATGTTTCAGCATTTTTTTTCCAATGTTTCAATATCTCCGAGGAAAATTCATGCGGAAGAATTCAAGCAGATTTCGTAGATTGGTTCAAAAGTTATGTGAGTATATTTCATTAATTTCTCACTGAGATATTTAGTTGAACTGAAGATATTAACACATTTATTTTTTTTAGGTTCACTATCCACCCAATATGGTGAACAATTCTTACTTGCATGATCTAGTGTGGGGGCCTAGAAGACTAGTCTTGATCAAAATATTTTGTAAATGGATATAGATTTCACATGGCAAGAAGACAATTAATAGTGGTGTATATGTCAAAGATTCATCTAATGGCGAAGGAGAAAATGATTATTGTGGGATACTAAAAGATGTGATTGAATTATAATATGCTGGGAAACCAGGAAATAAAGTTACTCTTTTTGAATGTGAATGATTTTATCCTAAGATTAGTCGAGGTACAAGAGTCCATAAAGATTTAAAAATAGTAGAGATAAGACACAACAGACGATATGAGAAGTATGATCCATTCATTTTAGCTTCCACAGCGAAATAAGTTTATTATGTTTCATATCCCGACAAAATAAAGGATAAGATCCATTGGTGGGTAGCAATAAAAACAAAGACTAGAAATCGAATTGAAGTCGAAGGTGGTTTGGACATCGCTTTTCAAAATGATGGGACATCTTTTGTGAATCCCATTGTTGATGTGGACCTTATTGAAGATTTACGTGACAACAATGAGATTTTTGAGGATGTTGAAGATGTAGGTACAAACATGCATCGAGAATTTGATGACAAGGACATTATGAATGATGATGACGATGATGACTTTTTTAGTTCGATTAATGAATATGAATCAAATAGTGATGAAGATGAATCACAATCACATTGTTAACTTAGAGAACATTTTCCATACTCAAAATTGAGGTACTAGTAGACGCAAATACAAAGGTAATATTGTTGAATTAATTTGTTCTGTTAATGAATTCTCTTCCGCTTTGTGTTCTGTTAATATGCATTATGTTCTACATTTTGTTCTGTTAATATGCATTCTGTTAGTGTTTGTCACTTTTATTTTGTTAATATGCATATTAACAGAATAACATCACACTCATTAATATGCATGAGTAACATCACACTCATTAATATGGCCACATATATAGAATCAATTATATATGCATATTATTTTGTTCTGTTAATAAAGTGGATGCTTAATATACATTCTATTTAGTGGTTAATGATATACAATCATATTCTAATAATATCTTTAATCTACAATGTTCTATGTTTTTACATTGTGCAAATGGCAGAAACATCACACTCATGCCATAAACTAAATGACAAGGAGAAGGGATCTCAGCGATGATTTTTGGAGTCAACCGTCGCAATCATCTCCTCCAAATCAACTGCCATCAAGTGGCAAAAATTTGTTGCTATCTTCTCCTTCGAAGATAGCTACGATGTCAGTTTGCACCAGCTACCTCTGATTCAATTAATGCTCCAAGTTCAACATATCACAACATCCCCGAAGAAATCACAAATGCACCAAATAAAAAAATTTGTCGAACCAGATGGTGAATTTGGGCAAGTAAAATTATTTAGTCATTAGTTTTAGGTGTATACTAAAATTTGTTAACTAACATTTTTATTTTTTTAAAAAATATATTATATATTTTTACCATCCAAACTTGCTGTCAGCAATAACAAAAATTATTCGCTCAAGATATGTTCAACCTTGGGCTTCTTCTTGGTGTGAAATTCCCCAAGATACAAAATAAATGATGTTTAAAGAATTTCAGGTATATATCATTTATTAAATATTGTTAAAGGTTTTTTAAGATAAGAAAATTTTCATAATTGTTGCTAAAGATATTTTAAATCTCTGCTCAAATTTATGGTGTCTGAAATAGTTTTTGCTCAAACTGTTGCTTTTAGATACTTGCTTATTTGAATAAGTGATTGGTTTATGTATACATGGTTATGTCTGGTTGCCTCAACATCATTCTCACATGCAAAAAGCATTTAATTCTCGCTGTTCAAATCAATTGTCGTCAATGTTGGCCAAAGTACGCCAGAAACAACAGAAGCCTTTATGGATTGGAGATGTTGTTTGGAAAGATTTACGCAAACACTGGTCTACTCTTTCCTATCAAGAGAAGTGTCAAATAGCTAAGCAAAATCGAGCTTCTGACACTGCTTCGTGTATGCACACAAATGGTTCAATTTCCACCGGCACCCATGCACAAAAAATGGTAAATTTATCCAAGCATTCTTAGTTTTCTTTTGTTATTTTGTTATCAATATTTTTTCATTATTGCAGGAAAAGGAATTAGGCAAAATTCCTGAAAAAGATGAGGTTTTTATACTTCTTCATAAAATAAAATGAAATGATGGAAGTATATATTGGATTAATGAAAAAGCCAAACAAACATATGTAAGTGCCTTTTATACTATCAAAAAATAATATGGATTATAATAGCTAACTAATTTTTCACTTTTGTTAGGTAGAATATAAGGCATAAATGAAGATGGAACTCCCATTCCCTTTGATACAACGAAACTTTGGATTGAAATGGTTGGTGGAATGAAGAATAGCCATATTTATGGTCTTGGTTTTAGAGCATCTCGGGGTTTGGCATAATCTAAAGTAGCAACATATCAAGAGTCAGAAAATGTTATGAATGAGATGAGAGAGCAGTTGCGTGGTGAACTAAGGTCTGAATTAGTAGAGGAATTTGAAGAATGACTTCAAAAAGAAAGAAGAGATATGATATTCAAAAAGAAAGGGAAGACATGAGACGCTACATCCAAAGACAACAACGCCAACAAGAAAGAAGAATGATGACTATGATGATGAAGCATTTCGAATCCTTCTCCAATCAAGTACTAAATGATCAAGATGTTGAAGATTATGAAGATGATGTGGATGATTAGATGGGATGATGATATTATGAACATTGGGAAGGTAAATGATTTGAATTATGTTTCTTCGTATTTATGAAATTTTCAATTTTCAAATTGATTGAGGTTGCTGATATGAATTTGATAGTTGAAATTTAAACATTATGGTATAATTAGTTGTTTCCTTTACCAACTTTAAAATGCTTGGAAATTATTGATAAAATTGATTTTAATTGAAAGCTAACAACGTGTCAATTTTTTGTGAGAATAATAATGGCAGATTCAAAGCTAACAATCTTCTCAAGAAAGGGAGCAATTCTACATATCTTCTTACACCACCTTTCTTCACTCAATTTTCCTAAAGTGGGCAGCAATAGAGGTATGAAATGTAAATTCATTTTTTTATACTTTTATTTAAAAAAATGTGTCACTCTTAATTGTCTCATAAATTTACTTTTTTTTTGTGAAGGCATAATATCCATCTCCCATTTTATGCCTATTTGTTTTCTATTGCTGGAATTAGTTGACATACATTATCTTTAGTTTTGTTATACTATAAAAAGTGTTGATACTGTAGAAGTGAGACAATTTGGAAAACTGAGACAATTATCATACATACCATTGGATGGTGAACCAATTTATTTTCTTATATTTGATATATTGCATCGCTATTGTTACTCTTTAAACTCTTAGTGTTGCTATTGTTTTCTTATATATGTTTTTCTTATATTTAATGGTAAATGTGTATGATACTATTAATTATTTAAATTTTTGACAATTAAATTTATAATACTTTTATTGTGAATGTTATTTAATTATGAAAATGGGTCATTTAGCATAAAATAGTGATAAAATCATTCATCATTTTAGTGACAAATTATCTATCACTAATTAGTGATAACTATACATTCGTCTCTAATTAGTGATAAAATTTTGTTGTCATAAATTAGTGACAAATAGAATTATCTATCACTAATTAGCGATAAATATACATTCATCTCTAATTAGTGATAAGGATTTTTTGTCACTAATTAGTGAATCACTAATTAGTGATGAATACACATATTTGTCACTACTTTGTGACAAATTTTATTAGCGTTTCTAAAAATTTGTGACTTATTTTGTGACGTCTAATTCGTCGCTAAAAATTAGCGACAACCTTTTTTTGTCTCAAAACATTTGCAACCAAGCTTTTTGTGGCAATATTCATATGTCACAAATATTGATTTTGTGACAATTTTTTCTTTATTTGTGACGGATATGTTCGTTGCAAAATTATATTTTTCTAGTAGTGATAAGTAGTGATGATCATAACTGATATTAGTGGATACAAAGAAAAACTAATGTGTTACAGTTTGGTATTCTGACTACAAAGGGTTGTGTAAGGCTGAACTTTGAAAAGGGTGCAAAACATATTGTGTAGACGAGTGGAATTGAATTGGGAATCCTTAGCAAAAGAGACATATTTCTTTCAAAACAACCAGCACACAGTTGAGAAAATTGCTATCTTTATACCCTACTAATGAAATGACATCCATCGTTAGGTCACTAGATAATTTTATGTATATCCTAATGCTTCCATTACCACCGAAAACACCATACATTCGACATGCAACAAAATTCAGCAGGGTGATTGATAATCTCTTCATCTCCTTGAACTTGAAGCATCCATTGTCATGTCCAGAGTATGACCGTGGTGTCAGAAGCCCAGGGGTTGCACACTTGCACTTCCAACAGTAAGCCGTCGTAGTGCAGGGCTGACACTTTTATTTGCATGGTACCCATTTGACTTTCTGTTGAGACTGTTGCTCCATTTGTGACTTGATTTGAAACCGTGCTTGTTTTCTCTCCCCTCAATCAGCAGAGCTTGTAGCTTCTTATGATCCTATGACAGGGAACATGCATGGAAATTGCTAGTTTATTTGGAATCAGTGGAATATTCAGAAGACACCAAGCAAGCAAAGGTTACCCGATAATTTGTTTGCTCTTCCTCTTTCTGTTGTCCAGTTAGTTTATATTCCTCCAGGATAGATACCAGACGCACCTGCATTGGAAATTAATTATTCTATACAGCAATGAGGCATAAAGGAAAAGATGCACACTAGTTTATGGATGATGAAGAAAAGAGTCTCTCACTTACTCCATCATAAAGAAAAGGTTTGTTCATCTCATTCTCCCAGTCAAAAGTTCTGGTTATAAGGTTGTCAATGATAGCTGAAAAGCCCTTATACATTTAAGTCATCGATTAGTTAACTGAAATCAGCAATGGATGTACAAGAATACCTGGAATTTTTCTGACAAGAACTCGTGCTTTCTCTGCACGTCTCAGGTTGAAATGGGCACCCCTTCCAGCACTATACTTGTTACTGTCCTGCACCATATCACGTAAAGTGCAAAATTTAGCTTCAGAGCCAATACGGTTCTGAGAGTTCAGATTTTTGGGAAGTAACGTTACACAACTTTGACCAAACAGGGCTCTAGCTTTTGATAGACTTGGTGGACTGATACTACTTAATGGGTTACTGATAAGTGTCTCTGTATTTATTACTGACAGGAGTGTGGTAGATTGAGGCAAATAAGCTTACCATGCTGTACTCTTCAAGCCAATTTTCTTCATCACATGCAGCATGCCATTTGCTTATCCTTTCCATAATCTCTTTCCTACTTGTAGATTCTTCATTTGCTTTTATTATTTGTGCCTCAATGTCAGCTAAAAGTTCTATAGGATCTACCAGACCTGAATATTTGACATGTCAGGTAACTACAAAATGAAAGAAGACTTTCCGAGGGGACAAGAAAGGATACAGAATTACAAGAATCAGAAGCATACCGGAATCTATCAATGCAGTAACTTTGTCTTCTGCTGTGGTCGTATCAGGTTCAATATGCGCTTTTCTACATACCTCTTCCAATTCTGACCTTCTTTCGAGAACAAGTTCTTTCATTCTACCAGCTTTTAATTTCATGAGCCTCTGGACTTCTGCTTCCGTCTGCAATGGGATGGATATTTTTAACAACTTAGTTTTATAGGTAATTACTAAATTAGATATGAATTATGCTACCATCAGTTGGGCCAAACCTGCTCAATTGTTTCATTCGAAAGAAGACCACTTAGTGTAATATCCTCTTCTGATTGTTCTAGTAATGCCAATTTGGAGAATTGTTTCCTCTCTTCTTCAGATGAATCCATTAGCTTCCATAGTTCAGATAACGATTGGATAATTTCTCGAAGCTACAAGGTCAGGATACATATTATAGGTTACATTGAAAAACGATAAACAACATGAAGAAAGCAAGAAATTTTCCCTTATACCTTCTGAATCCGAACTGTCTTTTCAGCTTTTAAACTCTGGATAGATTGAGCAAGACCTTTCAGTGTGGTGTTGCTGATATTTGTCGATTGGCCTGGAATGGACTCATTCAAACTGGGATGCACTTCATCTACAATCTTCCTGAAGTCCATTCCAAGCAGAGAGCATAAAGAATGCACTTCATTTACATGATCCAGAACCTTGTCAACTCGATCAGACTTGAATGATAAACAGATGATATCAAAGTTAGCGAAATCCACATTGATCCATATATATTGTGCTGACACCACCAGATGAATAAGAAAGGAAAACATGACTTTACTGAAGAATGACACCATACTTTAGCTAAGTGGTTGTTGGCACATATTTTTGGTACGCCATGACATAAACTGGAAAATCTTAGCTTTACTTTGAGGTAAAAATTCAATAAGTAGTACCTTTTCCATTTGGAGTGAACGAAGCTGGGAATGGAACTCATTGAGCTTCGTTGTAGATAAATCGTGTTCTTCAACAATGACAGGAAGATCTACATTATCAACTTCATGTTCACTCTCTGTCAACTCGGCACTTATTTTCTGAATTTGAGACCTTATATCAGCAAACTCTTTAATTCGTTGCTCCTTCTTTTCTCTCAGATTCTCCAGCACTGGAGTGACCAAAGCATGTTGCTCCTTTAAAGATTCTGGTTTCTTGCCTTTCTGCATTTCAAACAACCATAAAGTAGTAATTCGATGCTTGTTACTCGATCATAAAATTGTAAAGCCAATTGTACCAATAAATCAATATAGGGAGCAAATCTAAACAAGACAGAGAGTAAGCATCAGAAAAAGTGTTTAGAAGAAGTAATGTTGACAAGATATATACTACTATAAATACGGAAATCAAAATTTAAACAAGAAAATCCAAGCAAAAATATGCTGACATGTTACAGTGAATTCCTTGCAGATGCTGGTTACTATCTACACAGAAATACTAAGCCGAAAAGATCCAGGCTCAAACAGAATAAGCCAAATCCATAACCATGTGTAACAATATAAAATGAAATAAGTGCACTAGCATCATGCAAGATCTAAAAGCTCCAAACAATGTTTTACAATAAAGTAGTATAAAACTATCGACCCACCTAGTGGGATAAGACTTTGTTGTTGTTGTTGTAAAGTAGTATAAAACTATCAAAAGGGATGTTGTTTCCACGCTTCAAAACTGTGATCTCTACATCATCAGAAGACCGACTTAAACTTTGCACCAAGGTGCACCTTATAGATAAACGCTCGTTATTCTCTAGTTTGGTATTTAATTTAACTCGCTAGAAACTATCTGAAATTGGTCATTACAAAGTCCTGAGACCTTGGGCCTATGTCCGAAACACCCCTGATTCAGAGTTGCACTTAAACTGCAAATGAAGATGTTTATCTAAGTGGGCATGAGTACTTTTTTATTTCTTGCCAAAGTTTCCATGACATGAATCTGTTTGCAGATTTACCTGTAGCTGAAACTTGTGCTCCCCAAGTGCGGCCACGAAAGCTGCAACCTCTGCTTCTTTTGCTGTCACGCACTGGTGCAGTTGTGCCTTGGCTTTGCTAGCTTCATCGACCTTGCTCTGGTATATCTTCAAGCATTCCCTCTCTATCTCCAACAACATGCGGGCCTTATCTGCTTCGCACTCCCCCATCTCTGTCCATATATTCTGGTCACCTCACAACATAAGAAAATGTGTATGAGCCATGAGATATTTTTAGAAGATGCATATAAAAAATTCACTTCAATTGAAATCAGAAACGTTCTGCTCATAGAAAACACTTTTTAAAATGTGCAATTCGAAGTTTAGTTAAAGTTAATTAACACATGAACAAAGTTCAGATAAGAAATGTAAATCATGAAGGTTGCATTTCTGTTCCACAAAATTTTGTGACCAATAGCCCGACAGGTAAACAATATTAAGGAAAATTTGGTGGAGAATAATAACTATGATTCCTTTTTTCTGAAGAATATTAAAAGGATTGGCTTTATTGAAAACAAATCCCTTAAAAAAAGAAACCAATTATAAGAGAACACTCAGGACATCTGCACATGGCTCGCCAAGTACAACCCATTTCATTGATAAAAGAAAATCCCCAGCACAACACACACAGAGGGAGGGAGGGGGGGGAGAGAGAACTTGAAATTCATTGAGCAGATCACTCCGGCTGGTCTGCATGACTCCAAATTCCCACAATCTTCTTTCTTCTTCTCCTCAAGCAAGGAAAGGTGTTTCTCTGTTTAGGACCTTAAAAAGCTGAACTTGCAGCGGGAAAATATAGCACAGCTAGTCCACGTCAAATTAGAAAAATGGGAATCACTGGAAGTATCCATCGGAACAGAAATGGGGACAGGAGGTGGAAGGTGGCATTTCATGCTTTTCTTAAAGGGTCGTCTTCCTTTTCCTTCATCACTACTCCTTGTTGCCTCCGGGTTTTGCAGTAACAAACTGAGGTTTTGCAGAAAACCAAAATCTTTCCAAGGCATTCTGACTTATTACAGCCTGCTTAGTACTTCATAAGACGGCCAAGTTGCATCAGGTAAAAGAAAAAAAATACTGAAAGTTCAGTATGACACTAGAAAACACAGGTTTAAGAAGAAGAGAAATGAGGTTTGTTTCAAGGGCTCTAAAGTAGTATTACGTCGAAAAAATAAAGGAACAGAAAGGATGGGTGCTACTGTGTGGTTCGAAGGTCTTTGTAAAAGTTGGTGGAGGAGAACCTGTGCTGCAGTATCAGGGAAGCAAGGAGATGGAATCAGAGAAACGAACGAGGGGAAGAGGGAAAGGTCTTTTTTTTTCGTGTGTTTAAATTCAATAACAAGAATATGATACGTGCATTAAGATTTGAATGTTAGAATTATAATAGTGAGCCACGATTGCACTCAAGTGAGCCACCATTATGGCATTACAAAGTACAATCTGTGAAAGGGTTTCATAAGCTATGATTTACTATGCTTTAGGATACCATTATATGATCATGATTTGCTATTGCTTTAAGATACCATTGTATGAATCATATAATCATGATGACTTTCACTTGTTAACACCGTATCCCCTCTATCATTGTGATTGTTAATAATGTCTTGAATCTGAACCCAGTTGGTCCCCTTACATAATCAGGCGCTTCAGCAGAATTCTCCTACGGGGGTCTCGCTGCCCAGTCAGCGAGTCTGTGGGGGGGTCAAGGGGGGATCCCCCTGCGGGGGATTGCAAGGGGGCGGAGCCACATGAGCAAAATTTTTAGGGGCATTCTGTTTGTGATTCGGATTTGATTTATTTTCTTATCACGAGATAGGTGTCCTATTTTCAGGGAATTTATTTAAAGTCCCAGTCCGTATGTAATTTCTATCATCTATTAAAGGGAGTGCCTATATAAACTCCCTAGGGGTCTAGACAGAGACCTATCCTTGTAATCATCGTTATTCCATAACAAAGAGCCGCCGCCATTTTTTTCCTCTTCGCGTTCTTCTGTATTTCGTGCGATCCTTCTCTTCCTCTTTTCGTAACAAACTGGTATCAGAGCCTTAGGGTTTGTCTGCAATTCTCGATCAGCAGGGAGATGGCGTCGCACAACGTGAGCGTGGAGAAGTTCAACGGCAGGAACAGTTTCGGGTTGTGGCAGATCAAGATGCGGACGCTTCTAAAGCAACAAGGAGTCTGGGCGCCGTTCTCAAACGTGTCGAAGAACAAACCGAAGGAGGAAGACTCGAAGGGCAAAGAAAAAGAGACCGACCTCGTAACTTTGGCGGCACAGGAGGAGAACGCGCACTCGATGATTCTATTGTGTCTGGCGGATGATGTGATAATCGAGGTCGCAGATGAAGAAAAGACGGCCGATCTGTGGTTGAGACTCGAGAGTCTGTATATGACGAAGTCTCTCACCAATAAGTTGCTGTTGAAGCAACGTCTCTTCTCTCTCCGCATGCAAGAAGGTACCATTCTGAAGGAACATCTTGATCAGTTAAATTCTTTGTTGATGGAATCCAGAAATATCGATGTTAAGATCGAGGATGAAGATGCTGCCCTAATTCTGTTAGTTTCGCTTCCTCCATCATATGAAAATTTCGTTCGGTCTATGATTATCGGGAAGGAAACTATAAGTCTGGAAGAAGTAAGATCGAGTATCCATACTCGTGAACTTCGGCATAGGGCATCTGAAAATTCTGCAGAGACTCAGGCCGCGGGTTTGATATAGACCGCAGAGAAGGGACAGTCCTCAAATTCAAAAAAATCCAAATTCAAGAAGAAGAAAATCACTGCGAAAGACATCTGTAATTACTGCAAGGAACCAGGTCATTGGAAGAAAGACTGTCCGAAGAAGAAGAAGGCCCCCATCGCTGCGGTGGTACATGAAACAGGGAATTCCGAAGATGATTTGGTTCTGGCTGCTTCTGATCAAGGATGTCTGGAGGGTAGTTGGGTTCTGGATTCGGGGTGTTCCTATCACATGACTCCGAATAAAGATTGGTTCTCATCTTATCAAAAGACTGACGGTGGAAATGTCATCATGGGAAATAATGCGTCATGTTAGATAGTTGGGATCGGTTCTGTGCAGATCAGGACTCATGACAATCTTGTGAGGACGCTGATAGATGTCCGTCATGTTCCGCAACTGAAGAAGAATTTGATATCACTTGGAGTCATCGACTCTAAAGGGTGTCAGATCAATGCTGCTGGAGGCATCCTCACGGTCATGAAAGGTGATGCTACAGTTCTGAAGAGAGTCAGACAGAAATCCTTGTATGTATTACAAGGCAAGACAGTCTCTAGCGTTGCTGCAGTGGCTAGTTCATCCGAATCAGATAGGTCCAGGCTGTGGCACATGCGGCTTGAACATATGAGTCAGAACTGGATGAATATCCTCAGCAAACGAGGTCTTCTAGGAGAGAAGAAGATATCTGAAATCAACTTCTGCAAGCACTGCATATTCGACAAACAGCGAATGTCTCAGTTTGGCAAGGCAGTGCATATGACGAAGGCGACACTTGACTACATCCACGCCGATTGTTGGGGTCCCTCTTGTGTTCCATCATTAGGATGTGCGAGGTACTTCCTATCTGTGATTGATGACTAGTCGATGATGACTTGGGTATTCATGATGAAATACAAGAGTGAGTCCTTCAAGGCCTTCAAGCAGTGGAAGGTTCTGGTGAAAAATCAGACGTCGAAGAAAGTGAAGCGTCTTCGCACTGATAATGGTTTGAAATTCTATTCTGCTAAATTCGACCAGTTCTGCAAAGATGAAGACATTGCCAGACATCGCACAGTCAGGGATACTCCACAGCAGAATGGAGTTGCAGAACAAATGAACAGGACACTTTTGGAGAGGGCAAGGTGCATGCTCACTAACGCTGGTCTGAATAGGACATTCTGGGCTGAAATTATTAACACAACTTGCTACTTGGTGAATCGAAGTCCGGCGACTGCGATTGATCTCAAGACTTCAACTAAGGTATGATCAAGAAATCCTACTGATTATATTTATCTGAAAGTTTTTTATTGTCCAGCATACTATCACGTCAGTGAGGAGAAATTGGAGCCAAGGACCAAAGAAGGGGTGTTCATGGGATATGGTGTAGGAGTGAAGGGCTACAGAATCTGATCTCTTTCAGAACACAAAGTCATCCACAACAGAAGCGTGACCTTTGATGAAGCATCAATGCTTCAGTTGAAGGTGGAGGTTGAAGAGAGTGTCAGTAAACAGGTGGAGGTTGAAATCACTCCAACTGAGGATGATGCTGAAGGATCACATCAAGAAGCAGAACCAGAAGGTGAAAAATCTAATGAACAACCTGAAGAGGAGTCAATTGCTGCTAGATGACCTCACAAAGAAGTGAGTCCTCCTAAGCGATATAGTTTCGAGGATATGGTTGCTTATGCACTACAGGTAGCTGAAGAGGTGGAGTCCCTGGAGCCGTCCTCTTATAGGGATGCCATCACATGTGCCGAATCTGGACAGTTGATCGCTGCTATGGGTGAGGAGATGGAATCTCTTCACAAGAATAAGACGTGAGAGCTGGTCAAGTTACCTAAAAACAAGAATGTTGTTGGCTGTAAATGGATCTTCAAGAAGAAAGCAGAAATTTCAGGAGTTGAAGACACGAGATACAAATCACGGCTGATTGCTAAAGGTTATAGTCAGAAAGAAGGTGTGGACTACAATGAGATATTCTCACCTGTTGTCAGATATATTTCTATCAGGGTGCTACTTGCTCTTGTAGCACATCAGAATCTAGAGCTCGAGCAACTAGATGTGAAGACTGCTTTCCTCCATGGAGAACTTGAAGAAGATATTCTTATGAGCCAACCAGAGGAATTCTCCATTCCAGGAAAGGAGAATCAAGTTTGCAGTATGAAGAAATCTCTGTATGACTTGAAGCAGTCTCCCAGACAATGGTACAAGAGGTTCGACAACTTCACGATCAGTAAGGGATTCAATCGAAGTCTCTATGATTGCTATGTATATCACAAGAAGGTGAAGGACGGCTCCACCATCTATCTGCTCTTATATGTTGATGATATGCTTATTGCTGTCAGAAACATGACAGACATTCAGAATCTGAAGAAGCTCCTCAGTGCAGAATTCGACATGAAGGATCTTGGTGCAGCACAAAAGATTCTGGGGATGAAAATTCTAAGGGATCGCGCACATGGTAAACTCTTCTTATCTCAGAAAAGTTATATTGAGAACATTTTATCCAGGTTTGAAATGTCTGGAGCTAAGCCTTTGAATATTCCATCAGCTGCAAATGTTCATCTTTCTGTTGCCTTCGCACCAAAGTCAGAAGCAGAAAAGGAGTACATGTCTCGGGTTCCATATGCTAGTGCAGTTGGAAGTCTAATGTATGCCATGATTTGCACAAGACCAGACATTGCTCATGCAGTCAGTGTTGTCAGCAGGTTCATGAGCGATCCAGGAAAGAAGCACTGGCAAGCAGTGAAGCAAATTTTTCGGTATCTGAGAGGAACATCTGATATTTGCCTCATCTACAGAAGTGATAAAGAGTGTTTGGTTGAAGGGTACTCAGATTCAGATTATGCTGGAGATGTTGATGGAAGACGATATATGGCATGCTATGTCTTCACTTTGGACAGTTCAGTTATTAGTTGGAAGGCTACACTTTAGCCATCAGTTACATTGTCCACCACAGAGACTGAATACATGGCACTGACAGAAGCTGCCAAGGAAGACATCTGGTTAAAAGGCAAGTTGGAGATCTCGGATTACATTAGGAGCAGACTATAGTGCACTGTGATAGTCTGAGTGCAATATGTTTAACCAAGAATCAAGTACATCATGAAAGAACCAAACACATTGATGTCAGATATCACTTCATCCGCACTGAAAAGAGGATCAAGGTGAAGAAGATTGACATTGAAAATAATCCATCTGATATGTTCACCAAATCTATTCATCATGACAAGTTCCAGCATTGCTTGGACTTGCTTAACATCAATACTTGGTAATAGTCCCGAAGTGGGGCTGGAGGCGGCGTGGCATAGTTTTGTGTTCTCTGAAGATGATTCAAGTTAAGGTGGAGATTTGTTAATAATGCCTTGAATATGAACCCAGTTGGTCCCCCTACATAGTCAGGCGCTTCAATAAAATTTTCCTACGAGGGTCTCGCTGCCCGGTCAGCGAGCCTGTGGGGGGATCCCTCCTGCGGGGGTTGCAAGGGGGCGGAGCCTCCTGAGCAAAATTTTTAGGGGCATTCTGTTTGTGATTCGGATTTGATTTATTTTCTTATCACGAGATAGGTGTCATATTTTCAGGGGATTTATTTAGAGTCTCAGTCCGTATGTAATTCCTATCATCTGTTAAAGGGAGTGCCTATATAAACTCTCTAGGGGTCTAAACAGAGACTCATCTTTGTAATCGTCGTTATTTCATAATAAAGAGCCGTCGTCATTTTTTTTCTCTTCACGTTCTTCTGTGTTTCGTGCGACCACTCTCTCCCTCTTTTCGTAACAGTGATGCTTACTAATTTAGCATGCATGTTTGATGTTTCACTTAATTTTTATTATTTAGTGGACGTCAAAGCTAATGGAAGGTTCAATCTTCCATGCAATTTCCAATGTTGTGTAACAATCCAGCATAATATAAAGGATGGTGATGTAGAGCAATATTTTCAGAATCGGACCGACGATCGGATCGGACTTTCTACTGGGTCGCGGTTGGATCGATCCGATCGGGTTCGACCGAACTGAACCGGATTTTATTAAAATAATATTATTTATAAATATATAATATAAATTATATGATATAGTATATAAATATTATACTAATAACCTATTAATAATGTTAAAAATTAATATAACATATTTTTTATTTATTAAATTTTTTAATAATGATTAACATATAAATATAAATAGATCATTATTAATTTAATATTTACTATTTATTGATCATAGATGTTATATTAATATATTTCATCTTAAATTATTGTTATTTATCTTTTTCTTTAACGCTTTCTTTTTTATTTCCTTTATTTATGTCCTTTATAATTTTCTATTTTAATGTTATTCAATTTTAAATACTTACCTTTTTTATTTCAATTTCTATTTAATTTTAGACATGTCATATTCCCTCCTTTTCTTATATTTCTTTCCTTATTCTTTTTTTAACTTTCCTTTTTTTATTATTATTTAATTTTATTCTTCAAAATCTGCATTGAACCGATTCAACCGGCCCGATTCAACCGATCGGTTTAACCGGTTTTTCGCAGTTCAATGGTAAAAATGATTTTAACATCAAATCGAACCAGATTTCGATCGGTTCGCGATTGAACCGACTGGTCCGGTTCAATTTTGATAACATTGATGTAGAAAGTCGACTCGTAGTGCCATATAACACTCGCACGTTTTAAGTCTCATGTCATTCCTTTACCTTTGAGTTGTATTTCTTTAGTGTGAATTTATTAGATGTTATGTAATAATCATGATTTATGATATTTCATAAGATTTTTGTACTTCTATTAATATCGTGTTCTCTTCATTGTCATTTTATAATTATTTTTCTTTCACATTTGTACCATTTTTTTTGCTGATGAAAGTTCATATTTGATGTTTTTTATTGTTAGATTATAATCGTTTTCCTTCCATATTTTAACTTTCTCTTTTGACTAATCAAGTTCACTTTTTTTTTTCAAGTTCACTTATTGGTGACATTTTTCGATCAATATATTGCTTATGTAAGTATGTTCCTGTCCTGTCACGGGGTGAGATCCAATTTAAGGAAGCGTTTATTATATTATCTTTCGATATTATTTAGCAATACACATTATTTGATATAAAAATTATTTATTATTAAATTATCAAAAATATGCATTATCTATAATCTCTTCGATAATTGGAATGATAATGCTTACTTATAATAAAATATTTCTATGTAACGGCAAAATTTTACTAAAATACATTTTATCATTAATGTCAAGTTAAAATTTATTTAATATGACTACAAACTCAAACAAAAATTAGTAAATTAATAAATTGAATAAATATAGTTATAAATATTTTATATATTTTTTAAATTAAAATAATGATAATAAATATATATAACATTCAAAATAATAAATAATAATAATATGCAATTCGTGTGAATAACAATAATAAAGTAATAATTTAAATAAATTAATATTAATAATTATGATAATGGCACTGATAATTTGTGTTGTTGTTATATATATTTTTATATTATTTTACATTTTATTTGTCTAAAATTAAAAAGGACAAAAATAAAAAGAGGATATCGTATTTTAGTGGCAATATGAATGAACACCGAACTTTTACTTCACAAGCAATTTACATTGTCATACAATTCATATTACATACAAATTAAAATAAAGAAAATAAGTGCAGTGATCGACACTGGGGTGGAGTGATAAGCGATTCCTTTTCGCTTAAGAAAGGTCTCGATCTCAAATCCACGTGAATGTGGAAAATTCTTATTGAGAATCTCACCTGTCATTATTAGGTACGCGACGTGGGATGACCTAATCACATTAATTAGAATGGTGGATCGACCTTCAACATGTAGATAGTGCACTTTTTAGCGCCACACAAATTAGGTCCGTGGTCCAAATAATTTAACTAATTTAAAAAGAGGGAAACGCCCCTTAAAAATTTCTACCTCATATCACATTTAGTTGTAACAGAGCATCAATAATTTTAATTAATTTTTTTGACAATATGAATTATCATCCGGGTAATACACATACAAGTGTCTTTCTATATCATGAGTTTGAGTGCAAGCATTTCGACAACCACTAAATTGATCTTTCAATTTTTATAAGAAAATAATTCCATTCAACTTTATAATCTGGAACTTTTAAAATCATATAAGAACAAATGATGATTTAATTTCATCGTATTTTATCCATTCTAACTTTTATAGTTTTGTTTTATTAAAACTCCAAATTATTTTTGGGTTTGTTGTAGTATTTTTTTCATTAATTTTAATATATAATTATGAGTTATATTACTATTAATTATAAAAAACTAATGTAATGCCATCAATAATTTAGGGGCCATTTGGTTAAAGAATTTCTTAATCAGAATAAAATAATTTATTCTAAAGGATATCATATTATAATTATATTCCTATTCTGCATCCTGTTTGGTTGAAAGAAAAATATTTAATATTTTTATAATAAAAATATTTTACTATAAATAGTTTACATTTATTATTATAATAATGATACAAATTAGAACCTAATATTTTTTAGTCAAATAATGAAAAATAAAAAACGATGGAAAAAATGAAAAAGAAAGAGAATATCTCTATTCTATCGTTTCAATAGAATAAAAATATTCGTTATTTGTGAAGAAAAATGATGGTTTCATGTTCTCATAGGCGGTTTCATCGAAATCAAAGTTTGACCGATTTAACCTTATTTCACGTCGTGTTTGGTCATATTCTTGAGAATATCGAGATATTTTATCCTTTATTCTTGAACCAAACGGCCCCTAGAAGTTCAATGCATCAAATTAACGACCTCCTAAAGACCGATGCAACCCGTCACATCACCACAATTTGCCCTTTTTTATTTCATTTATTGTTGGTTTTAAACGTCTCAGCGTCCACCATCAGTGCTAATATGATTGTAGGCACTGCTCACATTTTTTTCATCACTTATTATATTAATAATCCAAAACCAGACCCCAATTTCTCTCTCTCCGTCCCTTCCTCTCTTTCTCACAACACAATTCAAAAGCTTTCTTTCTACCTCTCTTTTTGTCGTCAGTGGAGCGGCGGCCGATGTCGGCGGCGCACTAGTGTAAAGATAAAAGCGGAAGCTGAAGGAGTCCTCGCCGCGAGGAAGACGAACGGTGGGGAGGAAGAGAAGGAGGAGGAGGCTGAGAATGGGGCTGTTGGGGGAGGACAGGAGATTCATGTTCATCTATCTCGACCGACGATCACTGCCGAGGTGAAGGCCCTCGAGCACTTGCATGGCGCTCCGCCGATGTGGCCGCTGCCAAGCGCACCACCCATGTCCTCGCCGAGCTCGCTAAGAATAGTGCATCGACCCGTGGGTCCTTTCTTCTTTATGCCGCCTTTATTACCATTGGTTTCAAGAGGAGAACGAGCCGCAACAGTCATTGCCATCCGAGAGGGAAAAACATGAAATGGATATTTTCGGAGATATTTATTTTCCTGGGGAAACAGATAAGATATCCAGGCATAGCGAAATTTTGATACCACCAGAAACGGAAAAAAAATTTCTAAGGAATCAAAAAAATTGAAAAATTGGATCTATGTCCAACGGATTACGCCTACCAAGAAAAAGTATTTTGTTTTAGTTCGGCTTCTTTTTCTATAATATTTCAAATGACTCACTCTACTCTATTTCTTTGTTTCTTAATAATGTTTTTGAAGAATTGAATGTATTTATTGATTGATTCAAGGGTCTACTTCTGCGCCTTTCCAGCGGCCCCGTCCGCCTCCACGTCCATGATGTCATCATCAAAGGCAACACCAAGACTAAGGACACCCTTGTTGGATATATGACCGCTATGATCATTAAGAAAAAGATAATTATAATAATAATGGAGTCATTAAGATCATAATGATGGAATGCGTAACTGACGCTTTGACTACTATATAATGGCGTGATAGGGGGACGGACAACAGTGGACACACACGTCAGTATAGCTCGATGTCGAGCGGGATGATACTACGTCCGGATGATCCCAAATATTTTTCAACCAATTTTTCTTTCATTGGTATCAGAGCTAATTACAATAAATTTTTAATTAATCTGCCATGAATTTATGATTATATTTGCCATAATTTAGTGGTCAATTATTTCCTATAACTGGAATTGTTATTAAAAGCTATCAGTTTAGGAAATAATTACCAATAATTCTTTGTTATGTTGGCGTTAATTATTTTATCCATGCCATTTTTGACAGCATGATTAGAAAATTAGGCAATTTCACACTATTCTTGATCGTCAAAATATTTAGAAATTTATTTACGATTATAATTGTATTCATATATCCCTATAAATGATTTTCCATCTAATTAGATTCATTTAAGGCACATTTATTTACATTATTATATACATATACTTTTCTGGCATAGATCCCATGTGCCGCTGTCAATTTATGAAATCATTGCCTACTCAATTGACTTTATTATTATTAATTAGGCAAGTTCATATGTTGTCTTGGTCATAGACAATTATGATATACCTTAACTGCCTTCGTAGAAGACTGATTTTAGAATTTACTCAATATGAATTAATTAATTGAAAATATTTTTTTGTCAGTCATGATGAAGGTTATTGATGTTAATTTTTTTTTTGAATTTCTTTAAACATTACTTTCGAACCACTATCAATTAATGGGTAAATCAAAATGAACTTTCCTAATTAATTTTTTAAATAATATATAAAAAATATTATTATTTTTTAATTTATTAATAACTTTTTGGAGGGAATTATCTATATCACAATTAAATCAAATCTTGATATACTTAGACCAAGTCTAAGTATGCATTCTTGATAATGAATTAAAACTTATCAATCCATTATATTTAGAGAATTCAGATAATACGTGGTCTGAATTAATAGCTTTCAGATTAGGAAGGCTGAATCCGTGTTCAAAAATTTTCGGAGAAAATGCAAAATATAAGGCATGTGCAAAAATTTTCGAACAGTGGGAGCAAAATGACAAGAGTGCTTTCATAGTATACATGAAAGATAGTCTCACGAGGATTCTCAATTTCTAATGAGATGACACATGATATATGAAAATGACATAAGGGCAATTTGTGATTTCAAAATTGAAATTGGTGCATAATTAAGGATAATGTGTTGATTTCAAAATTGAAATTGATGCACAATTGAGGGTGATGTGTGATTTCAAAATTGAAATCGGTGCACAATTACTTTTATTTAAGAAAAGCAAGAGATCATGTGAATTGCATAATTGTAATGACTAATGGTTTAGTCATTAAAATATAGTGCTAAAAGAAGTACTATTTATGAATGACAACATAATATGACTTAATGGAATAATTAAGTCAGCAACCAATAGTTATTGGTTGGACTAGAGTCTTCAAAACTAAGGTGGCTAACGAAGAAGTTCATGAGATATATTATCGGGCATATCTTAATATTTCAAAGTAGCAGTTAATGAGGCATAATGGAGCTTGATTTGCATGTAAGAATATTTTGTGAGACAAAATTATTCTAAGGCAAGAATTTTGGACCAATATATGGTGCCGGAAAAATATGAAAATCCAGACAAGCCTAAGTTACTGCATTTGTCGAGGAAAGAAATATCACGTCAATAATTTGTGAAATTGAGTTTGAACAACCTAATATATTGTAAAGACCAAAGAAAGAATTGTTAAACTTCAAAAAGTTGCAAAAGGAGAATGGAGGGTTTATATAAGACAACACTTAAGTGTTGAATGCATTGACAAATATAGATTACATTAAGGAGTTGGCTTCACCGCACTCCAAGATGTGATGTACGCGTTAGATTCCATCTAGAAGTTTGCTTCACCGCATTTCAAGATGTGATATACGCATTTAAAGTATGTTGAATATGATCTCCATCTCAGTTTCTCCCTGCAAAAGAATTGGAGTTATGTTAAATGGTCGTGTGTATATTGGAAAGAACAAAAGAGTTTTTCTGTTTTGAAAAAACTTGTTCTAATGACTTGTGTTCTAATTGTAAGAATAATCAATATGCATACTCTATGTCATGTGTCTAATATGAGATTGAGACACATAGTAAACTCATAATTGAAAGAAATAATTATGAGCTCAGTATCTAACATAGTAAGGTCAAGGACGACGCTATATGAGCATTATTTGACTAGTAAAATAACTCGGACACCTTTTTTGATAAGGTTGAGGGTCTTGTTAGATGATTATTGAATGTTGCAACACATAAAAGGGTGAATATTTGATAATATTCATTGATGATTATTCTAATTCTCCTATGTCAATCTCTTAAAAAATAATAATAATAAAATAATTAAATTTCTTGAAAATTTTTAAGAGATATAAGATAAATGAGGGGAAAAGATTGAGGAGACCAATCAAGTATTAAATGACTGTAGAGGAGGGAATACACCTCTCGGGAATAAGAATTATTGCATTCAAGTAGGGATATGTAAGATATTACTATCGCCCATGCATCACAACAGATGCGAGAATATAACTTTTGAATGCAATAAGAAGTATGTTGCCCCACTCGAATATGATTAAAGAATTTTTTAGCAGAGACAACTACGAGTTACATACAAAGTATCTCACTGAGTCCGTAGTATTAATGCTATTAGTTGTGAATAGCAAGAAGCCTAAGTTTAGGTCATCTTCGGAAATGATGTAAAATGCACACATTAATTCCTAGTCAGTTTGGGAACAAGCTAGACTTGAGGATGGTAATGTGTATGTATATTGAATATTACGATAAGTCCAAAGGGTATATACATTCTTCCACCTGTATAGATGTCTCATATTGAATTGAAATGCTATTTTTTCTAAAAAAAAGGAAAATGGAGCATGTAAAAAAAGGATAATTATCCTTTAGTAATTTTATGAGACGGTGGAGTCTAACTCTGGAAATACACTGTGCTATCCAACAATGGGAGTTGAGACTGTATATGATTTATACATTTTGAAGTAGTGGAGTAAACTATCATTTCCACGAGTATAATCAGGCAACAAGATGCCACAGACGAAACTTGCACAATTATTAATGTACTGTACAGGTGCAAAGTTTTCGTGTTACTCCATCGATGTTGATATAGAGGATTTTATAGATCTTATTATTTATAGAAGTAATGACTTCTATTGAGTCAGAATCATAGATGACCACCATGAAGAATAAAATGAACTCAATCGATCGGAACGGAGTATTGACGCTATGTAAGCCAAAATAGATTTTCAGGGAACCTATTCTTTATTGACTAAGGATACGTCAAAACAACCTTAATAATTGTGATATGTACATGAAAAACTTAATAATGAACTAAGTAAATGTGTACATTTTGTAAGCATGATTGTTCAAGAAAAATGATAAAGAGAATAATGTAGGCTGAAAATTCATAAGTTGCTTAAAAGAAACATCATGTAACGGTAGAATACCATGTGATGGTGATCCAATTTGTATTTGTTGAAAATAAACTGGATGGATATCATGAATAGTGGGAGCAAAGTTGAAATAGTGTCACTATATGTATGTGACATTTTGCTCATAAAAATGATGTCATAGTGCTCAAGTTGAGTTGAAAATTTGAAATAAGGAAAATAGGAGAAATATCCTATATTATTTCAAATTATTTAGACAGAAACTCAAGGATATTGAGTTAGAGTCGAATACAATGTATAAAATATTTTTGGAGCACTAAAAATGTCTTAATAAAAGTCAATGTCACAATACAAGGTGAATCCTTTAAAGGAACCCTGAATATAAGTGGTGTGGAAACTTGATGTATGTGATATAATGTACATGGTCTATATTAGCTTATGCAATAAGCTTAGTTGGTAGATATTAATATAATCACGGTAAGATTATATGGAGTTATTGTGGATTATTTTGTATCTGAGAGGCATCTTACATTCAATACAAAGCAGATATATATATAAATCGAATTTTTCACATGTAGTCAGTCATTTTTATCAGGTGGTACAACTGTTTCTTGAAGTTACAAGAAATAAGATGTGTGCTGAGACATACACTGGAGGTTGAGTATATTGTCTATAATAGACAATCACTTGTGATATATGATTCATATGTATCTTCAGGAACTAGGGCTCAATCTAGTCATGAGATTAATGCGTTGTGATAATCAAGTTGTAACAAACTTGGTACAGTTCAAAGAAGAAATATAATGGGGTAAGTATCACTATATTGAAGACATAGTGAAAAGAAAAGAGTGACAATGATCTATATGCCTAATAGTAACATGATAGGTGATTTCTTACAAGAGAACTAAAGAAGGAATATTAATCAAACGTGTTGGTTTGTTAGGACTCAAGAATTATTGAGTCAGATAGAAGTCTTACGGATAGTGGACTTCGGTATATCATCCTTAATTAGCACTTCCTAGAAATTGAGATTGTTAATATATTGATTGATTTTCTTGTAAAGAAAAATTGTACCTATGATATTCATCAAACATTGATTTGATGGGACTCAAAAAATGATTGAGTCAATGCGAAGTCATACTAGACTTCAGGATAACATCTCTGATAGCACTACATGGATGTGGGAGTGTTAGATACTATGACCATATCGGTCAAGTGGGAGATGTTGGATATATGACTGTTATGATCATTAAAAAAAGATAATTATAATAATAATAAAGTCATTAAGATCATAATGATAGAATGCGTAACGGACGCTTTGGCTACTATATAATGGCGTGGTAGGGGGACGGACAGTAGTGGACACACACGTCAGTATAAGTCGATGTTGAACGGAATGATACTATGTTCGGATGATTCCAAATATTTTTCAACCAATTTTTCTTTCAGCCCTCATTTGAGTCCCATGTCGTCGATGTGTTCCGCAGGGCGTTGTCGAGCTCCTCCAGGCTACAGCGGAAGAAAAAAAAAAGAAAAGAAAAAAAAAGGAGCGCATGCTGATTCATACGCGCTCAAGCGCCCATCGTCTGACTATAGGCGCTAAGCGTATAACCATCATAATGGTCATTAAATCCATTGTTTATTATTACATTGTGAGTTTTATTCTAACACAAGAGAGAGAATGGAAATATATAATGAGGGCATTGACTCCAAAACAGAAACCACGAGAAACTATTTTGTTACGAGTAATTAATTAAGTTGGACGGCGTGTTAATTATATAATGAGGGATATATTTGGGGGACAATGTGCATTCATGAGCACCATAAGTGAGTAAAAAGATGGAAAAAATATATTTTTTTTTTATAACATTTGTTACATACTTTTAGCTATTTTGTAATATTTCCTTTGTTAAGGTGTTATTTATTGCATATTTCAGAGTTTAATAAATAATTAATTTGCTAAAGTATTTTTATTAGATATTTATTTCTCAAATTTATCAAATATTTAATTGTATTGAATATTCGATAGTCTAAAACGTTTGTATTTAAGTTCGGTATAAAGTTTATATGTGCCCCAACTAAGAGTAATTTGCCACCACTTATAATCAAGTTATGTGTATATTCTTTTACAATCCAACCAGTACGCTGGAATAATTTTTCTTCGTTCAACGGATGAACGACCGCGCATCGACAATCGAAGCCCTTGCCTGGTGTCCTTTCCAGAGCAATCTTCTAGCGTCTGGCGGGGATTGCTGTATCAAATTCTGGAATACCTCCACCGGACGCCTGCTGAACTCTGTGGACACAGGGTCCGAGGTCTGTTCTTTACAGTGGAGTATGCACGCTCGCCAGCTGATCAGCTCTCAAGGAGGCCCTCGCAACGAACTTGCTGTCTGGAAGTACCCTTCCATGGTCAAGGCTGGCGAGCTCATAGGACACGAACACCCAGCTCTGTTCACAGCCCAAAGCCCAGATGGCTACACCCTGGCTTCTGCTTCTGCTTTTGCCCATGAATCTTTGATGTTTTGGAAGTTTTTTGATGGCTTTGAAGCGCCCAAGCCCAAGGTCCCTAAGCCATATTCAGGTCCCTTCTCCGGTTGTAGTTTCAGCCATATCAGGTGATGTATATGCTCCGCTAATTACTCTCCAGGTGCCACATAAAAATTAGAAAAAAGGTAAACATCCAGTTGACCAATTTAATATATGCTTAAATGATAGAATAGCTACACCAATCTTGCATAAAAAGTTTTCATGATATGAACATAATGACTAGATAGGATTAATAACTACACCAATCTTGCATAGAAAGTTATTGAGTCTACGAAATTGTAGTAGACTTCCTTAGTGCAGCATAATTCCCCTTCTTTTCTCAATTGCTTTTCATATCAATCTTCTGTGTTAATATGTAGTCCATGGTAGTGATCACATGCATGGTCTCTTATCTTATGACCAAATTCATGTAGGTTCATTTTGGGTGCACATATTAATCATTTTCACAAAAGAAAAAACTCAGCACATTAATGTGGCAATGTAAGGATTCTTCCAGTACGTATTGGCGGCGGTACACATGTTTGTGCATGTCAGCAACATTTATATTTCTCTTCTGTTCATCACTTTTCTTTCAGTGGAAATAAGTACTTTTCCTATGCATGCTTTAAGCAAGCTTATTTTCTCGCCCTCTTTCTCAAATAAATAGATAAGTTTTTCTGCTGGTTCTCAGGATATTGATTTCGAAGGATGAGGAAAACTCTAATGTTATTCATTTCAATTGAAAGGTATTTCCTTGCTATATCCTAATGGCATGCGCACACAGACATGCAGATAGGATGCAAAGAAGCACTGTATTAATCTTGTGTACTAAGTTCTTAAGGTTACAAGCTGTTCAAACTTTTTCTTGAATGCATGTGAACTCTGATTGTTTTTATTACTTCTGTTTGTTATGAAGTCATGGCAATTCTGAGAACAACGGGATCATATGGTTATGAAGAAAATGCTACTAGGCATTAATCTTTTATTCTATTTTTTAGCATCTAACTTAGTCCCTTTATAAATTTTGCACATATATTTTATAACTGCATATATATTTAATAAATGTGAGTGTTCATGTCTGTTATTGAGCATGCACATGTTTTTGGATCCTCTCTCACAAATCAGGACCATCCCTGATGCTATTTTACTTAGGGTCTGTTTTTCGTTTATCTCTATTAACTGAAGTAGGAATCTGTGTTGATCTTGCTTATAATTATTCTTCTTCTTCGTGAACTGTAAGTCAACAAATTCTTTTTGTCTACAAAATAGTTATTTTAGTTCCCAATCTGAAAACTAAAAAATCTATCTAATTGTTGAAATAGGTACAATAGAAATTTAATCCTACTTCAATGGAATGTAGAATATGGTCGTAGGTTCTATTATTTCCGTTTCAAGAAATCCATTGGTTTCAGTTGTTGAAACTATAGAAGTTGTTTGAAGGACTTCTGAGACATTTATTTTGTTTGTGATATTCTGTGCACTCGATTAGGCTTTGATCGTCTATGAAGTTGATTTTCCATCTTTAGCCACATTTATTTGCCCAATTTGTTTTCAAGCATCTGCAATCAATTACTTCTTTTTCAACTTATTTTTCCTGAGCAACTTGATTTATCATTAACATGAAGAATAATATTTTTTCTTCAGTTTGAATTAGTTTGCCTTTGATTTTTTCTTCAGTTTGAATTAGTTTACCTTGTATAGGGAAATGTCCTAGACAGGTAATTGAGATATTATTATCTTGATGGCACGTAAATAGGTTTCTGGCTTTAATTAATGCACATCGCTATCTGCTTTGTTTGAAGATGCTAATGGTGATCACTTGGAGTTGCTGCAGCAAAACTTTGAGAATTTTTGGAATGGACTGGAGTGCCTGTACAAGTAGTTGACTAGAAACAAGGTCTCAATCCTGAATCTACTTGGCCTCTAGATGCCTAGCCTTCACTGTCCCCCAAGCTTAATCATCACGTGCATCGACACTACAGGATTTGCTACTGAATATTTGTCATCATTTTATCCAACTTGAAAATGTTTCAAAGTATAAGAAATAAAATTTATTACCAAGATCTTATGTATCTGACACTTGTAGACATGCAAAGTAGAGGAAGTTGCTTTAGCAAAAGAATGATTTGTCATGTATTTGTATGTAAAACATTTAGGGGCCATAATAGCAGTTTAAAGAAATTATACATGATTCAGCTAGATGTATATTACATCTCACCCTAAAGAAATTATACGTGATGCAGCTAGATGTTATATTTATTATATCCCAACCAAACAAAAAAAAGAAAGAAACTATCAGTGGATCAATTAAGGGGATAACAGAATGCATAAAGGGAGCTACATATGTCTTGCCCTATCCTTGAGATTGCATGAATCTTTGATGATCCTGGTTAATCTCTCAGGTAAATTCAGCAGGTTTCTTGTATAAGGACATGTATATATATCACAATTTGTAAACTCAAAAACATACTTAATTGTTGAAATCGGTATTTATTTTGTTTAGAGATAGAAAGTTAATCCTATTTCGATGGAATGTAGAAATATGGTCATACATATCCTCCTCTTTCAATATCGAGAAATACATCAGGTTCAGTTGTTGAAAACTATGAAAGTTGTTTAAAGGATTTCCAAGGCGATTGCCTTTATTTGGTTTGTGTGATGCTGAAGCATGATCTTTTGAGCACTTGATTAGGAAAATAAGCTTTTGGTTGTCCTTGGAAAATTGATATTCTAACTTTAACCGCATTTATCTGTGCAACTTGTTTTCAAGGACCTACAATTGATTACTTTTTTTCTCGTTTTATATTTCTTGATTTTATTACGATTAACGTAAGGAGTAATATTCTTTTCTTCAATTTTTTTATCATTGAACTAGTTTCGCTTTGGTTTTTGTACTCACACCTTAGCATTTCCATTTCTTGCAAAGTATATATTTAGTGAATAAAGGTCTGCTTGCAAAGTACAAAGTACATGATTGTATGCAAAGAATAGTTGTGCATTTTCATTATTTTATGGTTTTTTAAGGACGAATGTATCATGATGCACCACATTTTCGTAAAAAATGATAATTTGATTGGTTAAGTTCATCGTCTAGCTATTGTAAGCAGTTTGGTCCTTGACAAAACCTCTTTTGATTGTCCTTGGTAAAAAATTATTTTTGTAGGTTGCTGATGGGCATGGTCCGTAAATCATTTCGTTCTCGTGGAGCTGGATACAGTGATAAAGCAGTTGTGATGAGGTAATTCTTTATCCCAAGCCCGGATAAAGGAGGATGGTTGTGTTAGGCCCCGACAGCCAGCGTAAAACCATGTCGAATCTCATGAACATGGATCAACGAATATGACGTCGTATGATTCATGTAGCCGACCCCACCTAGTGGAATAAGGCTTTGTTGTTGTTGTTGTTGTATGTGTATATTCTTTTAACAGACAAAGTAAAACTCTGAAATCAAATTAATGTCTCAGAATAATCATGTGGGTGAATTTCGACTGAAAGCATCTTATCTAGTTTTATTAATATAGGAATAACTAGGTATAGTGGATTATGATAAATAATTAATTTAAAAGTCAAGTGGTTCCCAACAAATGATATGTAACAACTGACAAAAAGAAAAGATAAAAAAATGAAATCCGATTTGGATTAGGAACAGCCGAGAGAAACAAAAAGTTAAAAATCAAATCCCAATTGGAATAAAGGTTAGTTAGAGATAAAATGTATTTACCATATTAGGAGTCCTAAGTTATAAAAACAACTAAAGCCTTAATTCTTTTTTTTCTTTTGAACTCATGAATCTTTTCTCCCTTCTGCTTCGTCTCCCCGTGCCGGACATTGCTGGAACGTTGATCAACAACTAGGAGGCAGAGATCGAGAGGAAGAACAGAGGGAAAACAGGGGGCGTGTTGAATAGGATTTTTAACGAATCAAGAAAAGGATTAATCGCGAACTGAGGTGGGTAAATTGAAATCAACTTGCAGGATCCTTGAATAGATTTGATTCTGCCTGGTTGATTCTGTAAAGAAAAAGATAAGAAGAAGAAGTCTTGTGGATTGTTTGGTTTCTTGAATTCTTTGATTATTTAATTAATTGCATACATGATTTATTTCCCGTTGATATGTTGTTGTTTGATTGCTTGCTAGGAGATAGAAACTAGTTTAGGATATTATTATGCCAGAGTTTTAAAGGAATTTTCGTATTTGAAATCAATCTGAACGCCGACCAATCGATCGACCCTTGTTCATCGTTAACCACTGGTCGACCGATTCATCAATCCATCGATTGATTTCATTATACATCGACCGGTCGACCGATGCACCTGTATTGTGACCTGACCGATCGACCGATCCCCGAACCACATCTGCCGATCTGTCGATCGTTTAATAGAACGAATCGATCGATCTGTCTGTTCGAGAGTTAGGTTTGTTAACCCATCGGTCGACCGATCCGAGCAGACCGGTCGATCGAGTCAAAGCCTACCGGTTGACCGTTTCCCAGAACCAGTCGACCGAATTCCCATGATCCCTTTTTATCATCTTTATCAATCATCCTTGATCCTGATTTGAGTCTTGTCTATTCTTGTCTGATTTATTAAGATAATAATTAAATTAGTACAATATGATCTATTCACGATTCATCCATGATTCAAGTTATGAATTCACATTATGATTAACTCTATCACTGATTCCTTTCGATTACTATGTCATGATTGAACAACGAATAACAAGATTTCAAAGCCATTAATAAGTTCAGATAGAAGATTAATTATGAGTTGTCAGTCCAAGCCAAGTGTCTCAAGATAAGGGTCGCTCCCTTGGTCATGATTTGATCACCCATTGACCGACACAAGGTCGTATCATTTGCTCAGCATACCTCAAGAATTAAAGGCACCTAAAGTCACCATGATTTCTAAACATGAACCAAGATTAACAAGTATGAACAAGGCAAGCAAGCATGAATGTCAAGTCAAGTTATCGATATTTCTCATATCATGATTATAAGATTTCTAGCATCATTTGATTCTATTGCTTTATGTTATCGATTTATAGCTCTTATGATTATATATGATGCTCTCATGTTCCACATTTATTCAAGATAAGTATTTTACTTTATCGCTGATTATTCTATTCATGTTATGCATTGTATATCATGTGGTTCCCTAGTAGGTTGTAAAGCTTACGAGATGACCTCCTCCCCTGTGTCTGATTTTCACAAGATCAGGTCAGTGACGAGATTGAGTAGGTGTCTGGTGAGGAAGCTCTACCGGCAAGGAAGCACATGAACTTTTCTCTTTCCCTTTCGCATTTTAGATTCATGATGTAGAACTTCATTTTATTTCTTAAAGATGTTATAGCCACTTTTAGACTTCCGCAATTAAAGTTACTCTTTTTATTTATTTCCTTATTATTATTCTTTCTTCTGCTAACGTGTCTCGGTTCTTGACTGAGATATGATCAATATTACGATCAAAGTCATAGCATACCGTAGCGTCTCCTGGTTGGTCTTTGCCACTTGGTGGGGGTCGATTTGAGTGCGTTACATTTATGATATCAGAGCTTAAAGTCAGGACTCTCTTGACGTCCTAGTGTATAGAATAGTATGATATTAGTTCATGTGCTATTGCCGAGCAGTCGCCACACCCTCCACCGTAAAGTACAAGTAAGATCTTTCTTGCTTTGAGTTATTCTTTATTGATGTATGGTTATATATTTCATATGAGTGGTTGATTCTTAAGGAGATTATTTTGTATGATAGGAATAAACCTAAATGTTATTAGTGATTAGTTAAAAGGATCATAAAGGTTACGAACAAATTGGAAAAGAATAAGTAACAAGCGTGTGGATAAGTATATTTACATGAAGAATGAGCCTTACATATATTTAAAGAATAAAATATAAGAAATGATTTTGTTTCTTATAATTCATGTTTTTCATCACTTTCATGATCGCCCTATTCATGAACTTCTTCTGCTGACTGCAGCAGTATGAAGAGGAAATTGAATAAGCATATCAATTGCAAAAAGATGTAGATTTAAGAAATAAATGAGGAAATTATAAGATTAATTAAAGGATTCGACTCACACAATGTGTAGGTGTGAGATGATTTCAAATAGTAGAAGTGAAATCAAGCATGTCTAAGTTATGATTTATCATTATGACTTATGTAGTTCCATTGGTCTACCAATATAGGGATTTAATAAATTATCTTATATGTTTATATTGATAAGTATGGACCCATAATGTTCATTGTGCCTTAAACTTCATATGCCCCCTATATTATATTGATAAAGATCCCAAGAAAATCTAAATTAGTTATACGAAATTCTTAGTTGGACTACCTTATGTGAAAAAATAAGAATCAAAATTATTAATTATGTTCAAGTTATGTAATATTCGTTTACAAGAGTTTTAAGAATTAGTGAGCTGCCCAAGAATCATGTATAAAGTATGGATGGACAAATATAGAAGCTTAAAGGGTTTATAAGTCACATTGGCTTGAATAAATGTTAGAAGAAATTTTCAATAAGTAAGTGACTATCTAAGTTAATCAAACATTTAGATCTAACATACTCGTACACATACATATATATAACATAGTATACTTATAAATATATAAAGATAAATAAATAAATAAATAGATTTAATTAACTTAGTTTAGTATATAGTAGACTTGAAATTTTATTCATATGAAGTATATTTTTATATAGCCATCATTAAAGAATGAATTCTCTATCATCACAGTGTAAATATCTTTTCAAAATAAACTGATATGGTTGATAAAAGAATTGTATAAGAACAAGAAATGCATGAAAGAGTTAAATGAATGTTAGAAATTTTGAAAAAATTTAAAGCCTCTTAAATAAGATATGCTTAAGGAGGGTATGAGCCCTCAACCATTAAGTATTAAAAGATTAAAACATCAAGTGAACAAATTTTAGAAAGTATGGGGGTTAAGGTAAAGTATGAGGAATTTTATAAATCTCCTACAAAGTTACTGGAGAACAAAGTTATGCACATGAGAAGGATGATTATGAAGTAAACTATAAATTTTTAATTGATTTATCTTGACTATGGATATATTTATTAGTTTTCATAATAATATCCAAATCGTATAGGATAATTAATCATATAATCATGGTTGATGGTTCAAGAGGGAAAAATAAAACATATATATGTTTAGATAATGGGTTAAGCAAGCCATCAGAAGATACATAAAATATCCTCTAAGATGCAAAATATAAGATGATATATAGAATGTTCTCTAAGATGTCTCCATTTCAATATGATGAAAAATGTTCGAGATTTTATCTTGATCAAGGGGACCACTCATGATTTGATCATAGGTTTTATGTATGGATTGATTTTCCCTCTTCGATCTTAAGGTTATCCTGACCCTTTTTCATGCGATACAAGATGTCGTTAATGCAAAGGACAATGAAACGATGCGCAAAGAAGAAGAATGATTGCTTGTCTTATGTTTTGTTGATTGTGTTGTTTTCCTGTCTTATTGTTTGAATTCATTCCATGTGTTCACCTGCATTCATGACGTTTGACTAAGGAGTTATGTTATGTAGTGTGAATAAATTGTTCTATTCATTATGGATTAGATCATACTATGTAGCGACCCCTCATCGTAGATATCACTTTAACATTAATTCAAAGTGCTTCAAGATACTCAAGGAAAGAACTTGTTGCGGTCATATATAATCACTGGCCTCCTATGAAATTATATGACCTGACATTGCAAGAAACAAATCAATGTAAGCCAAAAAGTTAAGATTGAGGGCAACGCCCATGATAAGCATATCAAATAAAGTATTGGAACAATGTGTCGAGACATAGAAATGATAACGAATGATATCGATTAAGAACCACCTTGTTCCAATAACGTAGAATGTCAAGAACGATCCATCCTCAAATGATTTATAAGACCTCTGATTGTTTCTAAATATAATTGTCTTATTTGACAATTACCTTTAGTTTGCACTTTGCTCAATTCCTCCAGATATCTGATCCAAGATGAAGGTCAAGAGATCATCGTATGATACCACCTAGATATCGACATTGGATTATTTTAATCATTGATTTTAGTTGAATCAAAATAAATTACGAATCCCAAATCCTTAGAGGATGTCAGATGTAGGTTAGATCATTAGCTATGGATGTCAATTGTATATCGAATCAATAGCTATATTGTAATTTAACTTACATATACAAGAATCTTAAGAGCTTACGAAGTTATGAAATAGTGATAAACTTTATAAAGATTCCATGAGAAGAAATGAAATATTAAAAAGTTCAATTAATGGTAAGTATAAAAGCCCAAGATGACAACAAAGAGCAACTAATTATTTATATCTATAGTATAATTATCGTAGGCTAGGGTTAGAGTGATGATGATGACGATGATAATGATGATGATGATGATGATGATGATGATGATGATGATGATGATGATAATAATAATAATAATAATAATAATAATAATAATAAAAAATAAATAAATAAATAAAAAGATAGTAAGTGCATGTGATGTTAAAAATTATACTAAATGTGAATTTATAAGAGTAAATATAGTGCTTGCTCAAGAATGTCCACGAATACTCCTTTTAAGGATGTTATTGGTCTGGTAATTATAATGTTATACATTTGGGGAATAGTAGAACAAGAAAATACATATTAATAGTGATGATCCGTTATGTTGGATCAAATTTCTGTAATGATCGTTATCATTCGACCATCGGCAAGACACCAATTAGAACTTTGTATGGGTGAAACTGTCGCCCACCTGCCCACTGGGGTGAAGTAGGCAAGGAGAAGATTATGAGCAAGGAAGAAGTGAAGAAAGCAAAAGATAGAATTGATTAAGCAGAGAATGAAAACTGCTCAGGGAAGACAAAAGAGTCATGCCGATAAAGGCAGACGAGAGCAGATTTTTTCAAGCTGGTGATCAAGTTCTGCTGAATGTATCCACTATGAAAGGGTCATGAGATTCAGCAAGCGAGGAAAGCTCAGTCCTTGCTATGTAGGCCCTTTCGAAATACTTGAGCTAGTAGGCGAGGCAATATGCAAACTGACTCTACCACCATGTTATGGGAGAGTGCATAATGTATTCCATGTGTCTATGTTCAATAAGTACAAGCATGATGCTGGAAATGTTCTAAGGATAGGAGATCCCGATCTAGCTGCAGACTTGATCTTTGTTGAGTACCCAACACATATAGTGGAGTGCAAGGTGCAACGTCAGAAGAACAAGAATGTATCCATGGTCCGGGTCGCTTGGCGTTTCCATCAAAGCGATGGTGCGACATGGGAACTCGAGTCGGAAATGCGCCAAGAATTCCCCTATCTTTTTGGTAAGTACTTTATGTAATGCAAAATTCGAGGACGAATTTTCTTTTAAGGGGGTAAGAATGTAACAACCGACAAAAAGAAAAGATAAAAAAGAAATGAAATCAGATTTGGATTAGGAACGACCGGCAGGAGATGAGAAATAAAAAGTTAAAAATCAAATCCTAATTGGAGTAAAGGTTAGTTAGAGATAAAATGTATTTACCATATTAGGAGGCCTATGCTATAAAAACAACTAAAGCCTTAATTCTTTTTTTTTTCTTTTGAACTCACTAATCTTTTCTCCCTTCTGCTTTGTCTCCCCGTGCCAGACGCTGCTGGAACGTCGACCAACACCCAAGAGGCGGAGACCGAGAGGAAGAACAAAGGGAAAACAAGGGGCACATTCAATAGGATTTTTAACGAATCTAAGGCAAGGATTAATCGTGAACTGAGGTGGGTGAATTGAAATCACCTTGCATGATCTTTGAATAGATTTGATTATGCTCTGGTTGATTCTGTAAAGAAAAAGATAAGAAGAAGAAGTCTTGTGGATTGTCTGATTTCTTGAATTCTTTGATTATTTAATTAATTGCATACATGATTTATTTCCCGTTGATATGTTGTTGTTTGATTGCTTGATAGGAGATAGAAACTAGTTTAGGATGTTATCATGCCAAAGTTTTAAAGGAATTTTCGTATTTAAAATCAATCTGAACGCCAACCGATCGACCGACCATTGTTCATTGTTAACCACCGGTCGACCGATTCATCGATCCCTCAACCAATTTCATTATACATCGACCGGTCGACCGATCGCCGAACCACATCTGCCGACCGGTTGACCGTTCAATAGAATGAATCGACTGATCTGTCTGTCAGAGAGTTAGGTTTGTTAACCCACCGGTCGACCGATCCGAGCAGACCGGTTGACCGAGTCAAAGCCTATCGATCGACCATTTCCCAGAATCGGTCGACCGAATTCCCATGATCCCTTTTTATCATCTTTATCAATCATCCTTGATCCTAATTTGAGTCTTACCTATTCTTGTCTGATTTATTAAGATAATGATTAAATTAGTACAATATGATTTATTAATATAGGAATAACTAGGTATAGTGTATTATGATAAATAATTAATTTAAAAGTCAAGTGGTTCTCAACAAATGATATGTAACAACTGACAAAAAGAAAAGATAAAAAAAATGAAATCCGATTTGGATTAGGAACAGTCGAGAGAAACAAAAAGTTAAAAATCAAATCCCAATTGGAATACAGGTTAGTTAGAGATAAAATGTATTTACCATATTAGGAGTCCTAAGTTATAAAAACAACTAAAGCCTTAATTCTTTTTTTTCTTTTGAACTCACGAATCTTTTCTCCCTTCTGCTTCGTCTCCCCGTGCCAGACATTGCTGGAACGTCGATCAACAACTAGGAGGCGGAGATCGAGAGGAAGAACAGAGGGAAAACAGGGGGCGTGTTGAATAGCGAACTGAGGTGGGTAAATTGAAATCAACTTGCAGGATCCTTGAATAGATTTGATTCTGCCCTGGTTGATTCTGTAAAGAAAAAGATAAGAAGAAGATGTCTTGTGGATTGTTTGGTTTCTTGAATTCTTTGATTATTTAATTAATTGCATACATGATTTATTTCCCGTTGATATGTTGTTGTTTGATTGCTTGCTAGGAGATAGAAACTAGTTTAGGATATTATTATGCCAGAGTTTTAAAGGAATTTTCGTATTTGAAATCAATCTGAACGCCGACCAATCGACCGACCCTTGTTCATCGTTAACCACTGGTCGACCGATTCATCGATCCATCGATTGATTTCATTATACATCGACCGGTCGACCGATGCACCTGTATTGTGACCTGACCGATCGACCGATCCCCGAACCACATCTGCCGATCTGTCGATCGTTTAATAGAACGAATCGACCGATCTGTCTGTTCGAGAGTTAGGTTTGTTAACCCATCGGTCGACCGATCCGAGCAGACCGGTCGATCGAGTCAAAGCCTACAGGTCGATCGTTTCCCAGAACCAGTCGATCGAATTCCCATGATCCCTTTTTATCATCTTTATCAATCATCCTTGATCCTGATTTGAGTCTTGTCTATTCTTGTCTGATTTATTAAGATAATAATTAAATTAGTACAATATGATCTATTCACGATTCATCCATGATTCAAGTTATGAATTCACATTATGATTAACTCTGTCACTGATTCCTTTCGATTACTATGTCATGATTGAACAACGAATAACAAGATTTCAAAGTCATTAATAAGTTCAGATAGAAGATTAATTATGGGTTGTCAGTCCAAGCCAAGTGTCTCAAGATAAGGGTCGCTCCCTTGGTCATAGTTTAATCACTCATTGACCGACACAAGGCCGTATCGTTTGCTCGGCATACCTCAAGAATGATAGTGTGTTCCCTTTTATTAATGAATGATTTGGAGGTAATGGAGGGATGGTTGTTGGACTTTCTGGAGGCATATTTCTTCTTCGCACTTGCCCATCTTACATAATATATTCACTTGTCTCTTTGATCCTCCATTGAGTAGTCCATGTCTTCTGATAATAATTCTTCCTCGGTTGTCTTCTTCCTAGATTAAAATATTGCAAATGATAGGGGCATATAATAGGTACAGATTTATCCCAAATATTATCCTCCGAGGCATGAGCAATCTGAGAAGCCAACTCCACTTTCTTCTCCAATGCTTGAAATTTTGCCTGCAAGATATCAAACTTAGCATTAAAATTTGAGAATTGAGGAGGAGAAGAAATAATGACTGGTTGTTGATCCTTCAACTGTGCCAACTGTGATTGTAGGTTGCTAATGAGTTGATCTTGTAGGATGAATATTTTCTCTATGACTCCAATCAATTGGCACAACTTTTCTTCGATGTTGGAATTTGACTCTAAGTAGGTGGATGGAGGAGCATCATTTTTCATTTGGATCCTAGCCTCCAATTGCTCTACTTGTCCCAACAACTTCATAAAGGCTCTTTCTTGAAGTTGAAATTTTTCTTCAGCCATTGTGATGAACTTTAACATTTTGTCTTCAATTGTAGAATTTCCTTGTACCACAGTTATGAGTGGGATATTGTTATTTGCAATTTGTGAAATTTGTGCTTCATGATCCTCAATCATCTTTCTTTGTTCTTCTAGATAATAATCTTCCATAGTCTTTGGTTTTGTTGTCATTTAAAGATATTTTCTGGTCACACAAGATAAAGAGATATGAAAGTATGTCAACTAAAAAGAATCTGCGTGGAATTTAACAGAAAAATAAAGACTATCAAATAATAAGTAAAATAAAAATTATTAAACACGTCCCCGGCAACGGCGCCAAAAACTTGATGCGTGTAGAATTGATAGCAAACGTTAGCAAGTGCACTAGTCGCTTAAGTAATAAAGTGAATGAGTAGAGTTATCGTTCCCACGAGGATGATTAATAACTTAGATTTTATTTTAACCTTGTTAATTGAGAAATTAAGAAAATATATAATTTTATATGTGAATAAAAGGAAAATAATAAAAATAAAAGAAATGATCACTTAGAGAAATAATGATTTGATGATTAGGGCACCTATTTATCACCACTAGAATGTAATGAATTTTCTTAACTTAGAATTAGTTGAATCAATAACAAAGTGAATTCTCAAAATTAGTTAACCAATGTTTCAGGCTTTAACTATTATCTTATGAATAATTAAAATAAATTAATCCTTTTGGTTTTTAATTTACTTAATTAAATCATAAGATGCATTAAATTGGAATTATGATTAAGGGCTATTTCAAGTCACCTTAATGACTTCACAAATTATGTCTCTTTCGATTTTCTTAATTGTGGCATGCAATAAATAAGATCGATCCTAGAAACTATTAAGAAAATAATCACTCATTCTCAGATAGCAATCAAATCATAAATCGTGGAATCAAAGGAAAGCATTAAACATGAAATTGCAATGCTATTAAAGATTCAAACTAAACTAATATCAAGAAAAACTTCAAAAACATAAATAGGGTTCAACTAGAATGACCCTAATAAAGGAATAAATTTGAGAATAACAACATCAAATCTGGAATAAAAATGTAGGGAAAAGAAAACAAAAACTCTAGCATAAGCTAAGCGCGTCCTCTCTCGAATTTCCGGCAGAGCTTTGTTATTATCCTCGATCTTTTCCTCTTTCTAGGCTTCAAAACTATGCTCCAATGATGCTTTTCCAAGCCCTCTTTTACCTCCTTTTATATGTTTTCTCGTCCCCTAAGAAATGAAATCGAAAATATATTCAAAAAGTGGATAAAAACCGCTTTAAAACGGCCTAACAGACCATCATCACGGTCGTGAAAGATCTTGGCATGGCCGTGATAGAAGGCTGAAAAGGCTAAAAAATACTTAGCCAAATTTCTGTTAGAAAACTCACTGTCACGGCCCATGACAGAAGCTGTCACGGCCGTGACAATGCCTTAGTCAAATTTTTGCCTGCAGAATCTTCAGTCACAGCGCCCAGAACTGTCACGACTGTGACAGTCTTCTGAGCTATTTTAGGCATTTTCTTCGACGTTTTCTCATATCCTGCCATGAATAATTTCCAAATTTAGAGAGAAATCAAATCTAAATGAAATTATATGAAAACAAACCAAAACTCTTCTTTTCTAAACATAAAAATATTCTGAAGTATTAATCAAATGACCTAAACTAATGCATGATTTTTCGTGCATCAGTAGGTGTGTGGTGACGAAGCTCTGGCGGCAAGGAAGCACATGAACCATAGGACTTATTAGTTTCTCTTTCTCTTCCGCATTTTAGATTCATGATGTAGAACTTCATTTTATTTCTTAAAGATGTTATAGCCACTTTTAGACTTCCGCAATTAAAGTTACTCTTTTTTTTATTTCCTTATTATTATTTTTTCTTCCGCTGACGTGTCTCGGTTCTTGACTGAGATACATTGGTCAAAGTCATAGCATGCCGTAGCGTCTCCTGGTTGGATTTTGTCACGTGGCAGAGGTCGATTTGAGGGCGTTACATGATAATTCATAAATTCCATGTCCAAGCACCTTTTATTGTAATTAAATTATTTACCAATTAACAATATTTGTCTTGCTTCAATAATAACGCCATTGTCCAAGCATAAATATAAATACATTAGAAATTAATCTCAAGATTTTTTTATTTCCATCAAAATTAAGTAGACTTAGATCAAATAACTATAAGAAATTCAGAGATTACAAACGGTTGTGATTGTCTGTAATTTCCTCTAAAACCGTTGGAAACGGTGTTTTCGACTGTTCTTTCGACGGATGCAGAAACATCCGAAAATCGCTCGTCGCAAATCTTTTCCGACGGTTGGGAAAGAAACGCCACAAATATCGACGGTCAGGGCCGCCAATATTTGCGGCGGTCGATGAAACCGTCGAAAACTTCGGCGGTCGTGATAGTCGAAGTTTTCGACGATTTCGTCGACCGTCGCAAATATCGGCGGTTGCTACCGCCGAAACTTTTGGTGGTCGTCGCTCGACCGTCGAAGTTTCGACGGTCAAAACCGTCGCAAAGAATTTTGATAATATAAAACAAATTAGCCGGACGACGGCCGGATCCGAACGCTCGCGACCGGATCCGGTCGTCGCAACCGTCGCAAAGACTTTTTTAAAAATAAAAAAATTGTGGCCGGATCTGCCGCCTGGTAGTCGATCCAGCCCCAGCGGCCGCCTGGCGGCCCGGGCCGGAGAGGGTCGCCGGTGGGAGATGATGTCCGGTCAGAGGCTCGTCGGCTGGGAGAGGGAAAGGGAGAGAGAGAGGAGAGGAGGGAGAGTGGCCGGGAGAGGGAGAGAGAAGAGGAGGGAGAGAGGAGAGGAGAGGGTGGCCTTTATATATTGGATCTCGAACAAAGAGAAAGCGAGAAAATGAAAAAAAAGCGGGATAACGAAATTTTAATTACCGAGGGCTCTGGCCGTCGGAAATGCATATATGAATTATTTTTAAAGTTACCGACAGTTGTGACCGTTGAAAATTATTTAATTATAAAAATAAAATATTATATTTAATTATATATAATATTTATTTTTTATTTTACCAACATTTTAAACTGTCGCTAAATATTACCACGGTCGGAACCGTCGGAAATGGCGACGGTTCGAACTGTCGCAAATTATATTAATAAAATACTCCTCATATTATATTATTATACATTTACCGATGGTTGCGACCGTCGGAAATTGCGACGGATGAAAATCCGTCGAAAATATCGACGTTCCTAATCGTCGAAAAATAAAATAATAATATAAGAAATTACATAATTTATTATTTACATTTTCGACAGTTCAAACCGTCACAAAATCCTTCGGAAATATCGACGTTCCTGATCGTCGAAAAATAAAATAATAATACAATAAATTATATAATTTATTATTTTTATTTTCGACGGTTGCAACCGTCGAAAATTGCCCGTCGAAAAATCGCGATTTTCTTGTAGTGAATGTATATTCATAAGATTCTAAAAATAGCAAAATATTAAGGAATTTTAGTTCAAATCATAAAATTTTACTGAACTTCTATAACATTGGAATCACTCTAAAATTAATTGATTTGGCATTTAACTTTGAGGAGAACAATATAAAAAATAAGATTAGAAAGTATGGAGCAAACTCCCAATTAAGATTATGACAAAATGTATTAGTATTCATATGGATAATAGTCTTCCACAGTTTTGAGTTGATTTTGTATTTATATTGGAAGCAACTTAACCTAGGTGCGTATAAAGGCAACCCTCGGGTCTGCTAACTCAACATTAGTGGCTTCTAACTCAACATAAAATACAAATGATACCGATAATGAAATAAAATACAAATGAGTAGCTTCTAACTCAACAGATTTAATATATATAATAAATAATAAATGAATGAATTTTATGATTAAAAGTATGAAAAATGACCCAAATGACATGAAAAATATTGTCAACCTAGGTTCCTAATATATGAACTTGTAGTAACATCATTATAAACTATGTCAAATTTTCACTTTAGTCCATTCAATCATTATTAATTAACTTTTCCCTTATTTTTATTTATTTATTTATTTATTAACTAAACCGTCCTCGAAGATTGCCCCTTTAATTGACATTTATTTCAAGTCGCAAGAGAACAATATAGTCATTTAATAAATAAATAAAAATTAAAAATAAAAAAAAAGTTAACAAAATATGACATATAAACTAAAGTGGAAATCATGATATAATTTAGACACACACGAAAAATCGTTATAATTGAGTATATATATATATATATATATATATGATGACGATGATGATGATGATTCTTGTGTTGTTAGGGGCAAGAGGTCATAATAAGCTAAAAAGGTCACCATTATGTGACGTTAACTAGTTATAAAACGTAATTTGTCTCAAAAACTAATTTGAGAAACTATCTAATATTAGATAATAATAAGTTGGGTGCAGGTGAAATCAGACACTGAACGGGAAAGTTAAAACGTGGTCTCCATGAGTCCTTTTTTCTTTCCTGTGTGTGTCTGCTCATAAACTCAAAGTAGTTTTTTTTTTTTCTTTTGAAGCATGTATCCCATTTACACGTAAATATAGATCATTAGATTTCTTAATTTGCGATACCGCTGAACAAACTTTTTTTTTTTTAACTTAGCCATTCTTATCTTATATATAATGATAATGTAATACACATAACACATGCTTTATCTAGGAATATCTCCACTTTATTTAGAATATTTCTTCATTCATGATTGCGATCATTATACTATGTAGACAATATTGCTGATTAACACAATGATGTGTGCAAAGATTTTTTAAATGAATATTTGTGGCCAAACTTTGAGAGTAATAATAATAATAATAATAATAATAATAATAATAATAATAATAATAATAATAATATTATTATTATTATTATTATTATTATTATTATTATTATTATTATTATTATTATTATTATTATTATTATTATTATTATTATTATTATTATTATTATTATTATTATTATTATTGTTGTTGTTGTTGTTATTCCCAAATGTCTTCCCTCCATATAAATATAGGTGACATTCTCACCCGTGTGACAGTGCAAAACATCATGTCCTCTTTGATCAACAGTATAAATATTAAATAGTGCAAAACACCATGTCCTATTTGATCGACAATATAAGAATAACTTGTTTGTTCACCAGTCATTAAGTTTAGTATTTTTTTTCTTATTATAAGAAGAATTATATTGCAGGAATATTTCAGTCCTCACCAATATCTTTCCACCTGATCCTAAGGGATAAGATTCTAAGTATCACACTAGAACTTGTTCTCCATGATGTTTCTTATTTTGTCCAAATTGTATTTGGTGCCTTCATTGCATGCTCTTATGCATTCAAAGAATCGTTTCTCGTTTGTGGCCAAGGACACCTTGCCAACTTACACAGCAAATTAATCATAGAGGAAATTATTGATACCTAAATCTGCCCAAAATATTGGAGAAGTAGACTTGAAGATGCACATAGGCCATATAGCCAGATCCATAATTCGGTTGATTGATGGTGCAGCTAGTGGTGGATAGGAGTCATTGGGGACTAACTCATTAGTCATTCCTGTGGAATATATTATGTTTACAATGTTGTGATCCTGCTAAATGCATCACCGAAAACAAAGGAGTCGAACTGCATACCTGAACTTTTCTTATCTACCACAACTACATCTGTTTTGGATGTTTCAGTACGACTTGTCAGAGAGATGAAGCTTAATGTTTATGAACCTTCCTCTTCATTAATTACCAAAAGAGACGTGACCTCTTAATTTATGGGTTAAGAAACATATATAATATTGCTGCTTATGAACTTTAATTGCTCATAAGTAATTTAGCTCTCCATGCTTCATTTAAGTAGCTGAACCAGTTGCCTTGCTAGCTTTTGCATCTCTTCTATTTTGCAACACCAAAGACATGATAATATCTACTTTGCTGTGTTGCATTGTAAATTTACAGAAGTTGGTAGAGTGAGCCAACTGAGTGGATATGGAATCCCATTAATAATTGATAGAGTGGTTATGGAAGACATTTGAGTCTGTGTCCACTGCCCACACGGTTTGGATACACGCCATGGCGCATTCACAAAAAGTGGAGAAAAAATAGAGTATTCTCAATTATTGTTGGAAAAGAAAAGTAGATGAATAAAAAAAATATCGAATAATAAAGATCAAAATTTAGAGTCCTATTAAAATTTTAAGTTCCCTTTTCTATAAAAGAATTGATCCGCTCATTCTTGACTGATACTTGTCTTAAGAAAAAAAAATCTATTCACCCAAAAAACCTATTCGAACTGATAAAATCGACTCGAAAAAAATCGTAAACTCAAACTCCGATTAAAAATTAGATTAGTTTTTTAAAATAATTAAAATCACACGTTTAAATTAGGGCTCCTAACAAAAAAATCGGAGGAGCCTAACCTGAACCAAATATATATTTTTATAAAATATTATAATTAAAATATTATTTTACTTTCAAATAATATTTCAAAGTTTTACAATTTTTACTCATATTTATTAGATTAAGTATATTGTTGACTTATTATGTTATAGTTAAACTTGAATATCATCAAGTTATTAATCTATTCTAATAAAATTTTATATAAAATTGACTATAATATTTTAAATTATAATGTGATAATATGATAGTTTAGTTTCTTTATGAACTTAATAAATATTAATATTTAAACATAGTTTTTGATGTATTTAATGTCTATTAGTTTTTTTTAAAAAATACTATTTCAAGTAGGTCCCCGACTTGAAAAAATCGAGACCGCCTAAGGCGATTTTTTTTCTCTGAAAAAATTTTAGGATGACCGTTTACGCTCTAAAAAATCACCAAAATTTAAAGGTCAATTTTTTTTCGACGTAAAAACCATCCGACCCAAACCACTTTCACCCCTATTCGTCTTTTTGGTTATTAATAAAAATAATTATTATATATGATAAATAAATTTTATAGTTGATGCAGTTGCCACTGAGAGGTTGAATTTCATATTTTAAACATGTTTGGATATAAATTATTTCTACGATAGTTATTATCTATTTTTTAAAAAATATAATATTATTATACTGAAGTAGTGATCTGAACCATTGACTTATTAAAGATTATTTTTTTCCTTGTTTAAAATATTTTTTAAAAAAATATACAAAATTTCTTACACTACTATGAACAAAAGGATTATTATAATTTTTATTTCCAAATTATATTCTCTCAACCGATAACAGAGGCTAAAATGTAATACAAGAGAAAATTATATTAATTTTAATTTTATTGTCACTTAAGTGAGATCGGGACTTTCTATACTAATTTGATAATATGCAGCCAGTAATTACTAAATTGGAGAAACAATTACTATAATATTAGAGAAATAACTACAGATAAGCACACTTGATTGAGTACAACTGTGAGAATTACCTTCTGAAAGTTCTTGTCTCAGGTTATTATTAACTTGGTAAGTATAGTGATCAGTGAGAACTAGGAGTTTGGGACCTTCCTCCCTCATTTTTTCTTCTTTACATAATATTATAGAAAATGGAGAATAAAAATATTTATGTCATATTTGTACATATCGGCCCCTCCTATTTTTTTGTCGCCTTATGAGATCTTGTCATCTTATAAAATAAATACTTGTCATATTTAATATACTGCATTCATGTCAAAATTAGTAGGCAAACTATAATGTTTCACATATACCATATCAGAATCTCATAATAGAAAGGCCAAGATATTGATTAATACAATAAAGTGTATATGTTATCCCACTTAAATCTTCCTAACAAAATTTGGAAAAAACACTACAAGAAAACTGTCTTTTACCGACGGTCCTAACCGTCGGTAAATTTGCCAGATCCGTCGGAAATCACGATTTCCGACGGTTTTTTGGATGGACAATGATCGTGTGAAAAAGGCTCGTCGCAAATTTTTTGCGACGGTTTCTTTTGAACCGTCGATATTACAGACGGTCTAGCTGGCGGGCGCGGCAGTCGAACGTTAAATATCGACGGTGCGAACCGTCAATATTATCGACGGGCAGGACCGCCAATATATATCGACGGTTTGAACCGACAATAGTATTGACGGTTCGAGCCGTCGATATTTATCGGTGGCTTAAATCGTCGACAGTATCGACGGTTCGTGCCGTCGATATCTATCGGCGGCTTGAACCGTGGAAACTATCGACGGTTTTAACCGTCGATATATATCGGCGGCTTGAACCGTCGATTTTATTGACGGTTAAAACCGTCGATAATCTAGTATCGACGGCTTTTACTCGTGGGCTACGACCGTCGATAATTGTGTACCGACGGATATAACCGTCGGTAAGTATCGAAAAAATCCGCTGAAAATTGCAATATTTCAGCTGTTTCCGACGGTCAGGACCGTCGAAAACGTAAAAAAATTTAAAAAAATAATGAATTCACAGATAATTCTCAGATAATACAACACATTTGATAGTTCAATTGAACGGCACAGATTGAAATATAATCCATCACAGATTGAAATATCGTAATTCACATATAAAGCACATCACATCACATCACAGATAGTTCAATTTGGCATAAGGGTATCCAAACATGAAACATAATTCATAATTCACAGATTCAATAACGTCAACCATAGTGGAACGAGATAATGGAACGGCGTGCTTAATTCACAAATTGAACGGCATAACGTCTTCGTCACGACGAAGAGCTGAAGTTCAATTCGCATATCATCTTCGTCGCAAAACATCACTGTACAAAATTGAAAATAGAGTAAAAGTTATAACATATAAAATGCAAAAAAACATGAATTCAGTTTTGAAGATGCGTAATCACAATCTAATTGAATCTAAAATCTAAAATATAAAAACATTATTTCAATTTAACATCAACATAATTTGATAAATAATTGATTGAGCATCTTCAAAATTGATAAATCTAGAAGATGCGTAAACTAAAAAGCTAACGCCGAATCTCAAAATCGAGCAAAATCGAGCGTAAACTAACATGTTTATACTAAGTACTGACATTTACATGATCCAACTGTCTGCACTTCATTTTCGGTGAAAACTTTGAAAGTCTACAGATCTAACTGAAAGGGATGAAGAATAAAATCTAAATTAGTGTCAAAGTGCATATGAATCTAATGAGTACAATGATGCATCAGATTAAAGCAAATTCCAAAAATAATTATGTACTATATATGAATCTACCTCGGCGTCGTCGTCATTCAATTCGCCACGCATGAAGGCACGCATCATTTTCTTCATTTCATCCCTGTTACGACGTTCACGTTCTTCGAATTCCTGTCTGACCTCTTCCCTAATCTTGATGGTCACTTGATCCACAATTTCTTGCATAGTAGAAGGAGATGAACCTGAAGTACTTCGTCGACCATATCCAATATCTATGTCACTCACAGAAGATCCAAGTCCGTAAATGCGACCCTTCTTCACGCCGACGTGGTCCGTCCAAAGTTGTCTTGGGGTCAACGGTGTGGTCCCCTCCTGCGTGGCTTGCGTAATATGATCAACTTCTTTTGTTTTATAAGACTCCTGAAATATAAAGAAAATAATTAACTACAAACGACGACTAGGTGATCGAGTTCAAAGTTTTGTTAATTAATTATTAACTTGCAATTTAGAAAAAAGTAAAGGCACAAAAATTTACATACATATGTCTCTCGGGCATAACTCGATACCCATTCTTTGTTCTTCTTCTGATGGGTTCGGAGAAATATTTCGTCCTGAGTTGGTGGTCTACCCGTCTCTTTCTCCTGCAATGAGATAATATTTTAAAATTTGCAAATTACTTACCATTTTCTTAAAGTATAATATTTCGTCCTGAGTTCGGAGAAAGACCTTACCATTTTCTTAGCAATCGTGCTCGTGGATAGACATCCGCCCGAATACAAGCACGCTCCCTGGTCGGACTCTCGACTGGTTTTTGCTTTTTCGCATTTCACTTTGTACTCCTCGGTGGACCACTTTCCTAGCAAATCGATCCAAACGGCCTCGGGGATCCAATTGGGATCCAAACTGTTCATATTATGAAGCAAATGTTAGTTCAGGATCCACAAAATGAAGACCTTCATTTGGGACGCTTGTCGAAGGCGCTCCTTCACCTAAATCATCACATTCCCAATAATTGGGTTTGAAATCCTTTCTATATAAGTGAACTTTGACAGTCTCTATCGTCTGTAACTTTGTGATAGCACATTTCAAACAATGACACCTAATTGCTCCCTCCCGCTGAAATTGTAAAGATTGACAAGCCACAGTAACATAATAGCCAACGCCATTTATAAATTCTTGTGTCAAGCCTCTACGACCAGGATTATTTCTTTTGTACATCCATCGACGATCGTTCAAGTATGACATAATGACTGCATTATTTGCAAATCATAAAAAATTTCAGTCATACAAAATTGTATAAGAAAAGAAAAATGAATATGAAACAACTGAGGAAGAACATATTGTTTAGCTAATGTTTACTAATCATACTGCTAGGTATAGAGATAGCATATAATAAGTATATATAACAGTTTTGGCCCTTTTTGCTCATGATCGTTTTCCATCAAACAAAAGGAGGAAAAAAAATATTACAACTATAATTCTAAACTATAATTCTAAATATAATTCTAAATATTACAACTATAATTCAAATGCCACGCGCGGAGGGCGGCCGGATCTGGCCGCTGCGCGCGACTGGCGGCCGGATCTGGCCGCCGCGCGCGACTGGCGGCCGGATCTGGCCGCCGCTCCGGCCGCCGCACGGAGATGGTCCAAGGAGAGAAAAATTATATATCAAAGGAGGCGGGGATCGGATCTACCTGCGCCGGAGATGGTCGGCGGCGGAAGCTTCGGGCGGGAGGTGGTCGACGGCCGGACGAAACGGGCGGCGGCGGACGGACGTTCAAAACGTTCTAAGTAAGAGTGCGGTCAGATTTTTATATAACCACTTTTCGACGGTCGAAACCGCCGCAACATAGGTAAATATAATATTATATTAATTCGTGTTTCGACGGCTCCAATCCGTTGGAAAAATTGTCGATAGTTTCGACGGTATTCAAACCGTCGAAATATCGACGGTTTTAGCCGTCGATAGTTTTGACGATTCTTTAAACCGTCGAAATATCGACGGTTTTAGCCGTCGATTCCCTTAATGATAAATTTTTAAAAACATCGACGGATACATAGTTTGTGTAAATTATAAATTTCCATTTTCGACGGTTGAGACCGTCGAAAAAAAGTAAGGTAGAATATTTTATTTAAATACTATCGACGGTTATGACCGCCGAAATATCGACGGTTGCTTTGAACGTCGCAAATTTCGACGGTCAAAACCGTCGATAAGTTCAATAATTATGCGCAACCAGTCTTGAAATTTTTCGACGGTTCAGACCGCTGGAAGTTTCGACGGTTAGATAAACCGCCAAAATTATCGACGGTCATAACCGTCGAAGTATAAATATTTTCGACGGAATCTTCCGACGAATTTATCACCGTCGAAATTTTAGACGGGTTAAACTGTCGAAAATTATCTGACGAAAATATCGATGGTTTGGAAGATCCGCCGAAAAAATCGTCGATGGTTTGGAAGATCCGCCGAAAAAACCATCGGAAATATGACTTTTTCTTGTAGTGAAAGGTAATATTGATTAATTGCATACTACATATAAAATAAAATTTTCATCATATTCGTAGAATCCACATCATTTGAACTCTGTAAAGGCAAAAAGTCCGATATAATTCATCTCTAAGGGAGGAAGTAAAGCATATATTCAATTTTCTAATCGTTTAATTGGTAAACATAACTTTAGCATGCTGATATATAGGTTCACAGGTTATAGGCAACAATTCAAAGGGTATATATCTTTTTAAAAAAATATTAATTGGGTGACCAAATGAAATATTCATTGAAAAATCAAAAGCAAGAAGTGCACGGAAAAGAAAATAACGACTCTCTAATTATCCTTGGGAATAATGAAGTGAATCCAAATAACGATATTGAATGGAGAAGTTATAAGAAACCAAGAATACAAGTTATACATCTTGATGATCCTTTAAAAGGTGTATGAACTCATAGAATCCACGAGCATAACTGACACTAAGAGACTAAGGATACAACCCAAACATCTTAATGATTACATTCTATATGAGTGTGATGCTTTGTAGTAATCGGTGGATGTAGCTATAGAGCATTGCACAAATTTTGTTTTGTATAATGAAGTGATAACTTCAGTTGAGTTAAAATCATGAACAACTGTCATGAGGAATGAGATAGACTCTATTAATCATATCAGAACTTGAAATTATGTGATTTTTCTTCATAACAAATCATGCATACAGTACAAATGAGTATTAAAAAAAGTATTAAGCTAATGGTAGTATTGATAAGTACAAAGCTAAACTAGCTGCCAATAGTTATATTTAACAAGATGATATAGACTTTCAATAAACCTATTCTCTAGTGGTGAAGTTTGTATTTATTATGATTATCTTAAGAATACTTGCATGTATGGATTTAAAACTATTTTAGATGGATGTTAATATTATTTTCCTAATAAAAGTTTTAGAGAAGACATATATATGTGGTAATTTGATGATTTTCAAGTCTAATTTTAGGAGAATAAGATACATAAGTTGGAAAAAATTGTAGTATGCCATGAAACAAACATCATATGTATCAAAAGTTTTATATGACGATCTTCCAATTTGATTTTGTAATAAAAAAATTGGATTATTATGTATGCACAAAAAATCATGGGATTATTATAAAACATAGATGATTTTTACTCATCGAAATGATGTCATTATACTCAATGACACTAAAACAGTTGAATAAGACATTTAAAATGAAGAATACTAAGAAAGTTTTATATGTTGTTGGAATTCAAACTATTAAAAAAAACATAAAAAATGAACTTAAGACAAGAACATTATTTGAATAAAGTAATGAAGAGATTTGAAATGCATAATAGAAATTCAACATTATCATGTTTTGTCATCGAAAAAATACTTAACAAGAGTCAATGTCTTACTTCAAGACAAAACAATCTTAGAGAATGCATGACCTGCAGGGAGATTGATGTATACCATTTTGTGTACAATAATTTTAAAAATTATCCGAGATTTTATTATTTTGAATAACAAACTCAATTTACTCTAAATTCTGTCATATTTTCATATATCATTCAAATTAGATTTTTTGTTTGGTACATACATACTAATTAACTAGATTAGATAAGATAGTATGATAACTATTTTGGTTTTCTTATGATCCTTATATGTATTGGATTACCATCTATGAAGAAAGTGAACCATTCAACTCCAATTTCTTTGTTTATCTTCTTTCTTTAGAATTTCTTATATTATCAGAGCTAAGATACAAGAGATTCTCAAATGGCAAGTTCATTCATGAGAAACACCTTGTCTTCAAAGATCCCTTTAGCATACTCCCTTAATTCTTTTGACAATCTAGGGAATTTACTTATCACTCATATTACTTGACTTGGTCACATGCCATGCATAAAGCATGGCGTGCCAAGCTGATGATCCAACCGATGAGCATTGGGAGATTTGCAATTTCATGATAATCGCATGAATCTTTAACTCATTAGAGAAAGATCTCCAAGTGAGCATGATATATGCAGAAGATGCCAAATCTCTTTGCAGAGATTTTCTCAAGCAAATGAAGCCATAATTCATTCTCTAAGACTGAAATCTAGTAAAGCAAGAAGGGCGTAGTGTGGTAGAATACTAAACAAAGTTCAAAAGCCTTTGGGATGAACTGGAGAAATTTATTAATATTCTTATATGTATTTGTGTTTAGTGTGCTTGTGATGCGCAGACAAGTATGTGAAGCAAAAGGAGGAGAGATCCCATCAATATTTTTTGGTGCTCAATCATGAAGTTTTTGGCACAATACACTCCAATATTTTAAGTGTAGATCCACTTCCTAATCCTAGAAAAATATACTCTATGATATTTCATGAAGAACAACAACTCACAAACCAATGATGCAAGTGCAATCAGTAGCCTTCCTTGCAAACATATATGTTGCATCAAAGCCTTCAGACAAAAGCCTCTTAATTATGTCATCATTGTGGAAAAGAGAGGCATGCAAAATCACATTGTTGGCAACTTCATGGATACCCAACAATTTGGAAGGTTAAAAATAAGGGATAAGTACAATATCTGCTCATAGTGACTCTAGAAAAGAAGGTGGTCATGCCCACACAAATTGGGCACAAAATGCTTCAACTGAAGGTGTGCTAGGTGCAATTGCATCTTTATCGACAACACAATTTCAAAGGCTTTTGTCAATCATTGACACTAATGACAAAGCATGTGAAATCATGTATGGTATAGATCTTTTACCTCTTACTTCTTGCACCAATTGGATTCTAGATAGCAGCGCATCAGTGATATGATAGGGCATTCAAAATATCTTACTCATATGCAATTAATAAATAATCTCCGATAAATAACAATTCAAAATGGAAATTGCAATCACAAAAATTGGCACTCTCAGTCTCGAATGAAATTTTACTTTAAACAATGTTCTATATATTCCAAAATTCAGTTGAAATTTAATCTCGGTCGCGCAATTGCCTCATTATTTGAATTGCTCAATAACTTTTATTTCGACTCTGTGTTTGATACAGGACTGCACCTCGAAGAAACTAATTGGTCTACGAACAGCATGGAGGTGTTTACTATTTGCAAAAGGTAGTAGTACAAACTCAAGTACATTGTTCGATATCCGAAGACCCTTACATTACTATAAACAAAGGGATTATTATTGAATGATAGCCTTTATTTTTTTCGAATTATATTCTCTCAAATGATAATAGAGGTTAAAATGTTACACATGAGTAAATGATAATAATTTTCCATTGTCACTTTAGTGAGACGAGGATTTTCTCTAATAATTTCATAAATGTAGAGAAACAATGATCATAATTTTAGAGAAACAACAACAGGTAACCCCTCCTATTTTTCGTCACCTTATGATATTTTGTCATCTTGTACAATAAAAACTTGCCATATGCATTCATGTGAAAATTAGTAGGTAAACTACAATATTTTACAAATACCATAATAGAATCGCATAATAGAAAGAACATGATATTGATTAATACAATAAAGTGTATACGTTATCATATTGCAATCTTTCTAGAAAGTTTTGATAAGATGCAATATTAATTACAAACTAAATATAAAATAAAATTCTCATCAAACTCATATAATCCACATCATTTGAACTATGTATTGGCAAGAAACCCGAATCATCTACAAGTGAGGAAGTAAAGTCTATATGTTATCCCACCGAAATCTTCCTAGAAACTTTTGACAAGAGGCAATAGTGATTAATTACAAACTACATATAAAATAAAATTCTCATCAAACTCATAGAATCCACATTATTTGAACTATGTATTGGCAAGAAGCTTGATAAAATTCATCTCCAAGTGGGGAAGTAAAACAGATATTCAATTTTCTAATCAATTTAATAGCAAACTTAACTTTAGCACGTTGTATATAGGTTCACATACTATAGCCAACAATTCAAAGGGTATATATTCTTTAAAATGATTAATTGAGTGACCAAATGTAATATTCCTAGAAAATGAAAAGTAAGAAGTGCATGAAAAAGAAAATAACATCTCTATGTTATCCTTGGGAATAATGAAGTGAATTCAAATAACGATAGTGAATGAAAAGACTATAAGAAACCAAGAATACAACCTACACAACTTGATGATCATTTAGAAGATGTGGATTAACTCACACAATCTAAGAGTGCAATTTATAATAAAAGACTTAGGATACAACCCAAACATCTTAATTATTATGTTTTATATGACTGTGTTACTTTGTATTACTCCGTGGATGTAGCTATAGAGCATTGTTCAAATTTTGTTTCATATAATGAAGTGATACATTCAGTTGTTTCATATAATGAGGGATGACATGAACTCTATCAACCATAGCATAATTTGAAAATTATGTGATTTTTTAAAAGACAAAAAATGCATAGAGTTCAAATGAGTATTAAAGTAAGTATAGAGCTAATGTTAGTATTGGTAAGTACAAAGTTAAATTAGTTGTCAATAGTTACATTTAACAAAGCTGATATAGATTTTCAATAGATCTATTCTTTGGTGGTGAAGTTTGTATTTATTATGATTATCTTAACAATACTCACATGTATGGACATGAAATTATTTCAAATGGATATCAAGATTGTTTTTCCTAAAAAAATTTTTAGAGAACACACACGTATATATGCACACACGATAATACAATGATTTTCAAGTCTAACTTTAGGAGAATAAGATATATATTAGTTGAAAAAAATCATAGTATGACTTGAAACAAACATCATGTCAATTGTATCAAAAGTTTTATATGACGGTCATACAATTCGATTTTGTAACAAAAAAAAAGATTATTATGTATGTATACACAAAAAATGATGGCAGCAAGTTTGTTATGATATGACTAACATAGATGATTTTTACTCAACGGAAATGATGCCATCATACTCAATGTCATAGAGATGTTTTCATATAATTTTTTGTACATTAATAGATTAAAAAAATCTCTAATTCTTTTCTCTAGATTTTCTTTTATTTGGGTAAACTATAATATTTTTGTATCATTTAATTTTTTATATCATCTAGTAGGTCATGAGATCTAGTTTAAAATAAAACTTAAAACTTTGAACCTTTGTGAGTTTGATATTTGATCATCACTTTTATTTGAGTATGAACATATTGAACTAGGATTAATCTATCCTTTTGAAATCTTGCAGAGATGATGATGATGTTGTTGTATGAAAGTTAACTAATGTGTCCATAAAAAATTTGATCATGCTAAGTGGACAAACTCAAAGAGATAGGATCACATCACATTCTAGTGTGATGTATTCTCATATGGTTTGGTCTATACACACAATGTAAATTAGAATTTTGGTCCAGAAATTATCTCTGTATAATAAAGATTTACTAACCTATGTGTTATAATTATTTTACTCTTGTATATATGTTATGGTAACTATGTAATATGTATTATAATACATGTATGCATATATGTAATAACCCCCAAATAGTTATATAAGGATATTTAAGATGTTTGACAACACTTAATATGGAAATTATATAAGGATATTTTTCTCCCACACGATGGCTAAGAACCATGCAGAAAGAAAGAAAGAAAATGAAAATAAGAAGGAATTAGAAAAGGGGGATTTTGATCTAACCTCACATGTATATAAAGAAGATTCAACCCCTCTCTTCATTTTTTATGTTTTTTGTTTTATTGAGAAATATAGGAATGACATATTCTTACAGTATTGCAATTAGGGTTGCATTGTAGATGTATTAATTTTACATTTTATATACTTGAGGAAAATTTCTAAATAATACCAATATCGATCTCGAATGAGATTCTTATGATCCTATGATTATTCTTGTCAGGTTAGATGTTTTCCATTATTTTAAAATATGAAAATACTCTAAAATAGTTGAAAATTTTTTTATCTTCGATCGTGTTATGAGCACGACCTTTGTGTTATAATAATTGAGTCTCACTCAGGATTGTAAAGGTACCTTTCACAACTATGAAGCCAATATCAAGAGCATAAATGTCATTGCCACAACCATGAGCAAGTAAACAAAAAGCCTGGTAAATATTTGACCATGAAACATATTTGCTATGACATGAAAATGGGTTTTAAGATTGTGAGCACATAATGGTTAAACTTCCTGAAAAGGATTTCACGAGCATCAACTGTATTCACAATCGTGGCCACTAGAAAGTTTTTCTTCCAAAGGATTACTATGATTTGTATTAATTATTCATTAATTTATTTTGATATTTAATGATAAATGATAATGATTAATTGTTGAGTCATTTGAATTTTATGTTTAAGCTAAGATTATGTGTGTGCCATGATTAATGTATTAATATTCATCTACACTAAAAATTATTCTACTAAGTCATAATTTAGTTTAAAAGATGAAGACAGTATAATACAAATATTTGATGTAAGGTTAATAAAGATGAAAAGTAATCTCTTTCACATTTCTGATATTTGTAATTTTTGAAAAATAAGACATTTTGTTCATATAGTATTTTACTAAGATGTTCATTAGTGGGGCAAGAGTATAACCACTTCATAGTCTAATTAGCTGATGTACTGATGTTGTATTGATACTTTAAAGAATATCAATTCAAAGTTGTCTTCAAAGAAATAATGAATGAAAAAATAAATATGTCATATTAAAAAAATATATGCTTATGAAGTTACGAATCGACTTTTTTAAAAAAATTATGTGATGATAAAATAAAGAAAGAATGATAGTTTTATGATGAATGCTACGAAGTTTCATGTGCTGTTATTTATGATATAATCTATAATATATACCATAATTGCGATTTTGACTCCTAAAAATATTTTGCACGTGTTAGCAGTTATATATTATCAAGAATTTAATAGAAATATTTGAGAACAAAAATATTTTCACCTCATTGTTACGCGACTATTTATAATATTTTTAATTAAATGCAATTTGAGACCTTGTTAATCTTGAATATTTTTCTCAAGCTAATTTTTTATTATAAAGCCTTTTCGTTATTTAATTATAATTGTGATACAAAACCAATTGATAGACGTGGAATGAAGTAAGGTAATAAAGATAAATCGAAACAATTAAAACGACTTTAAATCATCCAACTCCTGAGACCACCCGAATTAGAAGATTGGAATTGATACGGATATTATTTTTTTATCATAGTTCCGATAAAAAAAATTGGATGGGATCTTTATTATGTTTGGAATCATATAAATTATTATTTTAATAGATTAACAATAAAAATCGTGATCCCATGGCCAAATGGCCAATTATAAAAGGCTGCGCCAACCCTCTCAACTCCACAAGTTCTTTGTTACACTTTTATTTTTCCCTCTCGCGCTGGTTTTACTCCAAAAGGAGAGGGAATTTGGAGATTCTTGTTCTCGTGCCCATGGCGCTCCTTACAGATCTCATCAACCTCGACCTGTCCGATACCACGGAAAAGGTCATTGCTGAGTACATATGGTGCGCGTTGCCTTCCTCTCTGAATCCTTCGCGCTTTTTTTTTTTTTTTTGTTGCTGTTATTTTTTTCTGATGATTTTTTTTCAATCATTTTGGGGTCGAAGTTTTACTTCGTTCCTTTCATGAGCAGACGGCGTATGCTCTTGTTAGGATTTTGATGTTTTAAAAGATTGTTCTCTTTTGATCGAATTTTCAACTTTTTTTTCATTGATTGAAGAAGCTTTAAACTTAGCTGGGCTTATGACATTAATAATTTTCCTTTCTGGTGGTCTTTCATGCTGTCACGTTTGCATGCCTGTTCTGGAGTATGGAGGTTTTCTTATGTGCTATAATTCAGAAATAAGCTCTACATGATGTGTTGAATCCTATTCTCTGTTCATTTGCTCATCGTTCGGTCTTTTGACTGGTTATGATTTCAGGCTATGCGTGTTTCAATCATCTGAATCTTGATCTTGTCATGTTATTGTTCATTGCATCATGAATCCTTGATATTTTTTATTTTAAATTTGTTTTTCATTTTATAGTTAACTGTGTTACTTGATGCATATTGATATAATGTTGTCTATCATGAGTATAACAGGATTGGAGGATCTGGCATGGACATCCGAAGCAAGGCTAGGGTGAGATATTGCACACCATAATCAGCTCAGTTTTTTTAATAATGATTATATTTTAATTTCATGAACATGGATCAACGAATGCGGAATGGCGTCGTATGATCCATGTAGCCGACCCCACCTAGTGGGATAAGGCTTTGTTGTTGTTGTTGTTGATTATATTTTAATTTCGTCGAAAAGAGCCCATTAACTTAATTATGCTGTGATTTATAACATCTTGATTGACAATATTTTTTAACTTTTCCTGTGAACAGACATTGTCAGGCCCTGTAACCGACCCATCACAGCTCCCAAAGTGGAACTACGATGGTTCCAGCACAGGCCAAGCCCCTGGTGAAGACAGTGAAGTCATCTTATAGTAAGTTCTCCATTCTTTTTAATCTCTCTTTTGTCCCAAAATCCAGATTTGGAGGTAGTTTGCTGGATCATATCCTTCAATATACTTTATGATGATGGCATGCTTCAATGTTTTCTCTTTGCAGCCCACAAGCAATTTTTAAGGATCCATTCAGGAGGGGAAATAACATCCTTGTGAGTACAGAATTTGACCTTAGTTATGATTCATTTTCTATATTCATATTTCTTTGACACTTCTAAAATGTTATCTTAATTCTTCTCGAAATATTTACAAAACATTCATCAGTTTCTAAGATAACTATACATAGATATTCTCAAGTGAATCCCATAGTAATGACCACACTAAGACATCCAATTTATTTTCCCGAGTGGTGATGAAAAAAATTAAAAGAAATGGTAACCTTTTAAAATTTTACCTTTGTGCACAACTTGAAATTTTGTTAATAAAAGTGGATGACTATGCACCTTGGTGCTCGTGTTTTCCTCCTTCAAAAATAGAAACTTGTATTTCTATTACTAGCATATAGATTTACTTATTCTTGTAGTCAAGGTTATCAAAATCGCGATCTTGATCGTACGATCTTACGATCATACTTAGGGTCGGCGATCTCGATCTCAACTTTGAGATCATTTTTGTAGGATCGGTAGGATCGTAATAGCAAGATCGTAAGATCCTACCGATCCTACTAATCCAATTTTTTTTTAATTTTTTGTTTTGTTTTTTAAATTTTCACCAAGTGCAACATGATTTTTTTGAGAAATAAAATTAAGAAAAAGGTTATTGGTTATAATTAAAATTTTAAAAATATTTTTTGCACAAAATAACTCTATTATAAATGTATATTAAGAATTATTATATAATGCTATTTCATATTCACCATATTATTGTCATTTTTTGTCAATCTATATTAAATTATTATTATTATATAAATAGTATATATATCATTTGTAACAAGTCTTAATAGGATAGTACTCAAGATAACATTATTTATAATTTAAAATATTACAAATTTATTTAAAAAATATTATTTTACATAATTTTATATATTCAACTATTCTTTCAATATATAGGTAGGATCTTACGATCCTCGATCCGATCTTACGATCTTCGATCTTACGGACCCCTTCCGATCTTATAAAAGATCCCGATCTTGACTACCTTGCTTGTAGTCATTCTATACAAGACCATACTAAGGTTTTTTTTACATACTAAGCTTTCAGCAGGAACTATGGATCTAATGGAAAAAGTATGGTTGCTTGATCACCATATACTGTTATATCTCTAGCATTTATATGTTTTCAAGATACTTTTTTAGCTTTTCTGTTTTTATCTCAACTGTTTGTGCTTCTTTCTATTTTTTGTAACTTCCAGGTGATGTGTGATTGCTACACCCCAGCTGGCGAACCAATCCCGACCAACAAGAGATATAATGCTGCTAAAATTTTCAGCCATCCTGATGTTGTTGCGGAGGAAACATGGCAAGTGTTCTTAGTTATATGAACAGTTATTAAACTTGATTTTCTTTCCTAAATCTCTTTGCTTTTCCCTGACTTGTAGAGACTATTTCTGCCTTTTATATTCATAACAGGTATGGTATTGAGCAAGAGTACACTCTTCTTCAGAAGGATGTCAAATGGCCCCTCGGTTGGCCTGTTGGTGGGTTCCCTGGTCCACAGGTAACAGTTTCTGTCCTCTAGTTGTCTCTCTTCTTAGTTGGATTGCTTATCATGCCCACATCTGTAATGCTATCTTGGTCTTTCTGGTACTAATAAGTGCAAAATTCATTCCAGGGGCCATACTATTGCTCTGCTGGTGCAGACAAAGCTTTTGGTCGTGACATTGTGGATGCCCACTACAAAGCATGCCTATATGCTGGCATTAACATTAGTGGTATCAATGGTGAAGTCATGCCAGGACAGGTTTTTTTATCTTAATAAATTTGCTCTTTAATTGCATTCCCTGACCCTGCTCGGATAATATCACTTTTAAGTAACTAATTTCACGACTTGCAGTGGGAGTTCCAAGTTGGACCTTCTATTGGCATCTCTGCAGGTGATCAAGTTTGGATTGCTCGATATATTCTTGAGGTATCTGCTGAATGAAATTTGCATGTCATTCAATTGTGAACAACCTTCACATCGATGCGAAATCAATTGTCAAATGACCTTTCATGCTCATTTGTGTATTTCATTTACTTTCTGCAGAGGATTACTGAGATTGCTGGTGTGGTTCTTTCATTCGATCCTAAGCCAATTCAGGTAATGTTGTTTTTTGGTGTTTCTTGGTTATATGTAGTTCCCTGTCATGCTTGATTAGACTAACTGATTTATGCAATTTCTGCCATTATCAGGGAGATTGGAATGGCGCTGGTGCCCACACAAACTACAGGTATTACCAAATTGTTAAAGTAGAGAAAATAAATTATTCAGTGATAACCTTTCAATATTTCATTATTTCCAAATGCTGTTTACTTAATTCTTATGGTTATTTCTCTTCAGTACTAAATCAATGAGAAATGATGGTGGATACGAAATCATCAAGAAGGCCATAGAGAAACTTGGTTTGCGGCACAAGGAACACATTGCTGCATATGGAGAGGGCAATGAGCGCCGTCTTACAGGCCGACATGAGACTGCTGATATTAACACATTCTTATGGGTATGCATCGCAACTGACCAGAAAATGCAGCTGGCTGCAAAGATTAATCTTAACCTACACATGTTGTGCAGGGAGTTGCTAACCGTGGGGCATCCATTCGCGTAGGTCGTGAGACTGAGAAAAATGGCAAAGGTTGGTGTCATCTTACTTCGAACTTAGACTTCTTAACTGCTGTACTTGGCAATGCTCCTTACTACTAAAACAGCTGCACTATAATGATTCTCTTCTACCTGTGCAGGTTATTTTGAAGACCGCAGGCCAGCTTCGAACATGGATCCCTACGTCGTCACTTCCATGATCGCTGAAACTACCATCTTGTGGAAACCATGATGAATGAAGACAAGCCCTTCTATGATTGTCGACATTCTTCTGGAGATTCAGATATCTGATGTTCTTTGTTTACATCTGGAACTCCGCATCGCTTTTCTCAGTCGAGGTTGTGAGTTTATTGTGCAATTGGTGTTTTAGAAAGGCATGCGGGTGTAGTAATTAGGAAAAGTTTGTTCAACTTGCATTTGATTTTTACTGTCCGTTGCCTCAAAAATAAGAAATCAAAAGTATGAAGGATCACATGTCAGAAGTGATCAACCATGTGTAAGTAGTTCTTTGCTCATGATTTATGCTATGTTGCATTATACGCTTTGCAAATTCTTGACTCGCGCCACGTCATAAGAAACACATAATTGAGGATAATATTAACAAAATTAAAGTCTCAATAACACTTTTTTTGTGAAAAGAAAAATCAAGACAAAACAATTAGGACACTTTCATAATCTAAAGAATCACCTGTTTGATAAGTTTTTACTGTATAGATGATTGAGATAGGATTTAACTACTTCAATGTAACACTGCAAGCACAAAATTTTCAGTTTCTTGCGTTTTGGCCGACCCTTCACTTTGGAAGGTCAGTCGTCCATTTGTATTTCAATGGTGTATTGTTCATGCTGATTTTCAAAGTTCGACATGTATGAACTTGTTCTATTGTTAGGATAATTTTGAGTTGATATTGAACTATCTTTTCAACACTTCAAAAGTTATCAAACCATCAAACTTGGACAATGTGTTTATGTTCTATCATTGATCAGCGAATCATTATCTTATTATCTATATCTATATCTATAGGTTGAGGACCACTATGTTATAAAACAAAAATAGGACTAAACTGGGATCATGATATGGTTAGTGGGCAATCTTTTTTATAGACATAATTGGAGGACTAATTGTGAAACTTACTTTAAATAAAGATTAAGGGAATATTTTAAATATCTCACTTTCTTCGTAACAGAAACAATTGAGAAAAAGAGAAATCACAGTACCCTTGTCAAGAGTGAAGAGATTCATGGTTTCTCATTGAATATGCTACTCCAAGTTTAGTATCGAAATTCTGATATATTTCTACCTATCTTACAAGAAAAAAAAATGGAATATAAAAAAGTTTAAGTTAAAAAGTTAAAAAAGAGATAACCTAAAAAAATTTAAAGTTTTTCATGTCGAAAAAAACTTAGAGGCTATATATATTGGAGGAATCCAATTGAGTCTTCTGTATATTTTGCATTTTTCTATTTCGAATACTTGGTTTAATAGAGGCCCAACTCGATTCAAGCAGCTACTTTAAATAATTGGCCGTGTGAGAGCAAATTTTCACAATGAAAATTTTATTCGGTCTCTAAGCTCTATAAATTTGTATAGTTTTATGGTGATCGACAAAATACAAAAATTAGTCGCTCTTATGTTAATTTTACTACAGTGTAAATTTTATTGTGTATGCCTTTCCTTAAATAGAACTAGTAGTCCCCAGATTTAACTCATAAAAGCCAGTAGATAGCAAGATAATTTTATTGAGAGCTTTTAATCTTTTCGCCAATTTCATAAATGTGAACAAAATTCTCCCAAGAGTTTTTTTTCCATAAATGACATTTTATTCTATTAATGCGTGGAATCAGAAGTTGGAAAATTGTTTCTTAGGTGATCACAAAATGACATTTCCGTCATCGTATATAATGCTTTCGGCAGCAATTTGGTCACCAAATAGTTTGGTCGCCAAAATATAGGGAATCAAAACGTTTGGTTCTCGAATGTGTATCTTTCTCTATCAATAGGAAAATTTTCATGGCATGAGCGACCAGAGTTATTTTAGTAGGAACTAAGTTATGAGGACCAACAAATTTGGTCCTTAAATACTTTTTCATTGGATCTCTCAATTACAGGAAAAAGAACAAAAGAAGAATGTTGTCCATTATTTAGATAGTTACCAACTCTTGACCTGATTTTTTTTTTCAGATCACATAAACATGAGATATCTCCATTCATGTGATCATTATAACAAAAAAAAAAAAAACCAAGCCAAGAAGTTGCTATCCAAATATTGACATATGTATTTTCCACTTAATACCATTACAAACCCATAGGCCATAGCACAGCATTTTTTCCTTCTAATGAGTGGTCAGATAAATAGGTTGTGACCAACTCTTCTCCTACTGTTTTTTGGCATGATCATGGTTGTTTGGACCGGACCGGACCGGCCGGTCCGACCGGTCCAATCGTCAACCGCCACTTGAGACGGGTTTGGTTCGATCTTAAAACCGGACTAGCATTTGAACCGTTTTGAACCGGTCAAGACCGGTCAAAACTGGACTAAAACCGGATAAAACCACTGAACCGCCGGTTTTAGGGCAACCGGCCGGTTCAAATATTAGAAAAAATTTGAAAAATGTGAACCCACTAAGTTTTGAACCCATGACCTTTTAAACAACTTAACGTGTACATTCCACTATGCCATGTTTATTCATTTGAATACTAAGTTATTTTATATTATACAATAGTTATCATCACTCATTTATCAAATTATTTTTTTAATAAGAAAATTTATAATATTTTTAAATGTCAAATATTAAATATGAAAAAATTAGTTACCTAATTAAATTAAAAAATAGAAACTACAATAATCTTTCTAGTTTAAGTAAATATTAATAGTTGAATTTGAGAAATATGAATTTGTAAATTATAATTGAATATATTAAAATCACATAAAACTCATATCAATAGTTAAATATGTCACATTTGATTTCTTAACTTTAATTAAAATGATTTAACCATATGTACTTTGATATAGAAATATATTAATTATTGATAAGAATATATAAGTATTATAATTTATGTTTTTATATTATTTTATTAATATTCGGTTCGACCGTCCGGGTTAACCGATTCGACCGATCTAACCTGACCCGGAGATCTATCCGGGTCGATGTCCGGTCCGAGTCTTACAACCTTGGGCATGATCACACAAAAAAGACCAAGTCTAAGGGTTGGTCGCCACCTAAATAATGGTGTATTTAATTAGAATGCTAAAGCCCGTAGCCTTTGTGGAGCAGTGTTGGTATGATCCTGTTGGTACTTATAAGTAGGAGATTTAGTTATCAGAACTAATTAAACAAGGGAGAGTTGGATGCCCAATTCTGAAACCGTTCTTGAACTGTTGGATAAATTAGCCTCGTATTAATTTTTGTCCCATGCATTTATCACTATTCGGATAATATATATTCTTGTGTGTGGAAATTCAGATACATAAATATATTTTATAAAATTAATTTAAAACCTTTTTGCTAAGGCAGCTACTTCATGTCCCGTTGAATCCCCTCTTTTTTGGATGATGCATGAGATTGTTATTATTGAAACTAATGTTAAGTTCCGTGCATCACACGAAGATTATAAAAATTAATTATTATATAATTATTACAGTTTTCAGAATCTACATTGTTTTTATTTTAAAGTTTTTGTAGAAAAATATATTTAATATTTCATTTTAAACCATGAAAATATGTTTTAAAAATATTTTTATATAAATTTTAGATTTTCTTTTGTAGTAAAAAGAATTAAGGTGGCTTTAGAATCGGGTTATTTTCAATTTGATCTCAAAGTTTCATTAAATTAATCAGGTGTCCTTGTGACAACTAATTGATACAATTGTGCCTCAGTGAATATATGAGAATTAATAGTTTTGGATTCTACCACTTTCCTGCAAGAATATTATTATTCTCTTTTACCTCAATTTCAAATTAGTCAAATGTTAATAACTAATTTGAATATCAAATGTTAATAATTATTTGAATGTGAATATAAAAAAAGTATCATCCGACGGGCGCAATTTTTCTCCGGCTCAGGGGCGCACGCGCCCATTTTTTTTCGTGTTCAGTCTTTTCTTTTTTTTTCCTTCCCAGCCGCGTGATGCCCTAGTGTCTTTCTCCGCCGCACGACACTGCTCCTCGATCCCTCGTCATCCTCGTCGTGCGACATTGCTCCTCCCGCACAACGATCGGCCCGCACCGGACGACGCTCGCCCTCCCCGCGACGATCGGCCCGCACCGGACGACGCTCGCCCTCCCCGCGACGATCGGCCCGCACCGGACGACGCTCGCCCTCCCGCGCGACGATCGGCCTGTACCCGACGACGCTCGCCCTCCCTCGCGACGATCGGCCCGCACCACATGCCGCGCGATGCTCGCCCTCCCTCGTGATGATCGCCCGCCCGCCCACCGCCGCCGCGAGGTCGGATGCCTTGAGTGCTACCTCTTCATCGCGAGATTGCTGCCACCCGCTGCCGCCGCCCGCCGCCGCAGTCTTCCTTCTCAAAGTCGCCACCGCTGCTCGCCGCTGCCACGAGATCATGAGATCGCAGCCGTCGCCCGCCCATGCCCTAGGTTCTCAAGGACTCAAGGCCGCCGCCGCCGCGCTGTGAGGTCATCCCCGCCGCCACCGCCGTCGCCGCTTGTGATTCTGTGAATATCGATTGAATGTTGAGCTGATTTTGTAAATTTTTTTTTACAAGAACATGTTACAAAATGTCGGTATGTGATCGATCTGTGACTCTGAATTTTTTCATGTTGCAAAATGTCGATCATTGATCGATCTGCGACTCTATGAATTTTTCCCACGCCGAATCTCAATGAAAAAAATCATGAAAAAAATTGGATAAAACGAGTCGTTACGCCCTGAACCAAAAAAAATAGCGCCCGTCTGATCTTCATCCGACGGACGCCGATGGGAGGAGGGGGTTCCTCCTCCCTGGGAACCCCCCTCACAGGGAGAAGGAACCCCATTAAATCCTTTATAAAATGGGATCCATACCAGAGGTTCCAAACACGCTTACGATAAGATCTTCCAGAGATACTTGTGTTGTGGCAAGAGTTCCGTTCCCTCGAGGTTCGGTCCCCTATTTTGAAGTGCGACTGCGTTCGTCAAGAGTTCGTGAAAAAGTCTCGATGATCCACTTTCGCTGCAAAAAATATTCCGCAACCTTTAAGATATATATATATATATGCAAAAAATATTTCGCAACCTTTAAGATATATATATATATATCTTAAATTCCTACGCATATAAAAATCCCAAACAATTGTGGAATAAAATCTCGATCGAGCCGTATAGTCACAACACCTTCAAGACATCATGTACCTTAATTAATGATTTTATGATCAATGAAATTTTCACTTTTTAGAATATAATGCATAAACTAAGACAGATACATGAATGAATGTCCAATCTTTAAAAAGTCATCTAAATCAATCACGGCTCTTTGAGCATTCGAACCAAGTTTTTTTGTTTTTTCTAGACGTCACTTTTTTAATTTCTTTTTTCTATTTTTTTCTTATTTTCTCTCTCACATGCATTTCTCTTACAAAATAATTTATTTATTATATAAAAAATACTTACAATAAAGAATTAATATGATATTATTTATTACTTATGATATATTTACAATAACTTTTTAAATTCAAAATTCACCAAAAAGCTAAAAAAGAGATAAACTAAAATAAATCAAAAATTTTAAATGAAAAAAACTTAGAGGCTATATATATATTGGAGTAATCCAATGAGTCTTCTGTATATTTTGCATTTTTCTATTCCGAATTCTTGGTTTAATAGAGGCCCAACTCGATTCAAGCAGCTACTTTAAATAATTGGCCGTGTGAGAGCAAATTTTCACAACGAAAATTTTATTCGGTCTCTAAGCTCTATAAATTTGTATAGTTTTATGGTGATCGACAAAATACAAAAATTAGTCGCTCTTATGTTAATTTTACTACAGTGTAAATTTTATTGTGTATGCCTTTCCTTAAATAGAACTAGTAGTCCCCAGATTTAACTCATAAAAGCCAGTAGATATAGCAAGAAACTTAATTTTATTGAAAGCTTTTAATGTTTTCGTCAATTTCATAAATGCGAACAAAATTCTCCCAAGAGTTTTTTTTTCATGACATTTTCTTCTATTAATGCGTGGAATCAGAAGTTGGAAAAAATTGATTCTTAAGTGATCACAAAATGACATTTCCGTCATCGTATATACTGCTTTCGACAGCAATTTGGTCACCAACTAGTTTGGTCGCTAAAATATAGGGAATCAAAACTTTTGGTTCCCGAATGTCTCTATGACCAGGGTTATTTTAGTAGGAACTAAGTTACGAGGACCAACAAATTTGGTCCTTAAATACCTTTTCATTGGATCTCTCAATTACAGGAAAAAGAAGAAAGAAGAATGCTGTCCATTGACTTTCAAATAGATACATTATTTAGATAGTTACCAACTCTAGACCTGATTTTTTTTCAGATCACATAAACATGAGATATCTCTATTCATGTGATCATTATCACCAAAAATGAAACCAAGCCAAGAAGTTGCTACCCAAATATTGACATATGTATTTTCCACTTAATACCATTACAAACCCATAGGCCATAGCACAGATAAATAGGTTGACTAACTCTTCTCCTACTCTTTTTTGGAATGATCACACAAAGAAGACCAAGTCAAGAGTTGGTCGGCACCTAAATAATGGTGTACTTAGAACGCTAAAAGCCCGTAGCATTTATGGAACAGTGTTGGCATGATCCTGTTGGTATTTATAAGTAGGAGATTTAATGGGAGAGTTGGATGCCCAATTCTGAAACCGTTCTTGAACTGTTGGATAAATTAGCCTCGTTAATTTCATATCATTATTCGGATAATATTCGTGTGTGGGAAATTCAGACTACTTGTACATAAATATATTTCATAAAATTAATTTAAAACCTTTTTGCTAAGGCAGCTACTTCATGTCCCGTTGAATCCCCTCTTTTTTGGATGGTGCTTGAGGCTTTTATTATTGAAACTAGTGCTAAGTCCCGAGAGATGGACGGATATTATAAAAATTAATTATTATATAATTATGAAATTACAATTTTAAGAATTATTGAAAAAAATATGCAAAAGTGTTACATGAGTGAGACTATTTTGATAAATAAATATATATATATTGGCATGATATAAAAAATATATATATTAAAAGTAAAATTTAAAATACCGTAGCTGTAGTTATATTAATTCTCCTCTACTTATATAAGTAGACAAATATTTTTTATCATTATATTCTTATTTATAAAATATAGTTTTTTTTTTTAAATTACATTTAAAGAACCGTGAATGATAAATAAGTTACTTTTTAAAACCAAAAATAATAAGTTATTATTGAAATAATGGAATTTGTTTCGACAAAAAGAGATATTGGAAATTGGAGTCCATGGCTCACCGGCAATCCATCATTTGCATTGAGTCTTTGTTGGATGCATTCAACGGTCTAGAGGCATAAGAAACGGGAGATATATATTATTATAAAACATATCGATTGAAACATAAAGTTTAATTCGTTTTTTTTTGTAGTAAACAAATTATATAAAAGTAATTTGATGTAACCATATGAATTGGATTTGATTAAATGATTAATTATATTAATATCAAAATTCTGTTGCAAAAATGTCATTTCTCTGTTAGGACATTAATGTTAATGAAAAATGAACTGGAGAATTTATCAAAATAATCTTTTTCTTTACTTTAGCATTCTTGTTTCTGAAAGAAATCATAATTTTTTGCTATGAGCCATTCTTTATATTTTGCAGGTTTTTTTTTGTTTCTATTTAATGGTTTAAGAAGAGCCCAACTAAATTCAAGCAGCAACTTCAAATAATTGGCCGCGTGAGAGGCAATTATTCACCAAGGAGTCTCTCTAATTTAAACTCTATCAAACTATCAATATGTATCCTTTTATGGTGTGCTTTAAAGTACATATACGTCGATTTGTCATATTAATTTATTCTATATTAACTTTTGTTTGGCTTATATTTTCTTCGATGGCACCAACAAGAGAAGAAGCTGATTAGAAGTCCCTCAGATTTAATGCATAGAAAAGCCAGTAGATAAGGATTAACGTTTTTTTTATCAAGAAATATATAAAGGAAGATTCCAAGTGGTTTTAATTTTTCGTTTAATTTCATATTATTTCATAATAGTGAACAAAATCCGGCAAGGGGATTATTTAATAACAGATGGTTATATTTTTAATTTTCAGATGATCACAAAATGATATTTTCGTCACCTTTTCGCATATAACTAATTCGTGAGGCAGCGATTTGGTCACCAAATAATTTGTTGGTCCCTAAAATATGTAGTGAATCAAAATATCTCCTTCCTCGAACGTATGTTTGTTTTTCTTCATAATCAATAGGAAAACTTTTGATGCCCTCAACTTTTCATGGCTCGTATTCAGGAAACATTTGAGAGACCTACCCAAGTTATTTTAGCAGCAACTAGAAGTGAAGCCACAAGGACCAATACGTTTGGTCCTTAAATACCTTTTTTCTTTGGGTCTCTCCTACAACAGATAAAAGGGAACAAAAAAGGAAAAAGAGCTCCCCAATAAATTACATGGCGCGTGCATAGATGTTCCTTCCAATGAATAATCGGATATATACACTATTTAGATAGTTACTAACTCTTGACCTGATTTTTTTTTTTAGATCACAAAAACATGAGATAGCTCTATTCACGTGATCGTTATCATGAAAAAGAAAAACCAAGTCAAGAGTTGGTTGCTACCAAAATATTGATGTATATATGTATTTTTCCACTTAATATCATGACAAGCCCATAACATAGAGATCTCCCTTGTAGCTAGAGAGTACTCTGTGATATATACACTATTCGGATTGTGACTAACTCTTGACCTAGTCCTCTTTGTTGCATGATTACAAGACCATATCATATGGATTTGTTATTATAATCACACAAAGAAGACCGAGTCAAGAGTTGGTCACAATCTAAATAGTGATGTATTGTAGATAGTAAAGCTCGTAGCATGTTTGAAGAGTAATGGTAGCATCCTGTTGGTATTTATAAGTTGGGAATTTAGTTATCATAACTGATTAACACATGAGGGAGTGGGATTCCCAAGTTTGAAACGGTACATCAACGAATTCAATTTGAACTAATATCTCTCTTTTAGGAGGATAAATTCTTCATTAATGTAAACTATATATATATATATATATATATATATATATCAGTTCAACTGGAGAGAAGTGATGATATATAAATACTTCATGAATAGAGTAAAATATATTATTTTGCAAATATATATTGGTATTCTTGTTTCTAAAGGAACTCCTAAGTTTTTTTTTTCTGACAAAAGAAAAGGCTATGAATCCTTCTGTATATCTTGCATTTTGTTGTTTCTAATTGATGGTTTAATAGAAACCCTACTTAATTCAAGCAGCCACTTCAAATAATTGGCCGTGTGAGCACAATTATTCACCATGGACTGGACTACTTCAAGTTTATTCAGTCCCTAAGCATTTTTTTTCTTCGCAAGAGTATTTTTCCGGCATTTTTTTAATTTCATATTATTTCATAGTACAAGTTAGTTAATTTTTTTAGATGATCACAAAAATGACATTTTGGTCACCAAATATAATCCTTGAGTGATTTGGTCACCAAATAATTTTTTTACCCCTAGCTAATCAATGTTTTAAAAAATCAGATTAAAAAAATCAGAGATTTAGTTTATTTCTTTAATAACAAAGAAGAGAAATAGCCAAGGGTGTTCTCTAATTTTCAAAGGTTCAAGAATATGAAAAGAATGCATAATCAAGAGAAAGCTCGTAATACTTATTCATTATCATGTGGTTTGAGTTAAATATTTTATAATTATTTCGGCTCACCGATTTTTCATTGATCAATCCAAGAAATAAAGTAAAGAAATGGAAAAGCAAAAACAAACCGTTGTACGTTTCTCGACTCCACCACCTGATAGTATTCGTATTATAATTTTTTTTATTTTAATAGTTTATTTTGACAAAAAAATAATTATCCTTTATTTCTCAATAATAGTTTAATTAACTTAAAGGGGTCTTCAATTATCGTATCTATTGAAATAAAAAGTTATATGACGTTAATGTAAAAGATACATGCATGTATATTCATCATAGACTTTGGTTCTTAATATCCATCATCAATATGAATTTAACTTGATTTAATGATTAATTATATTAATATCAAGATGATGTTGCAAAAACATCATCTCTTTTAGGAGGATTCATTCTTAATTAATGTAAGTGATATTGTAAAGTCAAATATATTATTTTATTACTTTGGCTTTTATGTTTATAAAGGAAAGACTAAATTTTGTATGGCTAAAGAAAAAAAACTCTGAGCCCTTCTCTATATTTTTTTTATATTTTTACTTATAATAAGTGGATTATTAATTAACGCCCAACTTATCATTAATTCGAGCACCTTCTTCAAATAGTTGGCCGTGTGAGAGCAATTATTCATCATGGACTGGACTACCTAAAGTTTATTCATTCTCTATCAACCCTGTCAATATATATGTACCATCTTATGGTGATCAGTATATACAACTAAAATGGTACAATTGGATAACAGTATTTTTTTAAGTGCTGGGTGTTAGTCAAGATCATAAAAAAAGGACTACATTTTGACCAAAGTGATGACTATGAATCGAACTTGTGACTACTAGTTGATATGTAACATAAAAACCCTCAGATTTAACTCATAAAAACCAGTAGATAATTGTTAACTGATTTTTCGTTAACTTCATATTATTTCATGAATGTGAACAAAATCGGGGAAGAGCATTTTTTAATAGATGATGTTTTCCTTTGTTATTTTATGGAATCACAAGTTGGTTAGATTCGTTCTCGGATGATCACAAAAATGACACTTTTGACGCCGTATATAATCGTCGAGGTAGCAATTTGGTCGCCTAATGATTTGTTGGTCCCTAACATAAAGGAATCAAAACTGTTGGTGACTGAAATGTGTATCTTTCATTATCAATTTGGAACTTCTAATGACTGTTATGCAAGAAACATGAGCAACAAAATTTATTTTAGTAGAAATTAGAACTAAACTTATAAGGGCCAATAAATTTGGTCTTTAAATACCCTTTCCAATGCTGGATCTCCCAGTTACAACAGAAGAAGGGGCGAAAGTAAAATGTTTTCTCCATTAACTTTCTCATGGAGCGTGCCTGCATACATGTTCCTTCTAACAAAAAATCAGATAGATACAATATTTAGATAGTTACTAACTCTTGACTTGATTTTTTTTTTCAGATCACAAAAAACATGAATATTTCTCCATTCGTGCGATCGTTATCACAACAACAAGAAAAAAAAAACCAAGTCAAGAGTTGGTTGCTACCAAAATATTGATGTATATATGCTTCACTTAATATCACGTAAAAACGCAGAGCAAGAGGATTTTCTTCCTAACGAGTAATCAGATAAATACACTATTCAGATTGCGACTTAACTCTTGACCTAGTTCTTCTTTTGGAATGATCACAATTAATCTCGACAACAAGAGTATATATACTTATGGTCTTGTTATTGTAATCACACCAAGAAGACCAAGTCAAGAATTGGTCACAACCACGATAGCGATGTATTCTAAATCCTAATGCCCATAGCATGCCTGAAAACATTGTTGGCATCATGTTGGTATATATAAGGTGGAGATTTAGTTAACATAACTAATTAAACATGGGCGGATCCGATGCTAAGTCTGAAACCGTTCTTGCCAACTGCTCAAGGAATCAGTCTTGTTGATCTTTTTGTCTCATTATCACTATTTTAATATAAATGTGTTAATAATACTTTGAATTTTATGCCAATTGAAAATTCATCTTATTCTTAAAATACTGCGGAAGAAAGTGTCTATATAAATTTTATATGGTTCGGAAAAAAATATGATTTGTAATTATTTCTTATTTTTCTTCTAATAAAAATTTTATGTCATTTTAAAATTCTCGATTCATTTTTCTATGCATAATCTATTTACAGAAATCCTAACAATATGTTTTAATTAAAACCTTTTTTTGTTTTGCTAAGGCAGCTAGTTCATGTCCCGTTAGCAAAATTGAATCCCCTCTTTTTTGGATGATGCAAGTCCCATTGTTGAGATAATGGAAATTACATATTTCGAAAAAAAAAACGATAATGGAATTTGAATTCCATGGCTCGTTCACAATTACACATGCATTGCATCCGTGACAGATGGACACATTCGATGGTCTAGAGCATAAGAACGAGAAATATACAAAAAAGAAAAATAGATTTAAAGTAATTAAGGTGTAATTCTTTCTTGTACGTAGTAAAAAAATTGTCCTAAAATCAGATTATTTCCAGTATGACCTCAAAATATTGTTAAATTCTGCATCTCATACGCAGTTTAAATTAAACCTCTAAGAATTTAATCAACTTTGTTCTTTTTGTTAAGAATATAAAATCATAGATATTGTTCTTCCTAACGGCTTAAGCTTTTAGAAAAATTGGGCAGCACATCAAATTTGACATAGTATCAGAGTCAGAGGTCTAGAGTTCAAACCTCGTTAAGCTCTTATTAAAAAAAATAATTTCCTTTCTTAATTGTTCACGTATTGAATTTGGGCTAGACTAAAATTATCAGCAGCCCACACGTGAGGGGGAGTTTTAAGAATATAAAATAAATGATATTGCTCTTCCTAATGACTTAAGCTTTTAGAAAAATTGGTCAGCACATCAAATTTAACATGGTATCAGAGTCAGAGGTCCTAAATTCAAACCTCGTGTTAAGCTCTTATTAAAAAGTAATTTCCTCCATATATTCTCTCGTATTGATTTTTTTGGGAGGTTCGAAATGATAGAATTAAAATAATTTCTTTTTCTGATCAACAATGATGACCTCAAGCATCAACCTCGAGACAAGATCACATACTCATTGGTCTTTGACTTGGTCTACAGGATGAAGTGGATGAAAGGATCATAAGCATACAAGTAATGAAAAAGGCAATGAAATATGTCAAAAATAGACTTGATTAAATAAAGAATGAAGACTGTTAAGGAAAGACAAAAGAGTTATGCCGATAAAGCTAGACGAGAACAGATCTTCCAAGTGATCAAGTCCTATTAAAGGTATCCCCTATGAAAAGGGTCATGTGATTTAGCAGGCGAGGAAAGCTTAGTCCTCAATATGTGGGTCCCTTTGAGATACTCAAGCGGTAGGTGAGGCAGCATGCAGACTGGCTCTACCCCCATCTTATGGGAGAGTGCATAACGTCTTCCATGTATTTATGCTCAAAAAGTACAAGCATGATGTTGCAAATGTTCTAAGGATAGAGGAGCCAGATTTAGCTGCAGACTTGACTTTTGTCGAGTATTCAACACATATAGTGGAGTGTATAGTGCAACGTCATAAGAACAAGGATGTACCAATGGTCTGATTAGTTTGGTGTTTTCATCATGGCAATGATGCGACATGGGAACTCGAGTCGGAAATGCATTAAGATTTTTTTGGGAGGTTCGAAATGATAGAATTAAAATAATTTCTTTTTCTGATCAACAATGATGACCTCAAGCATCAACCTCGAGACAAGATCACATACTCATTGGTCTTTGACTTGGTCTACAGGATGAAGTGGATGAAAGGATCATAAGCATACAAGTAATGAAAAAGGCAATGAAATATGTCAAAAATAGACTTGATTAAATAAAGAATGAAGACTGTTAAGGAAAGACAAAAGAGTTATGCCGATAAAGCTAGACGAGAACAGATCTTCCAAGTGATCAAGTCCTATTAAAGGTATCCCCTATGAAAAGGGTCATGTGATTTAGCAGGCGAGGAAAGCTTAGTCCTCAATATGTGGGTCCCTTTGAGATACTCAAGCGGTAGGTGAGGCAGCATGCAGACTGGCTCTACCCCCATCTTATGGGAGAGTGCATAACGTCTTCCATGTATTTATGCTCAAAAAGTACAAGCATGATGTTGCAAATGTTCTAAGGATAGAGGAGCCAGATTTAGCTGCAGACTTGACTTTTGTCGAGTATTCAACACATATAGTGGAGTGTATAGTGCAACGTCATAAGAACAAGGATGTACCAATGGTCTGATTAGTTTGGTGTTTTCATCATGGCAATGATGCGACATGGGAACTCGAGTCGGAAATGCATTAAGAATTTTTTTCACCTTTTCGGTAAGCCCTCAACTTAGTACAAAATTCGATGACGAATTTTCTTTTAAGGGGGCAAGAATATAACAACCGACACGCACAAAAGGATAAAAAAAGAGTTTGAGTTGAATTAAAACAAAAAAAACCAGACAACAAGGTAAACAAAGATCAATATCAAATCAAATTGATTTAAATGTGATCGTCCAGCCATAGAGATGAACCTAAAAAAACTTATCCTATTAGGAGTTAAAGACCAAAGCAAGGAGGAATTTACACCAACTATATAAACTGCTAGGGATAGGAAACCAAAACCCTTTTTCCACTGATTCTCCCCTGCTCTCCGGCCTTCGAGACCTCCAGGAAGGGACCTGCTCAAGAGATCTGCTCGGGGTACAAGGGCGTTGATCTGTCAGGAGAGAAAAAGGGCGCAGAAAGAAGAGAGAGAACACAATCGTTAGATTTTCGACGAACCAAAGCAAGGATTAATCGCGAATAGAGGTAGGTGAATCGAAATCACCTTGCATGCCCCTTGAATAAATTAAATTCCTGCCCTAATTGTTCTTGTAAAAAGAAAGCTAAGAAGAAGGTCACGAAGTCTCTATTTTGTCATGTTTGATTGTTGATTTCTTGATTGATTGATTTGTTGCTTGTAGGATTTGATTTTTCTAGTTATGTTTCTGCCTTATTGATTGTTAAGATGTAGATTAGTGTAGAAAGAAAGCATGTGAAGGATTCACATGATTTTTGTATTGAAATCGGCTGGAATCCGCCGTCGTCACGGCCGTGTCACCCTCCTGACACGGCCGTGTCACCACTGTCACGGCCGTGCCACTCCATCGGCACGCCCGTGTTGTGATTCGGCGGAACCCAAGTAAAAGATCGTTCGATGCCGGTTGACCGAGCACTCAACCGGTCATGGCCGTGCCACTCTTTCAGCACGACCGTGCCATGACCAAATACCCATCCGCATGACCAAGGATAAAATCGGTCGACCGACTCCTTTGAATCGGTCGACCGCACTCACCATCTATCATGGACGTGCTCACTTATGGCACGCCCGTGTCACCTTCTGCGTAGAACCCGACCGTGCCGTCTACATCGGCACGGTTGTGCCACTAGGTTGTCACGACCATGCCTAGCCATAGAACAGCCCCTGATTCCACCCATAGTTTTCCCTTGACCCTAATTTGAACATTGTCGTTTTGATCTACGATTTGAATATGAATACTTTTACTGATTTACCACTCACTGATCTTATTGCCTCCATCATATGAAGAACCAAGAATAACAAGTTCCTAAAAGTGATTAATAAGTTAAGATGAATAATGAATTGTCAGTCCAAGCTAAGTGCTTTAAGATAAGGGTTGCTCCCTTGATCATGATTTAATCATCCATTGACCCGCACAAGGTTGTATCTTGTGCTCGGCATACCCCAAGAATTAAAGGCACCTAAAGTCACCATGATTTCTAAACATGAACTAAGATTAACAAGTATGAACAAGACAAACAAGCATGAATGTCAAGTCAAGTTATCGATATTCTCATAAGATTTCTAGCATCATTTGATTCTATTACTTTATGTTATCACTTTATACTCTTATGATTATATATGATGCTCTTATGTTCACTTTTCACTCAAGATAAGTACTTTCCTTTACTACTGATTTATCTATTCAAGTTATGCATTGTATATTATGTAGTTCTCCACTAGGCTGTAAAGCTTACGGGAGGACCTCCTTCCTTATGTCTGATTTCCACAGTACCAGGTCAGTGACGGTGTTGAGTAGGTGTGCGGTGACGAAGTTCTGGTGATGAGATAGCACATGAACCACATGGCTTATTAGTTTCCTTTTTTCCTTCTGCATTTTTAGTTATTCATGATGTAGAACTTTATTTTATTTCTTATAGATGATTTAGCCACTTTTCAGACTTTCGCAATTAAACTTATTCTTTTTTTTATTTTCCTAGTATTCTTTCTTCCGCTGATTGACTGAGATATGATCAACATGATAGTCAAAGTCATAGCGTCCGTAATGTCTCCAGATTGATCTTCGTCACGTGACAGAAGTCAATTTGGGGGCGTCACACATGAGCAATAAGAAATTCATGTCTCGGCTTCTGGGACATTTCAAATATCCGGATCATTTGACTCTCATTCGAACTTTTAAGTCTCGTTTGGATGCATATGAGAGTAAAAGAAGAAAGTTCAGTAAATGATCTGAGATCAACTAATGTCATGTCATGTAACATTGAGAACTCTCTTTTTTATTTATTTTAGACATCATTACAGTGGGATATGCAAGAAAAAACTGTTTGGCAAAAATAAACGAGAATAACACCTTCGATTCTAATGATATCATCTACAATCCAAACAGATCTTAGGGCGCATGAAGGTTTTTCTAAACGTCCGGTCTGAACTGCTAAAATTCCTCATCCTATGTATCTGTTATTATTATTATGAACATCTAAACTTAATAGTCGTAGCATTCTTAGAGCTAAAAAAGTTCTCGAATATATTATTACTCGCAGGAGAACCTATTCATAATTTTCTCCATCGTTCTCTCGCTTCTCTCATTTTTGTGCATTCTCGCATTATTGAGCTTCTATGGCAATCCACATCAAGGAGATACTAAAGCAAGTTTTGAAAACCAGATAGGACTGATCGATCCGACCAGTTCAACGGTGACCGGCCATTGGTCTGGTCCGTATGGATATAAAAATTTGGATTTCGTAAAGAATCGGTTTGAGCTGAGAAAACCGAGTTGAACCAGCAATCTACCTTCAACCTATTTTTTATTTTTTATTTTTGAATAAGAAAGGAAATAAATAAGAAAAATGGAAAGTATTAAAATCAAATTTGAAAAATCTTAGTATAAAAATGGAAATGAAAAAATTGATGGAATATATAATCCCAAATTCTAGGAGATTTGAAATTTAATAGGAGAGAAAAAGGAAAGATAATAATTGATAATTGATACAAGAAGAGAAAGTAAAGTTTGAATAATAGGAAAGTTAATTCATGGGATACAATAATAATGATGATATATAATATTTTTTAAAAACATAACAACACCCAACTCTAAATTAAAACATAAATAAGATATTAAGGTAAAAGGTATTATAAAGTGTAATAATGTTGTTTTCCAAAAGGGGAAAATGTGAGAAATCATGAGAAAAAATACTTTAATAAATCATTATAGGAGGAGAATTAAAAATACACTAATAAAAAAAATTAAAAGTCAATTAAAATAAATAATTAATATTGCATCACCAATATTATATAAAGTATAAAAAAGAAGAAAAATATCCAAGAGTGTTCTCTAATTTTCAAGGGTTGAAGAACATGAAAGGAATGCATAATCAATAGGTTAGGCTGAGAGAAACATTCATTTTATTGTGACAGATGAATTTTCATTGTCCAATCCTCGTAACATCCGAAACTTTTCATCATGTTACATTCAATTTTTGTGGTCCGTAGGACATCCGTATCTTATTTTTTTGCTGTGTTACATTTAAGTTTGTGTTGAAACCGTTTCTATTTTTATTTTAAATAGATATCTATTGTGTTGAAATCCATATCTATTTTCACTCAAGGAAAAAACTTTTCCTATCTTTATTTTAAATATTTGAGAAAATGTTAGTCAAGAGGATATATATATATATATATATATATATATGACTAAACTAACTAAAGATATAATAAAAAAATTGCTAAAAATGAGATATCTAGAATGATAGAATTTTTTTTGCTAATGAAAACCAAATTTTTAAAAATTTAAAATATTTGAGAATGATATAAATATTATAAAAAATGTACTCAAATTATCATGAAGAAAGCTCGTAACATTTATTAATTATCATGTGGTTTGATTAAATATTTTGTAATTATTTCGGCTTACTATTTTTTCATTGATCAATCCATGAAATAAAATAAAGAAATGGAAAAACAAAAAACAACCCGTTGTACATTTTTCGACTCCACCACCCCATAGTATTCGTGTTATAATTTTTTTTATATTTTAATAATTACTTTTGACAAAAAGTTTATCATTTATTTCTCAATAAATAGTTTAATTAACTAAATGGGTCTTCAATTATCGTATCTGTTGGGATAAAAAAGTTATATGAAGTTAATGTAAAATATATATACGTGTATATTCATCATAGATTTTGGTTCTTAATATTCATCATCTAGATTAATTTAATTTAATTTAATGATTAATCATATTAATATCAAAATGATGTTGCAATAATATCATGTCTTTTAGGAGGATTCATTCTTAATTAATGTAAGTGAAAAATGTACTAGTCCAACTGGAGATTGTAAAGTCAAATATATTACTTTGTTACTTTGGCTTTTATGTTTATAACGGAAATCCTATATATATTTTGTCTTACAAAAGAAAAATCTGTGAGCCCTTCTCTATGTTTTCATGTCTTTGCTTCTAATAAATGGATTAATTGAAGCCCCAACTTATAATTAATTCAAGCACCTACTTCAAAATAATTGGCTTTAAATACTCTTAAATACCTACTTCTAAAGTTATATAAGGACCAATAAATTTGGTCCTTAAATATCCTTTCCTATACTGGATCTCCCAGTTACAACAGAAGAAGGGGCCAAAGTAAAATGTTTTTCTCCATTAATTTTCATGGAGGGTGCTTGCATACATGTTCATTCCTCCTAACAAAAAATCAGATAGATACAATATTCAAATAGTTACCAACTCTTGACTTGATTTTTTTTCAGATTACAAAAAACATGAATATATCTCTATTCATGTGATCATTATCACAACAACAACAACAAGAAAAAAACCAAGTCAAGAGTTTGTTGCTACCAAAATATCGATGTATATATTTTCTACTTAATATCATGACAGCATAATGAGTAATCAGATAAATACATTATTCAGATGGCGACCAACTCTTGACCTAGTTCTCTTTTTTGCATGATCACAAGAACATGAGGACATGCAACATATCATCGTGTGATCATAACCACAGAAAGAAGACTATGCCAAGGCACTGATGTCAGTAGCATATACACTGATGTCAGTAGCATATACACTTGAAGTCAGTGTTCGCATCCTCCTGTTGGTATTTATAAGGTGGAGATTAATTAGTTATCATAACTAATTAAGGATATATGAGGGAATCGGATTCCCAAGTTTTGAAACCCTTCTTGTGAACTGTTCAGTGAATAACTAGTCTTGTTAATCCTCTCATTTTGGACGATTCATGACGATTTAAACCTGCGAGGGCCAATATGTCATTCCACCCAAATATGATTGATATAAGTGAACGAGAAGAAAATGTAAAAAAAGCACCAAGTTCATGGATATGAAATAGAAATTTGAAAATAATAGGCTACACGTAGAAAAATCGATTTAAAGTAATTAAGATGTGGTTTTTTTTTGTAAGTAGTAAAAAAAAAATTGAGTTGTCCTAAAATCAGATTATTTCCGGTATGACCTCAAACTATTGTTAAATTCTGCATCTCATGCGCAGTTTAAATTAAACCTCTAAGAATTTAATCATCTTTCTTCTTGTTACTTTTAGTTTTTTTTTTCATGATTAAAGAAGAGAAGAGTGACAGTAGTGCAAACTCCACGGAGGAGTTGAGTTCCATCTTGCGAAGTTGACGTGGGCGGTGCCAAAATCGATAGGCTTTGGAGTTGCCGGGGGGGGGGGGGGGGGGGGGGGGGGGGGGGGGCAACGACGAGACGGTGACCAGGTTAATAGTGGTGGTCGGAGGAGATGCCGTCCTTCTGTATGCCTGCATCGAAGTAAAACCCTCAAAATTATATATCACCGGTACCACAATATTCAAAATAATCCGACAAATATTCTCCCATATTGAATTTTTTTGGGGTTGCATTATGAGTAGCTTCGATGTCTAAGGCTTATTAAAAGCACACGACTAATTCAAAATCAAAATCATAGAATAAAAATAGTTTATTTTTTAATCAACATGATGACCTCAAGCATCAACCTCCAGACTAATATATGTCGATCAATTGAGACGTAGTCCGATTAATCAGTCAACGACCAAGTTATATGGGTGCGTGTGTCACGGGATCGTTTTTCGCTCGATCGACCCGTGCGGCGTCTAGACGTGTCCAACGTCTAGGCAAGCTCTTTTGAGCGCTTTACGGAAGATTGCTTATGCTACTTTTTGTATGCCACAACTTTTGGGACGCACAGTTCCGAGCGGACGCTTCTTCGGTGGAGGCGTTTGTGAACAAACGGGCATCTCGACGTAACGCTCGATCGCTTGGGACGCTTTGGGACGCTCTTTTGTGGGTTGTCACCCCACGCTTGAGGCACGATGCTAGATTTAGGGAAGCTTGAAATCTTTGTTGAGTAAATAAGAATGATTACAACGCTTCGGGGGAGGACTAGCGGGTCTCCCCTACTATATCACCATTTCGGATGGTAGAATTGCGACGTGTGATGTGGAGCATCATCTCCGAAGGTGCACTTTTCTGGAGTGCAAATTACAAAACTACTACCATCACACTTAGAAAATAAACTAAGTACAAAAGTGAGTTGAAAAGGAAAATACATGGTAAGATAACTCGACGTGCCCTGGGGAGAAGCCCCCGGGACATTCTCCCCCACTCAAGTCAGCGACGTCCCTGGAGCTGCGGCTTGGAATTCTTCAATCTTCTGCTTGAACTGTCACAAGTCTTCGGCTGTCTCCCAACTTGTGTCGGTGTCCGGTCTTCCGTTCCATCGAACAAGATACTCTTTCTTCCGATTTTTCGTGCGGACGGCGAGTACTTCTTCAACTTGATCAGTAAACTGCTGACGGATGGCCGGCGGGGCGCGGTCTGAAACCCCACGCACGGGATCTTCAGTATCTCCAACGAAAGGCTTGAGCAGGCTGACATGGAAGACGGGGTGTTGTTGCATCTGAGGCGGGAGCTCCAACTTGTAGGCCACCTTGCCTACCTTCTTCAGGATCTTGAAGGGGCCCTCGTAACGCCTAACGAGGCCCTTGTGCAGATTCTTCCCACTTAGCCGAAGATGTTGGACCAGCTTCACCAAGACCAAGTCTCCGACTTCAAAATTGACGTCCCGTCGGGCGGTGTCCGCCCACTTCTTCATGCGCTTTGATGTCTTGTGCAAACATGCTCTCGTCATGTCATTCTGCTCATGTCATTCCATCGTCATGCGGTGAGCGGCGGGGACTTTGCCACCATAAGAAGTGGCGACGGCCTGGGGCGTCAGAGGTTACTGCCCCGTCACTATCTCGAAGGGACTCTGATTGGTCGACTCGCTTCGTTGCAGGTTATAGGAGAATTGCGCGATGTCGAATAGCTTCGCTCAGTCCTTCTGATTGGCACTCACATAGTGTCGCAAGTAGATCTCCATAATACAATTCACCCTCTCAATTTGGCCGTCAGTTTGAGGATGAAGTGATGTCGAGAAATGCAGGTTGGAGCCCATCATCTTGAACAATTCCTTCCAGAAGTTGCCAACGAATCGCCCATCACGATCGCTGACGATGCTTTGTGGTAGGCCCCAATACTTCACTACATGCTTCATGAATAACTCCGCAGCTTCAATAGTAGGACAACTTGCGGAGCCGGTGGCGAAGATGGCATACTTGGAGAACCGATCGACGACCATCATGATGGTACCTGCCCCTTCAGACTTGGGCAAGCCCGTGATGAAGTCCATGGAGACAACCTTCCATGGACGCTTTGGGATAGGCAGAAGTTCGCCGGGCGCTTGATTGAGGTTCTTGTCTTGCTGGCAAATAAGGCATGTCTTCACGAAGGCTTCAATGTCGTCCTCCATCTTTGGCCAGAAGTAGTTGTCTTCGATGAGTGCCAAAGTGCGGCGGATGCCCAGATGTCCCGCCCACTTGGAGTCATGGCACTCTTGCATGATAGTGCGCCGCAAGTTGTCGAACAGTGGAACGTATATGCGACGTTCCTTGGTGAAGGTCAGTCCATCTTCCACCCAAAAGCGGCGTGTCTTGCCCTCCTTCGCCTGCTCGAACAAGTTCTTTGCCGTGGGATCTGACTCCAATCCCTCTTGATCCTCTCGATAAGGTTGGCCTGAGAGGAGCTCATGGCCGCCAATTCCGCGCGTCGGCTGAGGGCGTCGGCAACGACATTCGTCTTGCCAGGTTTGTACTCCAGGACATAGTCGAATTCCGCAATGAAATCTTGCCATCTTGCTTGCTTCGGCGAGAGCTTCTTCTGTGTCTCGAAGTAACTTATCGTGACGTTGTCCGTCTTGATGTGAAATCGTGACCCGAGAAGGTAGTGCCGCCATGTTCTAAGGCAGTGTATCACCGCGGTCATCTCCTTCTCCTGAACAGCGTAGCGCCGCTCCGTGTCGTTGAGTTTGCGACTCTCGAACGCCACAGGATGCCCCTCCTGCATAAGAACTCCTCCAATGGCATAGTCAGAAGCATCTGTCTGTACCTCGTAGGACTTGGTGTGGTGTGGTCTGTACCTCGTAGCATCTGTCTGTTTCTCCGTCATGGCCCTTTTGAGGGTGTCGAACGCTTCCTGGCATATCGGCGTCCACTCCCACTTCACATTCTTCCGGAGGAGATTCGTCAAAGGGGTCATCACATGTGAATACCCCTTGACGAACCGCCTATAGTAGTTCGTCAGGCCAAGGAACGAACGCATGTCGGGAACCCGCTTGGGCGGTTCCCACTCCACGATGGCCCGAATCTTTGCGCCATCCATCTTCAACTTCTCACTTCCGACGACATGACCCAAGAAGTGTACTTCCGATTGAGCGAAGGCACACTTCTCCCGTTTAACGTAGAGCTCGTTCTGTCGCAACACCTCGAACACTTGCCGAATGTGCTCGATATGCTCCTCCAAGGTGCGGCTGTAGATCATGATGTCGTCGAGGTACATAACCATGAACCTGTCAAGGAATGGCCGCAATACCTTATTCATGAGAGTACAAAAGGTCGCCGGGGCGTTGGTGAGGTCGAACGGCATCACGAGGAACTCATAGGAGCCGTATCTTGTGATGCACGCCGTCTTCTGCACATCCTCCTCCGCGATCCGGACTTGCCAATAGCCCGAACAAAGGTCCAACTTGGTAAACCATCTTGCACCGCCACCAAAGGGATGGGGTACTTGTTCTTCACCGTAAGCTTGTTGAGCGTCCGGTAGTCGATGCACATCCGGAGGAAACCATCATGCTTCTTCTGGAAGAGAACCGGGGCTCCATATGGAGATTTTGAAGGCCGAACATATCCTGCATCCAATAGCTCGGTGAGTTGCTTACGGAGTTCTGCGAGTTCCGGAGGGGCGAGCCGATAGGGGACTCCATGTGGGGCTTTAGATCCTGGGACCAAGTCGATGACATGGTCCACTTCACGCTTCGGAGGCAACCGCTTTGGGAGTTCCGGGAGCATGACGTCCGCAAAATCCTCAAGGGTTTCAAGGACTTTGGGAGGTGTTGAGTAGAGGACCCCAGGTCTTCCAAGATGACGGTCGCCAGGAAGGTGTGCTCCTGTTTGCGCAACCCCTTCGCCACTTGCATGGCGGAGAGGGTCTTCTGTTTGAGGTCTCCGCCTGACCTCACAGGGACGTTGTAAGGTCCCTTGGGATCGAAGATGACCATCGAATTGGTGAGCGGGATGACACATGCAGCAATGTGTCGCAGAAAAGAGATGTCCGCCACCACTTCATAGTCATCCACTGGTGCCACCGTTATGTCGAAGCTTCCCGACCACTTGCCAATGTGAACCTTCACTCCAAGAGAAATTCTTATGGTCGAGATAGACTTCGCGTTCACCGTCTTGAATGTGGCGTTAGTCTTCTGGAGTGGCAGCTTTAGCTTCTTGGCGGCCACTTCTGACACGAACAACTCCGATGCTCCCGTGTCAATGAGGGCGTTGAAGACTTGCCCGTTCAACTCGATATCCGCATAAAGTCGCGCAGCCGATGAAGGGCCCTTCGGGGCGTTGATGGCGCTGAGGACGTGCATCGAGCTAAGACACGCCTCCTCCTTCTCTTTTTCCTTCTCGTCGGGGTAATACATTGCGTTGACTGTCGCATTTTGTGGGCAATCGCTCGTTCAATGTGGACCCTTGCAAATGTAGCAAGGTTTTGGCGGCTTCCCGTCCTTTTTGAATCTTTCATTGTTGGACTTCCCGTCTTGGTGTCCCTTGCCTTTGTCCTGATAGTGCGGCTTGCCTTCTTGTGACTTGGACTTCTCTCCCCCACCATTGCCCTTGCCCGAGGACTTTGGTGGTGGAGTGCTCGCTTTGGCGTACTCCACGAGCGATTCAGCAGCGGCGACTACCGAGCGGAGGTTGGGGCAATCTCGTCGCTCCAACTCCGTCCTAGCTCATGGCTTCAAACCCTTCACGAAGACCGCCAACAACGTGTCTTCGTCCACTTGGGAATTTTGTAGACGGAGCTCGGTGAACTCTTTCACGTACTCCTTCAACGTGCCCTTCTGGCAAATGTTGAACAACGCTATCTTGGCCTCCAGTCCCGACTTGGCAGGGCAGAAGTAGTTGATAAGCTGCCTCTTGAAGTCGTCCCACCTCTCAATGGGATTCACAATGCCACGCTCCACGTCATCGCAATTGCACCGCCACCATAGACTCGCCGCATCTTGCAAGTAGAAGGATGCGGTCTTCACCATCCTCACTTCGAACGTCACGTCCAAGGCCTCCATGTACCTTCGGACGTTTCACAGGAAGTCGTTGATCTCCCTTGCCGACCGCTCGCCTTTGTAGGGCATCGGCTTTGGCACATCAATTCTTGCCTCATGCGGGGCGGGGGCCTCGGGGCGCCGCCCGTCTCCATAGCGCCGCTTGAGCTCCTCCCGGAAGGTCTGGAACTCTTGCTCCATTTCGAACCGCATGTTTGAGAGACCATTGTTCAAGCTCTCCCGCATGTCCATGATTGTTGCTTCCATGGACTCGAGACGCGTATACAACGGCGCCATCTCTTCTCGCACCGTGGCAAGATCCACGGTCTTCTCCAACTCCCGCTCGTGCGTTACGAGTTGGTCTTGCATCTCACCCACGTCCAATTGGAATTGGCCGAGGCGTTGCTTAAAGGCGGACATGTTGTCCTTCGAGCGGGCGCGCCCTCGATCCTGGCGGCCCTTCTCCGGTGCAACGGGTTCATTCGTCATCTCCGAGTTCGACGTCATTTCACCTTGATCGTCGAACGCCAACTTGAGCGGTCCCAGAAACGCTGCTCTGATACCAACTTGTCACGGGGTTATTTTTCGCTCGACCGACCCGTGCGGCGCCTAGACGTGCCCAACGTCTAGGCAAGCTCTTTTGAGCGCTTTGCGGAAGCTTGCTTATGCCACTTTTTGTATGGCACAACTTTTGGGACGCACAGTCCCGAGCGGACGCTTCTTCGGTGGAGGCGTTTGTGAACAAACGGGCACCTCGGCGTAACGCTCGATCGCTTGGGACGCTTTGGGACGCTCTTTTGTGGGTTGTCACCCCACGCTTGAGGCACGATGCTAGATTTAGGGAAGTTTAAAATCTTTGTTGAGTAAATAGGAATGATTACAACGCTTCGGGGGAGGACTAGCGGGTCTTCCCTACTATACCACCGTTTCGGGTGGTAGAATTGCGACGTGTGATGGGAAGGACCATCTCCGGGGGTGCACTTTTCTGGAGTGCAAATTATAAAACTGTCACTATCACATTTAGAAAATAAACTAAGTACAAAAGTGAATTGAAAAGAAAAATACATGATAATATAACTCGACGTGCCCCGGAAAGAAACTCCTGAGACACATGCACGTGCACTCACTGGATAAAGGTAATAGTGGTATACATCTACCATTAGTTTGTTCTTTTTTCGGAGGTAAAGAGCATTGGTAGCATGCTGAGGGTTGCAAGTTCGAAGCCGATTTTTAAATTATCATTTGGCCAAATTTTTTCTTCCTTTTAACAAGTGTGTAAAATATTATGGGGCACATTATATTAATTATTATGAAAAATATTATTTCTTTCTTAAATTATGTGTTTCTCCTCATTATAATTTTATAGAGTATTGTAATACATAATAAATAATATATTTCATAATTACCTTTTATCTCCATTAGTTTAAATTGTACAATTTAAATAATAAGTGTCATTTATATATCATTAAGAGAACATATTTCATGAACCCATTATTTAAATATGTTACCACATCATTTTTTTGCTTCATAATAAATACAAACTATTCATTACATATATAATATGGAGCACATTATACCAATTATCATGAAAATATTATGTGTCTCTTTTAAATTATACATACTATGTATTTAATAAAGTAATATTATATTTCATAACAAAATAGGATAAGTATAATTAATAATTATATTTTGTCCCAATTATTTAAATTGTATAATTTCATGGTAAATATTATTTATATCTATAGGAAAATACATTTTATGATCATGCACTTAATCTTGATTTTAAAATCTCATTTCATGCTTAAAGTCGATATTATTTTGCTTGTTAAAACTAGTACTTTTATATATTGTAATCGAAAAATAAGAGTTTATAAAAATTTTATAATTTATGCTAATTATTGTATTAAAATTAGTATAATTATATGTGAACCCATTCAATATTTAATCTGGCTCCACCACTATAACCAGTTATATCAACCAACGTTGATTTCTCCCAATTCACTGTGTATTTAGATATGTGCAATGGGAATGAAGTATGTATTTATACATAGTATTTTTTAAAAAAATGGAATGCATAAGCATGCAAGCCCTTAATTTCACGTGACACCTTTAATTTCAATGATTTAGAAGGTGGAACCAAAGCCATTGTAGCATTTTTTAAACAAAAAATTCATTTGTTGATGTGACAGGACTCATCTTTTTTCAATTTCATTTTTTCTTTTTATATTTCCTCTCACACATATTTCTCTTATAAAATAATTTATTTGTTAAATATAAAATATTTATAATTAAGGATTAATATACTATTATTTATTACTTATTATTTCATTTAAAAAATAATATTTCATTAAATATAATTTATTCATAAATGAATTTTTATATTTAAAGAATATATTTTAACAAAATTTTTAAATACAAAATTTATATTTATATTTATATTTATATTTTTTTAATAAATTATATTTTATATTTACAATACATATTTTTATTTAAATACTCAATACAATTAATCTATCGTATCTATTTTTTTATCACGTCAACTTCGGGTTCCTCAATATTACATTTTATTTCATTTAAATACATCCAAACTAATTTATTAATTTAATTATTCACGAAGAATTTGAAAAAAAAATTACGATTCCGTTATCCGACGCAGCTCAAAATTCGAGCTTTACCGAATGACAAAGCTCCTCTCATGAGATCCTTTTCTTAATCAATGCAGTCCATATGGATGGCGTATTAGTAAAAAAAACTTAAACTAATAAAATATGATATATCTAAAATTACGTGTAGGAGTTGAAATAAATGACATAGTATAATATGACATATAAAAGTCCCAAAGAATGTGGAATAAAATCTCAATCGAGCCTTATAGTCACAACACCTTCGAGACATCGTGTACCTTAATAATGATTTTATGATCAATGATATTTTCACTTTTTGGAATATAATGCATAAACTAAGGGAGATACATGAATGAATGGCCAATCATTTAAAAAGTCATCTAAATCAATCACGGCTCTTTGAGCGTTCGGAACTGTTTTTTTTTTCTTGACGTCACTTTTTTTAATTTTTAATTTTTTCTTTTTTTCTCTCTCGCATGCATTTCTCTTGTAAAATAATTTATTTATTATATAAAATACTTACAATAATGAATTAATATGATATTATTTATTACTTATAATATATTTAGAATAACTTTTAAATTCAAAACTCACCAAAAATAAATCTATCAATTCACCTATTAACTGAAAACTTAGGAGAAGCTACAATTTTGTTTCCAAACGTAACCTCAGGGTGCATGAAGGCATGGTTGTTTGGACCGGACCGGACCGGCCGGTCCGATCGGTCCAACCGTCGACCGCCACTCTGGGCGGGTTTGGTTCGACCCCAAAACCGGATTAGGATTCAGACCGTTTCGAACCGGTCAAGACCGGTCAAAACCCGCCTAAAACCGGGTTGAACCGTTGAACCGGCGGTTTTGCAAGAACCGGCCAGTCCAAAAATTGAAAATATCTTGAAATAATGTGGACACTGAGTTTTGAACTCAAGACCTCTTGAAACCAACTTATGTGTATATACCACTGTGCTATATTTATTTATCTGAATGCCAAGTTATTTTATATTATACAATGGTTTTCATCAGTCATTTATATAATTATTTTGTTTGATAAGAAATTTTATAATATTTTAAATGTCAAAAATTAAATATGAAAAGATTAGTTACCTAATTAAATTAAAAAATAGAAACTATAATAATCTTTCTAGTTTAAGTAAAGTTAAATTTGAGAAAATGAATTTGTAAATTGTAATTGAATATATTAAAATCACATAAAACTCATATCAATAGTTAAATATGTCACATTTGATTTTTTAATTTTAATTAAAATGATTTAATCATATGTACTTTGTTGTAGAAATATATTAATTATTGATAAGAATATATAAGTATTACAATTTATCTTTTTATATTATTTTATTAATATCCGGTCCGACCGTCCGGGTTAACCAGTTCGACCGGTCCAACCTGACCCGGAGACTTATCCGGGTCGACGTCCGGTCCGGGTCTTACAACATTGCATGAAGGTTTTAAATTCTAAACGTTCAGTCCATTAAGTTCGGATGTTCAAAAATGCTAAAATTTGTCATCCTACTTATCTGTTAATAACCATAGCATTCTCGTAGCTAAAAGAGTTCTCAAATATATTATTACTCGCAGGAGGACATATTTATAAATTCCTCCGTCGTCGTTCTCTCTTCTTTTCATGCTTTTCTCATTTTTCGTACATTGTCACATTATTGAGCTTCTATGGCAACCGAATTCAAGGAGATACTAAGTGCACTAAATGAGATGAAGGACACTGAGATAAGAAAGAGACAAAAGAAAAAATGAGAAGAGTGTTCTTTGATTTCGAATTGGAAAGAATGAAAGAAATGATCGGCCAGTGCCCACAACGAGGGGGAGAATGTCTAACTCCCCAAAAATCAGTCCAACTATCATGTACAGATTGATTAAGGGAGCGCTACACTATCTACTGCTTTCTTGACTTTGATCAGTCAACATGTAATTCACGTGGCAATAGAAAAAATAGAGAAACAAATGGGAAAAATGATTTGCGAAAGGAATCATAGGAGAATCAAAGAATATTAATAATTACGAAGTCGTTCAGAAAAGAGGGAAATTCACATATTTCGAATAATAAGAGCAACTGCTCGCAGATGCGACATCAAAAAGAGAAAATCATCATATCTTTTAAATACAAGAATTCATAAGTGAGATACAACAATAAAAGAGCGAAAATGCTGTGGAATTAGATGAGTCATGTGCAGCTATCTTTGAACTCTGCACTTTCCATCTCCTCTCTAAGCAGGATGTTCACCTGTAAAATTCTAATACAGGGGCATGGAATACCCATGAGCTAAACGCTCAGTACACATAAATACATAAATGATAAAATGAGAATTAGATTAAGATCAATAATAATAAAAATGAACTACTAGAACACTTTGCCTTGATCACTAGTCTCAATACCTTGAACACTGTGGGCCATGGACAATTCTTGTTCATGTCTATGCTTTGTTCATTACTATATCAATACCTTGCTCTGCTTTACTCTATTATACAATATCATGCTTTACTTTAGTCTGTATAATGCTATGTCTTTTACATTACTACAAAGTCCTTGAAGTTCGTTATCTTATGCGAGCTCGACTTAATTAAGTGGGAAGCTAGAGGTGCCTCTATGTCTTTATATAGCCAGGATGCCCTTGAAAGGTAAGGTGCATGTTAAGGCATACCCTTTTCGAAATACAAGTGGGAGAGAACATGTACTTCAGGAACAGTGGTCGTTGCGGACCCGTAGGTTCACTGTCTCCTCAGCTAAGCTACATGTCCCTCTGGCACTATACTTTGTAATCCATATATTACCTTCGTGGGGGAAGAGTGCATCAATACGTCATCCTTATTCGGAGCAACAGGTGGGAGAGGGGCTATGGTCATTCAGACCAGTAGGTGCACTGTCTCCTCAGTACAGCTACATGCCCCTCTCTATACCATACTTTGATTTCTGCTCTATACTTTGGACGACACATAGTTATCCCCTTATTTCATCTTTACTTGACTTATCTTCTTTATCATATGTAGATTTTGGAATCATTATTCAAGAAAGGGGTAAAGTCAGATCCCTTTTCTTCGGACGATGAGGTCCGTTACTTGTTTTGCTACATTGGACATGGCCTCAGGCGGGCTTGTCGAAGTTTGGGCCGGATTATAGAAGTTCTGCTACTCAAGGGCATTTTCATCTTTTTCTTAGGATCTGAATTCATCATGTCATTGGAATCGGTCGACCGCTCTTAGTGGAGCGGTCGACCGCTAATGTAACATTCCCCACCAGCGTGTGATATTGTCCGCTCTGGACCTCGGCCCGCACGGTTTTACCAAAACGCGTCACCTGGTATCAGAGTAGCACAGCGGCTCACCTCTATACTCAGCGTGATACTGTCCGCTCTGCCACTTCCCTGGGATCACGATTTTCTAACGCGTCACACCTGGTGAAGGACATGTTCCCATATATACCCAGTCTCTCTCCCGTGACTTATGCGTGTGCATGCCCCATGCATCCTTCCCCCCTTAGGGGACTCAACGCCCTCGTTGAGTGATCGCACCCCACCATGCACAGAGGCTCACGCGGAGTGGCTCTGATACCATATGTAACATTCTCCACCAGCGTGTGATATTGTCCGCTCTGGGACTCGGCCCGCACGGTTTTACCAAAACGCGTCACACCTAATGAAGGACATGCTCCCGCACGTTGGTGCCTCGCAGGATCGGTCGATCGATCTTCCGAAGCCAGTCGACCGATCGTATGCGGTCTCGACGATGCTCACGCGGGATCGGTCGACTGCCCTGCCAAGGCCAGTCGATCGATTGCGTGCATACGTTCTCCGCGGACTCTTCACCGGATCGGTCGACCGATCGCGTTGGATTGATCGACCGATCGTGTTGGATCGGTCGACCGATCGCGTTGGATCGGTCGACCGATCGCGTTGGATCGGTCGACCGATCCAACAATCCGATCAACATAGTTCTCAGAGGATCGATCGACCGATCTTGCAGAATCGGTCGACCGATTTCGCATACGAAATAGGGTCGCCGATTCTCTTTTCCATTTTTGGCCGATCTCCGGTCGTCGATCTCAACACATACAATACGAAAAATGTTTCTACGAGTTTCTATGTCATAATGGTATCAAAATGCGCGACAATTGATCTATATTTTATCGCCTAGGGGATTTTACATCTACGGTACCTCTGTTCGGTCATTTTCCGATCGCCAGAGTCACTATCATCGGCCTACTCGATTTCTGGTCGTCCTTGGCCGATGGAAACATGCACTCGGTCTCCATGAACGCGTCGGGTGTGCTGGAGGATCGTCGGAGTGTCGGATTGTCAGTTCGTTCTCGCGTGCTCTGTTCGGTTCGCCTGTCCTTGCGTCGCTCGTCGTTCACCGAAGCCGGAGAAGAAGCAGGGGAGAGAGAGTTAGGGTGTGGCGATAGAGGGAGAGTCCAAAGGGGGCCGCTCACTCTCTCCCTCATGCTCTTATACCCTTGTCGTTGCCCCTCTCTCGAAGACGACGTGGGGGGGGGGAGTGTGGAGTGAGGGAGAGAATGGGGGAGGAGAAGAGAGAGTCGTGGGGGAGGAGGTTACTCCCCCTCCCCTCCCCCCCCCCCCCCCCCCTCATTCTCTCATTTCTCTTTTTTTAAATATGGCCAGTCGTTACATCACTACCCCCTTAAAAGAAAATTCGTCCTCGAATTTAAATGAAGTTAGGACTTACCGAATAGTAGGGAAAACTTTTCACGCATCTCTGACCCTACTTCTCATGTTATTTCTTTTTCATGATGGTGTTTCCATGCTACTTTGACAAGTCACTGTCTTCTTTTCTTTCTGCACTTCTTGATATTTCACTATTTTTGTGGGTTGCTCCTCATATGTTAAATCATCATTGAGGTTCGGCTCCTCAATTTGGATTACATTAGCGTAGTCGTGCTTATATTTTTGGAGTAACGAGACGTGGAAAATATTGTGCACTCTGGCGTATGCAGGGGATAATGCCAACATGCACGCTAAATCACCGACCATATCTAAAATTTTAAAAAGGCCCACATACCTTGGGCTCAACTTTCCTTTTTTGTTGAATCTCATTACGTCTTTGGTCGGTGAGACTTTGAGTATGAATTGTTCACCGTTCTTGAATAAGTGCTCTCGTCTCTTCTTGTCCGCATAAGTTTTCTATCGATCTTAAGCTGATTTCATCCATTTCTTTATCAGTTCAATACGATATGTGTATTCCTAGATCTGCTTGCAGAGTTCAATGCTCAATAACTTCCTTTCGCCCACCTCTCCCCAACATGTCGGGGAGCGACATGGTTGGCCATATAGTGTTGCAAATGGGGACATATCTATGCTTGCATGATAATTATTGTTGTAAGAGAATTTAATTACGGAAATATGGTTATCCCAATTACCATGCCAGTCAAAGGATAATCTTTTACTTTCTTGACTTTGACTAGTCAACATGTAATCCACGTGTCAATAGAAATAAAAGAGAAACAAATGGGAAAAATGATTTGCGGAAGGTATCATAAGAGAATCAAAGGACATTAATAATTACGAAGTCGTTCAGGAAAAAGGGAAATTCACATATTTCGAATAATAAGAGCGACTAGACGCAGATGTGACATCAAAAAGAGAAAATCATCATATCTTTTAAGTACGAGAATTCATAAGTTAAATAAAGCAATAAAAGAGCGAAAATGTTGTGGCATTAGATGAGTCATGTGCAGCTATCCTTGAACTCTGCACTCTCCATCTCCTCCCTAAATAGGGTGCTCATCTACAAAATCCTAATACAAGGGCATGAAATATCCGTGAGCTAAACGTCCACTACACATAGATACATAGATGATAAAATGAGAATCTGATTAAGATCAATAATAATGAAGATGAACCACTAGAACACTTTGCCTTGATCACTAATCTCAATACCTTGATCACTGTGGGCCATGGACAATTCTTGTTCATGTCTATACTTTGTTCATCACTATATCAATACCTTGCTCTTCTTTACTCTATTATACAATACCATGCTTTACTTTAGTCTGTATAATGCTATGTCTTTTACATTACTACAAAGTCCATGAAGTTCGTTATCCTATACGAGCTCGACTTAATTAAGTGGGAAGCTAAAGGTGCATCTATGTCTTTGTGTAGCCAGGATGCCCATGAAAGAGAAGATGCATGCTAAGGCATACCCTTTTCGGAAGAGAACTTGTACTCCAGGAACAGTGGTCGTTGCGGACCCGTAGATTCACTGTCTCCTCAGCTAAGTTATCTGTCCCTCTGGTACTATACTTTGTAATTCATATATTTCCTCCGTGGAGGAAGAGTACGTCAATACGTCACCCTTATTCGGAGCAATAAGTGGAGAGGGCCTATGGTCGTTCAGATCAGTAGGTGCACTGTCTTCTCAGTACAGTTACATGCCCCTCTCTATACCATACTTTGATCTCTGCTCTATACTTTGGGCGACAAATAGCTATCCCGTTATTTCATCTTTACTTGACTTATCTTCTTTATCACATGTGGATTTTGGAATCATTATTCAGGAAAGGGATAAAGTCGGATCCCTTTTCTTCGAACGATGAGGTTTGTTACTTGTTTTGCTACATTAGACATGGCTGAATTCATCATGTCATTGGAACCGGTTGACCGCTCTTAGTGGACCGGTCGATCACTACTGTTAGCATGATCGACTAATCATAAGGGTCGGTCGACCGTTCTGTCGCGTCGAGCCGATCAGTCATTCCCTTTGAATCGATTGACCGGTCGCTATGGCACGTTGGTTCCTCGCAGGATCAGTAGATCGATCTTCCGAAGCCGGTCGACTGATCGCATGCGGTCTCGATGATGCTCATGCGGGATCGGTCGACCGCCCTGTCAAGGCCGGTCGATTGATTGCGTGCATACGTTCTTTGCGGACTCTTCACAGGATTTGTCGACCGATCACGTTAGATCGGTCGACCGGCAATCCAGGTCGACATAGTTCTCAGTGGATCGGTCGATCGATCTTGCAGAATCGATCGACACCAATTCTGCAGACGAAACAGGGTCGTTGGTTCTCTTTTCCATTTCCGACCGACCTCCGGTCGTCCGATCTCGACACATACAATACGAAAAATGTTTCTACGGGTCTCTATGTCAGAATGGAATCAAAATTCGTGATAATTGATCTACATTTTATCACCTAGGGGATTTTACGTCTATGGTACCTCTGTTCAATTATTTTTCGATCGCCGGAGTCACTGTCGTCGGCCTACTCGATTTTCGATCATCCTTGGCCGGTGGAAACGTGCGTCCGATCTCCACGAACGTGTTAGGTGCGCTGGAGGATCGTCGGAGTGTCGGATCGTCGGATCGTTCTCGCATGCTTTGTTCAGTTTGCCAGTCCTTGCGTTACTCGTCGTTCGTCGGAACCGTAGAAGAAGCAAGGGAGAGAGAGTAGGGTTGTGGCGGCAGAGTGGGAGTCCAAATGGGGCCGCTCACTCTCTCCCTCATGCTCTTATACCCCTATCGTCGCCCCTCTCTCGGAGACGACGTGGGCGGGGGGGAGGGGGTAGTGAAGGTGTAATACCCCCTTAGCTCCGTCAAGATACTGTTCGCTTTGGGCCGAAGGCCCGCACGAATTTAAAACGTGTCTTAATAGGTGAATGGGGTAGCTATATATAAGTATATGACCACCTCCGTGTTCTGCCCATGTGGGACTATTTATGAGACCATCTTGGTCCTTAGACCTCAGGTCATTACAATTGTCTCGTAACGTCCCCGGAGTGTATTCGGCCACATGGCGGGGTGCATTTTGGGGGCATTACAGTTAGGTATCAGAGCCTAAAGTCAGAACATTCTTATGTTATGAAATGCCAATATGTAATCCATGTGCAAAGAGCCACGAGCAGTCGCCGCGCCAACCGATGTTAAATCAAGTAAGAAAGTTATGTTTTTATGATTTAAATGTTTTATTAAGTGTTTCCATGATGTGCAATATTGTAGATGCCTCCACGACACACTATCACTAGTAGAGGTCGTGGTCGAACTCATCGTGATAGAGCAATCGACGTTGGACAAGAAGGGATGAATCAGAATGAAGTTGAGTTTAGACAGCCTCCACCGATATAGCCCCACCAGTTGAGCCTGCACCGATGCAGGAGCCTCCACTGGTCTAGCCTCCACCAGTGCAGACGCCACTAGTTGAGCCTCAATCGATGCAGGAGCCTCCACCGATGCAGACTCCATCGGTCCAGCCTCCACCGGTGCAGACACCACCAGTCCAGCCTCCATCGGTGCAGGAGCCTCCACCGGTACAAGAGCCTCCACTGGTGCAGACACCACTAGTCCAGCCTCCACCAGTGCAGCCTCCATCATTCTATCCTCCACAGATGTAGTTCTTGCCGGTGCAGCCTCCACTAGGACAGTCTTGGCCGACACAACCTTGGCCGATACAGCCTTGGCCAACGCAGCCTTGGTTGATGCAGTCCCCGATCGTGCAGCTCATGCCAGCGCCACCACAGGACACCTTACAAGAATTCTTGAGGTTGCATCCGCCACAATTCGATGGCACAGGTGATTTCAATAAGGCGGAGAGGTGGATCATAAGTATGACGGAAACTTTCCTCGCGATGTGTTGTGCTGAGGACAGAAAGGTCTTGTACGCCACTAATCGTCTGAGTAGTGAAGCCCTTGATTGGTGGAGAAGTACCAAAGCAACTCAGTTTGGAAACCAGAACGTGATTCCCTGGAATAGCTTTTATGAGGTGTTTGAGGCACACTAATTCCCAGAGCATGATCGCATTCAAAAACAACGGGAGTTTCTACAGCTTAGTCAGGGGAAGATGACTGATGTTGAGTACCACTTCCAGTTTATCAAATTGGAAAAATATAATACCATGCGCATGAGTGAGAAGCAGAGGGCAGATCAATTTGCTCAAGGTCTAAACACCACTATCAGGTCCAAGACTTTATCCAAAAAATTGCGAAATCAGAAAGAGGCAATTGAGCTAGCAACTACTATGGAGCGAGACCACTTAAGAGAATTGGAAGAACAAAAAAGGAAGGCCCTTATACAAATCCTTGAGCATGGTCGTCACAGGTGGAATGACAGGCGTTCAAACTGAAAGGATCACCAACGTGATAATCATGTGAGGCCATATGAGCCTCGCAACACCCCACGCCAGCCACCACAATAGCAGCAACCTTATCGTCAAGTGAGAAGTAAAATAAATAAATAATTATAAGTATGTAATGATGATGATTAATGAATAAATGATTTCAGTCTCGACAGCGACAAGCACCACAATAGCCCCAGCAAAATAATAAAGCCTGCCAACATTGTGGGAAGTTTCACCCAGGAGAATGTCGATGTAAAATAGGTGTTTGTATCCACTGTGGTCAGCAAGGACACTTTATCCGTGACTGTCCTAAAAAGGCAAGGAAGGAACAAGTTCAGCGTAGCGCTGGAGGTGCTCATACCTTGGTGCAAGGTAGAGTTTATAATATGAAAATGGATACTACACCAACTAACGCCGACGTCATCAGAGGTACTTTATCTATAGCAGACATGTCTACTACAGTATTATTTGATTCAGGTGCATCATATTCATTCATCTCTCAAGATTGTACTACTACTTTGAGTTTGCCTCTGCATGATATGACATGTTCCATGAGTGTGGCAACCCCTATGGGTACTCTCTGCACTACGAAGTACATCCCAGAAGTACCAAGGACGATCGATGGCAAAGACTATGATGTCATACTTGGTATGGACTAGCTATCATACCATGATGTTGTAGTAGTATGTAGACAAAAGAAGATTATCATTGGTACTCAAGGCAAGCCGAATGCTACAATGAAGGGCACTACCGGCAAGGAAGGCAAGGTGATCATTTCTGCAATGAAGGCACAAAAGATGTTGCATAAAGGCTGCAGAGGCTATCTAGCTAATGTCATGAAAATAGATGCCCTCATTTCAGAACCACGATAGATGGACATAGTTAGAAACTTTCCGGATGTCTTTCCAGAAGATGTCACTGGATTGCCACCACGATAGGAGATCGATTTTCGCATCGACCTCCATCCGGGCACTGCTCCTATCTCCAAAGCTCCATATCGAATGACTCCAGCAGAAATGCAAGAACTCAAGAAGCAAATCCAAGAGCTTTTAGATAAGGAGTTTATCCGACCCAGTGTTTCACCATGGGGTGCACCAGTGCTCTTCGTGAAGAAGAATGATGGCTCCCTCAGATTATGTATAGATTACAGAATGCTAAATAAGGTCACAGTGAAGGATAAGTACCCTCTGCCACGTATTGATAATTTATTTGATCAACTGTCCAAGGCTTCTGTGTTCTTCAAGATAGACTTGCGGAGTGGTTATCGTCAAGTATGAGTTGTAGAAGAAGACATTCTGAAGACTGCTTTTCGATCGAGATATGGGCATTACGAGTTCTTGGTTATGCCTTTTGGGTTGATGAATGCACCTGCAGCATTCATGGATCTGATGAACATGGTGTTTAAACCTTATTTGGATCAATTCGTCATTGTCTTCGTTGATGACATATTGATCTATTCAGAGAACCCCCAGCAACACAGAGAGCATTTGAGGATCGTATTGGAGATACTTAGGCAGCACAAACTCTATGCAAAGCTGTCGAAGTGTGAATTCTGACTAGAAGAAATTATGTTCCTTGGACACATTGTCTCTAAGAAGGGAATTTCTGTTGATCCAGCGAAGGTAGAGGCAGTGACAAATTGGGCTCGACCGAAGAATGTGATCGAGATACACAATTTTTTTGGATTGGCCGGATATTATAGGCGATTCATAAAGGACTTCTCGAAGATAGCCTCCCCAATGATGAAGTTGACAAAAAAGGGTGAGAAATTTATTTGGTCACGATAGTGTGAAGATAACTTTCAGGAGCTGAAGACTAGATTGACTACAGCACCGATACTCACCATCCCTTCTGGCAGTGGTGGGTATGTGGTGTATAGTGATACCTACGACACAGGATTGGGATGTGTACTGATGCGGCATGGTAAGGTGATTGCATACGCATCAAGACAGTTGAAGAAGCACGAGGTGAACTACCCGACTCATGATTTGGAGTTGGCAGCAGTGGTCTTTGCTCTAAAAATCTAGAGACACTATCTGTACGGAGAGGAATTCGAGGTGTTCATTGATCACAAGAGTCTAAAGTATATCTTCTCCCAGCGAGATCTTAACATGAGACAACGCAGGTGGATGGAATTTTTGAAAGATTATGAGTTCGTCATTAATTACCATCCAGGTAAGGCGAACACAGTTGCTGACGCATTGAGTCATAAGTGGGAAGGTTCATTAGCATTTATGAGGCTCCGAGTGTTTGAGATGACTGAAGAACTCAATATGTGGAATCTAAGACCGGGCAGAAATGGAGCTATATTGATGATGCACTAGCTTCAACTGAACTTAGTTGACAGAATCATTAAGGCACAGCCAGAGGATACAGAATATGTCAAGATGGTCAGTAGATGCGAGAAAGAGACAAAGGACTTCAAGGTATTAGCTGATGGCGGAATTAGATATAGGGACCGTATGTGGGTCCCTAATGATGCTGAGTTTAGGAGAGAGGTGATGGACGAGTGCCACAAGTCAGAGTTTGTCATCCATCCAGGCAGCACGAAATGTACAACGAAGTTACTGGTGGCACGATATGAAGCGAGAGATCGCGGAATATGTCTCTAAGTGTCTAGTATGCCAACAAGTGAAGATCGAGCATCAGAGGCCATATGGCAAGCTTAGCTCCTTAGGAATTCCGAGGTGGAAATGGGAAGATATTTCCATGGATTTCATATCATGTCTACCCCGCATACAGAAAGGACATGATGCTATTTGGATAGTGGTCGATCGATTGACAAAATATGCACACTTTATACCGATCAAATAGAGGCAGTCAATCGAGAGATTGATGTATACATATTTTCAAGAGGTTATCAAATTGCATGGTATTCAAATTTCCATAGTGTTAGATCGAGATCCTCGCTTTACAGCTAGGTTTTGGAGGAGTCTGCAGAATGCTTTTAGGACAAGACTAAACTACAGCACGACCTTTCATCCTCAGACAGATGGCCAGTCAGAGAGAACCATCCAGACGGTAGAAGACATGTTGAGGGCATGTGCTTTGGACTGACATGGCAGTTGGGATGATCACTTACCTCTGATCGAGTTCACTTATAATAATAGCTATCATTCCGGCATCGGCATGGCTCCATTCGAGACCTTGTATGGGAGGCCATGTCGTTCACCTGCTTATTGGAATGAGGTTGGCGAACGAAAGTTCCTAAGTGTTAAAGAATTAAAGGAGACTGAGGAATATGTCAAGAAAGTGGAGTTAATACAACAAAGAATGAAAGCAGCACAGACTTGCCAGAAAACCTACGTAGATAAAGGCCGACGTGAACAGATCTTTCGTGCAGGTGATCAGGTACTACTAAAAGTCTCCCCGACGAAGGGAGTCATGAGATTCAATAAAAAGGGCAAGCTCAGTCCGAGGTATGTGGATCCTTTCGAAGTACTGGAACTAGTCGGAGAGGCGGCATGCAGATTAGCACTACCACCCTCGTATGGACGAGTGCATAATGTTTTTCATGTATCTATGCCCCGAAAGTATAAGCATGATGAGGCAAACATCATCAGATATGAGGAGCCGAATCTTAAAGAAGATCTCACCTATGAAGAGCAGCCATTGAGAATCCTAGAATGTAAAGTCCAACGACATAGGAACAGGGATGTGCCATTAGTCAAAATCGCATGGGGTCATCATCAGGGCGATGAAGCGATTTGGGAACTTGAGTCAGAAATGCGTCAACAATTTCTCAGATTATTTGGTAAGCCCTACATCGTACATAATTCGAGGATGAATTTTATTTTAAGGGGTTTATAATGTAACAGCCGCCAATTAAAAAATAATAATAAAATAAATAAATGTTGACTCACTCTCGTAACAACCCCACTATCCCCTTAAAAGTAGAACAATCAAATCTAAAGGGAGATGTGATTTTTCTCTGGCTTTATTGGTTTACCACGGCAGAAGAAGGGGAGGGAGAAGCACCAAGATGCGGTGGCCGAAGGACACATCGAAGCCATCGAAGCCCCCAATAGTGAGAGTAGATCAATCATTTACAAAAGGTACACGAAATCATAATTGGATATATGAGTAAATCTATCTTCATGTATTGTGTCATTTGATCGATTCAATTGTATGAAAAGTCCTCTTTGGGTACATGAATGGACAATCTGTTTGACGACATCAATTTGTCCTATCATTGATTAAATCTTGATTATAGAAAGAAAAAAAAGGGGGCTGATCACCGTGTCTCATTTGCTCCTAGTAGTGTTATGGTAGTCAAATTTGATAGGTTTCATAATTACATGAAAAGTCTCCACCCGAAATTCCTCTCTTTTATGTCTATCATTTTCCCCTATTGTGATAAGACATTAATCGATCACGTATGTGTACTATAGATTTAATCACATGATTAATGATCATATTAATTTTAGTTCTTCACCCTATTTCCCTTTTTGCGCCCAACTTTTGATCCCTGATGTATTATACATCTCATGCCGTCTATAGTAGCATGTGCTTAAGAAAAGGTATTATATGAATCACTGTGCATGAATTACATGCACATAATCTACAATGCATCAACACGTAAGTGCATGAATCGCACAAATGCACCAATACATACGTGCATTAAATGCACCGGATGCTTTTGCATATTAAAAGGTTAACCACATCAGATGTAACACCCCCCTCTCCCGGCTCAATCATGATATTGTTCGCTTTGGGCCTATTGGCCCGTACGAATTTAAAACGCGTCTTGATAGGTGAATGGGGTAGCTACATATAAGCTCATGACCACCTCCGTATTTTGTCCATGTGGGACTATTCATGAGACCATCTTGGTCCTTAGACCTTAGGTCATTACAATCTTCCCCCCATAAAGGGCTCAACGTCCTCGTTGAGCGGGGTCCGTGTTAGCCCATGACCCGTGTTGGCTCGTGGCCCGTGTTTCCCACATGGCTCAAGTGATCACGCGAGGTCGGCTCTGATACCATTCTGTAACACCCCCTTAGCTCCGTCAAGATACTGTTCGCTTTGGGTCGTAGGCCCGCACGAATTTAAATTGCATCTTGATAGGTAAAGGGGGATGTCACTTATAAGTCCATGACCACCTTAGTATTTTGTCCATGTGGGACTATCTTTCTTCACCCTTTGGTCCTTTCACCTATCAGGTCCAAGATTTTATCCGAAAAATTGCAAAATGTAAAAGAGGCAGTTGAGCTAGCAACTACTATGGAGCGAGACCACTTAAGAGAATTGGAAGAACAAAAATGGAAGGCCCCTATACAAACCCTTGAGCATGGTCGTCACAGGTGGAATGGTAGGCGTTCAAACCGAAAGGACCACCGACGTGATAATGGTGTAAGGCCATATGAGCCTCGCAACACCCCACGCCAGCCACCATAACAACAGCAACCTTATTGTCAGGTGAGAAGTAAAATAAATAAATAATTATAAGTATGTAATGATAATGACTAATGAATAAATTATTTCAGTCTCAACAGCGACAAGCACCACAATAGCCCTAGCAAAATAATAAAGCTTGCCAACATTGTGGGAAGTTTCACCCAGGAGAATGTCGACGTAGAACAGGTGCTTGTATCCACTGTGGTAAGCAAGGACACTTTATCCGTGACTGTCCTAAGAAGGCAAGGGAGGAACAAGCTCAGCGTAGCGCTGGAGGTGCTAATACCTTGGTGCAAGGCAAAGTTTATAATATGCAAATGAATATTACACCAACTGACGTCGATGTCATCAGAGGTACTTTACCTATAGCAGGCATACCTACTACAATATTATTTGAAAGGCCCCAAGGTGAAAGGACCAAAGGGTGAAGAAAGATGGTCCCACATGATGCATGAGGCATGCCTTGAATTAGTCCCACGTGCATAAGTCACAGGAGAGATGCTGGATATATATGAGAGCATGTCCTTCATTAGGTGTGACGCATTTTGAGAAAATCGTGATGGCCGAGGCCCAAAGCGGACAATATCACATGCTAGTGGGGAATGTTACATATAGTATCAGAGCCGCTCCGCGTGAACTTCTGTACATTGTGGGATGCGATCACTCAACGAGGACGTTGAGTCCCCTAAGGGGGGAAGGATGCATGAAACGTGCATTGGATTAGTTCCACATGCATAAGTCACGGGAGAGATGTTAAGTATATATGGGAGCATGCCCTTCATTAAGTGTGAGGCGTTTTGAGAAAACTGTGCGGGCCGAAACCCAAAACGAATAATATGACATGCTAATGTGGAATGTTACATATGAAGAGAATGTTACAATATCACGACTCTCTCTTCCCCTCCCCATTCTCTCGTCTCTTTTTTCTTAAATATGGCCGGTCGTTACAGAATGACATTTCTTCCAACATGATATCGTTTGCTTTCTTGAATCAAAGAACAGAAAGTGTGCGCACCTTCTTTCTTGAACGACAAGATGACAGGTTTCTTTCTTGAACTAGAGAGCACACACGAGAGAGAGAGCGAAGTTGATTTTCCTGTCTTGAACAAGAGGGCACGCTTGAGTGAACAGCCTTCTTTGTCCAATGCAGCGAGGGTGGGGGGAGAGAGAGAGTTGATTGCAGCTTTCGTTCTTGAACGAGATCAGCAAAGAGAAGGCAGAGAGAGGGAGCTTCAGTTTAGATTAATATTCGATTTTGGATTTAATTTAAATAATTTGATATAACAATTGCGTATGAATTGAATTTGATTTAACGAGTAATTATATTATCAAAATTCTGTTGCAAAAGCATCATTTCTCTTTTACGAGGGCACATTCTTCATTAAGGTATAATGTAATATTCAACTGGCGAAATCAAAAGTATATTGTTTTGCTTACTTTGGTGTTGATGTTTCTAAAGGAAATCCTAAATTATTCACCATCGATTGGTAGGAAACACTGACAATTCACTACAAGAAAATTTCGTATTTGCGACGGTCTGAGCAAATTATGAAAAATTTGTAGGAAAATAAAATTTACGACGGTTTTTTCGACAGAAGAGATCTATGATAAAATAACTCATCACAAATATTTTTCCACGGCTAAGACAAAGCCGTCATAAATTGACAATTTTCTAGAGCATATTATTCATCATGGAGTGTCTGATTTAAATATTATTCAATCTCTAAACTTTCAATATGCATTTATTTATGGTGATGAAAACATATAAGTAGTTGATCTGTTACATTAAGTTAAAATTTTTTATTTTGCATACATTCTCGTTAATGATAACAACAAAAAAGAAAAAATTAATACACACAAGGAAGATAAGAATTAACCTTTTTTTCATGAGAGATAGAAGGAAGGTTTCAAGAGCTTCTAATCTTTTCGTTAATTTCATATTATTTCATAATGTGAACAAAATCCTGGGGGCAGCAATTTGGTCACCGAATAATTTGTTGGTCCCTAACAGTTGTTTCCTCCAACGTATATCTTTCTTTATAAATAGGAAATTATTGGTGGCTTCAACTTCGATATGCAGGAAAGATGCTGCGACGGAAGTTATTCTATTAGGAACCAAATAAATTTGGTCCTCAATTACCTTTTTCATTGGATCTCTCAATGACAACATAAAGCAACAAAAACAAAATGTTCTCCATTCGATCAAATGGAACGTGTATGCACGTTCTTTCTAACAAATAATCAGATATATACAATATTTAGATAGTCACCAACATTTAATCCTATATATCATTTGTTTATTAGCAATAATATTACTTTGATTTTCTGATATATAATCTTGATTCTTAGTCATATGAATTAATAAAGACATAATAAAAATGATGGATCACCATAATCGATGAAATCATGAATAATCACTGAATCAATTTGATAGATGTTTGATACTATTTCGGTGATAATAAGCATGTGCAAGTATCCATGCTTCCAGAACAGTAATATGTGGATCATTCTTTCTTTGATAACAATAATTAATGTATAATGTTTAACCCGATGGCAATAGTCATTAACTAATGTTCATTCTTCGTTGAGAGTAATCGTGTGAGTTTATCTTTCAATTTTAATTATTTTTTCTTCATATTTTTATTTTTGTTCTTTCTTTAATAAAAAAAAGAAGAAAAATAGCCAAAGTGTTATCTAATATTCAAGGGTTCAAGAACATGAAAGGAATGCATAATCAATAGGTACTCATTTTATTGTGAAAGAAAAATAGCCAAGAGTGTTAGGCTGAGAGAAACATTCATTTTATTGTGACAGATGAATTTTCGATTGTCCAGTCCTCATAGCATCCGAAATTTTTCATCATGTTACATTCAATGTTTGTGGTCCTTAGGACATCCATATCATTCTCATGCCGTACGTGTTACATTTAATATTTGTGTTGAAACCGTATCTATTTTTATTTTAAATAGATATCTATTGTGTTGAAATCCATATCTATTTTCACTGAAGGAAAAACTTTTCCTAACTTTATTTTGAATATTTAAGAAAATGTTAATCAAGGGGATATATATATATATATATATGACTAAACTAACTAAATATATAACAAAAAATTGCTAAAAACGAGATATCTAGAATGATAGAATTTTTTCTGCTAATGAAAACCAATTGTTTAATAATTTAAAATATTTGAGAATGATATATATATAAATCAGGATCGTTAGATCATAATTATATGATTCAGATTCTTCTATTAAATTTAACGTTAAGTTATTAAATTTAATCTCTAATAATCACTCAACGGTTCAAATTCATTAGATGTATATTAATTATACAACTTTTGATTGTATATTACTTTCTCAAATTATCACGAAGAAAACTACTAATATTTTTTCATTATAATGTGGTTTGAAACTTTGAATTAAATATTTCGTAATTATTTCGGCTTACAAAGAAAATAAAGAAATGGAAAAACAAAACAAAAAAAAACAACCCGTTGTACATTTCTCGACTCCACCACCCCATAGTATTCGTGTTATATTTTTTTATTTTAATAATAAATTTTGACAAATAGTTTAATTAACTAAAGTGGTCTTCAATTATCGTATCTATTGGGATAAAAAAAGTTATATGAAGTTAGTGTAAAAGATACACAGTATATTCATAATAGATTTTGGTTCTTAATATTCATCATCTAGATGAATTTAATTTAATTTAATGATTAATCATATTAATACCAAAATGATGTTGCAAAAATATCATGTATTTAAGGAAGATTCGTTCCTAATTAATGTGAAAAATGTACTAGTCCAACTGGAGATTGTAAAGTCAAATATTACTTTGTTACTTTGGCTTTTATGTTTATAATGGAAATCATATATATATTTTGTCTTACAAAAGAAAAAGCTATGAGCCCTTCTCTATGTATTCATGTTTTTGCTTCTAATAAATGGATTAATTGAAGCCCAAACTTATAATCAATTCAAGCACCTACTTCAAAATAATTGGCTTTAAATACTCTTAAACACCTACTTCTAAAGTTATATAAGGACCAATAAATTTGGTTTTAAAAATCCTTTCCTGCACTGGATCTCTCAGTTACAACAGAAGAAGGAGCAAAGGAAAATGTTTTCTCCATTAACTTTCATGGAGCGTGCGTGCATGCATACATGTTCCTCCTAACAAAAAATCAGATAGATACAATATTCAGATAGTTACTAACTCTTGACTTGATTTTTTTCTTTCAGATCGCAAAAAACATGAATATATCTCCATTCATGCGATCATTATCACAACAACAAAAAAAAACCAAGTCAAGAGTTGGTTGCTACCAAAATATTGATGTATGTATATATTTTCCACTTAATATAATCAGATAAATACATTATTCAGATGGCGACCAACTCTTGGCCTAGTTCTCTTTTTTGCATGATCACAAGAACATGAGGAAATCCAACATGTCATCTTGTGATCATAACCACAGAAAGAAGACTATGCCAAGGCTGGACGCCACCTGAATACGGGTGTATTTAAGGCACTGATGTCAGTAGCATATACACTTGAAGTCAGTGTTCGCATCCTCCTGTTGGTATTTATAAGGTGGAGATTAATTAGTTATCATAACTAATTAAGGGTATATGAGGGAATCGGATTCCCAAGTTTTGAAACCCTTCTTGTGAACTGTTCAGCAGTGAATTAGTTCCCATATTGGACTACTCATGACGATTTAAGCCTGCATTGCAATGCAAGGGTGAATGTGTCTAAGGGTGAATGTGTCATTCCACCACAAATATAATTGATATACCTGAACGAGAAGAAATTGTAAAAAAAACCACCAAGTGATCATGCCATGGATATGAAGTAGAAATTTGAAAATAATGGGCTATACGTAGAAAGTTGTGGGTCAAAGTGAAAATAATTCTTTTATATTTTAAAAATGTTATAAAAAAAATCAACGATGTCATACATAATTAAAAAACCGTATAGAAGAATACTAATACTAAATGAGGAGTTGATTCAGATAGTAAAAAAGAAATTACTTATGTTTAAATAATATCTCAAATTTAAAGAAATTAATATAGTATAAGTATCATTTGTAGTTATACAAGTTAACTTACCTACTTAAATACAAATGAATAAAGGTAGTTTGCATCACATCGGCGACATAGTAGCGACGCAACATATAGCGTCACTTTAGTCTCAAGTTAGTGTCGCAAGATTGCGACGCCAATATGAACTAGTGTTGCACCACTGTGACTACATTAGCGTCGCATCGTGTCAACGCCAACACAGCGCATGCTTTCGATGCCAAATCGCTTGTTGAATTCACGTCGCTTTAGAGCCGCATTGGAGGTGATGCTAACTTAGCATCGCATCTTGTCGACGTCAATACAACGTTACAATCTATCGCGCATTTTCTAGTTTTGGCGTGTAATAATAATGGCTACGTAGGGTCGCAATGGCATTGGAATTAGCATCGACAAGTTGTAATGCTAATGCAATGTTAAATAGACGCTACGGGGAGACACTTAGCGTTAGGGCTGAGCACGGTTAACCATTTTTTCATTAATCATGGTTAACCGACTGGATTTTTAACCGATTAATCGAACTAAATTCTCCGATTCAAATTCAATTTGATTAACAAATAACAAATTTGTTAATCAAATCCAATCGGTTGGTTACGGATAATTAACCAAAAATTCGATTAAAAACAAAATTAACCGATATTTAATTTTTATGTATTTTTGTGGTATTTTGTTCTAAAAAAATTATTGCATGTATATGGATTTATATTTTTTGTTTCCATTTGTATCCTAATTATTTAATAATTTGTATCTAATTACCTTGTTAAAATTTAATATTTACCTCTTATTTTGAAAACATATTTAATTTTTACTTTAATATATTTACAGATTTTGTGGCTTTTATAATAACATCTTTTTAGTTTTTAATTTTCGGTTAAAATGGTGAATTCACCGAACTGAACCAATTTTTTTGGTCCAGATAATGGTTAAACTTTTTTTTATCGATTCGATTAATTAACCAAATTATTCGGTCAGTTAGTTAACCAAACCAACCAATGCTCACACCTATTTAGCGTCGCCTTTTGTCGACCTCACGTCGTCGCTAAATAGACACTATGGGCGCCGAATTAGCGTCGCAGCTTCTTGAGTCGCTAATTTCCGTCACTTTTTTGTAGATTTTTTGTAGTGTAAGATATCCAACCGACGTTAGTTTTTCCCGAATCCACTTTGTGTATACAGAATGTGCACATGAATGAAGATTAAAACTTTCACATGATTATAACAGAAACATATATGTATTTGTATATAGTACTTTTGAAAGAAATTAATTTTTTTAATTCATAAGCATACATATAAGATAAGAAGTTAATGTAACATCTCAAAATTCGAATTTTACCGTGTGACAAAGCTTTTGGGGGTGGTCAAGGTCTATATATTTATCATATTTTAAAATTTTCTTACCTAATATGCACATAATTATATAGTGATAAAAAAATTGGAGGGGGTCTCCATCCCTGTTCTCCTGAGATCCCTTTCTTAATCAATAAAGGATTACATATTAGTAAAAAAAGTTGTACTAAAAAATATAATATATCTAAAAATACATGTAGAAGTTAAAATAAATGACATGGTGTGATATGACATATAAATGACATGGAGTCGAAATATACTATTCACTAGAACTCAACACAAATTACGATTCCATTTTCATACACAGTCTTAGAGTGCATGAAGATTTTAGATTCTAAATGTCCGATCCATTAAGTTCGGTTGTTGGAAAATGCTAAAATTTGTTATCCTACTTATCTGATATTACCATCAACATCTAAACTAATAATAATCGCATTCTCATAGCTAAAGGAGATCTCAAATATATTATTGCTCACAGGAGGACATATTCATAAATTCCTCCGTCGTTCTCTCTTCCTTTCATGCATCTCTCATTTTTTGTGCATGGTCACATTATTGACCCGTTTGTGGCAACCCAATTCAAGGAGATACTAAGTCCACTAATGAGATGAAGGACACTGAGACAAGGAAGAGAGAAAAGAAAAAGAGAATTTGAGAAGAGTGTTCTTTTATTTTGAATTGCAAAGAACGAAATACATCAACAAAGTCTTATCCCACTAGGTGGGGTCGGCTACATGGATCATACGACGTCATTCCGCTTTATTAGTAACCAAACCTTTCGGTATATTATTCACCAATAGATCTTGCTCTATTAGTTCGTCAAGTGTCCGCCTTGACCTTCCTCTCCCTCTTTTAATCGGACTCCAGATTATTTGATCTACTTTTCTTACTGGCGCATTAATGGTCTTCTCTGAACATGACCAAATCATCTCAAACGATTCTCTACCATTTTCTCACTAATAGGAGCCACTCCGACTCGTTCACGCATATGGTCATTCCTAATCTTATCTAATCTTGTATGACCACACATCCATCTCAACATTCTCATTTCGGCTACCCCCACTTTACGTTCATGTTGTCCCTTCATAGCCCAACATTCACTACCATATAACACTGCTGGCCTTATAGCAGTACGATAAAATTTTCCTTTAACTTTATTGGGTACTTTTCTATCACAAAGAACTCTAGTGGCTTTCCTCCACTTACACCAACCAGCTTGAATTCTATGATTAACATCGTCATCAATCTCACCATCTTGTCTTACAATTGATCCTAAATATTTAAACTTTGTCACTTGAGGAATTATATCCTCCCCTAGCCTAACTTTCAAATCGTCTCTAAGTTGTTTATTTGTGAAATTGCTATGCATATATTCTGTTTTATTCCTACTTAAACGAAAACCCTTTGACTCCAACGTATTTCTCCATATTTCTAATTTTGTATTAATCTCTTCTCTTGAATCCGCTAAAAGTACTATATCATCCGCAAATAGCATGCACTTAGGTACCTCCTCTGTGATACTCTTGATTATAGCATCGATAACTAAGTTAAATAGATACGGACTTAAAGCTGATCCTTGATGTAGGTCAATTCCTATAGGAAATTCATTTGTCTCACCTCCGGGTGTCCTAACCCTAGTCAATGCCCCATCGTACATATCTTGTATTACCTTAATGTAGGCAACATTCACCCTCTTCTTTTGCAAGGCTTTCCAAAGTACATCCCTTGGTACCCGATCATACGCCTTCTCTAAGTCAATGAAAGCCATATGTAAGTCTCTTCTCCTACTTCGATACTTCTCCATCATCCCCCTTAGCAAATAAATCGCCTCTGTAGTGGATCTTCCTGGCATGAACACAAATTGTCTCTCATAAATACTAGTCTTCATTCTCAATCTATGCTCAATCACTTTTTCCCATAATTTCATAGTGTGACACATAAGTTTAATCTCTCTATAATTTGCATAATTATGAATATCCCCTTTAGTAGCATGCAAAGAACGAAATAAATGCATAATTACTAAGTTTGAACACACACAGAGGAGAGAAAGATATATTCAAATTGAATTTCTCTATTTTATCCTGCTATTACATTACGATCGTCCAGTTATCAAGACATCAAAATGGCGGAATGTGCCGTTGAAGATAAAAGATTTTTTCTACTTTTTATTTTTATTTTTCTGCTAAAAAAGTTTTTTTAATAAAATATTTAAGAACGATGAAAATATATAAAAATATTCTTAAAATAACATTCATAAAGCTCATAATATTTTTTTTCACTATTGGGTGATTTGAATTAATTTTTTTACAATATTATTTTTATTCTCTTTCTGTTTTTTCCATGATCTATCCAAGACAGAGAAAAGAAATGGAAGAATAAAAGCGACCTGTTGACATTTATTATAGGGGTCAATTGTGTGGAGCCCAAATCGGGTCCACCACCCAATAAGATTTTAATAATTTATGTTGACAAAACAAACTTTAATTTATTTCTTAATACATAGTTTAATTAGCTTAATGGGGTCAATTATCCTATCTATTGGACTAAAAGATATATGAAGTTAATTAAATAGACATGTATATTCATCATTAGACTAGATTAATATTCGATTTTGGATATTAATTTAAGTAATAATTTGATATAAGAATTCCGTATATATCAATTGAATTTTGATTTAATGAATTATCCAAATGCTGTTGCAAAAGCATCATTTCGCTTTTAGGAGGATGCATTCGTCATTAAGGTAATGAATAATATAATATTCAACAGGCGAAATCAAAAGTATATTATTTTGTTTACTTTGGTGTTTCTGTTATTCACCATGGAGTGGACGATTTAGGCCTTGTTTGGTTGAGGTTAAATTTGCATGAGGTTAAGACATATAATTCAGTAGATTAATCAATTTTTTAAGTCCATGTCAAATTACTTTTATTCCACCTGATATAAAGAATACGTTAATTCTTATTTTTTTACTATTCACGAGATTAATTTTTTTAAAAATGTTAACTTTGCCTTTTGTACTTTTTGTACAATAAATGATACGTTTGGTTATAATCCACATAATATCTTTGTAATCCATCAATTAATTTGCAACCAAACACCACCTTAAAAATTATTAAGTCTCTACACTCTCAAACTTTCAATATGCATTATTATTTATGGTGATGAGAATATATAAGTAGTCGGATCTTTTACATTAGTTTATTCTAAATGAACTTTTATTTTGCATCCATTCTCTTTAATGACAACCAACAAATTCTCTTTAAAAAGAAGAAATTAATTCACACAAGGAAGATAATAATTCACCTATTTTTTTTTCGTGAAGGATAGAATTCACCTATTTTTTTTTCGTGAAGGATAGAATTCACCTATTTTGCATCCTTCGAAGGGAAGATTTCAAGTGTTTTTAATCTTTTCGTTAATTCCATATTAGTTCATAATGTGAACAAAATCCGGATGGTGCGTTTTTTTTTCTAATAAGCGGCGTTTTTTCTTCTATTGGTGACAAGATGGTTAAATTCGTTCTCAGATGGTCACAAAATGATATTTTGGTCATCGTATAATTTGTTGGTCCCTAACAGCGATATGTATATATAAAAAAAATAACTGCGACATGCAGGAAACATGCAGCGACCAAAGTTACCAATAAATTTGGTCCTTAAAAACCTTTTTCATTGGATCTCTCAATGACAACTGAAAAGGCAACAAAGGAACGTCTATATAGACCGTTCTTTCTAGCAAATAATCAGATAGATACGATATTTAGATAGTTACCAACCCTTGACCTAATTTCTTTTTTCAGATCACAAAAACATGAATATATAATTTTCATGTGATTATTCTCTCAACAGAAAAAAAAAACCAAGTCAAGAATTGGTTGCTACCAAAATATTGATGTATGTATTCTTCCACTTAATATCATGACAAACCCCAATAGCACATCTTTTTTTCCTTCTAATGATTAGCAATCAGATAAATACATTATTCAGATGACGACCAACTCTTGACACAGTTCTCTTTTTTGCATGATCACAAGAACATGAGGACATGCAACATGTCATCTTGTGATCATAACCACACAAAGAAGACTATGCCAAGGCTGGACGCCACCAAAATAGGAATGTATTTAAGACACTTGAAGTCAGTGTTCGCATCCTCGTTGGTATTTATAAGGTGGAAATTTAGTTATCATAACTAATTAAAAATGAGGGAATCGGATTCCCAAGTTTTGAAACCTTCTTGTGAACTGTTCAGCAGTGAATTAGTTCCCATATTGGACGATTCATGACGATTTAAGCCTGCATTGCAATGCAAGGGCGAATGTGTCATTCCACCACAAATATAACTGATATACCTGAACGAGAAGAAATTGTAAAAAAACCACCAATCATGCCATGGATATGAAGTAGAAATTTGAAAATAATGGGCGACACGTAGAAAGTTGTGGGTCAAAGTGAAAATAATTCTTTTAGATTTTAAAAATGTTATAAAAAAATCAACGATGTCATACATAATTAAAAAATCGTTTAGAAGAATACTAATACTAAATGAGGAGTTGATTCAGATAGTAAAAAAGAAATTACTTATGTTTAAATAATATCTCAAATTTAAAGGAATTAATATAGTATAAGTAACGTATATAGTTATACAAATTAACTTAAATACAAATGAATAAAGGTAGTTTGCATCACATCGGCGACACAGTAGTGATGCAACATATAGCGTCACTTTAGCCTCAAGTTAGTGTTGCAAGATTGCGACGTCAATGTGAGCTAGCGTCGCAACACTGTGACTACATTAGCGTCGCTTCGTGTCGATGCAAACACAGCGCACGCTTCCAACGCCAATATCGCTTGTTGAATTTGCGTCGCTTTAGGGCCGCATTGGAGGTGATGCTAACTTAGCATCGCATCTTGTCGACGTCAATATAACACTACAATCTATCGCGCATTTTTCAATTTTTGCAAGTAATAATAACGACTACGTAGAGTCGCAATGGCATTGGAATTAGCACCGACAAGTTGTAATGCTAATGCAATATTAAATAGACGCTATGGGAGGCACTTAGCGTTAGGGCTGAGCGGTTAACCATTTCTCCATTAACCGACTATATTTTTAATCGATTAATCGAATCGAATTATCCGATTCAATTTCGATTCGGTTAATGGATACCAAATTTGTTAACCAAATCCAATCAGTCGGTTACGAATAATTAACCGAAAATTTGATTAAAACCAAATTAAATGATATTTAATTTTTATGTATTTTTTGTAGTATTTTGTTCTAAAAAATTATTGCATGTATATGGATTTATTTTTTGTTTCCATTTGTATCCTAATTATTTAATAATTTGTATCGAACTATCTTGTTAAAATTTAATATTTACCTCTTATTTTGAAAACATATTTAATTTTTACTTTAATATATTTACAGCTTTTGTGAATTTTATAATAACATCTTTTTTAGTTTTTAATTTTCGGTTAAAATGGTGAATTCACCGAACTGAACCGATTTTTTTGATCGATTTGATTAATTAACCGAATTATTCGATCGGTCAGTTAATTAACCGAACCGACCGCTCACACGTATTTAACATCGCCTTTTATCGATCTCACGTCATCGCTAAATAGACGCTATGGGCGCCGAATTAGCGTCCCAGCTTCTTGAATCGCTAATTTCCGTCGTTTTTTAGCATATTTCTTGTGGTGTAAGATACCCTACCGACGTTAGTTTTTTTCCCGAATCCACTTTGTGTATACAGAATGTGCACATGAATAAAGATTAAAACTTTCACGTGATTATAACAGAAAAATATATGTATTTGTATACATATATAAGATAAGAAGTTAATGTAACATCTCAAAATTCCAATTTTACCGTGTGACAAAGCTTCCTCTCATAAAGTGACAGAGCGGGGGCAATATTTGGAGGAGGGGGGAGGGGGGAAGGGGTGGTGGTCAAGTTCTATATATTTATCATATTTTAAAATTTTCTTACCTAATATACACATAATTATATAGGGATAAAAAAATTGGGAGGGGTCAAGCCTCTTCCAAAGACCCCTAACTCCATCCCTGTTCTCCTGAGATCCTTTTCTTAATCAATAAAGGTTTACATATTAGTAAAAAAAAGTACTAATAAAATATAATATATCTAAAACTACGTGTAGAAGTTAAAATAAATGACATGATGTGATATGACATATAATTGACATGGAGTTGAAATATAATATTCACTAAGAGAAATTATTATTTCGTTTTCAAATGCAGTCCTAGAGTTTGAATTGGAAACAACGAAAGCAATGCATAATTGCTAAGTTTGAACACACGCAGCGGAGAGAAAGATATATTCAAATTGAATTTCTTTATTTTATCCTGCCTATTAGATTGCGATCGTCCAGTTATCAAGACATCTAAATGGCGGAATGTGCCGTTGAAGATAAAAGAATTTTTCTACTTTTTTTTATTTTTCTGCTAAAAAAAGTTATTTGTTTAATAAAATATTTAAGAATGATAAAAATATATAAAAATATTCTTAAAATAGCATTCGTAAAGCTCATAATATTTTTTCGCTATTAGGTGACTTGAATTAAATTTTTTACAATATTATTTTGGTCTCCCTCTGTTTTTTTTTTCCATGATCTATCCAAGACGCAGAAAAGAAATGAAAGAATAAAAACGACCTGTTGACATTTATTTTAGGGGTCAATTGTGTAGAGCCCAAATCGGGTCCACCACCCAATAAGATTTTAATAATTTATGTTGACAAAACAAACTATAATTTATTTCTTAATAAATAGTTTAATTAACTTAATGGGGTCAATTATCCTATGTGTTGGACTAAAAAAAGATATATGAAGTTAATTTAATATACATGTATATTCATCATTAAACTAGATTAGTATTCGATTTTGGATATTAATTTAAGTAATAATTTGTTATAACAATTCCGTATATATCAATTGAATTTGATTTAATGAGTAATTATATTATCCAAATTCTGTTGCAAAAGCATCATTTCTCTTTTAGGAGGATGCATTCTTCATTAAGGTAATGAATAATAATAATAATATTCAACAGGCCAAATCAAAAGTATTTTGTTTTGCCTACTTTGGTGTTTCTGTTTCTAAAGTCTATTTGGTTCAAAATTCATTAAAAAGAAAGAAAGATAAAGAATGGGAAGGGAATGCAGGAGAATGATGATGACTAATTATTCGTGTTTGGTTCACATCATTAAAGAGAAGGAAAGATAATGATAATTTTATTTGGACGATTCTATTCTTTATATATATACTTATATGATTATTTTACGTGGTTAAAAATGAAAATACGTGTTAAGTATGTCTTTCCTCTCATTTTCACTCTGATTTGGGGGAAAAAGAATTTGAAGAGAATGAAGAGAAAAGGAGGGAACTTTCCCTTCCATTCCCCTCCAACTTAATTCAAATAAATAGGAGGAATTCATTTCCCTTCTTTCTCTTCCCATTGATTCCCCTCCTTTCACCCTCAACCAAACATGACCTAAAGGAAATCCCAAAATTATTTCACCATAGATTGGTAGGAAACACTGAGAGCAATCATTCACCATGGAGTGGATGATTTAAAGATTATTACACTCTCAATCTTTCAATATGCATTATTATTTATGGTGATGAGAACTAATATATAAGTAGTCGATTTGTTACATTAATTTATTATAAAATAACTTTTATTTTGCATCCATTCTCTTTAATGACAACCAACAAAAAAAAAAGAAATTAATTCACAGAAGGAAGATAATAATTCACCTATTTTTTTTCATGAAGGATAGAAGGGAAGATTTCAAATGTTTTTAATCTTTTCGTTAATTCCATATTAGTTCATAATGTGAACAAAATCCGGATGGTGCGTTTTTTTTTCTAATAAGCGGCGTTTTTCTTCTATTGGTGACAAGATGGTTAAATTCGTTCTCAGATGGTCACAAAATGATATTTTGGTCATTGTATAATTTGTTGGTCCCTAAAAAATAACTGCGATATGCAGGAAACATGCAGCGACCAAAGTTATTCTAGTAGGAACCAATAAATTTGGCCCTTAAAAACCTTTTTCATTGGATCTCTCAATGACAACTGAAAAGGCAACAAAGGAACGTCTATATAGGCGTTCTTTCTAGCAAATAATCAGATAGATGCGATATTTAGGTAGTTACCAATCCTTGACCTAATTTCTTTTTTCAGATCACAAAAACATGAATATATATTTTCATGTGATCATTCTCTCAACAACAAAAAAAAAAACCAAGTCAAGAGTTGGTTGCTACCAAAATATTGATGTATGTATTCTTCCACTTAATATCATGACAAACCCCAATAGCATAGTTTTTTTTACCTTCTAATGATTAGTAATCAAATAAATACATTATTCAGATGGCGACCAACGCTTGGCATAGTTCTCTTTTTGCATGATCGCAACATGCAACATGTCATCTTGTGATCATAAGCACAGAAAGAAGACTATGCCAAGGCTGGACGCCGCCTAAATAGGGATGTATTTAGGACGCTGATGTCAGTAGCACATACACTTGAAGTCAGTGTTCGCATCCTCGTTGGTATTTATAAGGTGGAAATTTAGTTATCATAACTAATTAAGGGTTGGTATTTATAAGGTGGAAATTTAGTTATCATAACTAATTAAGGGTTGGTATTTATAAGGTGGAAATTTAGTTATCATAACTAATTAAGGGTATACGAGGGAATCGGATTCCCAAGTTTTGAAACCCTTCTTGTGAACTGTTCAGCAGTGAATTAGTTCCCTTATTGGGCGATTCATGACGATTTAAGCTTGCATTGCAATGCAAGGGCGAATGTGTCATTCCACCACAAATATAACTGATATACGTGAACGAGAAGAAATATTGTAAAAAAAAATACCAAGTTCATGCCATGCATATGAAGTAGGAAATTGAAATAATGGGCTATACGTAGAAATTTGTGGGTCAAAGTGAAAATAATCCTTTGAGATTTTAAAAATGTTATAAAAAAAATCAATGATGTCATACATAATTAAAAAATCATATAGAATACTAATAGTAAATGAGGAGTTGATTCAGATAGTAAAAAAGAAATTACTTCTGTTTAAGTACAATATCTCAAATAATATTTTAATTATTTATTCGGCCATGTGACCAACGGTTGAGGTAGAATGAGACAATGTCACTATATCACATACATTTTGTACCAAAACTGTTCTGGAACTTTAATCAATACATAATCTAGCTTTGTTTTTTTTTAAAAACTATGTTACATACTAGAAGTACATACTGTTGTCAAAATCATAGAGTATATCTTAATAGTTATCTAAACAGAAATTAACACAAAAAAGGCCCCCCAAAAAATGATTCGAAGGTAATGCATTTGTTGTTTGCTTTTGCAGTTCAACTCTTCCCTTATAAATGAAACAAGTGAAGGTTGGCCAAGTTGCGATGAAAGATAATTTCTTATTAGAGCTGACAAACCTTAAATCAAGTAGATATAACGCAAAATATGCATTCTGCAATTTATTTAATAATGTGAAAAAAAAACCGGAACATAGTTTATGATGGATGATATAAATTATAAAATTAAGAAGATTTCGGTCGCCTTGTGTTAACTATTCATGGAAGATATTCCAGACAAAATTCATTACAAGCTCTCTTGGCGGTGAAAGAACTATGGATCTATATATGACGATGGCTGGTTAAGTGTAACTTATGAATTTAAAATATTAAATTATAAGGGATAAATTCAGAACCATACTTCGGAAACATGTTGTCATCATCAGCAACAAGGCCATCGCGATCCAAACCATTTCCAAATTATTCTAGAAAACTTGGATTGCTCATGTAATATTGTAGTTCAATACCATAAAACAAACAGCTTATACCTTATACCCATTTTTTCTCAATAGGAGAATGGGATAAAATGGCTCCAGGAATCACCTGATAAAGGAATTTCTCGATAACGGACAGATATCAAGATTTGGTCTCCATCTCTAGATAACTTATCGTTCTCAGCACTCTTTTCTTTCGTCCTTTTTCTTGCTGTTTCACGCACAGTAACTGGTTGATATCTTCAGTTAAAATCAATTCATTTTCATAAAAATAATACCTTTATGATACAACAAATTTTGGCAAGGAAATGCATTAACAATGTAAGAAAAGGAGGCTCCTCTGCTGCATCTTCAGTACCTGAAGTGGCCCTTAATGGGGAGTCGAGCATCCTACAGAAAGCCTTCGACTCCACGACCAGCAATGGATTCCCTATATATTTGTACTGCTTCTTCCATGACTCCAGCTTGAGACAACAGCTGTGCTCTTTTCTTGCTGGACGGATGGGTGGACATGTAGTCCTTCAAAGATGAATCACCAGTTATCTCTCCGAGTTTCTCGTAGACCCTAGGGGCCACACGAGGGTCATATCCAGCTGAGGCAAGCAGCAAAAGTCCAATGTAATCAGCCTCCATTTCCATCCTGTAAAGTATATGCCATTGTTCAATGCAGTACGATGCATGCCAATATCATGATTATGATATGAATTGTCAAGACCAAGATAAGAATACAAGAGAGAGTAATGGAAAGAAAGATGAATTAGACTACATGACACATTGTTATTCAAACATTCATAGTAAGCTTTGTTTACTTAAGAAAGGAAAGGTTATCAAATGATAATAGAGATCGCGTAGTCATCATTCACAGCAAACTTTGACATATGTAAAAGTCGTCACAAAAAACCTGTCAAAGCGTGAGTAAGAAATAACCCAAGACATACAAGAAATAAAAAACCACTTGATAGTCTCTTTCTCTCTCCCTCCTGCCCAAAACATACACGAAATAGAAAACCACTCGATAGTCTCTTTTTCTTTCTCTCTCCATCCCTCCCTCTCTCCCTCCATCTCAACAAAAAGGAAGTATGCTTCTCCTAGTTGTATTTATATTGCCACATTTCTAACTCTTTAAAATAAATCACAACTTTTGTCAGGGTCCCCACACAACAGAGGAACTCCATGTCTACTCCGCTATTTAGACAGCTCGTTAACTTTACTTGATGTTGGCGATCCACTATTGTAAATTATGACTTTGCCACAAGCAAGGCACATCAAACTGGGTCAGGGATCACATACTTCTCTTACCTATTTATCCAAAACAAAAACAAAATATCAAATATATCTTTACATGTTTGTTCCATTTAGGAGCCACTTTCTTTCATCTTGACATCTGTTGATTCACTTTATGAATATCAAAGGTTCAAACCCCCTTCACATCCCTAAAAAGATCTTATATTCTATAAAATTTAAAAGAAAGTTTCAACTCCTTCGGTCTTATGAATCATTGTCATGACTCATATCTTCCCATGTAACACCATAGCACACTCATGAAAGAATAACCAATTCACAATTGAGAGAGCAAAGTTTTTCATCAAGTGAAGCAAGGTTCAGCTCTGATGGAAGAAGCAAAGAACGAAAGATTCATGTTTAAGAGAGAATCCATTTGTATCCTCTGAAAACGAGATAGCAAACCAAGGAAACAGGTTTAAGGTATATTTAAATGAACTTCCAATGATGGGTTGACATCCTACAACACCCTCAATTTATCATAGACCGGTGTTCGTACTGATAGTTTCAGCATTGCACCTCAGGTATTCAAAATGTTTGAGCTATAAAGATAAGAAAATGTCTTCAACCTCTGTCAATAAGTTGAACATCCCTGTGATACCAAGAGTGACTGAAAACATTCTGCAAATCCTCGATCAATATTAGATTCATTGAAACAAGACAACTTTCATCTTGTTAAATTCATGAAACCCCTTAAGAACAAAATTCAACTTGACTTGTAAAATCAGTATTCCAGATAAACAGCAAGCAATCAGTGTTCTTTTCTCTAAGAGCCTTTTTTTAGTGCATAATAAGCTTCCCGTTACATTTTTTCCCCTTCTAGAAAATTTTTGAACCTATATAATTCCTTCATCTTACAGGATGGATCTTGATCTTTAAGGGAATCCTAGTTTGCCAGATGACTCTGCAATCCATCAAGAATTCTGTATTCCTAAAATCATCATACTAGAAATATATCTCCATCATTTGCCTTGGTCACTACAACTGGACTTGGATTATCAATCACACACTTACAACACCAGAGGTAACCCTTGTTTCATGATTTGGGGTTATCATGTACCATTGTTACGGCTCTTTATGTTACAATAACTTGTTCAAGGAAAACCACCCTGTACATTCCTCTCAAAAGAAAAAAAAAAAGACATCATCTTGTTCACCTCAGATGTCAACTACAAGCTTAGACCTACTTATGTTTTGGAAACCTTTGAAAATCACCCCTCTCTTTCAACTATATTACCAATCTTCACTTTGAATCAGAAGAAAATTTACAAAATCGTAACTAGCAACTAAAATGTGAAACAATGTACCTCCGGGAGAATGGCAATCTTAAGAGAAGTTCTGACATTGCATTGATAAGATCAGGCATACCGACAAACTGAAGAAGAACTAACTGCAAGACAGTGAACCCCAAGTTCTTTGTAATCCCTTCCGCACTATGCCGCGCAATGGCATGTGCTATCTGCAACCAGAATACAAAAATAATGCTCAAAAGAGTCACAAGTACAAATTCTAAAGGCGGATCGTTTCACTCCGAAGCAATTTACCTCATGCCCGATCACGGTAGCAATCTCGGCGTCAGTCCGGAAATGGTCCAGCAACCCTGTGAAGACAACAATCTTTCCGCCTGGGAGACACATCGCGTTGACCATCTTGTCCTGCACGACGATCACCTCCCAATTCAACCCGTCCAGATGCTTAGTCGCCGCCTCCTGACCCTTCTTCCTGTTCTCGTGTATCCACCGATCGTCCAGCACCTCGTCCTCGCGGCTCCAATTCCCCTTCTCCCTTCCGGCCCCCAGCGCCATCACCGCCTCTTCCGCCCCACGATCGTCGACCCCGAACTCCCCGTTGCGGCTCCCGACGCCTCTGCCGTCGGACGCGTACTCCGGATCGCTCCATCGACCCTCCTCGTGGCGCAGCCCGCGCTGGAGGGCGGCGACGATCTCGCGGCAGATGAGGCGGACGCGGACGCTGTCCGGGTGGACGGGCGGCAGGATCTTGCCGCGGAGCGCCTCCTTGAGCTGCTCGAACTGGGACTCGCCGAGCCGGCGCTCGACGGCGGGGGAGATGAGGACGAAGTGCTTCCGCTTGGAATAGGGAACGGGCTCGAGATTGCCGTAGTAGACGGCGAGGGCAACGGCGCCGCCGGCGGCGACGACGACGAGGACAGCGCGGGGGTTCTGCCTCCACTGGGGACCCCGGCGGCGGAAGTGCTGGACGTCGGGGCGGCGGCCGCTGTAGTAGTAATACTGATAGGAGTAGGAGCGGCGAGGGGTGAATAAGGAGGTGGAATTGGGGTGGCGGAATAAGCGGCCGTTGGGGAATGGAATAAGGGAGGAGGGGATGGGAGGGATAGCGGGATTAGAAGGGGGAGAATAGCGGGAGAGGAGACGGGAGGAGAGGAGGGGATAAAGCTTTGCTCTTCTCAGGTAGTTCATCTCGAGCTGCAGAAGAATTGAGGACTTGCATAGATGAGAGAGAGAAAGAGAGATGGAAGAGAAACAACGAGTTTGGAAGAAGAAATAATAAGTTGGGAGATGTCTGTACTGCCAGCTACGTGCTTTCTAGAGTTTGGTGCACTTTAATGTTCTTTTTTTTTTCCTTTGAGTTGGATTATTTCTTTCTTAACTATGTTTAATATTACATTATACGATTTTGTATTTGTCTCCTCGAACATATTTCAACTTGGATATAATAGGTGTCCCCCAACTTAAATGGGGCATCCCCTCATTAAATCGCGGCCGTCCGATGCATATTTCAACTTGGATATAATCGGTGACTCCCAATTTAAATGGGGGGCATTCCCCCATTAAACCCCGGCCGTCCGATGCACATCGGACGGGTGCACAGCTAAGCTGGTTAAATATGTGTGGAAGCCTTAGAAATATGTGTGGTCGGAGGTGGCTCGATGAATGAAAAAAATTCGCATGCGATCCGATTCGATCCAAGGTAGAAAAGCGCGCGGGTTAAAATTTTTAACATCTTTTACTCTCTCTTACACACTCTTTTACTTCTCTCTCTCTCTCTCTCTCTCTCTCTCTCTCTCTCTCTCTCTCTCTCTCACACACACACCTCTCGCGGAGACTCAACGATGGAGCTCCGAGCTTCTCCCCTTCCTCCTCTCGGTGCAGCGAACTCTCCGACATCCGTCCGGATATGCCCGCCGATGACATCGTCCATCCAGATCTGCACCTCGACGACCTCGTCCGTCCAAATCTGCCCGCTGCCGACGAGATTTGCACCTCGACAACCGCGTCCGTGGTCGGCGACCTTGTCCGTCCAGTTCTGCTCGCCAACGACCTCGTCCGTCCAGATCTGCACCTCAGCGACCTCGTCTGTCCAAATCCGCCCGCCACTGACGAGATTTGTGCCTCGACGATCATGTCCATCTAGATCAACCCGTTGCCGACGAGATTTGCGTCTTCGAGACCGCGTCCGTCCATATCTATCCGCCGTCAACGAGATATGCGCCTTAGCGACCTCCGCGACGACCTCGATCACCGGATCTCGCCCTTCGTCGACCGCCGACCAGATGTGCGTGTGAAGACGGCCCGATCCAACTGTCAACGAGCATATCCACGTGGTCCTGACATCGATCACCCCATCGAGCGCCGCCAACCTCCTATCACCTCCGCCGTGGTGCTGTCGACCTCCGCGACAACCTCCTGCGACCTTGCACCATCGCCGACCAAATGGAGCAACCGACGACTCCCCTGCGCGGCCGCTGACTAGATCGAGCACATCGCAGCTCTACCTCTCGCGCAAGATCATCGACGAGCCCGCCCCTCCGCCAACGCATCCGAGCTCGTGCGCCCCGTCGCTGTTGAGCTTGTCCGCCCCGTTGCCGCCGCTACCATCGAGCTCGTCCGCCACCACCGAGCTCGAAAACTTAATCCATGTTAATCCACGTTAATTTTTCATGTTTTTAATTTTTTGTGTTAATTCATGTTGTAAACTAGTTAAACTTTGTTAATTCGTGCTTGGATTTGTTGCACTTATGTTAATTCATGCTTGAATTTGTTGCACTTAGTTAATTCTTTTTCTTGCTCGTATGCGATTGAATGCCTCGGAGCATCGAATAGCTCTCAGTCACATATTCGTCTCCATCTCGCTTTCTGACATACTTCCCTATCTCCTCTCTACATTATCGCTTTCGGACATCCTTCCCTTTCTCGCATTCCGCCATTCCGCCAAATCCTCTCAATGTTAACAAATCAAATTTGTTACAAGATCTTCCACAATTTGAGTTGAACATATTTTAATTCTAACGTATCGTTCTGGGAAAACCTCATGCTCATGTCAAGCTTTACACGATAAGAACATTTTGATAAAACACACTAATTTACAACATGAATTATCAACAAAAAAAATTACCAAAGTGTAACTAATCATAATGGATTAATTAAGTTTAAACTAGTTTCCAACAAACTTTACAACATGAAAGATTAACACTCACGCGTAATTGCCACAAAATATGACATTGCATTACATAGCACATCCATTACATTACATTAAAAATAAAATAACAGGATTAGAATATTTAAAAACATGATTCAACGATGTGCGGGGTCGGCGGCGCTCGGCGTGGTTGATCAGCGGCGATTGGCAATGGATCTCGACGGGGGAGCGGCGGCGGACAGGGAGGCGGGGTGCGCGGGGGTCGGTGGCCTGGTGGCGGAGCTCGGCGGCGGACAGGGAGGCAGGGTGCGCAAGGATTGGCGGAGCTCGGCGGTGGAGGAGCGGCGGACAGGGAGCAGGGTGTGCATGGGTCAGTGGCACTCGGCAGGGCTGTTCATCAACGCTTGGTGGCGGAGCACGGCGGGGGAGCGGCGGCGGACAAGGAGGCAGGGTGTGAAAGGGTTGGCGGCGCTCGGCGGTGCTGATCATTGGCGCTAGTCGGGGGGTGGCGGCGGACAGGGAGGCAGGGTGTGTGGGGACTGGCAGGTGCAGATCTGGTCGGGGGTGCTCAGGGTCGAGCAGATCTGGCCGCGGGAGGTCGGCAGGCGCAGATCTTGTCAGGGGTGCTCGGGGTCGAGCAAATCTAGTCGTGGGAGGTCATCGCGTAAGTCGGCAGTGTCACAGCGGGGTGCTCGAGGTCGGCGGCGTGCTTGGGTCGTAGATCTGGTCGGGGGGGGGGGGGGGACGTTGCCGGCGAGAGGAGATGAGATTTGGTTGGGGGGACGTCGCTTGGTGCAAATCAGTAGGGATTTTCGGAGAGGAGATGAGAGAAAGAGAGAGGAGGCGGCATCGGACCTCTGCGCGGAGAGGAGAGGGAGAGAGGAGGAGGCAGTGCGGAGGATAAACGAAGGGAAGAGAAGAAAATGGCCGTCAACTTGAGGGTTTTCATCATTTTATACCCCTTGTACGCGGTCGAATCGGGCCCCGGACCGCGCCACATCTCACTCAAACGTCTGAGATCTGCGCCAACCATCGGATGTGAATTGGCTGGTGCAGCATGGGGGGACAATCCCCCTAACTTATGCGGGGGAACACGCTTTATTCCCTTTCAACTTTATCTAGTTAAGACTTATGTTATGTTCATTTGTTTCAATAAGGATTTAATGGCATCCTCCCTACTTAAGTAGGGAGGCTCCTCCCTACTCAGCTTCCCGTTGGATCAAAATTCAATGGCGAAGCAGGTGATACAGTTCACATGCGGGTTCACAAATGGTCGGCTTCCAGTTTTTCCCTTCTTTGTGATCTTGCCCCCTTCTCGCCTCTGTAGGCAATGAGCTTCGAGGCGGCGACCGCGAGAAGTGGCAGCAACAATGGGCAGGCGATGAGCAGCGGCGGTGGCAGCAACAACAACAGCATCGGCAGCAACAGTGACGTCGTCAGCAAGCAGCAGCGTTGGCGGCAAACAGTGGCAGGAGCGGCGGGCAGGCAACGAGCAGCAGCGACAGTGGCGACGGTGATGGCATCGGCATAGGCAGCGAGCAACAACAGCGGCAGAGATGTGCAATTAACGGCAAGATGAGAATTCAGTTTTGCCCCCCCCCCCCCCCCCCCCTTCCTCCCTTACAATTACTCACTGCCGACCTCACAATTTGTGGAAGATCTTGTCGATCCACATCAACCGATTGATCATCAAAAGATTTCGACAAAACTATGCACCTTCGTGTCTGCCGCTGTAGAATCGGCAGTGGTGTAGAGCGAGGCACCAAGCCAGGAGATCAGCGGTGACATAGAGCGAGGAGGTCGATGGAGAAGAGTAGGGAGGTCACCAAAGAGGAAGGAGGTCAGCGGAGAAGGAGGAGGAGATTGGCAGCGAGTTCGTTCACGTCTGTCATCGCCGCTGCGTGACGTTGTCATCTCCAAGGGAGAAATGGTGGGGGACATCCGCCGTCCCCACCTACGATTGCAACTCTGGCGCCACGACCAACTCCGACCACCGCCATCACACCAAGGACCTCCGACAGCCTCCGTCTCCACCTTGACCCCTGCTTCCTCGTCCTAATTGTCCGTCGTGGTGACGCTATCGCGGATGGAGATGACACAGCTGAACCCGACGGCAGGGGGCTACAAGCGGCAACAAAGAGCTAGGAAATTTGTTCAGATGTTTTGAACCGGTTTATTTCATCCAAATTTTTTTGAACCTCGCCTATTCGATCCGTCGTTCGATTAAGATCGAACGTTAGTATAGATAAGGAGGAGCATCCTCCCTATTTAACTAGGGAGGATCTCCATTAAATTCTTTCAATAATGTTTGTATTTCATTGCCATTTATGTCATTGACCTAACTCCTACAGTCCTACTTATTTTTCTGCCTAATGGTATAAAGGAAATTATATCAGATGTAATAGCCCTCTCGGGATAAATCGACACAGGCAAAGTTAAATTATCAAGTCATGTGACTTGAACTTTCCTAATCGACTGGTCCGGGCTTATATTATATCATATTATAATAAAGTTTTAATATTCAAGTCAAATTTGTCGCTCCACAAAATTCTATTATTTTAACGGATTTGGTAAATAGTGGAACCTTCACAATTGGGCATGAGACATCGAAATGGACTCAACGTGTGACAATAAGAAGCAGTAATTAGTTACAACACAACATTGTCAAGGAAAGGAGGCACTCAAATGTTAAGTGACCATATAAGATGGGTACACCAATAGAAATGAGGATAAATTTCACTAAATATCCTTCAATTTTAATATTTTTTCTATCGTTATCATTCAGCTTCACTTTGTAAGTAGACTGACATTCATCTTTTAATTTATTTCACTAAATATCCTTTCGATCGGGAATAATCAATTTCTCGATCGTTGCACTAACATAACACATTATTTTAAAATAAAAATTATATAAAATATTAAAAAAATAAAAAGGGGCAGAGCATGCACACTCTCTCCCTCCCCCTCCTCCCCCCCCCCCCCCCCCCCCCCCCCCGACGCTGGAGAGAAGAGGGTCCCTCTCCTTTGCACGTGTGCACAGAGGATGGGGGGGGGGGGGGGGGGTAGGCGCCCCTCCCCCTCGAGGGTGGTGCCCCCTCCTCTTTGGCGCCGGAGAGAAGGAGGGAGGAGGGGCACCCTCTCCCTCCGAGGCTTGAGCGTCCGTCGGTGACAGCTCTCTTTTCTATTTTATTTTTTTAATATTTTTTAGTGTTTTATATAATTTTATTTTAAATGGTACATTGTGAAACGATTGAAAATTTGATTATTTTCAATCGGAAGGGTATTTAACGAAATAAGTTAAAAGATGAAAAATAGTTTAGTTACAAAGTAAAGTTGAATGATAGTATCAAAAAACGGGTAAAGTTGGACGGTATTTAGTGAATTTTATTCTTGAAAAGTCAATATAGCGGTCGAAAGTCAATATAACGGTCGTCCGAAAATATTTTGAACGTCCGATTTAAAAAGTTTGAAATCTCGAACTTCTGCGGATTTTGTGACGCCAGTTCGGTCATCCAAACCTCATGAAATGGTCGACTGAAATTCTTTCGGATGTCCAATTTAGAAAGTTTGAATTCGCATACTTTTGCGGACATTGTGATGCCATTTCGGATGCTCGCATGACCCATAACGATTGATCGAAACATGTTCAATCATCTGATTCCCGACCTGACAATTGTTCGAAAGTGGACCGATTGTCCACTACGTCTCTAATGCCTATGCAATGTTAATTAACTACACTTAGAATGATTTGAAGTACGTATAACCTTAATTAGAATTCAAACATGCAATATATATTGAATGATTATATATTGATTAATGTCTTGTTATAATCGTGGAGGGGAACAAAGTCTTCACTTGCTAGCCTTAGTCATGTGTTCTTGGGAAACGACTTACGCCCATGAGGTGGGGGTTTGCAATTAGGACAAAAAGATTCCAGCCTAGCTAGCCAAGGTTTCGCGAATCCACATGATCTTACCAATTATGAAAATAAGAAGCTATCTAAATAAAGATAGAAGATGAAAAGATATAAATCACTTAAAGTGACTAAGATGAATGACTTAGGACATAAAGATGAAGAAAATGATAATATAAGCATTTAAAAGGATGCTAATGTATGTACTGCAAGATAAGTTATCATATGTTTGGCATAATGTTAATGATGTTATATGCTTATTTTATCTTACCAAGATGATTGTTCACATGTTATATATAGTGCATATGTACTTCATAGCATTCATATATTGTATGCCTTTATTATGATGCAATGCACATGTCATGATATGTAGAGATGAACATAGCATGTATAGATCTCAACATACTTTAACGGGAGAAATTTTTTGCACTCATAGATCCGTACAGGTATGGACGAGGCATAAGTTCGATGGTGAAGACCTCATGATAGAGAGATTGCACATATGACGATCGGGTTATGACCCAAGTTATCTTATAGTATTTTATATTATAATGATGGACTCTTTAGCAAGTCAAGTATGTATGACTTATGGATCTTAGAGTCATGTACTTTTATATAAATTCATTTATGTATTATGAATCCTATGTTGAATCTTACGTTAAAATCTATGTGACCCATGAGTTAGTATGTTATCTTAGGATTTATTTGCTTATGAATATTTTCATTGTTTTATGTTATTATTATGTTTATTATTGTTATGTTTCCGTTGTGATGTTTTATGTAATTAGGACAAGAAGAATTGTGTAAAAATAACATCGACCAAAATTCATCAATTAAATTGGGACCGAATTTTATGAGCATTAAAGCTGTTGCATAACTTTATTTATTCTCTAGAAATGAAGTTAATATATCAATCAATCATCTAAAGACTCTTCCTTCCCTTGGTATGTTATCATCTATTTTGATGATATCTTAATTTATGGACGTTGGTCCATCTAAGCACTTCATGAGGTTTTTATTTGTGTTGAATGCAAACAAAGCTTTTATATTATAACTAGGGAACACACTCGCACTTCGCGCAATTTAACTAATTTGTAAATATTTCATCACAAATTAATTTATATTTTGAGAATATTAAATTATTTTAAAGTATACTATTTTAATCATTTTATAATAAAATAGTTTTATATCCACTATTTTAATCCTTTTGTAAATATTAAATCATTAGGAAAATATTATATCCACTATTTCAAAGTTTAATTTTTTATTTAAAAAATACATAAATATTATAATGTAATGTTCATTAATCTACACTCCTTCACTTTATTAAATTTATATTATTTTTTATCACAAATAAAAAATGTAATGTAATAAAGTAACTTGTAATTTATGAAAATTTAATCATGATAAAGTAGTGCACATTAATTAAGTATACATTTTTATCATTATAATATTTTTTATTAAAATTCATTTTAAAATGGAAAATTTTGTGAGGTAGTAAGATAATTGAAAATAGAAGAGACTTTTTATCATTTTTTTTACCTTTTATATTTTGTTTCCAAATAAAATTAATTATATAGATATGAAGAACTAATGCCTATTAATTTACTGATTTTTTTATCAAATTTATAGATTTTTAATTTTTATCATGAATATATAAACTCAATGCAAATTAATGAAATGTTAAGATAATGATTAGAGAATGGTACATTGTACATGGAATTTAATATATATTATAACAATTTATTAATAATAAATTTAATTTGTCAAAAAATTTGCAAGAAGGATAACAAAATTTATGTATGACTATTTTGTTATGAATATAAAGACCCAAGATATAATTTATATAAAAAATAATGATGAAAATTTTAATACACAAATTAATAATGAGAATATGAAGTGCTAAAAATTAAATGAGGTAACAATTTAATGGAACAATGAAGTCATAATTTAAAGGAGATTGGAAATTCAAGGAAAAAAAAGAATGGTGAAAGGAGATTGGAACATTGTGCATGAAATGTTAAATTTAATACATATTAATTAAGAATGAATTTATATATTATTATAAATAAAACATCTAATAAAAACTAAAGAGTCAATATGTAATATGTGAACGTTTAATCATGATATTAAAATTTAATACACAAATGATTAACATAAATCAAATGCCATATTTTAATGATCTTTCAAATTTAAAATAATTATAACTCTTCATATTAATAAAAAACAATTAATGGAGTTAAGTAGATATAAAATATATGAATTTAAAATTTTAAAAATAATTAATAGACTTAACTTAGCATAATGCATGAAGTCAAAGATAAATAATAAAATAATTCAAAAAGAAGAAAAAATAATGAAGAATAGAGAAAGGATAAATATGTTTGGTGCATGGAATTATATAAATATAAGATGTATAAGAAGTACTTAGACTAATTCCGGCACTTTTAAATATATGTTACTAATTAATTTCTTCCTTAAATAGTAAAACTGATATTAACTCTACAGGTAAATGTCTATTACTTTTATTCGTGTAAAAAATATCATGTAAAATAGGCATACCAAATAGCAAACATTCAAATACTAATAATAAAACAAAGGTTCAATTTTATTATATTAATAATATGGACCATCAGGTTAACTGGACAATTAACACAATTTTGAGTTAATAAAATTTTATAGCAAACCTCATGGTGCATTATCCATCGACAATTTATAGAAAATAATATTTTTTGTATTGCGCATAATTTATTTCTCGATCATTGACAAAAGCTTTTCTTTCCACCAACGTCTCATTTAATTTGATCAACACCACAAGATGTGCAAAAGCTTTAATGAATAACAATGGTAAAGGCCAAGCTCGTCTTCATGCCCATGTCCGGCGCCGGCCACCTCATATCCGTGGTGAAGATGATGTGCTCACCAATTTTTCTAAAAACTTAAGCCGCTAGAAAGAGCTACATCATTCATTTATATTCTTAACACTTCTTCTCACGTGTGGGCTGTTGATAATTTTTTGTCTAGCCCAAATTCAATACGTGGATAATTAAAAGGAAAAATTATTTTTTTAATAAAAATTTAACGAGATTCGAATCCTTGACCTCTGACCAAGGGAGTACGCTACCACCACCTGTATGGCTAGACGGCCGATGCTCGTGGCCTTTCTGCCATATTGCTCATCCCAGGGCCCATATTGACCTTGCCATTGCATCCTAATTCCTACATCGAGTCCGTCAGTCGCCACCGGCTTCGACATCGACTTCAAAGAGTTGCCTTGTTTGTTTTTTGCCATCCGCTCAAAGAACCGGGTGAAGCAATTAATTAAAATCAATTTGTATAAAGCATATATTAACTAATATGTTTTGAACATTTATAATGTGGATACAATTATATAATCATATTTCATATAAGTTCGAAAAGATGGCATTAAAATAAAAAAAATGCTCTTACTGAAAAATAAATATTATAATCTTGTCAACTCACAAGATACAATAATACTTGATGTATAAATATAAAAGTGTACATATATTAACTAAAATGACATATAATTTTCTAAAGTGAAAAAAATAATAATTTACTGTTCAAATCCAAAACCGCACTCTTCACCGTTTTTAAAATTCTTCATTCTTAATGTACGTTTTACGGCTAAATTTGGATTCTAAATCGTTGTCTAGAATTACGAAAGTAGTTTCATTAGTCAAAATAATACATACTTTTGATAATAAGTAGGAAGCATGCATGATACTAAGTAGGAACATGCGACGCAGCACGTTGGTGTCGAGGTGCGCTAGGAGACTGGAAGGTCCGTCGGTCCACAGAGCGACCAAGGGCACACCCATGTTTGCCGCCAGGTCTCCGACGAACCACAGGAGGGCGTCGCTGACCACGCAGTTGATCGCCTTCCCCCCTCCACCCTTCACCGTGGCGGCTGCCTCCATCGTGACATTGAAGTTCCCGGCCCGGCGTGACGGCCTGAAAAAGCCTCACCTTCTCCTCCGGGTGATGGGCTGTTGTGTCGCACCCTTCCGGTTGCCCGTCCTCCATGCCGTAGAGCCAGAGGTTCGCCGTCGCATCCTCAGAGGCGGCCCTCGCCGGAGGGAGGAGTTGGAACGCACGGAGACGAAGAAGGAGAAGGTGGCGTTTGGCGCGACGGTCCCGGGGCAGCGGGCGAGGGAGAAGAGCGGTGCGGCGTGTGTGCTGAAGGGGAAGGCAAGGAACATGGACGTTGGTAGTGGATAAAGCCATGGCGGACGGAAGAAAAGGAATGGGATCGATGTGTGGGGCGGAGAATGAGGGTGGAAGCAGAGGAGGGGGTATATAAAGGAGGAAGAGATAGAAAGAGATTCGAAGAAAACGTTATAAACGGATGCCAGCGGGAGACAAAGAAGCATTTGTTAATGAGTGAGTGATTGAGAGAGAGAAAAATGAAAGCTTCCGTTAGAGAGCGCAACATGGCATTCATTTTTTTCGAAAAATTATTAACTCTTCAAACAGAGAGCAAAATTTGCGCTATGAGACAGAGTGGAAAACATTATTAATTCTTCAAGAAGAATGCAGAGAGGGAGAGAAGCTACAATAAATGACAAGATATGTAATTATATAGTAATTAGGCTAATAACTGCAAAAGTTGAATAGACTCATTTGTAATGGATGAACAAAAAATGGAAGAAAAAGATAAATGATAGTAGAGGTTTGAGGATGATCCCAATGCATCAGTTGTCATCACATTTATTACTTTACTTTAGCAAAAAAAATTTAGAGTTTAAATATTTTTTAATTAATTCTTGAACGGAAATTACAAGGAAGAAAAATAGGTGAGTTTTTTTAATATATAAATGGAAAGTGGAAGAGTCTCGTCATATTTATTACTTTACCTTAATCAAAAAAATTAAAGTTTAAATATTTTTTAATTTATTCATGTATGAGAGTTAATGCTAAAGATAAAAATGAAAGGTTTATTTGATGAGTCAGTGGATTAAATATATGGGAGGTTTAATTGGTGAGTTAGTGGATTAATTTATGGATGGAGATTGGAGGTTATATGAACACATAAAATATATGTAAAGTATATAATTAAATTGGTGCATTAATGGATGGCTCATATGGGAGTTACAATAAAGAAAAAAAAATGATGAAAGGGTGGAAACACTTAGAAAAAAGATAAAGCTCAATGCAATGTGAGCCTCTCCAATGCATCAGCTTTATATATATATATATATATATATATATATATATATGCAACGCCTTAACATCCATCGTCCATTTCATATCAGCGGCTCGGATTAAAACAAAAAAAACCACCTCTCGAAACCGCTCACCCCATCGTCATCCCACCGGCAGATGTCATCATCGCCCCTCGCCGCCGATGTCAGCTCCTCACAAACTTCCCGATGAGCATGAGTACGGCATCCTCATCATCGGCGTCGTGAGGCTCATTGTCATTCTGCACTGCTGTCGTCGCAACAGTGTTGGGCGACCTCAGACAAGGCCTACCGTCGTCATAGCGGTGCCAGGTGTAGGCAGCGACAACACGCGATCGGGGACAAGGGGCGGCGGTGGCGCAGATTCGGGATGGCAGACATCGGAGGAGAGAATGGAAGGGAGGCGGCGGCAACAACGATCGGAGAGGAGAGAGAGAATAGAGGCGGCGGCGACGGCGGCAGCGTAGATCGAGGACGGGTAGCAGATGTCAGAGGAGAGAAGAGAGAACGGAGGGGAGGCGGCGGCCAGCGGCGTAGATCGGGGACGGGGGCAGACATCGGAGGGGAGGCGGCGGCCAGCAGCGTAAGATCGGGGACGGGGGCAGACGTCGGAGGGGAGGCGGCGGCCGCTCGGGGATGGCGGCAGACGTCGGAGGGGAGGCGGAGGCGGCGTAGATCGGGACGGGGGCCAGACATCGGAGGCGAAAGAGAGATCAGAGAACGGAGGGGAGGCGGTGGCCGGCGGCAACGGCGATCGGAGAGGAGAGGAGAGAGAGAGAGCGCACCAAAGGGCAGGGCAGAGAAGAGAGAGAATGTCGGAGGGGGAAGAGAAGACAACTATGATTTTCATCTCCACCGTTGATTTCTAATCAACAGTCAATATTGTTGCACGGCGTTTCACGAAATGGGCGTTACACGCCCGTTAAACCCATATATATATATATTTTTTTTTTTTTTTTTTTTGAAGAGGTGTGTCTTTGCTAAAATTAATTCTTGGGTACACCATCAGCACCAATAAAGGGATTCATGTGGATTGGCAGAAGATGTAAGATATTGACTGATTCCAAAAGAATGCAAGTGAGTTACGAAGTTTCAGTGATAATGGATCAAATCACGAATAATAAAAAAATAATCACATTTTCAAACTATTAATTTTCTATAGACCAATTGAAATTTTGAAACAAATTCTTATTTGATCTTCATTTTTTTAGCATATTGCTTTGACACAAGTACACTTATTTAAGATGTTATTTATCATTTTTATGAATTTCCAAAAAAAATACTTTTATATTATGTCATATGAGTTTTTGAGCCAAATCAACCGTCATGATTTTCTAATTCAATTAAAAGTTTTTTTTTCTGTAAATGACATGATTATCTTTTCAGTTCCTATATTTTATCCAAACTCCAATTATAAACTAAAGGTCGAATTGACTTTTTCATTTTTTCTATTATCCTTTTTTAATCGGAACAAAATTTGAACTTAAACTCTACTACCCAAATGTTATATATGTTTTAGTAGAATATGAAAAATTAAAGTATATTTCTGTATTCTGACAAGCTCAAGGATGACCAAGGATGCCATTATCCTACTAATTTTATGTTTCTATTTCATTATATGGGGTGTCATTTTAATGTATCTACTACACATATCATTCTTCAACGTTAAGTCAATATTTTAATGACTTCCTAAATTGGATTGTCATGAACTCTTTTTTTTCACATGTCGTCCCCTGACCGGTAATCAGTACATTTTTTTCAAAAAAAAAAAGTTATTCATTGAATTAAATGAAGTTTATGTTGTGAATAGTAAATAGAAGCCAAACAACTCCTAATATTCGGTCAGATCTGCAAAATATTCCATCTTTTGTCAGAGCGGGCTCCACGTTGAAACGCTTGTCAAGATGGCACACGAGGCCTCCGGCCATGGCGATCTGATAGTGGAAAACATGAGAACTCAAGCATCATCAAAAGAAACAGAAACCCAAAAGATGAGTGCTGCATCGCATCGAAACAATCAAATCTGAATCTTCATGTTAAAAGGTTTATATTCTGAGAACAGGAATTGCCGATCGAGAACAAACCCGAAGAAGAGCATGGTGGCATAAACTGAAACCATGGATCTTCGACTACGCCATGGGCGGCTGGTGTTTGCTCTCGTTAGATCCCATCTTGCCTACCAAATGCAACAAAAAATGGAATGCATGGAAGACAAACGGCAGATGGAGTGCCCCAAATTTTTTGGGTGTCTGGAGTGACTGTGCAATGTCAAATTGTTACATACTACAATGTCAATTTGTAGTTCAGAGAAACGCTAGGATTTGTTTGTGTGTGTGTGAGATAAAAATCTTCCTGAATAAGAACAGGATCGAAATTGCTGACTGAAAATTTCAACCATAATTGAGAAAGATACACCATTAAGAACCAAATATTCGCATGTTCTCAAAAACAATATTATTTTAATAAAAAAATAGGTTATGGATCAAATCATGAATAATTAGTAAATTATCAGATTTTTAAAATATTAATGTCTTATAGACAAAAAGTCATGTTTGATCCTCAATTATCATCTTCCTCTGCCAGCATACTCCATGAGTTAGTTTTGGAGAAACTATCATTTCATATATATATATATATATATATATATATATATATATATATATATATATATATATCATCTTCCTCTGCCAGCATACTCCATGAGTTAGTTTTGGAGAAACTATCATTTCATATATATATATATATATATATATATATATATATATATACACATAGACCAGCACTCGGGCTGGTATAAATTATAACCAAATCAAACCTTTTATATAATCTTAATCTGATGGTATTTCTTGGACGATTGAATAAAATATTAAGTATATGGTATCATCTAATAACAAAATGGATCATAATAACGTAGGTGTTTGAATATTTAACTTTATGCAAAAGGGTAAATTGCAATAATACAAATATATTTGTTTAAAAAAAGAACACTGCCTGAGAAGAAGAGGTTGCCTTTTTAGCCATACAGTCACATGGCATCCCTAATTCAAAATTGTTCTATTATCGATATTTTATAAAAGATGATATATATAGTTTAATTTGATGTTCCCTACCTTATTTTGTACCTCATTTTGCTTCTTATTAAATCTTTCAAATAGTTTATTACAGTTGGATGAAAATCTCTTAAATAACTTATCACAATTGAATGAAAACCTAATAGTGAAGAAAATAAAAAAAAATAAGATGAAGTAAGGAACATCTTTAACTATTTAGAAAAATCTAAATGGTGTTACTTTTAAATATCTTTAAATAAATTTCATAAAAGAAAAGAATTTACAAATATAAAAGAATCAAATAATGCAATTCAGAATATCATATTCTTGAATTTCACTAAAGTGTGGAATCGCTAGAACTCAAAATAGTATTCGTAACATTTTTACTTACAAACTTATTAGACATGAAATTAAATAGAGTTTTCTACTTATTCTAGTAAATTCTAAGATTATTAAAATTGAATAAAAAATTATCAAACGATGTAATGTCGTTATATCTTTCATATCATTACTTTGCCACGAACAATAACAAAGATAATTATGTTTAAATGTTGTCAGAAAAAGATAATTTCAACTATTCTTTATGAAGTTTATGACAAATAATATCATTTGCCCGTTGATGTAAGAATTATTAGCGTATCCTAAGACAAAAATGTCTAGCGATAAAATATATTACTGACTCATAAAAGTTTGGATATTTTCAAAAAAAAATTATTGTTATCATAGTAGAGCAACAAAAATTAAAATATTGTCAAAATTTAAATGAACACAAACTTTCACAATATATTATTTTGTGAACAGTTTATGTATGCCTTAAACTTTCAACCTTTTTTAGTCGTAAACCACAATTACACAAGGTCAAGCATAAATTTGAATTAACTTGTATAATTTTACATACTTGTATATATTGTTTTTTTTAATAATACATGTATTCATATATATACAATTAAAAAATAGTATCAAGATATCAGAAAATGTTTTAAATTGTGGGCTCGTACATGTACACTGTAAACAGATGATTGAGGCGAAGTTATCCTTGTCGAGAGAAATCTTATCAAACGCATCCAAATTAACACAGTAAGGATGACATCCATGATAAAGGTCGACAATGGAGTACAGAAAAAACAAAACGAAGGAACACGACATTTTATGTAACAACCACCAAAAAGATAAAAAAAAAAAAGAGAAAAGAAAACAAATCGTGATGGATGGCCGGGCAAAGCACATGAGAGATTAAAAATCAAATCCCACTCAAAGTTTGAAAGGAAAAAAAATTAAATCTAATCTCTTCAAATTTAATTTTTAAAAGAAGATTAGATTAAACAAAAACCTTTTATAAAACCCTCTCTCAACCCTCACGATATCTCTCTCCCTCCCTGTTCGTCCCTTCCAGCCGTGAGCAGAAACGAACAAGCACCCGGAGAAAGAGCAGAGGGAGTGCAGAGGGAAGAAAATAGGGGACGCGGCCGTTGATCGCGAATAGAGGTGGGTGAATCGAAATCACCTTGCATGGCCTCTGAATTATCTCAATTCATGCCCGAATCGTTATGAAAAGAATATGAATATGATTCAAGTTATTATTTTTAATTGTTTGATTTCTTAAATTCTTTGATTGGTCGATTGTTGCATGTTTGTTATATTTCTGTATTATTGATTGCTAAGATGTAAGAATTAGGGGGGATTTCGTTTTCGGTTTTATAACACGATCTAATTTTAAAATAGAAGTATTACGGCCGTAAATTTGTTTGGTCGTAATTGTCTTACGGTCGAGAAAAGGATGGAGAGAGAAAGGGGAGACGGATTGGCCGTAAGAGAATTAAAAAAAAAAAGAAAAAGGGATGACTTGTTACAGCCGTAATGCAATAGGGGTAAATTTTTACGGCCGTAAGGATTGGCCGTAAGAGAATTAAAAAAAAAGGAAAAGAAAAAGGGATGAAGCTTACGGCCGTAATGCAATAGGGGTAAATTTTTACGGCCGTAATGGAATAGAGAGGTAGGATTTTACGGCCGTAAGGTGAAGGAATTCCTCGGGCGTAAAATCCAAAGAATTAAGGTTTTACGGCCGTAAGGTGAAGGAATTCCTCGGGCGTAAAATCCAAAGAATTAGGGTTTTACGGCCGTAAGGTGAAGGAATTCCTCGGGCGTAAAATTCAAAGAATTAGGATTTTACGGTCGTAAGGTGAAGAAATTCCTCGGGCGTAAAATTCAAAGAATTAGGATTTTACGGCCGTAAGGTGAAGGAATTCCTCGAGCGTAAAAATTCAAAGAATTAGGGTTTTACGGCCGTAAGGTGGAGGAGATTCTTCGGGCGTAAAAAAATTCAGAAGAGGTGAGGGCGTAAAATCCTTGATTTTTCACCCATTAGTCTCTCTTTATTTTGATATGAACATTATTGGTTTCCTTATAATTCCAACATGAACTCTTTGTCTTGATTTACCTCATACCGATCATATCTCATTCATCACACGATACAAAGAATGACAAGATAATAAAAGTGATTAATAAGTTCAGATGAAAGATTAATGATGGGTTGCTAGTCCAAGCCAAGTGCATCAAGATAAGGGTCGCTCCCTTGATCATGGTTTGATCACCCATTGACCCGCACAAGGCCGTATCGTTTGCTGGGCATACCCCAAGAATTAAAGGCACCTCAAAGTCACCCTGATTGTTAATTAATAATCAAGATCGACAAGCATGTTCAAGTTCAAGTTCAAGTCAAGTATGTCATGATTCCAAGTTTACTATGTACTATTGATCCTCATGATTCATGATATCGCTGATCTTATCCTTATTATGATCCATGATACTTATATGTTATCTTTCATGTTCAAGTTAAGCCTGATTAATTATCGCTGATTATTATATTCATGTTATGCATTGTATATCATGTGGTTCCCCACTAGGCTGTAAAGCTTACGGGACCAGGTCTGATTTCCACAGGACCAGGTCCTCCCCTGTGTCTGATTTCCACAGGACCAGGTCAGTAACGTGGTGGAGTAGGCGTGTGGTGATGAGACTCTGACGATAGGACAGCACATGAACCATAGGGCTTTTAGAGTGTTATTTAGTTTTCATTTACCTTCCGCAATTTAAATTCATGATGTAGAACTCAGTTTATTTCTTAGTAATGACATAGTCACTTTTAGACTTCCGCAATTAAAGTTATAATTTATCTTTATTTCTTTTCTTCCGCTGACGTGTCTCGGTTCTTGACTGAGATATAATCAATATTATGGTCAAGTTATAGCATACCGTAGCGTCTCCAGATTGGTCTTCGCCACGTGGCGGGGGTCGATTTGGGGGCGTTACATTTTAAGTTTGGGACTTGGAAAAAGAAGAGTATAACGCATTACCCACCAATTGATCTGATGGAACAATGACACATCTTACTCGACAGTAAATAGCAGAAGACAGTAAAAAATCTATTTGTAGTGCAGATTGTAATAATGAACATATATTAGCAATAAGATTTGGGTTGTGCACACCAAAAAAAACTAGAAATTAGACCATCTGTTATGTGGATTTTGATATTCCAGTTATCAATCAATCTCCAGCAAAATCTAGCAGGTAAAGATGAGTGTGGATGAGGCGATTACAATAATTGCCAAAACTTTTTTGTGTCGGCCTGAGTCTATGAAAGACCTCCGATGTGCTAAGATACTAGAGTCCGACTAATTCAGAGTCGAAAAGATAGAACAAGACCGACACTATGTAGTTCACAGTTTGAAGTCCAAAGTCAAGATAAACATACATGAGTCTTGAAACTATGTAACAGTCCTTTATCCCTCCTAGTGCATGAGAAAAAATACAGATTAATTGATATGCCATTAAGAAAAGAACAAAAAAAAGACTATCGAGGACAAGAACACACGAGCTATGAAAATGCTGATTAATCTTGATTACAAGCAAGTGATGGCCTCATGACCGAAACCACGTGATGTGAACTGAAAGAACTATCAATTTCAAATGACTGGTAGGAACAACCTGTTCAATACTAAGAAAAAAAGACGACCCAACTTTGCAAAATCCTAATGAGCTGCAGTGATAGTATTGATATCTGCCATCTACCTAAACTTTTCACGTCTTAATGCAGAGCCAACCAGACATCTCATTGTTCTTCCATTGACACAAGCAATATGTTAAAGAAAGCTCATCTAAAATGTTACTATATTGTGAGCACTACAACTAATTATATCTGACATGAAAACTTTTATTTACAAAGCATGTAGAGACATCACACTCCATATCAGATCAATCATATCATGAACCCTGTGGAAGTACAATTATTAGGTTTTCATACACAATTTTTTTTTTTGAAACGTTTCATACACAATTCTTGCATGACAGGAAACATCAACTACCGGTTGAATTTATTGAAGTTGGAGATTCCAGTTTCCAACTTCCTGAACATGAACTTGGGTTCCAACATAGGTTAAGAACAACTACAGAATAACATGAAAAATAAGATAAAAAGCAAGGTCTGGAACTATTTCTCGTTGCCACTGGATAATACAAATTTTACCAAAGCTGAATTGATCAACAACAAATGACCTTAAATCCAACCTTTTCTATTAGAGGCTCTAGTACATAGGAAAGTAAAGAAAAATCTCATAACAAAAATCGGAGATCTAACCATATTCTCACCTTGAACTTAAACCTTTGCTTGCACAACTTCCATTCCACTTTGGTCAAACGTTTTTGTGAAGGCAAATTAACCGGCTTATCTCCGCCTATATTTTATAGCCGGTCCCAAGCCCGGATAAAGGAGGAGGGTTGTGTTAGGCCCCGACAGCCAGTGTAAAATCCTGTCGAATCCTATGAACATGGATCAACGAATATAGGAATGACGTCGTATGATCCATGTAGCCGACCCCACCTAGTGGGATAAGGCTTTGTTGTTGTTGTAAATTAACTGGCTTTACCCATGGCTCTGAAGAAAATCCATCATCCGCAGACTTCAGAAACCATAAGAGTTTGCATCTTTGGAGAGAGGCTAGTGAAGAAGTCAATGGACATAATGGAATTTCATCCACCACAACTCGCCTATGGATACCGATTGATTTAATAAGCAGTGCCATAATTTCAAGTGCACATCAAAGTGTTCTTGCCACAAATCTAAAGATAAAAATCATTGCAGCTATATATAATCCCTAAATCAAGCAACACTAATTTCCGGAAGCAAAAGCACATTCAAGAAGACCAATCAGAGTTTAAATGTCATGCTCAACATAACAATGATATGTGTACGAGAATATAAGAATGAAAGAGACACCCTTATCAAAATATGAGGTTAAGTACAACTTGACAAACACAGCACATTAAACTGCTAGAAGAACCAAAGGGAAAAGAAAAAAAAGGAATAAAGAACAGGTAGACTGAAAGCGACGAAGATCGAGCATGAAGCCAAGCGATCGCTCGAACCAGATGGAGGACGGATCGATCGCAGTCGAGAGAGATGCAGAGCGACCTCAGTCGGCGCGCCTGAGCTTCTCGAGGCGCTGGTTGAGCTGCTCGATGCGGGCGACGAGGTTGGTGACGGAGAAGAGGAGCCAGTAGAGGAGGAGGGCGGCGGCGATGAGGAGGGCGTTCCGCTGGGACTTCATGATGGACTTTTGGTGGCGGAGGTGCTCGGAAGGGGTGCAGGCGTGCTCGTCGCCGCAGGTGGGCCGCGTCTCGTACTTCCAGTAGATGTCCATCAGCAGGAACAGGCAGAAGGGCACCACCGAGAGCATCGGCTTCAGCGCGTTGCGCACCACGGCCACCAGGCCTCGCCGGAGTCCGTCCAGCCCCGGGAGCGTCAGGAACAGCAGCATGATCGCCTCCGCCCCGGCCACGTATCCCAGCACAACCCACTCCAACGCCATCTCCGCCGCTGAGTGCCGCCGGTACCGCAGATGGATCGGATCCGATCGTCGGAGGAGGAACGGAACCGGAACAGGAACCCGAACCGGATCGAAATTCTAAACCTAGTTTCACGATTCTATGCGCTTCGATGGCTTCGAGAAGACACGGCGGAGCCAGAACAAAATGGAGACTGCGAAGAAGAAACAAAAAGGCCCGTCGGATTTATGTTGAGGATGGAATGTGCGGTGGCGAATTATTCATTGTTCAGTTTCAAAAATATTTAATAATTATTCTTTTATTTTTCTGGGTTGCTTTTTTTTTACTTGGTGGAGAAGGAAGGAACGAGATCCTTTTGAAAACATAATAAAAATATAAAGGAAGCCTTAGCCGCGAAGGATTCTTTCTATAATAAAAATTTTTATTTCGCGATTTGTGATATAATATAAAGGAAGAAGTAAGCCTTTGACTGCACATAATTGCTTCATTTTCATTTTTGTTTCATGAAATATATGTATAGGATAAAATGGTTGCACCCAAGTAAAGGTGGGTGATGTTTTTACATCCTATCGCGATATTTTGTCATCATCTCATACTCATCAACACTCACTCTCTCTCTGGCTCTCTCAATTTCTCAATCTTTAGCGAGACAACGCACAATCTCTCTCGCATGATCTAGCTCTCTCCCTCTCTCGATCATCGGCGAAGTGACGGCAAGGTCAATAGACGAGGCGAGGACGACCATGAGAAAATCTCGAGGCCGACGAAGCGAAGGACGTTGCGATCTCGAAGTCAACGTCCCGGAGGCCGCGGCGGTGAGGCAAGTGACCTGCAAGCATGATGACGGTGAGGACCGCGAGGGAGGGGGCACTGTGAGGACGAGGTCCGTGAGGGAGGGGCGACATAGAGGTCTAAGTGAAAGGGGCATGAATCTGGCTCTCTCTCCCTCTCTCGATCTTCGGAGAGGCGACCACGAGGGGATATGGAGGCTGACGGAGTGAAGGATGCTATGATCTCGGACCCGGCGACCTAGAAGCACGACGACAGTGAGTTCCGCGAGGGAGGGGACATGACGACGGTGAAGTTCGCGAGAGAGGGACGACAACGACGCCCAAGTGAAAGGGGGCGCTGCAACGGGAAGATCAGCGAGGGAGGGGCGACCGCGAGGTCCGCGAGGGAGGGGCATGGCGACGGCGAGGTCCGCGCACGACGACGGGCAGTCTGCAAGGGAGGGCGTTGTGCGTCTGGCATACTCAATCTCGTGAGAAATTCGATTAGCCGCATGATCACATCTGGACGGTCGGAAACGCGCCCCCACTTCGATCGGGATGGCATGTGACACAATGCGAAGCAACTGCTCAGCATGCCCGTTTTAAATATTTAATATTATTTTTAATTCTATTATTATTCACTTTCACTACCATCCTCATCTAACTAGATCATCTACAAAATTTTAAATCGAGTTCGAAAGCGCAATGTGTTTTTCTTAGTCACACTATATTTTTTACTTTAAACATAATAGTCTAAGAACTTTTTATGTAATAGCAAACTCTTCAATATTTGTTATGAATTGCGCTATAACACTTTCATTCTATTTGAGCTAAGGCGAATTAAGTCAAAACCAAAGAGTAGAAATATTTTGAACTTGAATTTTACTTTTGGGAATTATACATCAATCCAGGATGTTATTTTAATCCAATTTTATTTTGACAATTAATGCACATGATAAACTGTGTTACAACTTTTTATCTTATGACCTAATTAACAAGCTTCAGTTTATCATAATCAAACATAGGCTTAAAAAGATCATTTAACAAGAGAATACGTCAAAGGATATCAACTTCTAAAAAATTAATAGAATTCGAACCGAATTAACATTAACGTAGAGGAGGGTCTTTTCTTACGACTTTTGAACAACTTTACCCTCGAAAACTCAAGTTCGGTTTTTGTCAAATAGGGTGTTGAAAATTAAGCACACTTAATTTTTTCCTTATATCTTAATCCCTCTTAACTAAGCTATTTTAATTACTTCATTTTCTTTCTTTTTTGTCTTTTCTTTTCTTCTTTACAAACTCTTATCTCTACTTAAAACTCAAATAAATAAACAATTTAATTATTTAACTAATTAAAATTTTAAAAATGATATAGAATAGAAAAATAAAAAAATGTGAGATTATTTGAAGAAAAGTAATTTTAAGATATTCTAATGCAGGACTTTTCAATATGAAACATTAAGAAATAGAATATATTTAAAAAAAATTGAACATAAAAAAGAGTGTAAAGATAAATTAAAAATCTTATGTAAGAGATAGAGAAAACAATAATTTAATTATTTTATTTCATTAAAGGAGCTTAAAGATTTTAGCAATTTTAAGATGAAACAAAAATTTAAAAGTTAGAAAAACATTTGAATAAGAATGGAGGCTTAAGAAAGATTCTATAGAACACGTGTATTACTAAAATTAGGAACTAGAAATTAATTGTCCATCACTTCGATATTATTAAAATTCAAAAACCGAGAAATAAAATGATCCCTCAATTCGAATTTAAACAACATATTAAAAAATAAATAATTCAAACGGAATCAAAATTAATTTTTTTGTTCAAAAAAAATATAAACGCTAACTTTACATATTTTTATTTTTCCAGGTCATTTAACCTAACTAAAATTACTCCTAAAACTAATTTTAATAGAAGAACAATTACTAGGAATTTATTTTCTTCAATTCTAATATTTTCAGAGTCATATTTTCATGTCTTTAAATAATTATAAACTTGCAATCTTATTTGAATTAAACCATGAATATCACAAATAAACTTAAAATTTGAACCCATGGAATACACAATTCATCAGTAATGTCTCTCGAGTTCATTCAATAATAACAGAAGCTGTCATCACATATCTGCAACATATTTGAAAAAAAAAGGATATAAATTTAGTATATTTTTTTCATACTGAATGTCGAGGGAAGAAATGTAGTTCTTTAACTATCTACTTTCTCATCCTTCTCAAATCCTACAGAGGTTGAAGGAACAGCATCAGCATCATCAGACAAGACGTCCCCTGTTTCAGTTACTTCGATATTTTTTTTGTCCTCAGGAACACCAACAGTTTTCTTATTATCGTTGTCCTCTGTTTTCTCATCTTTTCTCCTTGCAGAGGTTGATGGGGCTGCATCAGCATGATCAGTCAAAAGCTCCCCTATTTCACTTACTCCACAATATGTTTTGGCCTCAGAAACACCAACAATTTCTTCGTTATAGTTGTCCTGAGCTTTCTCAACCTCTCTCCCTGCAGAGGTTAGAGTTGCATCAGCATCATCAGTGAGCGCCTCCCCTGCAATACATCTTTTGACCTCGGGAACACCAACAGTTTCTTGATTACAATTCTCATTCCCCTTCTCATTCTCTGCCCCCGCAAAAGTTGATGGTACTGCATCAATCGAGAATTCCCCTTTTCCAGTTCCTCCAACAGATACTTCAACATCGGGGACGCCAACAGTTTCTTGATTATAGTTGTTGGTGGCTTTCCCCTCCTCTCTCACTACAGAGGTTGACGGAGCTGCATCAGCACCATCAGTTGAGAACTCCCTTATTTCAGTTACTCCAACAGATGTTTCGACCACAAGATCACCAGCATTTTCTTGATTGGCTTCAGTATCCGGAAGGGCATCATTTGATATAGAAGCCTCAATCAAGACCTCCCCTACTTCAGTTACTCCAGTAGATGCACTGACCTCAGGAACACCAATTTCTTTATCGCAGTTGTCCTTGGCTTCAGTATCCAGAAGGAAATCACTAGGATTATTAACAGCTTGTACAGGAGCCCCCACCTCCACCTCTGAATTTGATATGTTTAATTCGCCAGTCTCGCTATTGCCTACGGCATCAATCTCTGTACTACCATCAATCTGTACTAAACTGGGAGATTTTTTAGGTAGAGTCTCCAAGGAATGGTTGTCACTTGTAGGCTGCATTGATCTAAATATTTCCACAGTATCAGATCTGCTAATTGACTCTGTGTTCATCTCTTTGATACAACCAGAAGCTTCAACACTAGTCATTGCATTGCATCTATCATTAACTGAGATAATAGAGTCAACAATGTTCATGCTCTTTTCAATTGACTTGCCATGTTGCAAAATACAACCAGAAGTTTCAGGCGTCAGCATTGAATAATGTGCAGAGTTGAGAGCTTCAACCTCGTCAGTCTTCACAGACTGCATCTCCTTCTGTACAAAATCACCAACAACTTGAGGAAGAGAATCATTGCCTTTACCATCAGTCTCAGTCAACTCTGCACTATTGCATGCAGTATCACCACATGCTAGTCCAAGGGGCTGAGCATCACAGACGTCAATAGAAACCTGAACTGCATGTGAAGTTTCGACTTCACCAACCTCATGAGGTTCCAGTCTCAAAGTCTCTGAAACAGGTTGGATGCATGTATCACAAAAAGCAGCAGCCTGAGTACCACAGGAAGATTTCTCGAGATCCTTTGATGTAGCAACTGAAACAATGGAGTTGTCCTTGTGCTCACTGCTATCAAGGTCACCTGAATTATTATCATGCATACCTTTCATATGTACATCACAAGGGGAATCAATATACTTCATGGTTGTTTTGGAATCTCTACAGTCAGATACTGCATTTATTTGACTGAAGATATTTTCATTCTGTATCTCAAGCCGATCTTCGGAACCAGTTGAGGAAATAGGCCCATCAGTCTTACCACCTGTATCTCTGCTCTGAAAATCAGTAAGACATTGACTGTGATAATTTTTGCCAATTGAATCACTAGTTTTATCACAATTAGCATCCATTGAATTGGAGACATCCATGTTCTGAGCACCCCCACAATGTTTTTGATCTTCAATGACACTAGTGATGGTCTGATCATTATCTTCAGAATCTATAGTAACCTCACCAAATATATCTCTAACCAGAACATCATGAATATGAGATCGAACTTTGTCCACTTCTCCATGATGAACAAATTCATCATCATTCAAATCCATGGGGTCATGATCTTTCCTCATTTCAGGACCAAGTGGATTTTGAACATCTGTGCAGATAGTTTTGTCCTCAAGATGCTGATCTGTAGCAGGTGCCATAAGCCCATCACTACTATTATCAGACAAATCTTTCGTCTGTGGAACAAAAAGAGGAGCTTGGCACTCTGCAGAAGTTTCAATAGTTGGATCAATATCTTTACATTCAGATTCGGAAGATATATGTCCAGAGATTTTCATATTTTGCAAGTCCGCGCAAGAAGTTCGATCTTTGGAATCAGATGGATTAGTGCCTTTACTGTCAGAGATGTCACCATTCAGAATATCACCAAGCAGTGGTTGATCATTACAAGGTAGTGCCAGGATTTGGTTATCATGTATCACAGCACAAGAAGCTGTATCTTGCATATCATGTTTGTCAACAGGATCAGAACCTTTAACATGTGAATCGATCTGACATAAGATATCTACATTCTGAAGATTACCAAGAGGTGTCCGATCAGTAGAAGCTTGATCAGAGATATCTCTGCCCTGAACACCAACAGTTGGGCCTTTAACATGAGCATCTGTTTCATCAATGATATCTGTGTTTACAATGTCGGCAGAAGGATCAACAGAAGATTGAACACAGATTCGTGTGTTCAGTTCAGCACTAGTAGTTTGACTTTGATCTTCAGTATCAATTCTGCAAACTTGTTCACTGCCTTTTTCATGTTCCCCTATTTGATCAGAAGCATCTCTATTCTGAACATAACCAGGAACTGCTTGATCATTGCAACCTTGATCAACCAACTTATCCTGCATCTCAGCATATGTAGCATGACCTGAAATATCTTCTTTATCAGAAAGATTGCTATCTTTACCATGCACACCCATTTCATCAGCAATATCCATGGTTTGAACACAAATAGGAGATCCTTGGACAGTACAAGCTTGACCAGTAATTTGTAAATCGTGCCCGTGATCACGAGAAACTTGATCTATACCAACTTCAGAAATAGGACAGCTACCATGTGCATCTGTTTGAATAAAGATATCCCTCTCGTGAACATCACCTGGAGGTGCTTGATCGATGACCGTGTCAGCAGAAGCTTGATATGTGCTACCAGTTCTGTCATGATCACCTTCAGCATGTGCATCTAATCCATCTGAGATATTTCTTTCCTGAACGTCACCAGGGCACGCTTGAGTTTGATCACAGTTTTGTATATCTTGTAGCTCAGTGGATGAAACTTGATCATTGGAACCACTAATGTACACAGAATGGCTACCATTACCATGTGGATCACTATGAATGCCCCTGCTCTGAACAACACCAGCAGGCGCTTGATTACTAACCGTTTCATCAAGGATTGGTATATCCTGCATCTCAGCACAAGAAGCTAGATCTTTGGTACCAGTTCTCTGAACAAGATCATTATCCTTAAAAGGTGAATCTAGTAGATCTTTGTTCCGAACATCACCTGTAGATGCTTGATCGCAAGCCATACTAACCAAATCACCACTATCATCAGAAATTACATTCATCTCAGTGACGTCTCCTCTGCTGCTCAAACAAGTTTGAGGTTCTTTATTTTCATGAGAACTGCATTCAAGAACTTCCTCTTTAGCATCATTGCCACAAAGATTAACATATGTTTGGTCAATGCTACTCTTTGGATTAGCACCTAAAGAATCAACAAACAAATTCTGAACTTCAATACCAACTTTTTCTTGTCTGAAATCAGCAGCATAATAAGATAATGCAGAAGCACCAGAAGGTACTTGATCTAAGATTTTAAAGTCATTTTTTATATCAGACTCAACTGCTGATGCTTTAGCACTTTCACCATCATCATTAACAAATGTTTGGCTGTGCATTTCTTTGTTTTGGAGGTCACCATGAATGGATGCAGATTCATTGCAGCTCATCTCCATATGATTATTATCATTATTTGTAGCATCACCTTGTAAATTCTGAGCAGCAGTGAAGAGAGCTTTGTCTCCCATCAGATCAACAGAACTTGAAGGCAAATCGCCAAACTTTTGGACGGAACTTTCTGTGTCACACTGATCTGCAGATTCAACGCTACTGATTTCATGGTCAACACATGACTGTGCTGGTAAAGCTTTTAGGTTATTACAGCGATCAGCAGAATTTTCATTTTGGCTTGCATCTGCAACACCATGTAAATTTTGGGCATCAGTGATGATAATTTTAAGATCAATTAAAATGGCAGAATATGAATGCAATTTACCTAAGCTTTCAAAAGCATTTTCTGGCCTAGATTGGTGTTTTGATACTTCATCCGCATCACAAACTACGTTCTGCTCATGGCTAGTAGTGCTTACTACGATTGGCACAGTAAAAGTAGTGCCTTCTGAAGAATTATTTTCCTGAGTGACTTGCCTCCTTTTTTCTGACAATTCTGCAACTTCACAACAGGTATTTGGTATACCTTCGTTGACATTAGCATCTTCCTCTTTGGCCTTTTTGTCAAATGCATCACGAACAAGTAAAGGATCTTCATTAACTTTCAAGATTCTCTCTGCCAAAACATCACGTTCAGAGCTAGAGGCTTCCTGAACTTCACCAGCCCTGACAAATTGTTCTTTCTCCTTGTTATCAACTTGACAAGGAACAACGCCTATTGATGTGCTGCTACTTTCTTGTTTATCTTCCAAAGTAACTGCCTCCTCTGGAACACTGCCCTCATACCCAGATTTGTTTATCCCTTCAGCCTTCTTCAATCCTGCTCTTCTAGCACGCCGCTCAAGCGCTGCTGTAGCAGAACCACTTCTAGTCCTAGGCTCACGTGCCACACTTTTTCTTCTAGTAGGTGCTTTATCAGTTCCTCTTTGGACTACTGAAGAAGTCATTGCAGTGTTGTCCACTGGAAGGTAATGCACTTGATGCAAGGGGACTGCAATCACAGGTGCTGCTACATTTACAGCCGTAGGAAACGTAGCCACTTTATCTAGCTGTGCATCAGCTTTGGAATCAATTTGCTCTGCTGTTTGCTCAGAGCTCTGGAGCAAAGTAACTCCATCACCTGATGAAAGTATACTAGCACATTTCACATGGGCAGATATCATAGTTTCAGTGCTTTGAGAAGAATCATTTTTTTTCTCTGATGAGTTATGCTTATCCAACAATTTATCTTCATCAGACAATGGTTTGTAGTTGTTCTCCACAGTAACATCATCTTGCTTTTCAGTTTGGATTTGTTTAACAGATGCTTTTTGATTATCAGTAGAAAGGACATCTGAAATTAACACATGAGCAGCCTTCTCTTTTGAGTCTTGCAAAAGCTCAACAGGGGAAGGATTACAAATTTCAGGGTTCTGGGTTAGACTTGCTTCCATCATCCCATCATTTATCACTTGTTTGATCTCATGATCTGATTGTTCCATGCATGTAGATGTTTCCAACGAAGTGGAGACCTTGTTCTCCTTCAAGTCAACTTTTTGAACTCCTTGAGTTGTATCAATCTGGTTACCTGGAGCTGCAATTAATTTTTCTGAAGTTCTATCACCACCAAGCTTTTCCTGGGAGGATGCAACAACTAGAGTTTTATCTGAGCTCATTTCAGTATCCTGGGGATGTCCAGAAATCACAGAGATTTCGATGGTAGTAGATAATGAAGATTTCTGCTTCCTGCCTCGGCCTCGAGATGTCTCTCCACTCTTGGCTTTGCGACCCCTTGTTTGAATTGGCACAGTTATGGCTGGAGATGAAGAAACAATATCCTCTACAAGACCATGTTGAGCAACTACACTCGTGGATGCAGAATCTTGACCTTGAATTGCAGGGGAATGTGAAACACTTTCTCTTTGAGTTCTATCTTGTTTGCCGACCATACTCGATGAAACATCTACTGTTGTCCTTTTTGGTCTCCCTCTACCACGTTTTACTGGCGGGCAAGGAGGCTCCTTCGGCTGCTCAATTGGCACTTGTGTTATAGTCATCTGTGCAGCAGGTGGCTCTTGAGGCAATGCCGTCGGCTGCTTGTCAGGCAGTCCAGCTTCACCAGAATCCTTGAATATAGACGGGCTCTTGGGCAGTTCCGTAGGCTGAGTTGATTCAGGAGAATCAACTTGACAGAGCTTCTCAAATTCTTCTTCTGTCCATTGATCTTCATAAGAGCGGACCTGGAAAAATGACAAGTTTTTGAGTCAACATGAGAAACAAAATATCTCTAGATTACAGGTTGAATATCAAACTCCACCTCGCGCGCTCGTTTTCCCCTGCCATATTGCTGCGTGTCAAGACTCCCAAGATAACCAGTCTTCTTCACACTAACATTAGATGATTCATGTATCATCATAGCTTTATAAAAAGGCTTCAAATCTTCTTCTGTCACTAGACGAGAAGGAACAACAGCAGGATCTAGTCCATCTGCTGAACTACCTTGAACCAATTTTTGCCATGCTGCCTGGAGACATTTAAGAAGCTTAGTAGTCTGTAAACTAAATTGCCCCGACAGTGCAAAAAAGTGAAAAAGTGCCTATAATGCTAACACAAAGACTAGAGATACATAAACAACTATGGATCAGAATACCATCTCTTCATCACGCCTCTGATTGTCAATGGATTCAAAAATGTCAATCTCAGACTCGCTGCAAAACAGACCAGCAAAGTCAGAGAACATCTCAACTTTACAGTTGGGAAAATTTCCAACATTTATGGTTATAGCATAAGTAAACAACAGTTACCAGCGTGCTAGGAGATCATTGAGGGAATCATCATCCAAAACTGGAGCAGCTTCTTCTTTTTTAGATTCTCGGAGAAGAGATTCTAAGTACTCCCTTCGATCTTCAGCACTGCAAATAGAAAATGATTCAAACTACTAAGCAGAGATAGGTTTAAAATTTCAATGATATCTTCTCAAAAAAATAAAATTTCAATGATAAAGATGCACAACTTTGACACATTAAAAAATAAATTTACCTTGTATTGTTGTCAAAGAAACCAGCAGTTATGCTCTGGTTAGCAACCCCAAGCTTGTGTTCTGCTGCAGCTCTAACTTGCTCTTCTACTGTACGAACCTAGGCATCAGCAAATAAAACAGTCAACAACAACAACAAAGCCTTATCCCACTAGGTGGGGTCGGCTACATGGATCATACGGCGCATTCGTTGATCTATATTCATGAGATTCGACAGGGTTTTACACTGGCTGTCGGGGCCTAACACAACCCTCCTCCTTTATCCGGGCTTGGGACCGGCTATAAAACATAGGCGGAGTTATAAAACAGTCAAAATGAGAAAATATAACCTTCATCATCGTATACTCAACATAAGAATTAGATCATTTCAGCATACATCAATTTCAAAGATATGACGTCGAGAAGATACTCATGAATATCACAAGACTCTTAATCTGGACATGAGTTCCACAGTTTTAAGCCTAGACGACATGATTGTATGCAGCAGTATTATCTTAAGAATGGACAAACAAGTCGTTTACTCAATGCCTCATCACAACCCCTTGCAGCTGAAGCATTCAACATTTGATTCACTCACGTCAACAGTGTTTTATTAACAACAAGATCCTTGGTCAACGTCAAGTGCAACGAGAAATGATATCATGCAAGAATCAGATTACTTGTGTTGACCAGGCAAACAGAAATGTCAGAAAAATTATAAGAGTTGAGCAGAACATAGATATAAGATTGCCTAGCAACCCTTTCATAGATATCATGAGACTCACTGTTTCCAATCGAAGAACGAGAACATCTTTCTTTTGGCCAATCCGATGTGCCCTTGCCTGTGCTTGAAGATCAACCTAAACAGAAAACAACTAATGTAGACATAATTCGAACAATGAATCCAAAAGAAAACTACTTGGATTATCAGAATATTATACCTGTGGGTTCCAATCAGTATCAAAGATAATTACAGTATCAGCTGCCTGAAGGTTTACGCCAACGCCCCCAGCACGAATGCTGTCATAAGAAGAAACAAACTGTTATCAAGTCCAGTCATTCGTAACAGAAGATGGCAATCAGATGCACGTCCTTTTAGGTATACCTCAAAAGAAAAATAAAAACTGGTGAACCAGGTCGGTTAAATTCTTCAATGAGAGCACCACGATCATGTCCTGAAGTGTGACCATCCAGACGAAGGTATCTATAATGTTTCCAACAAAGATAGTCCTCCATGACATCAAGTAATCTCGTCATCGTGGAGAAGAAGAGAACCTGCATGAATGAGTGACGTGCGTTTTAGCACCTAATTGCGATCAAACACTGAATAATTGGTTCTAAACCTTTTGTCAAACCAACAAGTCAAGGAAAATTGAAACAATAGCATCCCTGTATGTAAATTCAAGACAAAAGGAAGAAGCCAAAAGCAAGAATTTCAGAATGAGCAAACATTGCCAATAAGGGAAACACAAACTTCCATATGCAAAAGGCACAAAAGGTAAAAAATACTTGAACTGAAGAAATGGAGTGAAAATGATTGAGAAATTTTAACAGGACATTGGCAAAAGAATCATATAAACCCAGAATTCTTCTCTCTCTCTCTTTCTATATATATATATATATATATAGAAACCCAAAATTTAACAGCAATGAACTTGAACCTTTTTACCATTATAGGAAAAGATATGGATACAAAAGATCGCAAAGTAGCTCCTTTTTTACAAGAGAAATGATGACTACTGAGCTTGAGTAATCATCCACTCTGTATTAAAAACCAAAAAACGTGAAATTTAGAAGTGTGTATGAAGTGAAATAGTTCGTACTCTATGATCAGTTGCCTTGAGCTTAGGTAGCAAGCGGTCCAACATTTCAAGCTTCCCACAGAGTCTTATAACTGTGGGCAGATAATGTCTAGGTAGTAAATGGTCAACCTGCAAAGCAGGGAACATTTTTTTTGTACCAGGAAGAGTTTTTCTTAGATCACCACAAGATTAAATCAAAAATTACTGGAAATCATAATATTCAACATACCTCTTCACAATGAAGTTGACTGAGATAAGGGTGATTGCATATATTGCGCAGTTCCATCACGGTGTTGTGAACAGAACGGCCCTGATCAGAAAACAAGGACCAAATATTTTACTATAGAAATCAGGACAAGAGTAAATGGCATTGAATTTGTTTGATTAGGCACCTTTGAAGTCCCAATTGACCCAAGATTCTCCTCCACTCTTTTTATTAGAAGTTTCTGATAAGCAGAAGCTTCACATCTCACGAGTCTTTCAATTTTTTCAGGCAATTCATTTTCCACCTATAAAGAATACAGTACAACAAAAAAGGAAGATATCAGCACAGAATTATTTGATTACTATTAACAGACATATTAGTTCAAAAATGAGCTAGACATTTCATATGAATTCCACATATATTCATAACACACGAGTTCCCTCTTTTACGTTTTTGCAAAGATTGAAGTTGATGCACATCAAACCAAATGAGATTGCTGTCATTAAAAATCTTTCTCCTTGGGAGGAGGAAAGGACGACTACAGTATAGCAGCCATCAACTGTTGCCACTTGCCATTATACAACTATAGGTGAAGACTTTTTTTTTCTGTTCTTTCTTTTTTTTTTTGTTGAGGGCAAGGCAAAAGAACAATATAGATGGCAGATAACTTTTGCGCTTCCTAAGAGACAAGCCCTGTGATAGGATCCCCAGAAGAAACTAGTAAAGAAAATTTTAGAATTCAGCTGACAACCATCATAGAATTGAATACCAACACATTGTGCAGGGAAGAGTTGAAGACTTTTTAAGAAACTAGTAACTGGATGCATTTGACCCATAACATCAGTAGCATATGTTACTTTCATTGATGGGGTTCTGAGGACTGACTGTAGGCTGATTTGTTGAACCCATGCCGTTGCAATTCAATGGTTTATGTGGTTACTCAGAAGGGAGGCCACAAACCCATCCACATAACTCATCCCTTGTGCATCAATCAAAATCCTCTTCAGCATTATGCCGTGATTCAGCAATTCAAAAAGGTCACCAACAGCCTACTCCAACTTTAGTAACTCCGACCACTGAGAGCATGGAGCGACTGCCAAAAGGCCTCCTTCAATTGTCGATGAAAGGTTGACATCTGTGAGATGTGCCTGTCTCCATACGTATTGTGCCACTATGCAGCCGAAAAATAGGTGAGCACCATCCTCCTCTGCCATGCCACAACGCGCAGGATGTATCAGTTCTGGGTACCAATCACCAGATGCACCTTTGCATGCCAAGCACAGACCATTGTTGGTTTCATTCTTTGAGGCACAAGATGATACCTCTCCTCAAATACGTATGATGCACTATTCTTGATTAAGGGCATAGGCAATGAGGCCAGGCAGATTAATGTTCTGGTGGAGTTTTTTGGTGTAGATTCTAGGTCTCAGATTAATCATGCCAACTCACTTTTGGCATGGTGGAGGACGAGGCAACCATCTGTGCTAGAGCTCCACATATTGATAAGTTCCTACGATCACATACCTAAGCCTACCTTACATCGCCCCACTTCTAACGATGACTTAGGAGCCCATGATATGCTATGCACCAATGGTGCCCTATAAGAAATTTGAATCAAGTGGGTCATGGGACCAACTGTACCACACTGCTCATACACAATATGAAGTCAATCTAAAAGCTTCCCCATATAAATTGGTTAACAAACTTGGCAGTATTAAGCATTGTTACAGGTGATTCTGCATCGCATTTGAATCTGATAATAACAACAACAACAACAACAACAAAGCCTTATCCCACTAGGTGGGGTCGGCTACATGGATCATTCGACGTCTCGTTGATCCATGTTCATGAGATTCGACAGGGTTTTACGCTGGCTGTCGGGGCCTAACACAACCCTCATCCTTTATCCGGGCTTGGGACCGGCTATAAAACATAGGCGGTTGAATCTGATAATAAACAATGATAAAATTCTATAGAAGACAATTGCATACCTTATGTTTTAGACGTCGAAGCACAAAAGGTCGAAGAACTTGGTGAAGCCGGTTTATTATCAAAAGATTTTCCTCCTCAGAAAGTAAAGCCTATGGAAATTAAAGAGTAAAGCTTTTTTCCTAGCATTTACAATAATAAGATCATGAAACATGCAAGGTCCCAATAAGGAAATGAGTCATCGAACACTTACTTCATCGGGAGAATTATCTCCACTGCTCTCAAATGGTTTGTTAAACCACTGAGAGAAATCCTCCGATGAGTTGAAAATGTTTGGTAACAAGAAATTAAGAAGTGCCCATAGCTCCTCGAGGTTGTTCTAAGATTAACCAAAATTTGTAAGCACAATTAGTCAAATAGTTCTAAAGATAATGCAGAACAGTCGCACAATGAATTTACATAAAAATAAAATTTGTTAAAGGCTCCCTATAAAATTGATTTAAAAGAAAATGTAAACATTTGGACTCATCATACAAACAAGAAGCACAAAATACCATCACCAAGCAGAAGATAACTAAAGTACAACAACTCCAACATTAGAAAACCATAAAGCTAAAGATGGAAACACAACAACCTGCAGTGGAGTTCCAGTCAGTAACAAACGATGAGAACTCCGGTAGTGCTTTAAGTCTGCATTGAGCTTACAAGATGCATTCTTTATGCGATGACCTTCATCAATTATGATATAGTGCCATTGAATTTTGCTTAATTTGGGTCTATCCTGTTTATTCATTAAGTACTCATATGTGGTGAGAAGGACATTGAATTTCTGTGGGACAATCATTTCTCTGCAAAGGAAGTTATTGTTAGAACCAAAACTGCAAATTTAGTCAATGCAAGATCATCCACAAAAATGAGGTCATTACTTGAATAGCCGGCGTCTTTCTTCTGGAGGACCAGCGTATGCAACTTTGTTAACACTTGGTGCCCAGAAACTGAGCTCAGACACCCAGCCAGGAAGTACTGAAGAAGGGACAACCACCAGAAATGGACCTCTGTCATTCTTTGATTCCATAAGGTAGCATATTAAAGAAATAACCTGAAATAGAGACATCAAAGTGAAGCACTGAGCCATCAGGGACCTACAACACAACTAGTAGGATATGCAGCAAGCACAATCATAAACAATACTTGAACAGTTTTCCCAAGACCCATTTCATCTGCAAGTATCCCATTTAAGTGGTTATTGTATAATGAAACCAACCAACGCAAGCCATTCATCTGGTACCTGAAACCATTTAACAGTAAGAATTAGTACACGTTTAAATTTCCAATATTTTTTTTTTAAACGAAAAATTTCCAATATTAATACATATGAAAGCATAAGGAAAAGAAACCTTAAATGATCATGTGAAAAATACTCACTCTCGCAATTTCCCACCCTGAAGAGATGTTGGCTGCTCATTTATGCTCTCCTTTACACTGAACAATGAAATAGACAAGATTATAACCTTGGAGAAGTTGAAATGTAAAGAAATCCTGGTTAAAGCTTACTGCCTGAGATTCACTGCAGATGAACTTAGCTACCTCATAAGAAATTATGGAATTTAATTCAGATGTCATTAATACCTATGGGCCATTTGGTAGTACTTCTCGTTACTCTCAAGATAGTGCTGCACCAAAGAAAAAAGTACATAATCAGTTGAAGAGAAAGAAGTCTATTACAAAATAGAAAATCAGAAATCTTACCTGGGCTTGATCACTTTCATCATCATTTTCATTCAAAACTTCATTCTTTTCGACAACATTAAATGCTCGACTATCATCCATTTCAAACTGTCTTGCCATAGCCTTAGCATCCCGTAACTTTGAACCCAGCTTCTGAAGATACTTTTCAGTTTCTTTGAGAAGTTGTTTAACCCGGTCGGATTTTGCATCCTGTGTGGCAAAGAACTAGTCAGTAAAGAAAGTATGACAATCGGAAAATGCATCTTAGTAATTATGTCTGGATTGCATATTTGACCTGAACCATCCTTAGGTATCCTTCAACGTCATTGTTCTTCAATAGATTAATTTTCTCACGTTGAATCCTGTCAATCTTCTCCCGGTGTATCCTCTCCTTTCTCTTATGGAACTCCTTAACATATCGATTGAAACCCTTCCAACGTTCTCTCTTGACCTTAAAGTAATCCTCAAGTTTCTCTCTGTAAAATACAACATGTTGCATCAGCAAACAATAAAAGAGATTATTTCCATTTTGAGGAATAACATAAGAGAATTAGTCTTATGAATAGAACCAAAAAGATCATCATCAAACACCAGATGCAACAATCCGATAGCGCTGGCCTCATATGAAAAATTGCAGATTGTAGAAAGCCCTGGAAGTTGTATGCTGAAGAATGAAGAATACCTGTGGGAATCCACTTCACCAAAGAATTCTTTCTGTCTCTCACGAATTCGCTTCTGCCTCTCTTCCTTCATTTTCTGTTCAAATCTTTCAAGCTGTTTTACTCTTCTTCCATGTTTATGTTTCTTGATTGTTTTCAAATGATCCATATCCGATGTAATGGGTTTGAAAAAATCATTGAGAAAATCACTGTCATAGAGGTGAAAAGGTTTCATTAAAAGATATATAAGTATGAAGTAAGCAAAATAAAATAATAGCTGGTTTCAAGATAATATAATCAAAGTGTGAAATGAAACCTCCTTAAACGGCGCTGTAGCTGAAGAAGTTGAAGCTTTTTCAACTCAATAACACTTTTTGTCTTTGCAGAAATATCTTTTGATGAACTTACAATTTCCTGGTTCAATAATCATTGGATCAGTTATCTTGTAAGATCTCCTCAAAAAAAAGTTATCTTGTAAGATATCCAGATTCTAGACATTATTTGTATATTTAGAAGCATTTAATAACAGAATGCATCCGGAAACCAAAATCATTGCAGAAATCCACATAAAAAAGATGAAGTGTTAAAATCTTCAGAGCACTCATACAAATTTATAAAATATTATTTATGAAAGACCTAAAGGCAAGTATAATAGAGACAGCTTATTGCTTACCTGCTAAGCTCAACTGGAACAGCTCAATAAAGTAGAACAAGCATGTTAGATTGTTTATCATCAAAATATATATTAAAATATAATAAGGTCTGTCTCACAGAAAAGTTCTAGCCTATCAAGTTTACTGAGAGAAAAGCCAAGAGATTATAACTTTCATGTTTAGATAGACATGGACACACTTTCTCATAAAAGGAAGAAAAACTTGTACGAACCTTCAGTTTCTCAAAATTTACTGCTATCTTTTCCTCTGCTTTTTTTTGTTTTAAAGTCCATTTTTGCTCTTCAACAAGTCTCCGTTTCTGATAATCCATAACCCACTTTTCAGAAGTCGTATATCTCGGAGGAGAAGAACCCATATCCGTGGAATCAGAGTTGCATCCATCGTCATGTTCGATAGATCTCTCCAAAGTTGCTTCAAAGTTCTCATATTTTACTGTCTCACTACTAGTGGGAGCAGGAGCCTTAAATGCTACAGAATGGGGATGCCTATGAATGGAAATACTTCGGTCACTTGGATCATTAAAAACTGAATGAACGCCATATGGGCTGTTAGAGATTTTGTCTTGTGGACCAGCCTGAGCCGAGAACATATTGGCATCCTTCAAAGTGTTGAACATGTTCCTACAACCATCAGCTGTTTTTCCTACATTAAGTGTAGTCAGTTCTTTCGCTGATATCTGAGAATCAGGTTTGTGCAACTTTCCTGTGATGTTGATTCCGCTGACAAAATGTGACTGCTTCAAATAAGCTTCACGATTTTCATGAGTTCCTGGTGATTCTTTTGAGGCCTCATCATACATGGTAGTTCTTGATGCAGTGCACCCCTCAAGATTGGGAGAAGAAGTGCTAGTTCCCAAGACAGGTGAGGCTTGGTTTATCCATTCAACTTGCTGTCTAGATTTCATCTGGCTCCTCCTATCAAAGGAGTTGTCAAATTGCCCATTGGAGGTATTCATGATGGAATCCGACTCTTGTGGTGCAGTAGATCTAGCAGGTGAGGATTCTGAATTTGCTTGCATTCTCATTTCTGATTCATTTTTTTGTTCTACCACAGTAAGTTGTCTGTTTTCTTCGATCAGCTTCTTACTTCTTTTCTTGGTATTTTCTGTGTCCTTGGATGATGAGTCTGTTTCTGCAGCACTTCCAGTAGATGTAGAACCAGGTGGTCCTTTGAGCATCTCATTTGACCTACCAAATGTACCAGAATTATCATGACTATTACTATGCTCTTTCGATGGAGGGTCAATTCCCCTATTATCGATCAGCCCCCTCGGTGCTCCATCTGTAAAGTGAATAATTTTGGGAAATTTAATTTGAGATGTAAAGCACAAAATAAGAGTAATACAAAAAATACTAAAAAGACATGGTTGCCTTCTTTTGCAAAGCTGGCCCCAAGTGCAATTTCAAGATGTAATCTCCGAGGTGTTAAATTGTTTCTGCCCAGAAAAAATGTTTCAAGAAACATGTCAAGATAGAACATGTACAACATAACTTCTTATGCATGCATTTACTAATGGAGATGTGAGCTGATGAAAAACCATCCTTCATACCTGAATGCAAGAAATACCAAGCACTGAGCTCTAAGTTGTTTCAGTTGTTGCTCCTTAAAAGGCATGTTTGAAAGTGATACCTGAGAACTCATTACAGCATTCAGTCTTACAATTATACTCATGGGTAAATCTCATCAAGAAAACATATTCAGGGGTAGAGTTTTTGTATACATGTATGGCATAATCAAATTGAAAGTGGACCCCTTCATCTCTACAATTCTGCCCAGTTAATACAACAAAAAGGGACAAGTGGAATGATACAATACATCATGATTCGAGCTTTATATCTCTTTGTATAGGTTGTTTCGGCCAAATATTATGGATAAATATAGAAATACATCAGATTAACTACAATATTGTATGCAATAGGACAGCCAGCAGACAGCCTACTGGCCAGAACATCACATGCATCTTCTCCAGTCACCACTAACCCCACCCCACACCCTACCCCACCCCACGCCAATAAACAATGCGCCCATCCATTTCTCTGTCATGCCTTTTTCCTCCTTATAAGAAGTCAAGCTCGTATAACACTAGATTTAGATCCCAATCCAAACCCTAATTCTTCTGTAATGCCCTAAAACATGCTGTAACCTTTATGATTTTAATGAAATCTCTGGATGACTGTCATCTTGCTAGTCGTCCTTTTCCATCTCAAAAAAAAAAAGAAGTCGAGCTCATATAACACTAGATTTGCATACCAATCCCAACCATCATCTCATCATCCAGAAACAACTAACAGAATCATATCAGAAAGAGAAATAGATTAATTAGTTTGCATTTCCTGTTCAGGAAAAAAATAACTAGTATTTATGCATTATGAAACAGATATTTCCAGTACCCTAATGGCATCTCTCTAGCCGATGTTGCACGCCCTCTCTAGATGGTGAACTTGGTGTTTGGGTTCTCCAGCCAACTAACGCTGCCGCTAGCACAGATGAGTCAGCTGGATAATGAACCTAGGAGGTGAACTATGGTTTACATTTTTTTTGGCATGCTATAGTTGCAATCATGGAACTCCGCCTATATTTTATAGCCGGTCCCAAGCCCGGATAAAGGAGGAGGGTTGTGTTAGGCTCCGACAGCCAGCATAAAATCCTGTCGAATCTTATGAACATGGATCAACGAATATAACTAATAGAGCGGAATGACGTCGTATGATCCATGTAGCCGACCCCACCTAGTGGGATAAGGCTTTGTTGTTGTTGTTGTTGCTATAGTTGCAATCATGGGAGTTACGACCACGTCTATCCAGTGGGGTGTCCTCATTCTGGCAAGGGTTTTCATGATCCTTCCTTTAGTGAAGCCTCTTCTTACCACTTCCCTAGGCTCAGGAGCAGATTTCTCCTTTAAAAAGCATGAGCGGATGACAAACACCATGCTTCTTGACACCTTCGCCATGTTAGCAATGTTCGCAATAGGTCCGGCCGCATCAGTCTTGGTGTACTGGACTACCCCTGGTAGCACTACCTCCTGCTTCTGCACACCCTTCCCTTCAGGCTGACCTATCAAATCAGCAGTTCAAAGACTTTCTTGCATTGGCTGAGTGGAAATCAAGATTCTGTCATGACAATTCCTAACTGGATGGCTGGGTTTGGCACTCTAGACACTACTCAGAACCAAAGTCTAGAAGGAAAGATGGGTACCCAGCTCGGATACCTCTTGGATATTGTGTAGGGTGGCAGTAGAGGATTATGCCTGCATATTCTTTGAGTGCTCCATCATTATGGGACTTGTGGCAAGCACATATCACAGTGATTGATTCATCGGGTTTATGTCTTTTGGAGGTCATTTCAAGGACTTGGCACATGGGATGGCATGAAATGGAGGTACACCTTGATGGCATCTCTAGTAGTCAATAGGGCAATATGCCTCCCAGCTGCACTATTTTTTAGGAAAACCTGTGGTACATCGAGAACATTATACATCGCATCCCTTTTGTTTTTTTTAAGAGGGATCGCATCCCTTTTGTTAAGGTCAAGTGGGGAGGCGGATAGTACCTTTTTGTAGGGTTTCACACCCACATCTAGTTCAATTTTTATCGTTTGCCTGATACAGTTATTTGCATATTCTCCCCTCAGAAAAGGATTTTTGCAGATTCATCTTTTAATACAAGGTGGATGACTACTCAAAACTTGTAGCCATCCTTTTCTTTTGTAAGAAAATGAGTATCAATCTTCCAGTATCATTAAAGAGGTGGCAAGTTTTGATTTCTTGTAACATTACATGTTGATCTTTTCAAAGAGTGGTGACCGTCCGCTTCATGATATCGATAGACAATTATATGGTGACAAAAATAGCATGACACAAGTATACTGCACTATGTTCATATGTTTGTCTAATAATGCTGATTTCATAAGACTAATAAGACATTCACATTTGCATCTCATAGGAACAGCAATAAGGATTTCAAGTGTACATAAATTGTAGGAATTCATCTTGAATCTTGATGCCGAAACCCTTAAACCTAAATAACCGCCCCGCCACAGCAGGCAGGTTGGTTCCTCTGTCGTCGCCGGGGAGCTCTTGGCGAGGAGACCTTAGGATAAGTTGCTAAAACAAAAAGAGGGGAGGATCGACCCGTTCAGTAGAATTCTGAAGAAAGACTGTTGGCAGCATGTGGCTTTGGCCCCCTTCAAAAGAAATGCGGGCAGGGTAGAGCTCAGCAGAGGGTTCGAGAATGGGGTAGGGTCCTGTCCTAAAGATGAAGATCAAAAAAGGGGCGGGTCCCTTTATGCGTACATCTCCGTACAAGTGGAGGCCGGAAAGATCAAAGCAATTGAACCGCTCACATCACAGTAGTCGTAATTGCGTAAAGGCCGTCAGTCGGGGGGCGACCATAAGGCAATGACTTTCACAGATCTCTCTCTCCATCTCGTTCTAATGCTTCATATATTTCATCTAACATGCCAATGTACTAAGCATGTAAACCAGAAATAAAACTTCAATCAGCAATCACTACTAAGGTCCTCAGGATCCTGATTCAGCTACTAAAATCTGACAATCCTCAAAACACGATCCAGATCTCACCTAGAAACATAGGATTTATACTGGATCTTAGAACTCCTAGGATCTTACAATCCTACAATAATATTGCAAATCTTTTTCTTATAATATTTTTTTAGAAGGAAAAGGATGAACACCAGAATTCGTGGTTGCCATCCATGTATATTTTTTATTATAATAAATATATCAAAAGTAAACAGAATAAAACTAGATTAAATTCAATTTGATTACATTATCTTTACCCAATTGCGTTCACCCTAATATCAATCAATAATGCAATGTAATATTGCAAATTAACTATTGTGATAATCTTATTAAAATTGAGTTCCATTTTTGCACGTACACGAATATTGTAATTATATTTGAATACAATATTGTGCTTCTTTAACGCCCATTTATTTTAAATATTTATATTAAAAAATAGCACATTGTGCTTCATAATTTTTTTTAAGTTCTGCTTCATAATATATATAAATTAGATTTTGAGACATTATGAATAAATATCAATGTTTAATGGTTAACTAACTTATATATATATATATATTACATTTATGAATAGATTTTTTTTAGGGAAACATTTATGAATAGATATCTTATTTAAGTACTGTATATTAAGAAAATATTTTTTTATTCATGGATCAAAGAATAGCGGAATGACATCGTATGATCCATGTAGCCGACCCCACCTAGTGGGATAAGGCTTTGTTGTTGTTGTTGTATATGGTAGGAGCCTAAGATCTTCCATCCTAGCCTACAATCCTCAAACCCCAAGTGATCCTACGTCAAAAAGCAATCCTAACAACCATGATTACAGCTAAACACATTAATAAATTCCTTTCAAAGAAAAATCAGTGATATCTTAATATCCTTCGAGTGATAAAATAATTCAAAAACAACATAAAATGGAAGATTAAAAAAATAAGATACTTTAACCGCAAAAAACTTGAGATAAGATGAGAAATACATCAAGGGAGAAAATGATGCACAATAGCAAATGAATATTAAATAGCAGACTAACCTGGACTTCTGGCAATTTCTCAGAATATCTGTATGTTCGATCTTTCAAAGCAGCAGCATTCTGGATCTCTGAGTTAGGTGTGGCAATGATGTCCTTACCCTTCTCCAATAGACAACTCGAAGAGGCTTCTAGTCCTCTTTGAAACTGCAATTTTGATGCCAATTCTTGATTCTCTAGTGAAGGGTTATTGTAGTGTGTTCCAGCAGAAATCCCCATGTTAGCCACTGGAAAAGCACCAGTTGTACCTTGATGAAATCTGGCCATATTGTGCATTGAGTTTGAGGAAATGCCAATGGACTTTGACCTATCAGTTGTTTCCTCGGGCATGTTTAATTTTGTGTGATTTACATTATATACAGATTCCGGAAATCCTGGACTAGAGACTTGTGTATTCTCTGTTGACATGGCAAATTTATTTGGGTTCCACATATTAGATGAAATAAAGGTATTGCCTCTCGGAGGCAGCAAGCCTGCTTTTTGTGAACCAAATACTCTATCAGCAGAAGATAACTCCATCTCATCAGGAAGCTTAGGCATCGGCATCTGAGAGAAAGAACTTGAGTTCTTAGATTTATCAACAATTCTATTAGTTAAAGCCTGAGGATGTTCTTGTTTTCCACTTGATAGGGAGCCTATATTCCTAATGTGCTGAACAGCATTTGATTGCTCACTATCACCACCTTCCGAAGTAAACTGACTCTCTGAGTTGCCAACTTTATCAGTCTCTTTTCCCTTCTTTGGTAGATTACCAGTAGGCCGAGCATCTGCTTTTCGGGGACTGTGAGGTGGCATATCATCAGCTACTTTTGTTGTTGCTCTTTTTCTTTTAGCCCCAGTTTTCCTAGTACCTTTTTTGTTATTCTGATTATCCGATCTTATATTTTCGTGCATGTCTGAAGAGTTTGTTGATCTCCCCTCCTCCGTTTGCATGCTAGCTGGACTCCCATGGTCAGAAGACTTGCCACTTCTCTGAGACAGTGACCCTTGCTGCGCATCAATCCCCGTAGGTTCCATTCTATTTAGCCCTGTGGGAAGCCAGTTAGAATTATGCATCTCAGCTCTCGTCACTTCTGTAGCAGATAAGCCAGGATTTTTTATCACATTATGGCTCTGCAAAGAACCAGCATAAGGTTCTTTTATTTGACTACTGGATGCAGCTTGCCATATGCCAATTGCTGTGCCCCTTTGAGATACATCATTTCCACTATTTGGCAACTGATTTAGGATTGGCTCCTTGTCCTTTGATTTGACATGCCCAGTATCTGACACCTGAGGACCACCAGGAAATGGAATACGAGAAGACTTCAAAGCATCAATATCAAGTCCATGCTGATTTATAACAGTTTCCATAGCCCTGACAAAGAAAAGCATATAATCAATTAAGCAACGGCAGTTTAGTTTCCATTCTAGCTTACAAACTAACTCCAAATACTTCATAAAAGGCAACATAAAATGCCTCTAGAATGGCAGTGTTTAGCAGAATGACCAAATTTACAACACTACTCGTTTTTGTTCTAGAAACTCATTCGCCTTTGATATCCTAACTAATAAAGTGAGATCTTGTTTACTACCCCTACAATAATGGTTTTAGTCAAATGGATGTCCGCAAGGAGTTTGTGAGGAGAGTGAGGTGGGATGACATCAATTTTGGGGATATCCACACCCACACGAGGTTTCTCCCTTGTTTCTAAAGTTGGATTTATACACTTCTAAATTGCATGCCTTTTTGGCTTTAATGCAAAGTCGATGACTACTGAAGCTCTGTGATCGTCATTTCCTTCTTCGGAAGGAAAAAAAGATTTCACCCCACAAAATATGTCAATCTTTCTTTATGTTTTCTTTGAGGAACATGTCAATCTTTGTTGGAGCTAATATGAGTGTAGAACAGATGAAAACAAGAGCAGATGAAATAGAGTAATCTAGAGCACATAAAACCAATGATAAATTGCACAAACACTACTAACAAAAAAATTTGCACGAGTATGAACTGCACATTGAACACAACAGTTCGGGTATCACAAAAAAATATATAATTAACAGTACTGTTTTTATCTCGTAAGTTTGAAAAGAATTTTACTTTATGATGAGTTGTAAACTTATGTAGTCATCCCTTCCCCTTCAAAAAATATAATATGAAATTTTTTTGGAGAGGTATAAAGTACATGTTACTAGTATTGGAGACCAAAGACGAAAACACACAACACATGATTATGATACATATCAAGAATTTTGATATATCTTTGGTAATTAACCAATTATAAAATGAAGCACTATCTTATTTATCAAAAGTTAACACTTTGGTTACATGCCATTGCTTGTTACACACTCATTTCCTTATAAATCTTTTTTAGAAGATTTGCTAAACTGAAAAACTAGCTCTGCTGGTGAATTTGACTTGTTCCAGCAAAAAGTACAAGCCCCACAAGCATACAAACTAATGAGTTGCAGGAAACTCGTAAACAACCTCATGACTGCATGAAAAGGGGACATTTTCCAATTAGATGGTTAGTTGTCAACCAGGTTATCATATAGAAGACTGTAAAACCAATGAGCACCATACCCAAATCTGTGAATGCCAAAAATTGTAAAAGCAAAAAATCAAAGACAATAAATAACGTTATCAAACAAAAAGATGATGCCTTGCTTGAAGCTTTAAATGAACTTGGAGAGAAGATAGTAAAGAGGCTTGACTAGAAAACTGGTCCATTCATAGAAGAACCAAGATATGAAATTGAGAAATTACCTCGAAATGACTTGATAAGGCAAGGACTGTTCCTTTCCGCTTAATTTCATATGCTGACATATCTGCACCATGGTGAAAGGGGAAGCAGAGAATGAGATTCTTCGTCCTTTTTTTTTTTGAGAAAGAGAGCATGAGATCCTTAGTTCCTCCAGTTTGGTCACAATGTTATAGAGAAATAGTTTTAGACTTCAGAAAAATAGCTACCTACCACATAGAGCTTAGTTGCTAATTTAGCAGGCTCATCCTTTGATTCTTGTATAAGTTTATGCAATAGTTTCGCTGCTTCAACTTCAACATGCTGAGGAGAAGCCATCCTGCAAAAAACTGCAAACAAGATAAGTTCTGCTTAACATCAGAAAATGTTCTGAGCAACAAAACAGAAAATTAAACAATAAGAATGCACATATATAAACAGGAAAGCTCAACTAAAGAAGATTTCATTATGCTTTAGATCTGAAACATATGTATGAAATTAAACTCCGCCTATGTTTTATAACCGGTCCCAAGCCCGGATAAAGGAGGAGGGTTGTGTTAGGCCTCGACTGCCAGCGTAAAACTCTGTCGAATCTCATGAACATGGATCAACGATTATATTAGAATGGTGTCGTATGATCCATGTAGCCGACCCCACCTAGTGGGATAAGGCTTTGTTGTTGTTGTTGTTGTTAGATCTGAAACATGTCCAACAAAGAAGATTTCATACAGGAAGGCTCAACTAAAGAGCAGGTTTGAAGATGGTGTTGGTATGTCATGTACCAATATTAGGCAGGTCAGTATCATGTCAACCCAGCACATGATAGGCAGCATACACCAAGATGGCACAGGACAATACAACCAGGAAGCAATCCTAACTTCACCAAAATCATTCATATGAATCAAAACGCTTCAGGACAGTTAAAAACTATGCAAGAATGGATCAAGAAAATGTTCCTTTATATTATGTTATAATTGCATTGGCATAGTACATCTAGGCAGATATGCACGTCGAAACTTGATATAGACAAGAAGAGAGCCACAAAGCTCAATAAACGGATTGCAACACAGAAAGAGGTGACAAAAAAATGAATGTCATTGATTGAAAAGACAACTTAAACTTCAGAAAAATAATCAAACTGTATTTCAACAACTTTTTTTGTCAAATCCAACGCAAAGTCACCTAGATTATTAGTTGAAAAAATTGCCAATAAGACTTGTTTTTTTTAACAAAATGAAATAGTAGCTTGAACTTTTCATGTTTTTGAATCCAGAATCAGCCAAGTCAGTGATTCACAGCATCAGAAAATCAACAATCATATATTGTCAATACTATAACAAAATGGAGGTTTCCACTTCCCACTACAGGTTGTAATGTGGACGTATCAGCTTTAAACATAAAACATTATCTGATGTTTTCATCTCAAAAAAAAATACAATATCTGATGCACTTTTATAGATCCCAAATAAGTATCATTTGGGGTTTCCACTTCCCACTACAGGTTGTAGTGTGCACTTATCAGCTTTAGATCGTTAAACAATATTTGATGTTCTCCACAAAAAAAGCAATATCTGATGTTTCCATCTCGGGAATAAAAACCATATCCGATGCACTTATAGATCCCAAATAAGTATCATTTGGGGTCCATGCATAAACTCTTTGATCCTGATCCAAATGACAATAAGCCCGCAATACAGCTTGTAATAGAAATCTCCTACTAGAGGCTCTTATTCACATATATAGGTATATAGAAGGTTGTCAGGATCACTTTTTTACCGGGCATTGTAAGACTTAAAATATTAATTATATAAAAAGGATTAATGAGGGTGTCATGCACACTTCATTGATACCATGTCAAGCATATTTCTGACCATGAAATTTTATGTCTATGGTCAGGCATAGTTAAAACTATCCATATAAATGGTGTGTATACCTATGGTACAATTCTCTATATAGATAGTTATAATAACAGATCGCAACCGTATACTTAAAATTTGATAGTTAAATATACAATTCTTTATAAAGATAGTTCTAATAACAGATCGCGACCATATACTTAAAATTTGATAGTTAAATATATGCTTAATACTGTGTCAGCGAAGTAGTGCATCACATCTTCTTTTCCTTTCCTATATTATAAGTGCATATCGTAAATATTGTCATATTGTATTACATATATGGTAACTTACCAATCTAATTTAAATTCGCTAAAACTCCAACTTGTATCCATAAATTAAGGTATTAGTAATATATTACATATTCTCCACTATAACATGTGGGAAGACATCAATATATCACATCCCAAGAATACAATTATTTGTTAAGTTTTAATTTTGCTCCTTTATTTCACCATCAAGAGTTGATGAATTTGTTATAGGCAGAGAGAAGGGCGATTTACATTTCAGGCTGGAAAACTGCAAGATTTGGTTTCCTCTTTGTTTTCTGTTTAACTGAGATCAGATAACATGGAATTGGTAGGATTCAACGATCATACTGACCGATCCAACCAAACCAACATTGTGAATCGTAATCCACCAACGAGCTTATGATGTTGATCTTTAGTCAGGGATTGGATTATTAGCCCACTTCAACGAACAAGATTGCTACCGTCAAGCACACACATATTAGAATAATAGAAATAGTTTGATTTTATGTATCAAGTATGTTTCTCCTTATTAGGAACAACAGTTTTAACATAAGGAAATTTCCAGCTCATATTTGGTTCATGATATGTATTCTAAGATTTAAGCGTCATATTTATCATGTGAAAATACTTAAGTAGTTTTGTTTCAAAAAAAAATGCTTAAGTAGTTCATTGCCAAAGAGCTAAATTACATAGTTGTTATACTCACAGGTTAGATAACTTGGAGAATTAAGCTTTAACTTTATCCAAAATTCCATTTTAGGTTTCTTTCTCTCTTCCATGTATAAAAGATGGGGAATATTAAATGAAGACACATAATTTTGGATGACAACTTCATGCTTGATAAAAACTTTATCCTCACACATCGGAAGATCATTGTCCGGTAATTCATTTGCTCTCGTAATTGACCATAGAGTTTAAATTTATATTGTGTAATTTGATGTCACCTATATAGAACTTTGCAATCATTATAATCCTTGCAAAAAAAATCAGCTTTCCAAGACTATGCTAGCATTTTTTGTCACATCAAAAACCAACTACGTGGTTTACACCAAACTGAACAGAAAGAAATTATCAAATTCGGCACATTTACACCAAAGTACTGCACGGAGTATGGATTCTTTATCTTTTACAGTGATTGGAAAACTCCTTCCAGTGTCCATGAACAAAAGAAGGATATCCACATTATCTCATCTATATATATATGGATATTATATATCACATTGATATCATTTATATATATGCAATGGCCAGAAAGTATTATCAAATCAAACCAAACATATTCTATACACATACGTGAGAGCAGGCCTCTGCATTTACTCACATTTTTTAACATTAAATGCATGCTAACAACAAACATTGTGATCTCGACATACACAGTGCCACAAAAGGTATTTGCAACGTGCAAAAGGCAACCAAAATTTGCTCCAATGATAGCATCACTGCAATGTCTACTGTGAGATAGATCAAAATTCATTTGCAATGTTCAAAAGGCAACCAAAATTAACTCCTATTATAGCATCACTGGAAAGGCTGCGCCTCTACATTGATTCACATTTTTTAAAAAAATTAAATGCATCTTAACAACAAACATTGCAATCATGACATATGTAGGGCCACGAAAGGCATTTGCAACATTCACAAGGCAACCAAAATCAATTCCTATTATAGCATCATTACATTAAATTGCGTGTTAACAACAAACAGTGCAATCTCCACAAACGTTGGACAACAAAAGGACAATGTTCACAAGGCAACAAAAGTTAGCTCCTACTATAGCATCACTGGAATGGCTATGTGAGTTGTACTGCATACATTCCCCAGACATAGTAGTACCACGATGCTTAAATTGATTACACAAGTATCACACTAGAATTCAGAATGGTAAGAGCAGATAATGAAAATTAACTTTCTATTGTTCCATATTTCTCTTTTTGTCATCATACAATAAGCGAAAGAACCAGTTAAGCAACTACACATTTCTAGCTTCAATCAGGGATTTTTTTTTCCCTAACTATAAGGAATTACACTTGGGAATTCTTGGTAGGAACCTGCTAACCAAAAAGTAATTTTAACCAGAAATAATCCAACAGAATACATCGAAATCCGTGAATTACCAACTAAGTCTGTAAAAACAACAAGGAATACAGGGGAACAACATAATCAACAAAAATACTAAAGAAGAGTGACGTGTAGCAAAAACGTTTACCTTGCAGCTAAAGGGACGGCGACAGGTACCCTCAGAGAACTAAAGGTGGAGAATTTGGATGCGGGAACAGCAAAGCGCTAGCCAACATCGAGGGGGAGCATCGTTGACAGGAAGGCCACCGGCCCAAGCGACCTCGCAAAGGGACGAAATAGCTCGAGCTGAAGCGATCGAAGGGAGAGATGAACCCTAATCCGGCGGTCGGCGAGCCCGAAGCAAGGACCAGGTTGGGGGTTTTGTCTCCAAGGGATCGGAGCTCCAGTCGGAGATTTCTTCGAGACCTTGGAGAACGGCCTCCGGCGACGAAGGATTCCGCCACCGGGGAGAGCAAACAAAGAGCGCGACCTCGTGACGGCACCCAGAGAGAGGTGGCGCTGTGCGTGCACAATAAATCGGTAAATGGTAACAGTGGAGGTAGGCGAAAAAGAATGGAAAGACCGGTGCAATTGGTGGGCTTTCTGGGTCATCAAACATGGGCTTTATCGTTGGCTTTGGGCTGAACGCTTATCAAAGTAACTTTGGCATGACGTGGGCATTGGTGTCTTTTACATAAAGCCGATAGCTAAATACTCCTTTCCGATTTCTTCTCCTTTTTGATATTTAATATCATTTTATTATTTTATTAAGGAGGTCCATTGTGGAATCCATGAAAATAAAATAGTATTCAAAACATATAAATTTTCTTACAGATTTAATAAATTATTTGATAGGATAACCGCGTAAATTCGATTGTCCTTAAGTATTTATTATCCTAGACATACGCACCCAAAAAAAAATATTGTCCTTAAAACTTAAATTAACCAGTCAAAAGAAAAAAGAAAACACCAAACTGAAAATGCAGGAAAAGCCGCGGTGTTAACATGCAAAAAGAAGAAAAAAAAAGATTGGGGCACGTAATCCTCCACCAGGCCGCCGACCTCCACTCTGCCAACCCAAAAGAAACCCCCACTACGTCCTCCGTCGGGGTCCTCTACCTCCGAGCTCCCTCCCTCTTCTTAAGCCGTCTACATCTCCTCTCTCTCTCTCCCCACCTTCTCTCTCACCAGTCGCCACACCAGGACAGGAGAATGCACTCGATTCTTCTTCTCCTTCTCCTCCTCTCATCGGCGGCGACGCCGTCGTCCGCCGACGACTACACCGCACTCGTCTACGCAGGGTGCTCGCAGTTCAAGTACACCTTGGGCACCCCGTACGAGCTCAACGTGGACGCCGTCCTCACGTCCCTCGCCAACGCCGCCGCCACGTCCCCCTACGCCAAGTTCACCTCCTCCGCCGCCTCCAGCTCATTCCCCGTCAACGGCCTACTCCAGTGCGGCGGCGACCTCCCCGCCTCCGGGTGCGACTCCTGCGTCCACTCCGCCATCACGCAGCTCTCCTCCTTCTGCCCCTCCGCCGCCGCCGCCGCCGTGCAGCTCCGCGGCTGCCTCGTGCGCTACGGCAACGACTCCTTCCTCGGCAAGCCCGACACGAGCCTCATGTACAAGAAGTGCGGCGGCGCGGGCGCCGCCGACGCCGGCGTCTACGACTCCGCCGCGCTCGGCATGCGGGACGCCGCGCTCGCCACGCTGTCGTCGCGGAGCGCGGCGCGGACGGCCGGCGGGTACTACCGGGCGGGGGCGGCCGGGTACGTGCAGGCGGTGGCGCAGTGCGTCGGCGACCAGAGCGGGAAGCAGTGCGACGAGTGCGTCTCGGCGGCCGTCGCGCAACTCAGGGCCGGCTGCGCCGTTTCCGTCGCCGGCGACGTGTACCTCGGCAAGTGCTACGTAAGGTCTTGGTCCAGCGGAAATTATGGCATTGGCAGTACGTCCGGGTACCCCGGGACCGGAACGGGGACTGTGATCGGAATCAACCATGGTAAGCTGTCTTGCGATCGCCGGTGGTTGTCGCAAGCCCTCGTACTTATCTTTTGCTTTGTCTTTATCGATTGGGTCGCGCTTTTCTAAACTTTTTTGTCATTTTTTTATATTTGCTGAGAAAGTCAATTAATAAATACCTCGTACAAATATTATTGCAATTGCGTTTCACTTTCGAAGCAGTCTTTTTATGGTGATTTTATGCTTTTCTTGGTCAATTAATCATGTCAGTAATTGGAGGCTTTCAGCTTGTTAATTTAATAGTTTAAATATATATACACACATAACAAGTAAATCGCAAATTTCTAATTAAGCTGTTAATTTATTTCTCTTGAAGTTAGAAAAAAAAAAGAAAGAAACAAAAGGTTTCCCTTTCCTTCGCATGCCAAATTCATCGTTAAAAAGTTAATTATTAATAGAGTTATTTCTATAAACCTCCATAAACTATCATTTTCGCATCCAATCATAAAACTTCGGACTTTTTACTTTAATCATTCCGTCTATTTCTGTTATATTTTTCGTTACTTTTATTTTTTTCATTTATGAAAAGATTAAATTACTTCTCCTTTCATGACACATCAAATAATAAGTATAAAAAAGAAAAAATCAGAAGAAAGATAATTTAATATTTTCATAAATGACAAATATTTTTTTACCACTATAATTCTTCCAACGATTTTTTTTTACATTTATTATTTTCATAGTTTTATAGAAGAAGGAGTAATTTAGTTTTTTTCATAAATGAAAAAGAGTAAAAATAATGAAAAAATGTAACAGAACTAAACGAGAGGATTAAAGTAGAAGTTTAGGGATAAAAAAATAAGTTAGAAGATTATGATTAATAGTTTAATAAAAATTTATAAAAATAACCTTTATTATTGTTACGAAGAAAATACTGGAACCAGTAGCTTGTTTTATTATTATATTTTTATGTTATAGTCATGACCATAAGAAATATCAAATTAATAATGTTTGTACGCATTAGTTACGTGATATTATGTGGCGTAGAGGGAAAAAAAAGTCACTTCCGAGCTGTGAGAAAATCATGTACCGGCATTAAAACAACTTCATAAGAAATGATGCAGAGATCCGACCAATAAGTTAAAATTAATTTGAATAGCTTGCTGTTGGATTGAACCATAATAGTGGAATTTTTCGCAATTTTATAATAGATCGATCACATGAGTCCATTAATTATTAGTTGATAAAGCAAAGTATTCAGTGTTAGTGCAATTTGAAGTCTTGTTTAGCAGAATTAATGTTTAATGTTCCCAGAGTATTACGTACTATGGAACAAAACAACATAATACGAAAACACACGTTGCAACTTTACACTACATAATAACACAATATAATATTTTACATGGCATGAAAATACGTTCATTAATGTTTTTGGTAAGGGATTAATTTAACTATACAATGACTTGTAGCAATTTGCATGCATTGCATTGACGAGTCATGAACCAGATCAGCTAGCCCTAAAAAGGTGAGTGGCTTCTTTTGGCCACTTGTGGAGATTTTAAAATTAATTGCACCATACTGAATAGTTTTTTTTAATGCTCCAATAATTTGTTACCTTTTTAGGAGCTACAATAATTTAACATGACATCTCCTTTATTTAATTCAATCTTGAAAGTAAAAGTTCCAATAATTTGACATGCATGTTTTCTTATAGGTTTTCTTACTTCTTAAGTTTTTTTTTTTTTGAAGAAAAAAATGCATCCCTAGCTCCATCATCTTCCTCATGTCCACATAGATATTGGCTACTTTGTGATATGACTACTAATTAGCACTGCACTGAGTGCGTTCCAACACATTGAATTGAACATAAAAAACTTTATCCATAATTGCAATATATTTTTAGCTGATCAGATTCGTTTCTCCATGAAAGCCATATGATTTTTTTTTTCTCTTGTTTTCTTATATGTATATTAATTTACTTCGGATATTCTATTTTTTGTGTCTTTTTATCTCCTTCGTTATTTTTAGTGAATAAATCTTATTGTAATGTTTTTTTTCAATTTGGTTCAAATTACTGATGTTTGACATGATTGGTTGATTTACTGTTTCCATAAAAGAATATTTTTTATATTTAATCTTGTATTTTTATTATAAATCTAAAATGAATGATCAACCAATCATAGAATTAAGTGCCATTTTCTCTTTGCACAGTTCACCCATAGAATAAAAAAAAAAAGATTTCGTCCCCTTTATCCCTGACAACATGCAATCAACAATGGTATGTCTTTTCAAAGGCAAAGATAAGCAAAAGAATTGGAAATCTTCGTGGATCATTTTTTTCCTTGACAGTTCTCTTTTTTGTTTGTCTCTGTAAATTAAAGAAAATAAAAAACGGCCACATGGATGCTGATCAGAACTTTATAGAGATTATTTGCATGGAAAATAACATGATTTTTTATCCTTGTGTTGAGCAAGAATCAACTAATTTCCCTTCCACTATATCTATATGTAAAACCAAAGAACATTGCATTTATAATTTATAAGTCGGATCAAAGTGAAACAAGACATCACTGAGGACCATTTTATTATAAAGTAAATTGGAACTTGAGTTGGGGAATCATCTATGATAATTATATGAAGAGGGCTTACTCAATTCAGCAACATCTCTAATCTAAGTAAACAAGTCATATATATTGAACACAAAAATAACCAGCCATATTGAAAAAAAAAACTCAGAATTTACAAAGAAAAAGAATGTAGAAAGAAGTCTGCAACTAATTATTATCGCCCAGTACCTATAATTAAACAGTGTTTACAATTCTGATTTTGTTGAATTAAGTTAATTAGTTGTTCTTGATCTCCTTCACCATTTTCTCAAATTTGCATGCAGATCATGATCATGACTCAGGGAAGACTCTTGCAATCATCATTGGGCTCATGGCAGGAGTTGCTCTCCTAATTATCTTCTTCACCTTCATCCGAAGAGTAGGGTACCCCGGTTAGTCCTGCTTCTTTTACATGTCTCACTTGTGTTCTTATGGGAAAAGAGTATAAAATATGCTATCCAATTAAGATTCAGCAATAGATTTTAACCTAATACTTTAAAATCTATGATCATGACATTAAAGTTATGCTTATCTTTAGAGTTATAATTTCTTCTGAGTGTGCATTAATCAATTTTTCTCTATCAACTCTGAAACTTGATTCTCTAGTCATATGTACCACATAAATATTAACTGTACATACACTGGATTCTGAATCTCTGATGCTATTTCGGTTTCAAAGTTTTGAAGTGGAGAAAGTCCAGATCCCTGCAAAATCTGAGTCTATCTTTTTGGTTGCAGGCAAACAATAAAGAAGCATCAAAAGAAACGTTGGTGGCTAATTAGTTGTGGTCAATTTCCCCCTTTTCTCTTTAATCACTCAAACTTTTGAATTTAGCTTTTCAGATGCCTTTTTATTTCTTTCTCTGCTAATAATTCCTAGTGGAAAGTGTAAAAAGCTTGTTGCATGTAATGGCCTGTGCCCTACTGGAAAGGTGACATGAGATGGGGAGTCCTCTTGAAATATAGAAATTGGGATAGCTGCCAAAATGGAAGCATGAGAAGAATAATGCTAAGACTTCATATAAATGGTTTTTTTTCTCCTTTTATCATTGTGGCATGTACATGGCTATTTTTTATAGGACATTGTGATTTGGTGCTTTTGTTCTCCTTTCAAAACATTGTGACATTAATTAAATAAAGAAACTTGTACGTTAGTATTATATCGCATATATACTTGGTGCCCTTAACGTCAATCCAAAAATCTTAATGTCAGTCCCTCTTACTCATTTACTATTAAAAAAATGACAACTCCTTTCTAATATCATCACTTTCAAAACAAAGACAAATAAATGGTAACTTCTGATATTCTATCTTAATATTTTTAATTACTTATTATCTAGTTCACAATTTTAAATAAATTTTATAAATGAAATTATTATTTAATGAATTGCGATTATCACTAAATTTAACGTATTTTAAATATTTATTCAAATTAAACAAACAAATGCTATTAAATTTTTTAAAAGTTGAAGGATAAAGAAATAATTAAAGATGTAAAAGTAGATTTAGTTAGGATTAATAGGGTGAAAGTAGTTCAGATTTTTAGTCTAAAAAAATCAACCGCTACTTTTCGAATAGATTTTTAAAAATTTTAAAAAATATTCTAAAATCATTTTGGAAAAATAAAAATTATCTTCTAACGGGTCGGTTTTTTCGGGACCCTACTTTTATATAATTGTATTTTTAAAATATATTTAATAACTTAAATTAATATAAAAATATTTAATTTTATATTAAATATAAAATATACTACTAAAATATTAAAGTTATTAAATTAGAGTTTGATAATGTGACAGAAAAGTATGAAATTTTATTTAAAAAAATATTGTATCTATAATAAAAATTAATAATATATGTATTGATTATATAAATAAAAATCATAAATAAGAAAGGGCTCCACGGGCCCTACGATTTTTTCGGATAGGCCTTAATTTTAACGGATGGACTTTAATTTATTAAATATCATCATAAATCATATTCGGGCTCCTAATTTTTTATTCAGTTTTTTCGGATCGGATGAATTTTTCGAGTTGGTTAGGTTTTTCTTACACCCCCAAGGATTATATTTTGATTAACATAACTGAAAAAAGGTAACAAATATTATATCATGCACAATTAGAAACTTAAAATAAATATAAAAATATTAAATAAGCTGAATAAAATATAAGGACTGTGATGGAAGAAGTAAAAATTATAATAGTAAAGGCTTTTCATGTTGATTATTTGAAATAATAATTTTATTATTGAGGAAAGAGAGGGGGGCTTCTGTTGTTCTATTATTATAAAAGTACAAGATAATTTTATAATGTATACAAGAAATAATAAAATGGGTAAGATAGGAGCCTCTCACTATAAGTTTGCAAAATATCGAGACCACATATGCGTCACTAATGCGGCACTAACTCATGGCTAAAAATATTTGGCATGACATTGGCCTCGACACGAATAAAGGACGCCGAAAATCGATACGTCGCCATAGTGCCAAAGAGCACGACGATGCTACTAGCATCACAAGTTGACGCTAGTCCGACATTGTTATGACTCTATAAGTCACGTGACGAAGCGACAATGAGCGGCGCTAAACGTAGACGCTAATATGACGTTAAGACAATCGCTTACTCCGTTTCTTTGCCGTCATTTGTGGCGCTAATTAGACGTCAATGCATCGCTAGTAGTGCAACACTACGAGGTCACTAAAGTGGCGCTAACATATGTGATGCTACGACGACGTTGTTGCGACACAAAATATGATATGTTCATATGTGAAAATGTTCTTTCTATTTTAACCATTATATTAGATAATCGGCGTGCATTGTTATTGAACCATTACATTACATAATGAAGAATCGACGTTGATCCAAATTGAACAATTTAGCATTATTATTGATAAAATCGATGAATTTATATTACATTTGATATTGATCCATAAATTGACACAATCTATTTGATCTCCTCAAAGCCGTCACCTGCAACTCGCTGCTCGCTACGATCCTCATTTGGTGAAGACGACATGTTCGCCTGCATCTTCTCCATCCCCTGCAACTCGTTCCTTGCCAGAGGGGAAGATGACATGTCTGTCGGCAGGCCGTGAGGTAGTTGCCACCGGAGGGGAAGGCGATGCATCCGCCATCGGCCGCCACGCACGTAGGATGGTGACATCTCCCGCGGCGCCGAAGTTCGCGATGGAGAAAATGGGCCCATTGGTGCATCGGAGGAGGAAAGACACCAGATCCGACGGGGCACTGGAGCGGGTGGTAGTCATCGGAGAGATGAAGAGTGTGAGGAGAGAAAGTGATGAACATAAGGATTAAAAGAAAGGATTGAGCATGAGGAGAGAAAGAGGAAAAGAGGCGGTGAACACGAAGCGTTGGATTAAAAGAATTGAGGGTTTGGATTCATTCTTCCACGAGCACATGGATCGCCAATTAACGACTCGAAATTGTGACGCTAAAAAATTGCTAATGTGGCGCCAAGTGATGTGTTGAATAGCATATCATTTTACCAAATCCAATGGTATGACGCTAAGGTAGAATATAGTGTCACATTGGCTCCATCGCATTGAGATGCTAACCTAGCGTCACGTCAACGTGATGTTGTAGTGACACTATATGAAGTTTGCATCGGTACTGTGACGTTTGACGTGGTGCCAACATATTAGATATATGTATGTATGTATGTATATGTATATGTATGTATATATATGTGTGTGTATGTATGTATGTATGTACGTATGTATGTATGTATGTATGTATGTATGTATGTATGTATGTATGTGTATGTTGTTCGAAAAATTCGAGAATCGTATATCGATTAAATGAGATCATTCTAAGAAGTCCCGAAAGGTCTAATTTTTTAGAAAAGTAATTTATAATATTTTATTAAGCGCATGAAGAAAAATATACCATTTTAAGTACTCTTTTTTAATTTGGATAAAAAAATTAAGAAAATCATCATTTCTTGAATTTTTTTTTAAAACTCTATGTTGACTAGATGGGACAGTTCTGAGCGCTCCCGAAAGGTTTGATTTTCGATAACGCACATTTTTAGATTTCTTAGGAGGTGAAAGTTTTGAAGAATTTTTATAATTATCAAAAATGGATATTTTGAGAATCGGAGGAAAAGGGAAAGATGTGAAACATGAAATGTTTGAGCCGCCCCACCTTCCCGAGCCCTTCGAAATGCTTATTCTTTCATGGTCATCCGAGCGAGGACTGCGGAGAACCGATTGTTTCTATTTCGAAACTTTGCCCATTTTATTGAATTTCTTTCGACCTCCGATCGTCGTGATTCTTGTGTGGGTGAAAAGCTCACCTCGATATCTACGAATCGTAATTTTCATTTCGACTAATTCTCGTCGGACTCACGTCGTCGAAAGATTTTTTTCTAAGTTCTTAACTCTATCGTGTGGTCTCCTAAAAGTGTCAAAAAATAATGTATCGAATGGTCTTCGGGAGGTACAAATTTCACGATGATCGAATGGTCGGATCTTTGGCAATTGTCATTTGAATCTCATGAAAATGAAGAAACACTATTCCAACAATTTTGAAATTTGGAAATTGAAGTATAATGTATGTATAGCATGGAATATAATTTTTTGCATATTATATAATAGAATAGTATAGTATAGTATGGTGTATAATATAGTATAATGTATAGTATAGTATAGTATAGTATAGTATAATATGCAATACAATATATAACATATATTGTCAAAAGAGCACAAACTAGTGTATACTTAATGTCGACAATCCTCCAATGTTAATATAGCGTCACAAATGTTGACGTCAATACAACGCAAGACGTCAGCGCTAATATCGCTTCTTATTTTAGCGTCGACTTAACATCACAGTCATGGTGACATTAACTTAGCATCGTAAGCTTGTGATGCCAATTTGCTAATATTTGTCATGTGTTTTCTAGTTTTGGCACGTCTTAATAGTGTTGAAATAGCATCGTGGCTTTGGTGACGCTAAGTTAGCATCGCACTCTTGTGATGACAATACAACGCTACCATCTATCGCGCATTTTTTTTAGTTTTCGCATGTGTTAATAGCGCCAAAATATTATCGTGATGGTGCCCCATTTAGCATCAACATCCTTTGATGCTAATGTGCGACGCTAAATTCATGCTATAGAGAGGCAATTAGCGTCTGCATTTGTCGACCCAATAATTACACTATTGGCGTTTATTTAGCATCGCGTGGTATTCGACAATTTTCATGTAGTGTCTCCATCTTATAATATTACAAAAATATAATATAATTTTATATTGTAAATAATGAAGGGTAAAATGGGTAAGATAGGAGTGACATTAAGAGGTATGGAGTGACATTAAAAACACACTTCCCAAAATTATCATCATTCTTTCTTCAACTTCACTTTTCTCTCTCCTTTGAAGATTTAACTAATGATGGTCCGTTAGTTTTGGGAAATTTTATTAAAAAGAATTTTCTCTATTTTACAACAGCAAGAATCTTAAACAACACAATAAATTTTATATGAGCAAATTGTTCAACACTACTTTTTGGAACATTAGATACGTTTTAACTTGAGGAGTGAAACTCAAAAATACCATATGCTTTCTTTTGCAAGTAAATCTCTCTCATTTGAGATATCAAAGCTATATTGTTTCATATCAATTTTGTAACAGACTAGTATGAGAAATGTTATTGTAAATTTAGTACTCGTTAAAAAGATGTGATACCAATAATTGTAATAGTGAAAATATTTTATTGATACTATGAAATCAAAACAAATACAATATGATATAGACCGTTGAAATAAGAAAACAAGATGTTCAAGCATTCATCAATACGATCACAAAATAACAAGAGAAAATAAATATCAAAGGTATCAACATTAATATTTTAAATTTTTTTGCAAAATCAGAGATAAAATCTACTATATAAAAAATTATAAAATATACAAAATGTCATTTTACTAAACATACAACAAAATTCTTAGAGTTATCACTCTTTTTGTTGTCATTTGGATGTTAACAAGAATCATTGTATATAATCACTATTTTGATTTAAGATTTTCACCAAACTCTTTGTTCTCTCAACTAATACATGCATCGTCACCACTCTTCCCTCCTAGAGTTTCTCTTGTGTACCTTGTTCCCATAAGAATTTTACTCCCTTTTATGGTCACAATAACACTCCTTCAATCATTATTCTAACAAAAAAATATTATATTATATTATATTATTACAAAGATTATATGGTTATAAAAAAATAACAAATCACTCTCAAACTCAAGTCCAATTTAAAATTCTTGCTAAATAATGTACAATAAATATGGACTAATATTAATATATGTATTAAACTTAGTGTTGTAACAAATTGGCATCAGATCTTTTAAACTCTTAAGTGTTCCACAAACAACCAAGGAGAGGATGTTGAAAATATTGCACATCGATGAAATCAAGACAACGAATAAGAGAAAAGATGAACATATATATATTTAACGTGATAAAACTCTCTTGATCAATGAGAATAAGAGAGAAATATCTATGGACAAAGAAGGTTGCCGACAAAAGAAATTTTGCTATGACCAAAATAAAGAGTACTAATAAAATCCTAACTCTTATATCTAAAGGTCCATACTGGAGGAGTCTTCTGCTTCCACCACATATTCTCATTTTTTCTTTTTCTTATTTTTTTTCTGTCATAATTTTGAGTACAATGTATATAATTCAAGGTACATCAATGGAGAATCTATGCATTAGAAAAAATTGAAGATGACAAAAAAATATATTAGTCTTCTCATGCGGTTGGCAAGAAAGGGCCATAGGGTATCATGCACTTGTTGTGATTGTCTAGTGGGCACCACACAACACATTTCGATATAAGCACTATAAGTTAGGAGCAAGTCCAATCCATCATTTCCATATGAGGCATGCCCACAAATATGTCAATAGACCAAGCATACTACACCTATATGAATATGTGCAGGATCTAAAAAGCTCACCTCTATCTGAATTTACAAGTGGGGAAAAAATCATGCTTAATTGAATCTTAAAGGGAACATTAGGTCACACTCGTCCTAAATTGTGAATGGAGCTCATTTCAGTTGGTAAATAAGCGGACTTAACGAGTCATGTCCAATCGAATTTGCAGAGTATTACAAGAGGGTTGTGTCCATCCAAACCTATACATTCTTTTATCTTTATGGGCAACAAGTACATCATCAATAATGGACAAAAATATCAATTAATTATCAAATGATCATTTGATAAAAGAATAAGAGTCAACTTGGCTCGAGTCCAATTGGCTAAAGTTGGGTTGCCCCTGAACTCAGGTAGTAAAGAAACACGTGTGAATTGAGCGAGTCTAATTCAACCCGAGATGGGTTGCCTTGAGACGTGAACAAGATCATATACTAACTCGGTTTGGGTTCCTAAATAATCCACTTTATTGCATCCTCTTCCAATGTGATTGGGATCTAGGCCACATTAGGGACACGAGGTTCTGCGGGAACCCGCAACAAGTTTCTACTTGCTCAAAATTCAACACCAACCACACCTATTTTTTGATTGATTGTAGCCCCTAGAATGATAGAAAAAATTTTAAATAGGACAATTATCCAATGAATTTAGAGCATGATTAGGGTTGCATTTAAACTTTCTTCATAGTTAACCTACTATGAAATTTTTCATTCAAAAGTGAATTAAAAATTTTTATGTACCTTGATTTAAACATTACCCTTCTTTAGAATGATATGTGTCCTACTATATATCATCCAAGACCCAAACCTCACATTCATACTATGTGGTTTATAAATGGGCATAAATTATAGTTAGAACCTACTTAGGACTTTTTGTGTTTTTATAATGTTTTAAAATTTAACTCTCATCACGTGATAAAATCTGCTCTCTTAAACATCACTAGCTCGTACATATTCTCCTTTCAATGACCAAGGTAATAAAAGAAGGGTGAAACATAAAGAGAATACTTAATAAAGCACACAATTTACTTCATAGAAAAATAGAAGCTAAAAATAAATAATACATTAATGCAAAGCTTAATCATATACATAAATATATATTAATACTTAAGTACACTTTACATCACATAGCCTCCTACATCCTAAGCTTTAATATAACATAAGAATTACATAACGACACAAGTTCACAAAATAGTCTAGAGGACCTTATCCATATTATGTGTCATCTGAACAATGTTGTCGCACATGTTAGAGCTAGTTAGAACAATCATCTACCTCTATGGATCAACACAAGTGAGGAAATCCTTTCGTAAACATAAAGTTGTGTGATAATATCATTCATTTAGATTATGAAATAGTTTCTTTGATCATAAACATTTAAAGAACAGTAGCCTTTAATCGTAAATGTTCATGGAGACATATAGATAAGAGATGAAACATAATCATGACATAAAAATAAAATATGAACTTCGTATTCCATTTTTTATAGTAATCTAAATAAGATAAATAAGAAATCAGTTAGTGAAGGTCATGCCTTGATTTGATCATATGATGGTTCATATTTCAAATTGAGAGGACCATTTTTATTTTATGTTTCTTAATTTAACTATTATATATTTTTTATGGTTCACTACATGCCTTTCATTTAAATGTCATCATTTTAGTTCTCCTTCTTTTTACATGAGTATAGACAATGGTGACCCCATTTTTATTTTATGTTTCTTAATTTAACTATTATATATTTTTTTTTGTAATATAGACAAAAAAATCAACTTGAGAGCAATGATGACTCAAAATGGTGAAAATCATTTAGAATAATCCAGGTTCAACTAAAAATTGGATTGGTTGCATAAAAAATTGGATTCGTAAATTAATACTTTCACATTCTTTGTCGGACCTGATAATAATAGATTAATATAAAATAATAAAATCAAGTTAGAAATAAATAAATAAGTCATTAGGTCCACTTATTATATAAGTCAATTTATAATATAAACCTAGTTTACTCATTTTCTTCAATTATCATTAAGGCCACTTATTCTCAGTTATAAGATAATTTCTTGAGAGATCAAAATAAGTTCTGAGTAGTGAGTACTTTCAGAAAATTTGTTCCAAGATAAATTTCTTCTCACTTCTGGCATATCCTAAATCTTCTCCTTCTACCTCTCGCACACCCCACAAGCACAAGAACATGAAGAGAAAAAGAATGGAGGACTTTGTGATTAAATAGGAATGGAATGATTGGAGTGGCCTTTCATCCTAAAATTGCTAAGGTACATGAATTCTTTGTAGGAGCTTCCGTTCTTGAAATTAAATAAATTTAACTTTTTGTGTCCTTAATGTTTTTCTCACCATAGAAGTTACAATCATTCGAACGTAAGTCGATATGTATGCAAAAGATTGTCGGTACGTATGAGCATCACTCCGTCATATTTAAACGTGTCATTTAGGGCGAATACTAGTTTTTTAATTGATCTGAGTTAGAATTTTAATTTATGATCAATGCTTACACGAGTCAAATAATAAATTTTTGGATAGACAATTATAAAAAAAGGATAATTGGTCATTGAGAAATACCTAAAAATGCAAACTATTTAAGTAAATAGACAAAATAAATAATCAAGACGAACGATTATTTGGAATGGCGTCGCGTCCTGTCCTCGTCAAGCTTTAAGATTAATAAAGGCGTTATTTAAGTATAAGTGTTGATAATGTCTTAAATCCGAATCCTATGTGCTACCCCACGTAATCAGACGCTTCAACATAATTCTCCTACGTGGATTTCGTTGTCCGGTCAGCGAGCTTGTGGGGGAGGGGGGTCAAGGGGGATCCAGGGGATCTTCTTGCGGGAATTGCAAGGGCGCAGAGCCTCCTGAGTGAAAATTTTTAGAGGTATTCTGTATATGATTCGAAATTAATTTATTTTCTTATCACGAAATAGGTGTCATATTTTGAGGATTAATTCAGAAATCTCAATCGGTCTATAATCCATGTCAAAGTCCCTAAGGGTCCTAACAGAACTCATCATTATAATTAATTTTATTCCATAAGAAAAAGAGTTGTCGTTCTTTTCTTTAGATCTCTCACTCTTTTCATAACAATAAGCAAAGCATCGGCACTATCATCCTACGTTATAATATTCCTTTTTTTTCTTTATTTTTTTTGACAATGTATGCTGCGAGCTTAATACATTGGATCATGTTAGTATATAAAAAATGTAAATTACATAAGATCAAGTTTATCTAAGGATAAGAATTGAATATAATAACAATTTTTGTACTTGTAATCACACGTACGCGAAGGGTGCATTCGAACGCATAAATAATATTTCGGTCAAATTTTTCAACGATATGTATATCTTGGTCAATTTTGTTGGGCTTTCTCCACGTGCTTGAATGACCCGCCGCCACACAAACGTTGTCGTAAGGTAGGAACTGTTCAACTTGTCATATCTGACGACACCAATATTTTTGCATCTTGCATGGATTATAAATTGTAATGCGTGTGACATTTGGAAGATAATGCACCAGCCAACGCCGACCCAATCTTTAGCGTCCCAACTTGCTAAAATCCCATGTGGCCTCATCGAGAACATTAAATATTAAAATCGTATTTCCATAATTTTATTATATGTATATGTTGCATATATTTTTCTAACCCAGAAAGTTCTATTCCCATTATATATAACGAATGATATTATTACATGCTTCTAAACATCTTTTTTTAGGTATTTTAATAAAGCGAGTGGGAGAGGATTTTTTTTTACAGTGATAAGTGACGATGTCATATTATGCGGTGCAAAGAATGAATGAATTAATTTCTCAATAAGCGAGGAGTTTCATTGTATGACTTTAAAATTGGAACTCCAAGTAAATTATAATTATGAACCTGTCTTCATAAGTAATATATATATATATATATACGCATTATATATATATATATATATATATATAATGCAATGTAATTAAAGTGCGCCTTTTAACTTTTACCCATTATTTTCAATTATCTATAAATTTATAAGAAAAAGACGATGTTTCCGGCGGCCTTCCAATGCTATCGACCGGAATCAGCCGTACGTCATCACGTATTGACTCACCTGGTACCTATTCTGCCTTCTGGTTCTGATACATATATATATATATATAGAGAGAGAGAGAGAGAGAAGAGTAGGGGATACTAATTCCTCTCGTCTGAGTGGGTGGGGGAGAGAAGTAACAATCAAATATAATATGGAGCGGAGGAGCAGGCGAGGAGGAGGAGGAGAAGGAGAAGGCGAGAGATCAAATGGAGAGATGCGTGTGTCCCGCGGAGAGAGAGAGAGAGAGAGAGAGAGAGAGAGAGAGAGAGAGAGAGAGAGAGAGAGAGAGAGAGAGAGAGAGAGAGAGAGAGAGAGAGAGAGAGAGATTTGATGATGGTACAAATTAGTTCTCACGTCTAAATTGCTGTCTTTCTTTCCTTTTGTGGAAGCTGGCTTGATCAGGTAGTTCAATAAACACTGATTATAACACGAGAGTTGTTGCGCAATCTGCGTTTATGGTACTGACCACCTATGACTTGTAAGATACTTATCGAAGAAAAAGAAACTTTATCGAAAAAAAAAAACTTGTAAGATACTTGTAAGATCGTTAATGAAGCCACAAAGACGGTCTCGTATTGTTCATGCACTGGGCCGACTCACAGTACTACTACTAGTATCGACAGGCCTCAAGCGAAAATAGTTAATACATGAAAAATTAAATTTTTTTAATTTTAATTTGTTATTTCATAATTTGTTCGGAGATGTAAAACCACTAATTAAATCTTCACATTCAAGGCTCCTAAATTGAACTTCGTCATATGACAAAGTTAAATCTGGCCCACTACCAACTATGCATACATTTATTGAAATATTTAACTTTGACTAATTATTTTGATCAAAATATAAAATATGACAATGTCTTAAAATAATAACATGAAAAAATATACCAAAAACTAAAGTTCGACATAACATGTGGATTTCATTTGGATCATTTTAATTTGATACTAGAATAAGGAAACATAATCCCCGTCACTTACTCCCAAGACTTTTGATCCAAATGTTCCAACATGATAAATGAATAAGGTGATCCCATATTTTATGCTCTTCCTGCATTTAATGCAATGGGACTCACGAGTAGGAGAGACATCCGACTCTGTTCGGGGCAAGGACACTCCCCCGTCCCGACCGACTCTCGCTCCCTGACTTCGCCCTAAATCTTCGATTCGGGAGAAATTTTATCTCTCATCCCCGTTGGGCCCCGAACTTTTGCGGGGACCTAGATTTTTTAGTTTTTATTATAAAATATGAAAACAAAAAAATAACCAATTATTACATAATATTTATAATATATAATTAAATTTAATAAAATTAATCTTAACACTTCTGAAGAATGTTAAAAATAGCAAAAATATCTACCTCTTTTGAAATTCAAGCATTGAATACACATCTCAAACAAAAAATATCAAATAAAAGATAAAAAAAACATAGCACGGTCATCCACATAGGGTTGTCGGCGTCGCCCTCCTCTTAGGCTCCTTCAGTTGTCGCATGTCCGGCCGTCCCTCGTCTGGTCATCGCACGTCCCATCGTCCCTCGTCGTTGAGAGCGCCTCCTGTGTTCAAAGGCCACCAACATGAGCGTCGCCTGTGTGGGGTTCTGACACTCGTGCGTCCAGCCATCGTCGTGAGTGGATCCTCTTGTATTCAACCGTCACGCGTCTTGCCATCGTTCGGAGTGGATCCTCCTATGTTTGACTGTCGTGCGCGTTGGTGGATGTTTGAAGGTTGCCGGCGCGAGCGCCGCCCTCTTCTAGCGACGGGATGCATAGAGGTGGAGCTCCGATCGTCGCACGTCCAACCGTCGTTCGGAGTGGATCCTCCTATGTTTGACTGTCGCGGGGCATTGTGCGCATTGGTGGATGTTTGAAGGTCGTCGGCGCGAGCGCCGCCCTCTTCTAGCATGAACCACCGCTACCCTCCTCAAATGAGCGCCGTCATTGCCCTCCTCCAGCATCATGGACGAGCTACGGCTTCATGGTGAGGGATCAGCCTTTAGGTGGAAGAAAAAGGGAAGAGATGAGATCGATCATAGGCATAAGAAAAATGAAAATGGAGCAGCCGACATTGAGGAAGAAAGAAAATAGAGTAGAGACTTATGATTTTGTTATATATATATATAGAGTGGATGGTTGAGATTTGATTTGAAGATTATAATACATATAATTAGGGTGCATAGATTCGGGGCCCCGCGGGGTGGGGGCAACTTCTCCCGCCCCAATCCTTGAAAGAGGGGTCGGATGCAATTTGCCCCCGATTCCCGACCCGCGGAGGAAAAATTCTCCGAGTTCGGGCCCCAATCGAGGATTCCCCGCGGGGCCCTACAAGGGCAGGGGATATTCCCATTCCTACTTAGGAGAAAATTTTTTTATCGTTTTGGTTAAAAAATTAGGAACAAGACTAATAGAAAAATAACTAATAATAAAGGACAATAGAATCCTTATGATCACTTCATATGCATATTATTAAGAAACAACAACAATTGCTTGCTTTAGTTCATTCTTTAATGATATGATTACTTGTAGGATTAGTGCGGTGAAAATTATAATTCATAATTTTTGTAGGATAATAGATGAATAATAAATTAATTGATAGATAATCAACAATAAAGAAGCATATATGATACCGATATGATAAATATTGTTTAACACTAAATCCTTTGGGAGAGAGATAATAAAATTTTTCACAATTTAAGTATTAGTTCTAGGCTCATCCAAAAAAGTTGTCATTAATAATATACTATTAAATAGAACAAGCATATTATTAGTACATTTACACAATCTAGACTCTCTAAGTTTGTTAATGCTTTCATGAATAATTCCAAATATCTTTTAAGTAGAGTATGTCTAAATGCAATTAAATTTCATAAGATTAAGAGTACAATACAAAAATTTTGCATTTTCAATCAAACTTCACAAAATACTTTTTCCGTTCAGTATACCCAATATGACTTAGCATGCAAGTCAAACTCATTTCTATCACATTCCAAATATAACAAATATAAACTTGCATTTCAATTTTTCAACAAACAAAGTTTGAATAATAACAATTCAGTGGGTGATTGATCCATTGACTTTCGCCGAGTAAAAAGTTACTTGATGTCATACTTTAAAGATAATTAATCTTTAAAAATAATAGAAATATATCTTTGTGATATCAATTGTTAAAACATAAAACATTAAGAGAGGGAGAGTAAAATAGTGTTTAAATTTCAAATCAATTTTATAAAATTAAATGTGAAAAGGTTGTTAAAAAGTAGTTTTAGTACTTAAAACTTACTATTTTATGTTTCTAGGGTCAAAAATCGAGTTGACTCGAGTTGAAATCTAGATATAGTGGTAAAATCGGACTTCAATACATTTTTGTTCGGTAAAAATATTTAGAAACCATTCAATCGTACGAATAAGTAGCAAACTTAGCGAACTTAGATCATATATGTTATTGCAGTTGACACTGGTAGATGCTGTTGGCTTACATCATAAGGTCACATGTTCAAATCTTGGCAATAACTTAGATAATAATGCTTAATTAAAAATTAAATGATACCATGAAGATATGGAATAGTTGTTATGATGATAATGAGAATAATAATACATTGGACAAAAAAAATCTTGTAAGATAATACATTAAATTTTTATATATTTATTTGTACCTAAATTTATTGCTAACAAGATTTAATTCATTATTGCATATATTTTTGGATCTTGACATTTTTAAAATAAATTGCATTTTAATTTGATGCAAGTTTATAATTTGTAAATTTTTATTCACTGATTGTTCATGTTATTTTAATGTTTTTCATATTTATTAATATATTTGATGTTGTTTATAGAATAATTAGTAATTTTATGTTGTATCCAAACTCTACGTATTTATGTATCAAGTTTACGGTACGAATTCATCCTCCGAAAATAAACTTAGGTAGAAACTCGAACTTGACAACCTTGTGAAAGTTTCATAATTGATTAGGAAAACTTAAAGTTAAACACAATATAGTGAGTAAGAGAGGAAAGAATCAAACACAAAAATAAGAGAACTTATTAACAAAGTTCGGCAATACGTTAACCTACATTTTCACTTCAACTTCTTAATTTCGTGACTGCCGGAGATTCACTAAATCCTTTCTTCATTCCAAATTAATGAAAAAATCTTTCATACCACACCATTTTTTCGCTTCGAGAGGTAAGTTACGTATCTCCTCCTCCATTTTTTTTGTCTACTCAAGAGATACATACACATCTTATCACAACGAGCTTATAATTTTTACCATAAAAACATCTCAAATTCTTCTATATCACAATTTAGCTCACTTCCAAAAGAATAGAGGGAACATATGTGCTTCAGAAACTTTCTTATCTTCAAGAATGATTGGTTATGAAAAATGATTGCTCTCGAAGTGTTGAAGGCTCTTTTATAGGCTCAATTTTGTAGTCCAAAATTAGTTATTATTGTGTATTCTGCATTATGATTGATTGAATTTTCTTGATTTTCTCCTTTTGATCGGTCGATTGCTATTGCTAATCATGAAAAATTTAGTCATTGTTTGAAACTTCAATTTGTTGTAAGTTTTTAATCGATTGATTTAGCCACTATGATCGGCAATTGATAAGTCGATCGACAATTTCACTCAGACTAATTGATAGGTCGATTGCAAGAATTTTTAGCCACTTTGTCATCTAATTTTAACCGATCTATAAAATTTTGTATAGTTATCGAGATGAGATGATTTTTTATTCTTTAAAAAAATAATAAAATCATTTATAAATTTTATCTTTACATGTGAATCCAAATACAAATAAAACACACTCAAATATTGATTTGAAGTTCAAAATATGATTGAAGATATGAAGAAAAAGACTTTTCCATGTCAATATTAACCCCTATGCAACTGCCTCAGTGTATTCATCTATTTATATAAGTCTAGTTACTATTGTATAACAAAGAAATTATCTAAAAGCGATCAAAATATATAATCAACATTAACATATATTTTTATAGTTAACAATGATAACAATAATAACAAAATTTTGGAGTTTTATTTCTTTTAACACTATTTGACGTATAATTTATTTTGTATCTAATCCTAAGTCATAAATATACAAATTTCATTTTTTTTAACTTACTAATTTTTTTTCGGTAAGAACTTATTAAAATTTGATACGTAGTTCTTCTGTCAAATTGCATTCGAGATTTTCCTTCCCTCAAGTTGCATTTAAGATTTTATTAATTTATTTTTTAAATAATTATGAAATATCACTTTTACTCTTACTTTTTTATTACAACAAAAGCAACCAATACAAGCAATTACTTTTATTATTTAATAATCATATTTCATGCATGCAACTTTATGTTCATGATATTATTTATTATTTTTAATAGTCTTTCTTACATTAGAAGTACGGGTAAAGTTAATATTTTATAAATAATAAAATATAGTTTAATATGATTTTAATTGAAGCTTAAGTGAATGCTTTAAGTACCGAATAATTATGGACTAAAAAATATGAATTTCTAATTTATGGTTAAATGATAAATCCATTGATTAAAAATTAAAAATTTATGATTTATGATTAAATGCAAAAGAGTCATACTTCGGGTTGCTAAAAAATTAACCGCCTTACCCTTAAGTTCCATTTATTTGCAATACCGCCATCTAGTCTCCCTCCTTCCTTTCCGAGCAGCAGGCGCGAGTCGCAACTCGCAAGCGCATCATAAAACTCGCTGCCTCTGCTTAGGGTTTTACTGAAACCCACCGCCGGCGCAGAAAGAGTAACAAAAATCCCGCAACGTATGGCCGGCGTCGGACAGGCGGCGATGTCGCTACTTTCCAACCTCGCGCGCGCGGCGGTCGGACTCGGGGCGGGTACGACGATTCTCAACGCATCCATGTACACCGTCGACGGCGGCCAGCGCGCCGTCCTCTTCGACCGCTTCCGCGGCGTCCTCCCGGAGACCGTCGGCGAGGGCACCCACTTCCTTATTCCCTGGCTCCAGAAGCCTTACATCTTCGACATCCGGACGCGCCCCCACCATTTCACCTCCCACTCCGGCACGAAGGACCTCCAGATGGTCAACCTCACCCTCCGCGTCCTATCGCGTCCGGACGTTCCCCATCTTCCCACCATCTTCACCTCCCTCGGCCTTGAGTACGACGACAAGGTCCTCCCATCTATCGGCAACGAGGTCCTCAAGTCCGTCGTTGCCCAGTTCAACGCCGACCAGCTCCTCACCGAGCGTCCCCACGTCTCCGCCCTCGTCCGGGAGGCTCTCATCCGCCGCGCCCGCGATTTCAACATCGTCCTGGACGACGTCGCCATCACCCACCTGTCGTACGGCGCCGAGTTTTCCTCCGCCGTCGAGAAGAAACAGGTGGCGCAGCAGGAGGCCGAGCGATCCAAGTTCCTGGTCGCTAAGGCCGAGCAGGAGCGTCGCGCCGCCGTCATCCGCGCCGAGGGCGAATCCCAGGCCGCCAAGCTCATATCGGACGTCACCGGCGCCTTTGGCACAGGCTTGCTCGAGCTCCGGAGGATCGAGGCCGCCAGGGAAATTGCGCATACCCTCTCCAAGTCCCCCAACGTTGTCTACATCCCCAACGGCCAGAACATGCTCTTCGGCCTCAACCCCGGTGGTGCGATGCCGGTCCGGTGATTAAAACTATCTTTTTTTTTTTTTACATTTATTTCCTGTTGGTTTGTACTGTTTACAAAGAAACATGTGTTATTACTTATTTAGCTTGGAAAAAAAGCTTGAATAATGTTTAACTAGATCAGAAACGATTTTGATTTGGGTTAAAATGTTAATAATTTTTTAAGGAGGATAAGGGTTCCATTTCATTGGTTCCATTTCGATTCATCTTTTTGTTTTAGGTTAAAACTTAAATTTGGCTTTGCCGCGCTCAGAGACCGTTTGGTTGGAAAATAACTTTCAAGAAATATCACATTTTATTTTAGAGAATATATTATTCCTATCTTATTTTTATTCTACCACTTATTTGATTGAAAAAATAAATATATTTTATATTTTATAATAAAAATATTTTATTATAAATAGTTGACATTTATTATTATTATCATTATAAAATTTATAATAAAATAATATATAGTAAAATAATGAAAAATAAAAAATAATGAAAAAAATGAAAAAATAAGAGAATATATCTATTATGCTATTTTAGAAGAATAGAAATATGATGTTGAATGGATTAAAAAAAGTGGTTTCACACTCTTCAAAATGATTTTAAGAAAAATAAAGTTTGACCAAATTATTTTTATTCTACTTGTGTTTGGTTGTATTCTGAGAATTATTGAGGTATTTCAACTTATATTTCACAACCAAACAATCCCTTAAGTTTCAATGCCAAGTTCCATGTTTTGATGATATCGGATGCCAAATTCTTCATTGATGAACAACTTCATGGTCTACTCTCTTCTTCCCACCCTAAATTTAATTTATGTCAATATTTTCAAAAAAACTTAAAAATTAATATAAATTACTTTGTATAATTTAGTTTTCATTTTACTGCAATTTAGTTTTCAAGTTACTTATAAATATAAAGTTTATCCTTTGTTGATTTAGCCATTTTGAATGTAATTTTAGTCTAGTGATGACAATCAATTTCTTTCTTCTAGATCGATTATATAATATTGTAATGATAATTGTAGTTGTGTGTTTTTTAAAACTATTTTGAGCAAATATTCATCTAGGTAGCTTTGTCATAACTTGGGTTTGATTTCAAAATTTCTTTTATATATCTTGAACTTTCGTGTCATGAGACATTAGCAATATCATTTTATCTAGGTTTGGGCATCATAACTACATATCTTAAGATTTATTGAGCATATACTTTGAAACATATATAGATCATTCATAGTACATACAATATTATCCACACTTGATTTTCTTAGGAGACCACAATTGATTTTGACGTCGTTGTTACGAAAGTTATCTAATTTGTTTAATTAGGCATTGTACTTGATCTAGACTTAATTTCGTTTCTGTCAAATTATTAGTAATTTATCACTTTGTGGGTAATTTACTTATGCACCTAAATTAGCTATTTCTATTAGTTTACTTATAGTAGGTTTTTTTTTCTCTTTTTTGTAATTTTCATTTTTTTGCATTTTTGTATCAATTCTTAACTTCCTACACTTGTCTTTTTAAATTATGTGTTAAATTCTAATGGCATAGAAGAATTCTTGGATCTAAAATATGTGATAAAAGAGAAGCTAAAAAGAAGAAAAGTTAGAAGACAAATGAAAGTATCTGATGAATTTAGTTAGCACTTAGGAAGATTGAAAACTAAATTGATTCGTACTAAGCAATTGAAGTGCTAAATTGTTAGAGCCGGTGCATTAGCAATGTTATAATGAAATTCAAATTGAATGCTGCAATATCATCACAAGCCTACTCAAGTAAGTTACTTACATACTCCAAGATAAACCAAATGAACTTGGGCATTATTATTGTCACTCCAAAAAAGTACTATTGTCATTTAATTTTATCTCACAAAGATAAAAAAAAATGTTCAGCACTTTAAGCACTTACATATGGAGTTGACAATAGTGTTTTTGAGAGTGACAATAGTGATGCCCATGAACTTATATGCCTTCTATGATATTTATTTTTATGATATTTTGAATTTAGAAGAGTTGCTCATTAAAGTATAATTTATATATTTCATGACATGTTTACTTTATGCTTGTAGCATATTTTTTGCTCTTTATATTGTTATATGATTTTTAAATATATCTGTACAAATTAAATTTGACATATTTTGTAATTAATTATGGCCTTGCTTTAAATCTCTTTATATATTTATTTGTTATATTTTGATTTTATTATTTAATTAGTGCTAATAGAGAACCCAATAAAAAAAGAAGTCCTGCCTCCGCCCCTGGTTATAGATTTCATTCCTAATGGTTCATCTGCAATATCATACATCTAAATTATAAAAAAATTTGAGACATAAAATGATGAAAGATTCTATTCCAGGTTGAAGATGTACTCCAATAATTGTTTGAATTAAAGATGAACAAATGGGATCGGATTGACCTTGGACCGGGTCCAATGTTAGTGAAATTCGGCCTAGGTCAATTTGGTCGTCCCTAATCAAGCCCATCAAGCGGTAGCATTTCAAACAGATGGTTTTTCTACTTTTTTTTTTGCTACAAAAAATATTTTTAAATAATAATTAATAAGTTAACCAATAAATATAATTAACAACTAAAATGATACATATTATATAAAGGTGTTTATTGGATCGGGCAACCCGGTCCATCCGCTGTCCGACCCGATAATATATCGGTTAGTCCGTCCAAGTTTAGGACCGAGTCCGTCCGATTTCTTAATAGGCTTGGGCCTATATCAGGCTGGACAAGATTATTCATCCGTTTGTCCGGTACCGATAGTCCGATATCCATCCAATATCCGTCCGATAATTTATAAGTCGTCCGTTAGTCCGTCCGTTAACCGTTAATAGATTAAACATATTAAAATAATATAAATATTATTTGTACAAATTTATTTTAATTAATTCATGTGATGCCATTATGTTATTTAGCTAATGTTAATTGATTATGCAAAATGCATGATTCTAATTTTTACTCTTTTATAATGATATGATCATATATTTCATATAATGATATAATTTTTATTATTCTATAATGTTATTTATGCTTGATACAAAAGTAAGAATGAAAGATCAATTTATATATGATGAAAATAATGAAGATAGAAAAGACGAATCTTTTATCAGTGTTGCATAATGCATAATTACCTCTTGGTAGTAATATTTGATTGTTGTAAATTTTATTTTACTTAATATGATACTAAATGTGTAATATTTTATTTTTAGCACAATGAATTTTCGAGCTCCATCAGTCGTGGGCGCAGGCTATAAGCCAAACTACGTAAATATTTTATTTCTTATTTATATTTGACAACATAATGAGTAAACATATGATAATAAATTGAGGAATAATATATCATGATGTCCTTTTACTACGAATTATAGGACATATGTTTTTTGAGATATTGTAAAAAAAAATTAAAAACATTAATGGACTAGCCCGATCCGTCTAATTGCCGGCCCGTCCGTTAAGGTTCGATAGATCTTAATGGGACGGACAAGACTAGACAATTCGTGGGCAGCCCGATGCCCGTTCGATAATATAACGGATCAGTCAGGTCCGTCCGATATTCGATCAACACTCGGTTGACATAATCTATTAGTAGCCCGTCCGATCCGTTAAGCATCTCAATATTATAAGAGCTAAGACTATAAGTATATATTACAATATAAATGATTTTTAAAAGTCTATATTATATTGTATTATATGGTATAAGTAATAAGTACATTATGTATGAATTTATTATATACCATAATATTATAAATTTTTTATAATGTTTATGTGTTTGTTAGACCCATTTCATGTTGGGCACAAAAGGGTCTACAATGACCCAGCACAATTGGGACTAGGGTCGAGCCCTCGGTCGGCTCAAAACTTGGTGTAAATTATACGAATGGTTCCCCAACTTTGAGTCGATTTCTAATTGGTCCCTCAACTTCAATTTATAACCGGAACATCCTCCATCTTTTATTTTCTTGCACGCTTAGTCCTCCTAACCAGTGATAGTGGGTTTCCCGATTGCCTTGCTTACGTGACGGACTTTTTATCTCGTCCACGTCAGTTTAAGTCCGCCACATCATCATAAAAATTTAAAAAAATAATAAAAGAAGATGAAGTTGTCCACGTCATTAAAAAAATTAAAAAATAAAAAAGTAAGCTGCGGGTGCGAGAGAGAGAGGGAGGCGACTGCCCCCCTCTGGTCGAGCTGTGGGGGCGGTCGCCCCCCCTCTCTCCGTGCTGGAGAGAGGAGGGGGGCGACTGCCCCCCTCTGGTCGACCAGCTCGCCGGGGCTCAATGAGAGGAGGGCGGTCGCCCCCCTCCTCTCTCCAGCACGGAGAGAGAGAGAGGGGCGATCGCCCCCTCTAGTCGAGCTTCGGCAAGCTCGACCAGCTCGTCGGAGCTCGACCACTTTCACCGTGTTGGAGAGAAGGAGGGGGCGATCGCCCCCTTCACTCTCTCTCCCTCGCGTGCGAGAGAGAGAGGGAGGGGGCGGGCGCGGGAGAGAGAAGGAGGGGGGTGACCGCCCCCTCTGGTCGAGCTCGACCAGAGGGGGGGGGGTGGTTGCCCCACTCTCTCTCTCTCTCTCGTCGTGTTAGAGAGAGGAGGGGGGCGACCGCCCCCCTCCCTCTCTCTCCTGCACACGCGGTTTGGTCGAGCTCGCGAGAGAGAGAGAGAGAGGGGGGCGACCGCCCCCCTCTGGTCGAGCTGGTCGAGCTCGCCGGAACGCGACCAGAGGGGGGCGGTCGCCCCCTCTCTCTCTCTCTTGCATCCGCAACTCATTTTTTATTTTTTAATGATGTGGACAACTTCATCCTTTTTATTATTTTTTTTAATTTTTATGATGACGTGGCGGACTTAAACTGACGTGGATGAGAAAGAAAGTCCACCATGTAAGTAAGGTAACCGGAAAATCCACTATCATCGGTCAGGAGGATTAAGCGTGCAAGAAAATGAAAGATGTATGATGTTTTGGTTATAAATTAAAGTTGGGAGACCAATTAAAAATCGGCTCAAGGTTGGGGGATCATTCGTGTAATTTACCCCAAAACTTGCATGTGTCACGGTGGCACTTTAGTTTTTAGAATATGCTCATGACGATCGAGTTATTTTATTTGTATTTTTTTCTTATTTTAACATATTTTTATAAGTTAAGCTTAATTTGATATGCGATGAAAATCTTATAATATACACTTTAGAAAAGTGTACCTTTTTTATCTTTCACATGATACGTCGCAAATTTACCTTTCGAAATAGTGATATATTGGATAAGACCCGGTAGTTCTCCCTTGAAGTCTTTGTAATAATTATATTTTCTCAACAAAGACTTTAAAACTTTTGTAATTCTAGCGAGCCTCTATCGTGGTGTGATAATCCATAAAAGCGCGTTTCGAAACGAGTGTTCCATCTGGGCCCGTTTGCTTGCAAACGCGTTAAAACGTTCGCTCAAGACAAGCATTCTAAAAATCATGACATTTAGTAAACCACACAATAAAACTTTTCACAAAGTGCATGGAAATAACTTATCTAGGTTGTCGACACACGTTTAGACGCAGCACGAATCGGTGGCGAGAAATATGTCCTGGTGACACATGCACGCTAGTTTTATCTTTTAGTTTGAATCGAGTTAGTAGTATATATTAGTTAGTAACAATTAAAAAAAAAGCGAAAGTTTCCTAAACTATTATTTCCACCTTGTCAAATATTTTTCTAGCAATGATATCTTAAATTCACTATTGCTTATGTTACTAAAATCATCCACAATTTGTCAAATTCAAAAGTCTAAGTAAATTCATTTTTGTCTCGTAAATTTACATTGTAGAATCGAATTAATGTTTATGTATCAAATATATTTAATTATTTAGGTAATTATTATACACTTACAAAAACACACACGCACACATATATGATCCATAAATCACAATCAACTAATATATTTTACTAATATAAAATAAAATATAAGAGTAAAGTACAATCACTTACAACTAATAAATCTTAACTAATTATCAACAATTATTATTTATTAAGATAGAAAACATACATAAATTAAAAATAAATGAAATGGCCCACTAAAAGTTTTAATCATGATACTAATTTCACTTCCAATCACAAAAATATTAATCAAATAAAATATTTAAAATTTTGCAATTTTTTATCATACAAAATAAATAAGTGTGTGCAATTGTATAGAATCATGTAGAATTCTATAAAAGTTTATAAGATTCTACGAAAATTTTTAAATAAATATTTTTGTAAAATCTAAATGTCTAAGTTATTTAAGAATTTATCTCAATTTAACTCATTTTGCTCACCTAAATACTTAGGCCTCGTTTGATGGGAGGTTACGTTTGCATGGGGTTAAGACATATAATCTAATAGATTAATCAAATTTTGAAGTATGCATCGGATTATTTCTATTTCACTTAATATAAAAAATATATTAACTCTTATTTTTTCATTATTCACGAGATCAACCTTTTTTAAAATAATAATTTTGCCCGTTGTACTTTTTATGAATTAAACAATACGTTGAGTTATAACCCGCTTGATTAAAAAAGTTTAACACTATTGATCCATATGAAAAATTATGCCATTTATACGTACATCTATAAATGTAATAGTAAAATCTATGTGAGTGGTACATGACACCAAGACCATCGCGTCAATCCGGTATTCCCGCGGGCGTGCCGGGTTTCCATATCATTCTTTTTAGTTCTCTTCTCAAAAAGCAAAAAAAAAAAAAAAATAAATAAAAAAAATAAAAAAGTGAGAAACGCATCCGAATTCCGAAGAAGCCCATCGTCGACAGACCCATGGGGGGCAGGCAACAAAACAAAGTAGCGGTCGCTCCTCTTCTTCCCACAACATAAAAATTAAAAAGGTAAAACGAAAGTACAGGAGCACACCGTCGAGCATTTCCAGCACGCCATCTCTGGGAATGCTCCGCCGCCGCCGACGCAGTTCCCGCCGATGAGAGAGGCCAGGGAGAGGAAAGCGGCGGCCGGACCACCGACCATGGAAAGGGCGACCGAGGAGCTGGAGCGCCGCAGCCAGTACCTTAGCTCCCTCATCCAGCGCACCAAGGTCAAGTCCGACGACACCACCCCCGCGGCCGTCTCCGTTGGCCACCTAAACAAACGACACGAGAAAGACGCAGAGCCGCCGTCGTTGCAGCGTGTGCGGCGCCAAGAAAGGAGGCACCTTCAGTTGCCCCAACAGCGCCAACTGCAGCAGATGCAACAGCCAACGCTGACGCCGCCGACGGCGCCCCCGCCTCCGCGGCAAGATAACAAGAATAAATGCGACGATCACGAAGAGGATTGTGGAGATCTGCAGGAGGAGCTGCGGAATGTGCGGATTAGGGCCGCCGACATGCCGGCAGCACTGCAGAAGCGGGCGTTCCGGTGCGCCCGGGAGATGCTGGCGGCCATGCCGAAGCTTGACAGCAAACGGCTCGCCCTCGCTCTAAAGAAGGTAGTTCGCCTCCTGGTTTCACTTAGTGTACTAATTAGATGCGCGCGCTTTGTTTAGTTGTTTAGATTTCATTTCCTTTTCTTAGTGATGAAACTTTCATTTCCTTTTTCTTCTATGACTCGTCAGATGTGATTCTATACTGTGAGTTTTGATAGCTATCCGTAAGTATAATGAATTTGATCGGATCCCTTTAAAATAGGTTTGGTTTCTGTTGGACGTAGATTTAGGGTTTATGTGCCAATTTGAGGATCAATAACTAGATGGGGACTTCCTCAACTATTTCTAGGGTTTTATTATCAAGCTGAAGGAGGTTAAATTCTAGTTCCAGATAACAGCATTCTTGACAGGGCTCTTTACAATGTAATCACTGGATTAACTGCCAAATTCATTGGAAAAGGTGATATGCCAGATATGGAGATCACAAACTTGGGGGGTTCCAAAGTCTGAAGTATAGCAAAATATCATGTGTTTTCTCGACTTTGTGACACAGTGCGTCAGTGTCCATTTAACAACCTCCAAGTCCATAATTTGAAGTTCTACGTGTCCTTTCTTCCTAGAACATTCTATATTGTTGAATGTTTGGATGTCCATGTGCAGTGACCATTTATCTGACTCAATTCATCTTCTTTTGCCTCTTCTTTCTCTAAGATTTTAACTTTTACACGCGGTAAAAAATTATCTTTTTTACTTAAAAAATAATCTTTTTGTTTATAATACTATATGATCAAGGATAAATAATGAACCTGAAGCATTTGTTTCAAATGTCATGCAATATGGCTCTATCATTTCACACTTTTCTTTCCTGTTTTTTTTGTCACTTGTGAACCTGAACACATGCTACAACTTTGAAATAAATTCTTCTTTAAGAGAAATAAATTACTACGTAGCAACTAGTTTAGTACTTTAAACTTGTGAACTTATGTGTACTCTAAACTTTGTTGCTCATACACGTCATCACCACCTGTCGAGCATCCATTTCCATGTCATAGTCTCATGTTGACACATTGCTGTCTTCTCTGGTGTGACATATAAGATAAAATGGAGAGTGAAGACAGCTATCGGTTAATTCTGGTTGGCACAGAAACATATATGGCACACTGCTAGTTTAACAGTAGTCATCCCTTTGCTGTTTTCTGAACTGGGACATAAGTAAGTTACATTGGACAATGAAGGTTTCTATTGGTTATTTATTTCTTGCTCACAAATTTGTAGTAACTATAAAATGTCCAAAGTTAAGAATGCTTTATGATTGCATGAGATTGAATTCATGAACTACCTCATTTCAAGCATACCTTGGCCGAAATCCATTTTTCCTCAGAAGACACTGTTTAGAACCTGTCAACACACATATGCTAGCATATTTTCTTAGGAAGAGGCATTCTTATAGTGTTTAATTGCAACTAAGAACATCTTTTACGCTTGAAATTAGTCAGAGTAGGCTAATAGTTGTTTGTTTTATCTAGTGTATCCACTTTACTCTTGGCAGACAAGAAATGGAGGCTCTCTATCTGAAGGCGGCATATGCAACAAACATTGCATTCTAATTTTAGTGCCTTCTAGATGAATTCTCATTGTTTTTCTGAGGCTGTCTTTGGGGTTTCTTTAGTTTACTATGATGGACCAAGTAGACTATGCATTGCATGTGGGTGACGAGGCTACTTAATTCAGCTGGACTCCCTCTAATTAACTAAGCTCACATATCCAGCTGGAGTCCGTCTAATTAATCACGCATGCTTCAGTTGGTAACATGAATGCCTTTCAAGTTTAAATGAGTGCATGCACAGATGCCTATATCAAATATGCAACTTATTGACCAACATTTGCTTTATACTGATGTTTCAATGAGTAGCGGTGATGTCTGAATGAAAGGGAGAGAAATTTGTAATGAGTTGTAAACCAAGAATGTCAACCAAACCGGTTTGTCATCCTTTTTCTCCTAAAAACAAAGAATGTTAACTTAGCAGCTCTAGCGAGCAGATTGTACTTGAAAGAGTTGGGCATGCGAGTAAAAGCGGGAGACATTATCAGATTCTAGAATAAGGATATGATGCACATCAAAAGAGTTTGATGAGGTTTAACATAAAATGAAATGACACTTTCCCAAACAAAATGAAATATTTTCCATGTTCCCCTTCCAGGAATGAGATAAATTTCCTCAAAAAGAAAAAAAAGGAATGAGATAACTTTGTTGGTGGTAAAGTTTAGACCTTGGGCAAAATTTACTGCCAGAACTAGAGGTAGTTTCCTTCTCAAAAAAAGAACTAGAGATAATTTATTTATAAGTTTGTTCGGTGAACTAGGTTATGAAAATTTAGAGACTATGTATCTGTGTTGCCGGGTTTTTAGGAATTCATTAATAGGAAGATTAGCGGAACCACCTGGGCTCGGTACTGCGTTACTGCTATGTGCTAAAGGCTGCGGAATCAGAGCTCTTAGTCCTTTCGGCTTAAGAGAACAGTCTATTTTCGGGAACAAGCGAGAAAGCCTCCGTGCGCTAGGGCATTTTCCGTTTTCTCGCTTCTCAGAGTTTGAAAATCGAGCTAGTTCTATTTTCACTAATCTGAATCCGAGGAGGCCTTAGGAACTTAACTAGCAGTGTTTAAGGATTGCCTTTTTGTCATTATTTTTCTTTGATTATAAAGAATCAAAAGAATTTGATGAGATTTAAGTTGAAATCAAATGTTATTTTTCTTTGATTATAAAGAATCAAAAGAATTTGATGAGATTTAAGTTGAAATCAAATGACTTTTTCCCTTTTTCTCATTCTGTGAATCATTTATATTTCTTTCAAGTAAAATTCAGACCTGGGGCAAATTTATGTTAGCACTGGAGGTAGTTTTCAAATTTGCTAGGTCACTAAGTTCGGAAAGCTTAAGATCCATGTTTTTTGTGTAGCAATGTTGAAAGGTTGTCTTTGTTGCCTCTTATAGAAGTTTGTTCCGTTTTCTCCAATGAACTGATGGACGGTTCAAAATATTCAACAACAACAACAACAAAGCCTTATCCCACTAGGTGGGGTCGGTTACATGGATCATACGACGCCATTCCGCTCTATTAGTAACCAAACATTTCGGTATATTATTCACCAATAGATCTTGTTCTATTAGTTCGCCAAGTGTCCGCCTTGGCCTCCCTCTCCCTCTTTTAATCGGACTCCAGATTATTTGATCTACTCTTCTTACCGGCGCATCTAATGGTCTTCTCTGAACATGACCAAACCATCTCAAACGATTCTCTGCCATTTTCTCACTAATAGGAGTCACTCTGACTCGTTCACGTATATGGTCATTCCTAATCTTATCTAATCTTGTATGACCACACATCCATCTCAACATCCTCATTTCGGCTATCCCCACTTTACGTTCATGTTGTCCCTTCATAGCCCAACATTCACTACCATATAACACTGTTGGTCTTATAGCAGTACGATAGAATTTTCCTTTAACTTTATTGGGTACTTTTCTATCACAAAGAACTCCAGTGGCTTTCCTCCACTTACACCAATCAGCTTGAATTCTATGATTAACGTTGTCATCAATCTCACCATCTTGTCTTACAATTGATCCTAAATATTTAAACTGTCACTTGAGGAATTATATCCTCCCATAGCCTAACTTCCAAATCGTCTCTAAGTTGTTTATTTGTGAAATTGCAATGCATATATTCTGTTTTATTCCTACTTAAACGAAACCCTTTGACTCCAACGTATTTCTCCATATTTCCAATTTTGTATTAATCTCTTCTCTTGAATCCGCTAAAAGTACTATATCATCCGCAAATAGCATGCACTTAGGTACGTCCTCTGTGATACTCTCGATTATAGCATCGATAACTAAGTTAAATAGATACAGGCTTAAAGCTGATCCTTGATGTAGGCCAATTCCTATAGGAAATTTATTTGTCTCACCTCTGGGTGTCCTAACCCTAGTCAATGCCCCATCGTACATATCTTGTATTACCTTAATGTAGGCAACATTCACCCTCTTCTTTTGCAAGGCTTTCCAACTTGGTACCCGTTCATACGTCTTCTCAAAGTCAATGAAAGTCATATGTAAGTCTCTTCTCCTACTTCGATACTTCTCCATCATCTCCCTTAGTAAATAAATCGCCTCTGTAGTGGATCTTCCTGACATGAACCCAAATTGTCTCTCAGAAATACTAGTCTCCATTCTCAATCTATGCTCAATCACTTTTTCCCATAATTTCATTGTGTGACTCATAAGTTTAATCCCTCTATAATTTGCACAATTCTGAATATCCCTTTTATTTTTGTAAATAGGAACTAATGTACTTAATCTCCAATCATCAGGCATCTTTTTCGACCGTAAAATCTCATTAAATAGTTTACATAACCACAACACACCTTTTTCTCCTAAACATTTTCAAACTTCAATCGGTATACCATCCGGTCCAACGGCTTTATCATTCTCCATTTTCTTAAGAGCTTCGCTAACCTCCGAGACTCTAATTCTACGATAGAATGACCTATTAAGCTCACATTCGCTAACTGTCAAGTCCTCCAAATCACAATGGGAACCTTCACATCCATCATTAAATAGCTTATAGAAATACTCTTCCCATCTGTTCTTAATATCTCCTCAGTGACTAAAACCTTGCCAACTTCATTTTTTATACATCTTACTTGATCCAAATCTCTCGACTCCTCTTTATTCTTTGCAATATTCATCAACAAAAAATATTGTAGAAGCCCAGATTTGAACCTTATACCAACTAGAACAATTATTGTGTAGAAACCACACTGCCACATTTAATTGTTTAAATAATTAAGATGTTTAAGTTATGTTATATAATTATAGTTGCAACTCATTTATAAAATTATTTTCTTTAAGAGAACATTTTTTGTTTTTTGGTATTTCTTAAATTGACAGTAAGTTAAATATGAAAATAAACTGTCACTAATTAAAACAAAAAATTAGACAAAATACTCATTTTCAGTTGTTGATACTAATAGTTGAGAAATATGAATTTATAAACTATAATTTAATATGTTAAAATTAAACAAAACTTATTCACATTGCTTTTATTATTTTTAATTAAACTGTTTAATCATATTATTATACTTTGATATATAAATATATTAACCATTGATAAACATATATTAATAAATATCATGATTTATATTTTTATAATATTTTGTTCAACTGGTCGGCCTGTCCGGTACGAACTCATCCGAAGCCCTATCCTGGTTGATGTTTGGTCCTTACAACATAAATTTAAAGCTTCTTTTAACTTTTCCACAAGGGAGATACAATACCCCTTCGAAAAAAAAGGGCGACACAATAGGAGGAGGTTCTTCCACTTGATCTTTGTAGAAGGTGGTTCTCCCTTTTTTCTGCTTTTCGGAAGATGTGTAGATTTGCTCACAAAAAGTAATTTATGGAGACTTTTACATTTGCATGCGACTATGAGCACATCATTTGAAGCAACATTTACACAGTGCACAGAGTGCTTGAACCATCCATTGTACTTGGTTCTGTGGGATAACATATGCCGTAAGTTAAATAAGTATTGTAGTTTCTCTGCTAATTTTCATAATTATTCATATTCCAATGAACTAAAAAACAAATGTCATAAGTTAAGTGTTCTGTAGTAGTTCCTCTATTAAAGTGTTTCATAATTCTTCATACTGCGATGAACTAAAAAGACAATATCTTTGACAGCTTCATGCTAATTTTTTTTTCGAAATAATTATGACATTTGATAAATAATGTTTCATAATCCTTGCAGGAATTTGATTCATCATTTGGTCCAGCTTGGCATTGCATCGTTGGGACAAGCTTCGGTTCCTATGTTACACATTCTTTGGGAGGGTTCCTGTACTTCTCCATTGATAAGGTCTACATCCTCCTCTTCAGGACGGCTGTTGAGCCATTAGGAAGTTGACGAAGCATACTCTCAGTTAAACCACCCTAATGTAGTAATATCTAATAGTAGTAGATGTGATATGTGAATGACCACGGTTTGTAAAATTGTATGGCAGATGAAGACCTGAAATTGCTATTTGTCATCTCTATGCACAAATATGCTATATCTTTCTCAGCTGTTCGTCTAGAGCATTTTTGACATCATTCTCCTTCATGCGATTGGTTATATATCTTACTGTGCCATTTGCAGTTTTCAAAACCACGAAAACGAGATGCACGTGGCATCTTTGCCTTCGTTATTTCCGAGGAACGAATGTTTCTCCATTCAGGTCCGTACCCGATGATAAAATGATGGAAGATTTTATGCTCATGATATTCAATCTGAGATGCTACATTTGCAGTTCAATGCCACCAACTTGTTGCTCTTGTTACTATCAAATGAAACCTAATCTTGGACATGGGTGGTAAATAAAATTCACCTCATCTCTGCCTCCAGGGCGCCAAGGCATTGAGAACAATAGAACTAGGATGTTTAAGGATGTAAAGCCGAAGGCGGATTAGAAGAAATGTATCAATTAAGAAGAAAAAGAAGATTTGTTTGATTTTCGTTGTGTATGAACTTTTTGAAGATTAAAATATGCTAACGTTATTATGTCATTGATTTCATACTTTCTTTAATGCATATGAGATTACTTTTATGAAAGATTATTCGATCTTTCTATTCATGTTTTGAGCATTATATGTTTTATGATCTTATATGTTATGCATAGTGGTAAATTTTTAAATTTAAATTTCATATGTCATATGTAGAAGTGATAGATTGTATATCTCGGTACATTCAAAATGTATTGATGAAGGGGGAGTAATTTATAATTTTCATTTATTTATCTCTTCCTTGTCACTTTTGTTTATCATAATAAAAAAAGGAAAATTATTGAACCGAATATTATATTTTGAATAATGATAGTTGAAGTGTTAAGTGTAATAGATTAATAAAATTTTGAAATAAAAAGTCATTTAAAAATTCTGTATAAGAAGTAGACAAACGTCGAAAATAGCGAACGATCACTATGATAACTTCAGCAATGCACTGCAGACGTCCGGCACAAATGATGGAGGATCACTATCAAGTGTATGGCGATATGGCAAGACGGACAAAACGGTCGTAAATTTGGAGATTTTTGTGTAGATGGCCATTTGTGAGAGGAGACGGCCATTTTGGAGCACAATAGCTGCTGCAAGCCACTTAAAATAGATCTTCACGAGATTAGAGGATGATGGCTCCATTGAAGAGTAGCTGTCAATGTCACCACCTGGTTTAATTCAGAGCTCGCGACTAATTTCAGACGATCAAATAATAATATTTTTTTAAAAAAATTATGCATAACTCCTCTAGATAATACATGAGAGTGATAACATGCATAATCAAACCACACAGTTTATATTGACCATTCAGAGCATGTAACAACCCTAGGATTTACACCACCACATAGTGATAAAAGATTTATATTTTACAAGATACAAAATTATTTTTCATATATAGCACATATCAAATTCTCTTCATATTTCAACAGAGGAATATGAGAGCTACAAGTCTTCTATTTAATACGTGCGGTAGGGCACATGACTTCTCAATACCTTAGCAGCAAAAAGGATCCACATCCTGCTAAGACTGTCTCTCGCGCTCCCAAAAGTTCTATTGATCTGAAAAAGTGTACAACAACATTGTGAGGAAATAATAGCTCAGTAAGCTGTAACTCATAAACTATGTGTTCCCATCTAATAAATTCGGAGAGACATAAAAATACAAGCATTAATCATAATATCAAAATCAATATCTTCACACATTTAATAAATACATATATAATATTCCAACTAAAATCATTACTCTCAATTTACACTCATTGTCACTTAGACATATCAAACATGAGTATGCAATGCAACACTCTCATATGTATGTACGAATCACCAACTGGCCAGTGGTCGGTAAGTGGACTCTAGAAGTGGCTCTCATCGTGATCAGCGATGTAGAACTTAGCTCAATTCTACCTCATCTCTTTCGGGGAACAAATCATATAGCGATAGGTGGACTCTAGAGATGGCCCCTACGGATTTCAGAGGTGGCCCTCATCGCGACTACTCACGATTTGGCACTTAGCTCCACATGATACTTAGTTCCAGCTTATCTTATCCCATTATTGAGGAACAGAATGATGGATTGAATTATAAAGGTGGCTCCCATCGTGATCAGCGATGTAGCATTTAGCTCCAACCATCATATATGCAAATGCAAATGCAATACATGATTCATCACATAACAAACATCTCCTGAATATCAACAGATGAATCATATCCAATACCATTTTAAAATAAACAAGATTGCACTCATCGTAATCCATTCGGATCATATCACATATACTTTTCATAATTGCATTTTTCGAAATCAATTCATAGCATTACAAAACATGTTCAATACATATAATAATCCATGTCACACCGAATTCAAAAAAGGTGAATACATAGAGTAGGAGAAATTAACTTACCTATAAGGGCTAACAAAATATTTTCCTTTCCCTTTTCACTACTTTACTCTTCTACCCCTATAACAATAATAAACACATTACTACTATGGTATAAGCACAAGCCTAACACATCTACTATAATATGAGCACAAGCCTAACACATATGAAACATAATTAATTGTAATGGTATGTGAACCTTAAATATTTACTCTTATAACTTAAGTAACTATTAAATATAAGGATTGACATAATATTATGACAGATTGCATACATAGTAAAGAAAAATTCATATCTTCTTATATACATAATCAAATATTATCATTCAAATTTTCTTTAGTTTCATATTACAGAGACATTAATATGTAAAAGTTTCATTTCCTATTTCATTATGGTTTGCTCTCATGAAAATCAACATTCATCCTAACTTTTATGTTATTTCTATGTCCTGACAGATTAAGAAACCTTACTTTTATAATTTATATAAAATAATAAACATTCCCTGTTCAAGTACTTTTAATTTTCTCAAATAGTAGACAACCTAGGGTTAAATTCATAAAATTACTTGAATTTATATCTATTTGTACTGAGCACAATAAAATTAACTAATACTAGCATAATCTGTCCTAAGCTCTATTCTGACAGACTGAGTAAGGCTCGGTAAAATATTTATAACTTTCGCTACGCATATCATTTTCTAGTGATTCCAATTCTCAATGAAACCTAACATCAGTTTTTTTATAACACCCAAAATTATCAAATAATTACACGGCATATTGAATTTAATATATAATTTACAAATTCGGGTAGCAATTTCGATGGACAGAGTGATAGTACCTTAAAAATAAGAGCAAAACTTTATCAACAAAATCATATTAACTTAATTACAAAGCTCAATAAAAGTAGACTCATATAGGATCAGTCAAAATAAATTTCATAATTTTTGGATCACTCAAATGTATGGAATTATGTAGCTAAAGATTCGTGAATCAATTGAACATGGCTAGGGTTAATCTTGCCCATGAACAACATGAGTTTTGCCCCATGTTCAAGTAAAATCCAAAAATAAATGGATGAAAAAGGCTCAGATCACCCTAATTAAGAATTATGTAGTTAAAATCCAAAAAAAATAAAGTAGGAACTTACCAAAATCTAAAATCCTAGGTGCCCCTTCTCTTTTTCTAATTTCCTTCAATAATGTAGTATCTTTTTTTCTACCTTTGCAATTCGGCCAAGGGTGGTGAACAGGGCAGAAGAAGGTAGTAAAAGGTGAAAGGATAAGTATTAGAAGGAAGGGAAACCGATTTCAGCTGGTGGAAATCATTTTTCCAAAATACCCTTGTTATATGTCTTATTCACATGTAATGCCATTTAAGTAAATGGCTTTTGCATTTATTTATTTATTTATTCATTTACTTAGGACATTATATGTAAATAAGGAACTACTCCCCATTTGGTTTCAAATAAAATATTTAGAAAAATAAATAACCAAGGAATCAAAATCTAATTTTTTGTCTGAAGAACGAAAATCGCGATTTCACAGATTTTCTGATTTTTTATTTACGTTTTACCTACCTCATACACCTCCTAAAAATTGTTAAAAAGCACTTTTAGAATCCTTTCATATATAGGAACTATTACCGGGACTTTAATTTTCTAAATTTTCACTTTTTCAAAAATCACATTTTCATGCCTTAAACATATTTCCATCACTTTTCGGACTCCAATAATTATCATTGAAGCTTATGTCTTAACATGAGCTTCATAACACAAATCAATAACATAATATAACATTCTAATTATACATGTTTAAGTTAGGGATATTACAATCAACGACTTCTAGTGAACGACTGGAGAAAGTAGAGGACGTCCGCTAAACCTACAATAATGGCTAAATTGTCCTAATGGACGATTGTACCGGTGGACAGACCCTCGTTTCAAAAATGATATCAGTGCTATGGTTTTTTTTCGATCGAGACCCATGGGTAGGGCTATTGACATCCGACTAATCCGATGTTCGGACAAGAGCGAACTGAAAATCGAATATGGGGCTATTAGTTCACACCGATTCCAAAACATAACTTCACTATCCGATTGTGTTAAGAGAGTCTCCTTCACCACTGACAAAACAGAAATAACTTTTTTAAACTTTCAGATAAGGTTGCACAACTATCATTTTATTGATATAAAAATGATCAAAGCTCATCTTTCATACTTCTTAAGAACTGAGAATATATTAGAGAAATACTTCGAACATTCTTGAGTTAGACTAGTAAAAACATATCTCTTCTTATCTTTTCTTTTTTTCTTCCTCTTTTGAATTGAGTCCAAAACTTATAAAAGAAAAAGAGAGAGTGTTTCCTCTTTTGCATTGAGTTGTTAAAGTCCTTTGTGATCATAGGATGTGTGATATGCAGAGCGAAAGAAGACATAAGGCCTAAAAGATCTCTCCCTATTTGAAAAGAAGATTATTAGTGAATTTTTGAGCCTCTCAAAGCGTGAAAAATCAAAGCCAAAGTGGCGGTGGCCGAATGTTGCCAACAGTTCTTTTTTTTTTATCAGTTGCTACACTACAAGAAAAGTGTTAGAAAAGCATTTGAAACCAGATGAATTTATCGACGGATTCATTCAATCGAAAAAGAGGGTGTCACAAATCCATTTTTGACGATTGTACCGTCGCAAAACTCCGACGGCAGCAACCGTCGAAACGTTCCGGCGGCAGCAACCGTTGAAACATTCCAGCGGCGACAACCGTCGAAAAACTCCAACGGTCACAACCGTCGAAAGTTCCGACAGCGACAACCGTCGCAACAGATTTTTATAATATAAAAAAATTTGGCAGCCGCCAAGCGGCTGACCTGGCCGGTCGCCTGGTACAACCAGCCGACGGATCGACCACCTAGTGCCGCCAGCAACTAGATCCGGCTGCCAGGCGATTGATCTGGCCCCTTGCGGCCGGATCGGATTGCGAGGCGGCCAATCTGGCTGTTAGGCGACCGATCTAGTCCCCCGCGGCCAGATCGGACTGTGAGACGGCCGATCCGGCCGCCCGAGGCTAGATCTGCCAGCCAGGGACGATCCAGCCAAATCGGACTGCGAGGCGATCGATCCGGAGAGAGAGAGAGGTCGTCGCGCCGGCAAAAATAGGAGAAGGAGAGAGAGAGTGGAGAGAGGGAAAGATTATATATATATGTGTGTGTGTGTGTGTGTGTGTGTGTGTGTATGGGTAGAAAGATGGGAAGGGGGGGAGGGGAATGAAAAAAGAAGCAGCGGGAGAGTGATTTTTTAATTACCGACGGCCATAACCGTCGAAAACTTAAAAAATATTAAAAATATATATTATTATGATATATATGAATATAATATTTAATTATTTTTAAAGTCATCGATGGACGAGACCGTCAGAAATTATTTAATTATAATAATAAAATACTGCTTACATATATAGAATATTTATCTTTTTAGTTTACCGACGGTCCAGACCGTCTGGACTGTCGCTAATTATATTAATAAAAGACTCCTTATATTATATTATTTTTCATTTACCGACGGTCAGGACCGTCGAAAATTATGATAGTTTAGACTGTCGCTAATTATATTAATAAAATACTTCTTATATTATATTATTTTTCATTTACCGATGGTGAGGACCGTCAGAAATTGCGACGGATAGATATCCGTCAGAACTTTCGACGTTCCTAGTCGTCAAAAAAATAAAATAATAATATAACATATTGCATAATTTATTTTTTTCGACAGATTCCAATCCGTCGTAAAATCCGTCGCAAATTGTGACGAATTTCTATCTGTCGGAAAATCCCAATTCTGTTGTAGTGCTACCACTGTCTCCGAAAATGGTGTCGTCTAACTCACACGACATTAAGAAGTACAGATCATAAATTGAAGTATCATCTTCACTATCGAGTTCGATTAATCTGATGTCGCCCCGACCAACACGACGGATGAGACTCTCAATAGGAATTTTCTGCATCTACAAAAATTTGAATTCGAAATATTTGCTTAAGCGACGAGGAGTTTTGTCCTAAATTGTTTTCTTTTTTTTCTTTTAATATATAGGCATTACATAGACACCTAATAAAATAAGAAAAGAGTTGTTTTCATACACCTTACATAAACTATTGTGATTTTTCGCATGTAACCGCAAACTGCGAACTTATTTTTTTATCCCTAAACTATTACGATTTTTTCACTTTAGTCCTTCGTCTACTTCCGTTACGTTTTTCATTACTTTTAATTTTTTTCTATTTATGAAAAGATTAAATTATCCCTCCCTCCATAACACATCAAATAATAAATATAAAAAATAAAAAGAAAAAAAAATCGATGGGAGGGTAATTTAATTTTTTTCATAAATGATAAATTTTTGTGTTTACCACTTTAATCCTCCCAATGTTTTTTTTAATTTTTTTATATTTATTATTTCATATTTTTTGAAGGGGGGAGTACTTTAGTCTTTTCATAAGTGAGAAAAAGTAAAAATAATAAAAATGTAACAAAACTCGATGGAAGGACTAAAGTGAAAAAATATGATAGTTTATGGATACAAGAAAAAAATCCGTAATTTGAGATTAGATGCGAAAAATCACGATACTTTAGAGCAGGAACGAAACTACGTTGCCAACATTTTGAGATTGTACGACTTGGTGTATGTTTTAAGGTTATAAAGTTATAAAAATATATATATTGACCCCCCTCATAGTATCAAATACGTGATGTTAGTCTAATGGGAAGTGACATTATTAATATGTTGGGAGGTTGGGTAGTTTGATTCACCCTATGGACAATAATTTTTAAACATATTTAGATGCATTGCCCCCCTCCCCCCCTAAAATTTTTGTCCGGCTCCGTCCCTGCTTTAGAGGAAGTATTTGAAAATAATCCATAATAAAAGAATGCACGTAAGGCCTACCAGCTGGTTGGTCAAGTACACAATGCAACCACTTGGCCTTGTGAACTAATTAGTGGACTATTGACCATGAACAGATCAAGCGTTCATATCTATTGGATTATCTGAAAGAATTCTTGATGATAAGATGCTATCTAACATCAGCAGTACTGTTTCATGGCCTCCATGAAATCTAGATAACAGAACTAATCGGAATTAATTTGTCGATATTCGAATCTAAAATATCGTACTATTGCTCGTTTGTGTTCTACATATATGATAGCATTTCTCTCTTATTAACTTGGTAAATTCGTAGCTGTGGAATGAGAATCATGCATGTACATTAATTCATAGAGAATTAATTTGATGTTGTTATCGTTCGCGTTTTAGTCAAAGATAATAATATTATCTGAACAACAAGACAACGTGTGTTGTGCCATTGACTACCTGAATGAAATGAGAATAAAAATAAAATAATTGATGCACAAATTCGGAACAAGGAATTCTTTCTCTCTATCAATAAGAATGTGGACTCCGGAATCTTCCGGAACGCGATGAATTGACTCAAATTCGGTCCATTTTTGTGGGTGTAATCTTAAAAAAAAAAGAAAGAATAAATCAATCAACATTTTTCTCGTAATTGAGAATTGTGCATGCTAAGACTGCCAAAAAGGACATCAGCTATCACTCTACTTGTTAACTTTGGCACAGGAGACCAATTAGGGTGACTAAATATATATTTTCTCTGGGTCTACTTGCCCATGAATACCTTGGGCGCAATTCACACTTTGACTAATCTTTCATCTCATCTTATCTCATTATATATATATAATCTTTTTTTGTCCAACATGCTGAATAAATAAACAATTATATAGTTATTATATAAAAAACAATCCGCTATATATAATTAAATAATAAACCCTAATATATTTACACACACATGTATATAAACCCTAACAACTAGAGAGCTTGAAAGTGAGAAGATCGATGCAACTAGCCCAAATATATTATCACGAATCATGTTTCAAATATTGTATATACTTGCAAGCTGTGGTGATGTGACCCTTCTGTGGTATAAGAAAATAGTCATATTCTGTATGCTCCAGTTTAAATGTTAATCTTAAAGCACAAATTGACTGACCTTTTGATATGTTTCATCTTATGCAACGAGAAGAAACGCAGTTAGTGCATGGCCAGTTGAAAATATGTAGGATTTATAATTAAGCACGTGAGTGAAATATGGTTTCTTATATTTTATTTCAATCGTCGACGTCAGCGTCCACGAATGTTATCCATAGCTATTATCCTTTGAGATCATTGGATTAATAACCCATCACTTTGTTGCACAGTTGCACTCCCTAATATCCGTCTTGAATTATATTTAATAAAATACTAAATTTTTAATAAAATAATAAGCAATAAATAATATTATATTATTCCTTTATTAAAATTATTTTATGTTTATTAAATAATTTATTTTATGAAAGATATGGTGTGAGAGAAAAGAAAAAAAAAGGAAAATGGATTTAAAAAAAGCAAACCATTGCATAAAAAAATATTTGACGTGACCCCGGTTCCACCCATTTCATTTTTGCCCCAGAATCCGATTCCGATGGGGTATTTGGCAGAACCGGGAAGAACAAGGGCGTGGTTCCGTCCTGATTCCGCAAACAAAACGCCACCCACAAGTAAAAAGTATTTTTCCGACAAAAAATTTCTCATGGACCGAAATCTTTCGTAATTTGCCACGGATTATTTCCATGAGAATTTCTGACAACTCTATTTTTTCCACGGCTTTGATCGTGAATATTTCCAACAGCTTCGATCGTGGAAGACGTTTCCTGCTGCTTAAACTATTAGAAAGTCAAAAATCCCGCCAAACTCTCATGCCTATTTTTTTCTTTTCCCACTTCTCCCTACCTTTTTATTCATCTCATTCCTTTGGAACACATCGAGACCCACGTGACTTTCACATGCTCAAAGTCGTCCTAAAAGCGCTACACTATTCTATTAAAATTAATTGTGCAGAAATATAAACTATAAAATGCGGAATTAATAATAACAATAACTAAAAATCTATAATATCAAGGAGTTGGAAATGTCCATGCCTCCACCATAAAAACTAATCCAATAATCTAGTAGGACTAAATTCTATATCATATGCAACATCTCTGTCACTGAGCCTGACCACCTATATCACCATCTTTTATCATCTCACCTGCATGAATCCAGATGCAGGAAAAAATCCATGAGCATAAAAATACTCAGTACGTAGGTCTAACCATAACAATATATAATAAATTAAAAATGCTCACTAAATCAATAACGATATGAGATAATAAACAATAGAGCACCAGAGATAACAATGTACAAGGAGAGCTCAATAATCAATATAGCCATAAATCAATAATGTGGATCAGGAGGAAGGTCAAAGACCAATCAATATCAATGAATAAATATCAATAATCTATATGCCTGATCACTATGGCACTATTCAATTTATCCAATTCAATTCAATTATCAATATCAATGATCATGATAACAATTTCTATTCAATGGGCGGAGGCAAAGTCGCCAACATCAAAAATCCGAGACCATGATTCAATTCGATTTCCATTCAATTCAATTCAATAGGGAGCACTCGGTCAATTAAGGAAAACTCCATGTCTCTTTCATGTTGGCCAATGAGGAATCAAACCATGACAAATTATCCTCTAATGGTAGCGCTAACAATAACTTCGTGATGGCGGGGAACCATGGCCATCACAGGACAATCATAGCTTCCCTAAAGGATGATGTCTCATACCTCTAGATACACTATCTGCCCCATATAATATCCATAATAATATCAATATGGCTCAGGGAGCTTAGAAACAATCGGAGAACATTGAGACCTAGCAGTTTCTATCTTTTATCTTATTTATTCTGAAGACCTATCTTTAATAATTCAATTTAGGTTAAACAATGACCCAATCAAGAGAAAACTACTGGATCAATACTGTGATAGATAACAGGATCTGACGGAGTAACGTTAACGATAATGTCAAATTAAATCTAACAAATTTGATGAGGTCAGGTCTGTTTACAATATAATCATGAATGATCAGAAATAATTAATTATAATAACTATTCAATTATTTATAATAAAATATTCAAAATTATGTTTTCTGTCTCCAGAACTCGGCCCACGTCGGGTGGAACCTAGGTCGTGTTCAGTAACGATCAAAATCACCTCGGTCAAGACAAATCCGGGCCGGGTGTACGGTGAACCGGGGTCGGATTGGACGATTCACCTCCAAAATAATTGCGCCGCGACCTGAGTCATGCCGAAGCCAGAACCCGGGTCGAATCAATAGGAACCCAGGCCGGGTTGGTCAACCCGATCCGGTTCCTAGTCCAACTCGATTCGAATTTACCGAAATCCGAGCCGAGTACATCAGAACCTGGGTCGGGTTTTGCCGCCGACGGAGAAGTGCATTTCGACGCGACTTTCCGACCACCATAATTTTTTCATACAATGTCCAATCTATGCATACAATATATTAATGAATTCTCGGTACAAAGGAGAAAAGAATAAGGTTCTATGTTGCAGAAAACCGATGACATAGTGATTTCCCCTATGTACCTAAAATTGGTTGAAAAACCAACTGCAAATAATTTCCTAGAGAAACTGCGCGAACACCGATTTCTCTCTGTCCACGTCCCAAAACTCACGGCCATCACTTGAAAGTTCTTCTCCTATATACTGGCTTCGAGACCAACCGCTACGTGCTCTCAGGGGTGCCTCGGTTCGCGTGCTAATGAGAGAAAAAGAAGGACTCATGGGCAGAATTCTATTTGGCAGAAAAATGAATTTTCAGCCACCCCTTTGATGCTTATTTATAGTGTAGACTTGATATTTTAATTCTATTATGTCTTAGACTCTTTTAGAATCAATCTTGGTCATCCATCAATAATTAATTACTCCATAATTATTCAGATTTATTTAAATCCGAATTTACCCAACAATCCAATATTTATCTTCACACAAATTCTATCTCTTTTCAAAGTCCTTATCTCTCCAACTTATTCTATAATTTTCATCAATTTGAAATTAAATAATTCCAGAATATCATAATAGGAATTTTCAAATCTATCAAAATAAAATAAATATCTTTTATTTATTTCCTAAAAATCCAAGTCGTTACACCATCTCTCCTCTCTCTACTCCTTTCATACTCTCCTCTCTCCTCTCTTTCACCCATCAGCGCAGCCATCTCCCTCCTTCCCAGGCGATCAACGCGATGATCTCCGACGATGACCAACCATCTCTCTCACAGGCGACGCGCGCGGCCTCCCTCCTTCCCTCTCTCTCGCAGGCGACACGCGCGGCTGGATCTCACCTGCATGCAGCCGGATCCGCTACACGCGATCGAATCCCTCCTGTGCACGGTTAGATCTGGCCGCGCGGGTGAGGTCTGGCTGCGCGCGATGTTCCCGCCCGTACATGGCCAGTTTTAGCCGTGCGGGCCAGTTCCCACCTACGCACAGCCAGTTTCGCGCACGGGAGGGATTCGACCGTGCACGAGTAGATCCGGCCGCTCGTGGGCAGATCCAGCCGTGCGCGGTCCAGTTCCTGGTTGCGCACGGGTGGATCCGACAACGTGAGCCAGTTTGGGCCGTGTGCGGCCAATTTTTTTTATATTGTAAAAAAATGACCTTGCGACAGCCGGATGGGAAATTTTCCCACGAGTCTAGCCATGGGAAATTTTCCTACGGCCCTAGCTGTGGGAACATTCCCACGGCTTCAGTCGTGGAAATATTTTTCCCACGACTGTAATAGAGCCGTCGAAAAATATTTGCGACGAGCACTTTTATGACGGATGTTCCCGTCGGAAAATCCGTCGCAAAGTGTATTTTTCGATAGATTTTTCTCGCTCAGGCCATCAGAAACACATATTTTTCTTATAGTGTTAGAATTTTATAGTGATGTATTTTTTTACTCATAATGAATTTGTTAATTTTCTATGTCTATGTGTTCAGTAAATTTTACTACATTAAAAATATGTGTTCATCTTTTCTATTCTTCATTATCTTGATTATTTATCTATACTTGATGCTATGTTCTCAACACACTTTCTATGGCATTATTTTGCCATGGGGTTTAATATGCCTTTCCATGTCTAATGCGTGTTCATACTTTTTTTAATTTTATAATATCTTTTTACTAATAATTTAGAGGATCGATAACAATTATCATTTTTAAAATTTTACGAGCATCTTATTTTTTTCTTAAGATATAATCATTTGTTATAATTTTTTATGATAACAAATATTTTTATTATGTTCCTCTACATTATTAATAAATAAAAATATTAAAAAGGTATATGTAAAGTCATTTAACAAATACTGACATTAAAAGTGCTCATCTTGAATCTTGAATATATAAATGGAATTGCCCAAAATATTTTACTAATACATATCGTACTAATTTTCAGTATTGTTTCACCAACGTTAATTAACTTTACATTGCCCTTGCAAATCAAGCATGGACCGACAACGTGGCGCTATCCAAAACTGACTTCCTACGTGGGAGTCCAAGAGAGCCTCTAATGCTGACATGTGTGCATGATATTTCAATTATGCAGCAAAGGGCCCACCTCTGGTTAATTGTGGCTATAAATGGAGGAGGAAGAAGGTGGTGCAGTTGTTAGGCTACTACTACGTGCTGCTGCTGCTGCTCGTTTTGTGTTCAAGTGGCCTCAAGAGGACGTAAGAAGAAGCCAGGTGCAGAAGGGACACAGGAAGATCAACATGGGGAGGAAACCATGCTGTGATATGGTCGGCTTGAAGAAGGGTGCATGGACAGATGAGGAGGACAGGAGGCTGGTGAACTTTATCCTCACCAATGGCCACTGCTGCTGGAGAGCTGTGCCCAAGCTCGCAGGTTCAATCCTTCCATCTACCCTCTCCCCCACCATCATTTGGTTCATTTCCATCCTGTTATTATCATGATAATTTAGTATTATCTTCATGGATGTAATTTTGATGGAAATAGATGTTTTAAGTTTGGTGCATGCAACACCTGCATGATGGTGCAATATATATACATATTGCAGGATTGCTGAGGTGTGGTAAGAGTTGCAGGCTGCGGTGGACGAACTACCTGAGGCCTGATCTGAAGAGGGGTCTGCTTTCAGAAGCTGAGGAGCAGATCGTCATTGACCTCCATGCTCAGCTTGGGAACAGGTAATCCAGTCTTATATATATCCCTTCGGGAAAAAAAGAAGAAAATATTTGAATCTTGTCTGCTAATTAACTAGATCTAGTTTCTGAAGGGCATCATATCATTTGCTGAAGTTTATTAGACTCAATTACTTAAGAGATCAGGTTTAACATCACTGTACTTCGGTAAGGGACAGTCATATTGTTACTTCCCCGAGGGAACTCGATTCTATTAGATTTAGCAATAAATTTTGTTTCCCGATCTTATTCTAGTTTTTCTTTTCATGTTTGAGATCCTGGAATCCATTCAACTAAGAGTTCTTGTTTTGGGACAGATGGTCCAAGATCGCATCGCATCTTCCTGGTCGAACAGACAACGAGATAAAGAACCACTGGAACACCCACATCAAAAAGAAGCTGAGGAGGATGGGCATCGACCCCCTCACCCACAAGCCCCTGGCCGTCCAACCGACGCACGATCACTCCAATACTCATGACCAGCAGCAGCGGCAGCAGGTACTGGTGGTCAAAGCTGATCGAAACTGTGAGGAGACGAAGCAGGTCGATGCTGGAGATCAGACTCATGCAGTAGTCATCAGCGAATCCTCTACAGGTTTCAGCACTGACGAAGTTCCAATCTCGTCATTACCATCCTCCACTCCTTCCTGCTCTCCAGTGGACGTACAGGGCATACAGTACGAGCAGACGCAAAGTCCATGCATGGATTGGCCTGAATCAATAATGTGCACGTGGGAAACGGATTGCCTCGGCGGATGGAACTTCCTCTCAGATGAAGGCTACGGAAGGCTTGACGTTGATCCTTTCATCCAGTGCCAGAGAACTGTCTTTGATCAGGACTTGTGGAAATTCGAGCTCTTCTAATTAATTTTCCGAATTATTGCCACTCCTCATACATTTATCAGCTGTGCAATTTATGTTCAGATAACGATAGACGACAATAAAACCATGTTACACATGCAAAATTCTTAATGACTGATTAGTGGCAAATAATGTTAAAAATATAAAATCATAAATATTATTCTTCCTAATTTTTTTAAAAAATTAATTAACATATCAAATTCAACATAATATCAGAGCGAGTTCGAACTCCATTAAGCTTTTATTAAAATATAATTTCTTCTCTTAGTTCTTCACGTATTGAGCTTGGGCTAGACCAACAATAAAGGTGAATGTTAAGATTATGAAATCATAGATGTTGCTCTTCCTAACAGCTTAAGTTTTTTTAAAAAAATTGATTAGCATAAAAAAATCAATGTTTTATGTGGAATATTTTGTCTCTAATGTGGCAATTGTGCAAGTCAAATGATAATAGTAATTTAGGTATGGAAGCTGGTTTAGACTTAATTGTCAGTAGGCTCATAGATGTGAAAGTTGGAATTATCAGTTTTGATGCAAAAAGGAAAAAAAAGATCTTAGTAATTAATTGCCATGATCATTTTATTGAAACAGCATCTGTCATCCATCTTCTTCTTCTGTAATAACTAATAACCATAAACACAGGAACGCAGTAATAAGCACATCTCTCAACTCGTAAATCATGGGCCTCGAATTTAATTTTCAGATATGAGAATTATGTACCTTTTTTTATTTTTCAATAACTTTTAATTAAGTTTGAAGCGGTGGAGTCACAACTTCACAAACAAAGAAGTTAATTTTACATATATAAACGCCAAATTTTTTGTAGTGTTTGTTCTTGATATTTATATTTATATTTCACGCTAACATGTTCTAACCCAATTCCTAATATTTGTAAGTTCCTGTTGCCTTTTTACCGTTTGTTAAATGTTCTATTATTTTTTTCTAAAAGCTTAAGTTGTTAGGATGAGCATGGACAATTAAGAAAGATGTTCTTTTCAATAAGAGCATCGATGAGGTCATATGGAATTAGATGTTTTGACTAATTTTCTTAAAAGTCTAAACCATTATATATAAAGAATAATATCTTTAGTTTTATAATCTTAACATCCTTATAGCTTTTTTTTTATTTTTAAGAACCTTCTTATGTCTCTCAATCCCCTTTTATGATTATATTGCATTAATATCATCATCATTTTTTTGTGAGAAAAAAATAATTTGAAATTTGAAAGTTTATTTCTTTGTCCAACAAAAAAGAAAGTTTAGGCTAAATATAATATCATTTTAAAATTTTGTTATTTGTAATCTAACAAATTAAAATTGAGGCCATATTTGCAATAAGCATAAAATTTTAATCTTTTTATTTGCAGTAATATGAACACATGCATAAACAGAATCATCTGCGACAAAGTTTATTTTTATTTGCAGTATTTTTTATTTGAGGTTATTAGATTCTTGGACCTCAAAGTTAGTAATAATTTCATCCCCTGGTGAGATTAATTTAATTAATTCCATCGTGTATATGAATGACCGATAAATATTGGTCACGGTATATAGTAGCTCACTGACTTATTTTATAATCTTGAGGCCTGAACTATACTTGTGCTTCATAATAATTTTGCATTAGTTAATTAGATTAGTCTCCGACATAATTGACTTCTTAATCGTAAGAGAGAAAAGACACCAGTAAAAAAATCAATGAGTTTGATTATTAAATTACAGTGATTTTCTAACAACTGATGTATTTATATAATTACATTGATGATGATTAGTTTATAAATAATAACCGGTGACTACTAAATTAAATAAAATATCATGAGTGACAGATGTATAAAATAAACTAAAAGGTATGTCTAGATGTATAAAATTAATATTATAATAATTAATTATGAAATGCGAAAGCTGAAATGATAAATAAACTAAAAGAGTACTTCACTACGGAAGTATGATAATATAAGGTATGTCTAGATGTATAAAATTAATGTAATAATACAAGTAGAACATGAGTCGCACATACAACTCGATAACATAAAAGACTAGACATAAACTTTAGGATAATCTCTCCATTCGACCAGAAGTCGCCGCACACATATCAATCATATTGCACATGTAATCGAGTATCTACGGGGATCAACACAGAGAAAGAAACTTTTTCATTAGCATAAAGTTAAGTGTGAATTCAATATAAATTATAAGGACAATCTATAAGAAAATGCATGGAAGTAAAATAAGATATTATAAATCAAGTGAACCATTATAAGAGAAGATGAAAACTAGAGTTCATTCATGTTCATTAATAGCATGCATTCCATTTCATTTTATAAAGATATAGTCCTTCTATTTCCTTTATTTATTATTTACATGTTTTTCTTTAGTTGGAACAACTCTCCACTTTTAGAAAATACTATTGCAAACACATAAGTGTGATTAACTAGACCATGGTGCGTTAGTGAGGATTAGTACCATGACAAGTGCCCCATAAAGAGAAAGGACAGTCTCATAAAACACTGATAGCATCTAGAAAAGTGGAGTGCCTGATACATGACTGATAACCTTCACGGGGAGTGCCTCCCACAAGAATGACAACCTCCCATCTAGGTAGATAATTTATCTTTTATCTTCATTAACTATCAACCTATATTTTGATCACATGGATCACTCAAGGGAGCAAATGTGGCCCTAGATTATTTTGAGGGATAATCGGAGTAAGGATGGTCAGGTGGATGTAGTTGTTAATTAAAGTAATGTTTATTCTTTGTCCATGAACCTATCGATCGGTTGCCCGTTCATTGTCTGTTGGGTAGGGTGGATGCTCGGTTCATCATGGTTTGTTGGTCGTCCGCAAGGCAGGGCAAGCGCCCGATTGAGGGTCTGTCAGTCGCCCATTGGGTAGGGCGGATGCTTGGTCTATTATGATTTCATCGTTCATCCACTGAGTAGGGTGGACGCCCATTCGGGGTTCATCATTTGGCCTTTCCAAGGTCGAGTACAGATGGGACACTCAATAGGTTGAGTGGTCGTTTGATATTTCTCAAGCATAACTATGAAATATTGACTATAAGTGTCGAGTGTCCGAAACTTTGCCGGATCGTCTGGTCCATCTAGGGCATAGAAATAATCAATTGGTTCATGATCATCAATCGACCAAAACATGTTCATCATTTGATCATAATGAAGTCTCGACATTTTAGATTGGACGTCCGACCCATGGATCGATCGTTCGGTCTGATGTCGTTACCTTTTGGCAAGACAAATCGAACACCCGATCTGGTGATTGATTGTTCGTTTTAGTCGAAAGAACATTAAGTCATTGCAAAAGTTCTCAAGTTTTCAATCAATTTTTTTCACATAGAACATGAATCTAACACTAGCATAACACATTCATACCCAATTCATCATATACTTATGCAAATCATAGTCTCAATCTAATTTAACTATAAATAATATCATAACAATCCTTCTAATATCATCTTCAATTAGATGTTAATCTATAATTTCAGAATTATTTCATGCTGAAATATATGATTAAAACTAGTCAATTGATCGTGTAGACATGGATCTACATTATCCTAACATCATGGCATACAAATCACTCAAAATGATCTCCAAAATAAACCATTTTACAATCAAATAAAACAAGATCATCTAGTAAAAGTCTAAAGCATGAGTTCTACCCAATCTAGCATGGATCTTAACTCTAACATGGTCCTTAAAACATGCAATTATTTCTGAAACATCCCCCCATGATCTAAATCCCGAAAATACACATTGTTGGGCTATTTTTTGGTAGATCCTTTCATGGTTCAAGCTCTAGCTTCGTCCTTTTTTCCCTCATTGGTTTTCCTGGCAAGTTGCACTTGAAAACCTTCTCCAAGGCCCTCCTGACCAAGTTCCAAATGTGGAACAACACAAAAAAAACAAAAATGGAGAAAGAAAATGAGAGATATGAAGAAGAAAGAGGAAATGTGTAAATTGAATTTTATGGACATAATCCTCTAGAGGGGTCGTGTATTTTGAAGCCTACATATCATGAGTAAAGGAGGTTACAAAATTAAGAAGTTATTGTGGTGTAATGGGGAAATAGAGAAATCATAATTGATCTCTCTTCATTTTTTTTCATCGCACTTTCGGACGCCCGCTTTGTGAAGCGGTAAATCGTGTTGGATCTCAAAGGGCACCAAGAGGGGGTGGGCTAGGGGGAGGTGAATTTTTGTTTCACAAAAAATCGTCATTGAAATTTATAATCGATTCAACAATCTTTAAATCAACACAAATCAAATCACATCACATGCATCATAATATGAGAAGGAGAGGGAGAGAGAAATCAAACACAAATAAAACAGTAGTTGTTGATGAGATTCGGCCACACCTTGATCTATGTCCCCACTCTGACTTCTCGATCTCGAGATCGCCAGAAATTTCACTAAATCACTTTCTTTGTTCTAAATGGGGCAACGAAGAAAAGCCCTTTACACAACTACATTTTCTCCGCTTCGAGAGGCAAGGTAAACATCTCCTCCTAATAAGCTAATATTTTCTCTCGCTCAAGAGGTAAGATATATAATCTCTTTTACACATGAGCTCTCTTAATTTTTCTGAATAATTGTTTCTCTCTTTTACAATAGGATGCTCACAAGAAGAGAAGACAGATAGAAAAGAAAACTAAAAATGATAATTTCAAGAAAAATGTCTTCTTTTGATAACTTGAAATTTTTCTTCAATGCTTAGATGAGTGCCTTTGCTTCTGGTTTTGACACTCCTTTTATAGGCTTCAGCATGTGAAAAATTCATCCAGAATTTATTCTACATTTTACTCATTCAAAAATAGTCGTTACTGTTTATTTGACACGGAGGCCGATCGACCGCACATTTGAACCGGTCGATCGGTCTATGTGACTATTGTGCAATTTCTTGATCTTCTGCACTTGATCGGTCGACCGGATCATCAATCGGTTAATCGACGGTATAGTCTCGACATCGGCCAGTATAGTCTCGATGTTGCCCAGTATACTCTTGACGTGAATTGGACAGTTCATGTATTGATCGGTCGACCGGTATTTCGAATCGGCCGACCGGTATAGCCTCGACCAACTTTCTTTGCTTCAACTAGTAGGTTGACCGATCTGCACTATTTTGATCATAACTTTTTGCACAGTTATTTAAATTAGATAATCTTGAATTTTATAAATAGCTAACATAATTCTCTACAACTTTGATATTCATCATTCATGCAGAATCTAATAAGACCATAGTCAATTATTTAATCAAAGTGTAGTGCATAAAGTTGTACATTTTTTTAAACTTTTTTAGCATTTAACTTTAATCTTTCGAGATTTGTATTATCTAAATATAAATTTATATATCATTAAAACTTTGCTCCAACAGATCGGTGGAGTAGTTGGCGATCTTGTAATTGTTACAATTCTAGACACCCTCTTTGTGGAGCAATCATCCGTCCGGTGGCTGATGTCACAAAAATGAAAGTTTATTTTTTTTTATGAAAAATTTGTGCTATGTCACATTACGAGTTTGGATCAAATCAATTATGTTGAAAATGTCATTTAACCATGATTTAATAGGAAAAGACAACTTAGTCTACTTTGTCAAAGGACAAACATCACAATGCAAAAAATTCTCTAGTTTACAATTCTTATAATAAGTTGTAATTTATTAAAGAGAATATGTCCTAGCCTTTCATCACAAATATCTAGTTGACTGATTCTATCTAGTAGTCTGTGTACTCCTTAGACCCCCTTTCAACTTGATTCAAAATAGTACAAACCATTGTCTTCCTACCAATTTGGCTCATCGATCATGGATCAAGCAAGGCTCAATAGTGAAAGCCACTCTACAATTCAAATATACTATCAACTGACCCACTAAAATTAGGTTAAATTTAAAGTTATGAATAATAAGTGCATTTAGAAACTATTAACAAATCAAATTGATCAATAAGAACTTGCGTGTCATTATTTATACACCACCCGTTGGTAATGTCACACAATTATCATGTCACAACCTTGGCATTAGACAACCAATCTAAATGTACAATCATATATTGTGATGCTCCAATATTTAATATTAAAGAATTTTATAAAATTGCGATAAAATTTTTATCTTTCATAGTAACTATAGTCTCAATTATTGTTCCACCTTGCTCTTTGGTCAACAATCGAAGAAGACAATGAAACATCTTTTATATGAATATGTTAGTACTGATATGTGAAGGTTTTCCTATACCAATAGTAGCCATATCATTTGTTTGATTGGCTAATAGACTAGGACTTGATTTTTCCTTTTATTGAACTTGTAATTTGAGGATAACTTTTGATCTTCTTCCATTGACTCCTTCCATGCCTAGATTTCTTACAATGTTCACAATGATACTATATTTATAACACCTTGTTTTCATACAAAAAATGGAATTTCCTAAAAAGTGGAGGGCTTGCGTATCATTTTCAAAGTAGTAGCAACAAATGACACAATGTAATAAAGGACTAAAGGGAAGAAGCACCGGCCGCCGCTATCGCTTCCGCCACCTCGTTCGCCGCCATCCGATTGCAATTTTCTGATTGGAGACCACCACCAGAAAGAGGATGATGAGAACCACTTTTAAGATGGGTTAGGAGAAGTTTCATGCCCTGTAGGCAATGGACATGACATCGAATGCTAAAAAAGGGGAGATCGTAAGTGACTTGTTTTTGCTTCGATTCATGTCGATCCTTTTGCTGGTAAGTTGGGAATCATTAGCAAGTTGACTAGGCTCATTATGAAGGGTTTTAATCATGATTTCCAATCATGTTGTGACCGAGGACTTTTTAATGGCCATCGTGCATTTTTTGATGACTTCAGTTCAGACTCCAACTGTACCTACCATTGTTGTTCCGGCAAGTGAACACGTGAGAGGGAGATAGATCATATTGTTGTTCTTACAATATTAATCAAAATTTTATTTAGGTCCGTCAGACTGATTTGATCATGCCTTCGACAATATTTTTAGCAAGTGATTCATCATCGTGACTATATATGTAAGTGAACTGTGATTGAAATTAGAATCTCAGATCTGTGAGCTCTTGTTTGAAGTACATTTTCTATTGATGAAGGAGGTTATCAGATATTAAGTTGACATTTTTTTGCGAGTGCGACTTGGGATTTTGGGTGTTGGGTGCTATTGCTGCCCTGGTAAGATTTTTGTAGTTGAAAATGTTCGTAAGATTTGATTCATAAATTAATGAGAATTAGTTAGTGTGTCTAATCCAGATGTTTTATGGTTGTTAATTAGTTATGATAGGTCAATGAAGATTTGATTAGGTTGTTGCTAGTCAATGATGTCGTGGATTTCTTCTTGTTAAATGTTTTAGCAAATCCATAATAGGGCTTGTTTTATGTTAAGCATAACAAGTTGTTTTGAATAACAAAGTGCAAATTTCTTTTTTATAATATTAATGATTCAATTAATGGATTACTTCCCAAAATAGCTGAAAATGATTTATATGAACTAAGGCGAAAGAATTAGTAGTTTTATTTTAAGTATCAAGAGTTTGTAGAATGACCTTACTTAAAATGCTAAGAAAGGATAAGATGGTTGGTTGAGTAATAATATTGTATTAGAATTTATAGTGGCGACTAAGATTTAAATCAATGTAATGGATGTGATAGGTTGTATTTACTCTTGATTGGATTCAGATGAGGAGGTAGCTTAGGACTCGATGAATCCAAGGCGAGAGAACTTATCTCAAATGGTATGAATTACTTGATTCTTCAAAGTGATGGCATTGTTCCACCCGATATGGGACGAATTTCATGTTAATTTTTGTCATGCATGATCTTACATGTTTGTATATTTCATATGTGGGTCATTTTATGACCTATTATGATACATTATGATTTTGGAAACCCGTTGATTTTTACAAAAGTTTCCATGTACACCTAAATTAAAGATTTGGTTTTGAAATAAAAATGTTTTTTTCATGAAGATTCCAAAATTTAAACCTCAAATATGAATTTTTATTCATGCATCATATGCATTACATGTAAAAACCTATATAAGATAGTATTTTCACCTCAGAGGATTGAGCAACTCTGCACCGATTTGCTATATGTCGATATAGTGACACGAGCAAGTTCAACACTCTATGTGATATAGGGGCACTAGGGCTAGACACGAGTTAGGCCAACCAAACATCCACCTAAATAGGCTAAGCTTATTGTAAAATAAAAATATTTAATCCTGGCCTACAACTTATAACGAGCCAAGAACATAAGTTAGTTTGATTTGTTTGTTTAACTTTTAACACTTGACTTAACTTATCAGCTTGTCAAGTCAAATATATATTTTTGTATGATATATTTTAAATATAATTATTTATTAAATAAACAATAAATATGAAGTAAATAAAAGAGACACCACTAATTTACCTTTTTTGAACATAGAATAAAAGTAGTAGCATTCAATTCAAAATTGAGATTGAAGGAACATATATATTTTTTAAATTCTATATAAAATATAATATATTAATAAATCTTGTCCTGATAAGCTATAAGCTAGGCTAATTATTAACAGGCTACACCTCTTTAAGAAAATAAGTTTTTTTTTTAATTTTCAGCTTGACTTATTTTAATAATAGGCCAAACCGAGCTAGACAAAAAATAGTCTAAGACACGAGTGGCCCACAAATGGCTCAACTTATTTTTAGTCCTAAGTGATACAAAGGGTGAAATTAGAACAATTATCCAGTGTTGATATAGTGACACGAGAGGTGAAATGGAAAAAGAAAATAAACAAGCTATGTGTCGATAGAGTGACACTAGGATCGGTTCAACGTCTTGTGTCGATAGAATAACACAAGGGACGAAATTAGAACAACCACTCTATGAAAATATAGTGACATGAAGGATGAGTGAAAAAGCACTCTATTGATGAGTGGTATGAATAATCGTGTTTGATGATGCTTCCTCAAATTTTACGATATTTATGGTGTTACCATGAATGTGCACTCATAGCATTCATGATCATTATCATAATGAACTTCTTTTTTAAGAAATGAGAAGATTTTGAGTATTTCTTGAAAATAAATATGTTGGTTTTTTGCCACTGTTTTAATATGTGGTAGTCGTTTGACTCATTGAGCTTGTTGGTGTTCATCTCTCTTACTTAATTTTGTAGTAATGAATGAAAGTATCAAGGTTGTTAAACTCGGACCGGTCCGACCATGACCTGGGCACCTAACCGGTCCATGGGTCATGTTAAACCCACCCCATTTTGGACCGATTTGGCTCGGTCAAATTCGGTCAAGAACCAGGTTGGACCATCCGAGCCGGACAGGTTGAATGAACTGGCGGATGATTCATCTTTATTTGATGAAATGATATCAACTACAAGTATTGAACCATTGACCTCCTAAAATAGTCAATGTGTATAAACCACTGTGTTGCACATTTAAACATCAAGTTATTTTATATTATACAAAGCTTAGCGTCATTCATATATCAAATTGTTTTCTTTGATAATTTTTTTAAGAAAATTTATAATAATTTTTAAGTGTCAAAACTTAAATATGAAAAGATTAATTATCTAATTAAATTTAAAATATAAACTATAATAGTTTTTTCTAGTTTAAGTTAATATTAATAGTTAAATTTGAGAAATATGAATTTATAAATTATAATTGAATATATTAAAAATCATCTAAAACTCATATCAATAGTTAAATATGTCACATTTGATTTCTTAATTTTAATTAATTTGTTAATCATATTAGTGTACTTTGATGTAAAAATATATTAATTATTGATAAACATATGTAAGTATTATAGTTGTTTTTTTATATTATTTTATTAATAGCCGGTCCGACCGTCTGGATTAACCGGTTCAACCGATCCAACCTGACCCGAAGACTTATCTGGGTCGATGCCCGGTCTGGGTTTTGCAACATTGGAAAGTATACTAGCTTGCTTGCCATGAACAAAATATAGAGAGACTAGGGAATGAGCATATGTGAGAGACATGATAATTTATTTGGCTTCCTTTTATTTTATTTATTTTCCTATATGAATTGTTAACTTGAAGAATGATTTTGGAGTTGTTGAATTATCGTGTAAAGTAATGGACACTCGTAATACGTAATTTATGAGCAACTTACTCATAGTTTTGGTTGGAGAAGTGAGTTTGATTCACTATTTTGGACTTGAGTCTCACTCTTTTGTTTTTATTATGAATTGGCCAAAATGTTCATATATATCTGTTTGTAATGGTTAAAGTTCTGTAATTAAATTGTCTTAGATGAAATATATAAAATGTTGTATATGACAGGTAGACAAATTTGTGCATACATCATACCAAAGTTTATTTGTTAACGTTGATTTTCCATGGGGTATTTGAATTTGAATTTAAATGAGTGATTTTACTATTTCATCCCTTGTGGTGCCTAACTGGGAGTTGGGCATTACAATATTCCTTCTTTTGATTGTTATTAGAAACCTGACCTTTGGCTCCCAACAATGCCATATATTACTAGAATCATTCTTCTTCCACTAACAAAGCATAAACTTGTTTGATAGATGAAAACAGGTTCACAAGAAGAATTTGAGGTCTTGTATATACAAAATTCTCATTCACATAAACTTATACATCGAATTCATGAGAAGAATATGAGATCTTACATGTATGAAATTATCATTTTCAACTGCATTAGAAACTTGTGCATCAATACAAAGTTTTAGAATGTCCAAGATGGTACATCTAGTATGAGTAGCATCTGTTCCTTTTGTGGATTTTTTAGCTTGATATAATATTCAACAACTCGAAGAGAACCTTGAACACATGAATAAATCTCATTTGAATTGAGGAGATTCTCGTATCATTCATTCTTTTTCAAAACATTCTTTAAGATTGAATTGAACACTTTGATTGTATGCATATTGCTTATCAAATATTTAGCAACAGTGCTGGAGATCCAAGAAATCACTATGGCATTGTGGGATCTTCATTAAAAATGGAGACTTCTATCAACCTGATCCAAAAGAAAAGATTCATCCACAAACATATTCTTGTGCTTATTAGAAAGTATTGCATATAACACTGCTTCAAGCAGAATAATTTTTAAAATTAATTAATTGATGCGCAACAAGATCTCGTCAGGCAGATCAAAAGCATTCAAAAACAAAGGGTAGGATAAGAACCAAACACAAAAGCCAATGCATGACAAGAATGAATGGACCAGCAACTTTAAATTATCTAATATTGAGTTCCAGGTAGACAAAAAACTCTAATCACTAAGGAAAAAACTAAGCATCAAAAGATCTAAATATGAATAAATTCACAAAGATAAAGTTTTACTCATCAATTTGAACCATTTAGAGATAGTTTTGATATCATGCCCAGATTTGAAGCTTCCAGCACCTCCTCAGATTTGAGGAGACAAAAAACTCTAATCACTAAGGAAACAACTAAGCCTCAAAAGATCTAAATATGAATAAATTCACAAAGATAAAGTTTTACTCATCAATTTGAACCATTTAGAGATAGTTTTGATATCATGCCCAGATTTGAAGCTTCCAGCACCTCCTCAAATTTGAGGAGGAGGAGGAGAAGAAGAAGAAGATCTTGATAAAGACAATCATAACATCACAAGTTTGTGACATACCACCATGAAGATAGCAATACACCTAAAACTAGTTCTATAGAAAAATAACTAAAAACTCTATAAAATTAAAACCATAGATTAATTGCCTAAAATTGTAATTACATATTGTGGCATGATTAACTACAAAGACATACAAAGACACAAAATCCAAATAAAATCCAAAAAAATGAAAGGAAGAAGATTACTTTTACTTGTGGCAACACTTGGCTCTTTGAGGACTTCATCATCTAAGGAGATCATCAACAAGATCAAGAGATCATTAAAAGGTTAGTCGTGAAGGGATGATGAAAAGTTTCCATAAAAATGATTTTAAACTACTCTCACTACAAGAAAATAGCTTATTACAGACAGTCCGAACCGTCTGTAATTTGGCCAGAACCGTCGAAAATAACGTTTTCTGATGGGTTTTTCGACGGATAGCATCCGTGCGAAAATGACACGTCACAAACGATTAGCGACAGTTATTTCTGAACAGTCGACATCTTCAACGGTCTAGCTGGCGGGCGCGGCCGTCGAATGTTGAATATTTAAGACGGTTTGAGCTATCGATATATATCGACGATTTGAACTGTCGATACTATTTCTGTACGAATTTTCTCCATTTGTGGATGCTTTGACACAGACTCCACTATTCACAGTTTTCTTCCCGATCGACTAAGTTTTCGTGTGAAACTTATAACCATTAACAAAATACACCAACCAACTTTTCACCTCTCGAGCCGGTCCACATGTCAAATTAAGAAGACCAGACATCGTGCCGGTACTGAGAACCTAAAATGAAAATGAATGTCAAGAATAGAGCGTGAAGACTTCAAATTGACCAACATCGTAAGAGTTACCTGATCCTTAAATCACGTTGCGAAGTCATTCTCGATTCTATCTTGAATATGTTTTTCAGGAACATTGTAGTACTGCAAGAAAGCACTACATATAAGGTGATGGCTAAATCAAAATGTTGTGTGGGAATACAAAAAAAAAAGAACGCATCTAAATAAACTTACTTAATGTACCCTTGCACCTCCTGCGTGTTTAGAAGGATATGATTTGTGGCAGAATTAAATTCTGCATTACTCAACCATCTACTTCTTGGCTTCCCAAAATGTCGTCCTAACTGATTAAAAATCGACAAGGATGCCACGGTAGACCGTTCTTCTGGAACTTCATTATTTCGATGAACTCTGATCATCACACACTTAACATGAGACTCAAAGTAGTAGGAACAGAAGTACGAAATCTCTTGAATCATATATGCTTCACATATGGATTCTTCGACACGTGCTTTGTTCTTAACCGTCCTTTTAATTCGATTATGATATCTTTCAAAATGATACATCCACCTATATTTTAGCGGTCCACCTACCCTTGCCTCATATGGCAGATGAAAAGGTAAGTGCTCCATGGAATCAAAGAATCCCGGTGGAAATATTCATTCCAACTTACATAATATTATCGGAATATTACTCTCCAATTGGATCATATTTTCCATCGTTAATGTTGTCGAACACATTCCTTGAAGAATTGACTCAATTTCGTTATCGGCTTCCATATCTTGTCCGACAACGATGAAAATGCAGTAGAAAGCAAAGTTTCCATGAATATGTGACATTCATGACTTTTCATGCCAAACAAATGCAAGTTATTCATGTCCACACATCTTGTCAGATTTGATGCATAACCATCCGGCATTCTTAGTTCTTGGATCCATCGACACACTTGAGTCTTCTGCTCTTTAGTGAGAGCATAACTTGCCTTTGGCTTAAATAATCTACCGTTAGGTAAACTAATTAAGTGCAACTCTGGCCTTTGACAGTACTCCTTCAAATTTAGTCTCGCCTTTAGGTTGTCCTTTGTTTTACCCTTAATGTCCATTACAATGTTGAATACATTTTCAAACACATTTTTTTCAATGTGCATGACATCCAAATTGTGACGTATCAAACAATCAGACAAATAAGATAAATCCTAGAATATACTTCGTTTGGTCCAATTATGAGAAACACCATACTCATTGTATGTGACATTTGGGTCATCGACAATTCTGCATAAAGTATTGACAATGCGACGTAATTGAACTCCTGAGCATCTGACTAGAGCCATGTCTTGTACAACCCTATTTCGTCGAAATGTATTTCGATTATTTTTGTACAGATGATCAGTTGTAAGAAACCGTCTATGGCAGTCAAACTAGATATGTTTGCCCCCATTTCTCAAAGTGAATGCATCTGAGTGTTCCATACAACATGGACAAGCTAGTTTCCCTGCGATCATCCAATCAGACAACATCCCATAGGCAGAAAAATCATTAATGGTCCACAATAAGATAGCTTTCAAGGTGAAGTTTTGTTTGGTCGACACGTCATAAGCAACGACACCATCCCACGGTTCTTTTAACTCGTCAATTTAGAGGTTGTAAATACATGTCTATCCTTTGCTTAGGACTGTGAGGACTATGAATAATGCATGTCAAAAACATATAAGGTGCGGACATACAAATTCCAGGTGGCAAATTATATGGTGTTACTATGACCGGCCAACAAGAATAAGAAACTGAAGTCTGACCATACGGTGTAAAACCATTCGCGCATAATCCAAGCCTTATGTTTCGTTCGCCCCTAGCAAAATTAGGATGCTTACGATCAAAATGTTTCCACACTTCACCATCCGATGGGTGAAGCATGACACCTTCAGAAGTATTATGCTATGCATGCCACTTCAATTGCGACGCTGACCCTATAGACGAGTATAGTCTTTTAAGTTTTGGAATAAGAGGCAAATAATGCATTCTTTTCACAGCCACTTGAGTCATGTTAGTCACTCTATATCGTTCGACCCCACAAAATTTACATTCATTTAGATTGATGTCGTCGCCATAATATAACATACAACCATCGCGATAATAATCTATTTTAGTTGAGCCAAGACCAAGTTTACTAACCAATCTTTTTGTCCTATAAAAATTTTCAGGAATGCGAGCCCTAGTTGGTGTGACCTCTTTTAAAATATCTAGAAATGCATCAAAACATGCTTGTGAAATATTGTGGTCTACTTTCAGATTCAACAATCTAACAGCAAGTGATAGTTCTGAATGACTTTCACACTCGGACCATAAGGGTTGGCTCGATGCATTTAGCAAATCATAAAGATCTCTTGCTTCTAGATTTGGGTCTCTTCATCCTGCTCAAATCTAATATTCCCATACTCAGTTGCAACTACGTAATAAACTAACTGTTCGTATTGCGAAGTAAATCCTTCATGAGGATCGACAAAATGGAGACCTGGATTTGGTACGCTTGTTGATGGTGCTCCTTCACCTAAATCATCCCATTGCCAATAATTTGGTTTAAAGCCCCTTCTGTATAAGTGAACCTTAACTGTCTCCAACGTTTGTAACTTTGTGCTAACACATTTCAAGCAAAGACACCTAATTGTTCCCTCCCGTTGAAATTGCAAAGACTGACAAGCCACACTAGCTTAATAGTCATCACCATCTATGAATTCTTGTGTCAAACTTTTATGACCAGGATTATTTCTATTGTACATCCATCGACGATCGTTCAAGTATGACATAATTTCTGCATAAATTGCAAGTATAGTATTTAGATTTCATAAATTTTATGATAAGAGACATACACAAAGAACAAGGATTTATGTGTACAAAACTGATCAAAATTTGACACTAAGTACAAAGGGAATCATATTAAAGCTAACCAGTTACTATAGAATTTGTGGTCTATAATCATTAGTTCTATAAAAGCTAACCATATTATATTCTCTCCTTCAACTGTTAATCAAGCTTCATGATCCGTAACAACAACATCGACATTGTGCAAGCAAACTCTAGGAGGCTACACAAACTCAACAATCTCATCATACATTCCAGGCATGGTGTCCCCTATCTGTTAAAAAATGTCAAATACGACAATCCAAAAAAACAAAAAGAAAGAAAACGGTTGTTAGGTTCCACCATTTTGGTGGAACAAGGCAAGGTGACTCTTTTCTGGAATCAAGTTTCGTCTCTGATTCTATCAAACGTCACGTTATTTGAGGGAACCGGCTGAACCAAACGAAAAACTTTTTTCGCTATGCAGATCTATCTGATGGACTACATATTTTCTCCATTGGAGTCAGCATTGGCATCATATGCACTGTTTTATTTAATAGAAGAGAAGTAGATAGTTAGATGACACGCTGAGGAGCACAAAAAACTTGGTAAGATTTGCAAGATGAGCTGGAGATGAAAGAGTCGTTGACCGTTAAAGAATTGCACAATGAGGCACATAGAAACCATCAATCAGATGTTATTGTTGATACAGCAGAAGTACCTACCGAGTATGCAAATGAATCAGATTCCAACATGTCATCATACAAATCAGAATGATGAAGATGCCTCGCAGTTGCTTTAGTTTGAATCAATCAATATGATTTCCATTGTACAACAGCATGATTTCCAATTTTGATCTGGCCGCCGCGTCGGCCGGATCAGTCCGTTGCGGTGGCCGGATCAGTCCACTGCGGCTTGATCTGCCACCGCCATGGCCGGATCAAACCGTCGCGGTCGGATCGAACCGCGTGCGGCGGGCAGATCTGGCCGCCGCAGTGGGCGGATCAGTCCGTCGCGGCCGGATCTGTCCTCTGCCATGGCCGGATCGAACCGTCGCGGCTGGCGCATTGAGAGAGGGTGGAGGGCGGAGGCAAATAATGAGGCCAGAAGATGGGGCCGGGGAGCCTACCTGCGCCGGAGACGGAGGATGCAGAGGCGGCGACTGGTCGAGCTACTGGCAAAAACGGGACACAGTCAAGCGCAATGCGGGCGGCGGACGGTCTCCATCATAGCAGCCGGCTGCCGACGGTCCAGGTGGCCGACGTTTGGCGGAGCGCGGAGGCCGGGATCAATTTCCTGAGAGGTCACCGGCGACTTTTTTCGCTCGCGATTCGAAGAGAGGGAAACCGAAATAGTGACAGTGGGGTCAGATATTTATATAGTCCATTTTCGATGGTTGGAATCATCGAAAAGTTGGAAATATAATAAAATATTAATTCAAACGCAGACGGTCAAACCTGCTGGACGAACCGTCAAAACATTCAACGGTTCACTAAACCGTCGCAAATATCGACAGTTTTAACTGTCGAAATATATAATATTATATATCAACCGAAAGAGAATTGTATAAATTATAAATATTCTCTTTTGACGGTCCAAACCATTGAAAAGATTTAAAATGAAATTATAATCAGTTAACATTTCGACAAGTCCGACCGCCGAAGTATCGACAGTTCCGTGAAACGTCGCAACTTTCGACGGCCGGAACCGTCAAAAATGAAATTATAGGTAAGGAATTAACATTAAGATATTTCGATGGCTAAGACCGCGAGAAGTTTCGACGGATACGTGAACCGTGAAAGACCAGCATCTTCGCTGATCACCTGGTTTTCGCATCTCTGACGGTTATGATTATCGAAACTTTCGACGGAAAGTTTCGATGAATTTTCAATCGTCGTAAGCTCAGATGGCTACAACAGTCGAAAAGTTATCCGACGATAATTTCGACGGATAAGTTGATCCGCTGAAAAATCCATCGATATTTTCGATGGATTTACGCCCGTCGAAAAAGAACCGTCGAAAATCGAAGTTTTTCTTGTAGTGTCTCTGGTTTAGGACTTTGATGCATAAAAATGAAGTTATGGTCATAACCATCAATTTAAAATAGATAGATGAGATTTCAGCCTTTCATCTTAAGTCACATAAGATGAAATCTAACCATCCACCATATTTGGATGACTATGATTCTGTACTACACCAAGGTGTAGAAATAAAGAATATGCAATAGTACTTTTTCCCATTTACCTCTTAATTTAACCTTTCTCTATATATTAATTTACGTCTAAATTATTATTGTTCGATGACATGATTAGTTTGACCAAATTCATTGGCCAATCCTAGTCTGAGGCCGTGCCAGGTCTTATGTCAATACTGTCTTTGAATCCTACTCCAATTGAAAATTCGTCGGGACCATAAGACACTTCGAAATAAAAGGAAACTTGTCTGACATAGTTTGATTATTTCCTTATCATGAGATTATTAAGGAATTGATATTCCTTATCAAAAGATAGGTGTCCTATTTTTGAGATTAATACAAAGTTTCAGTCGGTCTATAATTCCTATCATCTGTAAAAGAGAGTACCTATATAAACTTTTTAGGGGTTCAAATAGAAAGTAATCTGATTTGTAATCCTCTTCTATTTTCCATCTAATAAACCTCAGCGTCGCTTTAAATTTCTCGAATTTTCTTGCGGTGCATGATTTCTCTCGTGCAGAAATCCTAACATCTTATACTATTGTTCTTAGAAAAGAATTGGCATTATTTGAGAGACACTAAAGGTTAGATGGATTATCTTTTTTATCTTATTATCTATTTCATTTCAACATTATATTATTTTTCTTTCTATTACAAGATATTTTCTTCATTATTTATTAGTTAAATTTATAATTCCTAATGTGACTTATATTAAATATTATTAATAAATAATCATATCATTATTGTATAGTGATCATTAAATTTAATTTTTTAAGCATTTGCTTAGCTACTCTAATACAATGACTTAACTAAAGCTTATTAAAAAATATGAAAGCATAATAATCATTCAAATAATAAATATTAAATCAAACATAGGATTTTTGTTTTATTTAAATATTTTATAAATAAACAATATGCAACAATATTTTTTCTATAATGAAAACCTATCATTTTGAAAATTTAAAATAAAATGAAGAATGATGTGGGAACGATGCCTTCAGCGCATCTAATGGTGGGATGCCGTTAGATCGCGCATCTACGACCGTGGAGAAAAACGCTCATCAAATGTGATGAACCATTGCTTGATGTGTTGAACGAGCGGTCTAACATATCGGTCGATGCACAAAACTAGTTGAACATCTACAACCTCGCTCTTTAGAAAAAAATTGCCCAAAAACTTGCGAGTCAATCTCGCTCCTCCCCCGATGTAGTGTCCCACGGAGCGAAAAACTTCATCGGATCGTTTCGTGCCCCGACGAAGTGGCGAGCGATAGGGAGTGAAGATTATAGTGATTCCTCTTTCAGTAATCCCTACTTTTCATCTTCTCCTATTCTCCTCCTAAAACGTTCCCTAATTTATGATTCTCCACCTATTATTCTTCTCGCTCTCTATCGTACCGTAGAGCTCTTCATCTATGTTCATCCTTCTATCTTATGTCTTCTCGATCTCCGTTGCCTCTCTTGCATTCAGGAGTAATGCAAATTATATTCTGATATTGGATAACATATTAGGCGTAATATGCAATTTATATTTGTGGCTAAACATTTTTTTGGGACACGAGTATAATGGTAATGAATTAGGCATAATGTTAGGTGTAATGCTAGGCATAATGTTCATTTGCAGATGAATACAGTGGTAATGAATAGTTTTTTGCTTGTACATTCCCATTGCAGTGGTTTGTAGAGGAATCATGTTCATGCTCAATTTATGTATAGTGCAAGTGAATTTGTGTATGAGTACTTTGAGTTAGGAGCAGCATAATAGATTGAGTACTTGCTTCACAATTTCATTTTTTTCCTTGATTACATTTTGGCTTTGACAAATCTTGTTTCATGTTGTTGAATTTACAACATCATTGTTGTATCTTTAGATTGATGATTATTTATGGACATGAACGAATTTGGAGTTGAATCCATTCAAGATGCAACTTATATTGCAATTTTGAGAAAGGGAGTGAAATTGATATGGAAAAAGTGGATGAAGGAGTTGAATGTGGAAGATATTGAAGCAGAAAGTAATGAGGAAATGCATGTTGAACATTTTCAAAGGTCAACTTCTGTCAAATCTTTTGAACTACCAAAGGTTGAGGTTGGCATAACATTCAATACCGTCGAGGAAACATACAAATAATATAATATGTATACTACATTAGTAAGGTTCGCTATCAGAAGACATGCTTCTAAAGATGCTATTGTCAACTTGTATGGATATGACATGAGTCCATCAAAGATAACTAGAGCTCTTAATATGTCCAATGATCCATTTTTAATAGCTCAAAATTGCATCAATCATTTGAGACAAAACAGAGTTACATGGGTTCCTATACCTACAAGTGCAGACAAACTAGAATTTTGTATTATTACCTATAGTGTTGAAGTTATTCAATTGTTTACTAATGTCTTTTTTGTTAGAAGCGGCATCTTCACATTTTCCCAGGTTTGAATCTCCTTGACAATTTATTACATATAATTCTTTTACTCTTCTATTTTTATCCAATCAATTCATTATTTCTCTTTTAGCCACTATATTTTATTTATTTATATTTATATTTAATTGTTTTTTATATATTACCTTTAATCAATTTTTTTTCTTCATTAAGTGATCAAGTCCACAATTTTTTACACATGTTTTTATAATTAATCTTCCAAGTTTCATAAATTTGTGTATAATATTTTTGTCCTCTATTTTCATCCAATTAATTCGTTCTTTCTCTTTAGACATTATACTTTATTATTTTATAATTTTAATTCTAATTGTTTTATTTCTCTATTACCTTTAATCAATGTATAATTAGGTGGTGCATGATATTATGTACGCTCATTTGATTTATAATTATTATATATAATTGATATACACAAATAATTATGAAATATTGTTTTGTTAATATATTAGTATAATTAAATATTTATGCATACTATTTTATATTACACTTACAAAATATTAAGTGTTGAAATTAATTTTTAAAAAATCAATTTAGAAACTTATTTTTAAGCTAAATAAAGTGTAAGAGAAATTGTATGTATGATCCTTTTTTAACTATAGTGTTATAGATAATATTATAAATTATTATTTATGTTGTAAAATATTTCAATTATTTTTTTACTCTAAAATTAATATCTTTAATTATAATTATATATATAATTTAAAAGTTATGAAAAGAAGAAGATAATCTCTTCAACTACATACATGTGTATGTGAACCCACTCAAAATAGTCCTAGCTCCGCCACTGATATGAGATCAAGACAAAAAGTAATCTTGAATTTGAATGTTCAAACATTATATCTTTTTTTTCAGAATAGGATGAGCGTTGATCCATGTTTCTTTCACGCATGAGAGTTTTGATGCAAATGATTTCTTTTAGCCGATGAGAGATCAATGAATGTTATCTAACTTTTGGTGATGTTGTTGTATTTGATACAACATATCGAACAAATAATTTACAAATATCATTTGCTATGTTCATTGGAGTTAAGCATTACATAAGATCTTGTTTGTTAGGTTGCACTTTACTTGCAAATGAAACAAAAGCATATGGTTATTTGTAAAATTGTCTTGAGTACATGCATGAGCGAAAGGCATTCTACTTGTATTATCACTAATCATGACATTGCGATGGAAAATACTATATGTACAAGGTTTTTCCATAGACATAACATATATTTTGCATTGACACATTAAAAAAATGCAATGAGTCATCTATAAGATCTGTATGCACTAGGCACTTTCAAAGAAGATTATAATAAATGAACTTTGAATCATCCAGTCTAGATGAATTTGAAAAGGATTGATTGTCCCACGTGACCATTGGTTAGAAATTATGTACAACAAATGTAAACTGAAATCTTTTATACTTTAAAGACCTATTTACTATAGGTATACGCGTTACCCAAAGGACAAAAAGCATCAATGTTTTTTTATGGATGCAACTCTGTAAATTTGTAGGCAAAAGTTGGACGGTGTTGTTTCCACTTTAATTATATATATATATATATATATATATATTCTCTTTAGTATTAATGTATCATCTCGTCATTTTAGATTCTATCTAGAAAGCCTATAGTTTGATCTATGACATAGACGGTCTTTGGCCCGCCATTGTTTGATCCAACAGAGGATGAACAAAGCTTGCTTCCAAAATGCAGAAATTCCAAAACACTAGTGCCATTATCCCCTCGTGTATCACAAATATCACCCTTCGACATGGGTTGCAGTATTACAATAGCAATAGATTTTTAAGAAAGTGATTGTGAAGACAACAGTTACGTAAAGGCAGGGGGCTTCAAGATGGAGCTATTGTACAAGTTAAGTTTCAGACATAATTGTTACGTGCTCCTTTCCTGTAATGCACAACTTGATCAACCTTGATGGCATCGTTGGAATATATGCAATTGTGTGTTTCATAGCACTAGTCTATGTTTACCTGAAGGTTTGTTAAACAAAGGGGAAGCCTCTTGAGATCATCTCGGAGTTCTTTGCATTTGGAGCAAAGATTGTGTAGAATGAAGCATTGGAATTATGATCACAAGGAAATATACATCTGTGCAATAATAAAAATCATACGAAAAGATGACTAAAGTTTATAATCACTAATTTGCATTCATAAGTTGACCAAATGCATAATACTATGCCAATTGTTTAATGCACAACATAGATGTAGGAAGACTACGTAACTCAAGTGTTCGTTACTCAATTGGGACATTGAGTTAATACAATTGAGAAGTAATGTCACATGAACATGATTGTTATGACTACAATAATAATTTTTATGACAACTAATTTACAACATGATTTCATTCCATTTCTAACACCATTTTCAACTTCATTTTCAGCTTCCATCATGTTGATCTTTCATAGTAATCCATTTATTATTTGAATAGATCAAGGTTCAAAATATGGATCCATTTATCTAAAGTATTGGCACACTCTTTGTTGTCACAACTAAAACGTTAAAGAACAAAAAACTTTAGAAAAAAATATATATTTTGAAACTTAATCCATAGTACCTACAATCGTAGAACCTTCGATCAGGATTTTGCTTGGTCCAAGATGTTCTTACCACGATCTCTTTCTTGTAACGACACTTAGGCAGTGTCATTTTAGCGAAAAATTCTTTGTGAAATAGAAACATAAGGCCAACATAACTATTATTCTACAAATTTAGTAATAAAAAAATGTTATAAAGGACACCAATAAATTCTAAAGTTAAGTTTACAATACGAAAATATAAGAATTGAAGTTAATTACTTTCCTTAAGATTGTCCGACAAAAGGATTCATCTTTGAGGGCAAGTTAGTTCATGTATGGTCATTTGTGGATTCAATTCAAAATATAGCAATGTAAGTTAACTATTTTCTCAAGTTCAGCCTAGAAATCAATCACACCCGCCCCTATCCAAGAGGAGAGGTTGTTCTTGCTGGGGCTTAAATTGGGTGCAACAGCGAAGAGAACATCATGTCGATAGTGTAACAATGACAAAGAAAATAGGACACCAACTAGAATGAAAGAAAAAGCGACTAAGGCACGAATCCAAGGACACACATCAAATGAAGAAGTGACGCGATTAATGCTTACCGAATGAGAAGAAAAAATTGAAAAATTTTCTCTCTATCCTATTCATTGTTCTTGCCTGTGACGTCGCAGAGAAGAATAAGTCAAGTCATTTGATAGCGGGGTCGAGAAGAACAAGAGAATTGGGGGAGAATAAAGAATTAGGACAAGCTTCATATCCTTTATAATCGAATGATTTAGGGGGAGAATAAGGGAAGAAGACGAAAAGTAGGACTTACGGAAAGAGAATCGTTGGCGTCTTCACTCCTTGTTGCTTGCGACTTCATCGGGTTTGGTCTGCACACAAGATGAGTGCTCCATGGGATGTTGCATGGGGGGAGGAGAGACTGAATCACAAGTTTTGGGTGATTTTTTTCTCTAAAGAGCTAGCATGTTAGACTAGTTGATTTATCGTAGCGAGCGACGGTTCTACACGTCTGATGAGCGCTTTTCTCCATAGGCATAGATGTGGGATCCGATGACTTACGTTGACTTGTCGCATTATCAAGCGCTCTAATGGCATCACACCCACATTATATCCTTATTTTAATTATCATCTTTTTAATAATATAAACTAGGGTTATTTTCATAAACCTCCCTTAAACTATCGTGAATTTTCGTATCTAACCCCAAACTAGGGGCTTATATTTTTGTATCCCTAAATTATCATAATTATTTCACTTTAGTCATTTCGTCTACTTTTATTATATTTTTCATTACTTTTGTTTTTTTTTCATTTTTAAAAAGACTAAATTACCCCTCCCTCCATAACACATCAAATAATAAATATAAAAATTAAAATAAATAAAAAAACCTGAGGAAGAGTGATTTAGTCTTTTTCATAAATGTCAATTTTTTTTGTTTATCACTTTAATCCTTCCAGTGATATTTTATTTTTATATATTTATTATTCCATATTTTTCTAGGGTGAGAGATAATTTAGTCTTTTCATAAATAAAAAAAATAAAAGTAACAAAAAAACGTAACATAATTAGATGGAAGAACTATAAAGAAAAAATTATGATAGTTTAAGAATTAAAAAAAATAATTTTTTAATTTAAGATTAAACGTGAAAAATCGTAATAGTTTAGAAGAAATTTATAAAAATAAACTACTGACAGGATAAAAGTGAGATTAAAATTTGAAGAATGAGAATAAAAGACAACCTAACCAACAATACAAGAAAAAACACTTCAAGCGATCAAAAGTAACACTTATAAGTAGTCTTTAGTACAAAAGTTATTGTACTTAGTATGGATATAACTATATTATGATGTACAGACGTATAGTTATCCTGTCACAAATTAAAGTACAACTTTATAATTGCCCCTTCTCAGGTATTAATTTTAGCTCACTTTAATATGCAAGGTGAGTATAAATATTATCTAAATGGCAATATTATTTTTTGAGAATGACCAATATAAAAGTGAGTGCTTGACTATAAAGATAGAGATAAACTACATATCCCCCCAACTTTATACCAACAAGTTGCAGCTAAGTAGCTAACACAGTCCACATGAACTAGACTTCGCCATGATTAATAAGAATGTATAATAGTCCCATAATTGCATAAATCAACCTAGGCATAAGATAGTTTGAATCAGTCCTTGTCAGTAGTACTGTCGACTTCTGCATCACATCAACAAAATCCACATAAAGATTACAAGAAGGAGAGCATCAAAGTACCGATATATTCTAACAAATCTTACAATAATTAGAAGACAACAACGGCAACAAGGAAACAAAGTTAAAAGTGAGAAAATTAAAAGAGAAAAGAAAGACAAAGAGCAACAATTAACAAGGACATGAACCATTTTAGAGTCTCCATTAGCAGTTGGTGACTGAGCCCTATTTTCTGGACCTTCTTTTTCCACTTCTTTTTTGTTGGATTCTTCTTGCAATCAAGCTGCGTCCGTCACCAATGCCGGCTTCGCCTTCGGCGGCCGGCCCCTGCCTCGTTTGACGCCCGCGACCGCGGCCGCCGGAGCCGGGCGGGGAGCAGCACCGGCCGCTGACTTCGGCGGGCGGCCCCGCCGCTTGGGAAGGCCGCCGGAGGCCTTGGCTGCCTTGGCCGCGGCGATAGAAATGGCGTCTTTGGGCTTGCGAGGACGGCCGCGGGGCCGCGGCGACGGGAGGGCAGCGCCCGGGGCGAGCGCGGGCTTCGGCTTGGGCGGCCGGCCGCGCCCCCGCTTGGGCGGCGCTCCGGGTCCCGGCCGGAGGTAGTTGTTCTTGACGAGCAGCAGCTCTCCGCTCTCCTTCATGCGCGCCAGGTGGGCCGTCAGCAGGGACGAGTGCGACTGCGGCAGCTCCCCGTACGCCGTCTCTATGTACTTCGATATGGCCGACTTGTTCGACCCGCCCTGCTCGTTCAGCGCGGCAATCGCCGCAAGTATCATCTGCGGAAGCCATCAAAGAAAAAAAAACCATCAAAAGTCTGTAAAAGAAGAAGAAGAAGAAAAGAAAAAGAGGAAAGCAACAAAAAAGCTTGCGAGGTCACTGTGGAAATTAACCTCAGGATAAGGAGGTAAATTGGGAGCTTTGGCGACTTCCTCGGTGGTGGTAGCGGCGGCGGCGGGTTCGTCCGTAGCCATTGGAGGAGGAGGATGAGCGAGTGAGAAGTGGTCAAGGACTTCCACTGTTGCTTGCGATAATTTTAACGGCGGACGGAGGGAGGAGGACGAAGACGGCTTTTGTGTGTTTACTTGCGGAGTTGGGGGATTTATTTAAAAAGGGCGACTTGGAAATGGGATCTTTTTTGTATATTTTATATCTTTTTCTTTTATAAATATCTTTCGCCAAAGGAAGGAAATAAATATAGATATAGAAAAAAATAAAAATAATAAAGGTATAATATTAATTAATTTAATGCGTATATATAATAATATTAAAACAATGGGAGGGCGGAAAAGTGAGGGGGGGATGAGGTATTAGTTTTCATCCTTTTAGCCTAGGCGAATGGTTGCCGAAACGAACGGATGGGATCAGAGAAAAGCGTTCGGATCACAGCTCTGTGAGTGGGCGAATCGAGCTCACACGGATCGCCACGGTGGAGCCCTCGATCGAGTATTTTGATAATTTTATCACCTGGCGTACCAAAACATCGTTTTCGTTTTATTACTGGATGTGCCACCAGTTTACAAGGGTAGTGCTGGAAATATACGATCTGGGGGAGGGGCATACGTGTCTCTCCTATTTTTATTTTTTATTTTTTAAAGGAGGGAGGTTTTACCTGGTGGTGTTCTGTTCAAGACTAAACTTGTGATTTGTTTAAATAAAATAATGCTTAAACTTATTCATTTCAATAAAGTATAGCTTACTTATAAATGACGTGACTTATTGGTTTATAATAAGGTCAGCATATTAACAAATTACTATAAAAATATTAATTTTAATCATAATTTTATTTGTATTTTTATAGTTAAATTAAGTGTTTGAGCTTAATAAACTGGTAAATCAGGCCTTGCAAAATTAATAAATAACATAAGCCTAGATCAAGCATAATTTATTTAATATTTTACTGTAGGCATGCTTTGTTGGCTTGTGAACTCTATTTGTCTTTTCATTTATGTTTTATTTATTTCAAAAATGACACTATCGTCACCTATCAAATACATTATTGTCACTTCAAAATAAAAAAATGAATAAGCTCCATATTGAGGTCAATAATGTCAAACTTGACTTGATTCCACCGGGTTAATTAATTCAATCAATGTGTGAAAAAAGCTATTAAGCAGCATAAATAATAATCTAATCTTTTATCCAAAGGGTACACTTATTTTTCCTCGATTATGTCATGTTTCTATCCTTGTCCCTCCAACTCCTCTGACCCTCTTCAATGGTGTAATTGTGTAACGTCCCGAGACTCACGTGACTTTCACATGTTCAGAGTCATCCTAAAGACACTACACAATCTTTTATAAAATATTTTTGCGGAATATAAACAATAGATGCGGAAGATTTTTTCAATAATAATAGCTAATAACACATAATATTCAAGTGATTAAAATATCAATAAATTCACAATTCTAATAAATGCGAAAATAATAAAAATTAGACCACTCGATCTAGAACATGTGCAACATCTATCTGTCACTGAGCATAGCCACCTGCAGAATAATTCTCTATCAAAGCTCTTTCACCTGTACGGATGTACAGAAAAATATCCATGTGTATAAAAATATTCAGTACATAGGGTCTACTAATACAATCAATATGCTCAATTAAAAATATGATATGATTAGTAATGAGTCAATTGAGCAATCAATATAATAATTAAAAATATAATGATTTGTCAATATGAATAACTATATTAGGCTATGATCAAAAGATCAATCAATAGCGATAATAATTAATAATTGCTTGATCAATATGGCAATGCTCAATTAACGATAGAGGATTGGATCGATGATTCAATTTAACAATAGGACAATAAAGTCATAGATCAATAGGAAGGATCAGGAAAAAGGTCAAATGACCGATCAATATTGATTTAATAATTTACGATATCAATGATACTTGATCACCATGGCACTATTCAATTTAACCATTTTTTCAATTCAATATCAATGGTCATTTGTCAATAATAATTTCATTCGATTCAATGGGCAGAGGCAATGCCAATCAACGCTAGTATCCAAATGATCATGGTCTATTCAATTCAATTTGATTTTAATACAACTCAATTCGATTCAATTTTAATTCAATTCAATTCAATTTATAATATTCGGACTTATCCAATTCAATGAGAAGCGTTTAATCAATTAAGGGAAACTCCATGTCTCTTTCATGTAGACCAGTGGGGGATCAGTGCCACGGCAAGTCACACAATAATATAGCGCTAATAATGATTCGTGAATGGCGGGGGACCATGACCAAACACAGGACAGACATAACTTCTCTAAAGAATGATGACTCCTCAAACCTTTAGGTACACTATCTGCCCCATTCAATTCAATTCAATAATAATATGATCCGAGGGCTTGGAGACAATAATAGAACACGAAGATTCAACAGCTTTCAACTTTTATCTTGTTTACCTAAAATGTGTATCTTTTACCAATTTAATTTAGATGAAACAAGATTCAATCAGAAAGATTACTAGATTAGTATCATAATCAATGATAAGATTGAATAAAATAACAAAATATGATCAGATACGATGACAATATGATTTGATAAAATAATACTATTATTAGGTATGATAATAATATAATCAAATATGATGACAATTTAATCAAGATCAATTAATAATAATCTAATCAATATATCACAATATTAATAACAAGATAAATATAAAAATCTAAGAATTAAAAATTGCAAATAAATAACCGATCTTTTTTCTTTCTATTCAATGTCTTGTCTAATAAAAGAACTTCTATTAAACGAATCAAAGGCTAAACTTTCTTTCCCATTTGTTTATTTTTTTTTTCTTGCTACTTGATTTCTCTGCTGTAGAGAAATCTAATACCCCTTCTTATTTTATTTTCTTCTCTCTCCTATTTTTAAGGGCCATCACGAAGTGCACCCCTTGTTTTCTCCTTTTTTTTTTCTCTCTCCCCAATTCTGTTACTCTCTCATCTCCTCTCTCCGATTCTATTACATTCTCAAGTATTACTTTGTTTTTCCTCTCTCGCTCTATATATATCTATGACCATATGACTTTAATCTCTCCTCTCTCTTGTCATCTAAACAGAAATATGATGCCCTATGTTTTTGCCTTTCTCTTATTTTTTCCTATCATATCCCTTTCTTTTCCTTCTCTTAATTCGCTTAGAGCTGTTAGCGCTCCTTTTATACTTTTTTTTTCTTTTAAACTTTGGTGCGGCCGAACTTATATATATTTTCTTCGAATAATTTTTTTGTTATTTCAGCCGCTAAATAATTTATATTTTTTTCTAAACCCTCACGACCTCCTTAGTAGTAATTCCAATAATAAAAATAATAATCAAAGAACCTACGGATCCCCCCTACATATCCTGGATGTCACGCCTCTGCCATCGGATACCGAGAACCAAAAAGGAGGAAACTCCTTTTTTTTATGGCCGACCCTATGAATTTATTTATAGAGTTTTAGATCCTCGATTTCCAATCTATCTATAACTTTCAATCCCAATTAAATTTAATTTTTTTAATTAATCTCTTTTAATAATTCTGATTTATTTTAATAATTAAATAATTCCAAATTTAATTATATATCCCATAATACATTTTTATCCTTAATTAAACTCCTTCCCTATTTTTCTTTATTTTAGGAATTAGTAATTATAGTAATATTAATGAACATATTTTTTTCAAAATAAAATGATAAAATATTCATTTATTAAATCTCAAAAAATCAAGGTCGTTACATCATAACCTCCTTAAAAATAAATTCGTCATCGAATTTGCATAAACAAAATTATATCATCAATCTAACGAATAAGAAAAATCCTTTCTAGTCTCAACTTTTCGTTTCTAAATGCCATCTTCATCTTCATGATATGTCCTACATATGTCATGACTCCATTTCGATTCAATTCCTCTAATATCACTATCTTAGTCTACTATTTTTGTCTCATTTAGTTTGCCTTCGACATTTCCTGTGAAGGCAAAATTTATCATTATTCCTTCATTAATTTTTTTTTTGTGACAAGGACTACTATGTATCAACTTCGCTCCAACCGATAGGTGAGTGACATGATTACCATATATACATGACTGTGAAGGTGTCATACGTACTGTCGAAGTGGCGATTGTTGCCACATACTAACTCTGCCGGTGGGAGCTGATTGTTCCAACTATCACTTCAGTCCAATGCACAAGCTCGAAATACATTTTCTAAGATCTGAATTGTCCATTCGTACTACTCTTCCATATGTGAATGAAAAGTGGCGTAGAAATTCAACCACATCCTAAATGCTCTATAGATGCTCCATTAGAATTGGGCTATGCATTGCAGATCCTTATCTGACGTAATGGATATCAATACTACATGTAGTCAGATAACCTCCTTAAAAATAAGTGTCCATGAGGCTTACGATGGACTAATTGTTCTCAAATCGGTATGATGTCAACTATATTAACATATCGATCCTCTATTACTTATATCACATTGTGATCATGCTGAGTTTTTGAAAACCCTATAACGAAATCCATTGCTACATTTTTCCCAATGCCATTGAGTATTTCTAAGCTTTTATTACACCATGTGACCTCTGATGTTCCTCTTTCATTTTTCGACCTTCCATAATAATTTCGAATGCATGCAAGATGTGTTATTATCTTTGCACCATCATTGATTGTCACTAGACTGATTTGGATGATGCAATTGCTCATGTTCCATTGGCTCACCCCAAATGAGCAAATGGCATTTCTTTTTTTTATGCTTAAGATATTCTCAACTGAGTTTGCTTTGTAGTTGATGACAAACTCATAATTTTTTAGTAATTTGATCAATCTCTTTTTTTTTTGACACAAGATCAAACCTTGTTGCGAGAAAGCATACCTCAATTTTGGTGATCTGTGGAGAATTCAAGATCTTCATCCTAAACGTTGTGTCACTGACTCTTGGAATGAAGACCACAATTGCTAATTCGAGATCGAGTGTTGGATAATTCTTCTTGTACTTCTTTAGTTATCTTGATGCGTAGGCAACTATCTTCCTATGTAGCGTCAAGACACACATTATATCAATGTTGTATGCATCGTTGTGGGTGACATAACCTTCTTGGCTTGAAGGTATTTTCAGAAAAAGACATCATCGTCAATTTTCTCCAATTTCTAAAATATATTTTATCATGTAGCAATCTGGTGCAACTTCCCGATAATATTCTGCAAGACTAAGGAAGCTTTTTCTCTTTAACACGTTCTTTGGTTGAATTCATTTATTTATAGCATCCATCTTTTGATATTCCATCTATGGCAATGATATTCCTGAGGAACATTATCTCATTCTAACAAAATTTGTATTCGAGAATTTGACGTATACTTATTTCTCTTAATGTTTGCAGTGTGATATGCAAATGTTCCACATGTTCCTCTAGGCTCGACGAATATATTAGAATGCCATCGAACCAATGTAGTAACAACTATAATTTTTCAACATACTTGATGTTGTCCTTCTTCCATACCATTATTTGTGTGCGCCATCACTTTTGCTATCGTGTTCGAGTGTTCGACTTTTTGCGATAAATTATGAACATCAGTTAATCGATAACCTCTTTAGAAATATTGTCATATGAGTTTTTTATTAAACATTCTATTTTTCAACGATCGATCTTTCATTTTTATGAAAAGTAAACTATAAATATATCCATTCCATATAACACATGCTATTTGGATACAGAAGTCTAATGGAAGTGAATATTACAATTTAGACTTGATTAAGTTTCAAGTCATGTCCTAACATATCAATATATTTGGGTGATTTTTGCACCATTCCTGAAGGTTTATTATTCTGTTGTTGCATAGGTTCGAACCGTCTTGGTTCATCGCAATCTTTTGCGAAGTGACCCATCTTGCCACAATTTAAGCATGCTCTTATCTCCCAATAGCATTCACCGAAATACATTTTGTGGCAGTGGTTGCATGATTCTTTATGTGATGGAGGCTCATTCCATGCTGGATATGACCTTCCTCGATTGTAGTTTTTTTTATGTCGCTTCTCTCATCTTTTATGTCTTTTATCTTTACTCCAAATACAATTATGATAATTATTGATATCCTCTTAATTCAGTTGAGTTGCATTTGTTGTGTCGTGATTTTCAAGTGGCAGCGGACTCTTCTGCAATTTGAAGGGTCTGACAACATTTTACCCTTCCTCAGAGGTTTGGCTTGAGAACTTCCACCCATTACTTAATGCGATTTCTCTCCGATTGTCATCGAGTATCATACTTTTCCAACTTTAAAAATTCGATTGTGTAGTCCTTGACTGTCATGGTACCCTGATGTAAATCTCGATATTTGTTTCCTCACTCTCCGAAAAACAAGTAAATAACGATTTTTGAATATCTTTTTAAACTTTGTCCAGGGATTCAGGTCCTTCTCGGAGAATGTGTTAGTCTTTGTTGCTTTCCACCAATGCCTAGTGTCACGTGTCAAACGCCTCGTAGCATATATAGTCTTGTAGTTCTCACCGCAATCTATCTTCACTAGAGTCTAGTCAATTTATTTCAGTCACCTATAGGCTTTTTCGAAGTCACCATTCCCGTTAAATTGGGGAGGTTGTAGTATGATAAAACTCTTAACAATACTTTCGATTATCGTGAGAAGAAGCGTCATGACTCTGATATTGTTATATTCTCTATACGTTGAACGAGATTCTGATATTGACCTGTGCCTCAATCATTCCTCCTGATGTCCATTGATTCATTCATTATTTACTCGTGGGCCTTGGACCGCTTGATCATCATCCTATGAATTTTGAAAATTGAATCGTCGATATCTACTTCTCGGTCCATGACAAAGTTGACGAGAGGTCATCAACTTGAGAGGCATCTGTGCTCACCCAGCAATAAATAATACAATACAATTCAATAAATAAGTAGTCGTAACAATGTCACAATGAAAAACTTACTTGATCCTATTGGATGGCTATAGTGGTTGCTCATGACAGTTGCACATAGACTCTATTCTATCTATTTAGAGATAGTTAAAAAATGCCTCTCCTTAGGCTCTGATACCTTATGTAACGCCCCTATATTCACGTGACTTTTACGTGCTCAGAGTCATCCCAGAGACGTTACACAATATTCTATAAAACATTTTTGCGGAATATAAATGGTAGACTTGGAAGATTTTTTCAATAATAATAGCTAATAATATATAATATTCAAATGATTAAAATATCAATAAATTCACAATTCTAATAAATGCGGAAATAAGAAAAACTAGTCCACTCGATCTAGAACATGTGCAACATTTATCTATCACTGAGCATAGCTACATGTAGAATCATTCTCTATTAAAACTCTTTCACCTGCACGGATCCAGATATAAAAAATATTCATGAATATAAAAATACTCAGTACATAAGGTCTACTAACACAATCAATATGCTCAATTGATAATATGATATGATCAATGATGAGTCAATTGAGCAATTAATATAATAATTAATTAACAATATAATGATTTATCAATATGAACAATTATATCAGACTACGATCAAAAGACCAATCAATAGCGATAAGAATTAATAATTGCCTGATCAATATGGCAATGTTCAATTAACGGTAGATGATTGGATCGATGATTCAATTTAACAATAGGATAATAAAGTCATAGATCAATAAGAAGGAACAGAAAAAAGGTCAAATGATCGGTCAATATTTTTTTTAACAATTTACGATATCAATGATACCTGATCACCATGGCACTATTCAATTTAACAATTTTTCAATTCAATATCAATGGTCATTGGTCAATAACAATTTCATTCGATTCAATAGGCGGAGGCAATGTCAATCAACGCTAGTATCCAAATGACCATAATATATTCAATTCAATTTGATTTTAATACAACTCAATTCGATTGGATTTTAATTCAATTTACAATGTTCGGACTTATCCAATTTAATAAGGAGCGCTCAATCAATTAAGAGAAACTTCATGTCTCTTTCATGTAGGCTAGTGAGGGATCAGCGCCACAGCAAGCCATCCAACAATATAGCGCTAACAATGATTCGTGAATGGCGAGGGATTATGACTAAACACAAGACAGCCATAGCTTCTCTAAAGGATTATGATGCCTCAGACCTTTAGGTACACTATATGTCTCATTAAATTCAATTCAATAACAATATGGCCCGGGGGTTTGGAGACAATCAGAGAACACGGAGACCCAGCAGCTTTTAACTTTTATCTTATTTATCTAAAATGTCTATTTTTTAGCAATTTAATTTAGGTGGAACAAGACCCAATCACAAAGACTATTGGATCATTGATAAAATTGAATATGATAACAAAATATTATCAGATATGATGACAATATGATTTGATAAAATAATACTATTATCAGGTATGATAATAATATAATCAAGTACGATAATAATTTAATCAAGACCAATCAATAATAATCTAATCAATATATCACAATATTAATAACAAGATAAATATAAAAAATCTAAGAATTAAAAATTGCAAATAAATAACCCTCGGTCTTTTTTTTCCTTCTATTTAATTTCTTGTCTAATAAAAAAACTTCTATTAAACGAATCAAAGGCTAAACTTTCTTTATTGTTTTTTTTTTGCTACTTGATTTCTCTGCTGTAGAGAAATCTAATACCCCTTCTTATTTTATTTTCTTCTCTCTCCTAATTTTAAGGGCCATCACGAAGTGCAACCCCTTTTTTTCTCCTTTTTTTCTCTCTCCCCAATTCTGTTACTCCCTCATCTCTTCTCTCTCCGATTCTATTACACCCTCACGTATTACTTTGTTTTTCCTCTCTCTCTATGACCATATGACTGTAATCTCTCCTCTCTCTTGTCATCTTTCTCACAGAAATATGATGCCCTATGTTTTTGCCTTTCTTTTTTTTTCCTATCATATGCTCCTTTTATTTTTTTTTCTTTTGCACTTCCTACGCGGCCGAACTTATATATATATATAATAATCCTTTCGTTACTTCAACAGCTAAATAATTTATATTTTTTTCTAAACCGACCTCCTTTTTCAATCTAGTAGTACTAATTTCAATAATAAAAATAATAATCAAAGAACTTACGGATCCCTCCTACACATCTGCTCGTAGCCGTTCGACGTTGAATCATACTTTGCCGTTGGATACCGAGAACCAAAAAGGAGGAAACTCCTTTGACGGCCGACCCTAAAAATTTATTTATAGAGTTGTAAATCCTCGATTTCCAATCTATCTATAACTTTTATTCCCACTCAAATTTAATTTTTTAATTAATCTCTTTTAACAATTCTGATTTATTTTAATAATTAAATAATTCTGAATTTAATTATATATCCCATAATATATTTTTTTATCCTTAATTAAATTCCTTCCCTATTTTTCTTTATTTTCGGAATTAGTAATTATAATAATATTAATGAACATATTTTTTTTCAAAATAAAATGATGAAATATTCATTTATTAAATCCTGAAAAATCAGGATAGTTACAAATTATGACTCTTCCAACGTAGCCTTTGTGAAGGGTGATTGTTTTGAAATTTACTATTTAAGGGATAAAAAGTTTTATTCAAAAGGACTTATTATTCTTTTAAGTTAATCAGGAGTATAAATATTTATCATTGTATTGGTGTTCGTGTAAAAAGAGTTTAAAATAGAATAAGAGAAAAAAATGAGCGAGAGATATTGAGGTCCTGTTTGTTTAAAGAATAAGACATGAATAAATTATGAATAATACCAAAGATAAAAAAAATTAGATGTATTAATTATCCAATCAACTTTTTCAAATTCCAAAAGTTATCTTAGAACCTTAAAAAGTAAAGATTAGTAATTCTTGCAGAATAGTTAATCTATTTATTTTCTATGTTAACTATCACTTATTCATATTCGATCCAAAAAAAAAATATTTTTTTATTCTTAAAATTTCAAAGAATAGTTAAACCAAGTGAATTATTATTTATATAATCTGAATAGTTAAATTACAACCAAACATAGTCGAGTGAATAATTATTCTTGTTAATGAGATGAAGCCAGTCAACCTCTTGAAATTCCCTCAATTCTAAATTAATTATTCATCTTTGATGGCTTTACAATTTTAGTTAAAATTTAATAAAAGGACCTAAGTATTAAATTTGGGTAAGTTTGGGGATTAAAATTTGTAAGTTTATAGTTTATGATTAGATGTGAAAAAAGTTATAGTTGACGGGGTGTTAACCCTAATTAATTTAGAATTGGGAGAATTTCAAGAGGTTGACTACCTTTACAATTTTAGTCATCATTATGGTGATTTTTCTAAGTTCTTTAACTTTAATCATCATGAAGATCGTAAGGATCTCAATTTAGAATTTAACATCTTATGAATTCACGATCCTACTACTCATTATCAATTTCAATCTTATCTTTAGCATCTTATGTATAAAATGTTAATTGATTCAATTTTATATGATCTCATATGATTAGTATAATCATTTGAATATTAATTTAAAATATATTTATGAAGTTTAATATATTTTTTCTCATTTTTAATATACTTTGATGTAATTTTGCTTAAGGTTCAATGAAAAAAATTACTTTATGAGATGTAATTTAATATTCAAATTACAATTTTATAATAAAATATTATTTTAAATATATATATTATTGATAAATAGGATGATTTTCGCTCTATCTTGATCTTGACAACTTGTTCACCAAGAGAATATATTATTCATATGCTTATCCAACTTCGGAACCATTAACTAATGACATATTCCTTTTTTTAAGCATATATATATATATATATATATATATATATAGAGAGAGAGAGAGAGAGAGAGAGAGAGAGAGAGAGAGAGAGAGAGAGGGAACTTTTTCCCTCTTGCAATACGCTTATTCTTGTTGCACCATATATGGAGCTGATAATGTGTTTTTATTGTAATTTAAGTTCAATTTTCCTGTTGGCTAACCTTTTGATATCTTCAAATAAAGTTATGTACCAAACTCTAGGGGGCACTCAATTGGATCCATGATGTAGCTAGGTGAAAATAATAACTCAATTATAATTTGATACTTGGGGTTTTATTTTTTATTTAAAGAACAAAATTTCATAGACAATGTTGTTTGGAACAATTTAAATATTGTTAAAAACAATGTGTATCTAGAGTTGCATATTTTTCATTGCATAACATAGTCTCACGATTTCAGAAAATGAAACAAAACATCTTCCCATATCTAAAATTTTCAGAACTAATATAGAACGAAAAAACAAATGAAGTTTGTTTCATCTCAATCTTGAAAAGTCTAATTTCAAAGTGATTCTCCCTAGTAGTATATCTTTATTAATAGTTACAATTAATTTTAGACTAAATTTTACTCAAAACAAAAGTGGAGCATAATATAATTTAAGAATAAAATTTGAAGATTAATTTATAATGAAGAAAATTATGAATTTTATATGAGATATAGTTGATGAAGTGTTTTTCATTAAAAATTTATATAATAAGATTTTTTATGCATATTTAGTCCTTTTTGTTTTTATATGAATATGTTATATCAATTCAGAAAATGATTGAATTATTATTCATTCATATATACATAATATGATATGCAATTAAACATTACATTAAATGATATGGACATGAAAGACTAGTGCATTCGCATTTCGTTTATCATGAACTTGTTTGATGAATCTATTAATTTTTTCAAGTACCCTTTTTCAAGACGAGATTATTTGGTTGATCAATTATTTGATGCATCTATTTATCTAAGGATTATTTTATATTTAAATACTACCCATTTTAGATTAGAGCATGCGATATTTCAAAAACTACATTAAGAACATGATATGGGCATATTGAAATTGAAATATGTCTAAGGCCACTTGTAATGAGATATGCATCTATACTAACATAAACAAAATTATTCAACATATGATTTGGATCTTACCGCTATTATTTTTACACTAATTTTTTTAGAACTATTGATATGAAAAAATTTAAAAATTTATATAGACTTATTCACACATAAGAGTCTAAAATACTTATTCACACATAAGAATTTGAGTATGAGACAATGGATGAACTTCCTAAAAGATGTACTGTTCTATTTTATATCATTAACAAAAGTGAATACAGTAACACATGCATTAAGTAGAAAATGATCAATTGCTACTAATTTGATGGTTAGCAAATGAAATATTAAGTCACAAAACAAAGTCATTATTGTGGATCTTCCCTTTTAACATCATTCGAATACTTACATATCATAAATTTTATATTACAATTTCGTTAATATTTAACCTATACTTAAATAAAGTAACTATATATATAAGAAAATTTGTTATCTATGTTATATTTATGTATAGAAAGAAATTTGTTTCATTATATTTTGGATAGAATGAAAATTTAGTGTACTGTTAATTATAGTATTTCAAGTTTCTTACATCGATCTAGAACCACAAGTGAAGATAATTTAACTTATTAATTTTGAAAATAGAAAGGTTAAAAATTTAATTTAGTTATACATGTATTTATTAAATGAGTAATTTAATACAACTCTTAATATGGAAGCATTTTAATGTGATAATTAATAGATATAACAAAGATTTTAACTTTTTATTGTGATGTTAATTAAAATATGTTGTGTGTGATTATTGAATACTTCATTTTGTTGGATACTAATATTTTTTAGTTATAAAGCTACCTTCTCAAACTTGGGTATAAGTTTGATTGTTTGGGTAAACTGGAGCATAAATCCTTATCCCCTTGTTTATACCCCAACCAAACACACTAAAAAATATAATAAATAATAATTGTTTCATCTTTTAAAAAATTGGTAGGTTAAAAATATATAATGCCGAAAATTTAATTTAATTAGGTGTTTGATTATAATATGATAATTAAGTGTTTAATTTTTTCGTTAATATAAAAAAGATAATTTAATTGAATGTTTATGATTACTTAAAGGTATATATAGCATGATATAATGCTTTCTACGAACATATAAAAAATTATGCCAAATCAATCTTCTTCATAAGATTTTATGTGCGTTGACTATCTTATACTAATTATAAAATAATAATAATAATAATGATGATGATGATGATGATGATGATGATGATAATAATAATAATAATAATAATAATAATATAACTATTATATGTACTAAAAACGGAGCTATTTTTTATAAACAGATAATAATGAATTACACCAAAAATATAATAAAACTTAAATATTTTAATATCAAATAATTTTTTTAATTTCACATTTGAGTTAAATATATAGTTCCACGAATGAGTTAGAATTTAAAACTATTAATACTCATTTAACTGTGTAATAATGCACATATTAATATATTATTATCAACATATATACAATAAAACAATTTTTATTGCAATAAATGAACTAATATTATAATATATGTGAAATTATCATAATTATAAGGGTAAATTGTACAAAATATCCTGTTAGTTATTATCCTAATTTTTTTATTATTAAAAAGTTAATTTTTGAAACAACACATATTTAGCTTCTTAAAACAATATTTAGAGGATAATGAGCATGCAAGACACATTTTGGGATTAATAATAATGTTTTTCTATAGTTTGGACGAGAATTATTAGTAATTCTATAATTATATGATACTTAACATAAATACAAACAGATTGTTAGGATCGTATTTTTAAAAATCAATTAATTAACCATTAGTGTACCTAATAGGGGTGAAAGTGATTTAGATCCGTAGATTTTTAGTCCAAAAAAATTATCCATAATTTTTTGGATTAATTTTTAAATTATAAAAAAAACATCCTAAAATTATTTATAAAACACCCTCGAGATGATCAAGTTTTAGTATAATTTTTTTATAAAATATAATAAATTAATTAATATAAATATATTTAATTTATAAATAAATATATAATATATTACTAGAATATTAAATTATAGTTCCATAATATGATAGGAAGATATTAAATTATATAAAAAAATATTATACCGATAGTAAAAAAATTGATTACTTATGAATTAATTATGCAAAAAAGTTAATAAATAGAAACATGCACCATGGGTCATACCATTTTTTTCGGATGGAGTTCTAATTTAAGTGGGTCGATTTCATTTTATTAAAAAATCGTTGATCCTCTAATATTTTTTTTATTTTTTTAAGTCGAGTAAATTTTTGGAGCTGATCTAACTTTTCTTACACCCTCAATACCAATATATAAGTATATACTACATGCTACATAGCATTATATATATATATATATATATATATAAATATTTTATATGATACAAGTGGCTAGTATGTTATGTATGTAGACTTAATAAAATATAAATAATTAAGTTTATAAACATATATTTTATTAGCAAAAAGAGTATATTACAATTTACATGCTGCTTGATCTTGCACAAGTTAATTGATTGATGGATCTATTCTATAAATAAATTTAAATAGTATACAGAGGAAAAAAAAACCCAAGAATACTATATACCAATTCTTTTTAATATTGCATGAAGAAACAATCATTCATTCAACACCAGTAACTTCCAAATTCCCTCTCAAGATTCCATTCATTCACAAGTGCCAAAAAGGAACATTTACATACGAAATCCTTGAAAAAGCAAAAGGTCGTTATAGAAAAAAAACCTAAAAGAAAATAATATATAGTTGGAGAGTCAAAGAGGAAGCACTCGCAGCTTCTCTAGTTCGACTCCTCACATTTAATTTCCTTGACTGCACCATGCAAAAGAAGCAGGTTAAATTACACAATTATAATATATATATATATATATATATATATATATATATATATATAATATGAATCAATATTTGTATTATTAAGCAATAATCTCCTCGGGGGACGTAGTAAACCTTGTTCTCTTCTGCAAAAGTCAAATAGTTTGATTTTGTATCAGTAGTTGTTAATTGAAAAAAAAAACATACTAGATAGGTAATCCAATTTAGTTATGAATTAACATATAATTTACATTGCAACCCTACTATCAGATTTGGAATAACTCCATTAAGATTTTGGTAAACAGTGGACAGGAACCTCAATTAACTGGTTCCTTTATGAACACCAAGCATGTTTTTGGAATAGATCTCTTGGCAACCACATCAAAATATGTCTTACTTAGGTGCCATTTGGTTGAGAGTTAACGGATGGAATACAAGAATATTTTTCGTAATATGGCCAAATATATGTTTTATTTTACAAAAGTATAAAGTGCAAACTTATCATTTTTTTAAAAAAAAACTAAACATGCAAATAGTGAAATTTTGAAAGATAACATATTTTTCAAAAAAAGATAGAATATAAATATTCCTATGCAAACTTTAAAAATTAACTAATCTTTATTCCATACATTTTTAAACCCTAAGTCCTAACCAAACACCCGTTAGAGTTCCAAGGACAAGGCGATAGGGACACAGAATTGTAAGTGCTCTTGCCAAAAGTTCGGCCTGCTAGCAATAATAATCATGAAAATGGGTTTCAATTCGGTTTGATAATGATTAGATATTAGATTAACAAGCTCGTAGAATATTGATTAGGATGTTTTAGTTGTTAATTAATGTTGTGATTTCTCAATTCTACAGTATTATTCAGGTGCAAAATGTGATTTGTTTCTTCATCCATGATTGATGATGGTGAATTGAATAACATTCTTAATTTTTGAACTTTATGTCGTATAAATCCTAAATTTACATAGCACACAAACAATTGAATCCCCGAATGATCACAAGTTGTGTATAAATTATAATTAAAAAAGCTATTAAATAGACATATTCTTCTCTCTTCTAATCTCAATTAGATCGATTTGGATCCTTGGTCGAGTGGAACCCGAAGAGATCCATATTCTTTTCAAAATATCATTAATATTACTAAATGGGAAAAATAAAAAAAATATTGTAATCCGATTACTTAACCCAATCTAGCTTGACTGAATGGGTTCAGATTTGATCATATTTCGTTATCTTGAATCTATCAAAATTAGTCAGATTGGGGTGAATTTTAGTTCTTTTCAGGTGAAATCCGATGGACTTGACAACACACCAATATAATCAAATGAATTTTGAAATTGGTAAAGAAAAATATTTGTTTTGGATTTTCAGAAGATCAAAATTAGAGGGAAAATATTTGGATATTTTTAACAGTTATTTTTCAATTAATTCAATTTTAAAAAGATCCGTTGTTGACGTAAAATCATACCATTTTCATCTTTTTTTTTCGGTGAATTAATCAACACTGATCGGATATCTTTAAATGTTGATGTTTGTTGATATTAAAAATATAAAAATGACATCGTCAGTATTTCAAGTATGTTTTTATGAGGTGGAGTCAAAGATAAGGTGGTAGAAGAAATGCGTCTAACTTCATTTTTTGAATAACAAATTATTAAAAGATGATATATTTATAAATTTATGAATTATTTATATAATAGTTATTTTCTATTCCTCATTATATATAAATTATTTATAGCATCTAATTAATAATAAATAGCATATATATATATTCCTTATTTTCTCTCGTAACTATTTCACCCATCTATTTTTTAAAAATAAAATAAAAATAGATAATATAAATTAAAACATATATAATATCATTATTTCATCAATGTAATATTGAAATGACAGGATAATATTTTTTAAAAAAGAAAATAGAGATAAATATGAATTTAAAATATAAATAAAATTTATTTTAGTAATATAATATAAATTATTATGGCGAAATAGTGAGAAAAGACTAATTTGATCTAAAATTATTTACTCAATCTCATTTCATTATTTGAAGGACTCAATCGTTTCAACCCCATTTCTCGTACCTCTTATTCGTTCATTAGTTAATTGTCAAACATCAAATAGAATTCAAATAATTTCATTTCTCTATATTTCATCCCAAAAATTCAAAATCCTCAATTCAATTGTTAAGCTTTTACGATAATTGAGAGACTATCTAGTTTTACATCTTTTGAGCAATTGAATTCGAACCTTACTGAAACTTTTAAAGAAAGTTTAAGATAATTTTTATATGCACACTTAATTAATTTAACAATGTTTGTGCCAAAAGATTTAAATATTTCTTTTTGCTACTTCAGTAGAAGAACAATCAAAGGTTTGGTTTGGCTTCTCAGTATTGAAAATGGTATCATCTTATAAAAAATAATGATAAAGTTGATAACGATCCTGTTTCATGAGGTTGACTTAATTAAGCATCAGTTAACTTATAATTATCCACCCAAATAGATTACTTTTACCTTTTTTTAGAACTTTTTGACGTGTCAATATCCCACAACTCCCAAAAGTGGCATGAGAGGTGCAAAAACTTGATAGTCTTCAAATTATTATGATCGACATAGAAAAAATACATATGTGCTAATTATCTTAAGATTCAACCTTTAAACTGTGCTAATTCAATTTTCATTATATATATTTTTTTCAAAATACGAAAGATATATAAGAGAGAACCCAATTCATTATTATTATTATTATTATTATTATTATTATTATTATTATTATTATTATTATTATTATTATTATTATTATTATTATGCATAGAAGAATATAATATATATGCTTAACGTATTTGAGGAATACTACAACAACAACAACAAAGTCTTATCCCACTAGGTGGAGTCGGCTACATGGATCATACGACGTCATATTCGTTGATCCATATTCATGAGATTCGACAGGGTTTTACGCTGACTGTCGGGGCCTAACACAACTCTCCTCTTTTATCCAGACTTGGGATCGGCTATAAAATATAGGCGGAGTTTTCTTTTATAAATTAATATGAATTCCAAAATCCAGGCCTGATGCTGTACTCATTCCATGGCTGGTTTATCAGGGTGAAACCACTAAAAGACCAACTTACACTAAATAAAGTTCAGAAGTTTCATCATCTGTTTGCAATGTTTGGATGCTCTTTTCTGCAAAAAGAACTGGATTTTGCATGCTTCCTGAATTCTTGTTACTAACTGGGGTTCGACCATCAAGTCTTCTTTTCCATCATATTCCTCAATGGTTGCATTTGGTATTAGTGTTACATTTCTTCGAGAATCAACTGAAGTAGATGAATTACTATTTTCCTTCACCTTCCATCTCTTTCTCCAACTTTAATAATATATATATGCTTAACGTATTTGAGGAATAATTAGTTTAATTAAAATGGCTAGGTATTGTTAGTGACGCAACAAATAAAGAGCTCAAAAGGCGAGAAGTAAGTAAATTTGCAAGGATGGATGGAGGATACCTCCTTCCGGCCGGCCGCCATCGTCGGCTCCGGCGACCTCAACGCACGGGCGCCGCGTTCCTTGGGGGCGCAGAGCTCCATGATCCTCTCTGCGGCCTCGGCGGCGTCCTTGCTCTCCTGCACCACCTTGTTCACCTGAGACTTGGGCAGTCGCATGCGGAGGCGGACGACGGCGCCGTCCTTCGTCCCCTCGTCTGCTGCGCCCGTCGTCGTCGTCGTCGTCGCCGCTGTCTCCGCCAGGGTGTGCTTTGACAGGAGGGCGACGTCGGACATGGAGCGGCGCGTGAGCATGAGGCTCTCCAGCCGCTCCTTGGCGCTCACGTGGAGGGCCCCGGACCAGGCCCTCCTGGGGGCGCGTCGCCGGTCCGGGATCTTGGGGAGTTGGACGAGGAAGTAGAGCCGCCCGGGCTTGAGCGGGGCGTCCGGCAGCAGCGGCTTGGCGTGGACGCCCTCCTCCTTCACCTCCGCGGACTCGAGGATCGCGTAGCCCGGGTGGTCCTCCAGCACGACGGCGACCTTCGCCGGCGGCTTCAGGTTGATGGTGCTGCCGTCCACCTTCATGATCCTTACCGCCTTCTTCTTGCCCCCTAAAATGTTGCCCATAACGACGTGTTCCTCTTTCGGATGCTTGTGGTTAATTGATCTCTCTCTCTCTCTCTCTCTCTCTCTCTCTCTCTCTCTCTCTTTCTTTTGACTTTGTAGTGAGTTGATTTGTGAAGGAGAGAAGAAGGGGAAGTGTGAAGGAGAGAAATAAATAAGGAGTTGATATGATCCGATGCAAGTCAAGAAAGATGGCAAGACTGATATCAAATTGTATGTTAGGCAAATATGAAAAGAATCACGTAGGAAAAAGTTATTAATATAAAATTTATGCCATCCAATAACATGTACCTGCAATGAGTAGGTCTTTCACATCTATTCTATAACAAAAAAAATTTGCATTCAATTTAATTAATGTGAGTTATATATATATATATATATATATATATTATATAAGTTTTTTCTGTTATAGTTAGATATACAATTGAAGACTATACAAATTAGTCAAATTGAATTTTTATTCGAACACTTGGAATACTGGTGGGCGATAGAAAAAAAAGACTACTTTGGTGACATGGTATTATGGCAATATATCTAATAATCCAGGTAGGTCACTAGGTTAGGATATCATGTGCCTGTCAATTGACTCTATAATTGCAATATAATGGCTTCTATGAGTGTGTTGTTATCTTTCCTTACAAAGTAAGCTTCATAGGTGTAAGACAATTAATTAATGCAAGATAACTACACCTAGAATAAATGGGCTATGCACAGTGAACGTTCCACATCGGTTGAATAGAACTCATTCAAAGTTTCAATTATTTCACCTAAGATTTACTATTAATCTTAACAACATTCTTTTCCAATTATAAAAATGCATCATTATAATGATTTCATGTCACATAAAAAAACTAAAAATAAGTCGCGTGTATTTAAATTGAGGAAGCATGCATGTTATCTAATCGTCGGCAGGTCCTTATATATGACCACGAATGATCATTATTTAATTTAAATGGTAAATAACTTTAAATGTTGATAGGTTCAGTATATGTTACATGTTCATACTAACGCACAGACAATGGGGAATCCTTAATTAGCTTTTCACTACAAGAAAAAAAAAATCAATTTTCCCACTGCCATATCCAACGCAAATACCAAAAAATTCATCGAAAATATATTTTTCGACGGAAAAAAATCGTTCGAAAACTCCTCGTAAAAACTTTCAGATGAAAAATTTTGATACATCGAAACTTCAGACGGTTAGAATCATCGATAATTTTGACAGATATTTTTGACGAGCGATGCCCATAGAAGGCTTCAACAGGAGCTACCCCTCGGAACCTCCGATGACTTCGTCTGTCGAAAAATTTATTTAGAATATAAGAAAATTAGGTTAATTCGTTCAAAAAATTGGGACATTTTGTTTGGTGTCAATTAACAGAATCAACATTATATAATTTTCTCGGTGCAAATATATATATAGAATTTTTCCATTATATTTTTTAAAAAATTGTAATCATGTGAAGGTTGAAGATAGTCAAATTTCTTAACCTATTGACAGGATAACTAGGTTGAATTTTTAGCATTTAAGTTTCCATAGTCCGGAAGGCATCCAATTTCATTTCATATATAGCTTAAGTTTTGTGGGGACGCCGTGCCTTCCTACTCTTCAACTAGGACTGGTAATTATTTCTCAAGAGTTGTGTGTAAGCTAAATCTACAGATGGATGGAGACATGTACAGATACGGACGTCATTTGTATGAGCTCCAAATGCTAACGTCAAATCTTACAAATGATGGAAGATTATTATAAAACTAAATTGTGAATCATAAAATTCTACCAATTAATAAAAAGATATTTAAAAGTAATAAATATTTTTTGTTGATAAATTTTATCATCTTAAATTTTAAATTACACTTTATTAAGTCATTTTTTTATCAATTCTTTAGTCAAATTAGATCAAAACATGATACAAATGAATATATATATTAGACATATTTAAATTAATTTTTTTATTATAATAAATATATTTAATTAATATTTAAATAATTATATTAATTATAATAGATCGTATAAAATTAGATAAAACCGTAGTGTAATTAAATTAAGATTGTATTGCGCATAAGATACTTAAAATTGTTAAATTCGATGTCTTAATCAGTTTTCATAAAAGTTTAGGCTATTAGGAAGTGCAAAATTTTATATTCTTAGCATTCTTTTTCATGTGTGAGGAGTTGACAATTTTGTTCTAATGCTAATTCACTATGTGAATAATAAAAGGAAAAAATATATTTTTTTTAATAAGAGTTTAATGATGTTTAAACTCTGGACCTCTTACATTGTTATCATGTTAGAACAAAATAACATTATTGATTTTATATTCTTAATAAAAAAAATTAAGGCTACATCAATATTTGCTAAAACTTTTATGGCTCTCTCTCTCTCTCTCTCTCTCTCTCTCTCTCTCTCTCTCTCTCTCTCTCTCTCTCTCTCTCTCTCAGATAAACAGATAAGAGCAAAACATGCAGTGACCAAGTACCGATCGATTCCTGTGCAAATTTTGCAAAGCCTTTGATGAACACAAATGTACTATATATGTTGTAAATCAATTTCAAGAAGTTTTCTCCTCTTCTCCCCAATTTGTTGCCATGGTACGTATGAACATGTAATTGTTCGTTCAATCGATGCGTGAGGTAAAAAAGAAAAGAAAGAAAAAAAGAAAGATGCATGCAGCTTCGAGTCTCCAAGAGCATACAAATTTGGACTCTCTATAAAGCCTCATTGCGGAGCACACGACCTCGAATCTCTTAATGTATTAACCACATGGTGCATGTAATCAAAATGTGTGGATTTGAATAAGATATTAAACACGTGATATTGACGTGTTCTGTCTTTTTCATTCTTCTAGATATTGGATCATTCCACTATAAGATTTTTACGATAGTTGGAACGTATGATGGACACCCATCCTTCTGAAGTTCTGACCGGTAATTCTTGTCGAAAATTTCGACGGGTGACAAAGATTGTTCGTTAAAATTTTTGAAGGGCGTCTCGATGGCTAATCCTTTAAATTTTTTACAAATTATTATTTAAAGCTAATATAAAAAAAGTTTTATCCTAATTTCAATAATTAGAAGTTCTGATGAGACGGGCCATCGAAAATTTAAAAAAAAGAAAAAGTCATAATTTATTTTGTTAAATTGAAAATATGAAATTATAAAAAATAAATAGTATATTCATAAATCAAAATTATGGAAAAATAACTTATAATCATATTTTTAAATAATATATATCTTTTTTTAAAAAGTAAGTAATGATAAAAAAAATACAACATCACATTTTCACTTTGGGATTTTCAAATAATGAAGACCACAATATTAAATCAGCAGCAGCAGTAATCACATACTAAATACACTACTAAAAATTGCTTTTAGCAACAGGTATCTCCAGAAATTCAGCAGTTAAGAAAAAAAAAAGAGCAATAACGTCGGTGTGTCAAAAAATGAACTCGATCGGCAGTCAATTGGATGTGAATACCGCAATGTAAACGGGTGCATATTCTCTGCTAATTAATTACGTATAATTCAATTAATTAATTATTCATTTAATATAAACATGTGAATAAAAACTACTTGCATCACAATAATTAGCCCCATCCTTTCCTCTTAAAAAGAAGTCACTTTTTTAGGATGAGCCTTGGAAATGATATGCTATTCCTTCTCGCTAGCTTATGTGAAGTTAGAGTAATTTTTTTATAAATGTAAAAAAAAAATTATTGAAAATATCATATTAGGTACCCGATTCAAAATAATCTTATCGAATTAATTTGTCTCGTTGCATTTAATAATGTCCAACGACTGCTGAGAACAGTTGATGAGATTGAGATTGAAATTGAAATTTCTACTCACGTCAGAAATATTTCTCCACATGCGGCCTTAACAATTTGTGACGTGAAGAATCCCAGACCCAAATCTATCCAAATTTAATTTGATATAAATATGTATAAACGAGCCCATTCTAATAAACCTTTTTTAGATATATATGTATACAAATAGTCATTTGCTTAAGAATTAATTAATTAATTAATTACGTGCATGTCGGCATCAATATCATTGATCATTTCGTCACCAAATCACTGTGCAATCTTGATGTTGCTCATCAACTGAATGGACGCATTGGTTTGTTTATGTTAGTGAACGCCTTATAATAATTTGTTCCCTTGGATTTTAACCTAAATTCCATATAGTATAGAAAGCAATAGCCGAAAGTAGGACAATATCTGCATGTGGACTTAAATTACATCTATATTTGTATCTTTTGGCATGTCATGGTCCATTTTTTTTATGATCACTTTTATTTACTTTAGATGAGATCGACTTTTAAATACTATATATTTTCTCTTTATGATGAGCTCAACTCAGGGGCATTGTAAATTCAGATTGAAAAAAAAAATGCATGCTCATCAGGTGGCTCGTTCATTTATATTGACAATTTTATCTATCCAACCAATTGTAATGAACTAATCTCGAGTTAGACATTAAATTTTAATTCAAAGAAGATCCACAATCTCATTCCTTATTGCTTTTCACACACGTTGAATTTTGTTTAGGATTAATTTTATAAATCTCCTTTGAACTATAATGATTTTTCGTGTCTCTTATTGAATTATGAACTTACCTTATGACCATCTCTATATTTTATCGCAATTTTCAATTAGATCCTTTCGTCATATTTAGTTAACTTTCTATTATTTTTATTTTTATATTTATAAAAAAACTATAATGTTCTCATGTTATTTGAAATAAAATATTTTTCTTTTTGTGTTTCATTCGGACAAATAAAAACTCAAAAGTATGGAAGGATATTTTGATCTTTTCATTAAAAAAAATAACAAAGATTTAAGAGACGGAGAGACCTAAGTGAAAATCATAGTAAAATTTAAGAACGTTAAGTTCATACTTCAAAATTAGATGCGAAAAATTATTATAATTTAATGGAGGTTTATGAAAATAATTTTTTTTGGGACTTTTAAAAGTCCATGAGTGCATGCACGCATGCATGCATCCTAATTGCATAAGCAATACTCGTACGTGCATCCTGACGTCCTAATTGTATAAGAAATATTGGAATATTCGTCGCCCACGGGAAAGAAAAAGTAGTAGTAGAATGCTCAACAACTTTATGCTTCGTTTCCATCCTTTTCTTTTTGTTTTTTTTTTGTTTTTGATTAAAGATTGTTTTAAGAAATCTGTCAAAACTTTGTGCTGCATCCTCCTCCATCAGCTGATCAGGGCCTAAAATTAAAAAAAAATATTTATTTAAAGTTTATTTCAACCTTTTTAAATAATTAAACTTCACAATCAAACTTTTGACAATAAGATCTTAAGAATGTTAGAGAAAATTTAAAAGGAAAAAATGGAATATGTAAGGTGAATATTTATTTTTCTAGATTCAATAAATAAGGAATCAATTGGGAGAAATAAAATGAGTTTTGCCATAAAATGAATTTGAACATTGTTGATCACCAAAATAAAAATTAGGAATATAAGAAGAAGATAGGAAAAATATTGTTTGAATTAGTTAGATTTTAAAAGCATATATGAGTGATCAAAGATGAGAAAAATAAGATAAAAAAACACTTAATTTATTATTAATAAGTTAACATTATTAGATATTATGAGGCCTTAAATTATAGGGGCCTAAAGCAACCGTTTGGATTGCTTGAATATAATGCAGAGCTCACAAGATGAAGGAGAGAGTTTTTTTTTTTTGGGTGGTGGTGGGGGGGCGTAAAGCTACAGATTTGATCTACTCCATTATTTCACTAAAATGAATTAATGGGGACAGTAAAAGTAGAAAGAAAAAGAAACAGGATGTGAACTAAGACACTGCAGAAACATAGGAGTTGGCACTTATGAATGTTCATATAGAAACAAACCCAACTTGGAAACAAGGTAATTAAATCAACAAAAAAAAGTCTTCTAGCTAGGACCAAGCACATTGGTTCCTAAAATTTCAATTTTAGTCATAATATTTTTCATTAGTCCTAAAAGGATGATTTTTAATGATCAAGACTTTGGTCCATTAATTAATGCATACTTTTCAAGCTAAATATTTGGTCGCCAAAGTGTATTCTTCTATATACCAGCATGCTTAATCCCTAAAATTCTATACTTCTATTCGACAATACTTTTGGCCCTAAAAATTTAAATATGTACCAATACAATTATCCTTAAAAGGTGTATAAATGAAATTTATATTTCCTAAATATGGGGTATACATACATCTAAATGGGTTTTACACATCAAGGAGCAAAACATAATACAAGAGAACGCCAAAGTCTACCATGATCAAGTGTCAACATAAGATATTACGATTCATATAAAAGCATCAACCATAAAAGTGTCAAGTAACATAAGTTAAGAAATTTAACATGCCAACATGAGCAAAAGTATTAGCCAACACGTGTCTACCATAAAGTCAATTACAAAAGCATCTTGAAGTTGCTTTAATCAAACATTAAGCAACTCTTTTTTCTACATCATCCGAAGGTTGTTGTCCTTTCATTAGGTTTTGGATAAGCTATTCAATCTTCTTATCATGAAGGGCTAGCTTCTTATCTTGAGATGCTAATAATTCTTTGGTGTTAGCTAACTCATTCTTGGTGTTACAAATATTCATCCTCGGTGATAGTCATTTTTTCCTTTCTTGTAGTTAGCACCTCTTCCAAATGAACATAACTTCTCTCCACTGCAATTCCTTGATGATGAGGTGGTTTAAGATCTCCCCCACATCCAAGAAGATAACCTGAACTTTTTCTAAGAATTTGAGCACATATTTTATCATCATTAAATGAATGTCTTCCTTCAACTGTCATCCCCATTTGAAGAGCTTTAATTTTTTTCTACAACCATGAAAGTGTAATTAATCAATCAACCTAATATAAATGTTGTGATGATATTGTAAGATAAATGCTATGATGATACTATAAGGTATTACCTTTGGAACTCACGTAATTTGCTTTAGCCTCCTCATGTACTCATCCTTTATGTCCATGGTATGCATATTTGAAAAGTTGAACATGACCACAATTATGAAATTAAAAAATAAATAACAAATAGTGCTAATAATATATCTTCTATGAATATTTAGACATATTGAAGAAGTTATTAATAAATTATCAATTTTGATTTGAGTTGTCTATTTCAATGTGGATTTGCCAACCCTTTAAAGAACCAACCATTGAATAATTTTAAGAACTAATAGAACAGTTTGGATTAAGGTTGTCAAGATCGCCTTTCGAGATAAGATTGTAAGGGACTTCGAGAATCATACAATAGGAACCACAAGATCCTATCCTATGAATACAAAATTATTATTTTTATATAAAATAACTAAATTAATATATTTATTCACAAATGATATGTTCATATATAAGTTAATTAAAAATTGACCATTGATGTTTTATTCTTATTTTCAAATCTACTATATATTTTTATGTCATATAAAATGCAATAAGATATTCTTTAAAACATTAAAATAATAATATATAATATTTGATCTTACTGAAGTATAATTTTTTATTAAAATGTGATATTATTCTTAGTATTGTTTAATAACAAAATCTAATTTTGATGAATGACAATATTAAATTAGATTCATAACATAATATTGAATTGTTAGAATATGTTAAAATTTATGAAAGTAATAACAACATGGAAAATATTTAAAAAATAAAATAGTTAAACCAATTTTTCTTAAGGTACTTATATTTAGTTTGAATTTTTTTATTCGAAGAAATAAATTTGTACTAATATATCCTACCGATCTTAAGATTCAGATATAGATTCTACGTTTAAAATTCTTTAAGTATAAATTTAAACATTTACAATGAAAATTGTTTAAATAATATTTGTTTTACGATAATTTGACATGAAACTTTGTACCTTTGTTTATGTGTGTGTGTATATGCAATGAAAAAAAAAGAGAAAGTCCACATAAGCTCTTTTTTTTCAAAGTGAGCGTAAAATGTGTCGTTGCAAAATGTGACATTACATATTCCATATCATCCCATTTAGTACAACATTATATATTCTATAATCACATTTATAGTCGCTAAATACAAAAATAATAATTAAACACTTAACTATTTGACATACAATGGTTCAATAACGATTATAAACAATGATTCGATAATAACATTCAATGATGATAAAAAGTGATTCATGAGTAATGTTTGATGATAATGGAACTTATTAATACGTGTGGCTTAGATAAGTGACTTTGCGATTCCTCGTCATTTCATTTTAGCAGATGTGTTTTTTGTTTAACTATGGGGTATGCCATGCAAACATATAACAACGTGTAGACGGTCAGTGGTTGATCAGACCAATCCCCATTCTTATGGAAGGATATAGCACACTCCTTGAGTGAAACTCTTATCAATGAACAATGATAGTAATGCATTTGACTTAATATGACGTCTCGACATTTATAGTGTCTCTGTGGCGTCGCAAAGGCGCCAACAAGGCGTCGCATTTTTTAATCGCTAATGCAATGCTAAACCGAGGCAAAGATGAAGCTATTTACGTCGCTTGTTTTTCGATGCTAATGGGACGCTGATGCACCACTAAGGGCGTCATTTTAGCATCATGTTAATTGAGACGCTAATGGTCATCGCTCACATATTTTTTGAAGATATCTTTTTTTCAATGTGTATCCATATGGCGTTCGATCTTAGATGAGAAGAATTAACAATCAACTTATCAATTAGTGCCTTTACAATAAATCATAAGTTCGATCAAGCGATCCTAAGTAGCATACAATTGAAAAATCAAGTGTAAGGTTAGATTAGAGTAGAACCGGGGTCAGATTTTCTACAAAAATAGAAGTGTTCGATTGGGTAGAACCCTAGACAAGTAGTAGAGAACTTGGATTGGGTTCTATGATTAGTAGAATAGACTTATAAAACATAAAGAGAACTCAAATCGAGTTTGTGATCGGGTGAATGCGGGGTTCGTCGACCATCAACTAGGTTTGGCTTTAAGAAAATTCGGACCAAGTTTAGAAAGCTGAGAGCTCAACTTTCGATCGACCCTCGCACTCGTACCAAGTTAAGGATAACACGATGCAATTTTGGGATGTACTCAGGCTGAGTTTAGAAAATCCGGGTTAGGTTCTAAAACTATACGAACTCGATGAAAAATGCAAGGTCTAAGTCAAGAATATATACATGTATGTATGTATGTATGTATGTATGTATGTATGTATGTATGTATGTATGTATGTATGTATGTATGTATGTATGTATGTATGTATGTATGTATGTATTGTATTGTATTGTATTGTATTGTATTGTATGTATGTATATACAATGACACATTCAAATCTGCATACACTTGAACAACATTGCGTTGAATACCCCAAAACTTGATATGGCATCATCTAATTAAAGCAAATAGTACTTTGACTTATATGATTTCCCTTTTATAAAATCAAAATATGACATGGATTCATAATCTCCTATGAGCAACAAGTAAGATAATCTAATATCATGCCTATAGAATCCTTATTATCTATATGAACACATACAAGGCTAATTGCCACTAACAATAAACAACACAAGCACAACAATGAGCGTATGTTACTCCTAATATTAGCACAAAACAAGAGAATTAAATCACTCAGCAGTACATTACAAGCTATTCTATCAATTTGTAATTTGGATCTAGTTTCATTATAATGTTGGCGACTTTAAAGACTTTGACACAAAGGAGTCTACATACTTTAGGCCTTGACCAATCAGATTAATCCAATTTAATTTAATTGAAGAGACATTCATTGTGATTCTATTTAATGAGCATGAAGGTGTGCGATTCGGTTTATGACGTTCCGATATGTCCTTCCTAGTATGTGCCTCCCCCCCTCTCCATTGTGATTTGGTGTTCCGGCGTGCTCTCCAAGGTCCGCTCCTCCTGCTACAAATTTGCTTAGAAAATAGCAAGAAAGATTGAGAGAAGGGGAGAAGAAGAGGTGAGATGTGATCAGTGTGACGTATGGAAAGGAAGAGGGAGAAGTTTTGGTTCTCACGCCTACTGATGATGTGTAGAAGAGGAGATGTGAGATCAAATAAGGAGAAGAGTTGGGGGTTGCGGTATGTTCTGTGCATAGGAGAGGAAGACGGACGCGAGGAGCGATTAATATGGCACAATTAATCTTATTTCTATTATAAAAATACTAGTTTGTGCCTTGGGATTTATTTCCTAATATTGTGGGAACTGAATTAACGAGGTTGTTACACAAATTTAATCACTCATCTAACAACATGTCATTTTTTAGTTATTACAATTGAACTTTTGTACAACTGAGCATCATGTGCGGAGCTTTCTCTCCTGACCAATTATCAACATCAAGCTCTATATATGCCTTCCAATCTCATTGGAGAACTCTTCATGTACTCTGACGAGTTCTCACCAATGTTGAACTCCAAAAGTAGAGAAAGACAAACTTATAAACAATTTGACAAACTTTACATCACATAATTTCACAAGCTCCAACAATATGGAAAGAATGGAGCTTGTTGGAAGTGAGCATCAGAGTACATCACACTTTCATGTTATTTTACGAAAATAAACAAGGCATATGCATCACTATGTAAGCTTCCTTTTGGCTGGGAACAAAGGTTTAACGCAGTGGCACACATAATCATTCGGAGACCGTCCATAGACTTTCCTATGTAATAGAAAAAAAAGCTTCCTTTTACCTAGAAATGAACTTAAAAGTCAATTCTCATCCTATGAAGCAAGGGGGGTGGGGGGGGGGGGGGGGGGGGGGGTGATATTACCCAAGAGGGGGGAGGCTCAAAGACTATGAGCAGTTTTCTTTTGGGCTTGCAAAAGGGCACACTGAAGTGATTAGAACTGGGATCGCCAATTTCCATTGAGTGAGGTGTCGATCATTTCTCCCTCTATAGTTATCTTTAATTGGTTTCCATAGCGGTTCAAGAAATTTCGGCGGACCTCGCTAAAATTCACAAGTTCTCCGATTATAGGTTAGTTGGAGGGCTACGAAGTCAGAGATAAGGATTGGAGAAAATTTTGTGCAATTCTGTGCCACTTTAGAGACAACATTGGATGTGTTAATCATCAAATTTCTAGTAGTGCATGTTTGAAAAATTTTAGTTCGCTGGAGAAATTAATTTGTTGACTCCCAATGAAGGAAGAGAAGAGAAGAAAGGAGAGATTAGGTATGTAGCAACTTCATTCAATTTGATTAGATTTTATAGCGTCCGGTGCCAAGTTCATCCGTCTCATCACTATCGATCATGTCCGTCGATCGACGTCACTAATTGCTAGTAATCCAAAATATGGCCATTCATCAATCTCAAAGTGAGAATTGATTGCATGATTATGAGAAATATTAGGGAATTACCAAAACCAAACAATTTATTCAGTTAAATTTCAGCTAGAAAATTCATTGAATATTAAGTTTCAACCAAGTACCAAATTTTAGTCCTTTGCATGCTCATGATGCTGTTCATGTCACGGGATCATTCTCGGACAGAAGACCTCGTGCGGCGACTAAGCAAAGGAGCACCTAGCAAAGCTCGTTTTGAAATTGCAACGTAAGATTTATGGTCGAGACTCACTCTTATAGGTATTCAATCACGGACATGACTAGAGTGTTGAACTACTCGTCGTGGAATCGTGACATTAGCGTGTTGCGGCACTAATGCAGGCACTTGGACGCTTAAAGTCTGAATGGATAGTCGATGTACCACGGGGCATCGAGAAGAGTCTTCAATGAGGGTTGCCACACCACGCTCAATGTTAGACACTAGAATTAAGAAAGCTTGCTTGTATTAAATATAATGAAACATAACATACATTTAGGTCAGAAAGGTACTAGTGAACTCCTCCCTAATTTATCGTAGGTAGAGAACTCTTGTCACAAAATGGGAAATGTAAAAGACGTACCCTACTGGTAACATAACTTGACCATTCATAAGGATGACCTTACAAAATAATGCCCTAACGACGGATAACTTGGTACTCCATAATATTACGCAGTGCGGGGCAGCTGCATGTATTCCATGATTTGGCGCTGAGCAACCGAGAACTTTAAGTTGAGCGGCACCGGTGACGCGAGGCTTCGCGCGTCGTGTCACTAGAAAATGCTCCGTGACATTTTCTCTTAATCTCACACTGTCCAGGTCTCTACAACTCTCACTACAAGAAAAATGAAATTTTGACAGTTCTATCCATTACAATTCCTTAAAAAGTTGTCGAAAAATTAGTTTTCTAATGACTTTTTCGATGGAAAGAGACCATTAGAAACGGGAGGGCCTCCTGAAGCGCCTGTGCGACGTCATAGTTGATATCATATCCATCAACTTAACTTAGGTTACATTCTGACTTCTTCTCTGGAAGCAAATATATACTACATGTCGATGAGTGGATCAGTTTCATCTCCTTTGACTAATACACAAAAAAAACTACTACATCTTTGAATAAAATTTAAGAACGCTCGATACCTTTTTTATTATTATGTTTTTTTGATAAATTTTTGGAGTATTGGAATTTTTCAATAGTTGCCCTGGATGACTGAAAGGTCGCCGCTTGTCACATATCCGACTTGTGAAATTATATATACACATATATTTACACTTTATAAGGTTTTTGAAAATATGGATGGATTTTTTTAAAAAATTATTTTAGTGACAATAGAGTAATTTTGTATGATTTAATATTCTTTTGGAACTGATATATGATATATTTCAAATTTGATGTTAACTTATATATTTAGCTCTAATGTCATATGTAGTTGTGTTAAATTATGTTTTATTTATTTAAAATTTTAAACTATTATCACATTAAAGTAAGGCTCAAAGAATTCTCCTTAAAAGATTAAACTGTTAGGGGTGATTTTTCCCCTTTATTTTAATAATTTAAAGATGAGTTTTTAGTTTAAAGAACATCTAAAAATGTAGGTAGATTTTTTTGAATAAAAACTTGATCCAGTCCTAACTACTCTAGCCCCTAATTTAGCCGAATTCTTTAACCAATATTGCTAATATCCCAAATTATTACTAAGTATATTTTTTATTTTCTATGACAATGCTGCAGTCCTAATAAATTTATGAGTGTAACATACCCCAAATTTCATAAGAATTTAAAATTTTTAATTATTAATAATGTTGGATTATCAGACGCCCGAAACCTAGAAAACCAATACTACGAACTCAGCCGACGCACAACCGGACGACCGAAACATTTTCGATCGCCCGAAAGTGCAACAAACGAAAAACATAGAAAAGATCGATTTTGATTCACCACAATAACTCTTGGATTTCGTAATTCCTGGGACCATGATCTCTGGGATCAGGAGTCACAAAACCCCCAAGAGGAGAGGGCCATAAAAACTCCACCTCTCCTCTCTTCATGTTCTTTTATCATTTCTCATCCTCCTTTTTCTCTACCATTTTTGCATTGTTCCTTCTTGCTCTCGGCTAGAGTACGAGCGAGCAGATCTGGCAAGCACTTTAGGCACGAGCGACATAGGAGGGCGATGGAGAAGAGGCTAGAGCTTGATCCGGCGAAAAGAAGAATCGGACGACATTGAAAAGGTGTGTTTTTGAAATCTAGTTCATAGGGTAGTTCCAGAAGATTTCACATGTTTTAAGGATCTTAATAAGGTGTAGATTCATGCTTAGGAGGGGATAAAAATCATGCTCTATACATTCTGATTAGATCTAATTGATATGTCGAATTATGTGATGATGTGTTTCGGATGTTTCGAACTTCCTGCCATGTTATTTTCATCCTATATGTCTATGTTCTCTTGATGAATAGATCGAAATGAAGCATGTTTATCTTATCATCATATTTTAGGAATCATGTTAGAAATGTTTGGTTCTATTTATTGTTTGTAAAACTAATTGAAAACTTAAGGATCCGCAATGATCTACGACTCTGTTGAACTAAAGTGGACGATCGAAACCCTTTCAGACATTCGATTCAGCTCAGCAGAATATAGCGACATGTCATATCGGACGTTCAAAACTGGATAGGACGGTTGATATGGACCAGAACGGAAGTCAAATTCTTTCGGACAATCAAACTAAAAAATGTCAAGATTCGAAAATGACGACGATAACAAGTCGATCGACCGAAACCTTTTCGGACAACCGATCTGGGTATTCACATCGAGAAAGCTTCCAACATACGACAGAGAACTAATTTCGATCGATTGAGGAAGACGACATTGTTCTCAGCGGATGACCGATCTAATTTCGATCGACCAAAACTCTCGATCGAAAGTCTGACTCATCATGTGATACTGGACGATTGAACCTCTCTCGGTTGATTGACAAACTATGGTCTTTTGAACGGTCGATGAATGAACTCAAAATGAACGGCCGCAACCTTTCGGTCGACCAATGAACACAAACAAAACAGACGTCTGCTCCCTTTTCAGACGACCGCTCACCTCAATCGAACGATCGCTCGACTTTCGAGTGTCCGATCTGTGGACAAAAAAGTATGACTTTAATGTAAACCCTCAATATTGATAAGTTTTTGTCCACTGATTTAGACTAAATGATATGAAATTAAAGGTAATGCAGAGCTATCTTTGCTCTTTACAGTCTTGATTAATTCAAGTGATCGAAATAGAGGCTCATGATTTATAAGATAAAATGGAGGGTTGCCATTTACTTATCTATATAGGAGTTTCTCCCATATAGATGTTTTTGCCTTGCGCAAGGTCATCTTGCCCGACCCGACTGGCTGTGGCACTGATTCCTCATTGTCCCATCATGGTCTAGGTAGTACACACTTGTATGTTTGCAATTATATTCCCTAAAAGTGGAGAGCTCTTTCAACCCATGAAAAGAAATGAAAGAATATGAATGACTTTGTCCTTATAAACATGAATACGAATATGGAAAATAAATAAAATGAAAAGACATGAACTATGATCTCTTATTTGATTCCCCCATATGATTCTCTCTTATACTTAATTTATATGTTTGTCTCATGTATGCTCTAATGGATTACCTTATGACCTATACGAACTCACACTTAGAGTAATGCTAACAATTGAGCTTGCTCTTCAGTGTGATCCTCATAGGTACATGAGACGATTTCGAACCAACTGATGTGTGTGCAACGACTATAGCTTGGTAGCGTGTGCATATGATTATCCTAGAGTCTAGTTGGAGTTTTCTCTTTCTTTATCTATCGAGTTGTATTTGGGACCCATGTACGATCATGTTGTGTAACATTGAATTTTATATGTCATAGTTGATTTTTCAACTTCTGCATTCCTTATATTCAATTTTTTGTAATATTTTATTTATTAAGTCTTTCGTGTCACTTTCCTTGACCATCTGGGTCAATGAAAGAGTAAAAAAATGACCGAAAAAAGTAATGATCGAAAGAAGATTTTGCCACGCGGCAGGATCGAATTTCGGGGCGTTACAATGAGAATAAGAAGTACGTGGGGCAAAACTTGACCGGACTACCATTGGATTGTCATATAATGATTCATAAATAGGCATCATCCAACATCATCAAGATCTTTACAAAAATGCATCCATTTATTGATGGTTAGATGATGATCCAATGGTGACTCATATATATGAATCATTTTTTGCCCCCCACACAGTCCTTATTCTCTAAATTTATTTAACCCCATCCCCTTTTCATCTCCACTCTTTTCTTTATTCTTCAGCAAGAAATCCACCATGAAGAATATCAACCTCTCCCTTTATTCAAAGTGTAATACCCAAAATTTATTTAAGGGTATTGTTTTATTTTCATTTAAGAAAAATCCTCAAAGAAAACTCTAATACAAAATGTCAAATATTTTCAACTCATATTTTTCTTTCTTTTTCTCTTATACAAATGTTGCTAATCTAAGTGTTGAGGAAGAGAAACAAAGAGGATGATCAATGACCAACCAAGGAGATGAAGAGTACAAGAAACACAACACTAAAGTGGCATGCAAAGGGAATTTAAACCTCTATTCCCTTTTAATATTTCCTTATAATGGATTAAAGGTGACAAGAACACCTCAATACTTGACATTAGTTAGTTAATTAAGCAATATCATGTATTATCTTATTGCACATGGCATTTGTGTCATCGTAAGTATTTATTAGTATCTTGATGCAAGGTTGTTAAAAACTAGTTTAATACTTAAAAATTTACAAATTTATGTTTTTAGGGTTAAAAAATTACTTGAGTCGGGATAAAAGTGTAAAATGGGGTAAAATCATATTTACTTACATTTTAACATGGTGGAAATGGATGAAAGCGTTCATACGAGCGATTACATAGTATATTCTCTATTTTTAGTCATATGCATAATCTTGCTTGTCTGGTAGGTGTGGAGTTTTTAATGAATGAAGTTGTAGGTTCTAATCTCATCACCATAAGCTTTTTGCATTTGTTTGTCATTCAAATATACATGTAAAGTATATATAAATTCTACATCTATTATTTTTTCCAGTATTATTTTGTAATCATATAAATTTATTAATAATGATCATAAATTTAAATTAAGATAGAAAATTGGATTATATATATATATATATATATAATAAGTGATTCCAATGATTTATTTTACTATTCTATTCTTTGGACCGTAATACTTAAATAAAAATTAAATCCTATAACGGAAAAATGATATAGTGATTATGATAATAATGAAAACAAAATAATACTATTTTAGGCAAAAAAATAGACTATACTAATTTTCTTATACGTTATATTTGTATATAAATATCTTAATTTCATTATATGAATTTATGATACTTCAATCGAATTTATATTTTTTTCTTGATAATTTTAAAATATATTGCACTGTAAATTTATAATTTGTGAAATTTTATTCTCTGATTATTCATGTTATTTTAATTTTTATGCATTTATTAATATATTTTATGTGGTTTAAAAAATAAAATTATTAAATTAATGTTGTATCCAAATACTATGTATGTATGTATGTATCGAATTTACGATACGAGTTCGCCCCCTCTAAAATGAACTTAGGTAAAAATTCGAACTTGACAATTTTGTCTTGATGTACTAAATATTTGAACATTATTATTATTTGTTATTTTTATAGGACATATTTAAAAGATAGTTATTTGATATCCCTATTGCATTTGAAAATGTTATATTTCTTTATCAAATGTTACAAGAAAAAACATATGTAAACATCGTCGATCTAAAAGGAGGTCTAGTTGCCACATGACAGGAGGTGTTACATTTCATATTTCAGAATTTGTATACACTACTAACTTTTCAATCTTCTGTTTTCACTTTATCACTTGATCACTTGCTTATTACCAATTAAGTATTAGAAATGTCATATCTTCAAACAATTAACAAAATAATCACTACACTAAATATCTTGCAACTAAAAAAAATTACGCAAAACGAATTTAATAAATATAAAACAAATTAGTATAAACACCTAAGTTTGAAAACCTTGGACAAAGGCGTTCATCCAAGTGTGGTATCAAGATTCAACTCATAAGCTGCATTCAAATGTGGTATCAAGACACGTGTTGCCTTTTTATGATACGTTGTACAAAGCTTCCTAATTTGGGTGAGACCCGAATAAATCATGATGCGTGTGAGTAAGAGTCACGGTCAAGGTGTGTAAATAAATATATTAATTATTTTTTTATGTTATATCATTCAGTACATATTTTTTTGGCTAAATTATTGTATTTGATCACTATATTTATTTTCATCTTAGAGAGTCATCCTAATGCATTTAAACTAATTTGATAAAAAAAGTTTTTTCGTTGGAATATATTATCCAAATTTGCAAAAAGATTGAAAACTTACGGTTAATGAGTCAAAAATCTCACAAATGCGATTATAACATTCTTAAGATGCCAAGAACATTTTTATTATATATTTGAACTAATTATAATGATTAATGATTAACAAATATTTATCATATAGTTTTTTATTACTTAATTTTTTTTCTCTTTTATTTTTTGTTTGATATATTTTTTTATTTGTTTTGCTATACTATTTATTTTTTATATAAAATTAGGATTCATGCAACTATTTTATGAGAGATAAATATAGACTAAAAATAAATATAGATAATTTTTTTCATCAAACCAAAGATAGAGGAGAGATTGATGTGAAAGAAGAGAAGAGAGATGATTAATTTAGTTTAAAATTATTAATCTATTATCATTTTACTTGGTGGAATGAAAAATATAATGTTATGAAAGCTTAACTATTTCACTCTATCCCTCTTAATTAATATAAAATTATAATCCAAACAAATATCTATACTCTCATGTACCAACCCTCTCATAATTCTGAATTCAGTAAGTCCTAAATGATTAGGTCTTCTTTGTCAATTGAGAACTTGAGAACCATGATCCACCGAGTATGGAAAAATGATATGCCACATCAAAATGGCTCTCTAGAAATAATCTGGAGAGAGAAAAGTCAATAATGATGGTGACGTCATGGAAGCAATCATGGGCACGTTGTCACTTGTTTTGACATAAAGGGAACACGTCATCGAACTAGTAACACCTCAAGAGCCCCTCTAATGATGTGAATAATCAAATGCAGAAAGAATATGTGACGTATTGGTGAACTCAATAGCGAAAGATTAAAATTTAAAAGAGCATTCCTTCATCATTTTCCCCATTAACATTCTTCTTCTCACTTCCCATAGTCTAGGGCAGTAAACCTATGTTAATTTCAGTTTTATGTTGCCTATTTTTGTGGGATGCTTTTAATATAAAATTTGTGATACATTTGGAAATGCATTTCTACATAATCGTAGGCATTCGCTCATAATTTAATTGTAATTCAATGTTGCTAGTAAAAAGCATTACCCAGCTTACATATTAGATTATCTATTCATAATAAACAACAATTCAAAAATAGCAGAAACAAACAAAAGGGGTAGTTTGCGTATATTATCCTCGGTACTTAAGTGACCACATTGTACATATGCCGTAGCATGCCATATTTACTCTTCAAAGAAACGAGTATCCAATGAGATAAACAGGAAAAATATAATTACTATCAGACCTACAAACGTACGCAAATTGAAAGATTTACTCTCTGAAAAATGAGACAAGCTCTTCCAAATGCATCTAATCGAGAACATCAATTCATACCGGGAGCAATAGCATGAATCCAGTTATGCAGCATATTCAATTTGCCCTATTTATAATCACTTTTCTTGTACTGATCCATGGCTTACCTTCGTAATGGAAGAAAAAAGAACAAATCACAGAAACCAAAGCCATAATGATACTTAAAATTGCAAGTCAGGTGCATAAAAGCTTCAACAACAACAAAGCCTTATCCCACTAGGTGGGGTCGGCTACATGGATCATACGACGTCATTCCGCATTCGTTGATCCATGTTCATGAGATTCGACAGAGTTTTACGCTGGCTGTCGGGGCCTAACACAACCCTCCTCCTTTATCCGGGCTTGGGACCGGCTATAAAACATAGGCGGAGTTGCATAAAAGCTTCATTACAGATAAAATCTTTGAAGTTCCACTTGCTCTAAGAAACTTCAGGAATTGACAACTTTAAATGTTTTCACGGGCTTCATTATTGCCCTTCCCCTGATTCCTTTTTGGGGGCTTCCTTGATCTCATCCCCAGCTTCATCCTGCAAGGCAGAAACAAAGAGAAATTGGTAATCACCAAATTCATTAATTCAAGAACTCAAGAGGAGAAAGAAGCTACAAGGCAGAAACAAAGAGAAATTGGTAATCACCAAATTCATTAATTCAAGAACTCAAGAGGAGAAAGAAGCTAGGAAAGTTGAAGACTGTACCGTGATATCAGAGGTCCACAGGGTTAAGTTATCACGGAGAAGTTGCATAATCAATGTGCTATCTTTGTAAGATTCCTCTCCCAAAGTGTCAAGTTCCGAGATAGCTTCATCAAAAGCCTGCCAAAGAAAACAAAATCACTAAGATCAGAATTACAAAGGTAAAGATAATAAGGCATAAATGTAAGTAAAAGTTGTTTTAATCCCTAAGGATACTTAAGATATGTGACTATTTGTACACATTTATCCTCATAAATTGCGTGCATTCATAGCTCTCGCACATTCATAAGAATTATTGAACTGCATGTATATCTAAGGTGCATCAACCAAAATTAAACTGAATAATGAACCTTAGATATACATGCAGTTCAATAATTCTTAAATTAAACTGCATGAAAAGTGCATCAACCAAAATTATTGAACTGCATGTGATAAGAATTATTGAACTGCATGAAAAGTGCATCAACCAAAATTAAATTTTCTTTAACATTATTCAGTTTCAAAACGTCCTGTTTCACACAAAACAACCCAATGTTTTCAAAAGTCTAGTTTGGGGCTAGTATCCTCAGGTTCAAAGCCACATAATACCAATATGAGAAGGGACAACTTTTAGTTTTAGTGTTAACATTTTCAATGGAATCAATATTGATCGCTCTGAGGCAATTAAAAAAGAATCCATCATTCTATTATGCAATGAATCAAAATATATTTTTTTAGGAAGAACAAAATAATCAAAAGGAAAAAAAATAACTTATATCATGTGATAAATATGTTACCCCAAGTATTATTTCAGCAAAATATTAGCGGTCATAACCTAGTGTTCCAATTTTTAAGGAAGCTGCATCTTCACTTTGAGAATCAAATACAGGAAAAGGAATTTGTAACAGGAACTCATCCTGCATGCAAGGCTAGGAAATGAAGAAAAACATGATAGTCCTCTATATTAAAAGCAAATGTGTTTGGACATAAACAAAAACTGATTGACAACACCATTTTAAAATTAAGCCTTAAGAACTATGATGAAACAAAGTTAAAATGGATCCTCTATAAAAAGTAGTTTGGAAAGATTGCATGGATAGTCCCCCAGTTATAGTCATACCTGTGTTGTCCCCATAACCAGGTACTGCCAGTTTTTACTACTCAACCTCTCTTCTCTCTCTATTCCGTATTAAAAATAATTAAAAAATCCAGGTCACATTATATATATATAATAATTTAAAAAATGGGGTGATGTTCGTCACATGAGGGGGTGCTGCCCCTAATCGGTGCTGCAGGAAGCATCCCTCCCACCCACCCCCACCCCCTCCCTCCATTGTTCGTGGAGGGGGCGGGGCCACCATGCCCCTCCAACGTCCGCAAGGGCATTTTGTATTATTTTATCTCTATAAGTTTAAAAATAGATGACACGGCATTTTCATTGATGTTTTGTGATGTGGAAGGGAGAGAAGAGAGTTTGCATTAGCAAATACCAATGATAGTCAGTTGAGAGGATGATGAATGTATAAAAGTAAAGTTTGGGGCATGCTATGCAAAAGGAATTAGTTAGAGAGCAACTAAATAATTATGTTAAAGTTAGGGGATCATAAATGTACACATAGCTTTCTGATTAAAATTATGGAGATAGTGACAATCACACATCACCACAAAAAAAAACATTAACCAGTTTTCCTTTTGTAGAATAATTTCCTTATTGCCAGGAAGCATAGAGATGGTATATATTTTTAAATTTTGAGACAAATAAAATTGCTCACCTCATCAGAGAATTATAGAATTTAGCTAACTAACAACAAAACATAATCATCCAATATACAAATGGCAGAAATCTAACCTGCTTTGCAAGATTGCATGCCCGATCAGGGGAGTTCAAGATTTCATAGTAAAACACTGAGAAATTAAGAGCCAGGCCCAGCCTAATTGGATGAGTTGGGGCTAACTCTGCCAATGCAATATCCTGTCGATCATAAAAGAGCTTCACAAGTGTGTCGTACTATATGGAACTTGAAAAATTACTTAAATATTGCAATCAGATTTATTTCACATAAATGAAAAGTTTCTAGTTATGCTATTAAAAGTCTATTAACTGAAAATTGATCAATGTTGAAAGTTTCTCACAAAACATGGAAACACATAAAATGTCCCAACAAAACAGATACAGTTTCCAATTTATTGACAACAAGTCCCACATAAAAGATGTCTACATATTTTCCAAGACAAGAGGAAAGATGAGAATAAAAAACCTGAGCAGCCTTGTAAGCCAGCAGTGTGCTTTCAGCAGCCTCCTTCCTCTCAGCTCCAGTCTTAAACTCCGCAAGATATCTGCATATGGTATGGCATGTCAATGCCTAATCAATCAATTAAAGCACCATTCTGACACCCAAAAAAAAGGCAACCTTCATTCTCAAATACTAGTCACTCTTTGTCAATCATCACAAACCTGTGGTAATCACCCTTCATTTTTAGGTAGAACACCTTGGACTCTGCGCCAGCAGCTGAGGGAACCAGATGGGAATCAAGCAACTTTAGGATGCCATCACATATCTTCTGAAGCTCAGCCTCAACATTGCTACGGTAGTCCTTGATGACTTTGGCATGATCCTCATTTCCACGGGCCTCCTCCTTCTGTTCAATGGATGAGATGATGCGCCATGAGGCCCTCCGAGCCCCAATAACATTCTTGTAGGCAACAGACAGGAGGTTGCGCTCCTCTACAGTCAGCTCCTCACTGTCTGCAGTCTTCACCACCTTCTCCATGAACTCCACCATCTCCTCATAGCGCTCTGCCTGTTCAGCCAGCTTGGCCAAGTAGACATTATCCTCCCGGGATGAGGATTCAACAGGCGACATTGTGTTTCTGCCTCTTTCTGGTCAATAAGCCTTGCTTTGTGGTCTGAAATTAAATAAAATATAACAACTAAAAACGTGGACAACCATGCATATGCTATGAAAAACTGCAACCGAATATGTACAAGAATAGGCCATCAACCACAAATATTACTTTTTTTAAAACTGTGGAAACCATATGCCTGCAGACACTACATTTAAACGAGTACAGATTCATGATATCATCTCTATTCTTTTTTTTCTCGAGCTAAATGTTCTTTTATAGGATTTTTTAGCTAAATGTTGAAACCATTTGTATGAAAGATCTGTAATTGAATGTGCAAAAATCAAGCAACTATCTCATATCTTAGTTCAACTGCAATCCTAATTGCTGGACACCAAATGAAACCATACTAAAATGATGAGGGACAATACGAGATCCAACTTTAAAACTTGTTTGCAACTGAATGTGTTCTACGGTAGGCAACTTATCATAACAAAACTAAAGTTCCGGTGTTTTCTACTCTCACATCTGACCAAACCAAAACGGAGATAACAAAATTGTTCCTGGGAAAAATCGCTAAAATAGTTGGAACGAAAAAAAAAATCAAATTGCGTCCAATAAATGTCAGAGATCCATAAAAAAAAACAAGTTATTGGAAAACGAAAATGGTTATATCCATCAGGACCAGAAGTGGCATACGAGATCCAACATTTTACCCCAAAAAGAAAGCACAGATCAATATGTGTAGGGCAAAAATGGGAACGATCTGATCAACAGAAAGTAGAGATCTCGATTAGAAGGAAAAGGAACACAAATCCAGATGAACAAAATAAAATCTCGGCACCTGGGAGACGATCGATTGAAGCGGCAGATGGGGGAAAAGTTTCCTTGCTCGGTTTTGGGATTATTTGAAGCGAAATGGGGGGAGGGCGAAGAGGGGCGGAGCGGCCTGAAACAGCGCGTGACCGTCCAGTCAAAGATCCAATGACTTGCTGACGCGTGGTGGAACGGTTGGTGATTTTTTTTCCTTTTTTTTTGTGTTTCTTTTCAAAGTATCGAGCCTTTTTTTCTTGGGTGGCCCACTCAGCCCAATTAGTTGAACACCAGTTGTTTTCTTTTTTTCTTTTTCTTTTTCTCAATTTGTGTTCTCAAGAAGACATTGTTTTTTTCACGATGTGCGGAAAGTGCGAAAGTAAAATTAACAGTGTTACAATAATCATGTGTTTAGTAATTAACACTTTTATTTCTAGTTTAAATAAATAATTAAATAAATGTATTTAAACTTCAATTTATGAAATACACAATATTTATGCTTGCTTTAATTAATTATTTACTTAGTCATTTGTCCATTTAATTAAAAAACATTATCATGTCTTAGTATTTTCCTATTAATGTTTATACAATATAAAATTTGTTCACTAATGTATTTTTAAAGTGAATTATAAAAGTTAAAGTGAAGTAACTAAATTATTTTTTTAAAATAAAAACAATAGTTAAAGAAATTTACGGTTTAAATCATGATAAGTCTTATTTTATGAAACTAATTAATGGCATGCACAATTCAAATCATCAGTGACCAGACTCAATTTTTATTTGTATGTTTTTTTTCTCACTCTTTTCTTATTACCACAATCAAGTAAAGATCAAATTGTAACTCGATTCATAATAAATATTATTCTGGACAACTAATGGATGCAATATGTGTTTACATATTGTGACCAAGTCTTGATCTGATTATTTTGTATGATCATATTACTTTTCATCATTTTCTTTCTACCATAATTACATAAAAGAATTAGGTCATAACCCAAATCATGGGAGTCTCATTCAATTTTCTCAAATAGAGAATGGTAATGTGATGGAAAGACAGTCATTTTTTTTTTGTAACCATTGCAAAAAATCAATGTCAACGCTTTTTTTTAATTTTCATATGCAATCTTATATCATGAATGCTATATAATTGAGAGCATGAACAGAATGAAAGATTATTTCTGTCTAATCTTTCACAATTTGTGCCAATTTATTTACAATTATGAACCATTTTCCACTATGTGAATAAAACAGGCAAGACATGCATGTATGAAAGACAAATAAATTTATATTTAATAAAATGTTGATTAATATAATAATTAGTTTAAATATCAAAGTGAACTTCACATCTATTAAGGTTTAAATGTGCATTGTTTCTTTCTGTTTCATTGTTTCTTTGTATGGCAAATCTACATTTAAAACTAATATTTAGATTACTCACCCTATTGCTTTTTAGTGTGGTTGAGACTTGTGAGTACAGTTATTTGGTTAGTCTAAAAAAAACAAATACATTATTCATAAAAACCATACTTATGGAGATGCACGGTCATACTTAAAATAACCAAATTAATATAGTAGCAAGATGACAAATGAAGATTAAATTATTAAAATTCTTATCTTTTAGTGAAAAAATTATTTAATATGGAAATTTATAATTTAAATTTGGTTAATATTATCGTATAAATAACAGAAAACTGATATATTATTATACAATTATATTTAAAAGGTAATATCAAACCTATTTATCATAAAAAAAATATCAAGCACAAAATGAACTAATATTAATTATGATGGCAATGGAATTATTCTAGCATTTTCTAAAATCATAAGAAAATTTAAATCAAAAAAATAAAAAAATTCACTTGACAATGAATTATCATCCCGTCTTTTACCTTACAGTAATTCCACGTTGCTCTACAAAACTAACACCTAATTGATATTTTTATATACAAATATTTCTTCTTATCCCCTAGTTTGTAACGATATTGTATTTCATTAAAAAATAATGTAGTACTAATAATAGAATATTTGAATAAAAGTTGAATTTATCTAATAGGTTGCATGATTTTTCAACTCTTAAACTGGTGCCAAATTAATGATAAGAATAATTGTTACCTAGCATGCCAGAAGGTTATAAATAAATAAACAACAATTTATTAAATAACATTACATAAAATAAGAACATAATTTTTTTGGCATATTGTTCACTACGCTTCCATCACATTATATATTTCAAGATATTAATGAGTATTTTGGAATGATTATGGTTATAAAATGGATGGATGTTGAATTAGTTTATCATATTATATTTTTATATTTAGGAAATTTTTTTGCATAAATAATATTTTTTTTTACATATTAGGAGTATTTAAATTGCTTTCTTAAGTTTCGCAAATAAGCTTGTGAGTTCGAGTGATCCATATCTATAAGGAATGTGTTCATCGATATATTAATTTAGAAAATAATTGTTTTATTACTTAATATTTTTATTTATAATATTAACTTTGTATTTTATATACAAATAATTCTCTAATGTCTTCTAATGGTAAAATAATTATTAGCATGCACTCATCACATGGCATGTGACAGTATACCCTTTCCCTTTTATGATCACTCCACTACTACCGTCACAAATAAGATGAATAAAAACACATAGACTTGAATTATAAAAGCATTAAACGTCTTCTTATATGAATAAAAATGAGTTATGTTTTGTCTAAAAAAGAAAATTCATAAAAATGATTGAATTTGAAACATATTTATTCAAATCATTTATAAAAGAAATCGTTTTTTGGATCTTCGCAGAAACTTTTCACATTTGTACAATGTACATTATATTATATCTAAGAATGATCAATATCACTAATAAAATTGTGTTGCGCAGATATTCTTAAATGCAACATAAGAAAGTTTACATCAGTGAAATTTATAATCACTTAAAAATAATTCATGTCTTGTCTCTATGCCTAGCAAATGAAACTTACTTTGAAAGAAATTAGGAGATGCATATATTTGCTTAACCAATACTAATTCATCTCCCAAAAGAAAGAAGCCCATGGAAAATAAAGAATGTGGAGAATATTAATGATGAGAGAAAGTATTAAATATATCAATGGAAGAAAATTTCTATAGAAAAAATTATAACACAATAAAAGGATTAATTTTGTTTAAAGAAATAATGAATGCTTGAAATATGTGGAATCCAAAATCTTATGAATGTTCATAAGATCATAATACTTTTACTTAAGAAAATGACCATGTCAAATCATACTTACCATTTAATCATACGGGGTGATGAACGATGTTGGTTTCCCATTTCTAGAATCAATTTTCTCTAAAGATGAAGTGATGGATGATTTGCATGATCAACTCTTGACCCAATGCTTCATTGTGTGATCATACTTTTTTCATCATAATCGTATAAAAAATTGAGTCAAGAGTAAAATCATGATGCATAGTTGTAAAATTCAACATTATAAAATGGAGTTTGCGAATGGGACACGACGAAATGAGTGGGCTTTCCCTTTGCATTTATAGTGCAAAAGATGGTAAGATGGTACATTTTTTCTAAATCTCTATTAGATGATAACTGTTGTGGTTTTAGTTTCTTATTTTACTTTATTTCAAACTTTAATTAATTGAAAATTTTGAATGTGAATAAGTAAATGTTATGCAACGGTTGTTGGAAACTAACTAATATGAATACTAATCAATTTTATATGTTATCTGAAAAATTAAATATTAATTTCCAGAAGACAATGTTCATCAATTCAATTGGTTATAATTTAAAGATAATAAAGTTATTTGCATGTTGAGTATTTTAACGAAGTTGTGAAGGAACGGTTATTGTTATATTTTTATTTTGGATTTATAATATTATAACAATTATTATATATTGAGTATTTTAATAATTTTAGGGATATCCAATGAAATTTCCTTATCCATAACTATTTTTTTAATATTGAACGATTACATCTTACAATTCCTACGTGCTAATTATTAGGTGTACGTGCATATATACATTACTTATTATTTATAATACTTTTCCAAAAGACTTTTGTACATGACACAATTAGACGGTTACACATTCGATTATACTAATAAATATTAATTAATATTTTAATATATACTTCTAAATATATTTGTAAAAAATTTTTATGGACACATGGCAGTATAACATGATGCCAAATGTCATCTTCTTGTGAAAAATACTCTCCTTTTAATATAATATAGACTCCACAAAGGCAAATTTATAGGGGAAAAAACAGCTAAAGGTTGGTATCTTTTTCTGCTGAAATAAAAATACTGAAAATTATTACTGTAATTGTTTTAAAGAATACTTTACTTTACAGAAAATTATTGGTAATCAAGGAAAAAGTTATCAATGAAAAATAATGTTTCTTTCACACTTGGTATTCTAATTTTGTTTGAAACTTTGAGGATTCCTTTCAAAAAGTTTTGTTTGAAAAAATTGATATATTGGCTATGGATCTATTTGAAGAGGAACTATAATTATTTGATATGATTTTGTCTCCCATGCAAACAAAAAATAATTTTCGTTTGCTCAAGAGAGTCTTGAATGCATATCATCTACATATTTTTGGCATGGTTATATATATATATATATATATGAATATCTTGTCACATGTAAAAGAAAGAAAATAGTGCATTTTACTTATTTTAGCTATGTATAATTTTGGTATAACAACAAGGGAAAGGAACAAAATTTAAATACTTTAATCATTTAATTGTGTAGTATTATAAGATGAAATTATGTTTCGTGTTCATGACACAAATGGAGTCATCCTTTCAAAGCATATAGATATGTTGGTCAGAAACCAGAAAACTTAAAAGGAGGCCCAAAATACATTATAAAATTAATAAATATTAAAATATATTTAATAAAGTAATAAAATATTAAGTATAATTCTTCTAAGTTACTTTAACCTGCTTTAGAGGGGCCAAAACTTAATTTATTTTACAATTATATATATATAATTTATTTTACAATTATATATATATATATATATATATATATATATATATATATAATCACTGTATGAGAAGTTGGAGTCCATCAGTGATGTTATCACGAGAGAGATCGTTTGATTGCATGTTTATGTTGCTCATCTATTTTGAAAAATGCCTACTATGCAGAATTTTTAATATATTTTAGAGTTAACAAATACTTTTGGGATCATAACTAGAAATTGTCTATTGATTATAAATAACCGTATGATCATTTATATCCCCCTCAGATTGAGGCACTTATTTTTCTTAAAAATGCATATAATACATTAAATCTTTTTTCTTCTTGTTACTTTTTCTTTTTGGCGACCCATCACCAATTGCAATCTTTCATGCCAAAGGTTCTTCATTTTTTTCCTTTTTGGTATTCTTGGTTGGAACTTGGAAGACATACACTTATGTTGTTGAATATGACTATTAGGCAAATTGTTGAAGATGGTCAAATATTTTTGGTCTATTGGTTATATCATATGATACATGATAAGTGAAAAGATGATTTCTTAAAAAATATAAGGACCTAGTGGGAGCTTATTTATATCCACTAACTAAAAAAATTAGTTACAAATAAATGCTAGCAAGTGCATCAGTCATTCAAATACTAAAATGTAAAAAGTACAAAGTTGTCGATTTGAAGAGGAATTAGCTTACCTAGCAATATAATCCCAAAGGCTAATAAGAGACACAAAAGCAACGTAAATGTTAAACTAAAATAATCTAATTTAATATACTAAAGTTAACGATAGATGGATAAATTAGATTGTAAATAAATTGGTTCATCGGAGAATGTAAGTTAGTTTCTAATGATGAATTAGAGTCTACTCATCGGTTAATCAATTTATCTTAATTCGAATTAGATTGCAATCGCTCCATTTAGGATTATAATTTAATTAAATATGATATTATTATGCATTTAATGTATAGTTCCTAAATTATTATAATTCATACCATGATACTAATTAATAAATCACACAACTAATATTTCGTTTAGGGTCGCACGAATTGTGATATGTAATACTTCAACTTAAAAATTGATAATCAATTTCACAACAATTATGCAATCAAAAGTAATCACTCCTATCAGGATAATAGCTAACTTAAGAAGACAATTAATCTCTAAAAAAATATTAATAAAACATTCATATTCGAAATAAAAGTAAACATTAATCAATTATGAGTGAGATCTAACAATTTGTCTTATCAATTAAAACTATTATAAATGTCTTAAATATCAATATAATTAAATCATCGAGAATACAAAAGATAGAAAGATAGATCTATGAATCGTGAGATCGTCCCAACAGAAAGTAAAATAGAAAAATAATATCTAGAATCGTCTATGAATCGTTGCTTGATCCTTGTCCAATGCCAATCATGCAAAAAAAAAAAACAATGAAAACTCTAAAATTTCCCACATTCTTGGCTTCAAATAGTAGGTTGCACTACAACAATTTGACCAATTTTGGATGGACATATCCATCGAAAATCTTATTAAATCCATCGAAAACTTGAGTTTTCGACAGAACCACGATCGTCGAAAAATTGTTCGTCACTAATGATTTTCGACGAGAGTTGTCATCCTTCAGAAATTTTGATGGATATCCCATCGGAAGTTTAGAAAGAGAGTATTGCCTTCGGAAGTTTCGACGAGGCCTGCTCATCGGACTTTCTAATGGCAGGACACCCGACGGAACTTTCAACAGGCATCGACCATTGGAAAGTCCGACAGCAGGACCCTAACGGAACTTTTGACGGGCAGGCCCGTCGAAACTTTCGGAGGCTACTCCTCATCGGACGTTCCAAAGGAAATCACCCCGTCGAGCTTTCTGAGGGGTACGTCTGTCGAAAAATTTCTTTTAAAATATAAAAAATTGGACGTCTGCGGTCAAATCCGACCGTTGCATCCGATAAAGTTCTTAGATCCTACAATGACCGTTATAATTGACGATGCTCGGTAAAGTTTTATGTATGACACTTCCATTACTTACTTGGTCCAAACTATAATTCTAATAAAACTTACTTCATTATGTGTTATATTAGAATGACATTTTTCTTAACAAAATTCTAAGTAATAAGATCAACAATTAATATATAACCAATATGTGTATATTTAAGTTCATCATATAAAAAGTTAAAGCATATTATAAGCAATAAGTAAGTTTTTTAAAACCCGCAACATTTTTATTAATATTTTATAACTTTGAAGACAATATGTTAATTAGGTTTACATTTTGTAATATTTAAAATGACTGTAAAAATATTTTCTATACCATTTACAATCATTTTATAAAAATATAATAAAATTTTGCTACCAATTGTTAAAGAATAATTACAACTATTTATCTAAAATAATATCACATGTTCGGAAGAAAATTAGATTGATTTTTCCAATATATCATTTATATTTTAAAGTTAATGCACATTAATTAAGGATGAATTTATATAATTATTTTTTATTATAAATAAAAAAGTTAATGAAATATAAAGATTCAACATGTAATTTGTAAAGTTAAAATTTTAATACTCAAATTAATAATGAGTACATTAAGTGTTGATATAAAAAATTTAAATGATGCAGTTAATTAATAAGATATTTAATAATGAAAATAACAAGTTGCAATACAAAGAATTAAATGATGCAATAAATTAATATGCATTGGGATAATAATCATAAAAAACTATAAATTGGAAAAAAAAGTTAGTTCACATGTTGAGATATTCATGCTTTTATTATCTTGTATTTAAATTTGATAGCTATGACTTGGCCTACCCAATTTTAATATATCTGGAAAAAATAGTAATACCAAAATATCCACAAGTTTCAACTTTTGACTTGTTAGTTGTACATATTTCTACTTGTTTTATCATATATATTTTTTTATCAAGATTTATTGGTTCATGGCTTGGTCAATCAAGAAACCCCTTTTATTCATAGTTAAGTTATAGGAAGAAGATTTTTTGTCAACTTTCTTGTGTAGTAAGTTACTTCCTTAATAATTTCCACCATAAATAAAAATGTCAACTTCTCTTATGCTCATAAATCAAGAGATTTCAAATTTAAATTCCACTAAAATTGGCTTTATCATTTTTATATTATCACAATCACCTACTTCTGAATTGTTTTCTTATATTGTATTCTGTTGCCATAAAGATTATAAGGAGTCAGATGAAGTTTCATAACCATCCTGACCAGAAAGGTGTTCCTGATCATCCTCCCAGCTAGTCTGCATGATCCATTAATTAAGACATAACTATTAATTACAAGAAGAAGAAAAGTAGTAATCATAGAATAAGAAAGAAAAGCTCCTCCTACTTGGTCAGGGAGAAAAAAAAAAGAGGACCAGGAAAAGTGCCACTTCTGAGACACTAACACTATTTTAAACTGCATGGAGGAATCCAGAATATATTCTTTCTTGCTTGCTCATCCACAATGATCCTTCTTTTTATTTTGTTCTCTCCTTCTTCCTCTTGGTCCACCAAAATGCATTTGCATGCAGGTTCTACCAAACATGTAACACAATCATAGCATTAAACCCTAAAACATGGGGCACACTACGATAGCGTCCAACCAAATAAAATCATCCCCACTAGTGCCACTAGGAGGACACATCACATTGGCAACAAGTCAGTCAACTAATATAGTTGGTCAAAATCACCCAATCAGGGCTTACTATCCTATCTTGATAGCATCCAATATTATATGTATATATAGTGTCGATCTATTATAAACAATATTTATTATGCAATAAATAATGGACTTATTGTAATATGCGCCGTAACTCTCATATATATATATATATATATATAATACGTAGAATAAATATCCAAATTAATAGTAATTGAAAATTGATGATTTATTAAATATAAATTTAGAGATTTCTTTTACGTTCCATGTATTTTCGACCTAGGTACATACGTTTACTTTTCTTGAGAATCCGAACGCAAAAAAGTTTAGTTTATTTTGATGCGTAGTGTAGTCCATTCTACGTCACAACACAATTTACACATTTCGCAGGAGGAGTGTTCGACGGGTCGGGTCAGACCCGACTCAAATTAGCTGGGCCGGGTCGGATCAGGGGTTGAGTCAAACTTGACTCGATCCGACCTTGGATTGGGTCGGTCGCTCCCACCCGATTCGAAGACTTATTTTTTTTACTTTTCAACTTATATTTTGCATAAAAATTAAATAAATATTTAAATATGTAAAATAATATTTAAATGTTTAATAAATTATTTAAAACTTTTTAAATAAATATTATGTAATATTTTTATATTAACTAATAGAAAAAGTAAGGACAATTTTTTTAAAAAAGAAAATAGTGGTCGAATAATTCAATCCGAATGGAATTCAACCTTTCAAAAATGGTTGAACCCAATCAAAATTGGATAGATTAAGTCGGATCCAATATCAAGTCGGGTCAAATTTCACCGGTGAACACCCCTATTTCACACACTTAATACCTTGTCAGTCCCATCCAATATCATTAGCACATTGATATGATATCATTTGGCACATAAAAAAATGTAATTTAATTTTAAAAATCTAGCAAAATTTCTTGTATGAGCTAATGAGCGGACTGACTCGATCTAATTGACATATCATGTGATTTAACTTTTTTTTCTCAAGTTTGATTATTGAAATAATCAAATTGATCATAGCGGATCGATTTTACTCCAAATTTCTTTTTTTTCCTTGCGTACGGAAATGGGGGCAGTTAGCTAATTTTTGTCGTGTGAACTCTATTCTTATTTTGTTTTTTTTATAAACGTTATTTTCTTGTGTGCGTGTGTGCCATCACTGAAAAATGGTACGCTAATTCATGTCAAAATGACATGTGGCCATGCCATCAATTCAAGGATGTACAAAAAATAATAGGAAGGATAAAACATGCATTACGTACAAAAGGATAAAGCATACATTTGAATAAAGTTGCTCGGAATATTTGCAATTAGAATAATATTTGACAAATAAAATCGCGCTTTCTCTAAATTCCCAATTAATGGTCAATTTGACAAGTGAGTTTATGCTATCTCTGACTTGATTCAAGTACTAGTTGATCAGTTTTTGCTTTTAGCCTATCATTTTTTTTAATATTGCAACCAAAATAATACAAGAAAAAAGAATTCTCCGTATATTTACTTATAAAGAAAATTCCAATGCTGCCACCACCAAATCAACCAGCAGAGTACTACCCAAATTTCTCTGATCACCATAATAAACTTTTTTTTTGTTTATTTCCCAGAACACATACACAAAACTAATTAATTAATTATTTTCCAGAACACACACACACAAAAATAAACCAAACAGTAACAAAATTCATTAATTAAATTAATTAAACTAATTTGCGCTCGTCCTATTATTTTCCACTCCCATTCAAACTGACCTGACCAGCAACAGCAACAGCAATCAGCAGCAGTTATTATTCCCCCTCTTTCTTCCTCTTCCTCTCCGCCTTCTCCCAATTTTTTCATTCGAGAGATCGAGCACGAGAAGAAGAAGGAGAGCATGAGCTTGAGGGATTCGCCCTCCGTCTACTCCGACGCCGATCTCGGTTCATCCGATCCTTCTTTCGAACAAGTATTTTGATCCTTTTTTTTCGTCTTCTCTTGCGTTTTCGCGTATTTGTTTTCTGTTTCGGGGGACTGTTTTTTTTTTTTTTAAAAAAAGCCTTTCTTGAATCGTACAAATATGTGGTTCTGGCCAGAACGACGGGGGGCGTGGCGGCAGCGACACGTCGTCGCCGCCGCCGCCGGCGCGGGGGCGCGCGGCGGAGGAGGCCAGGCACTGGAGGGACGTCTTCTGGCTCTGCGTCTTCGTGCTCCACCTGGTCGCCTTCGGCGTGCTGCTCGCCGTCCTCGGGATCAACCGGTTCAACAAGGTGGATCGCCTCAACATCGATCGGTTCACCAACATGACCGGCGGCTTGTTGACCTCCAACGCCAGCGTCCAGAGCCCTCCGCCGCCGCCGCCGCCGCAGACGCAGGTCCGGGCGGCGGCGAGGGAGCTCACGGAGACGTATTGGCCGTTCTACGGCGCGGCGGGCGGGGTCGGGGTTCTCCTGGCGTGTGCGTGGCTGGCGCTGCTGGGCAGCCAGGGGAGTCGGGTGATGAAGGTCTCCATCCACAGCCTCACGACGTATCTGGCCGTGATCAGCGTGCTGTGCTTCTGGGGGCAGCATTTCTTCTGGGGCGTGGCTTTCGCCGTCGGCGCGGTCTTGCAGTTCTTATATGTTATGTCCGTCTTGGATAGGTGCGGGATGCTTCCTTTCCCCTCTGGGTTTGCCTACTTTGTCCCTGCTAGTTTTAATTTGTGAATAATTTTCTGCAGGATTGGTGAATAGAGTTATCTTTAGTATGATTTTTTTGTTCCACATATGATATTAATGCTCAGTCATTGGGCTACTCTCGTAAATCTGGTGAAAATGGGGGATTTCTGAGATGTTTAACCAGGAAGTTAAAAGTTCCTTCCTTTTGGTCAACTAAGCTAATAGACTTACAACAACAACAAAGCCTTATCCACTAGGTGGGGTCAACTAAGCTAATAGACTTGTAGAGAAAAAAAGAAAACTGGTTATTAGTCAGGGATACTTTACTAGACACTTATGCATAGCAATAGGGTGTACGTGTTTCTGTGTAAACTATAAAGTTTCATAACTTGATTCGTGCATATAAAAAAAAATATTCAAATGTGTTGTCTTTAATTGGACAATAGCTTGCAGTATAATTTTTCACACTACTATGGCTTTTATTATGTTAAAATTTTGTTATTTAAACATGATGTTTTGTGAATTGGCGTTGCCCCTTTGTGTATGGTTTTAAAACTGTCACAAGATATTGGAGCAAAGGTTACATTTGCATGTTGTGTTTCACCCAGCAAAGTTTTACTGAGAACAATGTACGTTTGTGATTGCAAAGATTAGAGTGAGAAACTTATTATTTTGCAAAGTGGGCCTTTAACATCTGGTTGTTTTATGATATTTTGTGATCCTTGAGAATGAAAATGATGAGTGCCAAAATGTGAAAACATTGCAGTCATCTTTTCCAGCAATATGATCTAATACTCTTTGGTCATTCCCTCTAGGTTTCCATTCACAATGTTAGTTTTGCAAAAGGCTGTAAAAATGGTTTGGGGTCTCCCTGAAGTAATGCATGTAGCATATGCTTTTATGATGGTTATGCTCTGTTGGATGGTGCTATGGTCATTTGGAGTTTCTGGGGTTGTTGCTTCAGGCATGGATGACAACGCACGCTGGTGGCTTCTTGTGGTGAGCTGGCAAGTCATTTCTTTTTTTCCATTCATAATTTTTTCTCTCAAGAAACCTATAGGTAGAATGACATTCTGGTACTTATCTCACTCTCTCTTTTCTTTTTATTTTGCAAATGCAGGTTCTCTCGGTTAGTTTATTTTGGACTGGTGCTGTACTTTGCAATGCAGTTCATGTAATTGTGTCTGGCATGGTTTTCCTTGTTCTTATCCATGGTGATCGACGTGCAGTATCAATGCCTGCAAAGCCAGTCCTCAAGTCACTACGATATGCTGTGACAACTTCTTTTGGAAGCATATGCTATGGATCACTTTTCACAGCTGCAATTAGGACATTGCGGTGGGAGGTTGTGTTCTGTTGTTAAAAAAGATTATAGATTGACAATTGTATATTTATTTGATAATTATGTTGATATCATTCATGTTCATTTCGTTGCCTCAGATCAGGGGAATCAGGTCAAAAATTGGTAGTAATGAATGCTTGCTTTGCTGTGTGGACTTCTTTTTTCACCTTGTCGAAACATTAGTTCGTTTCTTCAACAAATATGCCTATGTTGAGGTAAGTTTCCTTTGGCACCCCTTGTAAAAAAAATTTCCTTTGGCATCACTTTTTTGGGATATTGTGCTTTAAGGGAAAAAAAAGGGTGCTGTGCTTAAAAACACTCCAATGCTTGAGATATTATGCATAAGAAAGTGAGCCTACATTCATGGAAGAGTGATATGTATTTTGATAATTGCTTTATCAAAAGAAGCGATTGTTTTTTTTCGGTCGTGCCCATCGATATCCAGTTTTACTAGCACCTAACTATTCAACCCTCTCATCAGCCTATGGTCCAGATCAGCTATCCATTTGGCCAACAACCAACTTGGTTAAAATAAATGATGTTACATGCTGAAGTCCTGAAAATTTACATTTCCAAATGGCAAGTATTGTCAATCTTAATGCTTTCTTCGTGAAAAATATGTCTTGTTGGATAATGCGTGTTGGAACTTTATATAATTGTATATGTCATGGCGGAAATACTTTGTCAACAGAAGCTATTATCTTATGGTGTTGATACTAATTGAAAGGACAAAATTCGTGCACCCAACCCCTCCCTGACTAAGGGAGATAGGATGCAATACATCCGAAGCCTTCTTCCTACTTTTTAGAGGAATTGTTTCCATGCCTCAAACCCATGACTTTTAGGTCACTAAACGAAAAACCTTATGATGGAACCAACACTCACCTTATAACAAGTGATCAAATTCAATTCTGTATATTTTAACTCAGCCTGAGTTAGCCATTATTTTTTGCTTAATACAAACTGGAGACTTTTGGTGACCAAATTATCAGGTTATATGCATGAAAACCTGTAGTTAGTCATGATATATTCATCTATCTTCTTTTTCATAACCACAACATTTGATGATGTTTCTCAGTTGTTTTGTATATTTTAAAAAAAAATGGAATAATGTCTAAGCTATTTTCTGAAGATTTTAGCAAATAGTTATTTGTTAACTTTTTTTTTTCTTGTATGCAGATAGCAGTTAATGGTAAAGGCTTCAACCGCTCAGCTAGGGATGCCTGGGAGCTGTTCCAGTCCACTGGCATTGAAGCTCTTGTGGCCTATGATTGTTCAGGTGCTGTTCTATTAATGGGAACTATTTTAGGTGGTCTGATTACTGGGACATGTACTGGAGTTTGGGCATGGTTTAAAATGAATGATAAAGTGACTATGGTGGGAGCTACTTCCATTTTGATGGGAATGATCCTGGTAAGTTCTCGAGCTTTCTTTATGTTTAATTCCAGAATGATCCTAGTAAGTTATTGAGCTTTCTTATGTTTAATTCTTGAATGATCCTAGTAAGGTCTTGAACTTTCTTTATGTTTAATTCATGTAACTTACCAACTTGCACTGACTAAAAAAACTCGTGTCATGTGGTGTATTACCGATTTAATTAACCGATAATTTAGATCATCATTTAAATAGATTACCACTATTTAAATTATCAGTAATATCACATTATAGTGTTTGACAAGTATTGGTAATATAAAAAATGGCAAAAATAGTTAGAGAACAGATTACCATAATATCCCTAAAAATTATTTTACATGTTTATCATATAGTATCCTAAATAAACAAAGCAAAAAATAGAAATGTGAATATAAATAAAATAAGATGAGGCAAAATTAAGAGTTATTTGTAAAAGATTTCAAATAATAAAGATGTGTAGCTCTTCTGAAAAAAAAAGATGTAGTTAAATGATATTTATTTACTAATAAAATATTAAAATAAAAAATTTGATGGAATGGATATTTTGTCAAAACGCATGTCAAGCAACTTATAATATGGAAAGTCACCTTCCCTGTCTACTCTCTAGATTCAATTAAAATTATCGGTAATCAGTTATAGTTAAACGAGGTAATGTGGTGGGCCCTGAGAATTTTAAATAAAATAACCGGTAATCTATCTATATTACCTCATACCAAACGATCCCTAAAGGTTTTCTATCACTAGCTGCACAATTCAAAGGTGATACCTGGTTATCCAGAAACATGTAGCCTATTGTTTTTAAATGTATGACCTTATTTAATTACTGATGCATGTTGTGTCCTCTAAACAATTTTGGTTTACTCCAAATTATCGACATATATAAAATCATGAGAAAACATGGAAATTAGAGGTCTATTGAATCAATTTTTCAAAGAGAATAACTGAAGCATTAGAAGTCATGTAGGAATTACAGATTTTGATCATGTTATACTTGGCCTTGCCCCCTAAAGTTAGTCTTTTTATCACTAGATCAATTTGCATATATTTTTCTTCTTTTTTTTCTCTTTTGCATCTGTGGGCACACAGGGTTTGTTTAAATACAACAACAACAACAAAGCCTTATCCCACTAGGTGGGGTCGGCTACATGGATCATACGACGCTTCGTTGATCCATGTTCATGAGATTCGACAGGGTTTTACGCTGGTTGTCGGGGCCTAACACAACCCTCCTCCTTTATCCGAGCTTGGGACCGGCTATAAAACATAGGCGGAGTTACAGGGTTTGTTTAAATACTTGTCCAATATATGCATTCATTTTTAGATCCCCGATTTGTTTTATGCATCTTTTTGTTAATTCATCTGTTTTATAAGGCTGAGATCTTTCTGGATTTATTTCATCCAAATGTCACCTATTTCAATCAAATTTCTTTTCATGCCAATCTTTCTTATCTATATACACGTGTAACTCATGCACTTATTAAAACTCAATTGATGCCCTTTGATAGGTTGATTTAGATGCGTAAATAATATCTTCGATTTACACAACCAGTTCTTTTGTCCTATGTATACACATAAATTTCAAATTATGTGTGGATATATCTATATACACATGTGTAACTCATGCACTTCTTAAAACTCAATTGATGCCCTTTGATAGGTTGATTTACATGCGTAGGTAATATCTTTGATTTACACAACCGTTTTTTTTTTTTTGCCTATGTATACATAAATTTCAAATTATGTGTGGATTCTTAACCTCAATGTTTGTAAATCTTGAAGGCTGCTCCACAATTTTTGGTTGATACAAAGTATTCATTGACATCCATGAATATAAAAGTATTCTTAAACAGTTCCAAATTTCCTTCAGGTTGGGCTGGCAGTGGTAGTTGTGGAGAGTGCAGTGACATCTATATATGTATGCTACGCAGAAGATCCCTCGCTAATTCAGAGATGGGATGCAGATTTTTTCGGTCAAATGTCTGAGGCATTGCATCAGAGACTGCAATACCGAAGTGCAAGGGCTAGAGAAGTGACAAATAATAGGCTTGATCAGTTATCAGATGCATCGCCGATTTGAATTTGTACAATAGTTCTGTCTTATCTCAACATTCTTGTTCATATAGAATTCTCAATCATTTTCAGAGATTGAAGTGACTTTCTTTTTTCTTTTATAAGCTCTGAGTGCATTCGTCAAAGATGTAGTTATCAGTTCAATTTTTTTCTTTTATATCCAAAAGCTCAATAGGTCCCCACTAATGTAGTTCGAGGCTTGATATGCTAATGCCAACTCTTTTTGAAGGAATTTATGTTTGCCGACTTATGAGCTTCACTTTCTTGTAAGGGTAATGTTATTATCATTTTAAAATGGAAAGTGTTATGTTAATGGCAATGCATAGGCACAATTCTGAGCACAATAATAAAAAGGTTATGTATGGTCTTGCATTCAGGAAATTATTTTTATGACATTGTCATTTGTGAATGACGAAAATAATTATGAACAATGGTTTATGCTAGCTATATATTGAGTTTTATTGCATTTTTCAATCAAGCAAAGATCATCATATCCCCATCAAAGAGGGAGAAATTGTTACAGTCAAAGAAATTAATTCAGGAAAGAAGCTGTCATATTTGAAGGATTTTGTCACAAGAAAAATATGAAGAAGCCAGTAGCAGCAACAACAAAAGAGCAAAGTCAGATACAATATATAATATAGAGCAATATTGATAGAATCCCTCTATCAACAGAAGGGTAAATTACACCAAATGCCTTTCAACTTTAAGATTTGCTCAACGATACCCTCCAACTTCACTTTGTAACATAAATATCCTTCATTTTTTAACGCGTTTCACCCGATGCCCTCTTTACCTGGGATAACCCGTTTTCCGATTTTTCGTCGATATGGCGTCCACGTGGTCATCTCCTCTCTCCTCCACGCAAATAGTCCTCCGACGTGGCATGCTCTGACGTGGCACATAAAATTACACAAATGCCTTCCAACTTTAAGGTTTGCTCAACGATACCCTCAAACTTCAGTTTGTAACACAAATGCCCTTTATCTTTTAATACATTTCACCTGATGCCCTCTTTACTTGTAATAGTCGGTTTTCTAATTTTTCGTCGATGTGACATCCACGTGGCCATCTTCTCTCTCTTCCATGCAAATAGTCGTCCGACGTGACATGCTCTGACATGGCACCACATATTAAACCATCTTACTTGCCGTAAATTGACCACTCATTGTTAAATTATTTCCTTATTTCCCTCTTTGTCGTCGTTCGCGTGAAACCTCCTTCGCTGTTCGCACTCCTTCGTCGTTCGCTCTCCTTCGTCGTTCGCTTCCTTCATCATTCACCTTTCGCGTTCGTCGGCCGACGTTTTTGTCCAAATTGGTGTAATTTTATGTGCATTTTGTGAGCAAACTTTAAAGTTGTAGGACATTTGGTGTAATTTTATGTGCCACGTCGGAGCATGCCACATTGGACGACTATTTACGTGGAGGAGAGAGGAGATGGCCACGTGGATACCACGTCGACGAAAAATCGAAAAATTGACTGTCACAAGTAAAGAGGACATCGGGTGAAATGTATTAAAAGATGAAGGCATTTGTGTTACAAAGTGAAGTTGGAGGGTATCGCTGAGCAAACCTTAAAGTTGGAGGACATTAGTGGTGTAATTTTATGTGCCACGTCAGAGCATGCCACGTCGGACGACTATTTGCGTGGAGGAGAGAGGAGATGACCACGTGGATGCCATGTCGACGAAAATCGGAAAACTGTCTATCCCAAGTAAAGAGGGCATCGGGTGAAACACGTTAAAAGATGAAGGGCATTTATGTTACAAAGTGAAGTTGGAAGGTATCACTGAGCAAACCTTAAAGTTGAAGGGCATTTGGTGTAATTTACCCATCAACAGAAGTATGCACCACTAGCATCAAACCATCTTCCCACATAGCGAATGCCCACTACCCCATCTTCTACCTAGTAAATGTCTACTAACTGCCAGCACACTACCAGCACATGTCCTCTTTAGTTGCAACACTACTAGTTAGCTTATTTCTTTATTTCTATAAATATGTGTTTAGTATTTGTTTAAGGGTATGTTTTGTTGTTAGACCTTGTATTCCTGGAGGTTTTTCCACTCCATACGGACAGTTATCTTTTAATTTCATTTTGTATTGCTTTCATTTCTATTCTAAAAGTTATTGTCCTATCAAATTGGTATCTGAGTAGTAACGATCCCACAATGGTGAATACATACTCCAGCTTTCAAAATGATCCTACATCCCCATCCCCTAATACACCCAATTGTCTAACAACTATCTTCCATTGCATCAAAATTAGAGTCTATTGATGCATTAGCAGCCGAAATCAAAGCTCAAACAAGTGCTCGTCAACATGAGGCAACTAACTATACTGGTCAGGAGATAGGAAAGGCTGCTAAATCGACTCCGACAAAAGCAAAGTCAATTGGACAACAGGAGATGATGTGGAAAGTTTGGTGGCTCAAGCATCCTTCCCGACGTCCTCACACAAAAATGGAGTTTTCGAGGTTTGAAGGAGGCGATCCTCGTGACTGGATTCTAAAAGCTGAAAAGTATTTTCGTTATTATCAAACTCTAGAGGATGCTAAAGTTGACATTGCTTCCATGTATTTAGAAGGTGATGCTCTTGATTTATTTGCTTGGATTAACCCATTTATATTGGGAGGAGCTTGTCAAAGCATTGCAGGAAAATTATGGACCTTCAAAATCTCGATGGGCATCTTTGCGTCAAACAGGATCAGTTCAGCAATATTGACAGGAATTTACTAAAAGATCTTCTTGTGTTAGCAACTAGCCTGAACACTATCTCATAGGAGTTTTCCTTAATGGTTTGAAAGAGGAGTTGAAAACTGATGTTCGCATTCACAAGCCAAGAACCGTCTATAAAGCTATGAGTCTAGCTCTTGAGTTTGAGTCAAAGATCAGCCTTAGCCTTTGTAAGGAGAATAAGGGCTCTAACCATTACAACTGATCTCACTCATCTCCATGTCCCACAAAAGCATCAACATGACCTCTTTTACCTGGGGCCAGAACCATAATGACAATAGTATGTCCACCAATAGTAGCATGCTCATGGGATGAAGAACGTCGTTCTCGATTGGCCAGAGGTTTATGTTTTAAATGCAATGAGAAGTTCTTCCTAAGTCATCGTTGCAAAAATCCCACTTTTTCACTCATGGAGCTTGTTGACTCTGAAGACACTATGGAGGAAGAAAATTCAATTAGCAAAGAAGATCCTCTCTCAAATCATGCAGAGATATCTCTTCATACTATCTTGGGGCAAGGAGCATGCAACACTATGAAGCTACTAGGTAAAATAAGGCAGAGAGAAATTATTATTCTTGTGGATAGCGGTTCTACACACAACTTTGTGGCATAGGCAATAGTGAAGGAACTGACTTTATATGTTCATCCACTTCCACCTTTTGGTGTTCAAATCGGCAATGGCGACATTATTCACTGTAATTGAATATGTAAGGACCTTGATATAGAAGTATCTAATCTTACTTTCACTCAGGATTTCTATCCTTTCTCCATCGGTGGCACGGATGTGGTACTTGGAATCAAATGATTGGCCTCTCTCAATATTGTATAAGCTAATTGGAATGATATGTCTATGATATTCAATTGGTGAGACAAACATTACAAGTTACAAAGTATTGATTCAACCACTTCATCAAAAAATTCTCTGCATACAATCTGCCTCAACACAGCTAGAACCTCAACTTATGAGTCACTTGTCAAAAAGTGTGGTCAATATCTTGAAGAAGCTGGCTGGGAAGAGTCCATTCCACCTTGAGGACAAGGCGTCTTTTCAAGGGGATATACTGATAGAGTCCTTCTATCAACAGAAGTATCCAACTTCTCCCATCACTAGCATCAAATCACCTTCCCACATAGAGAATGCTCACTACCCCACCTTCTGCCTAGTAAATGTCCATTAACTGCCAGCACACTATCAGCACATGTCCTCTTTAGTTGCAACACTACTAAGTTTATTTCTTTATTTCTATAAATATGTGTTTAGTATTTGTTTAAGGGTATGTTTTGTTGTTAGACTTGTATTTCTGGAGGTTTGTCCACTCCATACGGACAGTTATCTTTTAATTCCATCTTGTGTTGCTTTCATTCCTATTCTAAAAGTTGGTGTCCTATCAAATATTCAGGAAATTCAACACATGAATGTAATGTAATTTAATAATATAATGTAACACGACTTAATATGTGGCATGAATAACTGACTCATGTGAGACCATACACATATAAATACAAGAAATGAAGGCTGGAAAAGGATCTTTTTGGAAACCATTTTCTAGTTAAATTCTTTTGAGTTTCTTGGAGTTTTGAGGTGCTCAAAATCCTCAGTTGTGTTTCTTTTTTATATATATCTACATCTTTTCATTCCTTATGCATTTGTTCTAATCTTGTTTGTATCTTCCTTTGCTGATGGTTTCTTGCACATGAAGACACAGTTAGGAACCATAAGGAAGAAGTGTGGAATTGTGCAACAAGATCATTTGTCTTGATGTGAAGATCTTAAAAAAATACAGTAGTATTGTCGTTGTGACAAGGATCATGAGGAAAGAACAAGGTCTGGGGTGTTTTAGTCACACAAGAGTTAACTATAACAAGTTTTAAGAAAGATAACAACCATTCATGCCTTGAAAGGACATATTTGCAAAACCAAAATAGAAGACAAAGGAGTTTTTAGCAGCTATTAAAGAGCAGAAGTTATGAAAGAATCTAACATATGGAAGAGTTCTAACATGATGTCTCAAATTAATGGGCTGGCATCATATGGACTTGGATATATAAGAGTTCTAACATTTGTGCTCTTGTTGATTCTCAAGTTTCTTCGTAGTTCTTTTTAAATTTTGCGAGACATCCTAGTTCTAAAGTTTTCTATTCATATCTTTTCTGCAAAGCTCGAGTTTACAATATAGCAATTTTTCTAAGAGGAATAAGGCAAAGTTTTCCTGTAAAATCTGAAAACGTACAATATTATTGAAGAAATGAACTGCATATCGAACATGGCTGATGGTACCAGGTGGTCCAGAATGGAGGAATCTATAAGTAAATTGCAAGCATTAATGGAGCAACAAATGTCTTTGTGAATGAAAAGTTTAACTTTATAAATGACACTATGACAACCCTTGGGATTAAGTATGATGATCTAAATACTAGACTAAATAACTCTCCGAGATAGTGAATCAAAATGCATCGTTCAGTTCTCCTAGATCATCCGACAAGTTTCTAGAAACTTCTGCTATTACCAGAAACATAAAATTATAACTTCCAAAATTTTTTGGCACAAATCCCTTGGATTGGATATTTAAAGGTGAGCAAATTTTGAATTTTTTATAATGTTGCTGAAGAGAATTACTGTGGTTTCCTTTGCCTTTGAAGGAGTTTCATTGCAGTGATAGAGGTGGATGTATGAGAATAAACAACTAATTTCTTGGAACAACTTTGTAAAAGCCCTTAAAATCAGATTTGGTCCATCAGAAATTGAAGACCATGAAGGAGCTTTGGCCAAATTAACTTAAATTGGTAGAATTTTTGAATATCAATCCAAGTTTGAATCATTGTCTAATAGAGTTAATTGTTTATCAGAATCTTTTTCTTCTATCTTGCTTTATATCTAGACTTAAACATGAAATTAGGAGAGAAGTGTTAGCATTCCAACCTAAATCTTTACTGCAAGCTGCAAGATTAGCTAAATTGCAGGAGCAGAAATTTTTAGATGCAAAAGCTACACCTAAGCAGATTTTCACTAGACAACAATATTCTAGCTCAACTTCATTTTCCAAGCCTATGGAGTCAGCTATTACCGATCCTATTAGTGAGCTTACTACTGTGCCTTCTAGTAATTATGTGAATAGCTTAGCTAGTGTACAAAAGACTACATTATTAGTGAAAAGACTCTCTCCAGCTGAAATGATGAGAGATGCTACAAATGATTATGTTATAATTGTGATGAAAAAATTCATAAGGGACATAAATGTAAAACTCAATTTTCTTTTATTATCCATAGCCGAAACAGGAATTGGTCAGATAGAGGAAACCAATGATCAGCACATTACTACCCCAAACCCTCCACAAGATTCTTTAGAGATCAATTTTCATGCTCTTGCCAGAGTTATGAGGCCACAAACACTGAGATTATGGGGATACATAGGAGTACCTGTTGCAGTGTTAGTAGATAGTGAATTTACTCACAATTTTATTCAGGAATTTGTTATTCCTAAGTTGAACCTACCTATTGTACCTTCCTTCTATTTAGATGTGATGATTGGAAATGGAAATAAACATAAATGTGTTGGATTATGATCAGTTACAAAACTTGTCATTCCGAGATGATTTTTATGTTTTAGCCATAGAAGGAGCCCGTGTAATGTTGGGAGTTTAATGGCTACAAAAACTAGGGCCAATTACTATGGATTACACTGCTTTAACAATGTCATTTGAATGGTAACATAAAAAAGTTTTATTAACAAGAATAAATGATGTGTGTTCACAATCAGTTAGCCGTCATCAATTGAGCAGAATATTCAAACTACAAGATGTCATGACCTGTTTTCAATTATCTGTTCAACATGATATAAGTATGGAAGAAGATAATTTTCCTAAAGAAGTGATGGAAGTTTTAAATCAATTTTATGAAGTATTTTTCTATTCCAACATCTCTACCTCCATTTAGAGAAGTACAACACCAAATTCATTTGTCACCTAATAGTCAATCGTCAAATTGAGAGGTTAGTGAAAGAAATGCTTGAACAAGGAGTGATACAACACAACTCAAGTCCCTTTTCTTCTCCTGTATTGTTGGTCAAAAAGAAGGATAGCACTTGGAGATTTTATGTGGATCACAGGGCATTAAATGGTCTCACAATCAGGGATAGTTTTTTTTCTTACTATTGATGAATTAATAGATGAATTACATGAAGCTGCTATTTTTTCTAAGTTGGATTTACGGGTTGGTTATCATCAAATAAAAATGTCTCCTAAAGATGTGGAAAAGACTGCATTCAGAACTCATGAAGGGAATTATATTATGAATTTTTAGTCATGTCTTTTGGATTGACAAATTCTCCTTCTATATTTCAATCTATCATGAACAAACTTTTTGCTCCCTATCTTAGAAAATTTGTTACAATTTTCTTTGACGATATATTGATATATAGCCAGGATATGAAATCGCATATGCATCATTTGTCTACCGCTCTCAAATGCTTACAGGAACACAACTTTTATCTCAAGTTATAATTTTCTTTGACGATATATTGATATATAGCCAGGATATGAAATCGCATATGCATCATTTGTCTACCGCTCTCAAATGCTTACAGGAACACAACTTTTATCTAAAAAAAAATAAATGTTGTTTTGCCCAAGAACAAATTGAATATTTGGGACATTTTGTATCTTCTAAAGGAGTTGAACCAGATGGAAGAAAGGTAGAAGTCATGACGAAATGGCCTATTCCTGTTACACTTAAACAACTGAGGGTTTTTTTTAGGCTTGGTTGGATACTATAAAAGATTTGTTAGAGGCTATTCTTCTATAGCTAGACCACTGACAAATGTACTACAAGATGATGCCTTCAAGTGGAATGACAAAGCAAGAGAGGCTTTTCAAAAATTAAAGGATGCATTGATATCAGCTCCAGAATTACAATTACCCAACTTCTCTAAGCAATTTGTTGTAGAAACTAATAATTCTGGATCTGGAATTGGAGTTGTTTTACTACAAGATAATCTTCTCATATGTTATTACAATAAGAAGTTAACTTCTAGAATGCAAAAGGCTTCAGTATATGTCAAAGAACTATTTGCTATTGTGGAGGCCGTCAAGAAATAGAGATACTATCTATTAGGTCACCATTTCATAATCAAGACTAACCATAAAAGTTTAAAGGAAATAGCGACTCATGTAATTCAAATGCCTGAGCAGCAACAATTTTTAGCCAAGCTAATTGCCTATGATTATTTTATTTTGTACAAACTAGGAGTAGAAATTGGATAGCTGATGCATTATCAAGATAATTTAGCACAGACAGGCAATTTTGTGGACTTATGCTAATTTTTAATGTGATTAGATCAAAGAAGAATACGGTAACAATGCTCAACTGCAAAATTTGGTAGAGGAAGTTCAAAATGGGAATTCTATTAGATAGATTTGATGGTTAAAGATGGTTTGTTATATAAACAAGGAAGAATATTTCTCTTGACTTCTTGTTCGCTTATTCCTATGCTACTTGAAGAGTTTCATTCTACTCTTGTGGGTGGGCACTTGGGGATTATCAAGACATACAAAAGATTAGCAGATGAATTTTTCTGAGATGAATTAAAGTCAACAGTTGAGAATTTTCTTCAGCAATGTCTGTTATGTCAACAAATAAAATATTACACTCTATATATGGGAAGATATATAGTATGGGAAGATATATCAATGAACTTTATAACTTCCTTACTAATTTCAAATGGATTTACAAGACTCTTTGTAGTAGTAGATAGATTGTCTAAATATTGTCATTTAGGACCTTTGCCTACCCATTACTCTGCATCCAAAGTTGCAAGGCTATTTATTGATATAGTGATTAAATTACATGGATTTCCTAGTTTCAAACAGTGATTCTATATTTCTAAAGTCATTCTGGAAGGAGCTTTTTAATCTCAGTAATACAAAGCTTTGCATGAGCTCCGCTTAAACAGAGGTTCTTAATAGGTGCATGCAACAATATTTGAGGAGTTTTGCTATGGATAGACTCCATACTTGGTCTAAATTTTTACCATGGGCAAAATACTCTTTTAATACTTTCTACCACTCAAGCTCATACATGACACCATTTGAGGTGATATATGGAAGGAAACCTCCTACAATTCCCGCCTATGTAAGAAACCCATCCCAAATTGAGACTGTGGATACAGAATTAAAAGATAGAGATGACATATTGAAGATTCTAAAAACTAACTTAACAAAGGCACAATTCAGAATGAAGGCTCTAGCAGATCAACACGGAGTTGATAAAGAATTTTCAGAAGGTGATTTAGTTTTTGTGAAGTTGCAACCTTATAAACAAGGATCAATTGCTCAACAAAGTTCACACAAGTTGTCAAAGAAATTTTATGGACCTTTTCGAGAAAATTACGCCAAATGCCTTCTAACTTCGAGCGTTTTTCCAGCGCTATCCTCCAACTTTAGTTTATAACACGAATGTTCTCCATTTTTTAACTTATTTCACTTGATGCCCTTTTTACCTACGATCGGTCATCTCCCGATTGCCCCATCGACGTGGCATCCATGCAGCCATTTTCTCTCTCCTCCACGTAGGAAGCCGTCCAACATGACGAGTTAGTTTTCTCTCTCCTCCACGCGATCTCCTCTATGGGAGTGTGTTACTAATTCGTGCAATTTAATCGGCGTTCACGTTCGTCATTTTGATCTCCTCCATGCGGTGGTCGACGACTGTATCGACCGGATCGACGATCACTTCTTCGGTGATTGCTTCGTCGTCTTTCCTTGAAGTCATTTCTTGTTGGCCGGCGACCCCTACTATCGATTACAAAGGTGTTTCTACGTTGGCGGCCCGCTACGATTTCAGAGCCCTAATATTCCTTGCCTCGAAGAATGGCCATGGAAGGCTGTAAGGAGGTGTTACTGTGCAGAAGAAGCAATCATTAGGACGTCGTGGATGGAAAGTAACCTTGGTCATATTTTTTATGGCTCTCAAAATTTTGGTGTGAGTTCTCGAAATCTTTTTCCCCTTTTTTGTTTGGTTGTCATTCGTGTTTTACTACTCGTAGTTTCATTTGTTGACACTTTCAGATAATTCAATCTTGCGACTACTTTGATTGGCTGGATCCACTCGTTGATACAAGAAGTGGGATGATGATGAACGACCTCTTGCAGAAGATAGAGAAGTTGGACCATGCGGTCGAGGAGAAGGAAAGGAATCGATTGATGGAGTTACGAATAAAAGATCAAAGAGATCAAATTCGAAGATTGGAAACCGAAATTGAAACTGTGAAGGCGAAATGTTATCGAATTTTGAAAAACATAATTGTATTTTGTTTAGTCATACTTCCTTTGTATGTTGTGACTCTTATGTAGACAATCAGATTGTATTAAGTTGTATATTTGAATTGTATTAATGGTATGTTTGGAAATTATATTAGTTGTATTTTCTTCTCAATGAGAAATCTTATTGTTTATGCCAATATATCGTCAAAATCTTATTGTTTGTGACATTTGTTTTGAAATTATCTTATTTTGTGTTCATTGTATACGTTTAGAACATATCGTTGAATGCGACTTGTGGAGTAGCTCGACTGTATCAAAAGGAAAATAAGTAGAACACTGATGTTGAGGAAGAAAACATGCTACCCTCCAACTTTTAACTCTAAACGTGGAATACCCTCCAACTTTTAAGCAAAAATTCGTGATGCCCTCCATCTTTGTGATGAGATATTAGATTGCCCTCCAACTTTTTCCATTTTAAAGACCATACCCTCCATCTTATATAAAGTTTTGTGATTTCCCTTGAACTTTGTGATTTTGCGACAATACCATTGACATGCTTTTGAGCTCAAATGGATCCAATACAAATAGTTTAACGCCCTGAGAGTGCAGTTTTCAATCTATATCATTTTGTAGAAATAGAAACACGTGAAGATATATTTCAACTCCATAAATTATAATATCCACACTAAGAATGCAGTTTTCACGCCTATATCCATTTGTAGAAAGAGAAACACATGAAGATACATTTCAACTCCATAAGTTACAACATCCAAATGATAACATCCACGAAAAAAGGATAACATCAAAATATAACTGTTTGCCCACATCTACATCCACAAAAAAAGGATAACATCAAAATATAATTGTTTGCCCATATTTGCATCCACAATGTATGAAAACATCTACATCCACCATGTACAAAAACATCTAAACGAGACTTCTTCGTCAAATGTGATGCCTTTTCCCAGCTTTATTTTGCCTTTTCTACATGGTTGTCTGAGAAGCTTGAGATGCACCCTCAGCTTCAGGTGGAGCCTGAGATGCCTCACATTCAGCTGGAGCCTACGAAGAGAACAACATCATTAGACATTAAGTTACCTGTGGCATAAACTTTGAAATTTATGTTTTAAGACTATCTGAGCAATTGAATGTTGAGAGCTTGGAGTTGATTTTGCCTTTTTTTCCCTGCACAAGAGAAAAAGGCATTAGTTGTCAAGAAGCAAACAATAAATGGAACAAATTTCTATTAAACACTTACATGTGAACTTTTGTGACCAACCTCTTCGCAATGGGTACATTTCGTTCGAACCCTTCCTCTCTTGACAATTTTTCTTTTTCGGCTAAAGATTTCTTAGTCTTTTCTGGTTCTTCTGCCTCCTTTCCCCTAGTGTTTTGCTTTCTTTCACTTACTAGCAAACGATGGCCGATTTATCAGTGTTGGATCCTCCATGATCGGTCATTGATCGCATTCGTTCAGAGATTGTATAACATGGCCATAAAATTTTAAGAAAGTTTTCGTGAAATAACGTGTATTGACATAAGCATATGGGTCCTCGTCGTTTCCAATATACATGCAACTGCGCGTATACATGGGATCCCTGTTAGTTGTCATCTTTTGCAGAGGCAAGTCCTCATATTCATGTCAACCACATATTGGGCACCCTCGGAGTTCACTTGTACTTTGGATCACCTGAATAAGCAAGGAAACACCAATTAGAATAGATTGGACATTATTATCGTTAAAAGGCATAGAAGTGGAAACGGTTCAAACCTGAATAAGTGGGCTCTCAGAATATAGCTTTTTCCATAATGATTTCTACCTTTTTACAGATTTTGAGACATATGAGCCCCCTATGCTACTTCATTGCCTCTTGTTTTCTAAACAATCTTACCATCAACTTTGTTCGGATGATTCCATCAATGTTATTATTGATTTGTCCATCGCATCAAAAAGGTACTTGTTATGCCACTTAGACAAATTATTCAGTAACATGTCGCATTTGGGCACTTCAAAGAAACAAGCCATGCTCCATGAATTGGTCGAACACTCCTGAATTCATTCCCTTGCCTCCGGCGACTTCCTTTCCAATTCATCTAGAAAATATTACATTCTCTCTGGAAATGTTGCTCTAGCTATATTCCATAATAACTCTTTATATTCCACACTCTTGGATCCCTAGCTCAACCTAGTTATAACACACTAGCCCCTCCACGCCAATGGTTATAACCATGTTGTCGATCTCAACTAGGGACATCAAGTCGGGGTCGCAGTCATAGTAGGTCTTCACCTCACCATTATGGTAACCCCATTGACCTTTTTTATTGTTTAAATGAATGTGCAAATTGAAAAGCCCAGAGACTGCAATAAGTATACAATAATCAAAATTAAAAGTAAATAAATAACTAATACAGTATGTACATAATTAAACAATACAATATGTAAATAATTAAATCAACACAAAATGTGAATAATTAAACCATAAATAACATGGCAATAGTAATTACAAATTTTAATTAACCAATGCATTTATGAAAATTACATGTTACAAATTTTAATTAATCAATGCATTTATGAAAATTACTTGTTATGTTGCAATAATAAATAATTAAAAGTAAATAATTACCTCTGCTCCTCCTCCTTCCATCTCCTGTCATTGTGGTATGGTACAACTTTCTAGACACAAAATCGTACAATTGCAATAAATAATGAATGAACAATTAGGGTTTCGGGGGATCACGTTAGGGTTTTGGGGGACCAAATTAGTAACAAAATGCACATTTTTTTGTCGGGTAGGGATAGGGAGTTTGTCGGAAGGGATCAAGTTAATCATCAAATCATTTTAAAATTAGGATTATGGTGGGACTAAGAAATTAGGGTTTATGGACAGGAACTTGGCATTTTACACTCAACACACGAAAGAAAGTTTATAAACGAAGCTACATACCGGAAGTAGCGGACGCTGAGGCATTTTGTCTTCTCCCTCTTGCATTTCGAAAACCCTTACGTGATGGATGCTACTAGTGGAGGATGGCGAACGCGAATGGGCAGTGACGCTTGGGCGAAGATGACGTCCGACGAATGCGAATGGCGAAGGAGGCGAACACGAATGGCGGCGAAGAAGGCACAAAAAAGGGAAATAATTTAACGATCGGTCAATTTAGGGTAAGTAAGAGGGTTCAGTATATATGTGGTGCCACATTGGATGACCGCTTGTGTGGAGGAGAGAGAAGATTGCCACGTCAGCTGGGCAACCAGTTAAAAGAGCATTCCGTGCAATGAGTTAAAAGATCGAGGGCATTCATTTTCCAAACTAAAGTTGAAGGGTATTCCTGAGCAAACTTAAAAGTAGGAGGGCATTTGGCATAATTTATCTGGACCTTTTCCTATAGTTAAAAGAATAGGGACAGTAGTTTATGAATTGTAATTATAGCATAATTCTAAGATCCATCCAGTGTTCCATATTTCGAAATTGAAGAAATCAATAGGTCAAATACTTCCTTCTACTAAGTTATCGGAATTTTTAGATACTCAAGGCCCTATTTTGAAACCTACAGTTGTGGTTGCTAATTGAATCGTTAAAAAGCAAGGACAATGCATTCAACAAGTCTTGGTTCAATGGGAAGGACTACTAGTAGAGGATGCCTGTTGGGAAGGGAAGATTATGTTTTGATTCGATCTTCTTTCCCGAATTTGAACCTCAAGGATGAGGTTCCTTTTTCATCCAACGGAGGAATTGTTACATATGAAGTCAAATAAATTAATTCAGGAGATAAACGTAAGAGAAAGAAGCCATCGTATTTGAAGGATTTTGTCACAGGTTAAGAAAAATTTGAAGAGGCCAGAAGCAGCAACAACAACAAAAGAGCATAGCCAAAGACAACATATAATACAAAGCAATATTCAGGAAATTCAACACATGAATGTAATGTAGTTTAATAATATAATGTAACATGGCTTAATATGTGGCATGAATAATTGACTCGTGTGAGGCAAATAATTGAATGTATGTGAAAACACATATAAATACAAGAAATGAAGGCTGGAAAAGGATCTTTTTTAAAGTCATTTTACAGTTCAACCCTTCTAAGTTTCTTGAAGTTTTGAGGTGCTCGAAATCCTCAATTGTCTTTCTTTTTCTTTATATATCTTCATCTTTCCATTCCCTATACATTTGTTCCAGTCTTGTTTGTATCTTCCTTTGCCAATGGTTTCCTGCAAATGAAGACACAATTAAGAACCATAAGGAAGAAGTGTGGAATTCTGCAACAAGTGTCCCCAGCTGTGTGGGAGAAGGCGACGTGCACACTCTTCTAGCTCGCCCAGTGGAGGAATAGCGGCTCACCATCGATCGTGATGATGCCATCCAGGAACTAGTGGCTCTAATGGAGGGCGACAAGCAGAGGGGGAAGGATGCAGCGAAGACGCTCTCGCTCTATGCTCTGTTTGAGGGAGAACAAGGCCCCGGCTGTGGAGGTTGGGTGGTGCGGTCGCTGTTGGACCTGACAGCACCCGGACAAGTGGCCAAACGACGCTCGTGATGAGGGGCTTATTCTTGTTGTAGAGGGAGAGATTGAGGATGATGGTGATGTCATATTCTAGGAGCTACACATCAGAATGGGATAGGAGGGCGATGAGGGACGGGATGGCGTAGGCGCGGACAATGCGGAGGCGGAGGTCCATGGCGACATCGATGGAGGACTTCAAGGCATCGATCAGGCTGCGCACGACATCGTCCGAGTAGTCAGCCAGGGTGGAGGCGACCAGATAGCGGTGGATGCCCTACGGCAACAATACATGTCGTAGGAAAAGTGAAGTCATTGAATCGATTGTTGTTACACTGTTAGAGTCGTTAAAGGCGCCGAAGGATTCCCTCACATGCTTGGTCTCCATCAGACCTCAATTGGAGCGTTTCCAATTTGATCGGATTCAAATCACTACCTAAGCAAGATGGGGAGGGGACGGGATTGCACTGTCGCGGACAACGATGAGTCGGTACTCCTTAGCCTGGGCAATCTGGAAGAGGGCGCAAACCGCCTTCTCCCACACGACCGAGGAGCCGACACAGCGCACGAATGAACAACCAAATGGTGCCCGCGACCTCAATGGGAGAAGGGGGCCCTCTCTCATCGGCCACCTACGAAAGATCCCCCTATTTTTTATTTTTATTATATTATTATATTAATATTTTATATTTATTATATTATTATATTAGAATTTAAAAGAGCAAGAATGGTACAAGTCGAGGAGAAAGAAATGTCACATGTGGCTGTCACGTAGACCATGCAATCGGAAACAAGAGATTACAGGTAGAAATGATAGTTGGATAGTTGGAGGACATTCTAATTACAAAGGGGTTGTTTGGCATGAGAACTTCACCAAGAACAAGGGGTTGTTCTCACTTTTCATCCAAACATCTTATTTTTACATTGGTAGGCCCCATAGTCATGATGATGGAACAATAGAAAAGCAAGAACATTTATGTTCTAGGGGGACCCAAGAACATTAATATTTTTGTTGGAACCCAAGGTTGAAACAAAATTGGGCCAGTTGACCCTAATCCCAGAGTAATTTCATTGGACTATTGGAGTCAAACAACCCCCAAAGTAAAATTGAAGGATAGAATTCGAAAAGTAGGTAAAGTTGAAAGACACTTAGTTAAATTTTATCCTAAATTATTATATAGTCAAAATGCTTGGACTTTATGATAGCATTTGAAAAGTAGAATTGTATTTTTTTTAGAGACATGAACAAATTGCCATATTAATTCAAGGTGTATTTGAATGGAGTAAAACGTAATTATGAGGAAAAAATTAATGTGATAGATTAATTTTAGTGGATGTTTGAATGAAATATAGATATTCTAAATATAAAATATAATTTTATTATTTAATAAAAATAGTAAAAATTAGTTTTCTATTAAATTATAATAAAATATAGTTTTACTAAATTATGTTTAATTAAATATTTATTTTTATGAAATAACAAGTAATAAATAATATTAAATAATTATTTTTTATAATAAATATATTATATATAATATATGTAATATTTTACATGAGGTAATGAGGTATGTACTTTTCAAAATAAAAAAAACAAATTTAAACGAAGGTGGAAAGGCCACAAAAAGTTGAAAAAAGACGGCCGCAAAAAGGAGGCAAGAACCGAGGTCACATGAGTCTCGATTTCCATCTCGGATTTTGTTCAGCCAAATGTCACTATCGTTTAGCAAAATTGACTGGACGTCACGATGGTTTCACCTAGTTCCACCCATCAAATAAGCCCATGCAAACATGAGTTCTTATTAGTTTTTTAGAATTAATCAATTAGATAGGTAAATTTTTATTTAGTGTTTGAATGAAAAATGTAATGATAAAAAACAAAGAAGGCGATTTAATAGATAAATTCTAGTGGATGTTTGGATAAAAAATAATTAGATAAATAAATGTATTTATGATATTAAAATATTTATATTAAATAATATTATAATTATTTTGTTAAGGACATCGAAAATTTAAAGATAATTTCATTGTATTAATTGTATAAGATATTTTATACTTAAAAATGGATGATGTTTGTCAAATTTTGGATAAATTCTGAGCAAGTTCTTTTTGTCAAACATTAGGTGGTGTTTGGATCATTGCACATGCCCATAGCAACATGTATCATTTTTTCTATGTACCAAAACATTTTCTACTCACTGCAACGTTTGTTCCTATATCTATTCTTCATAATTAGATGTGTGTTTAAAGACTTCATCAAGCACGAATTTCAATACTTGCTGACACTAATTATTACTTTTATTATTAGTCTTTGGCACAAGATTTTAGGTTGACGATTCTTTTTAGTAAGTTAAAGTTTTCTTAGTTTCTCTTCTTGTTACATTTTCATCAAGAAAAAAATATTGGAACATAGATTTTATATCTTACTCATTTATGTTTGGATGATTCAAATATTGATTAGAGTTATATGTGAAATATTGTATATGTTTAATATAAAAAATAGTCTTACATATTTAACTTTGCATTAGTATGTTAATATCTTATTTTATATTGATTTATGAGTATAATATTGTACAAAATTCAATAATTGTCTCAATCAACTAATCATGAATAATGTTAATTGGAAATTTGCATTGAAAATCAATTGACTAATTTGGATGTCCACACAAAATCAAACAACCAACTGAAGTCTCGTGTGAAGAGGTTGACTGTGCATAGATTGGATGACTTGAACACACCAACAATTTCAACAACCAAAGGCAAGGTGTGAAGATGCCTTTCCGTAATGGGAGTTGGATCGATTAAAGGAAGCATATGAAGTTGAAGTTGTAGTGCAAGCATTGGTCGAAAGATTGTCTATGTATCAGTTGAAGTTGTGCAACTAGCTGAGATGCTAATAGTAAGTTTTTTTCCAACGATTAGTAATATCAATTGAGAAAGTTTGAACAACCAAATGTGACTGACCAATGGACTTAATGCACAACTTCATTCAAATTTGTTCGTTCATATTAGCCAAAGAAGTATAATAAAAAACCATAAAATTTAATTTTGATAATGAAATGATTATTGAGTCTTTGATGCACATTTGGATCAAACTTTATACATTTCCTCTCTTGTTTTGAATGGATGCTAAATTATAATAGTGAGAGAGAGAGAGGTAGAGATGTGCTTATTGTGATATTTTGAGCTCCTTATATGGTCATTACCTTATCTTTCGAGTAAAGAAAATGGTGTGGGTGTGAGTTCCTTGGAAGGGTGTTTGTTACCTTACATCTCAAACAAAACAAAGAGTGTTTCGGTGTAATTTCCCTTCTTCTAAACTAAAAAAGTAATGCTAAAAGATATACGTGGTCTCGAAGTAAAAAAATTAGATAATAGAGTAGATAATTGATCTTCATCACCAAACCACTAATGTTAGCATTATCTTTTGCTTCCTTACTCATATTGAATTGGTTTTTTGTCGCTTGAATTTTAAACATTTGACCCTCTGTATATCTAAATGCTTTCATATTTAATTTTTATACACTCCCTTTTGAGGTCGAGTGAACACAAAGGTATTTTTTAATATTTTATATTTTAATATTAGGAGCATACTCCATACAAGATATATTAGTAATATATAAAAGAACGTCAATAAAATTATATGAAAAGATGTTTAACTCTACAACAATGCATTATCACTTGATCATTTAGTAATGATCATGATGATTTCTCAAGTTTTGTTACTTTCCCTTATCGACCATATTAATATAATTAATGGTCATGTATATTAAAACATCATGTGTTACACCAATTCTTGATGTTGAACTATTGTAAATTCCACAAATAGAGAAGCTCACATTTACATGTTGTATGCCTAGTTGTTATGCATTGTGGAAGCATTTTTTTTGTAGTGTCTTTATCAAGTCAAAGTGTCACTTAATTTATTTGACAAATACAGTAAATAATGTTTCAAAGATGGTTGACATCTAACTTTGTAAGATGCTTGAATGATTAACATCTAGAGATTAGCAATTAATTATATTTAAACATTTATGTCCAAATGTACATTTGAATTACAACTATTTTTATTATATGGTTTTTCTCTATAATACGTGACCACTTTAATAATAATAATAATAATAATAATAATAATAATAATAATAATAATAATAATAATAATAATAATAATAATAATAATAATAATAATAATAATAATAAGAAGAAGAAGAAGAAGAAGAAGAAGAAGAAGAAGAAGAAGAAGAAGAGTGAAATGTTTTATAAAATGTTCTAGTAATGAATAATTGATATAACAAAATTGACTTTCTACTTTGTTATTACATTAATTAATCATAAATAGTAAATAAAAATAAATTACTTTGATTTCAAATATTATATATGCATATTTGACATGTTGTATTTGTCAAATACTTTTATTTAATTAAAAATCAAATCATTATTTGTTAATCAAATCAATAATAGTGTCAAATAGGCACTAGCTATTGATGGGAATAATTTGTTCTGTTAAGGAAAAATCATCAATGCCATCAATCACTGATATATACTTTAAATTTTATGATAATCAGATCCAAGTCAAAGAAGTTTCATGAAATATATCTTGCTTTGAATATGTATTTATATCATATATTACAATTTATCTATTATGCATCTTATATATGTTCATCTCTTTGAAACATGTATACAAGGATAAAAAAGGCTTCTAAGGGATAACCAATCAAGAACTTTTATGTGCATGATATGCTTTTCATGCTAACCCAAGGATCACATCATCGACATCTTCAGCGTCGGTCAAGATCATTCATCTACCATGTTCCTAGCACTCTTGAGTTGGACATAGAAAAGAAGAAGGCTATCATCAATGCTTCGATCAAATGTCATCTACAAGTATGACATTAAAGAAGAGGTAACCTTCATGTGTACTACCTGTGTCAAAACCACCATATCAACAAAAAGTTTGCTAAACAAATTGAATATGCATAAAGTACTATGTAATCCTTTTTTATCATGCAATTTACCTTTGTAAACATTGGTGTTTGTTTGCTTTTGATCCAAACTTGCCTATCACAAATTGTTTTGCATGCTCAGAGATCAACAAAAATAGCATATTGATGAACTTAGAGAGATACTGAAGGGTCGAAATCAATAAACAAATATATGTTGTGGAGAATGTTACTTGATATAAATCAGTCTAACAAAATAAAATAGTCAAAGAAAGGCATGAATATATAGTTGAGGGGTCAGGTCTGAGGGAGGATATGATTCATGCACATTGATCATATACATTAATTCATGCATGAGAATTATCAGCGTAGGATTCTCTTTTGATCACATGCAGAACATTTGGTTTCCAACATTAATTTCCAGATTTATAAAGATATCAAAGGAGATGAACCAAATCATGCAATATTAATGTCTTATTTTAGGAAATATTAATGTTTGGTTGGATAATGTTTTGATGGTTTGACAGTCTTAAAAGCATTTATGATAAATATCTTTTTCAATCTTATTTAAAAACCTAATAAGTTTGACTATCTTCTTTATCATAAAAATGGCCAAAGTAAGAAAATAGAAAATTAAAGAGGCAAGGAAATTAATTTTATAACACATAACAAATTTATGTAAAGATGGAGTTAGCTAAATGCTTCCTTTCTGTTTTTCATAAAAGAAAAAAAATTCTATAATTTCATGGAAACCCCTTGTGTAGTGTTGTTCATTCATTATAGTTGTTTGGAATCTTTCACAGTTCATTTGATTCAAACATTAGTTATTTGCAACTTCTAAAAAGAATGAACGTCCACTTTTATACTTTCATTCGAAATATATAGTTGTTGTGCTTGTCTAAGAAAAGTTTATGTCTTAACCTCATATTTTGCATAATGCTATCTATTCAACAATTTTTTACGTTAGAACTTTAGATTCGGTTGTCCAAATATTTTCTCTGGACGTTCAAACTTTTTCCCAAATGTACGATCTTCTATTGGTAGCATATTTTAAATATAATTTTTTTCATATGAGATTATTTTTGTTTGTTGAAAAACTAATAGTATTATCAACAATTTTTATATTCACCTCTCAATCAAAATCTAGTGAGAACATAGCCACATACTAATTGAAAGTTCATTGCATAAAAGTATTCATTTAAAGTTGAAAATTTTAAATTACACTCTTTTACGCGTAATTTTTTTTTGTATAGTTGTCCAAAATGAGGTGATTCTTAATTCTTTGAAAGCTAAGAGAATTGTATATAATTTCATATTCACCTCTCAATTCAAATTTAATGAGAATATAAATAAATCTTAATAGAAAAATAAGTATGTAAAACTATCAATTCCAAATTAATTTATTTTTGTTACGTTAAATTAATAATCTTAAACACTTATATTTCTGTCACCAAAATTTAATTAATTAGGACATACATCCAGATTGTTAACATAATATAATTAATTAGGACATAAAGCTTATATTCCAACATAAATATCTTTAAGTGCAAATGTTCTTTCTTCTTAATGGATTGTACTACATCCTTTATTTAGAATACAATTATTTTTATGTGTGTTGTCCTAAGTGAGCTTTTCAACTTTTTTATTATAGATTTCCATGATACTTTCACATATAAAGTCGCCCATGACCAAAGGGAGTTTACTTTGACATCATAGGATGAGTTTTCTTTGATCCAAGGATTTTCTTTAATCATCAAAGAACAAGTAACATATGATAAGCATCAGTACATATGACGAATACATGTTTTATAATTTTATCTATTAACCCTATTTATTTATTTATTTATTTTTAAAGGTTTGTATCAATTGCATGATTAAGCATAGGAGAAAAAAGGTTAATCAATAATTGAACAACACACTTAAATTCTCAAAGAAAACCTCAACCTAGATTCCTTTGACTAGGGGGTAAGGTGGCCTCAAAATTTTTATTGGATCATCTATAACTCAGTTCGGGTTTCTAAGAGCAACCCTTCAGCAACTATACCTACAAGTCAAATTCGCGTAGCTGGCTGGGACCAAGAGTTATTGGGATAATTTCTTCTCTTCTTCGATCAATGATCTTGGGCTGGGTTATTCGACATGTTACTTTTGCCTACTTTCTACCTCAACCTAAACCCTGCTAGATCGATCTCTAACTCAGGGCAAGTTGGAGATCATTAGGCGTCAAGCGATGAAAATCTTGTAGAACCCTTGCGGTTCAACCCATGTTCGTTCTACTCAAGGAGACCTATACTGGCTGTTGTCTATTTTTGTTCATGAATTTAACTCTTAGAACAATGTGCAATCAATACAAGAAATCATTGAATTTATCTTAGGGATCATCAAACATTATTACGTTGGCAAATTAGGCTTTATATCGTGGGTTAATATCTTATGATAAACACATCAAAAAGTAAATCCAAAATGTTATGTACATTCATCTTTCTACCTTTGATCTTTGATTGTGTTAGGCTTTTTACCCTGGATTTTCTGCATTGTTCCTTGTTGGGACCAAGACCCTACTCTGCCTAAAGTTGTTGCTCAGGGCTTGTGGGAGGAACAATGCACCTACATCAAATAGGACGAAAAGAGAGTGCATGAAGCAAGGGAGAGGGGGAGATTCACGTGAATAAGGATGGGAGGGGGTTAGTTAGATAGGAAAATAATCGTAATTAGATAGATTTTCATTTTTTAGTTAAACTACCAATCCTAAGTTTAATTAACTTGGGACTCTTATCTTAATTAAATTTATTTATATTATCTAATTTTATTTTATTTTCTTCTTTTTTCCTTTTTTAAAGCACTGCACACCAAAAATCACCTTGCCTCCTTTTTTGACACTAAGGAGCTGCAGCAGTAGTAATGACACCGGAGTCAAAATACCATGTAAATGGAGGTTTGTTGGCCAACGCATAGCCACTACTGCCCATTGACTTGATGCACATGTGGAAGATTTGTAAGAGGGTTAACAAGATAGTTGTGGTATGATGGTTTCACAGAGTCGATGAACTTGTTATTTTTATGGCTCCTGGTGATAATGACAAAGAGAGAACCTTTTTTCCTTCTTGTCTTCAATATTTAAAAATTGAATGTATTAATGGAATATAGTAAATCAAGTGAAATATATCAAATGGAAGTGTTATTTGTCTCAGGGACAATTTGATAATAATGAACTCATGCCATTTGATATCACTAAATCAAGGCCACTAGAATCAAGAACTTTTTAAGTCCATGTTGACATCTCCCCTTAAGTTGCGGTTTAACATAACTCATGGAATTTTTGGCTCATTCGAGCAAAAGAGTGATGCTGCTTACAGCCTCCTTACTACCTCTTCTGCCTCAACCCCTAGATCGAGACAGACTCTATGGATGCATCTACTCACTCTGAGATGGAGGACTGCCTGCATGAGTCCCAGGATGAAGCAGCTACCGATTCTTGTTCTGAGGTGGAATTCGAGGATGCTGAGATCATCCCGCCACCGATCCCTCGATCGGAGAAGTCTCCTCACAAGCTGAAGCCGGTCTCTCACCATTCGTGTCAGATCCTTAAGAAGAAAACTAAGCGGGGCTGAACTAGGACTTCAAGTAAGTCTCACACTCTGACATGGAAAATAATATGTTAAGGGATTGTGTTGCCATGCAGGAACATCCACTCGATTTAAACTCATGAAAATTCTATCTTGGAATTGTCGAGGTGCTTTTCGTAGTAAAATCCATGATTACTTATTTGATTTAGTCCGTAATAAACAACCTGATGTTATTTTGTTGCTTGAATCTCACACCGATGACTCAAAATCTACTTTGGTTGTTTGTTGTTTGGGCCCGGCCTGGCGTGGCTGGTCTCTTGGCAACGGTGCCGCCGACGGTTTGATGTTGGCATGGCGACATCAGATTGCTGAGGTCACTCCTGTTTATGTTAAGGATCATTATAGTCATGTTATTACTACTGAAAGTTTTACTTTCCTTATGACCTGTGTGTATGCGAGTATAAACCATGTTCAATGTAAAATCCTTTGGAATAATTTTAACCTATTGCCTATTATGGATATTTCTTGGATGATGTTAGGGGATTTCAATAATATTCTCTGTCCTGTTGATAAACGGGGTGGCATCCCATATCGTCCCTCCCCCTCATCCTCTGCCCTTAGTTCTCTTATCCAATCGCAAGGTCTCATTGATGTGCCCCTCCACCAACCCCCCCCCCCCCCCCCCCTCGGCCCTGGTTTTACTTGGAGTAATAACTATAGGGGGCAGGCTAGGATCCTCTATAAGCTTGACTGTATTATGGTTAATTATTCATGGTTAATGAATTACCCTTTTGTCTCTACATTAAGCCTTTCTCATTGTGTATCTGACCACTCCCCTTTAATCTTAAATACAAAGCCACCCTATAGGAAAAATCTTATGTTTGAATATGAGCATTTCTAATTTGAATATGCTCGGCCCAGAACCATAGTAGAACAAGTTTGGACCAAGGGCATCCCATAACTAGTCTAAGATCTCTGCTAAACCAAATCAAGACTAAAACCATCCACTAGAATCGTCATGAATTAGGGAGGCTTGAAGTTAGGGCTCAGCAGACTTTGTCTGAAATCCATAATCTTGAGTCCAAGAATGGGTCCTATGGACTCATTATAAGGCAACCTGCCTCTCTGTCTTGTATCACAAGCATGCCGCCCTCTTTCGTCAGATAAGTCTTAAATAGTGGAGCAAGTCCAGGGTTAACTGGATCAATAATGGAGATAAAAATACTAAATTCTTACATGTGCGTACCACCATTAGACAATGACAAAATAGGATTCATTCTCTAATTGATTCTAATTCTAATGGACAGGTTACTGAAAATCATGTAAACATTCTAGACTGTTTTGCATCTCACTACAAGTCCCTTTGGGCCCCAAGCCAAATCTCAAATGTTACCTTGGACTGACCTCCCTTCCACAAATTGATAATTCTTGGCATCTGTCCCTTATATCTCCTGTCAATCCACTGAAATCAAGGACACCTTCTGGTCCATGTCCCCTGGCAAGGCTCTTGATGGTTTTACTCTAGAGGTTTATAAACAATACTGGGACATTATTGGAGGAAAGGTCACTTCTACTATTCAATCTTTCTTTAGTCATGTTACCTTCCCGAAGAATTGGGGGCACACTGCTCTTGTCTTCATTCCCAAAAAGCAACATCCCCTGCGATCAGCGACTTTAGATCAATTAGCATGTGTAATGTCATCTATAGGGTTGTCTCTAAGATTCTAGCCAATAGGCTTAGGCCTACCTTGCCTCAACTCATTGACCAATTCTAGTCTGCATTTATTGCTAGCCGCTCCATCCAGGAGAACATCATTGTGGCCCAGTAGGTTGCCCATTCATTATCTCAGGGTAGAAAGAAATTCTTCATGTTTAAGGCTGACATTGTTAAAGCTTTTGATAAAGTTTCTTGGTCGTCTATTCAAACTGTCATGTAAAAGATGAACTATCCTCACAAGTTTATCGACTGGGTTCTTACTTGTGTTCCGTCTGTTGAATTCACTTGTTATGTCAATGGGGAAAGATCTCCTTTCTTCCCCTCCTACTTGGGCATCCAGTAGGGGATCCCTTTTCTCTTTATCTATTTATTCTTATTTCTCAAGTCCTCTCTTCCCTAATAATTAACCTACATATTCTCACTCCTTTCAGCATTAATACATTTACTCTTAGTCATTTACTTTTTGCTGATGACTTGTTAATCTATCTAAGAGTTACGATTAAAAATGCTAGGGCTATTCATAATATTCTGGAGCTTTATGGTAATCTTACCAATCAAATTGTTAATAAGGATAAATCAAATCTTTACTTTCCTTCTGAGTTGTCTTCTGCCATGAAGAATAGAATCATTCAGGTACTTTGCTTAAGCAGAGCAAGTTTCCCTTCAATGGTCTTGGAGCACCCATCTCTCCCAGGTATGTCACCAAACCCCAGCGACAGCCCTTGCTTGGCAAGGCTACATTCAGACTTCAAGGTTGGAAAGATAAAATGTTGAACATGGCTAGTAAGTCTGTGTTGGTTAAATCTGTGCTCAACTCTATCGTTGTACACATCTTATCATCTGTTTACATTTCGCAAGGGCTTATTAACTCTTTGAAAAAATGCTCCCGACCTTTTTTATGGTCAGGAACAGGTAGTAGGGTGGGTATGCATCTTGTTAGATGGCCCTTAGTGCAGACTCACCAATCTGCTGGGGGGTTGGGCATTAGAAAACTGTAATGGATCGTCTCTTCTTGCTAAACATATTTTAGGATTGCTTAACAATACTCAGGATATTTGGGCATCCTTGGTTAGAAATAAATATGGTACATTCTCTCTCTGGGGTGATCCTGTGTGTAGGAGTCCTTCCTGGTCATGGAGACATTCACAATGCGCTGGATGATATTATGTTTGGCTTTTGCAAATTCATTGATGATGGTTCTTCGACGTCGGTTTTCTTTGACTCTTGGATCTTCAATACCCCTTTTTCTCACATGCCAACTTACATCAATATGAATGTTTCTCTCGATGTAATAAATGTCAGTTTTTTCATTGTTGATGGTACTTGGAATTATCCTCTGTTGTGCGAATATTTTGGTATTTCTCTTGTGCATGACATTTCATGTATTCCTTTACCTCCTCCTTCTATTCTGTCGGCGATGACAGGTGGTCTGGATCTCTGATCCTCACGATGATGCGAGGGCCTCTTCTGTGTATCACTCACTTAGTTGTCGACTCACTCCACCGTCGACCCATGGAAATCCAGTTTGGAAGCATATTTGGTCTCTTAGATCCCACCTAAATTCAAGACTTTTCTATGGAAACTTGTCCACAATCGCTTGTCCACTCTAAATATGATTGCTATTTTTAATCCACATGTTAATTGCTATTTTTAATCCAAATGTTAATGCTTCTTGTCCTCTTTGCGGTCTTGCACCTGAAACGAACTCCATCTATTTTTTTACTGCTCATTTGCTTTATCCCTTTGGTCTCTGATGCAGGGTGAAATATTTTTCAAATGATGATTTTATTATCTTATTATTATATGTTGATGACATGCTTATTGTAGGCCAGGATAAAATCAAGATTGACAAGTTAAAACAGGAGCTGAGTCAATGCTTTTCTATAAAAGACCTAGACGTAGTAAAGAATATCCTTGGCACGAGGATCACTCGTAACCGAGAGCAACACAAGCTATGGTTATCCCAAGAAACGTACATCGATAAAGTCTTGGAGTGGTTCAACATGAAGAATACAAAGCCAATTACATCGCTGGTCACTTTAAGTTGAGTTTTGAGTTCTAAACAGTGTCCGAAGAGCAAAATCGAGAAGAAAAAGATGAAGAATGTCCCATACGCATCTGCAGTTGACAGTCTGATGTATGCAATGATTTGCACAAGGCCATACATAGCATATGTAGTTGGTGTGGTGAGTCGATTCCTATTAAATTCTGGTAGAGAGCATTGGGATGCAATCAAGTGGATTCTCATATATCTTCGAGGCACGTCTAAGATATGCATATGTTTTGAAAACGCTGAGCTGTTAGAAGGATTTACTAACGCTGACATGACATGAGATATTGATAGTCGAAAGTCTACTTCTAGTTACTTGATGACATTCGCAGGAGCAGCAATCTCATGACAATCCAAGTTACAGATTCACTATCAAGCAGAATATATCGCAGCTACTGAAGCAGGGAAGGAAATTTTGTGGATGAGACAGTTTCTTAGGGACTTAGGTTTGACGCAGGAGAAGTATATTATCCACTACGATGATCAATGCGATACATTTGAGTAAGCATTCTAGTTTCCACTCTAAGTCCAAGCACATTGATGTGCGATATCATTGGATTCGTGACGAGACGAAGAAAAAGAAATTCTTTCTTCGCAAGATCCATACCGACAAGAATACGTCAGATATGATGACGAAGCCTCTACTGAGAGAGAAGACCGAGTTCTGTAGGAGCATGCAGACTTGGTTAATTCCTTCGCATAAACAAGAAGGGGAAGTTTGTTAGGGTTCTTATTATGCGAACCCGACAAGGAGAAGAAATCCGATTCGACGTCGAGTAGAAAAGAAGAAAAGAAACCAAGCTTACCTCAAAGATGACTGCAGATCGAGACCGAGAAGAAGTCATCTCTTGATGCTATAAAAGAAAGGGTGCAAATGTGATGGAGCGGGTGCACTGACAAAGCTTCACGAGAGAGAAAATATTCTTTTCTACTTTCGTGAACTTCTACCGAGAGAGAGAAAAAGAGAAGAGAGAGAAGAGAACTTCGAAGTTCGATTCGAGAATGAGTTCTTATCCATTCTCAACGAAACTTCAGGCATTACTTTTCAACAGCTTTCTCATTTATTCCTCATATTCCGGTGAGATCGTTCTGACTTTTATCCTCAGTTTCAAGATACTCTTATTCTGTTGCATTCAAGATTAATTCTTGAGATTATTATTGTATTCCTTTGCATAGTTCAGAGAAGATATTTTGTAACTTACTATTATTTCATAGTGAAAGAATTGCTCCTTGCTCCTGTGATTTTTTCCTCTCACATTGAGAGGTTTTTCACGTTAATCCTTTGCATTTGTGGTCTGATTTAATTCCTTTATATTATTGTCATTATCCCATTATTATTGTGTGCATTAAAAAAGAAAAAAGAAGATAATTTCGCAATTATCAGTTTAGTTTTTTTCCAACAGCATGATCAACGCCTAGTAATTAGTCTGATTGATGATAGTGACTACATTATTTAGCTAACTTAGAATTAAAAATAACATATGATAAAGATGTTCTAAAGTGAAGTAAAATATTTTAATAACTTTATGATAATAAGAGAATGATAAGGATGTTGTACGCAAAGTTATGTCCAAAAAATTATAAAGCAACACTGAGTAATATGATGATAAAAGTAAGGATGAAAAATGAAAGATTAAAAAATATATATGAATACTAATGGTGTGATGTTTCTTATGTTGTATATATGAAGTTATAAAGTGCTTTCATATGCCATATAGAGATCATAATATAATAGTTCATGTGCATTATTCTTATATTATTCGACATTTCAAAGTCTCGTGAAAATTACTAGTACCCTGTTGGACGTTGAACCATTATCTATCAAGTATCAACATAATTTCTATTCATTTCAAAAGTCTCTGTTGTCGTCCTGTTGTTTTTATGTTTATGTGAAAAGCCAAACGATGACACCCCAAAATCATTTAACACATAGCTTCAGATGGATTTTCACGGTATTATAATATGTAAGATACTTTTGCCAACAAAGCATTCAGAACCGTTAACACCCTTCTCTTCTAAGTGATGCTTCCAAGAGTGCTTCCTCTTGGAATTACTTTTTTTTTGGAGAAAAGGTTATCTATTATAAGAAACTCCTGAATAGTCCGAGTACATGAGAGCGAGGGCCTCCGAGGAGGAGAATCATCCCAAAAAACGTCCAAAAGAGATGCCCTGCCGCGATTAGCCAGAAAATCAGCGACAAAATTACATTGTCTATAACAGTGTGTGCATCTAAATGATTCAAAAGCTGATAAGATATGCCAAATTTCAGCAGACAAGCTCCAAAGATGCCACAAGCACTTCGCCTTCTTGTTTATGATATTCACCAAGATAGAAGAGTCAACTTCAAGTCAAAGATGTGAAAGGCCCAACTGCTTGCATCAGCGGAGGCCCACCAGCGCCTCCTAGACCTCAGCCTCTAATACGCTGCCAACTTGACACCGAAGGGCACCTGCGGCAATACAAGATCCATTAGAGCTACGAATAATAAACCCCGCGCCACCCGGATCTCCGAGTTTGGTGAAGGAACCATTTGAGTTCACTTTCACCTAAGAAGGCAACAAGGGGCTTCCATCTATTCCAAAGAGGATTGTGGGGTTGAGTTGCCTCAGGTGTGGTGGGTTTGGTGAACTCGCCTGAAGCTACTAGGTCCGTCTCCACACCGCCGATGTGGTTACCAGTCTGGAAGCATAATATGCATCATTTCATGCTAACCAGGGACTCCACAGGGAGAAAGCAATAAAGGATTGGAGCCTAGCCAGACCCCTTGGATCCATGTTCCATCGTGCCAAATCAATTGTTTGGTTCTTATAACCTTCCTGTCAATAGGATCCCATAGTCTGTAGCTAAATTCATCACGTCCGTATTCGAGGAAGATACATTCATTCGATTTGCTGTCAAGTTTTGACCGCTCATCACAGGGGATGTGAACAAAGGCTCTGCAATCGAACACTCTTAGATGTTTATATGAAACATCCTTCCTTGATCAGACTTTCAGAGGTATGTCACCATGCAGAGGTACTGATGGTGAATGGTTGATTAGTTCTATTGCAGTCATCATTGCTTCAACCTAAAATCCCTTCGATAGCTTGGCATTTAAAAGCATACATCTGACACGTTCCTCGATTGTTCTGTTCATTCTCTCAACAACACAGTTTTGCTGAGGAATCTTTGGAATTGTCTTCTCAAGTTTGATGTCATAGGTGTTGCAGTATTCTTCAAACGGACTTATGTATTCGTCGCCATTGTCTGCCCGAATACACTTGAGCTTCTTGCCAGTTTCTCTTTCGACTTTGGTATGAAATTTCTTTAACTCTGCCAACACCTGATTTTTGTGTGCTATAGGAAAAGCCCAAACTCTTCTAGAATGGTCATCAATAAATGTATCAAAATAAAGAACATCACCTAGAGTTTTATCCTTCATATAGCGACATCAGTATGCACTAGATCAAATACGTGTGAACTTCTAGACGAAGAAGTTATATTGTAACTCTAGTATGCTTACCAGCCAAACAATGAACACATACGTCAAGTGAAGTGTCTTTCATACCTGGTAGCAAATTTCGTTGAGTTAATATCTGAAGTCCTTTCTCACTGACCAAGCCGCTTGTGCCATAACTCAGATAATGACATCTCTTAAGTCACGTTTATCTTTTCGGTGCAGTGTTGTGCTTCAGTCTTATAGAGAATATCATCTTTGTGTCCTTCGCTAGTAGGAGTGAACCTCTCTTGAGTTTCCACACTCCCCCTTTGAAGTTGCTCTCATAGCCATCGTCATCTAATTTTTCAACTGAAATTAGGTTGAGATGGATTTCTGGTACATGCCTCACATCTTTGAACACTCTTGCATCTGGTATTGATCTTCAACTGAATGTCTCCAATGTCAGTAATTTGGGACTTTGACTTATTTCCCATCTTTACTGTCCCAATGCTCCCTCTTTATATGTTGAGAATACATTTCTGCGAGGGGTAACATGAATTGAAGTTGTAGTGTCTAAGATCAAAACTGAATATTAACTTACAATATTGACACCATCTTCTCCTTTCCTTGAGTAAGAAAGTATACATCATCTGATGTTGCCACTGCAACGTTGTTTCCACCACTATCCTTCTTCTCATTTTCAGTATCTTCAGACCTTCATGTGATTGATCACACTTTAACTTTCTGCACTCCTTCTTGAAGTGTTCTGGCTTGCCACAATGATAATAGGTGACTATTTTTCTAGATTTCGACTTGCCTCTTGATCTTGATCTATCGTGACTGTGAGAGTTTCTCTGTTTGTTTCTCCCACGATCTTCCATGATGAATGCCTCTGATTTATTGTTGAGATTATGCTATTGCCTTCTCGTTTCTTCATTGAACAAACTATCCTTAATGTTTTTAAAGATAGTTGTCCACCTGGAGCAGAGTTGTTTAGAAAGATAACGAGTGTTTCCCAGGTAACGAACTCAGCAGTAGTAATGCTTGGATCTCATCTTCAAACACGATCTTTACTGAGGACAACTTGTTAATTAATTTCTGAAAGCTACCAAGATGTTCTGCAACAGAATGACCATCCTTGTACTTCAAGTTAACAAGTTTCTTCATCAATAGTACCTTATTCTGCGGCGATTTACGCTCATATATTTCTTGCAATTTTTTCCATACTTCAGCGGATTCATCAATATTTGCGATATGATGAAACACCTTGTCATCGACCCATTGTCGGATTTGTGCGACTGTCTTGGTCTTAATTATCCCCCACTTTTTAACATCCATGTGCAGCATCACCTTCGATTGGATCATAAATGTTCCTACAGTTTAGGTAGTCCTTCATCCGAGATTTCCAAATAGAATAATTTGTTCCTGTGGGCACAGGCATCCGACCGGAGCATTATTGTCCTCCGTTATAATGTGTGCTTCCTGACCAAGCTCTAATATCATTGTGAAAAAAAATTGAACTGATAGTTGCGAAATTATCTTCTTTTTCCCTTTTTAATACGCACAATAATAATAGGATAATGACAATAATATAAAAGAATTAAATCAGACTACAGACGCAAAGGAATAACATGAAAAACCTCTCAACGTGAGAGGAAAAAACCACGGTAGCAAGGAGTAATTCTTTCACTATGAAATAATAGTAGATTATAAAATATCTTTTCTGAACTATGAAGAGGAATACAATAATAATCTCAAGAATTAATCTTGCATGCCATAGAATAAAAGTCTCTCAAAATTGAGGATAAAAGTCAGAACGATCTCACCGAAATATGAAAAATAGATGAAAATGTTACTGAGAAGTAATGCCTGAAGTTTTATTGAAAACGGGTAAGAACTCCCTCCGAAATCGAACTCCAAAGTAACGCATAATAAGAACACCAACATATGCTATATTTCATGTCCATTATCGGTCGTTCTCGAAAAATACATAACATAACGCATAAGTATTTTATTCTTACATTTTACCTTTCATGATTGTGAGTGAGATCTCGTTATCTCTTTTGTTTCTGTTTGTTCGTTCATAAGTGCGAGAAAAAGGTCACGCCCACAAACTGCCAGCTTCACGGCCATTAAAAGGAGTTCACACTTGCAAGCAGACATTAATTTTGTTCAGAATTTTCATCCATTCATTCACTGCTGCAACTTAGAGATTCACACCAATTAATCATACTAGACTTTTCACATGATTTTAGGGTGTTTTGATGTAAAAAAAAAACTTGGGAAACAAACTACTTATGAAGGAATTATGGCTTCAGACGATCATCACTCATTCAAAAGTTTAATAATAATAAAGATTAGCAAATCTTAAAATATTCAGAACATAAATTAAGGATGTTTTTTTTTCTTTTTTACTTGTATAAAGCATATTCTTTTTCTTCCTCTTATCTTTTGCTTAAGGCTTTGTTTGACAACATCAAAATTAACGTTTCGAGTAGCGTTTAACGGTTCAAATGCTAATTTTTTGTTTGATAAATGACAAAAATAAATAGCGTTTAGCGTTTCATATAAAAATATTAAAAAGTTACTTCAACAACATTTAACTTTTAGAGGTTAACATTTTATAAATTTTTAATTTTACCCTTATTTAAATACATTATTTCTTTCGAACTTATCTTATTATTTTCTTATTTTTTTTATTTTATAATCATTTAACTATATTTCTTTATATATTCATGCTTAACTAATTGAAAATTATTTATATGTTACCGATGAATAAAAATTAATTTCACGATTAATACTTTTATAACATGGGTACACTATATAAAAATTATTGTAAATGTAAAATTTTATATATTTTAAAAAAATAGTTGTGAAATTTTATTTTATTTAATTAAGATATAAGTGTTTAATTTATTTGTATTATAATACAACTTATATAGTGCTTAAATTAAATAATTTGTCATATAACTGATTATGTCATTTTATATTCATCAACTAATTCTATCGCTAAGTTTATCAAATACTTATTTGTTACAACCTCTAATCACTAATCATCATTCACTACCCGCTATCCGTTAATTAAACCAAAGAGAAAGCAATAATGTGTGAAATACTTCCATTAAAGTATCAGATCCAATAGTGTCGAATTCCTCTTTCAGCAAGAAACCAAAATAATGTTGTCTCAGGTTTTAAATTAATATTACCGTGACATTCACTAGAAATATCCGAAACAGTTGCATGATAATTTGGAATTCGAAGTGTAGGGATGAAATCTCTTTTCCTTTCTTCGCTTACTAAATTAATCAAACGGACGACCAAGAAAATACAACAATACCCTTATCTGTATAGGCTTCTAGATGCAATCCAAATATTAACATTTGAAATTACAGAACAAAATGATTTAATGCAAACAAAATCTTCGGCACTATATGGAAGTCAAATAACACCGATTAGATAAGGCTCCATGTCAAATTAAAGCAAATGATAAAGATAGCAAGGTTCATGTTCATTAACTCAGTATGATTCAAAATTTCCAAGGCATGCTGGCCCTTGTGCACGAGAATTCAAGTTCTAAATACAACGGAAAGATGAGGTAGGAAAACTTACATGTTTCAGAAACATCCATGGCCTATCAAAACTGGAAAAAATGAAATGACGGATATTGAAACGATTCAAGTAAACAATGACTTGGATTGGAAAACAATAGATCGAAAGTCTACAACGTCAGGCTGTCAGGACTCTCAACAATCTTTGCAAATGTCTGAAGGAAAGCAGCCAAGTCCGCGCCATAGATGATCCGATGGTCAGCTGTTACATTCACCTGAAATAGCGGGTCAACTTCGCTTGAAACACAATACATGATTGTCCAAAAACAATATATTTTTTAGCAAGAGAAGAATATTTAATTTCACAACTGCTACATATCAAACTTGCTGTTAATCAACACAATGAAATTTGGTACTCATTGTGTTCATTAGGTTATCATTCTTAGCATCAGAAGAGTCAAACGTTTGGAAAGATAATCAAACACACAAGAAAAAGGAGCAAATAAAGATCAAGAAAATTGACAATAGCCTCACATTACCACAACAGAAATTATCAGTTGTGACTGCGAGTGTGCTAGTGTCTAAAACTTCCATTAATTTAGCATGTTCATCTTACATGATCATACCGAATCATGAGCATAAAATAAAGAAGGCTAGTTAAGTTTAAAAGATTGGGAAACAAACATTTTGCAATTCATAGGCGGCCAATTTCCCTTTCAATTTCTATGGATATGCCACAACATCGATCCAGATCATTAGAATTTCATAAAGAAGTTGGATAAGAAACATAAATTCATGTTTATTTGGTATGGAATTACAATTAATAAATTTGTATTTTTGGAGTACCTATTGCAACCGTTCATATCCAGTAATAGATTGCAAGATGTTTGGCATGTACTTCTTTCAGCTTTTGTTCATAGATACACACTACAAAAAGAAAAAAGCTTTGCTTCGTAATATCAGTTGTCAGAAGTTTTCTCAGTCCTTTCCGATTCATATATGGCACTAGAATCCTGTCTTGTCTCTAGATCTTCTTAAAGTTTGTGGGTAACAAAAGCCTATATTTTGTATCAAAAGGAAAATCTCTATATTTTTGCCCTGTCTCTTTCTTCAGGATAAGAACTTTTCTACGTTAGCATAGGACTACCATCTCTCTTTTTGGAGGTTAGAGTGAATGGAGAAAATTAAATATCCCCAAGTAACATAATGAGAGTTTCTTCTATCTTGGATTGATGAGTTGTGTAACCACTGAATCCTGATCTGCACAATGTTTTCTCAGTCATTTCAAGTATATTGAATGCAAATGTTTTCTGGATATTATCCACTTTTTAAATAAATAACTTTGGCATTTCTACTAATGTGTAAAAGCAAAGTGCCCAAAAAAAATAATTTTTTTAGACGACCAAAAAATTATTTATATAAATGTAAAACTTCTTTCAAAAAACAAAACACAAATAAGAATATAAACACGTATATAGGCCACTCTAGGTTTTCTCATCTTTATATGAAGTATATTAGGCCCTTGAAAAAATATAGATCCAAATAAACACATTTTGTACAAATTTATATGTGCTCAAAATTGTAATTCTTTCCGTGTATTCTATGTAGACTGCATCCCTGGGTGCAAAATTATCAGGATCTGAAATAGGTTCATGTCCGTCGTGAAGTTGGTCACTAGAAGACAAGGAAAACTGCAGTTCTGAATTATGAAGATGGCTGTTAGCCTGCTAGTGTATCGACTCATGCTTTTTTTGAGGGGCTGTAGAAGCCCATGCTGTATGTTGGCATACAGATGAGAAGTCAAAGAGCATATCAATAGAGGAAAAGAAAAATAAAACAAACAAATAAGGATAAGATTTCTAGAAATGTTCATATTGGCAGAGAAAATGAGATTCCAAAAACAAGAAAATAGGGAGAAATAATCTCCAAATCTAGGAATATTGCCCATCATTGGCATTGGCCAGGAATATCAGAACTTGCTTATCCAATGTACTGAAGAGACATTTGGCCAGGTTGACATGTTTTCACGAGTACAGTAGACACAAAGGCCAGGCTGATGGAGTAGAAAGGGGGAAAATTTGATGAAGGCGGGAGAGAAAGTCAGTGCAAAGGATTTCACATGGATATACATAGCTTCTTCCCATCTCCTAGATATCTTTTGCGAAATAGCTCGTACTGACTGATAACACATCATATTTGACTGATACCTTATTTTTTTAAGGGGGTGGGTACATACATGATAGGCTGACACAATGTAAATGAATGTTAGGGAAAAGTATTGTTCTATTAGAATCATCTTGTTTCCCATCTATTTTGGACAAAGTCTGGGAATTTTCTAGATGAAGTATAATAGTGAGACAATAAGAATGACCGAGAATATGAGAGCAATAAGATCGAAAAGAAGGAAGTTCTCTCCATAAAGAAAATAAGTTGCAAATAATGCAGTTTAATAGGATGAATGATCTCAAAAACATGATAATAAAGTGATTACATGAAAGAGTGACGTATGATATTCCAAACATTTGAGATTTTGTAGGGATGTCAAGATGAAGAAAAATGCTAAACAACTATTAGCCTATCATATCATAATCAATTACAAAAGAATCATAGTACAATGCTCAAAAAAAGATGATATCAATCGATGTAGTACTCACCAGCATTTTGCTCTTGACAGTGAAAAATCCGTCACTATCAGTTACGACAGTCGGTTTTGAAGCTCCAACAGCCATAATAGCACCCTACACAAAAATCGATCAGGACGTCGAAATGGAAAAAGGAACAAACTTAAAAATACGAATCCTCAGAAACACACCTGACCAGGAGGAAGAATAGCATCAAACCTGTCAACCCCAAACATACCCAAATTGGAAAGAGTAAAAGTTCCTGTAACATCAAGGGAAACATAAGCAACAAAACTTGAGCAGTCTCAGAGTTCCAGAGGCACTATGGTAATACTAACCTGAATTGTATTCACTAGGCTGGAGCTGCTTTGCACGAGCTTTTTTTACCAACTCTTTCCATTTTTCAGACAGTAGATAAATATCCAACTGCACAGATGGAAATCTCTTTCAGCTTAAAATAAAAGGCAGATAATGACCACATTCTTTACATCATTTGACAACCTTATCCGCATCCTGAAGAACAGGAGTTATGAGTCCACCATCAATGGCCACTGCAACTGCAATGTTGACATTGCTATTGTAAGTAAAGCTCTTCCCGTCCTTGCAGCTTGCATTCACAACTGGATGCTGAGCAAGTGCCATCGCTGCCGCTTTGGCAAGCAGTACGGTCATGGTGACTCCCTTTGGCTTGACCTACAAAATTCGTTACACAGCGATGGGCTAAGATTAGATGTTCAATATAGGTTACAAAGGAACTAATTTTGCATGAAATCATTTAGTTTGATAGCCGCGTAAAATTTGAAGTCGTGGCAGGGACGAAGAAGATAAAAGCAAAGCAATTGTTTGAAGGGTAAAGATGACACCTTTTCGTACAAGGCATCAAGTGCATCAGTTACGACAGGGTACCCCACACGGAACGCTGGAACAGAGAGGCTATCCACCATGTTCTTCGAGACAGCAGCCTGCATCGTGGTAAATGGAACGGCAGACGATCCGGGGACTGGCGGAGGAAGGTTCCCCTCTGGGGAAGCTTTGACACTGCCCGTAGTAGCGACAGTAGAGGCAGAAGGTTGCGAGGGAGTTGGGACCGGATCAAGCTTCTTTGGCTTGATACCCGCGGCGGCCTCGACATCAGCAGGAGTAATCCTCCCGTATGGGCCGGTGCCAACTACGGAGTCAATGTTCACCTTGTGCTGCTTGGCGAGCTTCTTGGCGTAGGGTGTGGCGACGATCTTCCTCGGACCCTCCGCCGCACCCGTAGGCACTGGGGCGGCAGCCGCCATTGCCGGAGCCGGAGACGTCGGGGGAGCGGAAGGCTCGGAAACCGGAGGTGAAAGAGTGGATTGGGATTGGGGCTGGGACTTGGAGAGGGCTTGGGCTTTAGCGAGAGGAATCTCGTCCTCGGTCTCCGCGAGTAAGCCAATGGGGGCACCGACGGGAGCCGTCTCGCCCTCGGGGACGACGATAGCTGCGAGGATACCGTCGTAGAAGGTCTCGACGTCCATGTCGGCCTTGTCGGACTCCACGACGACGACGCTCTCGCCCTTGGAGAGCCGGTCGCCTTCCGACTTCGTCCAGGACACTATCTTTCCCTCCGTCATCGTAGAGCTCAGAGCCGGCATGAAGATCTCGCGGATCTTGGCCCGCACAGCTGGGACGCGGCGGCCACCGGGGACGCGCCGGATGGCGGGACAGAGGATGGGACGGGGCGGGAGGAGAGATGAGGAGAGGCCCGGGCCACCGGAGGCGGGGAGGAGAGCGGCGACGGCGGCGGTTGTGGAGGACGCCATTGTCGTCGTCGTAAATTAGCGTCAGAATTCGACAAGTGATCGAAGGCGCCCGAGCTCGTTGGGCGCGGCGTGGTGTTTTAGCAGATGACGGATGACTCGAGGCAGCACCCAGCCAATGATGAGGATTCACTTTTGGTTTCAGAGGAGAGGAATAAATGGATAATTTTTTGTTACATTATTTACGCCCGGAGGTACATCACATTTTTATTTTATGAATAAAATTAATTAATAAGTTTATTAAGAGAATTCAGATTCACGAAATCGACTTGACCCATATTAAGTCAGATCCGATCGGGTGAATCTAAATTCACGTTCCGATCTTAATAAAAAGAAAAGTCTTGTCGAGCCGAATTCGAGTGGAAAGTCATCCTACTTGACTTGACTAAAGATGACAATATACCTCCCGAACGAGGGCCAGCAAATTCTCAATCAAGACTTCGCTCACAGAATTTTGCCGTGGCAGGATCGGGATGAAGGCAAACTGTTCCGTCCCTTCTTTCCAAGATTAAGGTGGGGTGAATTGATATTCTATATATAATTTATTTAAAATATCAATCGTGACTCATATCATATATCCCGTCCACTGTATTATATATATATATATATATATATATATATATATCCACTATATCATATAATAATAATAATAATAAAACTCTATCTCTCTTCTCCCTAACCTTAAATCCCTATTATTATCATTTCAAACTCGGTCAGCATGTGCATTGCTGGAGTCATCTCGACTAGAGCTTCTAGGCAGCGATCATGATGGAGGGTGATGCAGAAGGGCGGTGACGACACTTGATGCAGGAGGAGAGGCGGCGGCTTCGACTTCCATGTCTGAGCGCTTGCAACGTCTTTTTTGTCGCTAGCGAGGAGGAAGACGAGGTCATCGTGAAGGAGGAGGCCACGCGAGGCGATGACCAAGCTCAATGGAGGAGGGTCGGCGTGACTTTGAGCGAGCAGGTTGACACTCATGATAGCGTCTCTTTAGTGTCGCTGTAGCGACATTGCAAAATCGAGTTATAACGCCATATTAGCGTCAGATGCGTGTCGCACCCTAGCGCCAACTCGGCGATGGATGAGCATCGACAATTTTAGCGCCTCTTTAGAGTCGAAGTAGCGACACATATTAATGCTTCACGATGACACTTTTTGCATCATTATAGCATTGCAGTAGCGCCACCATTCGACGGTAATAGTGTCGACAAACCCGTGGGCGCGAAGTCAACGCTATTAGCGTCGGAGAAATGCGTCGCCAGGCCTATGGCGCAAAGTCGACACTAATGTGTCGCTATTATCTTCAGCGTCGAGTTAGTGACGCATTAGAGTATATATTGCTGCGTCACTAATTGATGGTTTTCTTGTAGTATATTCTAATGTTTAATTAATATAAATATTGAATATTTTCCATTTTTCACACTTTTGAGTAAAAAAATTGAGGAATCTAGGTTCTCGTGGGGTTTGGGGATCGAGGTGGGGAATCAAATTTTCTCTGCATCGGAGATTCGGGGGCTGGGATAAAAGTGGAGGCCAATCAATGGGGTTGGGGTGGGAGAATGCCCCATGCACCAAATAGGGTCGGGTGTCATCCCTAGACTCGACTTGACGACCCAAGTTTTGATAGTTCGGACCACCCGACCTAATTCGAACCAAGTCTGATCCTAAAAGAAATGTCAACTAAAGATGAAAATCCATGTAGGCCGCTTGAGCCTCGTTATTTTTATAAATTTAATAATTATAATATCATATATTATATTTTAATTCTTTTGATTATTTTTTATTAGCGTAAATGATAAGGTGAAAAAATGTGACCATTTTTTATTTTCTAAAAATTTATTTTATTTTCCTAATTTTTAATTATACATAGCAAAAAAAAAGGGGCAGCTCCAACCTGTACAACTCGGTTGGGTTGAGTCAAAACCATGTCGGATCGTGATGACATGAATTTCTTACTCATTATTGTTATGGTAGAAGCATGATTTTTTTATTTATGTTGCAATTAAATAATATAAAATTTACATTTCTAACATTTTTTACTTGCTATGTGAAATCTCCATATCATTTTAGCTCTTTTACTGAAAACATAGATAAAATCTTATAAATTTATAAACTTTTATCTTTCAGCAGGTACTCTCATGTTGCATGGGGGTATCCGGTAGTCAAATTAAAAGAGTCTCTACATAGTGGTACTTGACGCCACTGAGAAGGAGAAGCTGAGCTGGCAGAAAAGGTAAAATGGCAGATGTCATCTGACGCACACAGACAATGAAGATAAATTTTACATAAATGAATGAAGGCACTAGGATAGGTGTCACACATTCACCTTCCTGATGAAAGAAAGAGAGAGGAATCAAAAGAATCAAAGACAAAAAGGTGGTGTATCATGCTGGACAATTGTCATGCATCAGATGGCTGAAAAAAAGCAAATGTTATACAAGACAAGTGTCATAGATCCAATGGTGGATAGAAGTAATGCAAATATATAAAATGAAAAGAATGTCTCAAGGAAAGAGGTTGGCCAACAATCATCGAGAGGCAATGTGAGGCATGAAGGAGACCAATTTGTAAGAAGGAGAGAAGTCACTTTAGAAAGGAAGAAGACCATATTCGAAAGGGGAAGCTGGAGATCTAATTCTATGTTGCTTGTTGCATTTCCTATTTTTTCTACTTCTTTTTTATTGATATTTCTTTAGTTTTCTTTATTGAACAATGTTTAGTGTTATGATGATGATGTTTTGTGCTATGATCTCCATAGTTATGTATAACTAATCAGCCATCAAGGCTGGAGGATATTTCTTGATGGGATCAAACTATTTGGTTATGTCACTTATGGATTGGATGCATATTTTCTCGACCTGCAATGCTTATTTTACTTGTTGAATTTCATCTACTTTGGCTGATAGTTGATTATTCATCATGCAACAAACTCTCGAGATAGGGCATGTGTTGTAAACAGTACAGCGATGAGCTGAAAGGCTAGTTGGTCATATTGGAGTAATCAGCAGAGAAGTCACTCTAACTTTAGATAAACCGAGAAGTGAAGCTCATGAAGGATGACTCAATTATAATCTGAATACTTAAATTCATAGTTTCGAAAGCGAGAGCAAATAAACTAGAACTTCCTAACATGAGAATGATGAGAACTTATATTTGATGTTTTAATGATTTGTTTATTATCTCCCTTCTTCATGTCTGATTTCTCCCACTTATGCAATGAGATCTTGAGAAGGGTATTTGTTTATGATAGTTTAGCAATGATGAGGTTAGCTAGATGTATTAGGAAAATTAGTCAATGAAATGAGACTAAGCTCAAGCCGAGAGGGAAGAGCTCAGGGGAGTAGTCCTATATATGCCTGAATTTGTGGTCTCGAAGCGAGATTGGAGAGGCTAAATGATCTACTAGGATTCATTTTTATGACTCATTGATTTGTTTGCATTCAATTGAACTGAGTTTCTTAGGCATGGTTAATTATTATTCATCCCTAAATAAAATTATTTAGTCTTGATAGTTAGCATCATCAGTGACAGTTTTGGATTCCTACTTTTATCATTTAATCAACCATGCCTAATTATTATTCATCCCTATTTTTATCATTTAATCAAAAAGTTAAAAAAAATATAAAATGAAAAACAGAAAACTGTTACATTTCTACGATATTGATTTCAGCAATTTTAATTTACTTTTCTTATTATCAAAATCAAATTCTCTTCTTTCATTGCTACATAAATCTACAAACAAATATAACTTCTCTCTATGTGGTTCAACCCCAATTTATGGTTGTATACTTGCAACCTGAGAAGCGTAGTTGTGATTATAAATTTAAAACTTGTTTATATTTCTACAAAGGGGAATCCGATCTCTGCATACCCATATCTAATGTGCAAACACTAACTATTTTCCATATCTACACAGATTTCTCAAGATAGATTGAGGTGCCTTCCAGCATGATCCACATGATTTCGGACCATGCCAACCCATTCATTGGGATGAATCCAATTTATTATTTTATATAAACACAATCTTTTATTTTCCAAACTCATCACCTTTCACAATTTATTCAAACAATAGACTTTCTAACCACACTATGGCCACTCTCTTCGTGTCTTTTCCCAATCCTCCTCATCTCAATCATATGAATAGTAAAGAAATTTTATGAGTTCAACACGCATAAATTCGTAATTATAAAATAATCCAAGGTTTTGTCTAGCCTCAAAAGTAGAGAACATAACGTATAATAGAGAAGCTATCAAAGAAAAGAGAAGATCCGGATGTGTCTCAAATAAGAAAAAAGACTTCAGAAGTTAAAGTTAATACATTCAAGTTTCAACCTGAATGAATAGAAGAAAAATCAAAACTTGTCCTCAGTCATTGTCAGCTCGGAAGGAGAATTAAGCCCTTTGCATACTCTTTTTAGGAGGTGTTTCTTTATAGATAATTTCTCTAGATTATTGATAATATGAAGTTAAATTATATGGACTCACCATATTATTTTGTTTATTTTATTTTAATTTACAAGTAATTTGATGTTCATTCAGATTGTCACTCAAATAATAATATATTTTTATTTTTTTTCCATTCTTACTATTTTCAATCTTAGACAAATAAAACATAAAAATAATATAAAAATTCATATAACGATAACAAATAATATTATTATCATTATTATTATCATAATTAATATTATTAAATTATTTAAAAATTATTTTATTATTATTATTCACATGAATGGCATATTATTATTAGTTATTATTTTAAATATTATATATATATATATTCATTACCATTATTTTCAATTAAAAATATGTGAAATATTTGTAATTATATTTATTCAATTTATTAATTTTATGATTTTTATTTATGTTTTTAATTGGATTATATAATATTTAACTTAATATTAGTGATAAAGGGTATTTTAGTAAAAGTTCTATAGTGTCATTTAAATTGCTAAAAATATTATTGGTACATAGTAAATAAGGTAATGCACATTACTAGTAATTTAATAGATGACAATCTTTCTATTAGGCAATGCACTAGGTAATGTGAAAAGATAATGCAATAAATAACTCCTAATTACAAAAGCTAACTCATAGTTAGGTGAATTTCTCAATTATATCTTTGTCTTCGATTTTTTGTCTATTTCTCCCTAAATAATGAAATAAATGAATGAATGTGTAGACTTAAAATCTATTAAAATAGAATAAACATTATAAATATATCAATGGCTCAATTAGACGGACGATACTATTGAAATTGAAAATTGTATGCTATTGTGAAGTCATTAAGTTAAATGGTCGACCATCTTTGATCGGATTTTATCAAACCCTATAACAATATTGTCAGGTTCATGAACTCATTTTCTATTCAGTAAACTCATTTTTTGTCCAATAAACTCGTATCGTAGAATTCACTAGTAAATTCATAGAGTTTATGTATCAAATAAGTTTAATTATTTAAGTATTTTTTATGCACTTACAAACACATATGATTCATAATGACTAATATATTTTACTAATATGTGATAAATATGAGAGTAATCAAAATAAATATTATCGTTTACAAATAATAAATATTAACTAACTATCAATGATTATGTTTATTAAGATAAAAATGTATAAAAAATAAAAATAAGTAAAATAATTGCAATCAAATTTTTAATTAAGATACTAATTTAATTCTCAATCATAAATACATTAATCAAATAAAACATCTAAGATTTTACAAAAAAAATTATTGTATAAAATAAATAATTGTATGTAATCGTATGAACTTTATAAGAGTTTCTAAGATTTTACATAATTTTTAAAATTTTTTTTATGTCAAAGTTAAGAGTCTAAGTTTATTTAAAAGTTTATGCAATTTGATTCATTTTACCTCTCAAAATTCTTAAATTCGTAAGAAGAGAGTTTAATAACATCGCTCTCTAGTTCAGAAAGTTGTTCATGTTCATCCGAGTCATATCTTTGCCCGTAGTTATCAAATCAATATAAAATTATTTCTATGGAAAGATGACTAGACATACTACAACTTTCTTATACACTTGTCAATAAAAGTCATAATGTAAGATAGTTAAAAATACATATGAAATTCAATGCATATACTGTCTCATTTTACCTTAAACATTTTCCATATAATCTCTCTCACTTGAGTTTCATATCATCAAAACTAAATGAGATGAGGCATAGATACTATGTTCCAACATATTTTTCCAATTATTATTACAATTTCTGTAACAATCCAGATTTTCTAAAAATAAATAAAAGATATTTTGATTAGTTATTTGAATCTTTTTTGAATTATTTAATTTTAAAATTGATGAAAATTAAAGGAGAAGTTGGAAAGATAAAATAAAGTTTGAGAAGAGGTGAAAATTGTTCTAAGTATGGATATTTAAATTCAAATTTGATTAATCTTAAATAATTAACAGAGGATTAATTAATGATGAATAATCATGATTAATTCTAAAATACTCCAAAGTTCAATAGAAGTCCTCCAATTATAAATAAACATTAAAGGGTGGTTGTAAATTATTATTGGTAAAACGGAATTCCTGCAGTACGAGCCCCACTTTGTCTCTTATTTTTATGCAATCTAAGACTTTCCAAAGGGCACCTGACGGCTGATTTCGAAGCCATCATATAGGAGATCATCGTCCAAGCATTAGCTGCGCGTTTCGGTGCGTGGACAAAGAGGAATCATTGTCCAAAGTTTGATATTCGTGCATATTTTTAGTAGAGAAATTTTAGTTGGTTTTTCAGCCAACTTTATCCCCATAGCATCGGTTTTCCGTGACACAAAACCTTATTCTCTTCTCTTATGTACCGAGATTCTATTGATATAAATTTTGCATCGATCGAATATTGTATGGTATAATTATGGTGTCCGAAAAGTTGCATTGAAATGCGACTTCCTATCGACGACAGAACCTAGCTCGAGTTGTATGATGCTAGAACCGAGCAAGTTCATAGAATTCGACCCAGGTTTAGTGCTAACACGGCTCGAGTTGCGGCGCATTGGATGGAGGACGTGAACCGAGGCCAACCCAATTTGAGTTCACATCATACTTGGCCCGAGTTTACCTAGGCTCAGGCATATTGATGTTCCCCGAACACAGCCCGTATTCCACCCGACACTGGCGGCGTTTAGGATGTAGAAAAACACATTTTTGACATATTGGATTGTTATTAATATTAATTATTTCGAATCAGATCATTGTTATACTTGATTTATCATCATAATATATGGCATTACTATAGTCATATCTAATCATATTGTTATCATCACTAAGAAAACTGACGATTAGCGACACAAAATAGTGTCTCGAAAAATGGTGACGCTAAATCGACGTCACTAGCGCCGTTATGGCATCCTAGTTGAGTCCTAAGTAGGAGATGCTACTTGCCTCTCAATAGCGTCTCATTAGCATTTTCTTAGAGTTTCCAAAAATAGACACTAACGAAGGCGCTATAGCGATGCTAGGTAGCTGCTATTATTGCACGCCATGAAGCAAAAGTGTGTGGGAGAACCTAGCGCTGTTCTCGTGTCGACAACTTTCGACGAGAACCTAGCGTCGCACATTCTGAGATGCTATGGAGATGTTAGCTGGCGTCACATTTAAGACGACGCTATGTAGACGCCAATATGATTACTTGGCATATATGTTAATTAAGAAATAGATAACTATATATGCTATCTATATTTATATTGCTATATGTTATCTATTTTGATGCAACCCTTATATTATCTATACTATACGTTAATCAATAAATAAATTAATATATCTTCAACATATATATGCATTCCTACATTATTACTTATATATGTCTACATCATAGGAGTGTTCCTAAATATATAATTCGTTACCTATATTATATATGATATTTATTCATATAATATATATCATATCTTAATTATACATATATTATTTTTATATTCCTAATAATTAAATTATGATGGTTGAATTAAGAGACATGATTCGCTATAAATTATCTCATTTTAACGTCTCCGTAGAGGCTCAATAGCGTCCACCTAGCGCTACAGTAGAGTCGCAATCTTGGTCGACGTCAGGGAGACACTATTGGTGTCTCTCTAGCGTCGCCTTACTGAGACGCTAAAATGAATGACACGCTACGCCAACGCTATTGTGTCGCTAATACACTTTAGCGACTCAATAACGTTTGTATTGAGCCGCAGTAGCCGACTTTTTATCACTCACTTAATCGGGCACATATAGACATATAAATACATGTATATACTTATACTTATATATAATAAATACACATATACATATTATTATCACTTAATCTCGCACATATAAACATATACATACATATATATACTTGGAATATGTATACATATACACGTTATCTATATATGTCTCGCACATATATAGACATATACATACACGTATATACTTATAATACATATAAATAAACACATTGTTGTGACTTAATCTCTCACACGTAAACATATACATACGCATATATTACATATATATATACACACTTTTGTTATATACACATATACATATAGACTTATAATTTTATATACATACATGAATAATTATATATGCATTCCATAATTTTTAGATTGTTGGAAGGAAACAAAACAACTGGAACGGGGCACAATGCAATGAGACGCTATCTTGATAAAGAAAATTACATACGTATAATAGAAAATTAGAATATAGAAAACCGCTTAGTGTTGTCCTGGCGTCTCCTTATTGAGACGCTAGGTTAGCGGAGATGCTACCATGACGCTATTGTGCCGCTAGAGTGTCTTAACGATGCATTAGCCTCTCTATAGCACCGCATTAGCCGACTTTTTATTACGCTCACTTAATCGGACACATATTGACATATAAACATACATATATAACTCGTGCACATATACATATTATTATCACTTAATCTCGCACATATAATATTAAATTAGGAAGAAAATTTGATATAGCGTCCCTACATCCTCGAAATAGCGTCTCGCCTCTGGCGCCTCCGTAGCGTCTAAGTAGCGTCGCGTCTAGATGAGGCACTAAATACTTAACTTAAATCCCTAACCCCTCTACTGTGTTTTCACCATTTACTGTTACCGCTCATCAATTTTCACTGCGACCCACGATGCCCGACGGTCGACGCCCTCCGCTCCGACGCCCGATGTTCGACGCCCGCTCTCCGATGCCAGACGCCTGATACCGAGCCCTCATCAAACTTACCGTCTCCACCCGCTGCTCCGATGCCCCATGTCCGACCTCACCCTCGTCGAACTCATCGTCTCTATCCGATGTCCGACCTCGCCTCGTCCAACTCATTGTGTTCTCCTTCGATTCACCCTGTACCAACCTCCTTCGCCATTTGTCTCCACCTCCTCTGTCGTCCTCCGCCTCCTCCATCGTCATTCGCCTCCGCCTCCTCCGCCACCCATCCGCCTCCTCCATCGTCATCCGCCTCCATCGTCCTTCGCCTCATCCGTCATCATTCATCGCCCTCCGCCTCTTCCGCCCTCTGCCGCCTCCGCTCGTCGAATGTGCTCCTCCGTCCGGTGTCGGCTGTCGCCCGCCGTCTTACTCCACCGCTTACCCTCATCCATCGCCTGTCGTCATCCTTCTCCGGTTAATTACTTATTTTCATGTAGAAAGTGCAAATGTTATCAGTGGAAAGTAAGAAATGATGTATAGAAGGATTTATATTACAACGGTTTCTTACTGACATACACAAATTGATTCTTTCATGGTGAAAAAAGATGAGCTAAAGAGACAACAAATGTAGATACTAATGTGGGCGATTCGGGCAATCCGTACAGGACATTGATACGAGATGCAATGTTAGGAGAAAATGTTGGAGAAACATTGATTAAAGAAGACCCGAATCCTTCGACTTCTAAATTTTATAATCTTCTCGAAGAAGCAGATGAACCTTTATGTGATGAATGTGTGAAGCACACTACACTTTCTACAGTGGCACAACTAATGAACTTGAAATCAGAATTTAATATGCGCGAAAGTTATTTTGACTGGATGCTTGTCATTATTAAGAGTATGCTTTCAGCTTCAGAGAAATTGTCAGGACATTTTTACAAGTGCAAAAGATTGATGAGAGATTTAAGGTTGGAATCATTGCATGTTGCAATCATTGCATGTTGTATTACAAGGAAAACAAATCACTATTGAGTTGTTCTATTTGTGGCGAGCCCATATATAAATCGAAAAAGAATTTCGAAAGTTAAAAAAAGTGTCAAATGCAATATTCAAATACCTTCCCATTGTTCCAAGATTACAACGACTATTTCTTTCTGCAAAAACTTTAACATTCCCCACCAGCGTGTGATATTATCCGCTTTGGGCCTCGGCCCGCATGGTTTTACCAAAACGCGTCACACCTAATGAATGACATGCTCCCATATATATCCAGTCTCTCTCCCGTGACTTATGCATGTGGAACTAATCCAAGGCATGCCCCCTGCATCCTTCCCCCCTTGGGGGACTCAATGCCCTCGTTGAGTGATCGCACTCCACCATGCACAGAGGCTCACGCGGAGTGGCTCTGATACCATATGTAACATTTCTCACCGGCGTGTGATATTATTCGCTTTGGACCTCGGCCCGTACGATTTTACCAAAACGCGTCACACCTAATGAAGGACATGCTCCTATATATACTCAGTCTCTCTCCCGTGACTTATACATGTGGGACTAATCCAAGGCATGCCTCATGCATGCTCTCTCCTGTGACTTATGAATGTGGGACTAATCCAAGGCATGCCTCATGCATGATGCATGAGGCATGCCTTGGATTAGTCCCACATGCATAAGTCACATGAGAGATGCTGGGTATATATGGGAACATGTTCGTCACCAAGTGTGACGCGTTAGAAAACCGTGAGCCTAGGGTGGGAGCAGAGCGGACAGTATCACGCTGAATATAGAGGTGAGCCGCTGCGCTACTCTGATACCAGGTGACGCGTTAGAAAATCGTGAGCCTAGGGTGGGGACAGAGCGGACAGTATCACGCTGAGTATAGAGGTGAGCCGCTGCGCTACTCTGATACCAGGTGACGCATTTTGGTAAAATCGTGCGGGCCGAGGCCCAGAGCGGACAATATCACACGTTGGTGGGGAATGTTACATATGATATCAGAGTCATTCTGCGTGAGCCTTTATGCATGGTGGAGTGCGATCACTCAACGAGGGCGTTGAGTCCCCTAAGGGGGGAAGGATGCATGAGGCATGCCTTGGATTAGTCCCACATGCATAAGTCACGGAAGAGATGTTGGGTATATATGGGAACATGTCCTTCACCAAGTGTGACGCATTAGAAAACTGTGAGCCTAGGGTGGGGGCAGAGCGGACAGTATCACGCTGAGTATAGAGGTGAGCCGTTGCGCTACTCTGATACCAGGTGACGCATTTTGATAAAATCATGCGGGCCGAGGCCCAGAGCGAACAATATCACACGCTGGTGGGGAATGTTACAAAAATTGTATCTTTTATGAGATGGCACAGAGAAGGGGCACGTGATGATTGAAATTCCATTACACATCATTCGGATGCGGAGGTATGGAAACAATTTGATAAACTTCATCCGACTTTTTCAGTAGAATCACACAATGTTAGATTAGGACCTTGCAACGATGGCTTCAACCCATTTGGCTCACAAGTACTGCTTATTCATGTTGGCCAGTTTTTATGACACCTTATAATTTGCCTCCAAGCATGTGTATGAGACGAGATATTGCTTATCTGTATGATCCCGGGTCCTCGATCTCTAGGTAAAAATTTAGATGTTTACTTAAGACCTTTGATTGATGAACTCAATATGTTGTGGGAGGATGGCGTGGTTACCTATGACAAATCTAAAAAATAAAATTTCATTATGAGAGCCGCATTAATGTGGGCCATATGTGATTTTTCAAGAATGTTAAGTGATTGGAGCACAAAAGGTAAACTTGTGTCCCATATGTGGAAAGAATACAAAATAATTTTATTTGAAAAATTATAAGAAAGTTTGTTGATTTGATTGTCATAGGATGCTTTTGCCATTGGATAATTCGATGCGTCGTGATCAAAACTCATTTAAAAATAATGCATCCGAGAACACTTTGTCCCCAACTCATTTGACGGGACAAAAATTGCTAGAGCAAGTAAACAAGCTTAGTGAAGTCTTATTCGGATCGAAGTCTGATAGTTACAAGCAAATTGGTTTTGGAAGTGAACATAATTAGGAGAAAAAAAGTATTTTTTGGAGAGTTACCTTATTAGTCTTCAAACTTGGTACATCATAACTTGAACATCATGCATGTGGAGAAGAACATATTTGACAACATCTTTAACACTATTATGGATGTTAAATGAAAAATAAAAGATGGCATGCAGGCGCGCGAAGACATGAAATTAATATGCAAAATGTCAAAGCTATATATCATTCATCTTTAAAATGGTAAATGCAAAAAGCTACCTATGTCTTGAACAATGATAAAAGAAAAGTGGTTTTTGAGTGAGTCGAGCAATTCAAATTCACCGACGGATATGTATCAAACATATCTCGTTGTTTTAACCTACACTCTGGGAGGATATATGGGATGAAGAGTCATAATTGTCATATTTTTATGCAAAGACTACTTTCAATTACCTTTAAATAACTTTTGCCAAAGGTCATCTGGGAGGTTTTAACAGAATTATCTATGTTATTTAAAGAGCTTTGTGCATCCATCAATCGTTCGGAAAGTAGACATCTCTCAGTTAGAGGCTTCTATTGTGATTACCGTATGTAAGGCTGAGAAGATATTTTCACCTTCTTTCTTTTATATGATGTAGCACTTGAATGTACATCTTCCATATGAAACAAAAATTACGAGTTCGGTTCAGTATCGATGGATGTATCCTTTCGAAAAGTGCATGTTATATTTGAAAAGGAAGGCGGACAATAAGGCGAGGCTTCATATGTGAAGCATATTTCATTGAGGAGGTGTCAAGCTTCACTTCAAAGTAATTTGAGCCACACATACAATCATGTCACACCCAACTTTCAAGAAACGAAGATGATGGTGAAAGAGAAGTTAATATGAATATTCTATCCATCTTCAAGTACTCATGTCGGCTTCTTGGTACAGGACGCAAAGTTGTCTTGAATGATAGAGATCTCACCGCCGTTGAGAATTATGTCCTTGCAAATTGTAGCGAAGTGATGCCATATTTTGAGTATGAAAATTTGTTTTAATATCTTATGTAATTTAAAGTTAATTGTTGCTATATGATTTCATTAATTGACAACTATGAATTCAGAAAATTCGAAGAATTACAACGAGAAATCAATTCGTTAGTTTCAAACGATGAGTTATTGAAATTATGAGATGAACATTTTGCTGATTGGTTGAGATGTGAAGTGAGAATTCTTTCCGCTTGCTCGTAATTATTACTTAAGTTTGTATTTTTAATAAAGTTTTTAGTTATTTTTCTTATAGATTATTAATGGCTCAGTCATAGATTTAAAAATACCATATTTGGATCATGGCCAGAAGAAACAAGTTCTTAGCTACTACAACGTCATAGTCAATGGATATCGATTCCATACAAAAGAATATAGCCGACAACGTTCAATTGTTAATAGCGGCATACAAAAGAATATAGCCGACAACGTTCAATTGTTAATAGCGGTATATGTGTTATAGGAAGCATGTACAGGGACAACGACTTTAATTACTACGGTGTTATAGAAGACATCATAAAATTATCTTATTTGAAAAAAATCTAACAAAGTCATGGTGCTAAAATGCCGTTGGTTCGATCCAGAGAAAAGAGTTCGGATCGATCAAAAGTTTAAATTGGTGGATATTAACCCTCAATCGAGACTTTAGTCATATTATCCATTCGTACTAGCGGAACAAACGAAAAGAACCAAAGATGAATGGTGGGCGTCATGCGAAGTGAGAAGTAGACTATTCTTAGCAGAAATAATGGTAAATAATAATAAAACATCATCTGTATATAACGATGTGCCCATGTATGATTACTATCAAGAAGATAGAGTGAATGAGACGATTGATGTAACCGATGGAGTTGAGAATATTCAAATAGTCGATGACGCTAAACCAATGGAAGAGTTCAATTCAAATGACCTCTTGAAAGTGAACTTTGATAATTTCGTTGACGATGACTTGAACTAAGATTATAGCGACGACGACGAAGATAATGAAAATAAATCAAAATACGAAACAAGCGAATGAATCCCGTAGTTCTTCTAATGACACAAGCTTTTTATTTTTTTAATTATATATGGTTACCGATAAAAAGACAAGATTGTTACTTTTTCAGTCATTATTACTAGAGGTCGAGCATCTGGGTCATCTCGCTCTTCTAGGCGTTCACTCCAGATGAGTCGGCCATAATAACCACTAGGTAATATATTTATTGTTAGTTGCTTATTTATAGTTGATTATAATAGTTAAATTCATGTTTTAATAATATCAATTGCTCTACTACCCACAGGGCACGTAGCCTGATTGTCACATATTATGCGATCCATTGGTAGGTCGGCTCCACGCATTACTCTAGGTACGTGTGACATTGTAGGCGATACATAGTATGAGATAGAGTTTTCTAAATATTTTGCTTTCGTGACAGTTGCTCCACCGTCGACAGGGCACATAGTCGGGACGTCTCGATCGTACGATAATGATCGGCATGTCACACCAGATTATTTTCTGTACATTCCATAATTATGATGACAATTGCTACGTCATCGCCACCGCTGAGATTACAAGACGCTTCACCATATTCTAGCGTTGGCGAGCGACATCTTACCCTAGGCGATATATTTATTATTATATATATTTCTCAATTAATTATATTAATCATTTTTTAATAATGTCAGTTGCTATGCCGCTGATAGCACAAGCAAGGCTCGTCACAATCTAACGAGCGGACTGCCATGAATCATGTTGCGATAGACATCACTCGAGATGAGAACATTACTGTACATATATCAACTATCACTACTTTAATTTGGCATGACACTAATTATTTATTTTGTATTAGGGCCCTTAGATAATGTCGAACCTTCTCAGCCAACTCCAGTTGTACCGGATGATGATTCTTCTTCGAGTGATGAAGAGGGATTACACGATAATGGGGTGATAACCGTGAATAATATTGCTCGATCGTAAGTTAAATAAGTTATAAAAATTTTGTTATAGTTTTTGTTATCATTGAAAATTAAATCTTCTTTGTAATTGGCAAGATCACTTTTATACCCGTTAGTACCGTGCAGATTTTAGTGCTCTCATTCTTTTCCACTTGTCGGAAGGGGCAGGATTTTAGAAAGATGTCCCAATTCAAATGTGGGATGACATCTTTCGAGCCTTTACGGTACGATTTTCTATTTGAGTTACATAATTTTTTTATATTATTTTAAAATGACTAAGTTTTAACGTATTTTGTATGAGACAAATAAGTTTCATCCGGATATTAATTTAGGAATGATCCAGAGAGCTTTTGATGAGGTCACTGCGAAACGTCTCCGAAATCGATTATACAAGTTTCGAAAGGTCATCACATCTGTCGGCCTCACTTTGGAGCAGTGGATACAAAGATGCCCAAGGCATATTAGGTGCTCGGTTTGGGAGTCCTTATGTAGGAAGTTGTAAGTATGTTTGCTTTTAAATGATTTTTAACAAATTTATCATTTTTTAAAGTCTAAGTATTTAATGTTGATAAAGGTCGGATGGACGATAGCAAATGAAGTCAGATAAGGCAAGAGTTAATCGACTTTTGAAGCCCGAGGCCCACATCCACACAGGGGGTCGATACGATTTGACGAGCATCGACGGCGCATGGTAATTTACATACAAATTCAATTTATCAAACTTTTGACTTATACTTATTTTATAAAATTTGCAACTTTATCGTAGGAGGAAAAAGAAGGCATTCCCGTGGACTTTCACGTGGTCTACGAGGCCACGCGAAGACAAACGACTTGGTCACGCCCACTTCATCACATGTTTATTTGGTTGTTGACGTTAGTGCACTATTTTTGAAATGCGCAATGTTTAAATTTTTTAGGATGAGTATAATACGAAAATAGCTGAAAAGTATGGAGATGATTCGAGTACTCAGCCACTAAGTAATGTTTCTTGGAAGGAACATCATGTTTTTAATTTATGTATTTTTTATATATAATTTATATGTTATATGATTGTATAATTTTTTTATTTCGTAGAGGACCCTGTTGTTTTGGAGGAGGTGGCCGGCATGACACGAGGAGGATACTTGCATGGCCTCGGCACAACCGCTCAAGTACCTAGGAGGAGTGGAGGATATGCAAGTGACCCATCTACTCCGAGCTCATCCGTTGCACATGATATAACGCAGCTATCGCGGCAGCTATTGGAGTAGATATCACAGCAGGTGTCGCAACAGTTGTCGCACCAGTTGGCTCCGCTATTGCAGGCGATTCAGGAATTGATCCTGACGCAGAATTCATATCGTGAGGCCATAGATCGAGCACGTCTGGATCGAACGTCGGGAACGATAATAATAATTCACAAACGATAGAAACAAACTATGGATAGAAACTATACTTTTGTCACTTATAGACTTATTATTATATATACATATAGTTTGTTAGTTCTGTTTATTACTTTTCATATTTTTATGTTAAATATTGTGCTTGTGATGCTTTCATATTATGCATGTGATGAATTTCAATGCATGAATGCATTTACATGCATTATATAATTGTATGGTGTGGGAATGAAAAAAAATGTGGTTGTAATGGGTAAAAAAATTTGCAATTAGCACCTCCATAGTGTCACTCTAGCGTAATAAAAAGTATCGACATTATATTAAATATATCATCCTTAGCGTCACGTTAACTTCTCATTGGCGACGCAACAAAACAAATATGATGTTGCCCTCACAGAAGCGTCGAAATAGCATCAACTAACGCATAATGTTAGCATCTCTTGAGCACCGGAATAGCACCTCCTTTGTAACGCCGCTTGAGCATCGACTTAGCGACGTCTGTCTATTTCTCCCAGCGGGACACCACGTGTCTTAGTAACGTCGGGATAGTGTCAATCGTTGGCGCTAGTAGCATCTCCTCTTTTGTTGGCTCTTTTACGACTCCACTAGCCACCGACTACCGGCGTCGCATTTAAACAGCGCTATTTGGATGCTAAAATGACGCTATATGTTCCAGAGACTCAATAGTGCCTCTGTAGCGTCTCATTACTTGAGTCGCTATTCTTCAATTTCCTTGTAGTGCATATCCAATCTTGTGATTATTATTATATTTGATTATAGCATGATAAAATCTGACTTCATTGTCATCGCATTGATCATATTGTTACTCTATCCAATCATATGATTATAGTATTGATTCAATAATTTTCTTTTAATTAGGACTTCTTAAACCTACACTAAATTATTAAAAGATAAATGTATTAGGTAAACAAGATAAAAGCTACTAAATTTTTATGTACTCTGATTGTCTCTTAGCTCATAGACCATATTATTATTATTATTATTATTATTATTATTATTATTATTATTATTATTATTATTATTATTATTATTATTATTATTATTATTATTATTATTATTATTATTATTATTATTGTTATTATTATTATTATTATTATTATTATTATTATTATTATTATTGTATGGGGCAAATGATATACATAAAGATTTGAGACTTCATCTTTTAGAGAATGTGTTATGTGGTCATGGTCATCCGTCATCACGAATCATTATTAACGCCATTATTGGAGAACGATTTGTCGTGGGGGGGTTGATATCCCTAGGTCTACGTAAAAGAGACATGGAGGTCCCTTAATTGACCGAACGCTCCCTAGTATATTGGATAACTTATAACATTGATAATTGAATTGATCGTTGAATTTAATCGAATCGAATTGAATTGTATATATCATGGTTATTTTTAATATTGACATTGATAGCAATTGCCTCTCCCTATTACATTGCATTACATTGAATTATTATTGGGCAATAACCATTGATTATTTAATTGGACATCATTAATTGACCAATGTCATATTGAGCGGCCCCATTGAAATTGTTAATGAATAATTATTATCATTATTGATTGATTTTCTGACATTACATTGATCCATCACTATATTGATCCATTGCTTATTGATTCATTATTATCCATTTGTTAGGATTTCTACAGAAGAAAAATTATGCATCACGAGAAAATTCGAGAAGATTTAAGGCGACACAGAGTTTTATTAGATAGAATAAACAGAAGAGAATTACAAAATTGGATTACTTTCTCTTTGGATCCTTTTTACAGATAATAGAATTACAGACCGATTGAGACTCTAAATTAATTTCTGAAATAGAATACCTATATCGTGATAATGAAATAAATCAATTCTGAATCAAAATACCCCTAGTGTGACCCCCGTAGGAGAAATCTGCTAAAGCACTTGACTAAGAAGAGGGACCATATAGGGTTACAATTGGGTTCAAATTCAAGGCATTATCAACACCATTGTTATATCATTATATTGATTCACTATCTCATTGACTCATTGATTATGACATTGTATCGTTTTATTAATTTATTGACATCATGATCGATTGATTATTTCATGTGCTCAATTGATTATTGTTCATATCTTGAGCATTACTATTATCGTTTATTGATTATAGTTGACTCTACATACTGAGTATTTTTATACACATGAATTTTTTTTTGTACTTGAATTTGTGCAAGTAAGAAGATGAATACAAAGAATAATTCTGCAGGTGGCTCAACTTGATAGATGAATGTTGCACTGATTCTAGATTGAGTCCTCTTGAACTATCAAACTTTCATCATTACACATTTTATAATTTATATTTTTGTAAAATTATTTTATAGGAGATTGTGTAACTTCTCTTGACCGACTCTGAGCACATGAAGTTGAATCTCGGGGCTTACATTTTATATCACACAATTTGCACCCTCTTAATTTTTTACAATCAATCATGTCATGATCCAACAAAAATGCTTAATCTCTCTCCTTTTAACGTTAGGCCAGATGACCTTTAGAATGCTGACAAAGATTGACTTTATGGACAAGGATACTAATGTTGTTGATGTATATTAATTTTATTTATTAGATCATGATCACTGGATAGATAATGCTTAATTTTCATCAATGTTAGTTTTGTTTGTTGCTTGTAAATGTCTCAAGTTTTTTTTATCATCTTAATATTTTTTGAAACTTATTCCCATAAAGATACACAAATCCTAGTTAACTTCACTCATTATATGTAATGGGTCCATTCAATATAACATGACATAGTTTGTTTGCATTCGCTCGCACACAAAATTTAAGTTAAATGACCACATATTTATTGAGATAGTTTTTTTTTAGGTACCTAACCTCCGATTTTTTTTTTAAATGTTGCCGACGATGGACGACCCAACTTTATTAAGATATTTATTATTGGCGTGATGCAATTGCTATAATATTTCTCTGCATGCATGTAACGAAAGAAAATACTGACATGGTGAATAGTTGATGCATTTTATTTTAATTTTTTATTGAATAAAATTAAAAGGATTAATATGACTAATTAGTATTCTTCACAAGTAATTTTGTGGAAGTTTCAACTTGTTAATATTTTTTTTTTCTTATCGTCTTTGATGCTTCCCTTTATGAAAATATTGAAGAATTTGCAGAAATATTTGTGTGAAAGATTTATCTTTTTTTTCCCCACAATATGCGATTAGGCAAACGCTACTAATCTTAATAATTTTGAATAAATTAAAAGAAACAATTCTTTAATTCTTTTGTGCGTGCAAGGTCTTTGCAAAGATAAGTTTTTTTTAGTGCAGTTATTGAGTAGATAAAACCTTTGCCATGCCAAGTTTGGCACACTTCCTTCCTTCCTTACAAGTTGGAGGTAATTTTTTATTAGGATCGAATAAAATATTCTTCTGAAAAACAGAATCTAATTGATGTTGTACCTTGTTCTATTTCTTATGCTGCTCTCGTCATGTGGCGAATCAAAGCTGTCGTCTGCAATTTGAAATCAAAAATTTTTTTTTTGTACATGGTTAGCATCTTACATTTAGCACATTTTGACTAGTTTAGTGCCAGATGTGCTTAAATGTTCTCTCTTTTTATTTTTTGAATGGTTGGGTATGATTTTTTTAATAACTATAACAGTCGTTTGGATGAAGGTTATTTGGTGGAATAATTACTTATTCGTAAAATATTATTAATTGTGTATAAATATTTTAATAATAAATATTAAGTATTTATAATTAAAATATTTTAATTATAAAATATTATATATTTAAAATTTATCCCTCTTAAATCAAACGGACGAAAGAATAAGAATACATCAAGAATATTTATATTCTTTTGAATAAAATTTATTATTTCCTAAAAAATATTCTCCTTCTAAACGGCTCTTAATGATTTAATATTTGTACTACCCTTTTTATGGGGTAGTATCATCATATCCCTATTAATCACTATTCGATTCATAACCGATAGTGACTTGATTAATTATTCAATTAATTGTTCAATTAATCAAGTACTATTCATCATAAAATGAATGATGATTAATAGGAGCATGATGATGCTACCCCTTAAAAGGAGTAGCAAAATCATTTTTTCCTAACTCTATAATTTTTTCCTAACTCTATAACGGTTACTTATTAGTTGATAGTCAATAAGAATTTAATTTGGTTAGTAAAATATCATTGATAAATATAATTATTGAAGTAACTAAGATGATGTTTCAGGACATAAAAAAAGTCCAACAAATATTTTCTAAACAGAAAAAATGATTTATTAAAAATAAAACTTATGGATGTGAGGGACAATAATATCTTTTTAATTCATTTTCATCATATAATGGTCTTGAAGAAAATAGAAATAACTTGCAAACTCCCTGCTCGTCCACTTCTTTGTCTTATTTGCAAATTCAAGATAGTTAAACCGATGTCTTATTACATGTGCAACCGATTATAATTAGATAATCACATGATCGATTGCAATCGATTACAATTATATGATCATGATCTATCGACTACAAGAGTTTTATCCTGTTATGGCATAATTACTTTTTGAAATATTTTATAGTGGAATCAAATATTAAAACCAAATATTAAATAATTTATAGTGTAAAGTAAAAGAGGTGCATAGACAATCGTTTCGAATCTGATCCCTAAATTTTAAATTCTTGGATAAAATATCACCAGCTTCCACACGCAAACTTTTTTTTTTATTAAAGAAACAAACTTTCAAATTTTGTTTCGTAGTAGCCTCATATATATTTTCCAAAAAATATTAAATATTGTATAGTAAATTCATTAGATAAGTGAATGTTATAGCTATAGTCAATATTGGGGTAAATTACAAGTATGATTCTTCATTTCTGAGTGCAGTGACTAAATAATGCTCTAATTTTAATTTATAACTAGATTATTCTTAATTTTTTTACAATCATTGTCCTCTTGATTGTTGATAGCAGGTTCCTCGATTGCATTACTAATGTGACACAATAAACTAATATAAAAATAAATAAAAAGGAGACGTCTCGTGGCTTTCGCCTCTCGTTGGAGGAAGGGGCACGACGCCCCCTTCCCCCTCCCCACCTCTATGCGTGTGCAGAGTGAGAGGGTGGGGAGGGGGAGGGGGAGGGGGGGGGGAGGTGGTCGACATTGGCTTTGAGCATGACACATTGGCCATTCCTATAATGGGCAATCGCGTCCTCGACGAGTCCCCACTCCTCAACGAGAAGGGCCTTATCGATCTCCTCTTTTGGCTAGCTCTAAGTATACCTTGAGCTTGAGTACCACCCTCTTTCCTGACAAACCAACAAAGCTAGGATGATTCGTCATCTGAGGGGCGTGATCCGTGGGTGCGGTGAGGAAGTTGGAGACAAAATGAAGCATATTTTTTAAGAAGCACATTCTTGCAACATCAATTTGACCGGAGAGATGCATGAGTGAACGTGCAAAGATTCTTTCTCTTAATACGGGAAGGGAGAGGGGAAGGGGGCATCCACCCCCTCCCTCTTTGTCCTCCATGTGGGAGAGGGGAAGGGGGCATCCACCCCCTCCCTCTTTGTCCTCCATGTGGGAGAGGGGAAGGGGGCATCCACCCCCTCCCTCTTTGTCCTCCATGTGGGAGAGGGGAAGGGGCGCCCCCTCCCCCTATGTCCTTTATGCCCGTAGGAGGGGAGAGGGGAAGGTGATGCCACTCCCCTTCCTTCGGCTCCGGCAATGGGCGACATATCTTTTTTTATTAATATTTATCTTTTTTTATTATATGTTTGTATTATTTTTATTAATTTTGTTGCACCACGTCAACAACGCAATCGGGTAAAATGCTATTGATGACCAAGAGGACAACACCTCCGTTAAAGTTGGAAGACCATTTAAATATCATCGATGATTCATATAATTTCTCCATCAATATTGTTGTATGTAAAATTCAAAATGAATTCAAAACATAATTGTGCATCTTTATGCGAGTCAATAATGGTTATTATAATAATACATTTTAAAGAAAACTCACGGACAATTATATATGTATAAAAATAATATGGTTTATAAAATATTCATTTATCAATATGAACTCACCCATCAAATTTAATATATATATATATATTAAAATTGCACTCATCTAATGAATTTATAATGCAATATTTATAAAAATATTATGAGGCTAAATATAAGGAAAAAATTACAAGTTGATATTTTTTCCGATAAAAGGTAAAATTCTATGATTTTTTATTCAACCAATTAAAGTTTAAATTATATTTGCACTTGAGATAGATTTTTCTATGTTAATTGTCGGGAATAAAAATCCATAGTTGTATCGCAAAAATATTGAATTAGTCGGCTCAATCAATGCTCGACACGTGTTGCACCAAGTAATTAAAAAAGGTAACCTTCCTTCGTATAAAAGGGATGTTTCAGATTATTATTATCATCGTCTCCATTTTTCATTTTTTTTATTTTTAAAAAGAAAAGGTGACCAAGAGCGTGCGTAGCCCTAAACGAGAAATTTGGGCGGGGGTGGAGGGGAGCGGTCCCCCCATTCCCCGCCACTACCCCTTACGTTGGTCCGCCGGAACTCCTCCGGATCTACTCCTTACTCTCAACTTCGTATGCGACGTGGACAGCTCTCGAGCACAGAGACCGCTGCCCTTACGATGCTCCTGCGGAACAACTCTTCGGTTTGTGCCACTAAAGCGGGTGACAACTCGGAGTACCGCCGGAATAAAATAAGCAACGGGCGTCCCGCCGAGGCATTAAACAAACGAGCGGGGCGACGTGGACGGACGCGAGCCGCGCATGCAGTTCTTATTTTATCCCTCGGCGCACCTCATCGAAGATATTTATGCGCCCCCACACCCCCCCGTTCGTCGCTCGCTCTCCTCTTCTTCTTCCTCCTGCTGCCAATTCTTTTTCTTAGATTTGAGTGCTGGACTGATTGGATTCTTAGTTTCTGTAACGAAGCAGGTAAAAAAGATGTGTAGATTATATGATTATTTTTTTGTATTTATTACCCATTGTGCTTGGTTTTAATGGCGACGAACCTTGAATCTTTTGTCATTGATATTTTCTTTTCGTTTATCGTCATCCTGCATCTACGCAGCATGGATGTAATTGTTCATGATTTTTTTTTCTTTCAATGTGGTTATTAGTTCATTGTTGTATGGAGCTCAGGTTTTGTGTTGGATGTATACTGGCATTGTGTTCTAGGGCTTTATGTCGTCCGCTGGTACTGAGATCTAGGGTTTAGGGTTCTTCGAGAATTTGGTGCAACATTCCGTTGTTCATCGAAATGTGGTAGAATGTTGTATTGAATGGCGGACTTGTCGCGGCCTCGAGAACTGAAAAGTGAAAGGAAAACTTTGATCTTTTCTGGGAACATAAATCCACTTCGTGTTCCAAACAGAAAAAAATGATAGCTTGATTATGGAGTTTGATTTTCTTGGTTCGCCGTGTTTGACCATTCCAAATCGAAGAAAGTAGGGTTTTCAGCCCTGGTTTCAGATTTTCAAATACTGTAAAAGTTTGATGACACTCACATAAACTACAGTTGTCTGTCATAGGAAGTTGGATTACTGTGTTGAAACTTTCTCACACCACGAACAGCTCCCATCAATCTTACTTTGTTCTGAATACGCTTATTAAGTTATCTTCTGCCCTAATGTTGCTTATGCTAGTGTCATGAATCTTAGTATCACTAATGATTCAATTTCTATTTAAAAGAGTTAATGACAGCATGCTGGATTGCTACTAACAAATCTGAAGCTAACAGTCAAATTACTCTCTCCCATTTTAAAATAGATATGTGACAACAAGGACTAGCTATATCACTTGTTGGCTATCTGGAGTAAATTTAGCACTGTAACAGTGTTATTCAAACTACTCATGTGCCCATTCTAGTGAAAAATCGCAGATTGACATTTTTTAGGCAGGTTGGCCCCGATGATTTATTATCACATGCTCCATTTGGCATGATGAGTCATTAGATGAATGTGCAATCTCATTTTATTTACCATGTTGCCCATGGTCTCACTTTTAAATTAAAGGTGCAATTGGTGAAGTACTTGAATGAACTATAAATATCAAGCAAAAGTATTGATGCTTTGACAAAACAAGGCAGATTTCTTACTTTTGACCAACAGCATCTTTCGAACTTCAGTTACTGGAAAGATATTAGAAAAAATAAATCTTATGAACATGGTGCAGTATTAAGAATTCATGTGATAGTATCTTCAGCTGCAAAGCATTCTCTTGGTAAATAACTGCGGCCGCTGAATAGAAACATATTCTTTTTTGGGAGCGATTCATCCTTCCCGAACGCAGCATGCTGGGTTATGAGTACCGGTGGGTATTTTAAAGCTTCTAGTCATATGGAGGCTTAAAAAATGGTGAGGTTAGTTCTAGAATAAACTTGGACTGAAGTTGTAGGAAATTTTGTGTTCATATGAATTGTATGAACACAAAACAAATGGTGGAATGATAGTATATGATGGAAAATAGGGATCCAAGTTGTTACACCTTATTCGGAACCAAAGATTAGTTGAGTTGTATTGTAAGATTTATATTCTAAATGCAATCTATTTTTAGGAATACTTTTGGAAAAGCATGATTTGCACTGAACAATTTATCTTGTGATTAATAAAAGAGCATTAATTTCAAACGAGAAAAGTGGATCACCATCTTTTTTTAAAAAAAATGCATCATACCAAAAAGTTATTCTTGATCGAAAAACTAAGTTAACCAATAGGAAACAAAATAATATGTTCCCCTGGAAAAAGATACAACAGAATATAGGACATCCATATGTGAAATATTGCATTTATTTCTCTAAAAAAATTGCATTTATTCCTGAACTCGAATCTTTTATATGTGAATGGCAATTGATGTTAGTTACACAATGTTAATCCCAAATTATTGAACTTTAGTCATGTCACATCTCCATGGAAACACAATTGCCACATGTAGATCTTGCATTATTTATATCATACAAGTAATGCTATCATCAACATGAGAATATGGGGGAATCTTCATTGGAAGAATCAGATTGAAAAGTGTTAGCAAACATCAGGTTTTGTACAAATTCTTGTCTGCTTTTCATGTTGCTTCGTTCCTGTTTTGATACATATGGTTGTTGCTATCTGTGTCCACTTAAGTCCTTTTTTCAGTCAATAACCTAAGTTACTGAGATTATCATCACAATAATATTAGCTTTGTATTGGGCCTCTCTATTATGTAGTGTCACATTGAAAAGTGCAAATGATTTCACCAAATATACTTTGATTATTACAATACCTCATTTGTCTACTTCTCAAAAAAATACCTCATTTGTCTGGGATGTGATTGTTATGAAATTTTTATATTGCCAACAACAATCTACCCAGTATTTTCATTTGCACATCTGTGTCTAAATTATTTGTAATTCATCATGATTGTACAGACGTATGATGAGCCAATACTTTATCATTTTATATTTGCCTCAGTGTGTTTGATGTTGGAATGCAATGTGCATTTTAGCTTTCTATCTTATGCGACAGGTTTCTAGCCAGCTTACGCATTAGATTGTTGCATTTTTAACAGTTTTATACATGGTGTATTAATTGATTTGAGATTATATCCTATGATACGTGTGTAAACACTAAAAATGGCATTATGGTATTGAAGAAATGATCAAATATTTGATTATAAGATTGAGTATCATTGGGCTGCCTTTATCGAAGATTAATACTAAAGGAAGAAAATTCAAAGGGGTCCTTTTGATATTTGTTAATTCTTGTTAATTTGCTGTATAATTGAATTTGGAATGGCTACTTTTATTGGAAACGATTTTTTATTGTAGCATAAGTACACTTGAACAGTCACATATGTGTTTTGCATTGATATGTTGCATAAACCAACAATGGTGTGCATGCAATAATGTAGTGATCTTAAATTGTTGCCATATTCTCCATTGCATTATGACTTCTCTTTTTTTTTTGAAAGATATTATGACTTCTTTATTGGTATGGAAATATAAAGCTATGATTCCAATAGTAATTCAGCAAGTCAATCTAGCACAACTGTTGGCCAAATAGATTTACATTTTAGGTTTTTTTATTAACTTCGGAGAAGAGCTCAATATTCTAAAAAAATTGTGATTCTTGTATGATGATGAAAGCGTCCAGTGTCATAACATACAATAGTAATGTGCTTGGGCATGATGTAATTTCCAAGATATATGAATTGTAGATTGCACAGTTAGTACTATGTTGGGCATGTAGTATAACCCGGATACTTTTCTCTATCCAATGGAAGTTATCATATAGTGCTCCTAAGAAACAACATTTTGTATAGTTTCTCATCCCAAAATATATCATCGTCTACTTAGTTTTTGGTACACTAATACTTAACGAATTTGATGGGGCGTCTAATTGCTTATTTTTCCAAGTATCTTGTGAGAACAAAAAATAATAGGAAGTAAACATCTCATTAAATGTTATATGTTTTATTGCGTGTCTTATCTGATGCACAATCCAAAAGTTTGTGATCATGATTCTCAGGATGTGCGTATATTTCTCAGTAACTATACATTTAGTACAAAGGAGAATTGCTGCCTGCAGGCATGTAGTAAATGGGGCTTTTTCTATAGACAATATTAGGCACCATTTTGGAGATACAAATAGGAAATATTAATGGGGTTTATATTCAGCATGCATAATGAGCCTAGTATTTTGTGTGGTCTTCAATTTTTTGCCTGAGCAAGTCATTATATTTTCTGTTCTTCTCAGGGATTGTATATTCGGATTGTTTCACTAGGTGTTGTAGGAGGCATGAAGTTTGAGGCAACAACTGCGTAACATGCAAGAATATTTGTGGTATGTCTAGTTTCGTGGTGCCTTTTAACGGAAAACAAATCATAGATTGTTGAGTATTGACTCAGAAGTTTTTGTATCATTGTTTTTATGCACAGAACAAAAAATCATGGAGAGGTTTAACCTGAAAAATACTATTATTGATAAATGGAAACATTAAAAAAATGCACCATTATTAATTAAATGAACATAGAGAAATCAACTATTGAAAAGAATACTCAAAGATCTGTGCTTTCAGTCAAAAAATGCATTATTAGAGATTACTATTTCAGGGTGTTCTGAGAGCGGAAGCCAGATAACTGAAGACATCACCAAGGCTTAGATCTGCACCCCATTATCAAATTTCAAAGTGGTTGTTTGTCCCATGATGTTTTGACATTGTGTAAATCTACATGATGAGTAGATGTATTTCTATAGTTTATCAAGTGGCCCAGTTGCAGATTAGGTTGTTGATCCATTTTTAACAACCTTTTTGGAAATTATTAACATCCGATTGGTCTCCTTTCTGAGTTTGTATTCTTGGAAGGTCGTACCTGAGCCATAACCTCGATTATCATAAACCAGGATGCAGTAGTCTCTTATGTTATTAAAAACCCTTGCTTGGAATATTTAGTTGGAGCATGCTGGTCCTCGAGTTTTCAAGGATATATCTCAAAGGGGAACAATAACACATACCAATGAAATGGAATCTACATTCTAAAATTCCACTCTGTTTGCTTGTAGCATATCCATGATAGCTATTTTTCAGCATGAGAACTGTGATATACTCTTTCCTTTGGGTAATAACTAGCACCTGTGTGACTTGAGTGCTGTGGACTTCCATGATAGTTTTTAAAGTAATTGGATCAAGCTCATACTTCTAAAAATTAGTCACAAAAAATTTCCTTTTTAAGTATGCTCATTTTATATCTATTAATTTCTCCCTTTAGAAATATTGTACTAAGGAAAAGTCAGTTTGCAAAGCCTATAGTTGTGTGGTTGCTGGAAATGTATAACAGTATACTTTTTTATATAGTGCCATGTTTTCCTGGTAAACAATGTTTAGTTTCCTATAGAATTCCGTATATTCTTGGCCAAGAAGCCTGCAATGAATCAGTCAAAGTTCAGGAATTCAGAAGCTCCTTTGGATTGAAATGAAAAGTTAGGAAGATAATGTGCACACTTTTGATTTAGTTCTTGAAATTTCTTTTAAAAAAATTAAATTATTGAATTTCATCAACCAAAAGTTGGTCCTATGAGAACGTAGTCTTTTACAGTAAGAATATAAGATAAGAAAGGGAATAATTAGTGACATTACGTGAGGAAGTATCTCCGTTTCAAAAGAAAACAAATGGAGAGAGTATCATTGACTTTCTTCTTTCAAATACTCTGTAGACTAATTTTTGTTTGGTCCACTACATTTTGTGGATCTTTTACGTTTAAGGCAGAAGTTCTCCCATCAATTTTTCTTACAAGTAATGACTAATGAGTGCATAATAAGCAATTAAAAAGTAATTTATAATGTACAGTAGATCTAAAAAAATGATATCTTTTGCGTCTGTGTTTTTCTTCGTTCTCTACATGTAAATTGATAATTCTTGTTGTGAACACCATTACCCACATCCCTCTTTGGTGTCTAGAACTTATACTAGCCTCTATGTTTACTTGCTGTTGTTGTGCATGCATAAAAACCTAAAAAGTTGGTATAAGTTAGATTTTGAACTTTGCAGCATAGAAAAGTTCGTATTTATATGTTTCAATCACCTGTTAAGTGTCTTATTTTATTTGCATGTAATGCAGGGTTCAATGTTCATATGTATGACTTTCTTGCAAGTTATGCAGTTGTTGTCTCAAGCTTGTTGGCTTCCTTTGCTGAAACTCATGTCGCGAAATGGTAAGACTACATGGTAAGGTAATGTTATAATTGCAATAATGGACAATTTAAACTTGTTATATCCTGTCTCAAATCATCATATAATATTGAAAGTGTATGTGTTGGATTTGTTCGTCCTGCATCCCGAACATCATGGGTAAGTAAGCTTACATCCTAAATCTACATAGATTGGTTGGAACATTGAAATTCTTGTCTTCTTGTGAGAGTTGTCATATTATCAATGTCAATGATGAGTTTTGATCTTAGCACTGTCAGTCCAGAATCTTACACAATGTGTGGTTGGTCCCCGCTCGCACGCCGCCGCCCTCCCCGCTCGCACGCCGCCGGCCCTCCCCGCCCACGCACGCCCCCGCCGCCGCCCTTCGTCGCATGCACCGTCGTCGTCGCCCACGCACGCCGCCGCCCTTCGTCGCACGCACCGTCGCCGCCGCCCACGCACGCCCCCGCCGCCGCCCTTCGTCGCACGCATCGCCGCCGCCCTTCGTTGCATGCACGCACCCGCCGCCGTCCACGCACATTTGTAATTTTTTGGTTAATCCAAACATTGCAGATCGAACATCAAAATGTCTTTTGTAATTTTTTTGTTAATTCATCTTGTAAATTAATTGAAAACGTGCATTGTGTTTGGTCAATTGTTCCCCATGTAACATTGTGATACGGTGACGAAGTGAGGGATTAAGTGATTAAAACGTAACCAAAAAGGAGTTTGGATCAATTGTTCCATGTAACATTGCGATACGTGAACGAAGTGAGGGATTAAGTGATTAAAACGTAACCAAAAGGGGAGTTTGGATCAATTGTTCCATGTAACAACAATGATTTACAAGAGATCCATTAAGAAACATACATTACAGTTCAAATTAACGAGAATTCAACAAGCAAAATCTATAGTATACTATTTTCAATCGCCGGCACCAATGTTCATGAGCTATCACAACTTCCTCACAGTTTTACATCTATCAAGGAGAAACTGCTAAAACGGAACTAGTAGATTTACATGCTCAATCCTAACCAATACAACAAATTACCACTAATTACACAATGATAACACATCAAGTAATAGAATGTTCAAACTGCTAAAATGGAACTTGTAGATTTACATGCTTAATCCTAACCAATACAACAAATTACAACTAATTACACAATGATAACACCTAATTACCATGTCGATTAACAACTAATTACAACGTTAGGGTCGGCAGCATCGCGGCGGGTGTGGGTGATGGTGCGGGGTCGTGGAGGGGGTCACGGCGGTGGTCGGCGTGGCGGGGGGTCGCTGCGGGGGTCGACGAGCGGTGGTGCGGGCTCGCGGCGGGGTTCGACGAGCGGTAGTGCGGGGTCGCGGCAGGGGTCGGCGAGCAGTGGTGGTGTGGGGTCGCGGCAGGAGTCGGCGAGCGGCGGTGATGCGAGGTTAGCAGGGGTCGCGGCAAGGGTCGGCGAGCGGCGGTGGTGTGAGGTTACAGGGGTCGCGGTAGGGGTCGGCAAGCGGCGATGGTGCGGGGTTAACATGGTCGGAAGCGACGCGGGGTCTTCGCGAGGTCGGCGGCGCTCGGCGTGCTCAAGGTCCACGAGGGGAGTCGTCGTTGTGCGAGGTCGGCGCCGCGTGCTCGAGGTCCATGAGGGGGTCGCCGCTGCCCGCAGATTTGGCCGGAGGTCGACGTTGCGTGCAGATCTGGCCGGGGTGAGGCGGATTTGGGCGCGAGGAGGTCGGCGGCGAGTCTGGTCAGCAGGGGACGTGGTCGGGCTCGTCGACGGCGGGAAGATCTGGTCGTCGATGTCGAGATCTCGTCGGCGGTCGCAATCGCGCAGATCTAGAAGCGGAGATCTCTTGCGGCGGTCGTGGATGCGCCGATCTAGTCGGCGGCGACAGATCTGGACGGACGGAGCGGATCTCGTCGGCGGCCAGCCGAGTTCGCCAAACGGAGAGGTGTGTGTGTGTGTGAGAGAGAGGTGAGAGCGAGAGAGATGAGAGAGAGAACACGAGTAAAAAGGGGTAAATCGGGATCGTCGTCTTTTTGTACTCGCCCTGCTGAACCGGATCGACGAACCGGCCGGTTTTTCGCCGTGAACCGAGTTTGATCCCCGACTCATCTTAAAAAAAATCATTTTTATCTGCGCTCGTCCGATCGAGATCGGGGATCGGACGAGCGTCGTAAAATGGGGAAAATGTTCCCCCATTTTTTCCATATAAAATATATGATAACCCCCCCCCCCCCCCCCCCCCCCCCCCCCCCCCCCCCCAATTTTGTGAACTTACACAATTAAACTCCTCTTAACTTTTTTAAACATTATATACAATAATATATATTATTTATATAGAAAATATATGGTAAGGTCCCCTAATTTTGTGACCTTGACATAATTATAATATGTCATTATATTAATGAGAGAAATATGTGTATATTTATAAAATATTATAGTATAATATGTGTATTTATAAAAATATAATATATGTACTACTAATTTTGATTCCTTTATATAAAAAAATAAAAGTAATTAGTTTCATAAAAAAATTACTTTCATATATCTTCCTTTAACATGATAAATGTAAAAAGGAAAAATGCATGATGAATAAAAAAATATTTTAATCTAAATAAAATAATAATTTTAATTATAAATAATATTATTATTTCCTAATTTAATTTAAAAAATTAATTATATATATATGCATTTTATATTATCTACCTTTTGCCCCCCCTAAAATTTCATGCCGGCTCTGTCCCTGCATCAGGGGCTGGGCATTTGAAGTTTGTAGGAGAAAGTTAACTAGAGTTCAAATTTGTGATGAAACGTTCTACCTTTTTCCCTCAAAACATAAAGCTTTCTACCTTTGTCTTTCCCGTTGGTCATGTCTTGATTTCTTTATGAAAATTCATATTGAAACTAGACGTAGGCTGTCGTTGTTTTTGGTTTATCGTAAGCTCTAAATTGGTATCTCCAAGTTCATGGGCAGTAAGTCGTGCCAAACTGTATCTTTTTTTTTTTTTTCAAAGATAAAAAAATGGAACTGATGCATTATGCAGACTTTGCCGAATGGCATTAGCTCCATTCATGTTAAAAATAAGGTTGTTGGTACGAGAAGGATGGGTTTACTCTATTGTGTTGTAGATCCTGCAAATTCTTAAGTCGCACAAGATGATGTTTCAAGGAGCCTCCTGCAGAAAGAGCTGAAGTAGAGAGAAAGTGCCAAGGGCGTTTTTGTACCTGTCCTTCTCTCTTTTGCAAAATCTAAGTATCCGCCATTTTCAGGTATTCTCGAGCTTTTCTTTTCTTTCATTTTTCATCGGATAACATATTGAAGTTTGGGTCCAGGACTACTGGACAGTATCATAGTGATAGAGATATGTTCTAGAGAAAAATACAATTTTGATGAATCTATTCTTCCTAGTTCCTACAAGAGTTTTCTTGACAATTCAAATGCCAAATCATATTCTGGAAATTACAAAGGACGGGGTCTCTCTTTGTTACACATTTCAATCATTCTCTTTTCGTTCTCGTCAGTCAGAATGCATTTGGTTTAACAAATCGCGAGGTCTCAACTAATAATGCCCGCCACGCCATGGTGACATTCCCTTTTTGTAACTCCTTTCGGTAAGGGTGATAAAAGTAATATATATCGCGTGTCAAGGTCATTATTGTTATTTAAAATTGGATCCTCTTGTTGTCACACAAGAGGATAAAAGTAACATTTTTATCCTCGCGTGTCAAGGGTAAAATGATTCGAAAAGGAGCGATTAGGATTTTTAGAAGAATAAGCTAGAAATTAATATTCCACCCATTTTTTTTAATGACATATCATTAATACACCCTCCTTTCTCTTGCCTCTTCATCTTCAAAGCAATCTATATTAATTTAATATATTATCATTTTTATATATTTCTTTCTTTTTATGTCTCGTAAACTCCTAGAAAACTTAGTAAATATAATAATATTGTATAACATTAGATGAAAACATATTAAATTAATGTATATTATAATATACATATTAAAATTGTAAAAGAATTCACCAATAAGGCAATAATCAACATATGCAATTGTTTCAGAAAAAAAAAACTTTCAATTTTCTTTTTATCTATAGTAATTTATTTCCATTTTCAATATCTTAATTTTCATTTTATTTCATATACTTTTGAATATTTTATATATATATAATGTAATTACACTTTTCATATTAATTAAATTTATATGTATGAATCATATCTCATATTATGTAATATTAATATGATATTGTTTTTATCATGAAAAATGAGAATACTAATATCTGAAAGAGTGGAGGGACATTAAATATTTGAGGAGTGACGTTAAGGGCACCTTAAATTATTAGCACTAGTAGTCATACTATCAACTAACTTTTGCGCTCTTGCATCGATGAGGCGTTGTCATGCGTTAAATATGCATCTCGCATACTAATGCAATGCATCATGAACAATTTTGCGTGAAGAAGACTTTACCAAGATTTTAAAGGAACACGTACATCGTTGGGCCTTGTCCAACAGCCTTGTCACGCTCCAACAGTATATAAAATCCTCAAGATAGTTACGAAAAATAATACATGCCCATGGATTGCATGCGATATCAGATTGTTGCATGTGTTGAAATTACATTAATAATGTGTCTCCACCACCAATGAAGGAATCCTTCGATTTAATAGCTGCAACTAACACACAGATGTCAGGCCATTTCAAAAAAATTCAAATTTTCTATAAAACAAAGGAAATGATAATTTAATAAAAAATATTTCTTTTACAATTGATAATATAGTAAAAAAAATTTGGGCATAAAAATTAGGGATATTGAGAAAGTTAAATAAGAATGCAAAACAAATGAACTTCTTTTTCCTTAAGACAATAAATTATTGTTCAATTCTTTAGTTTCTGTTATAACAATTACATTATATTAATTGTCAACAAAATTAATTGGAGGGTAATTGATGATTAAGAAAAAAAAAAGATTAAATGTTAATATGACAATTGTAACGTCACTTGTGAGATGACTGATGGCATGCATAATTTTTGTGCTTTTGGCACATTGTATTTTTTTTGGAAGGTCTCCTCAATACTGTCCGTCCCATGCTTAGCTTCGTGAATCTTTCAATTGTATATTTGAAACTTTGCCCACAACATACTGTACAAGAGGTTGTTGAGATCGTCCTATGTAGGGTTAACATGAATTATTCATCCTCAACATTCTCTTGTTCAATTGTGGTGGGGAGGGCGCTCTGTAGACATTTACACTCACATATTCATACAGATGTAACATTGGATATACAAATGCAATGTCCATAAAAAGTTTCATTTAACATTTTGTTTATAATATTATGGTTGATCATGACTCTTGCATATGAACTTTTACATTTTAGGACGTCAAAATAGTCTTAATATTTGACTCTTTTGGTAATTGCTAAAAAAATCCTAAAAATACTATGGAAGTCTCTCTTGATACATGTCAAAATGCAGTCCTAAAATTTTTTTTCTTAGCTAGCCATTGTCCATCCAAATTAATTCGATAAGATCGTGGATCATATATCTATTAGTGACAAGTGAAATTTTCAATAATTTTTTTTGCATTCACGATCTTATTTAAACGAGGAGGAAAAGCTTACCATGCCACCCCAAAGGTGAATGCATCCCTAAGATGTTATGAGATACTTGACTTCTCTACTTTGACTTGGCTACTAATTTGAGTAATCAGTAAAAGAAGATAAATGGAAATTAAAACATATAAAATCTTAATGCAGAATAAATTGCGAACTTCATAAATCAACAATCAAATTTAAACAAGTACAATTTTATGAACATTGTTCATAAAATGATGACATCTACTTTGTTATATAAAAAATCATTAAAACAAAAATTCGGACATTCTTATCAAGAGCAAGTAACCATGAGTAACACCACACAAAGACACAGGTACATGAATTCCCATGCTCGCAAGTGCAGGCACGACATTGGTATAGTTTGTTCATTGACATAAGCATTGCCAGTGTAGTGGTCAGGTCTTCCAAACATTAAAGAATATAGTTTGAATATCAAATTTGTGTCTTGTGTGTTTTTATGTAATAGGTATTAGATTTTACTATTTTATATTTTGTTATAAATATTTTATTTATATATTATTTTCTATCTAATATATTCTTAATTAAACTTGTAAATTTAAATGTTGTATGACATGCTAATTTATAAAAATGTTTTTAATGTAACAGTATAATTGAATATTTATATTTAATCTTCTACATTATATTAAAGACTTTTTTCTTTTCTATGTATTAATTTTATTACAATAAATTAATTAAGTTGACGCTAAAAGATATTTTGAACTGACTATATTATGATTTAAGAAATTTAAAAAAGTATCACTCTTCCAACTGATGTTAGATGCTAACACTTATTTGGATAATAATCTTAATTTCATACTTATGTAAGAGCTAATAAATGAGAACAAAAATTAAAAATGATCCAATTTTAAAGAGCTGTTCAATTAGTTGATAAATTGTGAACCCACTAAAAAGATTTCTATCCTAGCGCCACTGGCTTCACATAAACATCAATGTTACTATCCATGAGTACGTGTAGGTTTCCATTAAATATTCATTTGCTTTCGTATTTTTAATTTTTTTTCAAATACCAATGGAATTCATGTCTTAGAAGCTAATAGTACTAATAAAAATCACATTATAAATTAAAGTAATCCTATATCCTCGTAAACAGGAGGATGAACCTTCTAATTGTCCCGCACATGATACAACAACAATAACAAAGTCTTATCCCATTAGGTGGGGTCGGCTACATGAATCATACGACGTCATTCCGCTCTATTAGTAATCAAACCTTTCGGTATATTATTCACCAATAGATCTTGCTCTATTAGTTCGACAAGTGTCCGTTTTGGCCTCCCTCTCCCTCTTTTAATTGGACTCCAGATTATTTGATCTATTTTTTTTACTGGCGCATTTAATGATCTTCTTTGAACATGATGAAACCATCTCAAATGATTCTCTACCATTTTCTCACTAATAGGAGACACTCCGACTCGTTCACGTACATGATCATTCCTAATCTTATCTAATCTTGTATGACCACACATCCATCTCAACATCCTCATTTCGGCTACCCCCACTTTACGTTCATGTTGTCCCTTCATAGTCCAACATTCACTACCATATAACACTGCTGACCTTATAGCAGTACGATAGAATTTTTCTTTAACTTTATTGGGTACTTTTCTATTATAAAGAACTCCAGTGGCTTTCCTCCACTTACACCAACCAGCTTGAATTCTATGATTAACATCGTCATCAATCTCACCATCTTGTCTTACAATTGATCCTAAATATTTAAACTTTGTCACTTGAGGAATTATATCCTTCCCTAGCCTAACTTTTAAATCGTCTTTAAGTTGTTTATTTATAAAATTGCTATGCATATATTCTATTTTATTCCTACTTAAACGAAAACACTTTGACTCCAACGTATTTCTCCATATTTTCAATTTTGTATTAATCTCTTCTCTTGAATCCGCTAAAAGTACTATATCATCCGTAAATAGCATGCACTTAGGTACCTCCTCTGTGATACTCTCGGTTATAGCATCGATAACTAAGTTAAATAGATACGAGCTTAAAGCTGATCCTTGGTGTAGGCCAATTCCTATAGGAAATTTATTTGTCTCACCTACGGATGTCCTAACCCTAGTCAATGCTCCATCGTACATATCTTGTATTACCTTAATGTAGGCAACACTCACCCTCTTCTTTTGTAAGGTTTCCAAAGTACATCCCTTGGTATCCGATCATACGCCTTCTCTAAGTCAATGAAAGCCATATGTAAGTCTCTTCTCCTACTTCGATACTTCTCCATCATCCCCCTTAGTAAATAAATCATCTCTATAGTGGATCTTCCTGGCATGAATCCAAATTGTCTCTCAGAAATACTAGTCTTCATTCTCAATCTATGCTCAATCACTTTTTCCCATAATTTCATTGTGTGACTCATAAGTTTAATCCCTCTATAATTTGCATAATTCTGAATATCCCCTTTATTTTTGTAAATAGGAACTAATGTACTTAATATCCAATCATCAGGCATCTTTTTCGACCGTAAAATCTCATTAAATAGTTTACATAACCACAACACACATTTTTCTCCTAAATATTTCCAAACTTCAATCGGTATACCATCCGGTCCAACGGCTTTACCATTCTTCATTTTCTTAAGAGCTTTGCTAACCTCCGAGACTCTAATTCTACGATAAAATGACCTATTAAGCTCACATTCGTTAACTGTCAAGTCCTCCAAATCACAACGGGAACCTTCACATCCATCATTAAATAGCTTATAGAAATACTCTTCACATCTGTTCTTAATATCTCCTCCAGTAACTAAAACCTTGCCAACTTTATTTTTTATGCATCTTACTTGATCCAAATCTCTCGACTCCTTCTCTTTATTCCTTGCAATCTTGTAAATCCTTTGTCCACTAGCCTTTGTCACTAACTCCTTATAAAACCCCTCATATGCTTTAGCACGAGCATCACTAACTGCCCTCTTAGCCTTCCTTTTCGTCAACGATACTTTTCTCAATTGTCAGAACTATTGTCCAAGTGTATCGCCTTGAAACAATTCTTCTTATTACGCACCTTTTCTTGGATCTCCTCATTCCACCACCAAGTCTCCTTATCTCGTGGTCCAAAACCTTTTGATTCTCCTAAAATGGCTTTAGCAACCATTTCAACCTTTTTTGTCACATTCTCTCACATGATACTAGCATCTCCTTCTAACTCCCACACACTTTTCTCTAATAACTTACTTCTAAAAGGCTCTCGCTTCTCCTCCTTTAACTGCCACCACTTGATCTTTCGATAAAAAACTGTTCGAGATTTTGGTTTTATACATTTCATTTGCATATCAAGAACTAATAATCTATGTTGTGTAGTCACCCCATGCCCAGGAATTACTTTGCAATTATTACAGCGTCTTTCTAACTCTCACACATGATAAATCCATCAATTTGTATGAGGACAAGTCTTCCAAAAATGTAAGTGTAAAAAATAATAGAAAAATTAACATGACGAAAGAACTTAAACGAAAATCGCGATAAAATTTACAAATGTGTTCGTAGTTCAAAGATATACTTGAAAAATCACCTTTAGAAAAAAAATTAAAGAAATAATTTAAAAAATGATTAAACTTAAATTTTAAGAGGTTGTATAATTTTCCTAAAAATTATAAGTAAAGAATAGTTTCTTATAACATTTTTTTTTAAAAATATTAACCAAACTATTATCTATTATTAATTAATCAAATAACAATCCTAAATAGTATTAGGATAATATGGGTGTTCCCCCAAGTTATTTTGGGGACTGTCCCCCATATATTTTCAGCCGTCGGATGGCGCCTAAGAGGGGGCGGGCGTCCAACCGGACTGGTCCGGAGTCGTCTGCGCGCGGTTCAACCGGTCCGGACCGTGTACAAACTGAGCTCAGACGCTCATTTCGCCCAAAAATTTCTCTCCGCTTTCGGCCGCCTCCTCTCTCTCCCTCCCCTCTCCGACGGCGACCTCGAGCACCCACGACGACCCGTCAACCAGATCTGTGCGACGACCCGGCAACATGACGGCGATCTCGAGCACCCACGACCACCCGACGAGATCTGGTCACAGCGACAACCATCCGGCCTGATCCTCGCGGATCGGAAACATCCGACGAGATCTGGTCGCAGCGACAACCATCCGGCCAGATCCGCGCGGATTGGCAACCACCCGACGAGATCTGCGCGCTCCCGCCCCGCCCTGCCGAGTTCGCCCGCCTTGCGGTGCCGCTCCCGCCCCCCGCCCTGCCTTGAAGCTCCCGCTCCGCCGCCCTGCCTTGCAGCTTCCGCTCTGCCGCCCTGCCTTGCCGCTCCCGTCCCGCCGCCCTGCATTGTCGCTCCCGCCCCGCCGCCTTGTCGCTCCCGCCCCGCCGCCCTGCGCTGCCGCTCTTGCCCCGCCGCCCTGCGCTACCGCTATCGCCCCCCCGCCCTGCCTTCCCGCTCCCGCCCTGCCGCCCTGCGCTGCCGCTCTTGCCCCGCCGCCGTGCGCTACCGCTACCGCCCTGCCTTCCCGCTCCCGCCCCGCCGCCCTGCGCTGTCTCTCTTGCCCCGCTGCCCTGTGCTACCGCTATCGCCTCGCCGCCCCGCCTTGCCGCTCCCGCCCCACCGCTCTGCGCTGTCGCTACTGCCCCCGCCGCCCTGCGCTGTCGCTCCTACGTAGGATAATTTTCCGACGGATAATTTTTCTACAAGAAAATCGCGATTTTCCGACGGATAATTTTCGACGGTTCTAAATCCATCGCAATTTGCGACGGATTTTTCGACGGTTCCGTTTTCGATGATTCCGTTTTCGATGGTTATGACTGTTGAAAATAATTTATATTATTATTTATTTTTTCGATGATTAGGAACGTCGATATTTCCGACGGATATCCATCCGTCGCAATTTCTGACGACTTTTCCGACGGTTACGACCGTCGAAAATAAAAAAAATTAAATTATGTATTTTTTATATTATTATTAAATTTTTTCGACGGATTTTTCGACGGTCACGATCGTCAGAAATAAAAAAATATTAATTATATAATTTATTATATTATTATTTAATTTTCTGACGATTAGGAACATCGATATTTCCGACGGATATCCATCCGTCGTAATTTCTGAAGGTCGTAACCGTCGGTAAATGTATAATAATATCATATAAAAAGTATTTTATTAATATAACTAGCGACGGTCCAAACCGTCGCAATTACCTTCGGTTTTGACCGTCGGTAACGATTATCGACGGTTCAAACCGTCGGTAAAATAAAAAATAATCATTATATATAACTAAATATATTTTCGACGGTCACAACCGTCGGTAATTATAAAAATATTTAATATTTACATTTTCGATGGCCGAAACCATCGGTATTTGAAATTTCGTTATCCCATTTTTTTCCCTTTTCCCGCTTTCTTTCTAAATTTTTTCCCTTTATATATATTCCTCCTCCCTCTTCTCTCTCTCCCTCCTCCCTCCACTCCTCTCTCTCTCCCTCCTCTCCTCTCTCTCTCTCTCCCGCGCCGGACGCCGGCGACCCTCCCACACCGGACGCCGACGACCCTCTCCCGCGCCGGCGTCTCTCTCTCTCTTTCTCTCTCCCGCTACGCGCCGGCGTCTCTCTCTCTCTGGCCAAAGGCCGCTGTCGGCCGGATCCGGCCCCCAGCGGCCGATCGGCCGCCAGGCGGCCAGATCTGACCTCCAGCGGCCGATCGGCCGCCAGGCGGCCGGATCTGACCTCCAGCGGCCGAATCGGCCGCCAGGCGGCCGAATCCGACCTCCAGGCGGCCGGATCTGACCTCGAGCGGCCGGATCGGCCGCTGGGCGTTCGGATCGGCCGCTGGGCGTTCGGATCCGACCGCCTGGCGGCGGATCGGTCGCTTGGCGGCGGATTGGCCGCCGGGCGTTCGGATTCGGCCTCCAGCGGCCGGATCGGCCGCCGGGCGTTCGGATCCGACCGCCTGGCGGCGGATCCGGCCTCCAGCGGTCGGATCGGCCGCCGGGCGTTCGGATCCGGCCGCCTGGCGGCGGATCCGGCCCCAGCGACCGGATCGATTGGCTTGCGGCCGGATCGACCGCGGCCGGAGCTGGCCGCGTCCCGATCCGGCCGCTAATTTTTTTTATATTTAAAAAATTATTTGCGACGGTTGCAACCATCAAAAGATCGACAGTTGCGACCGTCGAAAGTTGCGACGGCTCGAACCGTCGGTCTTTTCCGACAGTTGCAACCGTCAGAAATTTCGACGGTTCGGACCGCCGGCCTTTTCCGGCGGTTGCAACCGTCGAAAATTTCGACGGTTCGAACAGCCGGGGACTTTTTCGACGGTTGCAACCGTCAAAAAATTTCGACGGGTCGAACCGCCGGAGACTGTTCCGACGGCCAGAACCGTCGATATTTTCGACGAATTTTTTCAACCGTCACAAATCCGTTTGCGACGAGCATTTTTCCGACGGATGGATTCCGACTGAAAAACCGTCGGTAATTGCGTTACCGACGGTTTTTGGGCTGATTACCGACGGTCCGGATCGTCGGTAATCAGCGTTTTTCTAGTAGTATACCCCGCCACCCTGCTCTGCCGCTACCGCCCCACCGCCCTACCTTGCCGCTCCCGCCCCGCCGCCCTGCCTTGCCGCTAATCGCAATTAGTGTAATGAACATCAATCATGCATGCATTTTATGTATTCATAACAAAAATTGAATGAACGATCTTCTTGATTCACAGGTCACTCAATTCATCGGCATGTCATCTTCTGCCACATTCACCTCTCGTCCTTCATGTGCTTCAGATGTCCTTTTTGCGCACGTGGAGATAAGGCAATTTTACAGACTTCATGGACAAATAATAATCTCAGAAGATGATTCCGACACCCTTGGCACATACATCTACTTACATGCTTTCAAATGACATCTATGTATCATTAAACAAGATTTAGGAGGCCAATTAGATTATGGTCACTTATTTTGCTTAATTTGTTGTCCACGAAACCAAGTTTAAGACATGTGTAGTAGTACATAGAGGCATTGATGGTTAGACACATGGAAGGCAGTTTTGCAATGCAAGTGAACTGGTAAAGCTACAAACAGGCAACAGACACAAAAGAGTTTAGTGAAGGCGTAGAGTGTACCAATTGGAAAGACCTTTAATACGGTGGGCTGGCGATTTGTATGGTCAACTAACTGTGTTGAAATGGAAAATAATGATTTGTGCTTTATGAAATATTAAGCGAGGTCAAACAAAAAAAGGGAAAAAATGCTCATTTATGTTCATTGAGATGATGAATCACGTGAAGAAGATTTGAAAGCATTCGACAGACCGGTTAAAGATGTTGTACCAAATTTGAAATCCGTTAGGTGATTGCAAATTATGTGCAGAGTATGTGATTCTACCGAATGCGTTCATCACTTTCATGCTTGTGTTTCAAGAAGAGAAGATTGAAATTTGATGCAACCCTGCATGTCTTGTTCAAATCCACAGGGTTAACATATACAACTTGCATGATATCTGAAACTTTAGCTCAGAATCAACACGACAGCTAGAGGTTTGTGTGCGTGCATGCTTTCGATAAGATAGAAAACATGTTTAGACAAACATTATGCATGCACACATGGAAAAAGTAAAAGAAGATAGAATATGTCGACAATGTAAAAGAAGATAGAATATGTCGACAAGCAAAAGAAGATAGAATATGCCATATGTAAGGTTTTCCCACATGCCATTTTAGAATATCAATGGACAAGTTACAATCAGGATCCAAAGAAACAAAATATCAATGGACAAGTTACATTCAACATTTGCCCTAAAGATGATCTAACAACATTAGGCAACATATAACAAGCCCCACAAAATACAGCTATGAAAGTGGGACATCAGCAACTGCACATCTGCAAAAGGCCTACAAAGTAAAAAAAATTTAGTTATACATATGCATCAGTTTCATAGTTCAAAAGAACAACTTAGAAACATTTTCATTACAGAATTGGACAACTTAGAAAATTTACATTACAGAATTGGACAACTCAGATTTGGACATCAGTCCTATTAAAAAAAATAAACGACCATATGCATCAGTTTCATTACATTCATTACAGAATTGGACAACTTAGAAACATAATTCAAAAGAATTGGACAACATTCATTACAGAATTGGTTACACATTGATTAAACACATGTTAACATATAATAAGATGTTTACACATTGATTAAACATGAGTTAACAAGTAATTACATAACTACAGTATCCGTGATCTACATATGTAATCATGAAATCATGAGTGATTAACACTAATTGCAGTGTGATTAATCGAGAGATGATTAACGTCTGCGAATTACACACATTGCGTGCCGTGGGCGAGCGGTGGCGGGCCGGCAGGACGACAAAGCAATAGGGTCGTGGGTGGGCGGCAGCGGGCCGGCAAGACGACAAGGCAACGGGGCCGTGGGCGGGCGGTGGCGGGCCGGTAGGACAACAGGGCAACAGGGCGGCAGACTCCAAGAGGTGACGGGGCAGTTGAGCCAGACTCCAATAGGTCAACGATGGCGCAGCCAGACTCCAACAGGTCAACGGCGGTCCGGCGGCGGCGACTGGCGGTGGTGGGCAGATCAGCGTGATCGAGGGTCGTGGGTTCCTAAAGGCGAGGAGATGTGGTTGGATTGAGGGAGAATTTGAGAAATCGAGAAGAAATAGGAAGAAAGAACCTTCGACGTCCACGGCAGTGTAGATCGGTGGCAAGCGCGGCGACACACTCGGGTTTGAGGTTGGACGTCCATAGCGGCATAGATCGGAGGCAGACACGCCGAGGCCTAGAGATCGGCGAGGGTCCGTCGTCGGCGCGTAGCGGGTCGTGCAGAGGAGAGGGGAGAGAGTGCGAGGAGGCGTGCTCGAGGTTCGTCGTCGGCGCACTCAGAGATCGGGGAGGGTCGTGCGCGCATATCTGGAGATCGGCGAGGGTCCGTCGTCGGCGCGCAGCAGCCAGTTCTGTATGCGCACTCGAGATCCGTCGTCGCCGTGCAATGGGTCGTGCAGCAGAGAGGGGAGAGAGCTCGAGGAGGCGCGCTCGAGGTCCGTCGTTGGCGTGCGGCGGCAAGGGTCGTGCAGAGGAGAGGGAAGAGAGCGCGAGGAGGGAAATTTTTGGGTGAAAGAGACGGCGAAATGAGCATATGAGCTCAGTTTGTACACGGTTCTGATCGGTCGAACCGCGCGCAGACGATGCCGGTCCGGTTGAACGCGCGCAGATGACTATGACATCCGACGGCTGAAAATATATGGGGGACGGTCCCACTAAATAACTTTGGGGACACCCATATTATCCATAGTATCAGTGTACTAGGACCAAATTTGTGGGACCTCCGTAGCCACACACACCATTCAAGTCCACTCTTATCCAATAACAAACCTGTGGGTCCCGCCGCCGCCTTCCCCTCCCACGTACTCGATCCGAAGAGAGTACAAAAGAAAAAAGGACAAAAAAAACAAAAAAGAGAGGGAGAGAAGAAAAAGGCAAAAGGCATCGTGATTCGTGAAGAAAAAAAGGCGACGACCATGAACAACGAAAGAGGCGGCTCCGTGACATGGTCGATGGTCGGGCGGTCCGCGCTTGGCGTGGCCGCTCGCTGCCTTCTGCTCTGCTTCACCGCCTCCCTCGCCCTCAAGGTCGATGGGCGCATCTCCTGCTCCTGGTGGTCAGTTTCTGATCCCCTTCTCTCTCTGCACCAACATTTTTTAAACTTCATGCTAGGGCTGTTTCTGTGGTTAGTCTGTATTTTTTTTTCTTGTCTGTGTGTATTCATGCCCCGCGCTGTGCGTTAGGGGATGATATGGATCATTTCAGGAGGTCTCGTGCTTCATGTTGGTGTGGTATGCTTCACACGACAACCAGAAACAGCTAGCAGACGTGACTATATTTTTGAAGAAGTTAGTAAGATTTCAGGTGGCTTATATTTTTGAAGAAATCCAGAGAGACGTGATCCTTGGTTGAGATTTTTGAGGATTAACGTCCAAGTGCAGAGAAGGATGATGTTTGACAAAAGCTTAAACGGGGCCCTCGACAGGAACGATTGCTTTGGTTTTCCAAAAGGTCCAATTTTTGTAACCAGGGTTAGAAAGTTGAGGAATGAAATAAGATTACGAAACATTGATAGGATACCCAACCTATAACATTATTAATAACATGACCAATTGATTTTGGCCTACCTTTACTCTCATATTTCTCTTTTCTTACCTGAAAGGCAGAAACAAAGTTTTGGAGCAAAGGAATTTCTTGTTTGAACCTTGTTTGGGTTCCCAAATGCCGGAAATTGGGAAAGAAATTATTCTAATTCGCCAGATATCATAAGCTTGGATTGGATGTTTCTGAGTCTGGGCCATAACAATAGGCTCTGTTTTCATTTGAGATAGTATGCATATAATTGTGGTTGTGAATGAAAAAATCATTGACAACTTCCGATGCAGACAATGTCATAGTCAACTTATGTGCTCGACTGTTTGCCCTTTTGGTCTCAACTGACTCTAGCGTTGAATTGTGAAATTTGTTGCAATAAAAAAGGGGTTATTTCCTCTAACCACCTCTAAACTATCGCGATTTTCCACATCTAATCCCAAACTACGAACTTCATTTTTTGGGTCCCTAAACTTTCACGATTTTCCCAATTAGGTCCTTCCGTCCAATTCCGTGAACTTCTCGGTTAACTTTGATTTTTTTGATTTGTGAAAAGACCATTGTACCCCTGCCTTACACTCCTTAAATTCGTAATCTTCCTTTGCTTTTTTCATAGTCAAAGCCCCTTTTCCACCGGTGCTATTTCCGAAATGGAACCCTAGGGCTGTGTTCTTCTCCGGCGTTCATCGCCGGGGTTCATCTCCAGCGTTCATCTCCGGCGATCATCGCCGGCATTCATCTCCTTTGACCATCTTGTCCTACAACATTGGCTTCCTCCGAGAAGTTGGTTTTCTGGAGTTGTGCCTTTTACCACGACTCCTGAAGGTACTTTTCTGACCTCTTTAGTGTTTTTTCTTCTTCAATGTACGGTTTTGAACCATATGGTCCCCCTTTCGACGAGTACATTCTTGTTCTATGGTCCCCCCACTCCGCTTCACCCGACACATAAATGGTTTAGTGTGCTATGGTCCCCCACTACACGTGCATCCCTGTTTTATTTTTCTACAATCGAAGCACACATGCACTTTTTTAGGGTTTCTACACTTTTTTGGGGTTTCTACAATTTTTTAGGGTTTATGTTCTTAGACCTCCCCTTAAATTTTTAGGGTTCTATTTTAATGCAGTTGCAAAGTACACACGGAGTATTGCACGTTAGAGATGCACTATGGTGGACATTTTATTCACGAGCCGAAAAATTCTTACATAGGTGGAAAAGTGGCATGGTTTGAGGCCGTAGATCTAGATTTGATGTCCTATTTTGAGATTCTTGACATGTTAAAAACCCTTGATATACCGCCAAATGTTTGCATGTATCACACTAAACCAAACTCTGATAATTGGATTCAAATTAAAACTGACAATGATGTACTGAACTTGTTTGCAAGTTGTGGTGGTCGTAGAAAAACAATTCCAGTATATGTTGAGACTGACGTTGATGTTCTACCACTACAAATTGACACTTCCTCAACTTGTTTTGAGAAATTTGCAAAAAATCAACAACAAAGTGTACCTCAACATGATGAATTGTCCAAGGTAGTTGATCTTGATATAGGTGTTAGAGAATTTGCAGCAAATCCTGATATTGGTGTCTGTCCAAATTCTTCAGACAGAGAAAGTAAAGATGAAAATTCAGATAATCCTGATGAAAGTGGAGATGAAAGTCCTGGTAGAGCTGAGAACATGGAGGAAGCTTATGTGGTAGATGATGAGGACAATGACAACTATGGAGATGAATTGGAAGAAAATGTTCAGTCATGTCCCATCTTCAATGAAGCAATTGATATGGCAAATCCCATATTGAAGTTCGGTATGATACAACTATGGAGATGAATCGGAAGAAAATGTTCAGTCATTCCCCATCTTCAATGAAGCAATCGATATGGCTAATCCCATATTGAAGTTGGGTATGATATTTACAAATATAAAAACCTTTAGAGAAGCACTAAGGGCTAATAGTAGAAAATTGGGCTATGAATTTTTTTACAAAAAAAAAATGAAAAAGGAAGAGTTACAGCTATTTGTACTGAAGATGGATGCCCTTGGAGGATTCATGCCTCTTTATTACATGGGACAACAACATTTCAGATAAAGAGTTTTCAGAAACATGTACTACATCCAAGAAGATATAGTGTTAGGAGTGTCAATTCTACCTGGGTTGCTAAACAATATTTAGATAGGTTGACGGCTGACCCCTTCAACCCTGAATTTCACATTCATCTTCCTCCACATGCCATTATTTCAAAAATAATTAATCAACACATTCATTCTTAAAGCACACTGAAGTTATCTTGAAATGGATATATAAATCTTGCATCTTCTAATGGAGCCTAAGGTGATGGATTTCTCACATTTTATACATATAGTTCTACAACCCCCACCCATGAACAAGCACGTGTTTTTACATGCATGCTCGCATGCATGCATCTACATTGTGCACATTGGCTACATGCCTGACATGTCTTGAGATTTAAAATTGCTTCATTTAACGTTAAACAACAAGAAGTTGTTAAATTTCTCATTTAGTCCCTAGCAGTATTATTCCTTATGAATGTAAAGATAAAACTTTCCCATTGTCATGTCTGATCTGTGATAGTTGGCAATTCCACCTCGACTATTTGCAAAGAACTTATGTTTCATTATATGAGGGATAACTTTTACATTTGTAGAAAACAAACATTTCAAGATGAATAGGATAGAGAACTTAATCAACTTGATTCTTACACGTTTTTATCCTCATATTTACAGGATTATTTTTGCCCCTCTTTGGCTGTTTCACATTGTTGTTGCCCGCTACAGATTTTCCTTACCTGCTCCATCATTTCCTCATGGTCGTCATGTAAGTCTGATGTGTCCTCTTCCTCCACATGCCATTATTTTTCCATGTCTTCAACCCTATGCTCCTTTTAACATTATGTCCTGATACTGAAGTGATCCTTGTTCGCCAAACAGTGGGCGCCTTATCATTCCATTGTTGCAACACCACTACTTGTAGCATTTGAGCTACTTCTATGCATATACCTCAAGAACAATGATGGTATGATACAATGACACTACTAAACTTCTTGATTAATTGATTACATTCATTTAAATAGTCTCACAATCTTCATTGTCCATAAATATACGTGATTGGGGTATTTATTTCCATGGTTTCTGGATACTGGATCAGATCCTCTCCTGCATTATTAGCTATCTCATTTGTGGTATGACATTTTGCAGCTCAAACGAAATCACCAGTCAACTTAAAGATTGTATTTCTTCCTTTGTTGTCCTTTGAGTTAACAATTCTTGTTGATAATTTCAGGTAATTCTTTATTCATTCACGTTGAAGTTCTGTTCAATCTTATATTCTTTAGAGGAATACTCTTAAATTGTGGTATCATGATGTTCCAAATTTCATGGTTGAACCCATAGTTTCTCTGTCAAATAGTATCTGAATAATCTAGAATAGTGCATAGTGACTTCACAGACAAATTTTTTGTTGAAGGAATTGTTATTGTACCAGGCCCAGCATATAAAACTTTTCCTACAGCTTCATGTCTCGCTATGTAGCCGTATGATCCATGTAGCCGACCCCACCTAGTGGGATAAGGCTTTGTTGTTGTTGTTGTTGTTGTTGTTGTTGTTCATGTCTCGCTATGTTTGACAGTTCTCTCATAAAATTAAGCTCAAAATGTGCAAGTCCAGAGTGTGTGGGGGTAAGCATTGTGTTCTTCTGTCCACTGTATAACCTAGGTCTATCATTTTTAACATGGCCTAAACTGCAGAATTTTCTAGGTTTGAACCACATTGCTTGTACTGAATTCCTTTTTTCTCCTGCAGTACTTCTTTGGCATATAGAAAGTTTCATGCGACAATATCATGTTTCTCTTATGGCTTGAATTGTGCAAATTTGTTTAACTCTTTTTTAAATGAATGATGGGGATCTGGGACAAACTGGAAGTTTGTTCTCTGTGGCCATCCAACGAACTTCAGAATTTGATTTATTCATTTCCCTCTGTTTGGATCATTTTCAGAGAAAAGTGAACCTCAAGAGGACTACCATTCTATGCTATTTGATATTTTTGCTGTTGATTACATCTTGATTAGGTTTTTTCAGTAATAAACAGGGACAAATCCATAATTTTTGTCCGTAATACTTCTGTTTCCTGAGTTTACATTGCTACTGTGCTTCTGCATTTTGTATAGGATATGTCGGACGTTAGTGCCTGCTGATGGAGATAACATAGATGGCGAAGTTCTTTGGGAGTTACTTCCTGTAAGACTTCCTCTTATAGTATATTTGATGTTATCTCCTAGTAAGACTTCTCTTATGACAAATTTAATGTTTCTTTTATTTTGCATCATTTCTTTTTTATTCTCTATCACATATATTTTCCTATTTCCAGTTCCTGCTTTTGCAGAAACATCTTTGCAAATGGCAGCTACCTTCATTAGAAATTTGAATCCCTGTTGTATTATTTAGAGAATTTGCATGTCACTTTGTGGTTATTTAGAGTATGAAAACTCATAGACCTTGATTACAAGTAAAAAGCTAACTTGTAACTTCTTCTTATGCAGTAATTTATGCTAATGAAATACTATACTTCTATTTTTTCTGCTTACTCTGCCAAACGGCAGAACCTTTTACTGTTATATATGTTTTTTCGTGATAACAGAAGCAAAACACACTGACTACAATATCTTATGTTCTTACAAAAAAGATAAAGATATCCTTGTGTTCTTTGTATTACCTTTTTTATCCTTTTTTTCAGCAGAGAAAGGATGTCTAACCGGCTTCCCTGTTCTTAGGGTTATATCCCCTATCTTTTATTTGCTCATGTCTTTGGTCTCATAAATCACAATAACATTAATATTAGACACCGTATTGATTTGAATGCTTCTTTACTGATTCAAATGCTTTTTTAGTTCATGGCTACAGATGAGTATCTCTATGAATGTGGTATTATCATCCTTTCTAATCCTAAAAAGAGTATATATCTGAGCGTAGTTGCTATATCATAGCAATATTACGTCTCATTTCATTGGAGTGAACTAGTTATTAATACTGAATATTAAAATAGTTGCCTTTCTTTTTGTGTATGAAATGATGGCATAATTTGATGTACACTTAAAAATCTTAGCACTTGGCATAATTCTTTAGAATACAACTTGTCAGATACATGGAAAAAATATAATACTTCTTTATTCTATTTCTCGTAATTTAAACTTGTACCTGCGGAATTCAGCAGCAAACGACTTAGGTATTTCATTTCAGCATGATGTCTGGATTGCACCTAAAGGGTACATTGTATCGGCATTTAAAATAACATCCATTAGGTGATTTGGTATTTTATTAGTGACTGCTAATAACTTTTTTCTTATGTATCTCTTAGCACTTTTGGATTGCAATCTCTATGGTATTTCTGGTGGCAGCTACTTCATTCATGCTTCTTAAGTTATCTGGTAATTACACTTAGTTTTTTCAATTCATTATTGTTATTGTCATATTAGGCTTACTTTGGCCATTGCCACTTCCCTTTCTTGTTATATACTCTATATATCCTTTTATTTTTTGAGAGTGCCAATTGATGGTTTAATTGCTAACGTTGTTTGACCAAATGAGACTAGAGGATGATTGTTGATCTTTATAATTAGTATATTGTTTCATAAAGATAATGAAATGTTACAACTCCTAGGAACTTTGAGATGTTAGAGATTTTTTTGGATACCCCTACGGGTCCAGTCCAGGGCTACTAGTACATGACTAATCCGAACTTGGGCCTATTAGCTCCCAACGACTCACCTTTAAAATGGAACTAAATTATGAATCCTCTATTTGCCTACATGATGAGTTTTTTATGCACCAATTTGAGTTGTACAATATTTAAGCAGTTGAGGAAATAAGAATTATGTAAATTGGGATGTTTCTTGCTGTTTTTTTTTCTTGAGAGCATACTCTTGCTCTCCAATGCATAAAAAGTTCGTCAAGTGGGAAAATAAAGGATTCATAATTTAGTTATATTTTAAAGTCTAATATCTCATTATTTTTGTGAAACAATATCTAATTTTACTTCTAATATATATATGTATATACACACTAATTCTAAAGATTAGCAATCATACTCTAGTTTCACATGGTTAAACCATGTTAGCAACTAAACTATCAACAAATTGGCACTCTCCAAAAGAAAGATATATCTAAAAAATTATCTATTCACTGAAGCTTGATTTTCTCATATTTTTTCTCATCTTGCTTTTGAGTGCTTTGTTTTGTAGTTTCTTTTTAAAAAAAATTGATTGCCTAAGTAAATGTATTTCTTTCTCACTTTTTTCAGTCCCCCTTCATTTCTACTACAATATCTGGGTTCTCAGTTCATGTCAATTCCATCTTTCAGATATGCTGATTTTCTCTTCTTTAGCCTGATTTTTCACTCCCTTTCTTGTTTTGGATGTTCTTGTTTTTGTTCTTTTTTTTCTTCTCTCTATTGTGGTCATTATTTAAATCATGGTATGTGAATTTGAGGTAATAATTATTTTTGTCCCTGATGCAGAGTAGCTTAAGTTGCGATTCTTAATCATGTTTAAGCTTTTCATATTATTGTTTTGAGAAGCAAGCTTTTCATATTATTGCATACCTTATTAACTTAATGAGTTCATTTCACAGGCGACATAGGCACCTTAGGCTGGTGGGACATATTTATTAATCTTGGGTACTGTTCATTTTGCTACATAAGTGAATTTATTTTGCCTCATGACTGTGTTTAATCAAATTCTTTTGGTTTTCTGTAATATTTACTGGCCATTGTATTCTTCCTTTGGGCAGAATCGCAGAGTGTTTTGCTTTTCTTGTGTGCACAAAGTGGTTCAACTCAAATATGCACACAATGACCCAACAATGTGAAGAAAGCTCAATAAATTATTATAACTTGAACAGTAGCTCCTTGACAGAGGATTTGAACATAGATGGTTTATGTGGTCTGCAAGACATAGGAGGCCATATTGTGAAAGTACCTCTTATAGTCTTCCAATTTCTGCTGTGCATGCGCTTAGAGGTATCCTTTACTTGGAGGGATACGACATGATTTTCATTGAAGTAAATTGAGTGCATCATCCTTCTTCCAATTAATTGTAATTAATTACACCAAAATTGTTAATTGCACCACCGTCCTTCCACCATGCAATAACCAACAAATTTCAAACTTCATCATTTTATTGAAGCATGTGATGTATTGATTGCTGTATAGCATAAATGCAGCATTAATTGTAGCACCACTGTCACTGTAAAACCTAATCTCAAATTGAAAAAAGTTTTGTCTGAAGCCTTAAAAAAGTTGTCTAAATGATAACTTGAATTTATAGGGTCTATCATTCTTTTATATGTCTGTTTCCACTTAGTGTTATCAATTAGCAGGATATAACATTACGCAAGTTCTAAGTAGTATGCATTAACATATTACTTTTTCTTGAAGTCTTTTGGATATCTTTAGTTTGTTCTTTCCTAAGTAAACTAATGTATTTATAGTCATTGATTTCCTCATTTATAACAAACCTTTTAATGCATCTTAAACTATATTTTATACGGTCTCTTTGATTCTTACATGATTGATCAAATGAAACCTAGTGCTAGTATTACATACTGTGCACTTGTGGTAGATAGTACCAGTGAGTTGACATTTACAAGAGAATCATAAACCTCACAAGCATGAACTAACATTACTGTACACAACCAATTCCTAATATCTAAAGGCATATTACATGTGCATGGAAACTATGTTTATTTTCATTATTCATTCACAAAATTCACCGTCGTGCTTATTTTTTGGAGTGATAGCACACATTTATATAGCTCCTAGAAAACTGCTGAGTGCTTGTTTGTTTGTAAATAAATTAGTGGCATAGACTTAATACCATGCTGTTTTTTCAGGGAACACCAACTAGGGTCCGCCATCTACCAATTCTTCCTCTTTTCTCGCTCTTATTTCTCATACAAGGTGCTGGAATTGTGTTTGCTACATGGAGATTGGCTGAGAAGCTTGTTCTGTTACTATATAGTGGACCACCTACAGAACAATATATTACTTTCTCTTCAAGAGCATATGATTGCTTTGCATTCATACATCGTGGTTCAAGGTTATACTTCTTAGATATCTTGCTTGCAACATATGCATTTTGATGGAGTTTGCCTCTTGCTAAATAGCTTACTGTTAAGGAGCATAAGTCTTGTACTCATCATAATAAGTAGCAGTTGGACTTTTGGCTCAAATACAGACTTCTTGGATGGTGGTCCATCGATGAAGGGAGCAAAGAAGAGCAAGCACGCTTATACCATGAAGGAGCTACTGGGTATGTATATCTTGCATTCTCATGTCATTTCTTTCACTAAACTGCCCTATAGATTAATGATGAGATGATTCTATGATTCTTTTTTAGGGTACATGATTCTATAATTTCGCCGTGCATAAATCTGAATGACGATGCTATGTCCTTCAACCATTTTGGTGAGACATTTCGTGCTATAGTTTGTATAAATATAAGGTTTCTGCACCATACACAGAAACTCAAGGGGCCTTGTAGGAGCCACATCACATTGTGGGCACATGCCATGCGATGTGATCCCCACAAGAATGCGCGCGATAGGAACGCCCGCCTCCGGCACTCCCTGCTGGCGGTTCCACCTTCCGCCTCCGGCACCCCCTGCCGGCGGTGCCACCTTCCGCCTCCGGCATCCCCTGCCGGCGGCGCCACTCTCTTGGCCCTTGCACCCTCTGTTTTGTCGGCGCCACCTACCTGTTCGGCACCCAGGATGCGCCGTAGGACTCAGCACCTCGCCGACGAGTGGACCACCTTCGTTAGTCCCCGTCACAACCGCTCCCTCCGCCGACCTCCCTCGCACTGCTACAGGTGCCTCGAATCCGGCCACTTCACGCGCAGGTGCTCAGGCCCACTTAGATGCCTCCGCTGCAGAGGAGAGGGGCACCGGAAGTCGACCTGTCCTCTCGGTCCTCCACCGGAACGCCCACCCACCAGATCACAGCACACCCCCCCATTGAAGGCGACTCACCCAACTCCTTCTATTACAATCCCGTGGTCGCCGGAGATCCAGCGAAGCGTCGACCTACTCAACGGATGCATCGTTGGAGAAATCAGCGGCCCCCCACTAGAATCGACGGTCCTCCGCTCTGCGATTATCGCCGGCACCGGAACTTCACCGCCCTTCCACTTAAGTAGAATCTCACCTGTCCTCTGGCTGCTCATTCCTGGTTCAGTTCAGCAACGCGACACCCTTCTGGCTTCACCGACCATCCTGGCGCCTCATCATCTGGTCCGGTGGCGGCCATGGAAGACTGTCGACGGAGCTGTCGCAGCGCCATCTGGGATTCATCGTACGGTGGATATCCATGGTCTTCCGCTGCATCTTCAGAGGTCGGAGATTGCAATGGTCGTGGCCCGGCAGATCGGGGACCCGATTTTGGTAGTTCTTCCCCCCCCTCGGGTCGCCGGATTATCTACCACGTCTGTCGTGGTGGAGATGCGTGAGGGCGGCGTCCTCCCACAGTCAGTCATCCTCGGCGCCGGGACTGACAGTTTCATCCTCCGGCTACAGTACCCTGGCAACATGGCGTCGTGGGCGGAGGTGGTTGCCGGCCGACACCCTCCGTCGCCGCGACAGTCAGCAGCAAGGACGCCTGCAGCTGCAGGCCAGTCTGGCGCGACAGAGCACGCGAGGGCACCACGTGACACCTTCAACTTTTGTAAAACTCCAGACCCATTACAAACCCGCCAACCCGTTACCCGCGAGCCTGTTTCACCCGGATCCGGCTCACGTGCGGATTCAACCCATCCCCCCGACCTAATCTCACCTCTCCCCGACTCCGCCCGTACCCGCGCCCGATCCGAGCCAGCACGCACCCGCCAACGACCTCGAACACGACTTGGCCCCACTTCACTCACCTTCTCCTCCAAGCCCGACCTCATTCGGCCGCCGGCGATCCTGCAACGACCGAGCAACACCACCTCAAATCCACCGCCAACATCCGGCCCAACCGTGACCCCAACTCTGTCGCCCCAGACCTGGCTCACGCTGCCCTCCAAGCCGACCTCTGTCGCCGACCGCCAGCTACCGTCTGCGAAGCTCCCCGCCGGCAGCTCGATTCCGCCCCCCCGCCGCTATCAACGTCGCCGCCTGGTTCAGGTCGACAGGCCTCCTCCAACACGGCAACCTGAGACGAGGCTGGTCGAAGTGATGCCTCCACTGGCCGCCGAGGGGACACCTCCGCCAGTCACCGCCGACCAGCATGCGACCGCCGGGGAACCCCTCCTCAACGGGAGGGCAGACGAGGAGGTTCTTCTGGTGGCTGAGGCTGCTGGCATTCGCCATAACCGTCGTCGGACACGCCAAAGGCCGGAGATGGCAATTAGGATGGGTCTACACTGACCATTTTAGAGACTCCTTGCTCACAGCCATAAGAGGCGCTCGGCGTCCAACAACAGTTCGAAAACACAGGGGAACGTTCCAGTGTCCCCATGAAGGTGCTCACATGGAATGTCAGAGGCTTGGGAGACGCAGGGAGGCGTCGGACCTTGGACCGCTACCTCATGAAGTGGGAGGTAGATGTGGCTCTCCTCCAGGAGATCAAATTGCAGCGCTGGGATATGGACACAGATTGGGGGCTCGAGGATGACAGGGCATCTCTCCCTTCATGCGGTGGGGCAGTCGGGTGGATGCATTATTGGCTGGAGGGAGGATCTCTTCTCCCTGGTGGACTCTTGGATGGCCCGCTTCTCGATGACGGCTCACCTTCGAGGGCGAGGCGATGGCACTATCTTCTCTCATGTGTCTTGGGCCGTGCTCGGCATCCTTGCGCGGCACCATGTGGGAGGAGCTCAGAGGGGCACGGGCCCGCCTCCCGGACACACAGTGGCTGATTGGCGGCGACTTCAATGTCACTCTTGACATGGATGATCGTCCCATCAGGCGACGGGGGAGAGATTCTGGAGCAGAGGAGTTCAGAGATTTCATCGACTCGCAGTCACTCGTTGATTTTCCGCCCTCCAATTGCAGATTCACGTGGAGGAGTACTGCGGCCCCGGCCGCAAGATCGAGGATTGATCGCTTCCTTGGATCCTTGGAACTAGCAGAGATTCACCAGCTAGCGGTGGTCCAGGCGATGGATCGACCGTTCTCGGACCACACCCCCCTGCTGTGGCGCTCCGACAACGGTCAGAGGCAGTGTTCTCTCTTCCGCTTCGAGCGCTCCTGGCTACTCGAAGATGGTTTTCGTCAGTTAGTGATGGAACAGTGGCAGAGAGTGGAGGCCTCAGACACTGCCGCCATAACCCTTGCATCACGCCTAGCCAGCCTTCGGTTCTTCCTTTGCAGACACAGACGCCAGATTCAGGAGGACAGGGAGAGGCGTCGGACGGACGCCCTCGAGAGGATTGCTCGGATGGACCGGCGAGAGGACTCCCACCCACTTACTGACACAGAGTTGGAAGAGCGCAGACGGGCTTAGGAGATCATCCAGCTTGAGGATAGGATCGTGGAGACCCAGTAGAGGCAGCGCTCCCGACAGACCTGGTTGCAGGAGGGAGATGCTAACACTCGATTTTTTCACCTATATGCGAGCTCTCGAAGAAGGGCGAACAGGATTGACCAGATTGAGGTGCAGGGTCAGCGTTTCACTGGCCAGCATAGCATTGGAGGGGCCATCACCTCCTACTTCCATTCGTAGACCCGACGACAGTCTCCGAGCCCATGGCATTGGGCCCCAGGGGATATCCCTCCTCTCACTGACGATCAGTCCTCTTTGCTTGTGCAGGCCATCTCTGAAGAGGAGGTCACTGAGGCCCTCCGGGACCTCAACGGTGACGCCGCGCCAGGCCCCGATGGCTTCCCGATTTTCTTTTATCGAGAGTTCTGGTCGACGGTGCGTGAGGACGTCCTAGCGGTCATTCGAGAGTTCACCAGCGAGAACCGGGGCTTTAATCGCCTTAAGGTTCCTCCTCTTCCTACTCCCGAAGCGGACCCCGGCTGACCGAGCGGAGGACTTCCGACCCATCGCCTTATCCAACGCCAGTTATCTTTTAGTGGCTCGGGTATTGGCAAATCGGCTTCGGGAGGTCTTGCCAGTTTTGGTCCACCCTGCACAGACGACTTTCATTCAGGAGCGGGCCATCACTGACAGTTATACCATGGCCTCGGAGATTATAGCTCATTGGAGGAGGACTAGCCGCCAGGCCTTCCTATGGAAGGTCGACTTCTCCAAAGCATATGACACTGTCTCATGGCCTTTCCTTTGGCATTGTTTGCAGGTCAGAGGGTTCCCGGAGACTTGGATTGCCTGGATGAAGCGGTGTGTTACCACCGCTTCTTTCTCAGTCTTGGTCAACGGGGCGATTTCGGGGGATTGGATTCAGCCTCAACGCGGAGTTTGCCAGGGCTACCCACTGGCCCCCATGCTCTTCGTCTTGGCAGTTGATGCGCTGGCCAGATGCACTCAGATGTCCTGCGCGGCGGGCCTTTTCACCGGCTTTGCTGGGGGCTTGGTTCCTCTCCTCCAGTATGCTGATGACACAGTATTTTTCATTGAGGGTTCGGAGGAGGAAGCTCGACGTGTAGCCATCCTCGTTGAGTTATTCGGCACCACGACGGGTCTTCAGATAAACCATGCCAAGTCTTCGTTCATCCCTTTTGGCATGGTTTCCGAGGTTGCTGACAGATGTGCGGCTGAGCTTCGCACTCCTATTGGTACACTGCCGATCTCGTATATGGGCTTACCTCTCTCCGACCGTCACATCACATCCCGGGGTTGGACTCCAGTTCTAGAGCGCATGGAGCAGAGGCTCCAGGGTTGGAGTTCACGTCTCCTATCCCGGGGGGCCGTCTCGTCCTTCTCCGATCTGTGCTTTCGGCACTCGCGATGTACTATATGACCGTTCTCAGAGCACCTGCCCAGATTATCAAACGTATGGATTCTTTGAGGAGCAGATTTGGCAGGGTGGCGGTCCTGATCGGCGCGGAGTCCACCTTGTTACCTGGAGCAGCGTTTGCCGCCCCACCTCTCAGGGCGGACTAGGGATTCGGGACCTCCGCTACACCAACTGGGCTCTCCTAGCTCGGTGGGTCAGGCGGATCATGGGACCCGAGGAGGGCTTATGGCAGTCAGTCTTCTTCGCATGCTATGGACGAGACCTTTCTTGGGATTCTAGGATTATGCTGCCTCGCGGAGCTTCATCATTTTGGCGGGGCGTGGCGGCGCTGATTCCGAGGGTGCGTTTGTTCATGACCCCTTCTCTTGGCTCTGGAGCGGACTTCTCCTTTTGGCGGCATGGCTGGTCCCCCGGGGACTCACTGGCGGAGGCCTTCCCCCGATTGTATGCTCTGGCGGTGCATCCTGACGCGATGGTGACGGAGACCTGGTCTACGCCCGGTGGCCCGGGCTCGGGCTCCTGGGCCCCGGCTTTCATATCAGCCCTCTAGGATCAGTGTTTCACGGAGTTTCTTGCACTTCATCAGAGGATTACCTCCTTCCGCCCCGACCAGTCCAGACATGATGGTTGGGTTTGGCTATCGGAGGCCTGGTCGACATGGAGTTTCTACATCCGCTTTCTTCCCGACATGATGTCGTCAGAGGATTTCAGACTTGACTGTCGACTTATCTGGAGATTCCGTGTCCCGCTGAAAGTCAAGATTTTTGCTTGGCTCATGCGGCGGGATAGACTTCTCACCAGGATGTATAGGGCGAGGTGGGCACACAACAGTGACACATCTTGCGTCCTTTGTGGTGAGGCGGAGGACATTGGCCATCTATTCTTTACATGTGCGACTTCACGCGGCATCTGGCAGTGGATGCCCTTTGGGGTCCCTTTTCCTTCTGATCCTACGACGTTGTGGCAGCTTCTTCGTGGTTTGGCCCGACAGGGTCAGAAATGGCGGGCACCAGTGGCGATTTTTTTGGCAGGTTCCTGGGCGATATGGCTTCAGCGGAACCGAGTGATTTTTTGCGGGGAGCGATGTCGGATAGAGCATATTGTACACCACACTCTCTTTTTGCTTCGGGAGTGGGGTTTTGGCTGACATAATTTTTCTCTTTTGCCGCTCTCTTTTCGAGAGCACACACTTGTACATCTCTTCAGTTTCCCTAGATATATATATATACCTGGATGACAACCACACAATTTGGTAGTCATCCTTTTTCTCCTCAAAAAAAAAAAAAAAGAATGGTTGTCTGTTTGCATGGTGCGAACGAAAATTTTGATCGACACCTTAACTTCTTTCTCTCTCTCTCTCTCTCTATATATATATATATATGTATATGTGTATATATATTTATTTTATGTATATGCATTACACACATGATTGTATTGTATGCATGAGGATTCATTTTAGGAAATGTCTTGGTCATAATTGTATGAGCTCTAAGACCCTCGATGTCAATAAATTTGCAAATTGAGTAGAACCATGATGCCTGATCAGTTAATGTTTTTTTGACAAAGGGTTTAGGTTTTTGTGAGTTAGTGTTTCTGCTTAACCAACCGTCGACCTCGTAACATTGATAGATCAGAGAGCATGAAGCTTTTTCAAATCGAGAGCATTATAACACCTCTATTATTGATTTACTATCCCAACTTTGTTCTCTTGGACATTATCTTTGAGTAATATTATCTATTTTCTGTACAACTTCCAATTTCAGAATTTGGAGGCTTGGATTGCTTACTTAGTTCACCTAATTTATTTCATTATTTCCATAACTCAATTTAACTTTGAGCCCTCACACTATCACACACAAAATCTTCTTTCTACATGACATATTGTACAAGCAAATTTTTTTTTTTGAGAAGGAAAATGATGACCACCAGTTAGGTTATCATCCATGTTATATACACTCTCCGCAAAAATGAAGACGAACATGTGCTAGCCAAAACCCCACTTCCGAAGAAGGTAAAACACGTGAAGTACAATATTGTCCACCTGACATCTCTCCCCACAAAAAATGACGGTTGCATTGGAGTCAGATGGCCCACGCACCGGCTAGAAAAGTCGCCACAGGAAGTCTCCAGCCCAATCTCTGTCTGCCAAGCCCCCTCACAACCTGCCAGAAATCCGCTGTCGCCGGGGGAGTGCCATCCATAATGTTCGTCCGAGACCACACCTCGCGAGTGTGCGTGACATCCTCCTCAGCTTGCCCACACAGAAGAACATAGCAGGTATCCGCATGTGGCGCCCATCGCGCCCTGTAAACTCTGGTGAGAATCCTCTCACGCCGCATAATCCAAGCAAAGTTTTTGACTTTCAGCGGCAAACGAGAGCGCCAAATGAATCTGCAATCAGCTCTGAAGTCCTCCGAGTCGGCTATCAAGTGATAGCCGAAAGAAAATGAATTGTACAAGCAATTCTAAGTTAAAGCATACAAACTCCATTAATATAGAGAATAATGATCATCATATCTCTATATTAACGAGATCATCACGCCTGTTGTAACCATGATTTGACTTCCATCTCGTTTACCCAGCACATTTGCCTTGGCTCGGTGGGGCAGTCGGGGGGTTGTATCATCGGGTGGCGGGCTGACCAGTTTACTCTAGTGGATTCCTAGACTGCCCGTTTCTCGATGACGGTCCACTTGAGGCGCAGCTCTGATGGTTCTGCCCATCTCCTATAATGTGTATATGGCCCCTGCTCGGGCTCTCTTCGGCCGGTTCTATGGGAGGAGCTATCGGCGGCCCGCCTCCATCTTCCTGATGGCCGATGGCTGGTTGGTGGCGACTTCAATGTCACCTTGGACATGGATGATCGCTCCTCCAGACGACAGGGGAGAGACCTTGGGGCTGAGGAGTTCAGAGACTTCATTGACTCTCAGTCGTTGTCGGATCTCTCGGCAACGAACTGCCGATTCACCTGGCGCGAGCACGACGACACCCTCGTCCAGGTCCCGGCTAGACAAATTCCTCGGTTCGTTGGAGCTGGTGGAGGCGCACCGGCTTTCGGTTGTTCAGGCCATGGACCGACCATTTTGGGATCACACACCTCTTTTGTGGAGATTCGGAGATGGGCAGCATCTGCGTTCCCTTTTCCGATTTGAGAGGTCATGGCTTTTGGAGGAGGGGTTCAGATAGGCGGTAGCCGATCATTGGCGGAGTGTTCCAGCTTCGGACTCTGCCTCGCGGACCCTCGCTGACAGGCTCCTAAGCCTTAGGCATTTCCTTCAGGACCGCCGGAGGCAGATCCGAACGGATCAGGAGGCGCGAAGGACCGAGGCTTTGGAGATCATTGCCTAGCTTGATCGGGAGGACTCCCGCCACTTCACGGAGGCCGAGGTGGACCAGCGCAGGCGGGCCCAGGTGACCATACAGTTGGAGGACAGGTTGGTGGAGATTCGGTAGAGGCAGCGCTCCCGGCAGACTTGGGTTCAGGAGGGAGATGCCAACACTCGTTTCTTCCACTTGTATGCAGCGGCGGCGAGCTAACCGGATTGACCAGCTGGAGGTGATGGGCCAGAGGATCACCGGCCATCACCGCATTGGGACTGCCATTGCCTCTTTCCACCGGGACTTTTCTAGATGACGTCCTCCTTCGGCCTGGAGTTGGCTCCCTAGGGGTATTACTTGTCTTCCTGACCAGTCTTCCTGACAGTTTTCCATGTTAGTGTAGAGCATCACTGAAGACGAGGTCACCGACGCGCTTCACGACCTCAACAACGAGGGATCCCCTGACTGCTTCCCGGTCTTCTTTTACAAAGAGTTCTGGTCCGTGGTGAGGGAGGACATCTGCGGTCATTCGGGAGTTCTCATGTGGGAACCGTGGTTTCAAGCGCCTGAACCGGTTCCTACTTTTTATGCTGCCCAAGCGCACGCCAGCGGATAGAGTGGAGGACTTCCGGCCGATTGCTCTATCCAACGCCATATACCTCGTGGTGGCTTGGGTACTGGCCAATCGGCTTCGAGAGGTGCTCCCCGACCTCATCCATCCTGCTCAGTCGGCCTTCGTACATGGCAGATCCATCACTGATAGCTACGCTATGGCTTCTGAGATTCTAGCACAATGGAGACGCAGCAGCCGGCAGGCCTTTCTTTGGAAGGTAGACTTTTCCAGAGCGTATGATTCTCTCTCATGGTCTTTCCTTTGGTATTCATTACAGGTGGGAGGTTTCCTTGCGACCTGCATTGCTTGGATGAAGCGGTGTATCACCACCGCTTCTTTCTCGGCCTTGGTTAATGGGTTGATGGCCGGGGGCTGGGTGCATCCCCAACGCGGAGTCCGGCAGGGGTGCCCCTTGCACCCATGCTATTCACAATGGCGGTTGACGGCCTAGCCCGAGCCACCCAGGAGGCATGCCGTTCCGGCCTTTTCAGTGGTTTTGCCGGCGGGCTCGTGCCGTTGCTTCAATATGCTGACGACACCGTATTTTTCATCGAGGGTTCAGTGGCTCATGCCAAACAGGTGTCTATTTTGGTGGAGCTCTTTGGCACGACCTCGGGTCTTGTGATCAACCATGCCAAATCATCGTTCATTCCTTTTGGCATGGTGACGGAGGACGCTATGCTTTGCGCGGCGAAGTTGCGCACACCGGTTGGGGCCCTACCTATCACCTACTTGGGGCTCCCTCTATCAGATCGTCATATCGGCTCTCGGAGGTGGACTCCGGTTATTGAGCGGCTGGAGCATCGACTTCAGGGCTGGAGCTCCCGCCTCTAATCTAGCGGCGGTCGTCTTATTCTTCTCCGATCAGTACTCTCATCACTGCGTATCTACTTCATGTCGGTACTCTAGATGTCTGCGCAGGTATTATCACGGATTGACTCTTTGAGGTGCAGATTTTTCTGGCAGGGAGCAGTCCCACCCGTCGGGCCCACCTTGTGGCTTGGATTGGGTGTTCGGGATCTCCGCTGCACTAACTGGGCACTCCTTGCCCGGTGGGTGGGCCGGATTATGGGACCTGATGATAGCCTATGGAGGGAGGTGTTCTTCTCTTGCTACGGCCGGGATCTCTCATGGGATTCTAGGCCTACTGTACCCCGAGGATCTTCTTCTTTTTGGAGGGGGGTGGCAGCCATCTTTCAGCGTGTGCGGCCATTCATGACCCCATCACTCGATTCTGGAGAGACTTTCTCCTTTTGGCGGCACGATTGGTCCCCTGGCGGGCCACTTGCAGATTCTTACCCATGGCTACTAGCTCTGTCGGCACACCCTGAGGCATCTGTAGTGGAGTGCAGGTCAGGGTGAGCCCGGGCGACTCCTGGACTCCCCTCTTCAGGTCTCCACTCTCGGATCAACGGCTTTCTGATTTACTAGCTCTTCACCAGAGGATTGCTCCCTTCCATCCTCACCCGACCCGATCTGATGGCTGGGTATGGGTATCCGGCGCATTCTCGGCACGTAGCCTCTATCTTCGTTTCCTGCCGGCCTCCACCGACTCAGAGGACTTCAGAGCTGATTGCAGATGCATCTGGCGCTCTCGTGTGCTGCTTAAAGACAAGATCTTTGCTTGGCTTCTACGACGGGAGCGGATCCTTACCAGAGTATACAGAGCGAGGTGGGAGACGCATGCGGATACCTCCTGCGTCATGTGTGATGAGGCGGCGGCGGATGTCGCGCACTTGTTCTTCAACTGCTGTGTGGCTCGGGAGGTATGGTCTCGGGCATCCATTACGGGTGGTGTTCCATTGACGCTGGCAGACTTCTGGCGGACTTCTGGCAGAGCATGAGGGCGTTGGGTCCGCAGAGCCTAAGCTGGAGACTTCCTGTGGCGACTTTTCTTGCCGGTGCCTAGGCTATATGGCTTAAGCGCAACCAGGTCATTTTTTGTAGGGAGAGATGTCAGGTGGACAACATTGTATACCACATGTTTTATCTTCTTCGAGAGTGGGGTTTTGGTTAGCACTTTTTGGCTTTTGCAGCTCTCCACCGGAGAGCTTCCCGCTTGTGTATGATGTTTCTTTTGGTGATATATATAACATGGATGAAAACCAAACTGGTGATCATCCTTTCTCCTCTCAAAAAAAAAATGATCATCATATCAGTATAATTTGGTATTCATCATGTAAAATCATTTTGCATAACCATTTTAATATAGAACATGGAAATATTTTAATTCTAAGCTAGGGCATTTATGCCTTCCTTCCTGTTACTGGAAGTCCCAGAACTGAAGTTCATGACATGCCAATTTAATAGTATGAATGTTGTCATTTTTTCCATGGCCATATGCTTTTCTGTTGGCCTTTATTGAAATTACTGTAATATCTACTATTATTAATGGAACCCTTGGATGACTACCTTTTTGCTAGTCGTCCTTTCTCATTTCAAAAAAAAAAAATAGTATGCTTTTATTTTTAGAGGATAATAATATGCTTTTATAAATTTAGTAAATATCAGTTCACAGGATTACAAGCCTTGCATCATGTAAAAATATCCTTGTCCATATTAGTTTGTGCATTCAATACATCCCAAGTTCCATTGGCCATAATTTTTCATGTTAGGCTTCCTTGTATACATTTTTTTTTTGAGAGGAAAAAGGATGACTCCCATTTGGTTGTCATCCAGGTATATATATATCAGTGAAAGGAAACCTCATGTACATGTGGGGGCTCTCCAGTAGAGAGCGTCAAAAAAAGGAAAAGAAACAAGAACTACTCAAAACCCCACTCCCGAAGAAGACACAAAATGTGGTGTACAATACAATCCACCTGGCATCTCTCCCCACAATCAATACATCTTTGTTTTACATGTGGGTCTGCGTTATGTCACAAACGTCTTCTTCTTACAATATCGGAAAGATCCGTCCATGAAAGAACTTATATATATAACCAAAATGGGTAACTAGTTTTCTTTTTTATGTTTTTGACTGCTGCTTATGTAAATTAGTCAGATATGACAGCACCCACCTGTCTATGACAGCATCTTCTTTGTTTGATCCCAAGTTTCCCTTGTGGGTGTCTGCAATATACAATCTGTTGCAAATTTTGTCATCTTTATGCGTGTTAGGGTAAGACCAAGTTCAACCTGTGAAAAATAGGATCTAACCTATCAGATGTTCCTGGTAACAAAAAATCAATAACTATAGCAATACTACACTCTTGTTATACCTTTACCCGAACTAACTACACATGCATTAGAAAAGGATATCTAAGAACATGTGAAACACTCTTTTTTCCTTTTTTCCAACTTGAAAGGATATAATCTATATGCACTTACGGAAAGACGTTGATTCCATTTCATTGTATTTGTCCTTTATTATATTGTCCATTGTATTTGGCTCTATATAGGGGATAGAAGATTCAACAAATTCTGTAAGTATGGAAATACTGCTGTATTTTGATAAACTCTTGCCCATTGATTCATCAGTAATTGCTACTGGATCTTTGATGTACTCTGCAGGTATAACACCTTTTTTGTTCATCCACCTGATTTTGTGAAGAAGATGTCTAGGAAGGACCAAAGTGAGGAGGTTGGTTTTGCTGAATTCTACCTCATCCACTATTAGACATTCCTCTGTATCTTTTCAGTGTTGTTTGGTGGTTGTATCTTGGGTGAAGCTTTGCTACTTCAATCCTCACTGATTATTACACATCCAACTTCAGATTCGGCGACTGCAAGCAGCATTGGCTGAGCAAACTGAAACCAGGAAATACAATCAGCAGGCATTTGAGAGGCTTCAAAATGTAGTACAGACACTCCTCTAGAACTCCTAGGCTCTAGAAGTGATTAAAATGAATGACTTGGACATTCACTTTAGCTGCTTATGTCCAGTTCTTTGACCTTGCACCAACTTTTATGAATTTAATATTACAAACAAAGCTGTTACAGAAAAATATGAGCTTTCTGTTCATATGCCATGGAACATGTTTAATGTGTACCAGAAAGAAGTTTTTCAATTGTGTGAGCTATATTGTCTTCTTTTGACCTTTTTTTTCTTTAAGAAAAAAACTTGCGAGCTGGAATATATCCTCTTTAAATCATAATCAAGTCGTCCATTTTTTTTCAAACATCAGGTCAAATGACCTTTTTTTTCCTTTTTTCCCTCAGATAGTAGCATGATATATGAATTTTCTTCTTTTATAGTGTATCTGAAGGTCTCATGCTACATAATATATCTTCATTTTTACATTGTCTGTAACATCCTTATTCTAGTCAATTTGTTTGCCTTTGTTCTGGTTATTACTTCTGTCAAGTAGAGATTATTAGTTTTCTGAAACATGGATCCACCGTTCTCTTTACAGGACAAGGTTCTATGCAGGGTCTGCTTTGAAAGGGAGATTTGTGTGGTTCTCATTCCTTGCAGGCATTGGATTCTTTGCAAGTAATCTAATTGAGTTTCTGCACTTGTCATTCAAACCTGATATATCTTAGCTTCCGTTTTTGGTAAAGATGTAAACTATGGTTTATAACTACCTGATATTGGGACCCCTTACATGTTCCTCTTCATTTGTTTTGAGGGATATATATGCTTCTACACAATTCATTTGCATAATTAACTACCTGAATCTGGCTAGTTCTGATCAATGCAACTTATCTTACCATTCTGCAGTCCCTGTGCTGAAAGATGTACCAGATGTCCAATTTGTCGTGTCAAAATCGAGGAGATAATGCAATTATGTGATGTATAGGATGAAAACTAAGCGCGGTTGAACAAAATTTCATTGTGGCGCAACAGTGTGATTTCTGTTGTGCACTAAGTAGTAAGATCACTTTTTGGTGCAGCTCGGGTGCCCATGTCCCAGAGAATGGCAATCAACTTACAATGCCTCCTTGGTCTTACAAAAATTATACAGTTTACCCGTAACTTTGGAATTATAGACAAGGTGAAGTTGCAAATTTTGTATTATTTACTAATTTATGTCTTAACTCATGTAATCAAAACACTGATGATTAAAATGATATATTTCCCTTTTTCATTTGTCTTGTTTTGTTTTTACACTGTTCCACAATTCCTGAGAAGCTTAAATTGCTGTGTGATGTCTGACTAGTTGTATTCAGTTCTGAGCTGTTGGCTTGTATGATTTAACTAAACCTGCTTTCCAGGTCATCTCCAACCAGCCATGCCTCGTGCTTTTTATAAGGATGTCTGGAATTTCAATCAAATGAGATATTGTGGTTTCTAATTTTCCTTTGGAGCATAAATTATTGATAGCCATAAACCGAGTGATTATGTTTTTTATAAGCAACCATAGGAAAGTTCTTGGTGATGGCAGAGGAATGATAGTATGTTTTTTCCCTTAATCGGAAGGATGCATGTTAAAGCGACATCTGTTACATTTAATGATGTCACGTGAATCCGACTTGACCCGATCCAATTATGTCATTGTGTTGGAAATGTTCCTCCTATATGAAGATCTTCACAAAAAAAAAAAAGTACAACAAGTTTTCTATACGATTGCAATCGGATAGGACATGGAGTTGAGATTCAAACCTTTTTAAGTTATAAAATGGCAATTTTATGATAAACATTCACCATAGGCATGTGTCGATTTTTTCAAGCATTTTAACAATGAGGAGTCCGTGAAAACACATTTTGATTTCACTCTTGACAAAAACATTAATAAGAAATTTTGATTGCGGTGACTTGTACAATCGTACCATTTTTTTTTTCAATCGTCACGTTATTTTTAATTAATTAATAACTTTTTCTTTAAAAAAAAATCTGAGATTCGCTGGATCAAAACACAATCGATACTTCGTTTTCAATCCGATCCATGAACAACAAGGCCATAAATCAATACATGGCCATCGCATTAATGATTTGATTCATTAGTCTCCTGATTATATATATATATATATATATATGTACATGTGGAATAGCCACCCCTTACAATCAAGATCAATGTCGTTTTTTCTTTACATGCATTCATGATTGTACTATATCTATATATATAAAATACACACAAGAAAACAGATATAGGAGGAGAGTGCCAAGTGCATGCATGCATGTGGTCAGTTGTTGAGCTTGACGTGGGACAGCCGAGGCAACAATCTGAATCTGTCGTCGAACCCCCTCGGACAGCTATATATGAATGACATATATATATATATTATAGAAATATATTATATAAGGAGAGAGAAAGAAAAGTCTGGGGCTTCCTTCACTCAATCGATATATATATATTATAGAAATATATTATATAAGGAGAGAGAAAGAAAAGTCTGGGGCTTCCTTCACTCAATCGATATATATATATTATAGACATATATTATATAAGGAGAGAGAAAGAAAAGTCTGGGGCTTCCTTCACTCAATCGATCGGCGGTCCGATGGGAAACACACAGACAGCATTGGGAAGGGCGATGGAGCAGCAGCAGCAGCTCCCACACATCCAGATGATCACCCCCCATAAATGCGTTGCGTTGTGCTGTCTGTGTCTCCTGCATGCATGCATGCTATAGAGGGGGTATATCGTTATATATATATATATACATGCTATAGAGGGGGTATATCGTTATATATATATGTATACATATAGTTAGAGAGTCCATTGCACTAAATAAATATAGTCTATTGTTAAGATTTTAAAATAATTTTAGTATACAAAACCAAAAGTGACGTATTCGACGTATGAATTTATTGATCGAAAACCACGAGACTGCGTGTTATATATATATATATATATATATATATATATCAATTTGATCCATTTTATCGACAGAAACCGTGCAATTTGTAGGTCTTGTATTGGTTATTTTAATTTAAATTCTTAGGGACTATCAAATTATCATATTTGACTTAACTTAATTACGGATAATTTTAAGTCCGGCCTCTGATAGTTTGATACCAACCCAAGGGAGGAGTCTATTCATATTACCACGATTACCAATTGGGTCAGGTGCATTTTTTTTACAAAAAATGGTCATTCAATCAAAAATCAAAATTTCGTATTTTATGAAAAAAATAACCTCATTCGACTTTGTATTCTCAATTCCTTAAGATCATGTAAACACGCGTGATAATCTAAATTACTCGTATTTCATCCATTTTCACTATTATTTTTTATTTTGTAAAAAAATAAAATAATGTTTTGTGGGTATTTGGTATTTTTTCCTTAAAAAATTGTAATGATTTGCTTAACAAATGCATCTTATCAATGATTTAAATTATTGGTCAATTAAACGAAAAAGCACGAAACAACTTCTCAATGCATAGATTTAACTGAAGGTGCATGGCAATGATTTAAGAAGGGTTACAGTAATCTAAATTTGGTTATTAATTAACTTTTTTGATGGCATATTGGTTGAGGATGATTGTGACAACCCTTAAAACACCTATATTTTCACTCCATCTATTTGATGGAATGGGAAGACATTTTTTTTTTTCCAAATTTACTCTCCATCTCACCTACCATATTCTTTCTCATTTCTACTCAAATCCAAAGGAACAAAGTTTTTTTTAATATAACCATCCTTCCTTAATTATCCATCTTTAATTTTTTTTATCTTTTTTAAATCCAAATGTGGGTTAAACTATGCATATTCAACTCTTTATTTTTTTGACCATTTCACCCATCCACCACAAGATATCCAAGCATAACCTTATTCGAGAGTATACTTTGAAATTTAACAAGTATGTGTGCTTCTATATTCACATCAATAGGACTATATACATGCATAAATAGATATATACGTGGGCACACTCACCCGCCTTGATTTTCTTTATTATGCATTATCTCTCATAATCTCACTTATAATATTCTTTCTGCTTATTATATCACATCATCTTTTTCACCTTTTCTCCCTCCAATCTTCCCTCCCTGTGCTTCTTTAACCACTTCTATTATTATCATTTCCTCTCTCCTTCAATATCTCTCTCATAACCCTCTCCTCTTTTTCGTTCCTCTAATATCATAATTTTTTTATCCTATAGTATCTTTATTTTCTATTTCCTCTAGTCTCCTCCTTTTATCTCTCGTATAACACCATTCTCTCTCCCTTATAATCTTATTTCTTCCTTTTGAATATTCTCATTTTTCTCACCTCCAATATCATTATTTCTCTTGATTAATACTCCTTTATTTCTATCCTCTCATATTTACTTTCTCTCTTATAAATTTTCTTTCCTCTAAATTCTCACTTATTTTTCCTATAATATTCTGATTTTCTCTCTCTACCAATATCTTACTTTATCATTTTCATCCTCTAATATATCCACTTTCTCTTTCATTCAATGTCCTTGTTTATTTTCTCCTCTAATATTTTGCTTTCTTATAATTTCTTCTCTTGTAATATCTCACTTTTATTCTGTCACCTGCATAAATGCGAAAAAGGTGTATAATGTAATATATGTATATATATATATATATATATATATATATATAGTTTATATTCTTTAACTCTTTAAGTTAGTATATCATTTCAAAATAATAATTAGCAATTATAATTTAAATGTATGGGATTTCTCACTTATCTTTCTTAATTACTATTTGCAATTCTAATGTTTAATCATATATTTTCAAAAAATACCAATATCCTTCTTCATCTTAGTTTAGCCATTGAGATATAACGTTTGATTTGAATGTTTAATTATATTCGACACTAAGACATCTCATGGAACAAAATTATTATTATGATTCCTCTAATATATCTTTGTATATAATTTCTCGATATTTTGTTGAAAAATTAGGATGGTCATGTCAAGAAATATTCCTAGAAATATCAAATATTCCCTTTCATTTTGCTCTCATAATATATTTTTCATCCCCTCATTTCCGGTTCTAAGTCTCTCATGGATTAAAATATTTTCGTAATTAAGTTTATGATAGGTATCTCACTTATAGATGCTATAATTTTTTTCATGTTCTTTTTACATATTGCTTCTATTTCTTTTATCATGACTCTAGTCTTAGGGGTGTTCAATGGGTCGGGTCGACCCGACCCGACCCGAAGACCCGTCCGGTCTTAGGGTGTTCAGCGGATTGGGTCGACCCGTGAACCCGATGACCCAACCCGAGTCGACCTGAAGACCTACTTTTTTTATTTATGAGCTTATATTTTGTATAAAAAATAAATTAAAATAAAAGGTTTTAAATGTGTAAATAATATTTAAATGTTTAACAATATATTTTTTATGTTTTTTAAATAAATATTGTACAATATTTTTATATTAAATAATAGAACAAATAAAAAATTAAAAAAATGGTGGTCGAGTAATTAACCCGACCACCCGACCCGATGCAACCCGACACGAATCGATCAAAATCAGACGGGTCGAGTTAGGTTTGGGGCCGGGTCGGGTCAACCCCAACACGTGAACATCCCTGCCTAACTCCATCACTATCCATCTCAGCATGGAAGCACATCAAATACTATCCGATTTAGTAAATCGGAAACTCAATGGCAATGATACATATCTATTGGGCTCATCCATAATAACAATTGTGTTGTGCATCCATTTTAGGATGCAGCTCTTAATTAAGAAAATGAGAAGTTCAAATGTATATCCAATATTGTAATTCTAGGTGCCAAGAATAATAATTAATTCAGTTCAAAGATGAAAATATTAAGATTTATTTTTTTCAATAATGTATTTTCCCGCATGTTTAACAAAAGAAAGATATGCTTAAATGAATGCCTTATATATTTGGGTTAATAAGGCCGATTTAAGTTGAAAACCTATAGCCCATATGAATTTTGACATGCATTCTCCATACAGTAGAAATATTATTTTAAAAAAAATGAGTTTAGGGAAAAAAATGTGTAGCACAGTTTGAGTGCATGTATAGCACAACAGAAATTAGCTATATTTTGTGTTCAATACGATATAGGCACTTATTGCTGCACACACGATTGTGTTAGAAAAGAAAAGGTAAATATATTCTTGCACTACAATTAATTATATAATGTGGAATTGTTTGATATGTCTTGGAAAAAGCATTCAATTATTTTGATCAAGTAAGGCTTCTTAATCTGTTTGATAAGCACAAATAGTAATAACGACAAGGGTTTTGAGATATTTGGACAACTTAGGTATGATGTTAGCGATTAACATTTAGAAAATTTACACCTTTAAGAATATTTTATTATTATTTACTATTTCAAGAAATATTATTTTTATAATATGTGACAAACTTTGTTATTTATTATGTTAAGTTCATATTTTATTATCCTTAAAACAGTTCAAAATTTTATATATAAATAGAAATTTTCTTAATTTGGAACATATAAAATAATTCAAACTATTTAAAATAATATTCATATTTTAACGGATTCATTTTTGATGAAAAAAGTTGAGAACAAAGAGAGAAGATCGCATAGAGATTGCAGAAAAATAGAGGAGACACACGAATTTATCCAAGTTCACGTGGACGCCAGCAGCACTGCTAATTGGGTAATACTCAGTTTCCCCTAAGCTCACGTGGACGAACCCGGTGTGAGAAATAAGGAATCCTGAAGTCCTGAAGTATTCACCAACTCTAACAATTTTACATTTTTCAATCTTATAATAGTGAAACAATTATCTATGAGTTAGTTTATTGAAAAAAAAAGAATCAATCACCAACACAGGTGATTGGTAGACAATGGATAAGAGGTTCACTATTTTGGGGTTCAAAACATTTATTGGACTTTTTCATTATATCTTAAATCATGAATCTAAAACTATACATTTTAACCAGTTAATTGAGAACTTCAACTCCTATAAATAAGAAGAACTCATAATATTAAATTTATTTGATTTTCAAAATGATATTAATTTTATTTTACTTTAGTTATTCCTTTCGAATATCATAAAATGTGTAAGTTTTATGCTACGTACACATGTAAGGCAGTTTTATATGTGCTAAAAATCCTGATCTTGATTAATAAAGAAAATTAATTGTCATGCAATGAAGGTGTGCATTTATTAAACCCCCAAAGACGACTAAATTTGGCTCCCTGTTGTTCTCCTTCAGATGTGTAAAGTACATGCTAATTGAGGGAACACCTTTCTACACCTTATACATTTCTATCAAAGCAACACATCTTGAGATCCTCAAGCCATCTTTGCATGCCAAATATAGTCATGACAAGGAAATATGTCTAACACAAAATCATGGTGAATATGACCTCGATTAATATTAATTAATTCATGCAATTAATTAAGCAAGTTGATTTTTTTTTGTTTTTTTTTGAGCAAGTTGAATTATTCATTCCATGAAACAACTATAGTAAAATTAATTAAGAAACAACATGACGTGCATGAAATAATTAAATATATAAAATGTGGCCCTCAATTTCTTTTTCCTCAGGTTGAAATCACTTTTGTATCAGACAAGATGTAGCCATGAGCCTAATAACATGCACATCCATGTGAGGAATAATTTGATTTGTGATTTCTAGATTTCGGCGGCAACCAATTGACACTTCTAATTTCTTCTTGTTTAACACAAGGATAATTAATGATTAAGAGTTTGGAGATTTCCTCATTACCTAACTCATATATATATATATATATATATATATATCAACTCTTAGATTCATTCAACATGTTGAATCCAGTAGAAATAAGATAAAGTCTCATATAATTTAATGGTTTGTTTTTTTTTTGTTGTTCCAGTTGAATTAATCAACCTAATAATATATATATTTTCTCATTATAAAGGAGTCCCAAAGTCGACATAACTGAAAAATAAATTGGAAATAAAACAACATTTAACTTAAGATATACAAATCAAGGGATGTCTGATAGACCTTATGAATAATAGGATGATTAACATTGAAAGAAAAAAAATCTAACATAATTTGGTTAAAGCCTAAGTTGATATTCTATGTCCCCTCAAATAGTGGTGTTTAACGGATCGGATGAACACCTAATAATTTTTCAATCGAGTTTTCATACAGGCCGGACAAGCCCATTAATTTAGTGGGTTATTATCGGATCACCTAATACACTTTCAAACTTGTCCATCCCATTAAGGTCTAATAGGTCTTAACGGATAGGTCAGCTTGCGGACAAACCGAGAAAGCCCATTAATTTTTAAAAAAACCTAATTTATTATTTTAATTTAATTTTTAAAATTTCCATTTCTTTTTTTTATTTTCTTATATTCTTTTCTTGATACATTAATAAAATAATATAATAAATAAGGTATCGTTAATTTTTTGCTCCACTTTTCTCATAATTTTCTTTATTTCTTTTGTCTTTTTACTCATTTGTTTATTTTTTTCATTAAAATTAGAACAAATCAAATTAATAATGGATAAACAACTTATATTCTATCATTATGTAAATATTATCATACAAGTTTATTAGCTAATATTATTAACGGATTAACGGTCAGCGTATTGGACGGTTCATTAGTTAATGGACGGATACCGAATATCGAGCAAACGCCTAAAATATAATGTTTGGCCTATTATCCGTCCAAGTCCAATAACTTATTTGACGAATTCGGACCGGACACAGACGAGCTTACTTGTTATCATATCGGGAGACATATCAGACTGTTCAGTCTAATAAACACCACTATTCTCAAAGTAGATTAAATAAATGTAGGGTTAACATAAAAGGAATAACAACATAATTTATAGGATTATTAACACTGAAAAAGAGAAGAAAAAATAACAAAATTTTAATTGTGTCATCCCTGTCAAAGCCCTCTTTCCCAGACCTACCCTATCTCTTCTCTCTCCCCTCAGCTTCTCCTCCCTCCTCTCTCCTGAGTCCTGTCGACCTCCATTGCCATGTCCCTTTCTCTCCCATGCTCCATGGCATTTCTTTTCTCTCTCCTCTTTTATTTCCATTTCAGCTGAGAAGGACCTTTGATGCATCATTGTGTTGATCTCTACAACCACATTTCTCCTGCGTTCCACTTCCAGCTAAGGCGAGGGAGAGGAGAGATAGAGAAATGTTACCATATGAAGCACCGTACGTCTCAGGTACTTCTCCAGCAGACCAGGAGAAGATCATGAACAGCTCTCCGACGTCCCCGCTCGTTTCCCTTAGCCCTTGCCATCACCCAGCTGCAGCTTTCTCCTCCTTCCCTTGGTTTCCGTTGTCTCCCTTCCCCTTTGAACAGGGCCTGGTTTTTCCCATTGATATTCCCATTGATGAGGAGGCTGCCATCATAGTTGAGGAGGAGCTGAATGGGTCGCCAGATGTGGCGCTTCCTTCAGATCCGCCGGCAGCTGATCACATGGCCGAGGTTACCACTGTGACGGCGGCTGCTTCGCAGGCAGCCGACGATGCTGCTGCCGCAACTGCATTGCCTGAGGAGAAAAAGAACAATGGAAGGAAGCGCTTCAGGACCGATCGGCACAGCAAGATACACACCTCTCGGGGCCTACGCGACCGGAGAATGCGACTGTCCCTCGACGTCGCCCGCCAATTCTTCGACCTCCAAGACATGCTGGGCTTCGACAAGGCCAGCCACACCATCAGCTGGCTCCTGACGCAGTCTAAGCCCGCCATCGCGCAGCTAACTACTGGCTCTTCTACCGGGGCCAATCGGCAAGCTTTCAACAGTCCACACAGCAGCTTCGCCAGCAATGACTCATCTTCGGAGGGTGAAGCCGTCTCGCCGAATCCAAAGACTCCGCCTTCCGGAGGTTCACAGCCGCCCCTGGATGTCGTTGCACCGGACGCCAAGTCAGCAAAGGAGTCCAGGAACAAAGCAAGAGAAAGGGCAAGGCAAAGAACAAGGGAGAAGAATCAAATGCGGATCAGCTGCAAAAGTTTGCTTGCAGATGCATCCACATTGGATTATCAAGTAGTGACGCCCTCTAAAACTGCTGCTGCTACTGCTGCTGCTGATGCTGCTGCTACTGCGGCTGCTGCTTCTGTTGCTGATCATAACTTTGAGGAGCCAGCTGCACCTTGGAATGGTGTAACTGATCCTTCCTGGATCCTTTGCAACAACCATGAAGATGTTAATTTGTTGGAGGAAGAGCTGAAAATTGCTGATTCAGGTATCTGGATGTTGTACTAGAACACCAGCATGACAAAGTTCTTGATCTTAATATTTTTGGGTATCAAAACATAAATAAGAAGAAGAGTGATATGATATGTGTATGTGGTTACTCAAGTAAAATTTTCCACTCATGTAAGGAGCCAACTATTTCAGACATTTCTCCATGGGTTCCTCTTTAATCTTATTTGTCATGTGTACCTATCTAGTTGATCATCTGTGTTCTCTCAAGAAGTGGTCTCCAAACACTTTGTTCATTGATATATAATTTTTCCTCCAATTAAAATATTTGCTTTTCCATAGATTATTTTGTTATAATTACTAATATTCTTAGATCTTATGCCCACAAGTGTGCACATAGTCTCTCATAACATAAATCAGTGGCAAAATCAATTATTTGTATATTCACAAAGTTTATGGTTAGTTTAGGTCATGGGTGTGTTTTATAAAATAGGATTATAATCAAATGAAAAAATTAAAATGGAATTGGATGGATCAAACATAACACTTCTACTGCCATGATTGATTGACCATGGAAACTGATGAGATTAATTTCATCAGATTTTACCTCACTAAAAAATGAATGGAAAACTAATACTAAAATGCTGATATTTATTCCCAAAGTATAACATAATATGGAAATTTAACAGTGTAAACTTAAAGAGGAAATCATGCAGACATATGTTTTTTCCATTGTAAGGTTCCAACAAGATATATTTCTTCTATGGGTTCCTGATCATGCATATTTTTCATGCACAAAAATAAGTTGGTTGTTTCTGCCTTCTTCATTTCTTTCAAGAGCATACCTTTTAAACTTTGCTAAAATAACATAATATTAATTCTTAGATATTATGGATTTCCAAATATTAGTACATAAATCAAAATCTTCATATTGTACTTATAAAACAACATTAGTTAGTGTTTTTTTCTCTCTCATGCACAGCTCTAAGAATACGATGCCAAAAAATTATGACAAACTATACAATATAAAATTTAGTTCTTTTAAACAAGAGCTGAATTGAAAAAAAAGTAATAGAAAGAGTTTCTATGTTCACTATTCAATAGGTAGTTTATTATATGCATAACATAAACAAGAATAGAATGTTCAAGTTTTATAGGATGGCTAGCATACTTAGCCATTCTTTTACTTATCAAGAAGCTTGATCGAATGATACTTCGCTTTCAGTGAGTAAAACTCTTGAGTTGTCTTCTTATATTAATGAGAAGGAAAATTTTAACTAAACTAGCTGCTTTAAAAAAATGGCAAAAATTTTCTTCAGTGATTTTGTTGTTGTCATTTAAACCACTAAATTACAACTATCTAATTGGAGAAAAAAAAACATAACTCAATCAATAAGGTTGACTGAATAGTTAACTGGTGAATTTGTTTACTTTCTCTCTATATAAAAGAAGAAACATAAAATTAACTACACTATTTCTAACAAACCACAATATGTTACTTGTTACTCAAGACAGAAAATACTAAAATCATTGGGGAAACTTTGCCATATTAATAAAAGGTAATTAATATACTTTTCCATTAAATGTATCTGTGTCTTTTTTTCTTAAAGTTTGCCATCTCTCTATTTCAGGTTTCAGACACAACCCTAAAATTGAAGTTACTAATAAATTAGATGCACAAAGCAGTTATATGAAACCAACAATTGTACAAAATAACAGTTAAACATGAGAAACCATTGTGCATAATTAGTTACTTGTCCAAGACATGGTAACATTTACACCTTGGTCAATATCCTATTTGAACTCCTGCCTACAGTTTGTGTAACTGTGACCCTAAACATCACATCATTGTCAATGGAAATAATAAATAAGTTAATACATTACGTGAAGATGTAATTATATTATCATATGCTCACTGACATTTTTTGACCATGAAATCTATCCTATATCAAAGTGATGCCAATGAGCCAACTGGATATGTCCTTGGAGCATCTAAGTTCGTTACTTGTACTATATCATATAGAAGAAAGATTTTTTTTTACCTAGCAAACAATTTAATTTTGATACCATATGTGCTTTATGGCCAAACAAACTAGACACTCAAATGGATATGTTTCCAAGATAGATGGAAGAGCATTATGAATACATGTTCAAATTGTTATTGCCATAATGATCATCCAGTCTATTTGCTGCACATATGGGATCATAACATCTGCTTCTGAAATTTGTGAAGACGTTCAAACTGAAATATAATTAATTTAGCTATTCAATGTATCATTTTGCTCACATGAGAGGAATAAATATTTTGAGAGCATTAATGTAATTGCAGAAAAGTAACCTAAAATAGTTATTCACTATTGTACAATTGAAATGGAGTTCTGTGAGTATTATAATCTATATATGTTAAATCATTGCTGGAAAGTTTGAGTTAAATGCACTTTGTGACTAAAATATATTTGTATAAGATAATTATATGCACACCATTATCTATTCATGCTCAACTGTCAACTCTAAACTTGTAAAAAATTGTCATATGTACAGTTTCCATTATAATTTGCCTGATAAAAACTTAGTTAATTCACTGTAGTAATCAAACGTATATGTTGAGCACAACAGTATAATTAATCAAAGGCTTCATTTATCTCATTTATCAGACATATAGGGTTCAAAATTGGTCAACCAAAAAATTAAACCAATGCCTCACACTAAACATGTGAAATCACAAACTTCCTGGGAAATAGACATTTGTGCATGATAAGGTTACCATGATTCAATCTGTACTCCTTCAATTATTGTTAAATAAAATACAAGTTGTCAAGATCACAATGTATATATTGATATCTCACAATCCTCAAGCTCCTAAACAATCTCAATGTGGCAATATTAATTATATGATTTCAATAGAATCTTAATTAGTTTAGATATTAATATATTACACAATCTTGTATGAAAGCATATAATAATTCGAACAATAAATTCTTTTACAACTATAATAATAGTAATTAATTTAGATGACATTTATATTTTTACTGTGTTTTTATTTCACCTGTGAACTGACTAAATTATGACCATCTAAATTATTTAAGAGTTGAGTACTAAAAGGTGCAAGACACACACACACACACAAACACAACCTTTTAATACATTTTTATCTATATGTAGAACTTTAATCTCTTATTCCTTATGCTCTTAATCTTAAGATCGATTTTTTTTATATATTGTAAGATTCAATTTTAACAACATTGTTTATGAACCTCCTATAAGAACTTGCCTCACAATATATATGTTATAGCATCCCCATTAGACCTGGCTGCTAATGTGAAACCGGAAACATTTTATTAAATCCTAAACCCTCGTGAGGTACTCAATAGGAGCATTAAATTGAGACATATACTGAAAGTTTTTTTACCAAATAAAAGCACCCTACACAAGTAACTTCTAATGTAAATTATGGGCAGTTTATGAATGTAGAATATGGCAAAAACATAAAAAAATTTATATTGAAAAATATCGTCAAGATATTTCTTTGGACATTTTGAATAAGATTGACTGCATATTATTATTTTTTAATTTTCATTGGACAATGTTTCTTATTACCAAACATGTTTGAGAGAAATGATAAAATGCAAGAAATATTTACATAACTTTTTACTAAAGATTGAACAAAAACAAATAATATCCAGAAATAATCAAAACCATGAATTGGTAAATGCATTCTTTCTTGCAAAATTCATTAAATGTTGCTTCTAAAAAAGGACTGTTTCAACTTTACTGTAGAGAATATGTAGCAAATTATATATAACAAGTGTGTACCACATATGGACCATTAAATGTCATATATGTATTTTTTTTTTGAATAAAAGTTCAAGTAATATAAATATTTAAGACAAAATCTTATCTATATGCATGGTTACATAAGCATGTCCTACATATTCATTCTATAATTTGATGAAGTGTCTCACATATCATTTTCTTCTCTTCTTGGGCACCTTCCATTTATTGGAACTCTAAAGGTCCTTAACAGGGTTTAGAACTATTATTGCAGCACAAGACATCACCAATGATGTCAATACTTGTCATTTCCAAATTCCAAGCTTTGAAATTTTTACTTTAAAAACCTTCATGATTGGTATAGCTATGGCTTCCGTGATTGCTTATGTTATGACATTGGTGCAAATGAATTGTCAATTTTAGATATGAAAGGCATCAGAGATGGGAAGAAAATAACTTAATCTTGAGGTCCACTTCACATGGTGTGTGTTCACATTCATTTTGTTCCATTTAAATTAAAAGTATGCTCAAATTTAACTATATCTAATATGACATTTCTTAACTGTCCCACCATTTATACCATGTTTTAGTGTACTTTTCAGCTATTTTGTCACATGGACAAACAAGTCATACATGTCATTGGTACATTATTATAAATAAAGGTATTACTAATGTGAAGCAACTTAAAATGATTAGATTGAGCCAAGTTACTTTGTTTTCACAACATGATTCAAATTTTACAGTTATAAGTTAATTTTTCGCGCTTATATAATGTGTACTGGGTATGCCATTTTAGATGACATTTGACCATTTTAAGTTATATCATTTTTTTTCTTTCGGTGTTAACCTCACATCCAAAAGTTCTATGGTCATGATTAATCTAGACATTAAAAGATACACATTTCTTAACAATGGTGTATCAAGTTATGTCATGTGATTGCACTTTATCCGGATACACACCACTACCACTTGAATCAACCATCCATTATTAAATTTTACTTTTAAAATAATTAGTAGTTTTGTGGTACACTTTTTTTAGAAATGTTATGAGGTACTTAATCCTTGATGTTTTGTTGATTGGTATCTAAATAATTAATGTATATGTAAATATCCAAAAATCATCATCCATTAAGAAGCATCCTTTAGTCTCATAAGATAAGCCACCACTTAGTTCACACTGTCCATATTTATTTGGAAAACATGTTTTGCGATCATTTAATGGGATGTCAATCTCATATGATAAGTGGCAAATATTTATGCTTCCAAAATAAAGTATTTGTTGTAGTAATGAAGTGGTGTATAGGTGCACATCCTGTCTTTGTTGGCTTAAGCTTCTTACCAATTAGTTTTTGGACACATTCGACGGGTTAAATATTCAGTAGATTTCCCGTGGTGTTTTGTATAACTAGATTCGGCTTGTGTACATTTCATGTTACATGTCCATATGATCTTAAAATGTGGCTATTCAATCGTGATGTATTAATTGGAAGAACATGACATCTATGAATGTAGCATGGGATATGGATATCTTCATTTTGTTTGAAGAACACATAAGCAGTTGATAAAATGGGGGTAAATTAGCAGGTTCGTTTTCAATATTCCACCTTAGTTTTCAATATTCCACCTTAGTGCTCATCTACTTCAAAGCTTAAATATTTAGTTTCAGTCACTTGGGTATACTAAGAACTCCATACTATGCAGATATCATTAAAGGTCCTTTAATTATACCATAAGATTTCACTTTCATGTACCATGACAAAAATGAACTTATATTTCCATCATCCATTACTTGTTTTATTAATATACATATACACATATGTATATATGTGTCACATACACATATGTATATATGTGTGTGCATGTATGTATTTCATTATTTTTTTCAGTAAATATATGAAATCATCACCTAAGCTAATATACTCCCAAGGCAGCCTACTATGAGAATACGATCATGCACCGAATATGGTACAATCCTTGAAACTTCTCAGGTTTACTTTATTTATCATGAAATGACGTACTAATTTCAATTTTAAATATTTCTTTTCAAATTATTGATAATAGAGTATATACAGCATATCTGTAGAACTAGCAACCTAGCTATCAGCATAAACAATTTCTTCAGGGTGGATAGATATCATGGGTTACCAATGTCACTTTCTCAGCTTTTTGCATGGTATTTTATCATATGGCTAGGACAAAACTAATAGCTCTCAAGTCATGAAAGCCATTTAAGCAACTAATATACTTCTGGCCCTCTTTCACCTATACATTCAGATGCCCAAGTACCTGATCTATACATAGGCCATGAGCTGTAGAAGGCTACAGTTTCTTGAATTTCCACAAAACAAGTTAAAGAGTAGTCATATAATTCAAGGCTAATTACAAGTAAGGTACCTAGTAATCAGTTAGAACAAGACATCATATAATTCCTCTAAGTTAAGTAGAAATCAAAATAAAGTTTGCATAAATGATAGGTAGCTTGAACAAAGAATCCAAAGTAGCATATATATTTTCAGATGTAGTTTATTTGATTGCATATTGTGATATGCCATTAAAGTATAACAGTGTACTAATTATAAGTAATTATATACACAACAACGAGTTCTGAATATATATATTAGAAAAGGGCTAGAAGAACCTTTTAAGCTGCTTCACACCTGAATCCCAATTATAGTCCATCATTGTTCACTGCATGATGGCTGGAATTAATAGGAAAAATCAAGCAGAACGTGCATAATATGGAAAGACATAACAACGTACTGCTGGTGGTGGACCAACCTGTAGGAACAACCCTGTCTTTGCTTGAAAGGGATCTCGTTAGCTAATGCAACTGAACATGCCAACCGAGAAAAAAACATGAAGTTGCATATCTAACATAATTGAGTTTGGGCTGTGCAGAATATAGATATGTGATTTCATTTTCACGTCTTATTCTTCAAGTCCATTGAAAGATTATAGGATCAAAAGATATTGTCTAGTGCAGATTTTACCATTGCTCATAGGTTATATGATGGAAAAAAAAGGAAAGATCGAATACACATAATCTTAGAGATGATAGTATGAATCTTAGATCTTCAAGCATGATGTGTATGAGTTAAAACAGTCTCTAAAAAAGGTTACAACGGATGGAAATTAAGTTCCTACGAATTCACATACAATCTATACAAAAGCTTATTTAACAGTAAAATTGAAAAAAAAAAGATATCATACCTTATCATCTAGCACAAATTTATAAATGAATGCATAAATTTGCAGGGCCCCAGGGGAATCAGGTTCAGTGATCTTCAAGCTGTATTCCTCCAGAAATGGCTTCAATTCATCCTCTTAGAATGGTGAGAAATCCTATCTAAAAGTTGCATGGCTGAGTATGTATATTTTTGTGTCAAAGTGAGTATATAACTTTGTTCTATCCGTCCATATGTTTATGCTAAAACCTAGTTTCCTAGCTATCTATGCCCTAGTACACTTGCCGTATTTAATAATGAGTGTCCTACATGACAAAACAATTCATCTTTTTCATTTTTAATCAATTATTTGATGCAGAAGTTAAATTTCTTCAGAGTATTCAAATAACTAAGTATGGTAGTGCTGTTGGGGTGACAATTTACAGATAGATTCTGCATACTGAATTGATCACTAAATGCAACCCTCTTCTTTCCTTTTTCTACCTTTTGAGCTCGGCATCAGTTAAACAAACTAACAAGTGAAAATTCGGATTACTTCTTAAATGCCTGTCTTAGTTCTTCATCATGTGAATGTTTATCAAGAAGATATATCTTTTGCTATGATCCTAGCAATCACCTTGAGGTCCAAATTAAAACGCCACAATTATACTTTTCATGAGAGGACAAACTTAATGCCATGGGACAAAGTTTTGGAGTTTAGCCAACTATATATTATTATATATAGCTGGTGACTACACCCTGGAGTCAGGAAGTGCCTCTGCAGATTGTCTAGATGCGATCAAGTGCATGTACTCTTTAACCGAAGCTCTTGTGAACAAAAAGTTGATCAGTTTCTTAATGTGTGTCCACATAAAATTGCAGTCTTCAGCTTTGCTATATATAATTATTTCATGGGTTACCTACTTCAGATATATACATACATACATACATATGTAATTAAGCAAATTTTAGCTGGAAGAAAGAAAGAACAGAAATTATCTGAAATGCAGCAAGTTATAAAGACAGTAAGTAATGACAAAGCCTTCAGTAAAAGAAGAAAAAAAAACATCTTGTACCTTTTGAAGCAGTGTTGCTGAAACTTTGCTTCAATCTCTGTAAAGCTCCAAACGAAAGGCCATACGCTCATTTGACATCATCTCCTCCATTTGAAAAAAGCCAAAAGTCGCGGCTCCGTCCTCTTCATAGACTCAGGCAAAACCAACATCAGTACCTCAGCTTTAAATGTTTGTCTTCTTCGAGCTATATACGTCCTTGTTAATTTCATGCAGCAGCAGCAGCAGTACAGTGGCGCCAATGGCGCAACACATGCATTGAAGAAAGAGAAGAAACCAATAAAATAAAACACGACTGGTGAAGCAGAAGTGACCTGAATACGGATGTAGCTTAGGTCACTTCTTTACTGAAAGGAAAGCACTGTGCAAAGTAGTAGAGTGGACGTTTGCATTCCTCACGACTTGATACTTGATAGCTTGATGGGGGGTCGTCGTGATTAATTCCATTTTTTAAGGTTTTATGTTTCAAATCAGTCTCTACGGGATCCCAGAGGCAAAGCAGCAGCGGCTTGAGTCACGTTGGCTCCATGAGTACAGCAAGGGAGGGATCGATGTGGACGAGACGTCCCTCAGTTAACAGTGTCGAGTTCTCGACATGAAGGAGAGGCCCCCTTAATTCTGTGTCCATCAAAGGCAGCGTGACAGTGCCTTCCCGCTCGCTTCCTCTCTCTTCTCCTTGAAGGCTTTACAAATAAACAAATCGGGGCACGTACTTTGCTTGTAGGCTTTTGTTGGGGAGAGAGAGAGAGGGAGAGAGAAAGAGAACAGCAAGCATTTCGGTCCGTTGGCATCTCCGGTGCTTTTGTGGTTTGGGCTTAAATAACGCGCACAACCGCCGTGACACAAGCACCTCGTTCAACATAGCCCGCAGGGGTCCCGGCAGCGGATGTAACGGCGCCTTTTGCTCATTTTTTTATTGCTATTTCTCTTCCTACGTATCTTATTATATTACCTAATGATAATTTAAAACTTCACAGATGCATTCTAGCAATGCAGGGCTAAGTCCCACCTAAATATTATAATAAATTATGCTTTTGATTCATTCTAGCTACTACTTAAAGGTCTCTGATCAGTCTAGTCATTTAATATATATTTTTTCCTTTGCATTTAAGATCTTTTGCACAGTTGGAAAAGCTTCATCGAACCAATTGTTTTATTTATTTTGCAAATTATAGATGTGCCCCCTTATTTGAAGGAGGGGTGACAAAAATTTCAAAAATCACGGTCCCCCCCCCCCCCCCGTGGGAAATTTCTCATTTAAGTTTGTTAGTCGAAACTTTTCTCTCCGCGAGAGCAAGAGCGGCCCCGGGGTCACTCCTTTGATACATGCTCCCAGGCCCTAATTCCTAGAATTATTATCAACTTTCTCTATACTGATTTAATAATTTTATTGTTTTAATTAAATACATGCAGCATGTAATTCTTAATAGTGTACAAATATTATATTTAAAGTACGGGAATCAGGGATCGGGGACATACCTAATTTGAAGTGAGAGGGACTACATTGCTCATCAATTATGAGAAACAATTTGTGTGTTAAAATCTTTCTTGTTTGTTTACCTACTCAGTGCAAGATGTTACATCTTTATTCATGCTATTTGATTAATAGTTTGAGCCCATGACAGCTGAGATATATTGGGGGCATAATACTAAGAGGCAACATCTGAAAAAAGCATGCGATGCCCAGTTTGTCTCTAGGACTGCAAGTCTGCAAGATGATGAACTCCTGTGAACAAACATTTGAGTTAAGTTAGGTGGAAGGCGATCGATCTGCGTGTTCATATTCCATTAACAAAAAAAAAGGGAAAATTTGTTGTTCAATTGAGAACGAGCGTACTTGTTTCAATTGAATATTCAAATAGAAAAATAAAAAGATCTTTATATGAGCTACACGAGTTTATGAAGACACTTTTTATATTAGTTAACAAAGTTGCACAATGATCCTTTTTTTTCTCTCTTTCCAGTGACGTTGAAGCTTATTATCAATGCAGACGAGAACTGTTTTGACTACTAAACTTTAAAACATTTTCTTACAATGTGGAAAAAAATCATCCTTTTAGTCCTGCGAGGCTTTTGTTCATCTTTTGATGGTACCTGGGGAATCTTTACAGGAAACGAGTACGCAGCTTCATAATCTTATGAGTTTTCAAAAGGAAACCTATAGGTTGCAAAAGAGACTGCGTGTGTGAGATTGAGAGAGAGGGAGAAAGAATGTAATCTCTCTCAATCCAGAAAGAAACTTTGATATGGCAAAATAATCATATTTGAAAAGTCACCATACTACTACATAATGTTGACAGGACCAAAAAAACCTATATCTCAGACAAAACTTGCTTCCTGAGTTGTATCTGCATAGTACCATCGCACACCAATGCCAATCTCTCTTTCTCGCTCCATATTGCAAAAACAGCTCATGGAAGTATATTTCGGACCAGGAAGGAAACATTCACTCATGGCTTCCCTTCTTCAGCATGCTTGCTTGGGAAGATGAGCTAAGATCAGTTTGGCGGTGATCCTGATCGTGACTGTGATCGTGCTTTGCTGTGTTTGGGGTGGGTTAGTTCAAGCAGCGTCCACAATTATCATCCAACCATTGATCATCTACAAACAAACATCAAAAATTGAATTAGTCATGTCCTCGACTATGGTTCATGGCAACGTTGCAGCTTCTTCCGTTGTGTATTCTATGACCTTTTAGAGATCCTGTCTATTATGATTTTGACTGTTGCAAGGTAACTTGTATCACCATCAGATATTGTGGTATATACATAGGATGATGGAGGAGCAGAGACCAATTATTACAAAGATTAAAAGCACAAACCTTGTACCAGCTCACACCAAAGCCTTCAAATGCTGCAGACAGTTTTTTTTTTATGTATAGAAAGAAAACCCTAACAACAGAAAAAGCAACAACTTTTGGGGAAGACCAACTGAATATACGCAAATGGTAACGCAAAGATGCGACATTGATTTGAAAACTCTATTCTAAGAATTTAATTTGTAGAAGGAAGTGCAATTTATTTGTTATGCGAAAAACATAAAGTAAGTAAATATCTAGACCACAATTCAATACACGTGACTGCTGAACGGCCACACAAAAAAGTTTATTAGTCACATTCAAAATGTTCTATTTGTTTTTAAAATTGGAGAAAATTAAAGGAAGATATTAAAGCGCGATGTATGGACTCAAATTTGTGGAAATATGAAAAAAGAAAAAAATGCTATAGAGAGAGATTAGACCTTTACATATGAGGATTAAATTTTATTATAATACACTCTCATGGCTTGACGACTATCTCTTTTATTCGTGAATATTTTGTCTCTTGCTCACAGTGATCTCGAAAATTTTATCACATTAAATTTTTGTATTCATCTTGTTTCTTATTTCGTATACTGAAGTTGTTATGTTTATTCATCAATCGTTAGTGTCATATTTCGAAGTAAAATTCTATGTTAGACCATAATTCTATCACTCACCTGTTGCATAAGAGTCAATGAATTTGTAAGATTTTGACAAATTTCTTTCTTTTAGAGGAATTTCCTTTTGAGAAAATAAAGAACTCCAAAAAAATGAGGTATAAATAATTCTCAATTCTCTCCTTCTCCCCTTTTTTACTATCCTTTCACCTTCAACCAAAGAGCCAGAAATCCTTGGAATCAGTTTCACATGATGTGGTTTACAGCAAGTATGAACCTCCAAGAGCTTGAGAGGTTCAAAGTTCAAGTCTTAAGGGGTGATTGTAACAACCGACAACCAACGAATAAAAAAAAGAATCACGATGGACATCTGGGCAAAGCACGAAGGAATAAAAAGAAACAGAATCCCACTCGAAGTTTGAAAGGAAAGGAAATTAAATCTAATCTCTTCAGATTTAATTAGGAGAGGAAAATTTAATTAAAACAAAACCTTTTATAAAACCCCTCTCTGAACCCTCACGACCTCCCCCCACCCATCCTTTTGTTCCCCTCGTACGTGAGCAGAAACAGGGACGCCGCCGCTCGTCGTTCGTGGTGCAATGTAGGCAGAGTCTTTTCCCCCTCTCCTAATCGAATCCTTCTGCTCTCGACTAGACTGCAGGCAGCGAAGGAGAAGAACAAGAAGAAGAACAGAGCAGAACACCTAGGAAATAGGGAGAAATAGGGGACTTGGCTGTTAATCGAATTTCCGACGAATAGAAGAACGAATTAACCGCGAACCGAGGTGGGTGAATTAAAATCACCTTGCATGACCTCTGAATTATCCCAAATTCATGCCCTAATCGTTATGAAAAGAAAAGAATAAGAATATGGTTCAAGTTATCATTTTAATTATTTGATTTCTTGAATTCTTTGATTGATTGATTATTTGCATGCATAATTCATTGTCTGTTGTTCTATTGTTGTGTGATTGATTTGTTAGGAGATATGAACTAGGTTAGGTTGTGATTGCATTGAAGAATTGATGGATTTCGAAAGTTTGTAACTTTTTTGGACGCCTACCGGTCGACCGGCCTGCAGGCATTGCCAGCAATCGTTCGACCGATAACCTGCCTATAGCCAATTTCTGCATATGTCGACCGGTCGACCGATTCCTGTCATCGGTCGATCGAACCCTGGCCACCGGTCATTCGTTCGACTGAACGGACCGACCGCTCGATCTTAGCAGACTGGTCGACCGATCAGTAGACCACCGATCGATCGTTCCCCTGAACCGGTCGACCGATTTCCAGAAACCTTTTTATTAGATCTATTAATTATTTCCTTTTTAATCTGAATATGACCCATATATAGTGGATTCTATTTTTTTGACCCTATAGAGACCCTCACTGATTATCAAGATCTATTCTTTTATTGATTTACATTTTATTGATCTTATTGTATGCATTGAACAAAGAATAAAGAACCATAAGTTATTAAAAGTGATTAATAAATTTAGATGGAAGATTAATCATGGATTGTCAGTCCAAGCCAAGTGCAGCAAGATAAGGGTAGCTCTCTTGATCATGGTTTGATCACCCACTGACTTGCACAAGGTTGTATTGTTTGCTCGGCATATCCCAAAAACTAAAGGCATTTAAAATCATCCTGATTTCTAATAATAACCAAGATCAAGAAGCATGTTCAAGTCAAGTCAAGTATGCTATGATTTCAAGTCTATTAAGTATCATTCAATTCTCATGATTCATGATATATGCTGATTATTACTCTCATACCTATTATGATCCATACATGTTATCCTTTCACATTCAAGTTACGCATGATTATTTACTGCTGATTATTTTATTCATGTTATGCATTGTATATCATGTGGTTCCCCACTAGGCTGTAAAGCTTACGGGAGGACCTCCTCCCCTGTGTCTGATTTCCACAAGACCATGCAGTGACGTGGTGAAGTAGGTATGTGGTGATGAAGCTCTGACGATAGGACAGCACATGAATCATAGGGCTTCTTAGAGTGTTTATTACCTTTACCTTCCGCATTTTAGATTCATGATGTAAAACTTATTTTATTTCTTAGCAATGATATAGCCACTTCTAGACTTCCGTAAATTAAAGTTATCAATTTTTATTTTTTTATTATTCTTTTTTCCGCTGACGTGTCTCGGTTCTTGACTGAAATACGGTCAATATTATGATCAAAGTCATAGCATGCCGTAGTGTCTCCGAGTCGATCTTCGTCATGTGGTGGGAGTCGACTTGGGGGCGTTACAGTGATAATAAAAGTGTTTGATTTACATAGTTATACCTCCTCATTGAGATCCCCAGCCTCATTGTAAAAAAGAAGTTTGTCAGAAACCTAAAATATACATCACTATAGCAGACAATCTGTGTTCTAGTTCTTCCAAGCTTATAGTAAAATTCTGAAATAAAAATTTGATTTTATAGATATCATTCAGCATTTTTTTTCGGAGAGACAAGGAAATCATTCCGCATTATACGAAGTCCACCCTCAGATTGGGAGGTTCTTGCGTCTTATGAGAACTTTCTAATAATGTTTTTTTTTCAATTTCACTTGTTCTCAATTTTTTTTAACCATATGTCCAGAAATGTTGAGCCATTCATATATTCTTTAAAAACATTGAATTATATATGGCTAAATAAAAAGAATACTAACTGATAAATTAACAGCACTAGTGACCAAGTTCCTTAAGATCTTGGCAAAAGGTTCAGATTATCTCTGATGAGTTGAGGGCCTTCACAGGTTATTAGTAAAGCAAAGAAACTACCGAGAATGGACATCGAACCAAGAGATATGCAATAAAAGCAACTGATTATTTGACCACAAAAAAACATTTATCATATAAATGTAAAGGTTGATTGATTTGCTATTATGGCAGTAGTTGCTAATAAAATTAAAGGCTCAAATAGAAAAGTGCCTGGCTTGGATAAGATTCAGGCTTAGGCCCTAGTTTAAGAAATCCTTGCTCGAACTCAGTTGCAGCACATTCCGTTCTATTTCTAAGTAAATAATCAAGCTCGATCCAAGCACGCATCACGTCAATTGAACATTGTTTGAGAGAGAGTTGATGAGTCAATGAACTTATTGAGCTTTGCACATGCTTTTTTTATTTTATGCTTTATAATGCATCACCTTGTCTACTTGTTGTAGAAGAAAGGAAAGAAGTGCTTGCCATACAATTGAACCTCTAATTTGCATACTTTTATTAAAATGGGACCGACCACCCGATCGGACGATCAACTGGGTCGTGGTTGGACCGATTTGATCGAATTCAACTCGGTTCAACCGAATTTTATTAAATTAATATTATTTAAAATAATTATATATATTAATAAATATTATATAATGCTTATAATTCATAATAACAAATATTTAATTAAATATTAATATTCATAAAAAGAGTTTGAATTTTTATTATTAATATAGTATATTTATTCTTTTATTTTATTCTTCAATACTATTTTAGAGTGATAATATATTAATTAATTTTGACATATATCACTCTCATGTTTATTTTTTCTTTACATTAATTTTAATATTTTATTTTAATATTTCCATTAATTCCTCTCTCCCCATTAATTCCCATATTTATTTACTTTTTTATAATAAAAAATATTAAAATTTTTAATATTCATAAAAAATTTAAGTTATTATTATTGATATACTATATTAATTATTTTATACTATTTTGTGATTATAATAAATTAATTTAATTTTCCATACATCACACTTACTTCCTTTTATTTTCTTCTTTATTTTCATTTTAATACTTTCCATTTTTATTTCCATTAATTCCTCTCCCATATTGATTTCCCACATTTATTTTCTTTTTAATTTTTACCAATTCTTAATTCAAATACTTTCTCATTTTTTACCTTCCTTTCTAACTTTTTATTTCCTATTTTTACTTTTATTTTCTATTTTTTTTACTTTATATGTTGAACCAGGTTTTTCCGGTTTAGTGGTTGAACCGGTTTTACCAGTTGAACCAACTTTTGGCAGTTCAAGTTCATTCTGTTTTTCACATTAATTTGGACCGGACCAGTCGGTTCGTGATTGAACCGGCCGATTCGGTCCAATTTTAATAATCATGCTTACATCCACTACAACATTTTTAAGTATTTTCGATAAATAAATCTGTCGACAATCTCATGAAATTCGTTAAAATTTTAGAAGGATATTTTTTGTCATGATTTCATAAAAAATTGCGAAGAATTTTAGCTTGTCAAAAAGTGGCAGTCGAAAATGCATTATTTTCTTGTAGTGATCGTCGCAAGAAAGCAACATCACATCAATTGGACGTACGCACATGATGTGCTCGCACATCGCGCAGCATGGAAGCTTGGGCTGCAAAGCAGCTCATCAAGAACAATTATATTTTCTTGAATTTATTGTGTATCAGGGAATTTTTTGGAAATTATATTAAAATTGAAAATGTTTGTTTCACGCTCCAGAAAATTTTGGAATTTTTTTTGAAATTGTACATGACATATATTATGCATTTTTAATTAATTTTGTAATTATTCTGCATATTAGAAATTTTGTGACATGTTATAATGTGACATATGTTTTATATGAAATGTCTTGCATGTAATTGTGTTATGATAATTAGAAAAATTATATTAATTGATTTTTAATAACTTGGTAATGTTTTTAAAATAGTGGGAGATGACTGGAATCTTTGCTACCATCTCGATGTTACTACTCTAAAATATTATCATTTTATTATTTTGGAATATATGCAACAAGAAGACTTGTGTATAATGTTCTAACACTTATTTATTTTTTAACATGATCTTAGACTAAATTAAATGACAACCAAGCAAATAATTGTTCAACTGAACAAATGTGACAAATTGAATAGTGACAATTATGACATGTGATAAAAAAAAGTACAATACATCCTTGAAGAGGAGGAAGTCTTTGAATGCATAAAAAACACAATGCCTGAACTTGAATTTGGCATTACACTTAAACATAGAAGGAATTTGGATGTTTATAATGCTTGGAAAAAGAAAGACAAAAGAGCTCACATTACGTTGCTAAGCAGTATGGAAATTTTTTTAATGTGTGAGTATAAGGTGCATGAAACTGCCAAAGCCATGTGGGATGCCCTTCGCAAACGTTTTGCAAGTATCTCAACCACAAAAGTAAGGTTACTCAATCTTGAATTTGATTCATACCGTATGCGTCCAAATCACACCATGCAACAACATTTGCGTTAATTATCAAATATGATTCATGAGTTGAAAAGTGTTCCACTTACTGATGACCAACAAGTGCAAACTATCATCCATTCACTTGTAGCACCTTGGGAACAAATGATTTTGAACTTAGCTCATAATGATAACATCAAAACTTTTACTGATGTTGCACGCAATCTGGAACTAGAAGAAGAGCATCTTGAGGTAGTTAAACATTTCAATCAAGCATATGTTGCTGAATTCAGTAAGAGATGTGCGAGTAAAAGTTCAAAATGCAAAAGGCCGCACAATGAGAAGGGTAAAAACAAGACTGAAAATAAAGGTAAAAATCAACGTAAACATGATAAGCGTGGTGGAAAGTTTGATAAAAAGTAAAGTTAAGTGTTATAAATGTCACAATCGTGGACACTTCGCTCGTGAGTGCACTGAGCCGAAGAACAAAACACAAGTATATTTTTCTGAACAAACTTTCATTTATATTTCTAACTATACTTTAGCTGCTGACTCTCATCCTTCATGGATTGTACTCAGGAGCAACCGACCACATAGTGAAGGAATGTGACGTCTTTATGAATTTTCGTCGATTCAATCCTAGAACCAAGTGGATTTACGTTGGCAACAACACCCGAGTGGAGGTCAAAGGCATTGATACATGTAAATTGGACATTTGCGAAGGATGTGTCATGTATCTGCATGATATTCTCTACGCTCCAGATTCTCGATGAAATTTAATTTCAGTATCTTGTTTTGATGAACTTGGTTATGTATTAATATTTGGTTCAAGTTATGATTATGTGATGTTAAATAATATTTATTATTTGTACTACTTACAAGTCTAATGGTTTTTATATTCTTAAAATATCTAAAGATTTTCAAAATTCTAATTGTTCATTTGTATCATTTTCTAATAAAATTGTTGATGTCAAAACTTGGCATGTCAGACTTGGACATATTGGACCAGATCGTATGAATAGAATAGCTAGTGAAGACCTTTTAAGCAATCTCGCTAAATTAATTTCGAGCACATGTGAAGATTGGACATATTGTCCACATGTGAAGATTGGACATATTGGACATATTGCCCATATGTGAAGATTGCCTTACGTGTAAAGCAACTAGAAAATCATTTCGAGCAGGCAAACATGCTAATTCTTCCTTAAAAATAATCCATTCCGATATTTGTAGTCCTATGAATGTTAAGGCTAGACATGCTTTCTCTTATTCATCACCTTTATATATGATTATTCACGATATGATGTGGTCTATTTAATCACATATTATGAGGTATTAGAGTGTTTCAAAAGATTCTTGCATATGGCTGAGAATAAATTGAATCACAAGGTTAAAATTTTATGTACAGATCGTGGTCGTGAATACTTATCTGATCTCTTTAGAGATTATGTGATGAAAAAGATATTATTAGGAAATTAATAATTCCATAAACTTCGCAACAAAATGGTGTTGAAAAAAGAAGAAATTGAACTTTACATGATATGCTCTGATATGGCGCAAGCGAATCTTCTATGATTGATGAAGATCACTGTGTATAAATATGTGGCTCCAAAGATAAGTTTACATTTTCTAACTCTATATTTTGACGATATAATAATAATAAATACCATTAAATATGTAGCTGGAAATAATAATAAATACCATTAAATAATGGTTGCCCTCTATTTTTTAGATGAAGGACATGAGTGAAGCAGCAAATATACTTAGAGTAAAAAATCATTGAGATCGGTCAAAGAGATTCATTGCTCTTTCATAAGAAACATATATAAAAAGGTCCTCGAACATTTTCTAATGAATAATTGCAAACTTATTGATACTCCTATAGCAAAAGATGAATTTTTAAGTCTTAACATGTGTCCAAAGGCTTTAAAAGAAAAGAGTGTTATGGCCTCTGTACCTTACGTCAGCACAGTCAGATGTATGATGTGCGTCATGTTATGTACTCGACCCGACATATGTCATACCATCAGTCTAATCAGTCGATATCAGTCTAATTCAAGACACCAACATTGGAAGGTTGTCAAAAGTATTCTCAGATACTTGAAGAGAACAATTGACTATGCACTATGCTATCAAAGAGGAAGTCTAAAGTTAATCGGATATACTGATGTTGATTGGGTTGGCAATGTTGATAAACGCAAGTCCACCTCCGGTTACATCTTCTTGGCATTGCGATGTGGAGCAGTAAGAAGCAAAATTACATAGCATTGTCAACAATAAAAGCTAAATTTGTGGCATATACCGAAGTCGCAAAAGAAGTCCTTTGGTTAGGCAAATTTCTTCGCCATATGAGGATAACTGATGATGCTTCAAAGACTAATCTATACTGTGATAATCAAGCTGCCATTGCATATGTCAAAAATGAGAAATATCACTGTAAAGGTAAGCATATCGGCACTAAATACAAATTTGTATGAAATGAATTTGTTTAGAGAAGAATCATGATTCAATATGTGCCTATATATCAGAATGTGACTGATCCATTTACGAAGCTTATTCCAAGAGATGTATTTATTAGACACGTAAAAGCTATAGGATTACGTAATCCTAATTGTACTTAAACATTTGTTGTTAAATGAAAGTATTTTCATTTCTTTAGATTATTATGAGTTGTTATACACAAGTAGAGTATGTCAGTTAGGCACAAGATTATTAAATCACACGGATAATCGTCTTCGACACTTAGAGTATAGCAAGCGGAAAAGAAATGATTTAGATTCATAATATGATCTAAAATCACCCTGCTAATTTATTTGGGAGGATTCAAGCACGAGTTTACTTTAACTTTGTGTGACCTGACAAGGGGAACCATATATGAGACCTCATTTAAAGGCGTCAAAATTTTAGGAGACTAGTGAGAGGACTTAAGTGAGGCGCTATAGATATGCAACTAGACTTAATTCTGTGCAGTATTATTGAGTAAAGGCATACACTACTTCAGTGGGAGTCTCCACCGTAATACTTGAGTGTATCACGGAGTATGCTAAGTCGACCTTAAGACGTGATGAATAATTTATTAAGTTTTCACCATATGTGTGAGTATTTAAGAACTGAATAAGTTCAGAGATTGTCTTTAAACTCTTGATTATATTTTGAGGTAATAGGTTGGTGTTGTTACTTTAGCGAGGTACTCAAAGGCTAAAATTATATGCAGCCCGTCGAGCCACGTCTAGAAAAGCAGTTGACTTAGAGCCGAGAAATATGAGGGCGAGAAAAAGATTCACCGGTGCTGCATAAATTTTATATGTTATTGACCAACTATAAAGTATACATATAAAATGAAGTAACCATGGAGTTAGACGCGAGTCGTCTAAATTGTGCAAGTAAAGTATCTCTAGAGCAAAGCGAGTAACATGATAGCTTGAGTGACTACATAAGAATATAGTATTGACTCGCATATTAATTGAGCAACTATGAATCTATAATAGATTATAGTCATGGATCTCAAGTTGATTGAGCTCTATGTATCCTAAAAAGGTCATAGTATATGCTCCCATGTGGTAGAGTGATTGTGTATCCCTAACAGGTCAATTCTCTTGTATTATGTTGTGAATGTACTCGTGGGTCGCACGATCCATTTACTACATACAAATATTCGCAAATGTGACAAATAACACTTTGTGTGCAAGTGGGAGATTGTTGGATGTACGCATATGATGTGCTTACCCAATCACATGATTTGCAGTTGCAAAAATTGCATTGAGATGCAGTTGTCAGAACTGACATGCAACTCTATAAATAGCTAGAGTTGCATTGCTGCAAATGATGGGCTACGAACTCTTCTTGTTTCGTCCAATCTTTCTTGTAATTACACTACAAGAATTTGAGCTATTAGCTACGGAGATATCTATAACAAATCCGTAGGTAATATCATCGCAAATTGTATTAACGTCGGATTTGCTACGGATTCGGGACAGAGTACATATGTAGTTAATATCTCATCGCTGATTGCGACCCAACTTTGTGTCCCTATTTTTATAGCTAATTATGTGTGTTGTGGTCCCTAATCCGTCCCTATTTTGTGGCAACTCTTAATTATTAGAATTTAAAATCGGTAGCTAATCTGTCACTAAGTAGTAACTATAATGTTACGGAGATAAAATAATTATAATTTTTTTGTGACTAATTTATCCTTATTCTGTAGCTAACTTTTATCGCAATTGATCACACAGTTTGCAGTTTGTCTCAAAACTATCCCAATCCAATCACAAATTATCAATAATTTTTTTCACAATAATATCGTTTATATCAAATTATTAATTATACAATGATATAATGACAATATAATAACCAATATAACAAAAATCTCTATATATCATTTTTCGATTGATAAAGTAGAGCTAAATGCTCATTACAAAGTTTAAATAGAGTATATGAATACATCACACTGGGTACAGAAGTCCCCACTAGATCACCAAAGAGACACTGATCAAGTTCATCATTTCATAGTTCGGGGCAGTAAGCGGGAAAAAACCCTATAAAGAATATACAACACATAATAGCAATAAAAGTCATGCATAATTCATCATCATCATTATAAAAAGCATTAAAAATTCAATAGTAGGTTTAGGGTTCCTCAAGTTCGTCATATTAACTTTATGCCATGGACACAAGTAATCTCAAGCACTAGTTTCCATCTCCTAGTCACGAACACATCATAATTCATCCAAGGAAGCAGGCCCACCGAGGGATCAGATCGACCATGCAGCAGCTGGAAGCTTAATTTCATGCACGGTGAAACAATTCTTACAACCGGGGGGCAGGACGGTTCCGTTCTGCCACAGTCACGATGTGTCTGCGTGTGATCTCCTAGAGCGAGGTGCAGCCGCTCAGCGCCATGGTCAGCTCGAACTCGTCTCGCAGCATCTGCAGCACCTTCCTCACGCCAGCCTCGCCTTCAGTAGAAGGAGAACACGACTAGCCTTCCAATCTGCGTCCATTTTAATGGGGGCATGGAACTAAGTACACAAGACAGGAGTACGTGCATGGATAGAGATGCATGCTGATGCTACAATAGTCGCAGGCATTCATCCCTGCATGCATGCATGAGCAAGAACTTTGGAGTATTAAAGACGAAGCCATTGAGAGTTCCCACTTAAAAATATTCCAGAGGCACTGAGAGCTAGCGCCTTGAACACGTCCGTGCCGCGGCGGCCGTCGCCATCCAGGAAGACGGGAATGTGGCCTTGTGCACCTTTCATGACCTAATTACATGTATCTTTCATGTCAGAGGTGTATTGTGTAGGGAGAAGAAGATGACAGGTGATGAAGTACAAGAGGCAACCTCTTCGAGGGCATCGATGGTTGTTGGAACGTAGTCGAGCTGACGAGCTCCATGGTTGGAGACGATAATGCCAGCAGCACCAGATTGCACTGCGATCCTTGCTGCAGTTTGGGGTTGAGGTTATTAGGATGATATATATCGGATGCAAAATGCGGACTAAAACTTGACAAGAAGTTGGATGCTTACCGTCCTCTGCAATGTGCCTTTCACCAGAATTGGCATGGATGTGATTGTCTGCAGCCACTTGACATCCTGCCAGGATCGGAACAAAGGGAACTTAATTAACATTATTTAGAACAATACATAGCATATTCTTGGACACTTCAATCAGTACTAAATTTTTTTTCTCATCTACAGGGCAGATTCTTTAGAACAATACAGAGCAATATTATGTGCAGATTCTTTAGAACTAAATTTTTTTCTCAATCAAAACAATACAGAGCATATTCTTTAGAACAATACATAATAGTTGGTTGACCTCGAACTATTATGTGCTGTCCAGAAAAAAGATCCCAAATCTTTCAGATTTGGTGCCACATGTGGATTAAGGAAAAAACCTCCAAAAAATTCCTAAAAATGTGTTGAATCAAAGATCAATAGCGAAAGCAAGGACTTCAACTAAAAAAACATAAGTTAAAGAAGAAACTGGTTTTTTAGGAAAATAGTTAGCAAAATAGGTCAGTATGGAAATAAGCAATCTCCAGCGCAAGACCTGTAGAAGTCACAGAATACATTTGAAAACATATTTTGGCCATATCTTCAGCAAGTTTTAAGTTCTCCAGGTCTTCTGGGCTGAGTAAATTATTTTCAGTTGCTAGTTTCTTTGTCAAACATAACTCTTTCATCATTCTCTTGCACTTGTAGAAATTTGTTAGTAATTTCTCAGATATTGGTAACATATTTTTATAATAGCGATCATACGATCAAAACAGTTTTCGCTCATATTATGCTCAGACCTCAGGTTCATTAATTGTGCCACAGCAAATAGTGTGCTATACTTCTCGCATCCTTCCCACAAAGGTTCATCAGCATCTCTAAGAAGCCGATAAAACCTAGAAGTTGTTGGATTTGGATTTTCTTCATCGTGCGGGATATTGATATTGCCTAAGTGATTCACTTCAGCATCCCTAACCATTTCACAATAAGGATTTTGTATTTCAACTCCATTTGATACTTCAACATATGTTGTATTACTATCCACCCATTGCTCCTCACCAAGCGAAGTCTAATTGACATAGGCATTTAAAAAGCCATTATGATATAAATCCTTTTGCACTTCATACTTGACCTTCCATCGAAAGTTTTTACATTTTTTATAAGGACATAGGATTTGGCGACCAATATCAACCACATCTTCATGTTCATAAGTAAACTTTATGAACTCGTCAACACCATCTTTAAAACTTTCTGTTATAAATCTATGTTCATCTTTCCAATGTTGGATCCAACTTTGATCGAGTCGCATCTTGCTAAAATTTATGTAGGAAAGACTATATGCATAAGCCTCTCTCACAACAAGTGTGCCACAACTAAGTATATTATTGTTATGCATTTAAAAGGCCCAAATATATTATTCTCAAGAAGATTGTATACTGAAATCTTATTATGAGCAGTGAAATGTGAGAAAAAAAAGTAACAATGTAATTATAACTATGTAATTATACCAAAACAGAACATGAAATATACTAGAAAAATAATAAGTAAATGAAACAGACAATTAGTAAATGAAGTAAAGGAGCATGAAATTACATAATGGTCTAAAAAGATGCACAAGATACATATTTCTGTTGACACGGCCAAAACATTGTTTGCCAGCAAGTATGCATTATGTATAGACAATAAGTGGAATCACATTGATAACTTGATAGGTAGAAAAGAGAATAAATCAGGAGAACAAAATGTCATCTGAAGAATATAGATAATTGTGTAAAGGAATTGGCACCGGTTAAACTTCATAAGTGTTGAACAATGTTGTGCACAAAAGACCAAGCTTCACAGAGATATGTCAGTCACTCATATTGATAATATTTCGTTGTCTTCTTGAAACTTCAAAAGGAAAAGCATACTAAGATATTACTTGTTGAGTGAATGGAACAAGACAACAAATGGGAAATGCATCCTTGTATATAGAATGCGTGCTAAGTGCAATTACAATTATATTTTTATTTCAGTTAATTAAATGAATGAAATGTATACATCTACTTGCTATGAATCCCAGCATATAATCAAATAAGAAATATGTTCCATCTGATGCATTCAAAGCCTTGTACTGGAATCACTTAAGATGTGGAAATAATTCAACATATCACAAACTTGTTGCTAGTGAACTATCTAGCTGAAAGTTATAGATAATTCTGCTCTGTCCAAGAATTCAAATTATTTGTGATAGAGAATTTACTGCTAAATGAAAATCTAGGTCAGAGCCCAAGCTTTATTAAGTTATTTTTTTGAGAAATAAAATTCATTTTCCTGAAATATAAATTACTACTATAGATAATCTAATTCACAGAGACCAAGCTTCAAAAAAGACCGAGCTTCACAAAAGAGAACAATGTTGTGAACTCGTTCATATTGATAATGTTTTGATAGTGGCATGTGCGCAGGCCACCGCCGGCGACCCCTGTGATGGTCATCGGCGTGCGCCCAGGCTCCCTGCACGCACAGGGGCCTGAGATGAACCTTGCCAACGATGGCAAGGGTCAGTCACCGACGGCGCCCAGGCTCCCTGCACGCGCAGGGGCCTGAGACGAACCCTGCCAGCGATGGCAGGGATCAGGGAGTCAGGGCGCGCACCAGCGACCAACGCAGGGGTCGTCGTCGGCAGCTCAGGCTCCCCGCGCAGTGGCGTGAGACGAACCCTGCCAGCGATGGCAGGGGTCGTTGGTTGGCCCCTGTGCACACAGGGAGTTGGGGTGCGCGCAGGCGACCAACGTAGGGGTCGCCGGCGACAGTCTGCGCGTACGGGCCCTTGCACGCTGGCTGCACAAAGAAGAAAACGAAAAAATGTAGAAAAAATGAACGAAAAAAGTAGGAAAAGTGGAAGAATGATGCACCTAAAGAATCTTTGAGGTCTAGATGCAATTGTCTGGAATAGGAGCAAAAATGTCGAAGGGGGAAAGAGGAAAGAGGGAAATGTCGTTTAGGGTTTTAGGGGAAGAGGGAAAGAGGGAAACTTTTAGGGGGACGAGGGAAAGTATTTTTTATTTATAAAAATATTTTAAATTTATACTTAATAATTAAATAATATTTACAAAATATTTTTTATTACTTAATAAGCATAAAAATATTTTAAAATTATACTATGTTTTTTAGAACTTTGTCAATTTATTATATCATTAATGAATACTTATAAAATATTTTTTTTGCAAAATGTTTCATTTAATATTTACTTATAAAAATTGTGAATTATTCTTAGTTTCATTAGTTTATTGTAATCCGCACCACACGGGTCAGCTAAACAAAAGCCCAAACCCGTCTAGGTTTCGGGGGCGCTGCCCCCGAACCCCCCCCCCCCCCTCCCCCCGTTTGTCAGTACACCAGAAGCACATGTAATTGGGTAATACTCAAATTCCCCTAAGCTCACGTGGGCGAACACGGTGTGAGAAACAAGGGGTCTTGAAGTATTTGCCAACTTGAACAATTATATATATAGGATAAAATGCACATGCGTCGTAGGTGTTTCGACGTATGGATGCGGAGCAGATCTTCACCATTCAGTAGAGATCCCATGGCCAATGATGGCAACGAATACCCACACATGGTTCGTCATGTTCCCAAGCAATGTTCATCGTATTCGAGTGCGACACATCCACCACGTACGACTCCGAGACTATGATCTCCTCCCAACATAGGGCTCCTTGAATGTGTGAAGGGTGGTCACTGAACGGTAGTTTTGTAGACAATGCCAATGACCCGGAATAGCCATTTTCTTGCATAGTCGTGGATGTCCCGACTAATAGCAAAAATGTGCTCCGCATCCATGCGTGAGATGCCTACAATGTTGGCTCTTCCCCATATATATGTATATATATATACATATATATATATATATATATATTAGATTCTTTTAGTTTTCATTTATATTAACATAATTGTTTTACCTAATTGGAAATTTACTTATCAACCTAATGAAAGTCCTAATTCCATCTATAAATAAAAATGAGAATTAAAATAATAATATATTATCATAAGTAGAAAGGAAAAAGAACATAAATTTATCTTTCTAACAATCTTACTGGCATCCATTGATTATCATGTACAAACACATATGAAATTAAATTTTCTATTATAGTTTTCACATTAACCTTAAAAATCTTGAGAGTTATTTCAATTATTAAATAAAAAAATAAAATCATCACTTTTGATGATCAATTATTGATTCCAAAATATTTTTGTACAAGCGTCTATCCATTATAAGCAAAAGAAATTATAACTAAAATAGATAGTGTAAATGGTTGTCAAAAAATTATCGCAAGTCAATAATAAATTTGTAATTTTTAATGTTAAAATTTGAAACAAAATAGAGACAGATTAGTTACATATTAGAAACATATTAGTATCACAGTTTATGGACAAATTAGTTACAAATTTATTACAATATACCAACTTATATTAATGGTCGTAGTTTCCATCTTATTTTTTGTGGAGATGGTGCACTAAATATGTCTCGAATATGTAGTAAATTTGTAACTGTTAGCAACAAAATTTGAGACAAAGTAAAGACAAATTAGTGTCTAATTTTAGGGACAGATTAGTTACAATATACTTACTGATATTACGGACCGTAATGTCTGTACTTAATATGGTCACAGACTTGTCACTATATTATCAGTTAGATTTGTGAAGACGGTGCACTAAACATGTCCCAAATATGTTGTAAATGTGTAACTGTTAGTGACATACCTGAGACAAATTAGAGACCGATTAGTGTCACTATATAGTGACAGATTTGTTACAGCTTGGCTATGATATGTCGACTAATATTAGTGACCATAATTTTCGTAGTTAATGTGAACACAATTGCGTCACTATATTGTCAGTTTAGTTTGTGGAGATAGATGCACTAAATGTGTTTCAAATCTGTCACTAATCTGTCTCTAATTGTGACAATATTGCTACGAAATATGGAGTCGCTAAAATCTATACTTAATAGCTCAAATTCTTGTAGTGTTATGTAGGTACTTGGATTGTGATATTGGATCGGCTTTTCGTAGTGATCGTCGTCCCGTCCTTGTACGAAATAACGTAAAAGAACTTTATTCCGTTGTAAAAGGTTGGTTTTCCTATATTAAAACCTTCAACATCTATATGCAATTTTTGACACAATGTAGTTTTTATTGAGGTCAAACTTTATTTATCTTACTATAAAATTGAACTTCTAATGCAGTAATGGCTTAGTGAATATTGGAAAGATTTATCAACATATCTTAATCTTTACAACATGACTTGACAGTCATACCCTGAAAGTGCCTAAATGTAGATACATAGTGGGTTCTACACAAACGAAGCTTTGAAAGTACTTTTTTTAGCCACTTGGAGCCCACTTCCTGTGTTTAGGAATACTAACACTTTTGACTAATTCAGAGTGGGGATGAAAGAGCAAAACGATATTCTCCAGAGATTGAGCTATATAAGGTTGGGGGCCCAAAAAAAGTTCCTAATCTTATGAAATATACATAAATATTATTTTATTTATGAGTATACATGAAATTATTTATAGTGTAAAATGTGCATTTATGAAATATAATATATATATACCAATAAGTTTGAGATAACAAATCAAACAACTTAGTTAAGTATTTAAGAAAATAGTTACATACATCTTCATCTAACTTTTTTAAGTTAATTAATTCATATATATACATATAATGTCAAGTATAATCATATTATTTTATCATAAAATTCAACTTGCAAGATGAACATGTCAAATAAAAAAGTGCATGATGAATAATAAAAAAACTATTATAACTAAAATTTATAATTATAAGTTATTTTTCAAAATATATTTTTCCTAAAGTAAATTTATTATTTTTTAGTAAAATTACATGTTTATACATGCATATATATGTGTAAATACAATAATGCATATATATATATATATTTATGCATATATAATTAAAAATAAATACAATAATGTTACCAGACAGCCCACGACTAGATGAATGTAAACAATAATGGAACTCCATAAAAATATAAATAAAATAATCGAATGTCATATTTTTTAAAATTGACAAATCTAAATATGGTAAGGGCTTCTTTTCTCACGAGGACTGCTCAGCTTGCGAGGTCACGAAACAAGATGTTCCTCATCGGCACAAGCAGAAGACTGCTCGCGAGCAGAGGACAGAACCACTCCTTTACTCATGATCAAGAGAGCCAGAGGAATATATATATATATATATATATATATATATATATATATATATATATATATTGAGAGAGAGAGAGCAGTTGTCAGTTGAGTGAATGAGATGAGAAAGTAGCGTTGGTAAACATATTAGAGAAATAAAATTATAAATGCAAGGATATAATCCCCAGCCGGATTTGATCGAGAGTTGCTCTCCCCTCACCTCCCCCTTCGAACGCCACTGCCCCAGCAACCGTTGATCTTGTCGCCGCCGTCACCGATCTTTGCATGCGCCGATCTTGCCACCGCCGGTGGCATGGCACCGATCTTACCGCCGCTGACGTCTCTACTCACGTTGACGTTTCTCTTCCTTGTGACAGCTTCCCCTCAGGCCCCCACTCCCTCTCCCCTGTGACAGCGTCTCCCCACTCCCCTCTCTCCCATGCGACGGCGCCCCTCTCTCCTCTCTCGTCTTCCCCTTCGTCGACCGGCAATCTCACCTTCCTCTACCCCAACGAGTGCCGGCCGGCAGCCCCCATTTTCCCAGCCCTTGTGAGTGCCAACCGTGTGGCCCCCTAAGGTTCCCAACCCCATGCATGTGAGGTTGAATCGACGATGAATCTTTCCCTCCGACGCGGATTTGGATCCTCCCATCCGGCACAGATCTTTCCCTTCGACGATACGAGCTCAGCGTAGATATGAGCACGACGACGACACTCGACTCATGGGAGGCGAGATCCAGTGGGTGGAGGGAAGAGAGAGAGAGAGAGGAAGAAGAGAGGGTCGAGGGTGTCACCCGTCGGGAAGGTTATCGTGTCGAGGGTGTCGTTAGTGGTCGCCGGACGATGACGAGGTTACAAGGGTTGCAGGCGAAGAGGCATCGTCCGATTAGATCGGACGGTGGGTGGGCTGCGTATGAGGGTCATACACCTTATACGCCTTATAAGGCGTACGACCTCATGAAATCCTAAATGCAAAACCATATATAATACTTAGCATTTTTAGCTATGATATAATGCTTAAGTTATTTGCGACTATTCTTTTGTTTGTAACGTTAGGTCTATAATAATAATAATAATAATAATAATAATAATAATAATAATAAGCTTCTCTAAACTTTCCAAGAGCTTAGACATTTTCCACAAATAATTAAAATGAACGAGCGGCGTCTTTTATTCTATTTTTTCAGAAATGAAAAAGACAAAAGTAGTCATGGCATGATGTTTGAACATCTTACCATCATATAAATCTTGATCTTCATAAAATCTTACATTTTCAAATGACTTCAAAAGAACTCTTATGATCAAACTCACTATTTTAATAGTACCATTAAGACCTTATATAAAATAAGAAAATATTAATAGTATAACGGTATGTGAAGCTGAGTCCCCTTTTTTTTGTTAATCTAAAAAAAGAAGGTAATTGCTTTTTTTTTTAAAAAAAACTAGTTCATTTGGAGGTTCATAGGCCTAAAAGCAATGGGCCTCCAAAAATTTAGTTTGGTAAAATTCCCTCTAAAGCTGGCAAAGCCCGCGCAACGTCGTTCGGCCCTTCCGGTCGTCGTATTTTCCGGTGGCCACCGTCGTCCCTCCAATCGTCTTCTCCTTTGACGGCGTCGTCATGGAATATGTACGTCTGCGAGATGGAATGTCCTCTGCCTACTTCGGAAGCCTGGGCGCTGTAAGCCTCTACTCTTTCTCCTCCATGATTTCCCTCTCTCCACTCCCAGGGAGCGGTTTTCTTCTTACAATGCGTATTGTCTAGTGATCGTTGGATAAGGACGTTGTGCCATTTATCTTTCCTTGATTCTTGTCAGAAGAAGGCTTCAACGCTGAGATGCCATTCGTATGATGCGCAAAATAATTGATCTTAGATTGCTTAGAAACTTTTGTCTGTATGCAACGATGGAACAAGATTAGGCCATGTATGACTACTTTGTAAAATAATACTAAGTTTAAAAATAAATTGTAAGGCATATTTTAAAAATTGGCTTACTGTGTATAATAAATTCATGAAAAATTCACAATGAGGTGTTTGGGTGCATAGAACAATGCTTCAAATTATGTAAATTATTAATTAAAGTTTTAAAAAATAACAATTTCCTATTTGAATTTAGCAACCAACTGTTACAAAGATATAGAAGGCAAGTTAGATACAACATTAAGATCATGTTATAAAATATAACAATCATTTTTATGTTCCATCATCTTTTAATTTTTTTAATACGAAGAGTTTGAAGCGTTAACGAGCAGAGTGTGATAGACTTAAGTTCTTCGGACTTAAGAATTGTCCTTAACTTAACTTTGAGGAGAGGATAAATCAGCCTTACACATACAAAGAAGAGTTTGCAGCTGAAAGAACACTCTTCTAAGGATTAATATCGCCTTCCTTTGGCCTAGGAACAATTACAACATCAATGGAAGACTTTGGAGCAGCAAGTGGAGGGTTTAAACACTCCTGTGTAATCCGAATTCTGCACCTTTTATGGCATTGGTACTGGTAGTTATGAATAACTCCCAAGTAGTTTTCCCACAGGTTGTCAACAGATGTCGACTTTCCTTCATCTGAATTCAAATTGGGTGACAAAGACACTCTTTGAGCCCATTGACTCTCTTGATTAACTTGCTCACACTTGGTCAACATCCTTATACGTCAAATAGCACCTTTTGGACTATGCAACCCTTGGGAAATGCAGCCTTTTTTCCCATCTATTTTAGGCAGTCACATGTAAATCCTAATATGACTAGCCATCTTTCCTTAGCCAAAATACTGCATGGTAGTTGCATCAAACTACCTCTAGGTAGTTCCCATAACCACCAAGCGATTGTCATAACGATCACTTGAAAACTTGCTAACGCACAATCGCAAGTCATTGCTGTCACATTCATTGCTCTAATGTTGGTCTTCACTATTTGGGTATACGAACAAGGCGAAGCTTTACAACACTCCCCCTCCACATTGTTGTTGACCTCGACAACTTCTCAAATTATTGCAACTCAATCTCATGCCCCAAATCGAATACTTGTTCATAAATTTCCTATACTTGTCGAACTTCTCGGACTTGGATTCTATTTTCTCGACCAAATTGCTAAGACTCAACCGCTGACAAGGTTGCTTTCAAAGATGACCCTATAAAGGTCCCAATCTAGCCAAAAGTCTTTCAAGCCATCCCGCTGGAACCAACAATGGGAAATTTCTTTCCGATTAGCCATTAGGAGTTCCTGCCATCCTGAGAATTCCCTTGGATACAATTCCACTATATTGTATCATAGACCTTCTTTTGTCTACATAATTTTAGTCAATGCTAATTTCAAGGTGTGTCCTAGTTAGTCTACTTCCAAGCATTAACACGAATGTTACACAAATATTCACATGCCACACTGGCATAAGCATACTTCAGAACCTTCTAAAATACATCGTATGGACTCGCGTCATAGCATAATAGAAATAAAAGATCCACAAATCGAATTTCTCCTAGTCCTCTTGGTTTACTTTTTGTCATCTATTCACTCGACCAGTCTCTGCACTATCCAAGTTGCTATCCTTCATAGGCTTCGCCTCAGCCTAAGTATGATATCACGAGTCATCAATTCATCTCAATGATCGCCCTTGGAATGGAATCACTTTAGGATTCTACTGATGTGGCATCGTGAATCATCTTTCTAGCATGATTAGCTACCTCGAATATACAATCATCCTTTTGCCTTGAGACCATTTGGTTGGCCGACTGCCTTGGATATCACCCATATCCTTCTGTCGGGTGAAATGACTTTCTTCCTAGTCATTTCAAGTTCGAGAACGTGTGCAAGTGGCCAATTCACAACACTGTCCCATAAACAATGGGATCCATTTCGAAGATCCTTACAAGTTATGAATGTGGTCTCACCACGCATTTGTACGACATGTTCGATTCCCTCAAATTTTCTCATCCTTCAATCCTTGACCATTGTTGCTTGACTCCCTCGGATGCCCCCATCATCCTCTATCACGCCACTCATCTTGTTTAACGGCCAAAGTCTTGTACACATGACTTTCCTTATCCCATGGATCATTCAGGATGTGTACAAGTCACACCTTTTGACATTCTGCCATTGTCCGATCTGAGGCATTCGTTGCCTCTGTCACCCTTTGTCCGACCATCATGGAATGTGCACCTCACTCCATCAACAATATGTTCCAAGACTTAGATGAATAACATAGGTTGTCATGATTCGACCAACTCTATCTACATCCCACATCTTCTTTTGAACAAGTACGGTCACTAGGATGCTTATGAAGTCATCCTATTGTTGAACGGCATCTTGACCGTGGTAACACTTGGGTCTCTCGGAGGTTTGTCCACAACATCCTATGATCAAACGTCCTTCACTTGTCCATTCTTCCATCTTGGCAGCACATGTCTAATCCACGTAGAGTGGCACTCTACCGAAAATTGGTCATCCATCCAGGCATATGCCTTGCCTTTCGAGATGTTACCTGTAACATCCCCTCCTCAGAGGCTTATTTAAGGCTTCAATGGATCCAACAATTGCATCATTGCCTCCATGCCTCACATTCACATTCTTTTACCCATTCACATGTGGATCAAAGATGTTCACTGGCAGGATCTTTCGATGAGTGTTATCCACAGCCGCTCATCCAATCATGATATTGCATGCTTCTTTCTGTGGGCTGTCTGACACGACAATCCCTTGTGACAAATGTCTTTCCGACCATTTGTTGAACATGTTGGGTGCATGTTCCATATATTTCTGCTAGGGATGCATATCAGTTGTTGGGGGGTTGACAGATCAACTTGAAAATGGCGATCTATTGCAATCATACATGGCAATAAATTCTCTTTTGCCTTACAACTTTTGCTCCACATGTATCGGTGGTCAGGATAGGCTGATGTTACTTGTTTTCTTTGTGGATCTTCAAAAGAGGACTTTCAACATCTTTTCTTTTTATTGTTGGGTTGCATGATGGACATCCTATATGAGACCGTTGGAGATCATTCAGGTTATTTGGTAGTCCCAACATGATATTCAGATTTACATATTGAGGCAAACTCGAGTTCATCAAATAGTTTGTATGGCCATATAGTTGTTTTAGCATAATACTTGTTTGTTTCGAGAGGAGAGGTGTTATGTAGAAAATATTATGCCTTTGGCTCAAGCTTTCTATCTAACTCCGTCTATGTTTTATAGCCGGTCCCAAGCCCGGATAAAGGAGGAGGGTTGTGTTAGGCCCTGACAGCCAGCGTAAAATCCTGTCGAATCGCATGAACATGGATCAACGAATGCGGAATGGCGTCGTATGATCCATGTAGCCGACCCCACCTAGTGGGATAAGGCTTTGTTTGTTGTTGTTGCTCAAGCTTTCTATCTAGAGTGCACTGGAGATTGATTTGGTTATCGTGGTTCTTTACATATTGTGCGTATGTCACGGGACGTTTTCCCTTGACACGAAGTGCGAAGCCTCGCGGCACCAGTGCCGCTCAACTTACAGCTCTCGGCCGCTCAGCACCAAAATCATGGAACACATGCAGTCGTCTCGCACTGCGTAATATTGCGGAGTACCAAGTTATTCGCCCTTTGGGCATTTATCTTGTAAAGCCATCTTTATGAATGGCCTAGTTATATGTAATAAGACTCCTATACCTACGGTACACTGGGAGGAGTTCACTAGTGCCTTCCGGGCCTAATTGTATGTTATGTTTCACCATAGTTAATACAAGCATGCTTTTCTTTAATTCTAGTGTCATGGCCTTGAGCGTGGGGTGGCAACCCACATCGGTGTCCCTTCGTGGCGTCCCGTGGTCCCTTAGCTGCCCTTCGGACTTTAAGCGCCCAAGCGCCTGCATTAGCCCCGCAACGCGCTAATGCCACGGACCTATGACGAGTAGTCCAACACTCTAGTCATGTTCGTGATTGAATGCCTATAAGAGCGACTCTCGGCATAGTCGTCTCGACCATAAAACTTCCGCTGCCATTCAAAACAGGCTTGGCTATATGCCTATCCACCTAATCGCCGCACGTGGTCTAGTGTCTGAGAATGACCCCGTGACAAGTGGTATCAGAGCAGTTCATCTTGCTCGGATCACCATGCGACGATGACTCGCTTGTATCGTCGCTAAGTGCGATGGCGCAAATACAGTGCTTGCGCTCAAAAACTCCACTACGCCCAGGTGCACTGGTACCATGGTCCCTGATCATGGACGCCAACGAGGAATGCATGGCAAGCTTACTCGCCGCATGCCCAATCGTGCCCCGCAGCAAGTTCCTCGTACACCCGTGTCCTGTGAACATCCGTCGTGTATTATGATGGCGGATTGATCGCCTCGCTTAACCAGGACGGTCATGCATCGCTCACTCTAGTAGATTACAGTCGGGAATCTTGAAGTGCCGCGCTGCGTCAAGAGAGACCATATGTTCCGCATGATGGTCTTGCGCCCCATACCAAGAGGTCACTTACACAAACGTTGTGTAACTCAGAGGACCTGTGTCACATTCAAAGACTGTCGGTCATGCATTATGATGGTGACCTGGCGCTGCTCGGTATTACGTGACGTCGCATCGCATGCCCAGTCATGCAACGTGAAGTGCACAACTGCTTCACGGGAGGAAATTGGCTCAAAGGTTAAACATCAAGGTTCATGGTCCCTTTCGGCTAAGGAACATCATCCTGTCGGCTATGGAGTATCATTCACAAACGTCTTGTCGTGCCGCAGCATCGCCTGCCACGTCGAGATGACTTTCGCAAGATGGAGCAACGCATTGATTACTTGCAAACACTTGGGGACGAGCTGCCAGCCTTGCCTGGCTCGTCAAGTGTCGTCCCGCAAGCGGCGTGATGTCAACCATCAAGGGTTGGGACGTACCTATTACATGCCAACGCAAATCGATGCCTCAACTCAACGACCAATTTGGCGAATGGTTTGAGCGTCGAGCATAGGCGAACCTTAACATGCTGCTGCCAAGCATTCCGCCGCCAACCGAAGGGGCGCCCTTTCATCTCGGCCAACGCCTCGAGTAATCGAAGCGGCCTCCAAGGATCAGAGTCCACAAGGTTTCGGAGGACACATTGGCGATGTCGTCTCTTCGAATGGGAGGTGAAGTTGGGAGCTCATGCCACGAGTTCACCAACCACAATCCGCTTACTCAAGCGGAGCGTCTTCACGAGCATCCCCATGGATCCGTGAAGACCCGGTACGGCTACTCTTTCACAAGGGTCAGCTGCCCCGGTGGACGAGTATGTCAAAGGTGCATAATCTATGTTGACAAGCACAATGGCATTACTTCGTCCACCGGAGCAGCTGACCCTTGTGAAAGAGTAACCGTACCGGGTCTTCACGGATCCATGGGGATGCTCGTGAAGACGCTCCGCTTGAGTAAGCGGATTGTGGTTGGTGAACTCGTGGCATGAGCTCCCAACTTCGCCTCCTCCTTTCGAAGAGACGACATCGCCAGTGTGTCCTCCGAAACCTTGTAGACTCTGATCCTTAGCTGCCCCTTCGGACTTTAAGCGCTTGCATTAGCGTCGCAACGCGCTAATGCCACGGACCTATGACGAGTAGTCCAACACTCTAGTCATGTTCGTGATTGAATGCCTATAAGAGCGACTCTCGGCATAGTCGTCTCGACCATAAAACTTCCGCTGCCATTCAAAATAGGCTTGGCTAGGTGCCTATCCACTTAGTCGCCGCACGTGATCTAGTGTCCGAGAATGACCCCGTGACACGTACACATGTAACATAATATAGGTACTTATCAATAAAATTGCTTTGTTAAAAATAAAAAGAAAATCCATGTCTTTTAGGTATCCACTCCGATTTTCAGGAAATAAAGAAATAGAACCGAAACAAGACTCTGACTTGACTGGAGGAGGTAAAACCGGATGACCTGAGAACTTGTACAAATCACAGAAATCTTTCTGCTTTATGCCAGTACCTGATTTCCTTGTTTCATGCATGGTGTAGTTAGTCTCTTGGTCAATCTAAAATAGTGTGTTTAATGCATAACTCTCCACATTTTTTTTGAGGGGAAAAAGGATGAACACCAAATTAGGGCGTCACCGTGAATATATATCACTATGATATGGTTCTCCACATTATTTAACTGCTCTATTTAATTTGGAGACATTGATTCTCCATATTGCTAGTTTGGAACTAGCTGAGCATTTTAATGGCTTTTCATGGTTCTGATTATGCAGTTACTCTATGAATGGGAAAATATAACTTCATCAAATTACGACAAATAGTTCTGGGCTACGTGTTGGTTATCAATTTCCTTATTAACAATCCAGACATAATTGTTGATAATGCATCTGTTTCTTTTGTTTATTTGACATGCTCTAGCTTATATCATAGCCAGGAAATCTAACTGCTTTGTGATCTACATTATTTGGAGTATCTTAGATCTTGTTTCTGAGACTCTTTTCGCATTTGCTTCAGGAGGAAAGAAACAAAACTTCATAGGATATTTTTCACCAATGTCACTGTTCTTTTTTCTTTGTTGGCACACAAGTTGTTAGATATTTCTGTGATACTCAGTTGTAAGGAATGTACTAAGATACCAAGCTGAGAAAACAAGAAGATAGATATGGCATTGTGATGGTGATCTTGAATAGACAACATTTTATTCATCTTTCACAATACAAAAATTTGTATGCATTGCACAATCTTCTTTATGTTGAAACTATAAGTTACACCAACTGGAACTGGGCATGATTGAGGAGTTCAGTGCTATAAATTATAACTTGCAACAGTACTTTGTTTCAGTATGATGATAATGAAATAAACTTGGTGGTATGTATTATGTGTATGCAGGTTACCATATTTATCTTCTTCATAGCTCCTACTTTGTGATTATTTGTCTGAGTGTTCTCTTTAAAAGTTAGTTTTATGGAAAAATATATTGTTTTTATGCTATATTCTTTTCTTTTTTACAAGAAATGCTAGATATATTAGATGCCATTTTTAATGCTTCAGTCAAGAGCCAGTGATCAAGCGTGTATCTTTTTTTCTAGAAAGTTTGTTTTAGAATGCTCATCATTTATGTATGACACTTTGGCTTCAGAGATTATGTTGTATACCATACATGAGACAGACTACGTACATGTATCTTTTATCTGGATCTTCATGACATATGCATACTCTAAGCCTCTGCAACTTAAATGCGTCCAAGAATAGGATTCACTATAAGATACTAAGAAACAGAATGACTACATTACTTGTTGCTCTTCGAAAATAGCACACTTAGGATATAACTCAGTTTCCTAATATCCAGTTATTTTTTTCTTGCAGCATTTCCTTCCAGAACCAATGTTTTCTGTCCTAAATAAATATTCAGTTAGCAAATCCCAGAGGAACTCAATTCTTCTTATTTCTCCAACCTTGTGGTGCATCAAGTTGAGGAATCTTGGAAGCCATTGATAAGGTAAGAGAGGTAACCAAAAACTTAAACTAAAATTTTGCCGACGAGAATTCAGTTTGGTTGTGCAAACATCTCTATCTGCATGATGTAGATCCCTTAAACAGATAATCTAGTGTCGGAAAGCATGTAAAACGAGGTGCACTTCTGCCTCTAAAGTTTATTGTTTGCCACTGTTGCAGTTAGTTGATTAAGCATCAATTCCATCTCAAAATGCATTACAAGCTGCCTTTTCTTAAGACTTGCTTTCTCTCTCGGCTTTTCCTTTTGTGCATGCCTCCAAAAGAGGGTGCCATCCAGGAAACACTTCCAGCTAACAGAAGGTATGATGAGAAGACTCCTCAAATATGGTCAACTTCTGCCGTTAAACGCGGTATGTTAACTCTCTTTGCTTTTTGGACACAAGTAGCAAGCACTTCCCTTTTAATCTTTTCTTGCATGGTGTTCCCAAAATCTGCTACGTGCTTACAAACTGTAATGATGTGTAATGATAGTAACAATTGGGGAGGACCTACGACTGTGTTTTTACTTATTGGCTGCTCAAAAATTAATCTGTGGGCAGTCAACGAAGTCTCCGGCAGCTGATGATTACCCCAAGTGCACGCGAGGGTGGTGGCCATGGTGGTGGTGGCAAAGGCAATATCAATTCCACCATTTCCTCCCACTTTTTCTCTGTATAGAATAAGATTGGATGGAAACTTTATGCAACAACATGCGACCTCAAGGACCTGAGAGGAAAAGAAGGAGCTCATCATCCGCATCATCATACATCACCAATCACCTCAGGGTTTAAGTTGCCTGTTAATTAATTTGACAGTGGCCAATTGCGTAAACCAAGGAAGAAATAAGAAGGAACAAGATAACTCTAGGGTTGGCTTCATCCATTGAGCACCTTGATGTGTTGCATTTATAATTACTCTAAAACTTAGGATTTTATTTATTTGTTTATTCTCCCTGTTGCTGAACAGGAAAATTTAGAGCTTCATCCTTGTAGACTTGAGCCGTTTGATGTGTTGCATTTATAAGTTTAATAAAAGTCGCTTGTTTTTATTTATTTTATCTTTTCCCTGTGCTGAACAAGAAATTGGAGAGAGAAAAGAGAAAAAGTATAAATGCATTAGACAGTGCACTGCATGCCTCCCCCTCATGGCCTCATCCTGCTTTAAATTCCAGTGGCTACAAGTATCGAAACATTATACAGAAATCAAATCATCATCACACCTCCCCCTGCCTCAATTTTTTTTATATCTACCAAAACCCTTTATTGATCTTTGAGGAGAAACAGTCCATCCACTCCCCTCTCTCTCTCTCTCTCTCTCTCTCTCTCTCTCTCTCTCTCTCTCTCAAATCCATTTTATATATCACCCCCGAAAGGCTGAAGTCTTGCTCTTTCCCAACCCCCTCCCACGAGCTCAGAATGCTCTCCCCTTGCCACCCGCACACATGACCTGCCTTTAGATTCCCCTCAAAGAGGCATCCAACCAGCAGCAGTCTTGCTCCCCTTCCCAACCCCCTGCTGCTGCTGGGGAACAGCAAGTGGAGGGATAAAAGGAATAGTTTGTGCTTGGGGGGAAGCACAGTGTAGTGGAAACAAACAAAGCAAAATCCGCTACCCAGTGTTATAATATATTTTCCTCGTGAGGGAGGAGAGAGAGAGAGATTGAGTGCTACGACGTGTAACTTCCCATGTAATTGTAGCAGTAGTAACAGTAGAATTAAGGGTTTAATATAGACTTTGGAGACTTGGGAGCAGAGTGAGCGAAGTTTGAAGCCTTTTTGTGCTACGAGCCGAAGTCTTTGCCGCTGCGTCCAATACATAAAACACATGCCCCTCGATCCTCCAACCTCCTTGCCTTCTTCTTCTTCTTCTTCTTCTTCTTCTTCTTCTTCTTCTTCTTCTTCTTCTTCTTCTTCTTCTCACATTGCTGGCTCTTCAGAGAGTAAGTAAGAAATGATCACCGCGGCGGACTTCTACCATGTCATGACGGCGATGGTGCCGCTGTACGTGGCCATGATCCTCGCGTACGGGTCGGTGAAGTGGTGGAAGATCTTTACGCCCGACCAGTGCTCCGGGATCAACCGCTTCGTGGCTCTCTTCGCCGTGCCGCTCCTGTCCTTCCACTTCATCTCCACCAACGACCCCTACTCCATGAACCTGCGCTTCATCGCCGCGGACACGCTGCAGAAGCTGATGGTGCTGGCCATGCTCACCGTCTGGGCCAAGCTCAGCCGCGCCGGGGGGCTCGAGTGGACCATCACACTGTTCTCGCTGTCCACGCTGCCCAACACGCTCGTCATGGGCATTCCCCTGCTCAAGGGGATGTACGGCGAGTTCTCCGGTAGCCTCATGGTCCAGATCGTCGTGCTCCAGTGCATCATCTGGTACACGCTCATGCTGTTCCTGTTCGAGTTCCGGGGCGCAAGGATGCTCATAGCCGAGCAGTTCCCGGACACCGCGGGGGCCATCGCGTCCATCACCGTGGACTCGGACGTGACGTCGCTCGACGGGCACCGTGGAGAGCTGGAGACTGAAGCCGAGGTGAAGGAGGACGGGAAGCTTCACGTCACGGTGCGACGTTCCAACGCGTCGCGCTCGGACATCTACTCCCGGCGCTCGATGGGGTTCTCCGGTGCGACGCCGCGGCCTTCCAACCTCACCAACGCCGAGATCTACTCGTTGCAGTCGTCGCGGAATCCCACGCCGCGCGGCTCGAGCTTCAATCACAACGATTTCTACTCCATGGTCGGGCGAGGCTCCAACTTCGGCGCCGCAGACGTCTTTGGCATGAAGCCGTCGCTATCAACGCCGCGGCCTTCCAACTATGAGGAGGAACACCACGTTGCCATGGCAACCAGTGCCGGGAATCCGGCAGCCAAGTCTCGTCTACATTACCAGCTTCCGGTAACCGGAGCTACCCCGGCAGCGCCGTACTTCCCGGCGCCCAATCCAACGGTATTCTCTTCGGGACCCGCGGCAGCTCCGAAGACGAATACCGTTGCGGCGGTGCCAGTGGGGACTAAACCGAAGGCCATTGGCGTCGATCCCGGGTCCAAGGACCTGCACATGTTCGTGTGGAGCTCCAGCGCGTCCCCAGTCTCCGACGTATTCGGCGGCAACCAGGAGTACGGCATGCCGGCGACGGCGGACACCAACGGCGTCAAGGAGGTCCGAATGGCCATGTCTCCGGGCAAAAGTAATCGACTCTGTTCTCATCGTTCTAGTTAAATATGATCCTCATGTTTCAGCGCTCATGCATGCAAAGCCGTCTGGTCGCAGTGGGCGGGCGAAAGGAGAAGAGCCGGGAAGAGTTCTACATGGAGCGCGACGACTTCAGCTTCGGCAACAAAGGCATGGCGGACAAAGACGGAGTAGAAGGCAACGACCAGAAAGCCGCGCAAGAGGCCGGGGACAATGGACGCAGCCTGCCGCCACCGGCGGCGGCGGCCACGTCCATGCCTCCAGCCAGCGTCATGACGCGGCTGATCCTGATCATGGTGTGGCGGAAGCTGATTCGCAATCCCAACACCTACTCGAGCTTGGTGGGCATCATCTGGTCCCTTGTCTCCTACAGGTACAAGACTAAAGTAGTAGTGCAGAAAAGCTTAATTAATTTCATCAAGTCTCACCTGTATTTGGCCACCATCATAATTGCACGCTACATCTTCAACACATTTGCGTAACAAAAAACATTGTTTGTTGCAGGTGGCACGTTGAGATGCCTGCCATCATATCCAAGTCCATCTCCATACTGTCTGATGCAGGCCTTGGAATGGCCATGTTCAGCCTCGGTGAGTATTCAATTAGTGCATTGATTTATTACACATCTATCTGCATTCTGCAACCAATCATTCAAGTTTCAGTGCCTTAATTTTTGCGACGGCGGATTGGATGCTGACTGCTTTAAGCCGCTGATTAATTCATACTGTCCTCGTACCAGTAAACCAATGTGTCCCTCTTCGTCTGTGTACTATGTTTGCAGGACTGTTCATGGCGTTGCAGCCAAGGATCATAGCGTGTGGGAACTCGGTGGCAACTTTTGCCATGGCCGTGCGGTTCCTCGCAGGCCCCGCTGTCATGGCCGCCGCCTCTATCATCATCGGCCTCCGTGGCGTTCTGCTGCATGTAGCCATCGTTCAGGTTAGAGCAAACTAGCCAACAACATCTATCGTATATCTCGTTCAGTAAACCATTACATTTTAGATTAATGAGACGACGGTGGACGCCACTTAAACTTTGATCAATGAACACTGTTCGAAATCCTGATTTGTTTGGAGCGTGCAATAGGATCTGTCTCTTGTTTAATGGAGATTTGGAGATAGACCATTCAGATGCTATATTGATTTGACATTCGCACTGATAAAACGTTCTTTTGCATGCACTTTCTAACTCTTGACATATGGTTTTGGGTGCGTTGAGCAGGCAGCATTACCTCAGGGCATTGTCCCCTTTGTGTTCGCCAAGGAGTACAACGTTCATCCTGATATTCTCAGCACAGCGTCTCTCTCTCTCTCTCTCTCTCTCTCTCTCTCTCTCTCTCTCTCTCTCTCTCTCTCTCAATCTCGGAATATTCCTTGTCTGATTCGCGTACGTTCTCATGCTATTGGCAGGGTGATCTTTGGGATGCTTATTGCGCTGCCCATAACGCTGGTATACTACATTCTGCTGGGCCTGTGAGTTTATTGCGCCCTGTAAAGTATAATATTAGCTCCAAGGGACAGGCAGCAGGTGAGATGCCCACCGTGCACATGGTCTCTTCACATGTTATAAATTTACCATCACGTACGGCAATTTGAAGGCCAAGGCGCAGCGACAAATTAAAAAAGCAAGAGGAGAGAAGGGAAGAGACTTGAAGAACCAGAAGCCGCTGCGGAGCAATTGAAGCATAGATAGATGGATAGTGCATATTGCAAGCTTTTATTTTTACTTTTAATAAGAGATGATGTGGTAGTGTTATAATGTAATGTGATGTGTCGTATCATTCTTCTGTTTCCTTCTTTTAATCATCCCTGCTATGAAATGAAATCTTTAGGTCATAAATCCTTCTCATTCTTTGACATGACCTCATAGATGGATCCCCTTCTTCGCTATCTGCAATCTCACAATGGTTGTATGATGTGCTACTTGTGTAACGTCTAATTGGATACATTGTATGTACTCCATACAATTGGACGATTAAATAACAGCAACGCAAGGCCTCTTTTAATCCTACCATGTTTTTTTCCATATCTTAGTGTCCTTGTGCATTTTAACTCATATCCACTTAATGTGTCATTGATGTCCCATTATGGTTTTTTCTTTGCTGCACTAGTGTTCAAATTTATTAGCACATGTTTAATTTGAATAAAATTAAAATAAAAAATTGATTAAATTGACGATTTTATAAAGTGGATTCTAATTCTTAATATAATTTCATTAATCATAGTCTAATTAATTTAAACTTAGAATCAAGAGCATAATAATATTCTTCATTGATCTTGGTTGGCACAAAGGTTTGGAGAAGTACTAAGCGGCCGTCCCTTGAAGTCTTTGTAGTTAAGACTAATAACTTTTGTAATCCTATTACATTTGCCTGGAACGTGGGTGGCAACTCATAATCAGCACTCTTTCGTCAGCACTCTTTCTTTCTGTTAAGCATTTCGTCTAAACGTTTGTTTGCTTACAAACGCATTCACTAAGTATTCACTCAGATAAACACACTAAAAATCATGACATTTGGCAAGACACAAAGCTACGTTGGATTAAAGGAGCTTGTCTAGCTGAACAGAATATATAGACGTCGCATGAGTCTATCACAAGCGAAAACACCTCATGACGTGATATCATAGTAGTTCGTCCTACTCAGATACATACGACGATGACCTGCTCAGATACATGTGCCCTTGCTTTTAAAAGTGCTTACGCTCACAAATTTCAGGTGCATTGGCACCACGTTCCTAATGATGGATGCCAATAGTGAATTCTTGGCAAGCTTCATCATCACACGCCCAATAGATTTTTATGTGCTTGTGTTGCGCCAAGGAACGCCCATCATGCCCAATAATGACGAATCGAAATGGTCATGCATCGTTCACTCAAGTTGGCGCCACTTCGCACATCACATTTAAGGACAATTGTCATACCCATCCATGAAAACTCAACACTTGCTCATCCTTTCATGGCGTTGCTTCCCATAAACGTGATGCGCTCAATCGTTCCATGACAAAATTTGTCTCATGTCAATCATCATGGTTCAACATCCCTTTCTGCTATGAAATAATATTTCCAAGCATCCTGAACATGTTAGATAACTCTCATAAATAGGGCAAAGAGTCAGCCTCTTGCAAATAGTCTGAGACGATCTATTAGTCCAGCCTACCTCATCATGCATCCTTCCTAAGAGGCGCAATTTCACTTGTTAAGGGCTAGAATGAGACTGCTACATGACAACACAATAGATGCGTCAACCACAACCAATTTAATAGTTGATCTGAGCATCGAGCATTTGGTAAACCATTGGCATTTGGTAAACCACACTTTCTTTCAGACAATGCATTGAGCTATCTAAGTGACCTCAAAGATCAATGTCCAAGGCTTGAAAGGCATGTCGCTATAACACTGCCATTTCAAAATGAAATGAACGTGAAGTTGGAAGCTCTCGATAAGTTCTTCAACACAACACCACTTGCCACCAAGCAAAATGTCCTCATGAGCACCACCACAAATCTATAAAGACCCAAAATGACTACCCTTTCACAAGAGTCGGATGCCTAGCGGACAAGTATATCAAAGACATGATCTTCATCATCAAGCGCAATGGCATTTATCCAAATTCACCAAATGGACGAGTATCAAAGGTACAACATCTTATCTGATAATCACAACGACATCACCCCGCCCATGTTCGAAGGTATCGCCGAAGCTTCAAAGAGGTCAAGGGGCACATCCTAGCAATTTGCATGGTAGGTAGCGAATGTGAGAAGGCTCTCTTTGCTCATCGTAGTGACTTGAGTCATGCAAGTCCCCAAGTGTTCAATTAAGAAGCTTCGAAGTCCCAAATGACTACAAGAGGTGAGGTGGTCATGTACTCTGCATTCGACGAATGGATGGCTCCACACTATAGTTCGCAGTCATTCCTATCAAATGATGAAACTCTCATCACCACCCCGAAACAACTCCTTATTGAACTACCCATGAAGTCATCCAAGAGTTGTTCCTTCTTGACATGCCTAATCAATCAAGTTAACACTACACATGTCTAGAGAAGTTGAAGCCAACAAAAACTTGATGGACAAATAATTACTTCATGAAGTCAAATCGCTCATATTGTGAACTCTATTGGTGCTACACGAGTGAAGACCCAAGATTGAACGAATGATCAGTAAGCTAAGTAAGACAAAAGGAGTCTTCAATGAATCCTGAAAAGACATGGACAAATTCTGATGAAGTAAAAGTCAAGACTAAGACGACTGATTCCAATCAAACAAACGAAGTCAATACTAAAGAAAAGACCCCGAAGAGCCCAAGCAATGATGTCAGGGAGTCACTGACTTTGATGGGAGAAAATGTCTTGGGGTTTTCTCGTGACACAATCCCTAAAGCATCACAAGGCTAACCCCTCTAAACTTACACTACAAACAATAGAACGATTAGAGGCACAATAATGCATTTCTAAAGCGATGCTAACCATATGCTAAAATAATAGCCACACATTAGTGCTGCCTCCACGCTACAAGAGATGCGACATTGGCCATCTAGTGCTAAAACATTGATACAGTGCCAAAAACACTATGACACTATTAGCATCAACTTTCGACGCTATAGTGTCATTGGATGTCAGAAGGACGAAACACATTTAGCATCAACTATTGAGATGCGAAAGTAGTGCTAAAAAAAGGAGATGCTATTTTGACACCACGATGGCGCTGACTTATGGCACTATTGTGATGTTACTATGACACGAAGACCATCCTTCAGTGTGGCGTGAAGTTGACACCAAAGAGGTGCTAAGTTGGTGTGCCGCTAGTGTGGCGCCAATGAGTGTATCATTAATGTGACTCTAGGATGATGCAAAATGCGATGGAAATAGGCAATGCTAAAGTATCGCTACTATGATGTGAGTTGCGACACATTTTTCCCACCCCCTGCACTTTATTACCCATGCATTTTACAATGAATTATTATGCATTCATTGTGCACATCCAAAACAATATAAACTAAAGCAATTATAGTGCATCAAACTAAAATTAATAACATAACAAAAAATTTAATAATATAAAAAAGTATTATCATTATAAAATCATGAATGTTACAAAATTTTAATTACATCTAAAGTTACAAAAGCTTTTACTCTCCTAAATTATTTTTATCATCGAGGTCATTCTTGACATTTGACGATAAATACTCGATCCTTGACCTCGTATTGTCTTGATCTAAGGTTGTATGATATTCTGAATAGTCCACAAGAATGGGGTCAACTATTGAGAAAGATGTTGAGGAAGCTGTAGAAAGCTGCTCAACAATCAACCCAGGTTCCCGTACGAATTCGGGGTAGACGAGGCACCAATATATCTCTCCATCTTTTTTTGATACCTGAGTGGTTGTTCCTAAGCCCCTTAGGTATCTGCCTCGCATCATGCCAATACCTCCTCCTAAGCAATAGTGTCTCCTATAAAATAGATAAATTTTATAACTATAAAGTATCAATTAGCATTAAAAATATTACTAATTTTCTATATGCCTTACTTATAGGTGGCTGAGTACTAGGATTATCCACATACTTCTCTGTCATCTTTTCATTTTATGCATCCTCAAAGATTTAAAAATTGCAAATTTGAGATATTATTTAAATTATTTTAAAAAATTAAATAAAAATAATTAGACTTACCAAGACTCTACGGACACTAATTGTGACTATGTTATTGGTGTTTCTACACTTATGTGTAGTCTCGTAGACTATGCAAAAATCGATATACTCCTTTTTTTCTCCTCCTACAATAAAATTTTAAATATTGCAAAATGAACTAAATTAAATATAAAAGTTTTAAATGAAAGATAGAAATTTTGCCATGTGTCGACGATGCTCGTCAAATCAGATCGACCCTTTTTTATGTATATGGGCTTCCAGCTTGGAAAGTGTGTTAACTTTAGTTTTAAAATAATATATGTGTGTATGTATGTATGAATGTATGTATGAATATATGTGTGTATTTGTATACATACACTACAAGAAATTTATGAAATAGTGAATCCACCAACGTGGCACAAACTCATGGTTAAAAATATTAGTCACGCATTAGCGTCGACATGATGCCACTAAAAAGGGACGCCAAAAATCGGTAACCATTAGCGTCGCCATGGCACCAAAGCGCACGACGATGCTAGTAGTGTCACGTGTCGGTGTTAAACCGACATTATAATGACACTATCAGTTGCCTTCGAACTGGCGAAGTGATATGATAAAGCGATGCTAAAGAGGTGTTGATCCTGTCAATGTTATGTCGATGCCATGTTGACGCTAATCAAGCGCTAACATAATCCCTAACTCGATTTCTTTGTCATCGCCGGTGGCTCTACATAGACACTAATGCATCGCTAAGGTGTAGGCGCCAATGTGGTACTAATGTGTCGCTAAGTGTGCGACACCAATGTGGCACTAACGAGACGCTACATACGATATGTTCATACAACAAAATCGCATTTCCTTGCACAACTTAATTTTACTTATACATTTCACAAAACAATTATTTGATCAATGTGTTCTAATGACAAAATACAATTATTGTATTCACAAATACTTGTTCTAATCACTTACATGATCAACTTACAACATCAGTTATTAAACTACATCATCTATCGGATTTATGCTTAAACTACATCATTAATTTACATCTATTACATCAATTTACATCTATTACATCTTAAGATCGGGTGCTCCGCGATGTATGCCCCCGGATCTGCCGTTGCACGGATTCCCACGACCATGAAACATCAGTCGCTCCTCGAATGAAGCGACAGCCGCGGCGGTAGAGGAGGACAGCAACACCAGAATTGGAGGATCACTGCCATGGATGTGGAGCGTAAACGGTGCTCGCTGGAGGAGGGAGGAGGGGATCGGAGCACAATGAGGTGGCAGCTTCATCATCCTTGTCCTTCATCAGCTCCACACGAAGTGAGAAAGAGAGAAACAAAGAGAAATAGAGAGAAGGAGGTGGCAGCTTCGTCGCTGGAGGAGGGGCGAACTTGGAGGAGCACACGATGGACATGGACACACACACACACAGTGAGAGAGAGAGAGAGGATTCATTACAAGAAAAATTATTATTTTCCACAGATATTACCGACCATCGCATATCCCTTGCAATTTTCTAAGGATTTTGCGACGGCTAAAAATATCTTTCTGAAATAGAGATGCAAATATTTTCCACAGCTTAAACTGTCACAACGTTCGAAGGTGACATAACCGTCGCAACTTTTGGTGGCTACAACCGCCGCAACTTTCGACGATTGTAAAGCCGTCAGAAGTTCCTATGGATAAATATTTTATTTTATAACACATATTTTTATATGGCATTCTGACGACCACAACCATCAAAACTTTCCACGACTGTATCCTGGGAAACTTAAAATAATATTTTATATTATAACGCCTATTTCATATTAAAAGGATGGCATTCCGACAGTTGAAACTTCCCATGGCTGCCACCATGGGAAACCTAAAGTAATATTTTATATGATAACACCTAGTTCATATTAAAAGGATGGCGTTCTGACGACTGCAGTCGTCGAAACTTTCCATGGTTGCAGCCATGGGAAACCTAAAAATAATATTTTACATGATACCACCTATTTCATATTAAAAGGATGGTGTTCCGACAGCCGCAGACGTCGAAACTTCTCACGGATACATCCGTGGGAAACCTAAAATAATATTTTATATTATAACGCCTATTTCATATTAAAAGGATGGTGTTCTGATAGCCGCAGTTGTTGAAACTTTCCACGGTTGTAGCCATGGAAAACCTAAAATAATATTTTATATTATAATGTCTATTCATATTAAAAGGATGGCGTTATGACAACCGCAACTTCCCATGACTGCAGCTATGAAAAATCTAAAATAATATTTTATATGATAATGCCTCGTTCATATTAAAAGGATGCCATTCCGACGATCAGTCATCGGAACTTCCCACGACTACAGCCGTCGAAAACTTAAAATAATATTTTATATGATAACGCCCTGTTCATATTAAGGATGGCATTTCGGCAGCTACAGCCATCGAAACTTCCCACGGCTGCAGCCGATGGAACTTCCCACGGTTGCAGACATGGGAAACCTAAAATAATATTTTATATTATAAAAATGATGGGTTAAGCCATTGGTTAGTCCGTCGAAAGCTCTTCCACAAATTAACCCAGACCCCCTCTTTGTGTCATTCACTTCTCCCCCGCGCGACCCCCCTGGACTCCGACGATCGGCGACCTGCTCCTACTCACAATCCAATGACCTACTCCCACTCCAGCGATAGGAGACCTGCTCCTACTCTAGTGATCCCGCTTCAAAGGATGCGTGCACGACTCCGGCAACCCTACTCCCGCTCCGGCGACCTCGCTTTGAAGGACACACACACACCTCCGGTGATCCTGCTCCCGCTTTGACGATCCCCCTTGGAAGCACTCATGCACCCTTCGGTCGATCCCACAATCTACGGTACCCTTTGGTCCCCTCTCAACCCCGATATGATCTGGCCAGATCCGGCATATGACAGCAGGATCTGACCGTCACAATCGTGAACGGTAGTTAACGGTCAGATCCGGCCATGCACGATCATGATGGCCATAAGCAGCGAGATCCGGCCATGCACGATCATGATGGCCATAAGCAGCGAGATCCGGCCATGTTAATAATTTCAAATTGTTATTATTTGTTATCTACTTTATTAATTTAAATTAGTTCTTCATTTGTGTTAATAATTTAAGTAATGTGATTGTTATGGACATGCATTAATCATCGGTGGATGTACAATAGAACTAATCTTGATCGTATAGGATTGACACAAGCATGTTAGTCAATATAGTTTGAATGAACTATTAGGTGTCCTTGTTTAAAATGTCAAAGAACAATTTAGTTATGATTTATGCTTCTAAAATTGTTGCAAATAGAGTTTACTATGCCTCCACACAAATAATCGGGCCAACAATTGCCTGACGATAGTGAATCACATTCGTATTCTTTACCTTCTCATGAGTGTTTCTATTTTATTCAATGTATTTAACATTTCACAAGAATCTAATTAATTTGTTCTTTTTCAAAAGCGCCTCCGAATATTAGAATTTGGTTCTTGAGTTATACATATGATTTAATTTCTAAAGATGCGACAGAGCATATGGCCGAACTTTAGGTTAATGTGATGCAATTATACTTTTATTGTGCAGTAACAAGTTAGTTTATTATGCAAATATTATTTCTTTGAGATGTTTCATTTTGGTAAAGGAAAAAGTAAGGGGAAAGAGAAGGGAAAAGAGAAAGCCACTCTTTCTAAAGAAAAAGAGGGAGGTGGAGAGAAGTCAATTATGCCTAAACCTACAGGGATTCACATAATAGAGCGACAAGCTGCACCGAACCCTCCTTCGAACATTGACTCAACGGAGGACATAGGGATACAGATGCCTGACATTGCTGACATGGAGACACAAATGTCGGAAGACACCACGATGCTTCTACATCGAGAAATCAGTATAAGAAATATTTATTGCTAGATGATAGTTATGGGTAAGTGATTGTACATGGAGAGATATTTATTGCCATTGAGAAATATTTATAGCATCTGTTTAATATATATATATATATATATATATATATATATATATATATCTTATTATGTTTTTACAAGTTTTACCCCTCATGACTTGCTACAGCTGCTTGCACTAAGGTAATTCGGTAGTGGTATACGGAGGCATGACTTACACGGAGAGATATTCCCTATGCTATGAGTATTTAGAGAATTTCATGTTATAATATTCATTTCCTTATTGACAAATCTTTATGACTTAAAATACAAACTTTTTTGTTATTTATTTTTAATCCAAATGTCGTCCTTTAAAGGCTGACGTGTGGTGGGACCCCGAGCACACAAAGCAAACGTGGAAGGCGTTCAATTCTAGGTGCTCGAGACGATTGTCCTCAATGTTGTAGGATGCACAAGCTATAGGAGAACAATCCAATTGAATTCTAGATGCAGTTTGGATCGAGTTATTAGTTAAGTGGTCCACTGAGACGTACAAATTCAAGTGCGAAAAAGATAAATCATGAATCTGACTAGGGAGCATGCTTGCATATGGGTGGTTGTGTATCTACGTCGACAATTGTAAGGAGATTAGTAAACATTTGTAACTTTGTAATTTCATTTAATGAATTTAATGTTCTAACTTTGGTTTTAATTGCAGAAAAAAGAGACGGGTAAAACACCCACGGAATATGAGATTTTTCTTAAAACTCATCAAAAGAAAAATTCTGAATAGGTTTCATCATTTGCTCGAGAGACATATGTAAGAGTATACTTTCATAACATATCTTTTATTAGGAATGAATTAACAAATGTCACTTTGTTAATTTACAGGAGAGTTACAAAGCAAAAGAAGTTGAGCACCATACACAAGTCACGCAGGAGGGGGCGACACCATTGACCTCTCGATAATTATGGACGGATCATGTCAGAGTGAAGAAGGGGTGCATCTACAGTTTCGGATCCTTCGATAGTCATGTGGATATTGGATATGGCCGGAAATCAATATCCGATTATCCAAGTCAAGATGTGCGACAAGTATTTGATAACATGTGGAAACAACGAGTATCGGAAGTCCAACAAAAAGTCCAAGAAGAGGTTCGACAAGAATATGAGCTGCAATAACAAGCATTTGAACACCGACATAAAAAAGAAATGAAAAAAATTATGTGTGGTCAGCACGACAGCAAAAAATTAGGAGAAATTCTATGAATTTTTCAAAAAAATTATACATATTCAGATTTATTTAATTTATTAAAATGTTGAATTGCCAAAAATTATAATTAAATATTTTTTCAATTTATTAATTTTTAAAAAAAAAATATTTTGTTTTTGAAAAAAAATTCTCATGACTTTGACTGCGGGAACCACCTTCCCACGATTCTATCCATGGGAAGTTTCTATAGGTTGAGCCGTGGGAAAGTTTTGTCACGGCTTAAAACATGGGAAGTTCCCACGACTTCAGCCGTGGCAAAATTTTCCACGGCTCCGCTCGTGGGAACTTCCCACGGCATAAGCCATAGCAAATTTTGCCATGACTCCAGTCAGGGGCAGAACCATATGGCTGCCCATGGGTGCAAGCGCAACCACTGAAATTATTTACATATATTTGATAGTAGTACATTTGACAAATGATTCCTCTATTCATGTGGTATCTTGGTATGTTGCAACATAGTTTTGCCATTTTACCATGGATCGATCCCCATTGCTGCCTCCTTATTCATATTTTTGCCCAATGCATTATCAATTAATTTCATTATTTCTATTTTAAATTTTCATGTTCATATTTTCTATAGAAAATTATAGTATCATTTATTCTTTTTGTTACCATAAATTTAAATCTATAATGCAGTCATGGCAAAATCTTGGTTTATTCAATTTTGAAGAGCTCGATTTTTTTGCTAGTTGAATTTATAGAATTGAATTGCGAAATAAAAAAAGGAGTAACAAAAAAATAGATTTGAATTTGAGGTTGTCCAACGAGAAGTTAGAGCATAGGAGAGAACATTTTGCGATAGTTCCAGAGAGGAGCGGCCTTTTTTTGTTCTCTCTAAGAGGTCATTTTCTGCATCAAAAATTTATATATTTCTTTATTATTAATAGTCAATTTTTCATTTTATCTATTTAAATTTTACAATATATTATGTAAAAAAACGTTTCTCAATGAATGAAATAAGTGTAAAAATGATATGATTATTATAATGCCTATTGAATGTAAATTTTAATACTTTAATATAAAATATTAATGATATTTTATTCTTTTACTATTATATAATAATGTGCACCTAGTAATAATAATTTTTAGCTCCGCCACTAGCTCCAATGGTGGGAACTTTCGATGGCTCTATCATAGTCGTTGAAAATATTTGCAACGAGTCATTTTCCAACGGTTCTCTCCCATCAAAATATTCGTCGTAAATTTTTCTTTCTGATAGATTCTTCACAATTTCTGACCGTTCATGCCATCGGAAATAACAATTTTTCTTGTAGTGATTTGAAGGGGCATTGAAGGCAATGTTATTAGGGCCGGACCAGACTGGCCAGTCAGACCTGTCCAACCGTCGATCGGCCACTAAGACGGCTTGATATAAGCCTTAAAATCGGACCCCTAATTGAACCAGTTGAACTGATCAAGAACGATCAAGAACCGATCAAAACTGGTCAAAATAGAAAAAACCAGTTGAACCGCCGTTTTAGGCCAACCCATTTTTTTTATTATCTCTTAACAAAGAAATAATTTTATAAAGTTTATTATTATAAATTTGAAAAACATCCATAAATAGACTTTTTCCATAAAAAAAACATATTGGCCCATTAGTATCCTCCTTTATTTATAGATGCCCCTTGCTCTTATGTTGTTAGCATTATGAATGTGGAGCTATGTTTGTATACCTTACTTGCTCTTTTTTTTCCTTCATTTAGTCTAGAATTTACTAAGTTTTGAACTTTAACTTATGGATTATTGTTTTATTCAAAATTTTAGTATCATAAATGTATATTATAATATAAGTTAATTATATATTTATTATATTATATATAATATTTGTCATATTAGATGAATTAGTTAGAGATTAATGGTGCAAACTTATTTGATATATGTATAATATACAATAAAACTTAATATAGTATAGTATTATATATACTTAATATAGTATAGTATTATATATACTTAGATATATATACACAAAATTTAAATTTCTTTAATTTAATATTTAATAAGTTCAAATTTAATAAATCGCTAATTATACTATATATTTATTTATAGAATATATAATCTTTTCATAATATAATGGAAAAAATATTTATAAAAAAATTAAAGAATAGAAAATTTATATATAATAATGAGATTCGATAAGATTTTCATTTATTAAGTGTATAATAATTTTAACATCAAATCTTAAATTTAAGATTTATGATTTATGATTATTGTTTTTTTGCATATTACATTTTGATATATGTATATATCCAAAATATAATAGCTTAATTTAATATACCATATTAAATATAATATTTTATTATTATCCGGCCCGACCGATCGGTCCAACCGGTTCGACCTGAAACGGACACCTATCCGGATCGTTGTCCGGTTCGGTCCTAACAACATTGATTGAAGGTAGAGCTGGACACGAGGTAGGCCGATCTAGGCTTCCACTTAAATAAGCTAAGCCTCTTATAAAATAAAAGTATTTAAGCCTAGCCTATAGCCTATGACAAGTCATAAATATAAACTTAGCCTGGCTTGTTTGATTAACTTTTAATGTCTAGCCTAGCTTATTACACTACAAAAAAAATGCTGATTACCGACGGTCAAAATCATCGGTAATCAACTCAAAAATCGTCGGTAATACAATTACCGACGGTTTTTCAGACGAAATTAATCCGTCGGAAAAACGCTCGTCACAAATCGATTTGCGACGGTTAAAAACAAAACCGTCGGTAATTGCGATGGTCTGGACCGCCGGAAAAGTTCCGGCGGTTCCAGCCGTCGAAACTTTCCGACGGTTGTAACCGCCGAAAAAGTCCGGAGGTTCCAACCGTCGAAAAATTTTCGACACTTTCGACCGCAGGCGCCGAATCCGGCCGCCAGGGGCCGGATCTGGGCTGGATCCGGCCACCAGCGGCCGGAGAGAAAGAGAGAGAAAGAGAAAGAGAAAGCGAGAGAGAGAGACACGCCGACGAAGAGAGAGAGACACGCCGGCAGTCGACGCTTGACGTCCGGCCAGAGGCTCGCCGACCGGGAGAGGGAGAGAGAGGAGAGGTGAAAAGAAAGTTTGGTTATATATATATATATATATATATATATTTATAGGTGGAAAGATGAGAGAAAGCGGAAAAAAAAAGCGGGATAACAAAATTTTAATTACCGACGGCTCTGACCGTCGGAAAAGTAAATATTAATTATTTTTAAAGTTACCGACGGTTGTGGCCGTCGAAAAAATATTTAGTTATATATAATATTTATTTTTTATTTTACCGACGATTTGAACAGTCGGTAAATGCGATGGTTTGGACTGTCGCTAATTATATTAATAAAATACTTCTCATATGATATTATTATACATTTACCGACGGTTACGACCGTCGAAAATTGCGACGGATTTTTCGATGGATTGGTATCTGTTGGAAATATCGATGTTCCTATTCGTCGAAAAATTAAATAATAATATAACAAATTATATAAATTATTTTTTTCATTTCTGACGATCGTAACCATCGAAAAATCCGTCGGAAATTGTGACGGATGGATATCCGTCAGAAATATCGAAGTTCCTAAATGTCAAAAAATAAAATAGAATAATATAACAAATTACAAAATCGATTATTTTCATTTCCGACGTTTTAACCGTCAAAAAATCCGTCAAAAATAAAATCGTCGCAAAATCCATCGCAAATTGCGACGGATTTTAAACCGTCGAAAATTGCTCGTCGAAAAATGGCAATTTTCTTGTAGTGTTAGCCTGTTAAGCTAAATTTTTTTTGATGATATACTAGATTAAATATAATAAATCTTATTTATTAAAGAAACAATAGATACAAAATAAATAAAAGAGACACCACTAATATATTTTTTTCTAAGCATATAATAAAAATAGTAATATTGAACTCAAAATTGAAGATTTAAAAGATGAAGGATTAAAAATTGTAATATAATATATTAATAAATCTTGTCCTGATAAGCTATAAGGTTAGGCCAATTATTAAGAGGCTAAGCCTCTTTAAGAAAATATATTTTATTTAATATTTCAGCCTGGCTTATTTTATAATAGGCCGAGCCGAGCTAGGTCAAAAATAGGCCGAGCCACGAGTTGCTCACGAACGACTCAGCTTATTTCCAGCCCTAATTGAAGGGGACATGGATCACGAAAGAAGGGGGATCGCGGTGTGTCGGATTAAAAGAAAGGAGGATAAGGATGTGTCCTTCGACGAACACACGGATCGAGCATAGCGACACCAAATGTGCGACGCTAATTCAATGGTAAAGTGGCGCCAAATACATCGTCGCAAATTGGGACGCCATGAAGTTAATTTTTTATTTTTTAAATTAAACTTTGGAGAAATTTATATCCCTGAAGTCAATTCTCATAATTCTATATATATATATATATATATGTATATATATATAAGATATGATATATGTATATATATATATATAAAGTGTGTATATGTCTATACATACATGCATACATACATACATACATATATATATATATATATATTATATAAATTATGAACCATTAGCTTTTTCATTGATAAATTTTGGTTTTGATTTCTAGCTTTTGCAAGGACTTCAATGATATTAGGTACTATAGCAGCGTATATGAGAACAATATTATTACAATTATAGTTGGATTGTTATATTATTTCAAAAATAAAACATGGAGTTTTGAAGCTAATTTTTATTATAATTATTGTTCTTAATTATATTATATTCATATAATAAATTTTATTTTCTACATGGTACTATTATGAATAGAAAATTGAAGTATATTAATTATAATATATATACTTCAAATTTCTATTCATAGTAGTACAGTGTTATCACTTTTTTATATGGTAAGATTCGTTAATTATCTTATTTGATCTTAAAAATAATGAATTAGAGATCTTTAAAATAGTTAAAAATGTTTTGAATAATTAAATATTTTAAGGTTGTGTTTGGTAGGAGAATTTGGAGAGAACGTTAGTTCTCGAGAACTTATTGATTTGATAGAAAAGTTTAGATTAGTGTTTGAATGAAAAAGTGTAATGATAAGAATTTAAAAAGTTGATGTAATGAATAAGTTTTAGTGGGTGTTTGGATAAAAAATAAGAATTAAGAATATAATTTATTATTTTATGAGGTATAAATTTATAGTAAATAAGAATATGTTATTAATATTATAATTTACATAAATCATTATATTATTAATATTATTTTTATTTATTTTAATTAAATCTTTTAATATTATTAATCTTATAATTTACGTACATTTTAAGATCCAAATATAATATAATTTTTTAAAAAAAATAATTGAACAATTTAATTAATAAAATATTTATTAATTATTAGAACTAAATATTTTATAATTTTTAATTAATAACATTTAATAAATTATGTTATAATATCCCTAATAATGAATTAATATATTCTAAATTATATATACATACATTATAAAATAAAAAATAAATAAAATTAAAAAAAAGGTCAAAGAAGGTGGCTGATAAGACATGGAGTTGACGACAAGAACTTTCGGTCGAAATATTTGATCGAATGTCACGTGACGAAAACTTTTAAAATTTTCGTCATGTTGGTTGTTTAAAAATTTTTCGCGTTATTCTCGCGAAAAATTCCCAATCGAACGCTGCATAAGTGTGCTGTTATGATGTGGGTGACGTGACTACTTTACTTGATGATATAAAGGATAATTTCGTCTATAAATTTATTTTAGAGGAGTGACAATAAGGGCTCCAATTCCAATGCATTCCCATGGATGGACCAGTTACCAGCAGGCACCTCCACCAAGCGTTGAAAGATGAATCCACGACAAGACACAAATAAAACCAGGACGTCTTTCACAGTTTCACATGATCATGACCTCAGGGGGCCTGGTCTGATCTGATACATATGTTCGGTCGTTCTGAGAGAACATAGTGCACGCACAGATTTGATTTCGTTACCTTTCACATTAAAGGCAATGATTTGGCTTACAGTTGCCTACACTTTTTCCCCCTTCTCTCACACTAAAAAAAACATAGGCAAGTATCTGCCACCCTGCTACTGCAAGCATAAATTAATTACCTTCGCTCCACCACCCCTCTATCACAGAGCAAAGAACCCAGTCTCCGAACACTCACTCTCTCTCTCTCTCTCTCTCCATGACAGATTACACAGTTCACCAGAAAAGGTTCGGATCAACCCGTCTTCCTATGGTAGTCGGCGTTGGGCAAAATGTCGAACCGTTCCGGGGAGGATCAAATATCGCCGGCAGGAACTCGTCGGCGTCGCACCGGAAGCAGGAGTGCTCGAAGTGATTTGTAAACGCTTCCCTCCCCTTCGAACATGAGCACCATTTAGGCAAAATACCGGTTAGACATATATATGTTACAACATTTAGAACATTAATTATCAGGAACGCTAGTAAGAGTGGGTGGCATCTAATTAAGCATGCATGCAGTTAGATATAAGATACATATCATTACGGTAACTAATAGCATGCAGCACCTGAAGCCGCGCGTAGCAGACGTGGGAGACCTTTAGGGAGCCGAAGATGGTCCACTTACGGCCGTGCAGCGAATCGTGTAGCTTCTTGGCTGCGGCGGCCGTCGTAAAGTTCACAAAAGCGTAGCCCAGATTGCACCTGGTCCTGTTCAAAATAGTCGATCCACAACATAATATATAAGCATGAAATTAGTCGACGTTGTAACGACACATGCATGCATGCAAGCGTGCGTGCAAGGAAATCAGATGGATGTTCGGCTAACTTGAAATCCACGGGCAGGTAGATGAAGTCGTATTCCGAAGCCGGTGAACCATCCGGGGGAGTCTTCTGGTTCTTCGTGGCACAGTGCTCGTCCAGCAGATCTATCAGCATGTCTCGGCTGCATTGATACATAACATATTGATCTACTTTTTATTCAACGCGTGATGCGAAGAGAAGAAAAGAAACGAAAAATGGTGGGAGTCGATCATTTAATAATATTTTAACATTAAACTAAATGCATATATGTTACGTACGTAGCAGGAGAGGGGAAACAGGAACAAGTAAAAAATGGACCTGAGCTTGTTGGGTATGTTCTTGATCATGACAGAGGTCCTCTGGTCAGCTGATCGAGAGCTCGATAACTGTAACTCCGAAGTCCGCGACGAGGAAATATGCTCTCCCGTGTCTAAGCTAGCAATAGCCTCATTGTTCGAGCGAGGGACCCAGACAAAACGCGTCCTTGCTCCTCGGCGCTGCCACGGACGAGGACGATGCCTACTGGTTGCAGTAATTTCACTACTTAAGGTATTGATGGTTGGAGAAGCAGATGGATTAATGCTGAGACTTGGCAGTTTCTCCGCTTTCGTCGACGGGCCCGTCCGCTCCTGTAAATGGGACGACGCTGCCGTTTTCTGCTGTCCTGCAGAAGCGCTTGAGTCCGCGACGGGGAGGTATTTGAAGGATGGCGGTGGTAGGGGACTTGGGGCAGTGCAATGTGCGACGTAAGTGGATAGGAAAGGGAAGCGAGGAGCGCAAAGTAATGGTGCAGAAGACGAAATGTACGGGAAAGGAGGCGGTGGTGGTGATGATGGGTGTCGACAGGAGTAAGAGAACTGCAGCGGCGGCGGCGGCGGTACGCATGGAGGAGGTGGAGAGAAGTAATGGAACGGCGCAGCTCTGCGGTTCAGCATCATGGTCTTGAGGACGTCGGGCAAATATGAGAGGGATCAAAATGGAGTGACAAAAAGAGACGGCGAGGGGGGAGAGAGAGAGAGAGAGCAGAGGGCTGCGGCCTGCCGGAGAGGGGGATGATATGGCGGAGGTCATTGTAGCATAGTGCAATTTATAGCTCAGAGTCTGATGTCTATTTAATTTCGGCAAATGCATTACTTGTTCTTAACATCCCCCTCTCAACTTTTTTTTCCCTTATTTCGCCTTAAATTACATGCTTAAGAATTTTAATTTTTCACCTTATCCCGATTTTTTCATCGAAAATATTGCTATTTGCGAACATATTGTTTCTTTTATAATTAAAATCACAATATATGATTATCACGTAACGAATTTACTTATATTGATTATTTTTTTTCACGTTTATCTAAGAAAATATTATAATAAAGTAAGAGTAAAATTGATATTTTATACTTATTAAAAAACGATGTTAACAGAACTTGGATGTAATAAGTTTGCAATTTTGGACTTATGTTTTGAAGTATCAAACACAGGTCGAAGAGATCAATTCAAAAAATCTGATTTGAATGGCAGGTCAATAGGCTTTTAAGTTTGACAAGGGTTAACAAATAATATATGGAAAGAATTATTGCTTAACATAAAGAATAAAGAAATTGAGGGACATACCTCGAAAACGATAATCCAAATTTACTGTGTTAATTAAATCTCAGTTGGGCTTATTTTGTAAAGTTTATGTATTTTCAGAAAATATTTATTTACCTTTATACGATTGATGATTATGATTTTTCACCAAATTTTTTAATATTTTAAATAAAAAATTAGGAGAGCTGGGAATTGCATATAGATCATATGAAAAGTAGATTATTTGTGCTTTTGAAATTACTTGTGTCTGCAAAATTATATTTGAAAAAAAAAACATTTCTTTTAAGGCAATTTTATTTATATAAAATATATTATTAACAACTCAAAAAATAATAAAGATAAACCTTCGTTTGAGAATTGAATATTAATTTCATCTTCAAAATAGAAATATTTTCTTGGAACTTGAGATTCGCATCTTCTTACGTGAAATTCAGTCGACTTGTATATCAACGCCAAAAAAGTGTCAATTAACGTTTGCGTTTTTGTTTCACCGAAAAAAGTTGCTAAATTTTTTTGAGAATTTTTTCTATTATTTATTTTTAAAATAAATTTTAAAAGTATTATGTTTTTTATATGGACCAAATGAGAGGGTAAAATAACTGTGATCCCTTTTCAAAAAAAAAAAAAAGAGTTCTGTGATATACAACCAACTTCTTGGTCAACTAATAATATTTTCAGTTGACAAAAACTTGTGAGATATATCCGACCCCAAAAAAACTTGAATGATTGTTAAACGCAAAAAAAAAGGTACAAAACATTTTACTGAAATATATTTCCTTCCAGATATATATATTTGCCAGAACTATTATTGTATCTTTAACTTTTAAAATGTTTTCCCTTCTCTCATAAGAGTGAAAATGCATGTTGAGGAAAAAGAAACAATAGATTTTCTCTTTTAACTTGGAAAAAAAAAACTATCCAAATTTCTTCAGTGAAAACTGCAGCTCCACTGCTAGGGTTTCTGATCTAACACCAGCTGGTGCATGCCCACTGCATGAAATGTTTTGTTCCAGTGTTAAGTACCTCTGTCTCAAAACTCCATTAATCTCGACCTCACCACTATCCATGCATGAATGATCCAGGTGGAACTCCCATATATAACAAAGCCTTTTGCCTTAGCTATATATAACCAGAGTAGTGTAAAGCCTGCATTGCAGCAAAAGCTGCATCCCTAATTCTTTTATCATGCATAGAGTTACAGACGGAGACCACTCCCACTCCCACAGAGAGAGAGAGAGAGAGAGAGTAGGGGTTGATTTCATCTGTTTTGGTCCTGTGCTCCTCGGTTGGCACTGTGGGTTTTCTTCCGTTTCTGCTGTTGAAAAGCTTTGAGTAGCTGCTGCATTGTGTCATTGGCTTCCACGCTCCCCCAAGTCTCCGAACAAAAACTTGGTCATCTTTCAGAAACTTTTGTTGTCCGTCGTCCCAAGTCCCACCCACTTCTTGGTGCACTGCTCAAGAACTTCCCACAGATGGCTTGCATCAAATAATACACTCCCAAAACAAGGTTTTGCCAAATGCACTGAGTAGGAGTGCAGTTTGTATATCGAACGTCCACCTTGGACTCCGGGAATCATGGTTTCAACTTTATCTTCTTTCTCTTTCTCCATCTTTCACTACTCTCAACAGACCGGATGGGATAAACAAGATTGGGCTTCTTATTCTTTTGTTTATCAGAAAATTGCTTGTTTTTATCACATTCAGGTGCACAAATTGGGGAAATGGAAGAGGTCAATTAAAGCTTTGGTGCATGGGCTTGAACAAAAGGATCCTGCAACTGTACTTATCTATTGACCATATCATGTTGCTTGTTGTAACACAGAAAGAGAACAGTAGTAGAACAGAAAGCTTTGGCCAAATATAGCAGTAAAAAAAGACAGCATAGAAAGGAGAGAAGAGCCTGGAAACATGCTCTTGCTTGTGTGATGTAACAAGATTAGGTTTTTGTCAAAAGAAAAAAAAGGAAGACTTGCATGGTTCTGTGCATAATGGAGAGCAAGAGAAAACTTTCTAAAAAATAAGGGTGACTGGCCAACCCAAGAAAAGAACATATATTTGTTGCTTCCATAATTATTTAGGACTGTGTTATATACTCATTACTCAAAGTCTCACTATATTTCTAAAGGGCTCATCTCATCTCTTGAGAAGTACTCTAGATCTTTCCTTTGGTCTGCCTCCGGCACAAACTGGTTTACATCAGGCTCATCAATCTCAGGGAGGTTTAGGTATTCGTAATCTTCATCTTATTCGTTGTTCTTTGCTTGCTAAGCGTGTCCTCGGTATGCTAAATGGTGCCCAGGACATTTGGACTCAATTGGTAAGAAACAAATATAACTCTCTACTGTCCTGGACTGAAATTAATTGTGTTAATGCTTCTTGGCCCTGAAAAATGATCTGTCATGTTATGAAGGAAATTCGAGGTAGTCTTTACAAGCATATTACAAATGGAATGACTACTTATGTTTATTGTGATCCATGGATTTTTAATCTACCTCTTTTCCATATGCCAACTTTTTATAAATATGAATGTACCTCTTGATGCTCTTACTGTGAATTGTTTTATTATGGACGGCAACTGGAACTTACTAATGTTAAATCAGTGTTTTGGTCCATCTCTTGTTGAGGTTATTATTTCTATAAATTTACCGCGGGCTGAGTCTTTCGCCGGTGATGATCCTCATGGTGAAGCTAAGGCCTCCTCGATCTATTATTCGTTGAGTTACCAGCCCAATCCCTCGCCGACCTCTGGACGGTCTATTTGGAAGCACATATGGTCCATCAATGCCCCACCAAAAATTAAAACCTTTCTTTGAAAATTATCCCACTCCAGATTATCTACTCTTGATATGCTTTCTTGTTTCAACCATAATATCAATACCTCGTGCCCTCTTTGTGGCAATGCTGTTGAGACAAACAAACATCTTTTCTTTGAGTGTTCTACTGCTCTGGCTCTTTGGTCTTTAATGCAAAACTATACTCATTATCCTCTCTCCCACTTTGAACGCTGGCATTTGGGAGATTAGTTTTTGGAAGGCCGTGACCTGGACGGCCCTTCCACATTTCGTCTGCAGACCCTCATCGCTTTTTGCTTGTGGGGAATCTGGCTTGCTAGTAATGATCTCCATTTTGCTTCCAAATCAATGACCATCTCGACTATGTGAAGACGGGCTCTGGCCGGCTCGGTTGAATTCTCCAGGCCCACCTCTTCTGAGGCAACGAATCCCCACGACCCAATCCGAGTCCGCTGGGAGACTCTGCTTCCTACTTGGGTGAAAGTCAACTCAGACGGTTCTTTCACCAAGCCTGGGGACCAGGGGGAGCAGGTTTTATTATTCGCAATTCTGATGGGCTGTGTTTTTTGGCAAGTGCTATTGGCTGTAGGGTGAATTCTATTCTTGAGACTGAGATGCGAGGCACGTTATGTGGACTTAGAGGCTGCAGCAATCAAGGACATAGGCGTGTTTGGCTCGAGGTCGACTCGGCAATTATCTACAGGCGTTTCTGTCGTCAATTTTCTCACAAATCGGGGACGATCGGCTTTTTTTGGAAACTTTTTGGACGAGGTCCCTCCTCCGGAGGTCCTCAATATTATGTATTCGGACATTACTCAAGCTTATAATAGATAACTACTTTTTAGTTAAAAAAAAAGTCTCAAAACATATTTTTTCCTTCTCTTACCATCCATTTTGCTTCCTTCTAACGTCCTTTAGTCAATCTTCCTCAGGTTTAATTAATGTCTCAGGTTATAATTATAGCTGGGAATAGAGATTTATATAATCATTAATTAGGATGCTCACGTAATAATTCAAATATATTATAACTATTACGAAGCTAAAATTATATCATTATTTTTAAATTTTAAGTAATACTATCATGAAGATCAATTTTGTGAACTTTACTATACTACTTTTAGATAGTTAAAGCTTTTTCTAAATATGAAGAAACTAAAATAATATATCCAATCTAATAAAGAAAATAAGAAAAGATTAGTATTAAGAACGATGACGCAGCTTCTGTATTGCTTGAAACATTAAGAAAATTTATGGATTTACAAGAAAATTCCAAGAAAGAATGAAATGCAAGAGCAGAAGTGGAAACGGACAAAAACAATCCAAGTAAATAAAATAGTGAATGCAAGTCAGAGATTTTGGATCCTCTTCGCAATCATAGCTTTTCCATTTGTTCAAATGATAAGTTTTGTTTTCATATTGTTACTTTTAACATTTTAATCAATATCCTATGTGCTTTATATACTTGATTACCGACTTTTCCAAACAACAAGAAGTTAAGGCTTTTAGAATATATTAAGCCAAGTCATATTCTTTTCCCGTGCCACGAGAGCATATATAAAACAACTAAAGTGGCTGTGAATATAAATCGGATGAATTTTATTAAAACTTTTGCACACTTGTTGATTTGTGAAATCGATTATTTGAAACACTACAATAATTTTGACAATTTTCGACGGACAAATCTGTCGAAAAATCTAGTTTTCAACGAATTTACTGACTGAAAAAGAGTCGTCGGAAAAGTGCTCGTCGCTAAGAAGTTTTGACGATTGACGAAATCCGTCTGAGGTTCCGAATGATGTTTCGATAGGCCGCTGTCACAAGTACCGACAAGAACGACCCGTCGAAACTTTTGGCGGGGTGAGACCCGTCGGAACCTCCTGCGGGGGCTTCCCGTCGGGACTTTCGAGGGGACATACTCGACAGAACATCCTGCAGGAGTTTCCCATAGTAAACTCCGGCGGGAAGGACCCGCCGGATGTTCCGACGGGGACGTATGTCGCAAACTTATTTTAAAATATAAAAAGATTAGGCCTACGATCGGATCGGTCTCCTCGATCTTATGGCACAGGTCGGTCGGGAGAGAGAAAGGCCGTTGTAGGCAGCCAGATCCGCATGCCTGTGGGCGGCCGGATCCGGTTGTCTATGGCCGATCCGGCCTATAGGCGGTCGATTCGGGCGGCCTGCGGCTGATCCAGTTTGCGGGTGGCCAGATCGATTGCTTGCGGCATGCTGGCAACCGGAGTCAGCTGCCTGCGCCAATCGGCGGCCAGTTTCCATTGCCTGCAGCTGATCCGGCCAGCGAGTGACCGAATTCGGCTGCCTGCGGGGTCCGGATCCGGCTGCCTACGGTCGATCTGGCCCACGGACAATCGGATCCGGCAGCGTGCGGCCGATCCGGCTTGCTTGCGGCCGGAGTCGAGAGAGTGAGGGTGACAGAGAGGGAGGCCGGTGCCGGAGTCGCCGAAGCCATCGAAGGCCGTTGGAATCCAAGGAGGTCATCATAGCCGTGGGACAGAGAGAGATAGATAGAGAGAAGGCAGACGAAGAGTGTAGGCAGCGAAAGGGAGAGGGAGAGATGAAAAGAAAGAGTGGGGAGAGGGAGCGGGAGAGGGAAATGTAGGATGAAAAGAAAGATTAAACCCGTCGGTAATTTTAATAATAAAATATTAAACATATACTTATATTATATCACATATATATTATTATAAATAAAATTACTAATGGATCTATCCTTCGGAATTGCTGACAGATTTAAATCCCTCAATAATTTGGAAGGCAAAATTCGTCGGTATATTTATTAATAAAATATTAAACATATAGTTATATTATATCACATATAAATTATTATAAATATAATTACTGATTGGCTTGGTCTTCAAAATTATCGACATATTTAAATCCCTCGATAATGTTGAAGGCTAGAACCGACGGAAATTTTTCATCTGTAGTACCGAAGGATTTATTGGCCCTCCGTAGTTGGGAATGTTTTTCCTATCTCGCAAATGCTGTCGAAAAATGCGAAGGATTCTTCTCCATAGAAAACTATTCATCGCAAATTGACAATTTTCTTGTAGTAAGAGAAAAAGCTTATTGCCATACTTTAAAAGGTGATTAGATTCTAAAAAGAAGAGCAATCGTGCTTTACTACTAATTGTTGAATAAAAAAACATTAACAAGGGTAACTTTATTTTTTATCAATAAAATTAAAATTAATTTTATAAATAAAATTGTGGAAACACAAAATTGATTTGTCAAATTTAAAGTGTAACATAAAAATACTCGAATGACAAATACAAAAAAGGAGAGGAAGCTCATAGAGAAGAAGGGAAAGAGATCATGCAGACATGAAGTCGAAGAAATTTTTGATGAAGTTTGGCTATATCTTCGTCTATGTCCCCCTCTAGCTTTTCAACCTCGAGATCATCGGAGATTCTATTCACTTTTTCTTAATTTCAAATATGACAAGAAAAAAATACTTTACGCACCTTCTCCAATTCGAGAGATAAGACAACTTTCGAGGGATAAAACAACCTCTCTTCCTCATAAGTTTCCACATGTACCCTTTCTCCACTCAAAAGTTAAGAAACAAATTCTTATCACTTACAAACTTAACTACCTATTACAAAGATTATAACCTTTCACAAAGAAGTGAGAGAAAAAGAATACAAAATTTACAACTTTGAACTCAAATAGACTTTACAAGTTTTTTGCCTATGCTTCCTAAGTCTTAATCTCCCTAAAGTATTTTGAACCTCTCTTACAACCCCCAATCTTTCTCATAGTCATGGCCTTTTAAAATAATCATTTTGTACGTTTTAGAAGAGTTTCAAATGTTTGAATTTTTTTTATTGAATGTTCGAACCTTTTTCAACTAGTGATTGTCGTTGGAGCTATCAACAAATATTTTAACATCTAAAAATGAATACTAGACGTTCAAACCTTATTTTTTGCCAAAATATTCTGTCAAGGACTTTCGAACGTCTAATTTTTTTCAATCGGTCGTCTGAACTTCTATTGATAGTCTGATGAACTTGCACTCTCTTGCACATAACTTTTTGTATAGTTAAGTTTTTAATTCCATGAAAAACTAAGAGAACTTTTATATTTACCTTCAATTCAAAATCAAACTAACAACACAAGCAAGCTTAGAAGTATATATGTTGTAAAGGTGGAGTTGAATAGAGAAAGGACGAAAGGTGGAGTTGGAGATTGAAGAGAACAAAATTTTTATGCGAGTGATCAAGTTATGCTAAAGAATCCTCTAATGAAAAGAATGGAGTTTGGTAAGAAAAGTATGCTAAGTTCTTGATGTATGGGACAATTCAAAGTGATGAAAATGTTTGGAGAAGCAACCTACAAACTCGCACTTATGTGTATGTGCACAATGTTCCCCCATGTATTTATCCTTCATATGTATAATTATGATCATGCAAAAGTGATCAGAATGGAGGGAGTCCAATAGGAATCAAGGCCTAACTCATCAAGAACACCGGGTGGCAATTATGAAATACCAGAATAAGCAATGTTTGAATAAGATCGTGACGATGGTGATGGTTGCATGGATGCATAATTGGAAATTCAACATCACCTTGGAACTCAAGAAATAAATACAGAGTGAGTTTCCAAAGTTTTTTGGGTAGAGTTAACTCAAATAAAATAAATAAATCAAATCAAATCAAATCAAATGTGAGAATATCAAGATCAAAACATCATCTCTTATGGATTTTATCTCTAAATTTTAAATTTTTTAGAACTTTAAACCAAATTAAAATATCATTCTTGTAGGTTCTAATATCTATTAGTAGCTCATAAAACTTAAATTTTCTCGCTCACACCTCATGGCTCTCTATCTATATGGCAACAACCAAAATAGCCAAGATTATAATCTTACGGAAGATTCAAAGGGGTCTGTAAAATCGAAGATCATAAGATTGGATTGAGGATCATAAAATCATTCCTATTTATTAAAAAATAATTTAATATATACAATTATGTAAATATTTATTCCTTAAAATAAACTTGTAATAGTTTATATTATAAATAATGTTAACTTGACTAATATCCTATTAAGACTTCCTACAAACACATATATTACTTATATAATAGTAATTTAATTTGAATTGACGACAATGATAATAATATGATTAATATAAAGTATCATTACACAAATAAATTTTAATATATATTAATATGAAATTTATTTCGTGAAAAAAATGTTTTTTAAATTTTAATCATAACCAATCATCTTCTCTTGATTTTATTTCTCCAAAAATTATATTGCACTTGATGAAAATTTTAAAAAAAATGAAAAAAATGGATTAGTAATCCTATTGATATGACAATGTTTCTATTACGATCCTATTGATCCTAAAAAATAATTCCAAACTTGAAATCGAATTTGAAGATGTTAGGTGGGATCGTAAGATTGTATGATTTTACGATCAAGGTTAAGATCTTGATAACCTCACAACAAGGGGAGAGGGATCATCGATTGATTGGATGAAGAGAAATAAGTAAAAGAAGGGAAACAAGATAATGGAATCATATACATTTGTCAAAAAGAAATGTAAAGGGATCTCTATATCTCTATATCAACGATATCATCGATAAAAGACATATGATCTGTGTATCTCTATATCAATTTCCCTACATGTTTTAAAGTATGCTTATGATGTAAAATTTGGGTTACGATGTGAGTAAGCATCGTAGACATTGATTGATTGATTGACCTTATGTGACGACTAGTCCACCAATTGTGAATAGGTGGCCAATCTTCAATAGCATATAAATGATCACCAATATATGTCTCATCTTTCATTGATATTGTAGACTGGACAATGGACAATGTATCTCCGATATGTATAGATAAAACAATCGAGATGATCAACTTGGATTCTCAAATGATTGATTTAGATTTTCGAACAATTTAGAAATGATTGTGTATTAGACCAACTGACCAAAAGTCCAGAAGTGCATGGCTCCATTATCCCCAATCTTACAAGATTGGATGTGACATCCTCTCAGTAGCTATAGGTTCCTAAAAGATTAGGCGATCAATCTTAAGGTTTGGTGACCTTACATTGTTTGATATCAGTTATTGTTTTATCTTGTGATTATACTCGTGCATATCTTGTTCCAACCATCTTATGCACTAATATTATGGACTATGCTTATATGATGCTACACCTTTACTAAATTGATATGCATATAATACCCCATGACAAACATGCTAAAAATTGTGTGAGCATGTGTTAAATAAGATGAAGGATGAAAGTTTCAAATCACCATATTCTTTATTGCCCTTGGGCTGATTGTTAAAGATTGAGAGTGATTAACAAAGGGAGTGGGGGAGATAGCATAGTTGTTAGCAAGACAGAGATACTAAGGTGCTCTTGTTATATAACACACAATAACACACCCCACTTTGTGCATGAAAATGAGAATCCCATATATGGGATTATGCTCGATAAATGGGAGTTGGCATGGTTGCACTCCAATGATTTATTGATACATGAAAGTAACATGATTTTACTCTCCCGTTAATTGATAATAATATTGGAAAAAGAAGTTTATGATGTAACAACTTTGAAGATGAAATTAATTGATGATTGTTAATCAGTAATTTTTAATTGTTGATAGTTAATCGATTATTGTTAATTGACTATCATTACTTGATTATTGTTAAAAGATAATTGTTAGTTGATTATTGCTAATGAAGGTTAAATAATTGTCAAATAAAGAAAATGATGATGAAGAGTTGAAACTTGCAAAATATGATTGAAAGTTATCTTAATTAGTTAAATGCTTTATGGTATGTTCTTGTCATGTCTATATGCTTGATATCATAGTTGATGCTATGCTATGCATAATTTTTTCCTTATCAAATTATACATGTCTTGTATTAACTATACTCTATCTTATGAGTCTCTCTCATTTTTTTTATCCCACATGTGAGAATGTTAAATAGATTATTATGGCAATGATGGTGGTGGTTTCCATGATGATTGGTTTGCATCTAGATAGATATCTTGTAGCTTAACTGTAATATCCCAAATTTTTGCCAATAAAAAATATTTATTTATTTAAATAAAAAATTAAGGCCTTATTAAGGATAATTAAAGTTTGAAGTAAAATAAAAGTATAGTGAGATAAGAAATAGGAAAATAAGAAAAGATATTCATTCATAATTAGAATAAGAATTTTGATTTAGATTAATATTATGATTTCAAATTTGAATTTAAATGTAATAATAAGTTTATGGTATAAAGAACTTCTAATGAGTCTTAATTAGGAGTCTCAAGTTCAAAATATTTATGAATTAAAACAATAATAATTTTTTTTATTTTAAATTCAAACATTAGGAATAAGAATAATAATTAACTATTTAATTTCAAAAAATAAATATTAAATGAATTATTAAGTTTGAAGAGGGATAGAATAAAAAGATAAAGAGAGGATTGTGACGCCCTTCTACTCATTTTGGCGTCACAAGGGGTGAAATCGAAAAATCAATCGTTTAAATTTAAATTCAAATATTCAACGAAAACCAACATTCCAAAAATAAACTTATTCAATGGAAACCAACATTTCAAAAATAAACTAACTCTGGAAATTTCCAAAAATTTTGACATAACGTATACGTAAATTCGTCTATACGTCATGTGTGTGTGTATATATATACATACATACATACATACATATATCTCATCAAGAATAGTGAGTCAAAAGCTCACTCTCAAATCAAAATCACTCTCAAGTCAAAAGCTCGCTCGTAAACCATATAACGTGAGCATCCATCGCCTCACACAATAATTTAATATCTCCAAAATCTTTCAAAGCATTCTTTGAGGAATAAATCCGTATAGGAAAACTCAATGAAACGTAAATTTAGCAATACGATAATCACGCCTCTCACATATGCTCATTTTCTAGCCCCTTTGCATTCTTATTTCGTGCTACGCAAGCTTTCATTCATTACCTGAAAAAAAAACCAAGCACGAGGAGTGAGCATTAAGAAGCTCAGTAAGTAAAACAACTATCTCAAATATTAAAACAACGAAGGAAAAACTAACCTTTTCATTTTCAAAAATTATTCCAAACCATTTTCATTTCTCCAAGAAAATTCATTTAAATAATTATCATACCAAAATGAATGCTATGAGTGCACATGCATGATGTTAAGATAACATCACAAAACTTTGGGAAACATCATCAAACATGGATATCTATACTACTCATCATTCGAGTGACCCTCCCCTCGTGTCACCATATCGTCACAGTCTAATTCCGTCCCTTGTGTCACTATATCATCACAGGACATTGAACTGCTCCTCTGTCACTATATCGACACAGAGTTTGTTTCTTTTCTTTCTCTATTCTATCCCACGTATCACTATATCGCCATAGGATGGTTATTCTAATTTCACCCTTCGTGTCACCATATCGACACAGGGTGTTGAACCTGCTCCTCGTGTCAATATATCGACACAGAGCAAACCAGACCACAACCGATCTACTCGGAGTTGCCAATCCTCTAAGGTGAAAACACTCCATCTTATGCAGATTTTTACATATAATGCACATGATGCATGAATGCAATTTTCAAATAGAAGTTTAGGATTAGAAACCATCATATAAACTTTCATTTTCAAAGATCAAATATTCACTTTAATTTCACAAGGATAAACTTTGATGGATTTCTAAAATTCATAATAAAATGCCATAACTCATATGATGACACACATATGAAACATACAAATATATGAATATGCATGAAGGAAACTATCACGAAAATCCATTTTACATCGGGTGGCAATGTCATCACTTCGAAGAGTTAAGAAATTTATATCATTTGAGATAAGCTCCCTCACATTGGATTCGTCGAGTCCCAAATTATCTCCTCATCCGAATTCAATCAAAAGCAAACACAACCTATCACATTCATTACTTGATTAATTAATATTATAAAAATAAATTTGGTAATTCACTATTCACGACCACTTGGTGTGTTTATCATAAACTAAATCATATTATGGATTTGCTATAATATTTACCAAGAAGAAAATGAAGGCCTCATCAACTAGTGGCAGCCCAATCGAACCCCAACAAACAATGAACTATCGCCTTCTGATTAACAACCCCTATAAGCGACATTCAGTTCAAACTTTTAAACAACTACTTATTAGGACCTTAACTATACTATAATTATTTACTCTCGGCTATGCGAACATTCATACTATAACAACTGTAGTCACTGCTCCCAGAACTATAGTCGCACATAATTGAAATCCAAAAAAATGCACATTTCCATTCTCTTATCGACCACGATACGAGAATGAGTCGCCAGAAAGCTCATCGGATCGGAGTTCGAAACATATAACCTAAAAAGAATTAGCGATTAATTATTATACAGATAGCAATCTGATCTTTTTTGCCTCATGTGTGCACCTACCAAAATGTCAAGATGAGCTTGACCGGAGTTTTCCGTCAGTTTGCCGAAAAAAGTCGCCAAAAAAGTTTGTTGGAAAAACCCCAAATCGGTCTCCTATGTGATTTGGAATAAAAACACGTTTAAAATCCTTCAAAATGATCCTAATCGACCTGAGAATGATGTACAACTCATCAAGAGAGAGATCGGTGCGAATCGGAGTCGAAATCGTCACTGAAATCGTCATCGACAAATTTTTCATCTTCCTTGCATTCTAAGCTTGCTGCATCATGCACAGTGGTCCGATCATCTTCTAACCCATCAAAATGTTCGTCTCGTCGTCCTCTTTTTATCGGTATCTCTCATGCGAAAAACTATGGTCGGACAGTGGAGAACCAATGGCCGAAAGTGAAGGCGACAGGTGACCCCGCGCGGCACTATAGCAGGTTGGGGTGGGGAAGACGAGCGATTCTTCTCTTTTTTATATACGACACTTTGCAGCTATCATTTCCTACATAATGACCAAAATGCCCATAACTTTTAAACTAATTCCATCTTTTTTTAAACGTTACAAGGATAATTAGAAATATATATAAAGTAAGAATTAAAGTAGAAGTCCTAAGTTTATTAAGTTTGTTAGATTAGAACTCTTGCTCTTTTAGCCTATAAATAGGATCTCAAAAACTTTACTCTTCTCATACTTCTTGGTGTGCGTGCATAAGCACTTTGAATCTTAGTCGAATTAGACAATTGCTTGGGGATGAGGACTGGTCACCACAAAGGTCAAGGAATATATTACGATAAACATTAGTGCAAATTGAAGGTAGAATTAAAGATTCAAACTTAAATATGTAAAATTTTGAAAATGCACCTTTTTATATAATATAATAAAATTAAAGATATTTATTTATGACCTTAATGATGTCACATGATCGCTAAAGAAATTTTTTTAACTTTTCGTGTTGATTACACAATCTTCTAAGTTGTTTAGCCGCAACCAAAAGTAGAGAGGAATCAACGTTGGTCTGTCGGAGGTATGCATGGGAAGAATTAGGATGAGAGATGGAAAAATGGGCCGTGTCGTGTCGTGCCTGTGTCGGTCAACCCGTGTTTGACCGTGCCGCGAGCCGTGTCATGCAAAACGGACCGTTTTCGACCCCGACACGGTCTAGGCCCGGCCTAATCGGGTCGGGCGGCCCATTATTTTTTTTCAATTTCAACTTTTAAATAATAAAATAAATTTAATTATTAAATTATTATATAATAGAGTATAATGAGTATTATTATTTATTCTATAATATACAATTGATAAAAACTATATAGTTAAAATTTCAAATACATTAAGTCCTTAATTTATAATTATTAAGTAAACAAATTTGTAAAATGATTAATTGAGATTTGAGTAATAACTAATAAGTTATAACTTTATATATAAAAGTAATTGGTAAGTATTTAATAAATATATATTAGTAATTAATTGTATTCTAGTATTCTACCCAAAGTGAGAGTGAGAGTTTGAGAGAGAGAATATAATATATAGCACATTAGTACTATTGTACTACATTATGTATAATTTATTGTATAATGCATAAGTAGTATAGATGATTAGGTACTTAGGTAGTATACTACTATACTATAGATAATTAAGTACTAATTTATTATATAGTAAAAATAGTAATGGACACCGAGATTAACATGGTTCGGTTATTTTAGGCTATGTCCATAGGAGTTTTAATGTTTTATTATTATTGATTATTATGAAATAATCAATAAATGCAAAATTACAAAAAAAATAAAAATTACATCTTGTACAGATAATTATTTTATGAAGAATTATAAGCGGAGGAGACATCTGTTTCATCATCATCTTCTATGTATGGTAATATGGATTCCTGACCTTGTGTTCGAATATCTGCATCAAACCAATCTTTTAATAATATACAAACCTCCATCGACTTAGAGCTCATTCTATTTCTTCTTTCGTCCAAAATTCTGGAACCTGGAGAAAAACATTATTCTGATGCCACTGTAGACATCAGAATAGCTAAAAGATCTCGAGCTAAGACGGAGAGAATTGGATACGTACGACCATTTAATCTCCACCAGGTCAAGACATCGATTTCACTATCACATTCATTTGGATGTGATAAGTAATCTTGCAATTCATTATACAAAGGGACAGCTGAATTGGATGAATCTTCATCCAAGCCTCTTGATATGCCCACCTAATAGAGGACATAAATCTAGAAAATGATCTATTATTGGAAGGTCTGGGTGCTACTGGTGGACGTGATGAAGATGCTTGCTCTCTACGTACACCAAATTTTGTTTCATAAATATTATATAAGTTATTTATTATATTTTCGTAATCATGATCTGGATTAATAAAATCGTCAATTTGCAATTCTGGATGACTTCTTATATATTATTCGGGAAAATAATTCTTAATTTCTCTGGTGTACCATTTAGAACCGGATTCTTTAAATCTAGGATCCATCATCATTGCTAAAATTCCTATGAGAGGCAAATTATTTCAATATTCTAAAAATTTTGATTCCATCAAATAAATTATTTCAGAAAAATCATTTGATAATTCACATTTTTCATTAAATGAACTTATCATTTCATAAAGTTGATTAATTATTAAATGTGAAGTAGGAGAATAAAGGGCAGATAACTCTAAAGTAGCATTATAAAAAACATGTAACAATTCCATAACTGCATTAGCAACATCCCATTCTGAATCAATAATTCGAGCTGCTGGACATCACAGTTAAAATATAATTATCGAATGCATGTCTAAATGGAATACATAATTTAAGCATGTCGTAAGTACTATTCCATCTTGTAGACACATCAATATTTAATTTTCTATAAGGAATATTATAACGATGACAAATTTCTTTAAATGTTTGTCTCGTAGGTCCAGAGTGACGTAGATTTACAATAACTGCTCTAAGAGTTTCAAGTACTCTAACAACTACCTTTAATCCTTTTTTAACACACAAATTAATAATATGACATGCACATCTTTGATGAAAAAGAATTCCATTTAAAGGAGGATTTAATCTTTGAATTAAAAATTGTGCAGCGGAATTATTAGCACTTGCATTGTCAAGAGTAAGACATAAAATTTTCTCTTTAAAATCATATTCGTTAATTACTTTTTCTATCACGTTGGCAATTTGCAAACCATTATGAGGATGCTCAATTTCTTTAAACCAAATAATTCTTTTTTGCACTACCCAAATTTGTATCAATCCAATGAACTATAACACATAAGAAATCATCACCATTTAAAGAAGTCCATATGTCACTAGTCAAACTATACATGAATTTAAAATCTAAAAAATAATTAATTAGTTCATTTTTCTTCTTACGATATAATTTAATCGAATCTTCTTTAACAGTTTTTCTACTAACATTTCGAAAGGCACCTTAGTACATAATTTTGTTGATTATATAAAATTTTTTCATCTTCAGCAAATGTGTAAGGCATTTCTGCATGTATAACATATCTTGCTAAACCTTCACGCATATTTTCTTGATTATAAGCAAATAAAGAACTCCCAATAGTACCACGACCGGGTGCAATTAATTGAGTCTGTTGCAGTAATTGACCCGCTAAAAATTATTCTCTCGTAGTTATAGGATGTAATTCTAAATGTCATTTTAAACTACTTGTGCCCGAAGAAGTGGCGACAATATAACTAGCCTTGCAAATTTTACAAATAGCTTTATCTTTTTTTGAATAATTTTCATCTATAATTTTTTCAAAATAATCCCAAACTTCACTAGTTAACTTTGATGTTCTTTTTTTTTACCTATTATCTCACCTTGACCGACCTGGAGGTGTCGCTGTCGCAGTTGCACAATCTCCTTCGGAATCTGCAGAACTTGAAGCAATATTAAGATTAGGAATGACAGGAAAATTAACATATGTAGTTGGAGTAATTGGACAGTTAGTTGATGGGCCCACAGTTTTTATATAACCCAACGAATCGCCACTTAGTTATGCTGATAAAGAATTAGAATCACCACTACTATTAGTATTATATGGTGTACCATATGGATATGTAGGTAGTGGTCCATAAAGCAGCAAAATCACCATATAGATGAAAGGAATCTCGCGGGTCCATTATGCAGTTATATATAAGAAATTAAGAGTGAATAATAATATAAAAATACTACTAAATAAATATTACAATATAAATATAAATTAAAAGTGAGAGAGTTTGAGAGTAGAGCATGAATGGAGAGAAGAAAAATGCAGAAAGATTGAGTCACTCAGTGTGAGAGAGGCAGAGAGAGTCACAAAAAGCACTATGGAATATTGGAAGACTTGGAAGTAGAGAAATTTTTGAGTGGAAAACGAATGAAATCGGTCGTGCCTTTTATAGGCGGAGGAATGGAATAAAAATACTCCAACAAGGCCCGTGTTGAACCTAACACGGTCCGTGTTGAACCTTTTGACCGCGTAGCCCGTGTTTGTGTTATTAAATCACGAATCTCATTTAAAAATGAAAAAAATGGGTTGTGTTTGATCAGCGCGGCCATGTTGAAGTTTCAAATGACCTCAGGTCATTATCCTCTTCTTAATACGGACTATGGTAGGGCACACACGGTCCGTGTTGGAGTACAAATACTGCATCCGACGCGTCCCGTCATCGAAGTGCGCGGACCGTGCTTGTATTACACAGTCCGTGTTTGAATGTTGAAAAAATAACCCGTGCCAAAATGGGTCGTGTCGTGCTAGGTCCGTGTTCACCGTGCCCGGGCCGTGTTGTGCCAACAGTGCGGATGGCCGACCCGGCACGGTATGGCATGACACGGCCCATTTTTTCGTGCGCGGGCCGTGTTCGTGTCGGGCCCGCCGCCGGCCCGCCCGAAATTCCATCTTTAATTAGGATGTAGTTGTATGCAACCTGGTTTCTACAAATTTCTCGCTACTCGACACTGATCCTGAACCCAACTCGAATTTGTGGATCGATCCGTGTTAGATTTGATTAGGAGTAGAAACGTAAGGCGTCCTTCGATACCTCACTTAGATAACTTGATCCACACGTCAAATAATCTCACCCAAATTTTGCTAATGTAAAAAGAAAATTAGAAGATATCTCAACCTGAGCCAGTTGTCAAAGTATCTGGCCTAAGTTTCAATGATGAAAGAATATAGGTGAAGTTTTCCATTCTACATTGCCATGTAATTCGGCTTGGAATTACTCAATGTGTTAAAATAAGAAACAAAGTTATTATTCCTAGATCCAACTCACATGTAAAGAGACTCGACTCGTGTTTCAATATATGTAAGAAGGGAATTTATTTTGTTCCTACTAGAACTAACCGACCTAGAATAGGAATAACTTTCCACTACAAGAAAATCTCATTTTTTTCGTCGAAACATTTTCGACAATCGCAAATCCTTTTCAATTTCAGAAGGATTTTGCGACAGGAATATGAATCCCTTTGAAGTGGAGACAACAAAGTTTTTGACAATATGCCATCACAAGTTTCGTCAAAAGTTATGACGATTCGAGTCGTCGAAAGTTCTGACAGTTCGAGCCATGGGAACTTCAGACGAACAATGATCCGTCGAAAGTTCTAACGATCTGAGTCATCGCTATGTGAATTTCTAATATTATATTAAGAAATATTAGCGAATATAAAATATTATATATTGTATTGTAAATGTTCCAACGGTTCAAGCCATCGAAAATTTTGATAGATGCATGTCCGTCGAAAATTCCGACAAACATTAGAAGTTTTGATAGTTATGCTCGTCGGTATTCAAATGTTGAATATTGTATTGTAAAATTTAATTGGACCATTAAGTTAATCAGGCGGGACAATCTGATGTGGACACTTTTCAACAGGTTTAGTTGTCAGAAATCAAGTTTATAAACCTCGCATCACCCTTTTCTTCATCTGCACCGGCGTCCCCCTTCCACGCCTACGTCTTCCTCTGGCTCTGCGTCCACTCCCCACCCCCACGCCTACGGCGAGCGACTGGATCCGGATACGATCCTCTCCTGTTGTGTGTTCTCCCACACAGGTTCACCAACAAGCCTCCCTCGGCCTCTCACCCATCTCCATCCTTGCCACCACCATCGGATCTGGCCGTGATCCAGCCGCTTGCGGCCACTGGCGGCCTCATGATGTCACTGGCGGCCGCATGCGCTGCCTAGCAGCCGCATGCACTGCCTGGCAGCTGCATGCTGCCACTAGGGCCAGATGTGGCGCTTGGCGCCGAGATACGACCCCTGACGGTTGAATCCGATCACTGGCGGCCATGTTCCGACAATTGGCCGGGTCACGATTGGGTCACCACTCGTTCCGACAATGACCGATCGGATCTAGGACAATCCACCGCCAAATAATTAATCATCAATATGCAAGCATTATTAATTATTTATTATCTTAATTATATTGTTTATAATATTAATAGTTGTTAATATTGTTAAGTGTTTTGGCGCCTAGCAGCCGACGGCAGGCAGCCGTGATCAGGCCATTATTGGTCGCGTTCCAGCCACTGCCTAGTACGATTGGGTCACTGTTGGATTCGACAGCGATCGAACGGATCTAGGACGATCCACCATCGAATAATTAATCATTAATATGCAAAGCATTGTTAATTGTTTATGATGTTAATAGTTGTTAATATTGTTAAGTGTTTTTACATGCATTTAATTAATAGTTGTTAATATTCTTAATTGTCACTAACATGTTAATAATTGTAGTTAATTGTTAACATGTTAATATTTATAGTTAACATTGTTTATAGTTCTTAATATTATTAATATGTTATAATTTTTATGTTGCTTTGTTATTATGTAGTTAATTTTATGTTGTTAACATGTTAAGAGTTTCATGTTATTTTAGAATAATCTTTGTTATAATTGTATTACTTTGTTATTTTTGGTTACTTTTGTTATGTTAATATTGTTATTTTTGTTAGGACAAATTTATGTTAGAATAAACTTTGAGGATAGATAGTAATTGCTGAGATTATGTTTCATTCGGATTATCGTCGTTTGATGTATAATAGAATAATCCCAGCCGTAGAGGATTGACACAAAAATTTATAGATGGAATTGAATATTACACAACTATAGCTTGTCAATCAATATAGTTTCAACAATAAGGAACTATTAGGTGTCTTTGTTTGAAATGTTATAGCACAAAATTGCAAATGATACAAACAATGAAAGTTCATTTATATAGAATGGGTTTTAAACCAAATTATTAGTACTAGAGTGATCTTGGTGAGGAAGAACCATTATTAAGCGTGGTTAATGAAGAATCTCATCTTGAAAATCGTGAAGAAGGTTTTATTTCGAAATATCAAAAATTGGTTTACGATGTTATTAAACTAAATATGGTGATCACATCAGATTTCAACAAGAGCATGAAGAGGAGGCATCATATCAATGATTTTTTTGTCTTATTAAACGCTTCAAGTCAATCCTTATGGCTCGGGAGTGAAAGTCATTCGGAATTATCACTTGCTATTAGAATGCTAAATTTGAAAGCATACATATTTCGCATGCATGTTTCAATGTATTTATGGATATTTTAAAATAAGTCACACCATCTAGGGCTCAAAATCTTAAAAATTATTATAAGGACAAAAGACTAATTTCTAAACTTAGCCTTGTTTTGACAAAAATATATTGTTATCGAAATAGTTGTATGCTATTTTATGGTGATGACATTTAACTTCGGAGATACAATTTTTTGTGGAGTTGAGCAATGTAAATCAACTAACAAGGACTTGAGCGATATAAATCAACTTACAAAAGTGAAGTTGCAGTGAGAATGCCTTACTTGCTTCTTATTCTAATACTTAAAAGATTATACTTGTGGGATCCGCATCATAAATGAAATGGAATGCACAAAACAAAAACAATGGAATGTGTCATTCTCCACCCATGGTGAAGCGTGGAAACATTTTAATCATATGCATCCAGAATTTGCATGTGATGAAAGAAATAATTAAATTTCAGCCATGGTCATCCATATTAGGGGGTATTCCCAGTAAAGTCATCCAACTTCACTTTGTAACACCACTTCAGAAATGTTCCAACCGCGTTCATCATGACCAGTTATAGCTAGTGAACCTATAAATCGCTGACGTGTATGCTTACGTTGCATCACGTTAGCATTTTCTCTCACACCACTTCATAAACGTTTCAATTGCGGTCATCGTGTCCGGGTATAGCTAATAAACTTGTAAATCACTGATGTGACGTTGTCGTGGATGCATATGTGACACTACGTCAACTTTTTCTCTCTTCTCTATGTCAGATAAAAAAATGACACGTCAACATTTTTCTCTCTGCTCTGTCCAAACTTAATTTTGTATCTACATGGTCATCCAACTTTTCAAAACATTTAGACAAGGCCATTCAACTTTTAAAATTTTCAATCATGGACATCATTAAAAGCTTAAAATAAATAATAATAATAATAATAAATATAAAATAAAAATTGAAGGCATTTAGACTGATTCGATATATTTTTTGGCCCGACCCACTCGGATCGAGTCGACCAAATTCTTAATGTGTATTAAATATTTTAAAAGTAGTGCATGACATGCCTCCGGTCAGCCCGTCGGGAGTTGAATTATTTCACATTGTTAGTTCTCTATGTAAGATTACTGACAATCCAAATGTTAAATATAATAGATATGGTGTCTCTCATAACCGGACGAAAATGAAGTATCTTTTGGGATTTACTATATTGGAAAGATAACTTGATTTATCATAATTTAGATATCATGCACATTGAAAAAATGTATTTGACAACGTATTTAACACCATTATGGACATTAAGGGTAACACAAAGGATAATATTAAGACGAGCTTAGATTTGAAGGAGTATTGTCGTCGACCGGAGTTGCACTTTGTTAATTTACTTAATGGTAGATTATCTAAGTCAAAAGCAAACTATACCCTCACAAAGGATGACAAGACACAGGTGTGTCGATGAGTCCAAAAGCTTAGAATGTCAAATGGTTATGCTTCAAATTTGACAATGTGTGTGGATATAAACAATTTACTCTTGTTTGACATGACGAGTGACGATTGTCATATTTTAATGGAGACTTTGCTTCATATTGCATTTTCATTACTTCCAGAAAAGGTATGAAATCACTTATAGTGTTGAACCAATTTTTTAGAGAATTATGTTTATGGGCCAATTGAAACTTAATATTCTAGTCATTTTGTGTAAGAAAGAATATTTCCAATACAAGTGGATGTCGTTTGAGAGACATCTCAATAGCATTAAAAGAATAGTAAAAGATAAAGCATGTGTTGAAGTTTCGAATATGTGAGAAGTATATGGTTCAAGATGTGTCGTATTTTGAACGATTTATTCTCGTCGGAAAAAACCATCGAAAATTTCAATTTCTGACGATCTTTTTTTATTTCCGATGGATGGGTCCGTCCTAAATGTCAATTTTTCTTGTAGTATTCATACCTGGCCCATTTTGCAATAATTTGTTTTTTTATGGATACAAAAAATGTATTCATTATCTTACTATTATTTAAAATTAATCGATGAAGTAGTGTAGTATCATTTTAATTTTACTTAAATGGAATTTTTTATCAAGTACCTTTCATGCATGACACAATAAGGGTATCTTGTGAAAAAAAAAAGATTGCTTACCTTGGAAAGTATTTGTTAGGGATGAAACTAGTTCAGATCGGATCAAATTTTTGGTTAAAAAAATTAATTATTATTTTTTGAGTCAATTTTTAAAATTTAAAAAATCATCCTAAAATCATTATGAAAAAAATAAAAAAACCACCCTATGTAGGGTCAATCTTTTAGAGTGATTTTTTGGGGTCTTACTTTTATATAATTATTTTTAAAAAAACTATATAATAAAATAAAGTTAATATAAACATATTTAAATTTATATTAAATATAAACTATGTTATTAAAATTTTGAAGTTATTAAATTAGAATTCGATAACGTGATAGAAAAGCATGAAATTTTATACAAAAAATAGTATATCTCTAATAAAAGAATGGATAACATATGAATTATTATATAAATAAAAAACGGGCTCTACGTACTCCTCCGATTTTTTTTGTGAGGCCTTAATTGTAGCGAATGAATTTTAATTTATTAAAAATCACCCTAAATTATATTTAAATCCTTAATTTTTAATTTTTTTGAATCATATTTTCGTATTGGTCGAATTTTTCTTACCCTTTGCAAAAGTTTTCTCTTATAGATTAGTATTTTTTACTTATTTATAGTAAAAAAAATATTCTATATATGATATTAAAGAGAACGATCAAGGAGAAACGAATCTGTCTTATTTTTTAAAACATTTTCTTTTATAATTTTACTATTTGTAAAAGGAGTCTCGTCCTCTCGTTTAAACCAAAGAAAAAGTGACCAATGCCAATTTTGTTTTGAGTTATTGCCATTTTTTTCTTCGTGACCTATACTGCACTAATTTGATATGAAAGTTTTTATTCCTATAAATAAATTCAATAATTCGTATGAATAAATGGAAGTAGATCAAAGTTATTCAATTTTGATTTTCGCGTGAATAGTTTGTAATGCTGCTAAAATTTAATTATGTAAGCAAAAAATATTTTATAATTTCTTCACATATTTGGATATGACAAGAAGACCTAATTTACTAGAATATATATATCAAAGTAGTTTAGAATGTGGAGGTGACATTTGGCAAAATTATAAGATGCCACTTCTTCATTAATTAAAATATTAAATATGATAAAAATGATAATAAGTGTATATATTTTAATTGAAATTTATCATGCTTTTCACTAATTTAAACAATTCGCATCATTTTTAAAAAAAATAATTGATTGAAGACAAAAATATTTGTGCTATCCCTTAGGTGGTATTATCAGATTTATTAATTATCATCTTATTCAAAATGAACGATAAATCACAATAACTATTTAATGGATTCATCATAAATCAAACTTTGATTAATAGACACAAACATTAAACTCTTAATTGAAATATGTCATACTTCTAATTAATTTGATATAATATCATAACTAATTAAAATATAAATACATGTGATAACTTATTTGACAATGATTATGATTATTGTGTTTAATAAACATTTTCATCATTCTTAAGAGGCTATTTGACAATGAAATAAATACTAGAACAAGTGTTCATTCTGGGTTTTCATCCAAACACTATCAATAATATCAAAATAAAGGTGGTAAAATTGGTATTAATATATATATATATATATATATGTTTTGAGGGTAAAGAATTTTTCTAAAAAAAATAATTTCTTTATTAAATACTCATTTTAAAAAATCATCAGAATAAATTATTATTATTATCTAAATTGTGAACAATCCCAACAGTCCCAAGTATAATGCCACTTTATAAGTACTACAAGAACTCAACTTAAATTAATGTCACTTCACATTTTTCTCTTATATATAATGATATTTTTTTTCCTTTGGTATTGGACTCTCTCTCACACACACACATCATTTAGGCTTATAACTCCCTTTTTTGCATATTTGTTATTGATTTTTTTATTATTTACAAATTTATTTTATCGTCAAAAAATTATATGATATATGAAATGGTGTACTTTTTTTTCATGGGCACAGCACTAAGTTGAGTTGTTCTCACTCTTTAGATATTCTATCAATTGTTTTTCCTTTAGGATATTTATTTTAAGTAATATGAGTATCGTTGAACATGATACAACTTTAAAGATAAATTTTATCAGTGATATCATATCAATCAATTTAATACGTAATAGAATCATGTAATAAAGGAGCTTTATCAGTTATCACATGAGAATCTTCACAATATGATTTAGAAGACTTTTTTCACTTCATTTTTCATTATGCTTCCATAAAAAATTATGTTAGTGACGTCATTTTCATGTAAGTAAATAATATTTTATTAACTTTAAGTTTATATATATTATATGTATATATATATATATATATATATATTAACCTTTTCATTTAATCTGTACATAATTTTGGCATATAAAATTTTACTGCAATAATAAGGGTAATAGTAAAAGTTGTGGATGTGTTGATGAGAAGACATTAAAAAATGACAGTAGAGTATTAAGATATCTGTATAATAAAGATAATAAGATATGATTTATTAATATATTTTAATCATGGTTTTGTAAATGATATATTTCTAATTAATTAAATACTATAAATATACCTTAGAATATAATGATTAAAATTTTTAATATACAATAAAAAATTTTATATCATTTTATTAAAATATACCTATACATAAAATTAGCATAAATATATTGTGAAGGTGAATAAGTTAATCATGTATCAAATCAAAATCAAGAAAATAATATATATTTAAATCCAAATATGATAATATTATGAAAAAAGATACTTTGTATAATAATCATAAAAAAACTTTATATATCTCTTCAAACTAAAAGAAAGATATTCTTAAAGGATAATAATTCAGAGGTGTATGGAACTAAAACTATAGACCTCTGTAACCATTAAAATATGATTGGACTAACAAATATTTATGCAACAGTTAAAAAATATTATGCATATAAAAAGATCTATAATCACGTGGTAATCATGGGGTTAGTAAACACAAATTATATAAAGTAATGAAAATAATAAATTTGTTAGACAATGAAAAATATTTAATTAATGCTTAAATATGATATGAACAAAATGTAGGAAATTTATTATTATTATTATTATTATTATTATTATTATTATTATTATTATTATTATTATTATTATTATTATTATTATATTTATATTTATTATATTAACAAATTATTAGAATAAAGTATTGTATCTATTTTTTAGTAACAATAAGGCAACATTATTTTATTTCATGAAGTTTCGCGTACCCACTAATTTATGTCAATCTATGTACTATGGTAAAATGATGTCTGTCCCATGTATAAAAGTGTAATGTTTTAATTAGGTTTATCATAATTTTAAATAATTAAAGTAAATATCATTTGACATAAAAAATATTACTTAACTTCATAAGCATTTTGAAAGTAATAATTTAATTGTTAATAGAGAAGTTGGATGATGACGATTGAATGTTGAACATAAGTATTATATATTTATATATTTTGTTAGAAATTATAAAATTAATTATTAATTTAAAATAGAACTATAAAAAAATAAATGTTCATATCTAATATTATTAATTTTATTTTTGCACCTCCAACAGAGTGTTGTGGCAACAGACCGGATATATATTGTTAAAATTTTATTTATTTGATAAAAAACACATTTTATGATTTATTATTTCTATATTTTGACTGTTCCGAAAATATATATATATATATATATATATATATATAAAGCTGATGCATTGGGAGGCTTGACATTGCAGGATTTGAATTTATCTCTTTTTTCAAGTATTGTGAATTTTTTAAAACTTTTAATTTTAACATGCATGATGTAACCTCTAATTATTTAATCCATTCCTCTCTATAGTGTAACTCCTCTCCAATTATTTAATCAATCCAATCCAATCATAACTCTAATTATTTGTTGTCCGTGTGATTTAATTATGTTGATCAAACATTACATCAATTATCGGCTTTTGCAATTTCAGAATTCCTTTTCAGTTTTTTACTTAATGACTAATTCATGATGAATCAGTTTCCAAAGTTGAAAAGTCAATAATTAAGATGATACATGATACACATAAAATTGAACCGTCAAAAGTCATAATTACTTTGGAGATGATACACATAAAATTGAACCGTCAAAAGTTTATTTGAGATAATACATCAAATTTCACTTTACTTCAGATGCTATATTTATCGAATAAAGACCCTTGCGAAAGGCCAGCGGAATGATCGGGTGGTGGCCGGAGAAGGCGGTGACGTTCATGGACAACCATGACACCCACTCATCTCAAAGTAGATCATGCATGGCAATCAGGCAATGTATGCACCCTGAATTCCCTCCATTGTAAGCAGATATACAAAATAGATTTATAATTTGACATGACTGGCAAAATGTGAAGTTGTTCATAAGTTTGAAGAAATTTTAGATACTGACTACTAAGTTTGATCTCTTTTTTTATTTCAATTCTATGGCCATCGGTTCAACTGGGGACTGAAAGTGGAGATCATTTCGCTGGCTGTGGTAAGGGCGCACAACGATAATTCATGCAGGCAGCAAACTGTCTGTCGCCATGGCGGATGCATCTTTACGTGGTAGCCATTTCATGAGAAAATTATGATGAAGATCGGATTGTCGGATTGAGGTATTGCCATCCCTAGAGAGGGCGAGTGCATTGCCATCCTCGCTGGTGAGCCTGATTTGTCGAAGGGGATGCTGGTCTCAGTCCAGACTGGCACGAGTGCGGCTACTGCACGCTGACAGACATGGACTACGTCGTGTTCCATGGTTCCATCTGACATTTGGTACTGATTAAGCTTGCCAGTTATTAGCTACTTCACCCATTAACATAGATTACAGATCTAATAAAGTTGTCAGCATATATTGAGCCGACGCAATTTGGATTCAAGAGTTCTACATACGGTAGTTGAATGGCAGTCTAATTAGTCCGGAAGCCGAGCGGTAGTGAGCGATCCAATGCTTACAGGCGGCTATCGAGCGCAGGGCATCTGAGGTATTCGAAATTTTGTTCGTTCATATAATTTAGTTTCCGACTTTTACGTTTTCCCATAGCTTATAATTAAGTTTCTCATAGCTTATTAGTGTTTAACATCCAATAGCTTATAATTAAGTTTCTCACTTGCACGTTCTTCATTATGATTAGTTTGACTTCTGCCACCAAGCCATTCCTTGATTTTCTTCACTAGCATGAAGATAAAAAAGAATAAGCTTTTTACAATAAATTTAGAGTTTGAGTCATCCTCTTGCAATTTATTAATCCCAACGGCTCATATTTTTGAGAGGATGCCAAAAACCATTGTCATTATATAACAAGTGCAAAAAAAAAGTATCAAGGTAGTGATAACTAAAATGTACATTAGTTGTGCAATAAAAAAAAATAGCTCATTAAAAAATTTGTTGATTGCAAATATATCGAGAATAACTTGCAAAAGATATTTGAGTACATAGTTGAGAATATTGAAGTAGCCCCATTAAAGGGTACTACATTTTTAGTGCTTCTTTTTTAATTTCATTTCATTTATCTCTCCAACAACAATAAAATGTCATTCAAGTCAATTAAAATCTAATTTCTTTGCCATAATATCCTTTCAAAAATATTAATTAATTTATCAATGAAAATTCTATCTTTTAATGAAAATTTTATAGTGAAAGATAAGGAAAATCAATTTGTTTTCAGTAATCTTCACCAAAATTAAGAAAAGAGTTATCGATAAAGTAGGGAGAGAGAATAGTAGAAAAAATAGGATTTGTTCGTGATTTGAGCTTGCTAGATGTCTTATGTCATTATTGACTACTTTTGTGCCTTACAGAAATCATTGCATCTGATAATTAGTCAAATGTAAGATAATTTGTTAAATTTTCATTTTTTTTGTTGAACTTATTTCTGTCATAAGAACTCGAATAAATATTGAAACTGCATATGTCTTTAGAAAACATTGCACTTGATATATTAGTCAATTATAGGATCATTGTTAATTAATTAATTTATTTTCTCAAACATATGAACTCAAACAAATATTGGCTGTGTGTGCATGTATTAGTGTAATAGACGTCAAACATATTTTATGCTTGTCCAATGATCAATATGTAATATTTGAAACATATGATATTTTCTTTGAGCATATTTGTTTAGAAAATGTTCTCCAATATTTTATTATGAAATTTAATTATTCATACTTAATTCATTAACTATTCTTGACACTAAGTTGTAAGCAATATTTCAAAATTTGTACTTCGAAATATTTAGATAGAATAATACGCAATCAAAAGTTGTACCACCAATATGCATTCAATGAATTTGAACCATTGACTAATGATTAAGTAATATTAAATTTAATAAAGATTAAATCTCAATCATATAATTATAATCTAATGATCCCATTTTGTTGATTGCATATTAATTTATATAAAAATTGATTGTATACTATCTAATTAAATATATATACTAATTATATTTTTATTAGCTATATTTTTTAAGAATGTTCACTAGTTATATGTAAAATCTCTAGGGGCCTATTGGAATAAGTGAATTCAGGAGTTAGTTTCAATTAACTTCGTCAAAGGCAAACATTTTTTTTATGAAGTGACAGTTTCTTTTTTGTTTTCTACCTTTTATTTTCTTTTAGATTTCTCTCTCTCTAGACTTGCTTATGCAAAATATTATATTTATTATAAAAAGATCAATTTAATATAATTTATTACATATACTTTTATTAAAAATATTTTAAATATATATATATATATTTAACAAAATATTTTAATAAAAATGTATTTTCCACTATTGTTTTTATTAATTAACAAAATTATATTTTATATTTATAATATCTATGTTTTATTCAAACATCTACTAAAATTAATTTATCCTATCAACTTTTTTATATCACAACAAATTTTTTTACTAAAATTAATTTATCCTATCAACTTTTTATATCACAACAAATTTTTTTAGTTTGAAACACATTCACGTAGAAATGGAAAAAATTAGGATTCTATCTCTTTCATATCATGTTATATATATATAATAATATACTTTTTTATGCAGCAACTTAATTGACTTAATGAGTAATTAAAATATCGATATATTGTAAATTAAATTTGTCATACATTATTAGATATACTAAAGTTTATGCTAAATGCTGAAATATCCTTTTCCGCGAACCTTTTAACTTCTCCATAAACTTCCCCCAAATCTTCGTCCGCCGCCGCCGCCCCCCCTGCGATACCAGAAGGCATCGTCTCGCCGACGTCCCTCTTCGAGAGCCTCTCGATTCCACTCCGCCTCCATCGGGCATTAACACGAACACCTCGTGGGTTGTTTAGAAGATTGCTAGGGTTTCGGGCTTTCTTTCTCCTCCTCGTCCTCCTCCTCCATCTCCTACAGTTTTCTTTTGCGGGATTTTCGTTTTTTCCTGGAGAGGAGAAGTTTCTTGTGCTCTTAAAGCGTCGATTTTTCCTTCGGGAAGTTTTCCACCTTCTTCGTCTTCTACTGTTTTACTTTCTTTTGCCTGATTTCCATATTTTTGGGGGAGAGAGAGGGGAGTTTTGTTGGGTCCTTATCTTCTCCTATTCCGCACCCCTAAAACTTTGATTTGTGGGAATTTTTCGCGACACCCCTCCATTGCAAGTGGTTCCTGCTGGACGACTGCCCTCTTTGGGGCGATTCGGTTTCCTCTGCCCTCCAAGGAGGCAATCTCGACGTGGAGGTCTTTCGAGGGAGATCTTGAGTCTGTTCCGATCCCTGAATTCGTCGCCTCGGAAGGAAAAGGCCGCTTCTTTGGGGTTTCTTGGATACGGGGATAGCAATTTGATACATACAGGTAGGTTGTTTGGGGAGGATTACGTTTGAAGGTAGATGTTGTTAACCGCATATAGATGACGGTCTGTGTGCGAAATGGATCAAGGTGAACCGGTATTGGTTCCGCAATGGTATAAATCTGCTAATGGGAGTACGACTAATGCCCGACTGAATTGTCAAAGTACATCTTCCAGACATTCTGGTACGGTTGCTTCTTCACTTCAGCGATTAAGTTTGATTCTCATTATTAAAAGTCTACTAATTATTATTTTTGGCTATTGTTCAAGATGAAAATGGTGTAGGAGTTATATCGAGAACTAGAAATGGCTCCTTCGGTGATCGAGATAGGAAGTCATCCTCCTTGAGAAGGAGCTTCAGTTCAAATGGTTCTGTATCTGGAAAATCACAGGCTTATAGTAGTTTCCGTAGTAGTAGTCACAAAAGAAACCAGGAGAAGGAGAGTGTGTTGCGTGATAGAGAAAATAGGACAGTTTTTGTAGACAACGGCTTGGATGATTCTTGGGATATCCTTGGAGGACTTAGGAGTGAAAATGAGATACTAAGACGCACCCACTCTATGATAACTGAAAGGAAAATAGACATATGGCCTAAGAAACTAGGAACTGCTGCGAATAATGGTGGTTTTTCTGGGACTAGTACAATCAGTGCACTTGGGAAAACCTCATTTGAGAAAGACTTTCCGTCTCTTGGAACCGAAGGAAAGCCAGATCCCATAGATGTAGCTGATACTTCGTTTCTTGGTCTTAAAACTGCTGTTCAGAGCATTCCCGTTAGTGCTCCTGTCATAATTGGAACATCAGCACTGGCAGAACTACCAGGAAATAATGGAACTAATGGACATGGTCCTTCATCTTCCTTACACAGTGCACCAATCGGTCATGTGTCTGGAACATCTGCCAATATGATGGGATTAAATATGGCAGAGGCATTAGCTCAGGCTCCATCCAATCGCAATGCTCCTCAGGTAGTCAAATTTGATATTTTATCCTGTACTTCTTTGTTTAAGAGGTATTCTCAGAGATGGAATTTTATTATTCCTTATGGTGCAGGTATCCATTGATACTCAGAAGATTGAGGAGCTTAATCTTCGGAAGTGCAAGCAACTAATTCCTGTGACTCCATCAATGCCTAAAGCCTTTGTATGGTCCCTACTTCAATTGTTTCTATCTCTTTTGATGGTTCTTTTCGTGCATATTCGTGTCGTCTATGCTTATGTTGATGATAGTTTTATGTTTTTTCTTTGTGGTCATAGTATAAAAGAATGTCCATTCATATTGTATCATGCTAGCCCAGTGCTATTGCAACGAACATGGCACTTTCAAAGTGGAGATAATTTTCATCTCCCCGAAAGGGATCCATGTTTCTTTTAAGAAACAGGGATATGTTGAGAAGAGTTTATATCAGTTTAAGTTCATCAGCATAGCCCTCATTTGATCATGAAATATCGTAGGTGAGGTTTTTAGAAATGAGGTGGCATCTTCCCTATCTCATGCAATCACATAACCTACATATTTTTACTTGCACTGATTGTATAATGCTCATTACACTGCCTATATGCAATATAATGGCCAAGACCCTACCTACCAGTTCCACAGTGTAGTACTACAGTGTCATCTTTTTTTTTTTTTGAGCAGTTGTCATCTAATTTATTACACTATTAGGAGTTCTTAGGTTAATTAACGGTCCTATAAGTAAGGTAGTGTATATAACAATTAAGGTTTTATTTTGTTTTGTTGAAAGTAAGTTCTAGGGGAAATATTTTTTCCTGTATCTAGACACTCATTAGATAGTATAACTTAGTTATTTATTTGACTTAACATTGAGACAGTGTTTTGGGGGAAGAATCTTTTCCTCCCTAAGAGAGTGCAAAACATTTTCACCAAGATTGCATACAAAATTTCAATTGTCATCAATGGAATTTAATTCTTTTGTCTTTCTAACATTGGGAAATGGTAAAATGTTTCCTCTCAAAGACAATGTGGACAAATGTTATTGGGGAAAATATTTTCCTTCAAACAAGAACAACCAAGACTAGCATGGCTTCATGGGTCATCATCTTCATAAACGTTTGAGATGATTGGTCTGTAAATGTAATATGATGTATGCTTGTTTCCTCAATATATATACACACACATATATATGTACTTATATATATGATGTATGCTTGTCAATCATGTATTTGTGTTATATGAAACTCTTAAGTACAACATCAGGACTTTTCTTCAAATGAAAAAGGCATCTGGGTTTTTGTTGTCAATGCTAAGTCACATTATTGCCAATTATTTAGAATTACTTATCCTTCTTATGTCCCCTCAAAAAAAAAACAAACAAACTCATCCTTCTTATGTACTGTTGGCATTGTTGTTAATTGAGAAACAGGTTACTGCGTAATTGCCTACCTTAGCACTAGTGTTTTAACTGAAAGTACTTTTGTTTAGTTTAAACTTTCTTTTCATTTACTTTATACATGCTTCATTTACTTTTATTTTAGCTCAATTTTTATACTATGATATCCTACTTTTTGCTAGCATTCTTTAGGCATTTAATTTTTCCAATATTATATGCATCTTTGATATTTTCTAGGAGAAAACTTGGTTCCTCTTCATTTTATTTTTTATTTATCCTTTTAGATTTATCTATTGATTTACCTTGTTAGAGTTTGATCTTTTTGTTATCAGTATCTCATTCTTCTCCCAAAAAAGGTCCCTGTTGTTGCACATACTGATTTCTACAGCTATTATGAGGATATCATAATGTATCATGACTTTTAGGTTATTATTTTTGAAGGGAGACTTTTAAGTTATTTGTTTAAGCAAAGTTCACCATTGGATGTTTTAGATGAAATTCTGAATGCATACTTTGCGTCAAGAAGTTAGCAACTTCTACTCTCAGAAAGAATATAATAAATAACATCTATTCTAAGAAGGAACATAATAACTTTTTGGTTCAAATACATTTGGCTTTCCTTCTATGCTTATGTGCGAACTTCCAGATTTTGTTATAATAAATCAGTCTTCTTTGAAAAAAGAATCATAGAGAAACAATCGATATAGGATGCTCGACCTTCCTTTACTTTTTTTTGAGGGAAGACCTTCCTTTACTTGGAAGTTTTCTTTTGAGAAAAATTATGGCTATTGAAATTTAGTCATCCATTCTTGCATTAAAACTTTAAACTCAGGTGAGCAAGTGGTTATGAAAACCAAATAGAAAAAGTACTGATATTTCTAAATCAATGCACACTCTGCTCACAACTGTTACGGCATTTTCTTTGGGAGAATAAGCTAATCATCACTGTTCCTATCTCTTTGTGTGGCTGGTTGGGTGTGGGTGTGTGGCTGGAGTTTTTGTAACTTCTTTTGCTCTGCACTCCACACTTCTGCTTTTCTTCTATGTTTGTAAATCTTCCACTTGTTGCACACATGCAGATGTCTGTCTCTTTCTAGTCATCCTCTTAACCTGCAAACACGCATTAGTTAAAGCTTTCTGACCTAATTATATGACAAGCAGATGTACAATGCTGCAGCTGTTTTGAAATTTTGAGGCATACACTCTTGGATGACTACCCTCTTGCTAGTCTTCCTTTCTCGTTTCAATTTTTTTTTTGGAGGCGTACAACTGTTAACTTAATAGTTTTCTGTACTGTATTGAGATTTTCAGTTTATCAATATTGGCATTTCTTCTAAAAAAAATCAATATTGGCATTTGTTATGGACCATATTTTCTAATGCTAATGAAGCTTATTATAATAATTGATCATACTGGCCTCAATGACAATGGAGACGGATAATATCAATGAAACACAAACATATAAGTAGAAGTTGAATACTAGATTCTGCAGTATGAAAAATAAGCTTGATAATAAAATGTTCTGTCAACGACCAACAGTGTACTGCGATTTTCAGTTTATCTAATATTGCATTTCTTGTGGGCCATATTTCTGATACTAATGAAGCTCATTGCAATGATGATTCTGGCCTGAATATCATTAGAGAGTAGAGACAGATAATATGAAAGAAAGCACAAACATATAGGCAAAAGTCGAACACAAGATTCTATCGTGTGAAAAAAAGTCATGGTAATGATCTAGTAGGTGCTGATAGATCCATAAACGCATATCAAGATTGTATGGATGGTATGCTCTCTGGTGATTACGAAACACATGCAACAGTACTGGAAACTAGTTTGTTACATGAGATACCTACAAAAATTGGTAGATGAAATTTCATTTGTTCAGGTCACTTGATGAAATGAATAAGAAGAGGTTCAGAAGAGAAGGCAGAAACTGTTAGAGTTGGGTAACCAGATAATAAATAGGCAACACCCCTCAAAAAAGTAATAAATAGGTAACAGAGAGCATCTTCTCTTGAATGGTTCCGTTGTGTTATCTAATACTAACCAGTTGGAGATATTTCCTTTGGGGGCATTTGAGGATAATGTGGGAATACATAAAATGCATGGCCAATAGTGTCTCTACAACCTGGTGTTAGAGACAATGCAAGATGCCTCTCCTCTGATGCAATTGGTTAAAACAAATTACTGAATTCAACATAGAACATGTAAAGATTGGAATTCATCTTTGAATTGGTGACCATCAAATGTAGATCCTTCCCAGCATAAATCCAAAAAGATACTGCCGTTGTTGTAGTTTTAGTTTTGTTTGCATTATATGTCTTGTCAATTTTGGTCGCCCCTCTCCTTTGTAAGGGTTAAGTATTTCAAATTTTCATTTGCAGACTGTTGAATTTTGAATAAATAGCTTTTGTTCTTATGTTGCTTCTTTTTTTTCAGACTCGTAATATAGAAAAGACAAAATCCAAAGGTTCCAGAGGTGGGGAGTTGATTGTTCCTAACAAGGCTGGCCAGCAGTCGACTACCCAGTTCATAAACCATACTACTGGTTCATCAGCTAGATCTGACATTGCAAAACCATCTCAAGCAGGAAATCTTCAAGTACTTAACAGAGAAAAAAATGCTATCTCCCCCACTGCCAAAGAAGCGACAAACATTGACAAAGTGGTGAATCCTTTTGTCCTTCCTTCCTCTGCAGCAACTCATCCCCTAAAGAATCCTACTGACCAAAAGCTTCCATCATCTGCTCAAAACTCCTTTTGGGAAAGGAAACCCCTTACTCAAGCCCAGAATAGAAATGATTTCTTCAATTTACTAAGAAAGAAAAGTTCTGCAAATTCCAGTGCTATTCCTGAGGCAGGGCCCTGCTTGGATGAGTTAAATATGCAGACACAGCATACAACTGCTGCTCATGGAAATGACAATCTTCCATTAGTATCTAGTTTGGATTATGATATGGAGAATGGAAATCTTGTGAATGGACAAATTAATACGCCTGAAGGATCTGAAGGGCTTTCTGATATTGGTGAAAATAATTTCGAGGCTGTTGATGACCCTGAAGAAGAAGCCTTCTTGCAATCTCTTGGATGGGATAAAAGTGTTAAGGAGGAGGCTCTGACAAAGGAGGAGATAGATGAATTTCTTGGGAAGGTAAACTTTATCTTGTACATCTAAACTCTCTTGTTAGCTATGCTAGCTCGAAATGATTTTTTCTTGAATTAATTGTTCGACTTTGCCAAGCAGCTTAAGTACAATTATTTTACATTTTTCCAGTATGAAAAACAAAGACCGCTAAAGATATCCCTACAGCCCTCGGCACTGCCCAAATGATGGCAATGGATCATCACCAAAGCGTGAGCCCTGATCTGCATTGCAGGTCGATGTTCTCTGTGTAAGTGATTCCCTGAACGTAACTCGGAGGGCTTGAAGTGTCACTCGTTCGGAAATGAGGTCCTGAAAGAGAACTTTTTTCTCACTTTTTTGCAGCCGATTGAATCTGAAAATGCGGAATAAAGACATAATTACGTCAGTGCATGGGTGGATGACATGCTATCATTAAGATATAGTCAATACGTTTATCCCTTTTTGTCATAGTTCATTTTTCATTTTTTTCTTTCTTTTGGACTCAAATTACGACTTTGCCATAGATGTTGCTCACAAGGAATTAATTACTTTAGAACACTATTGGAAATCTTTGTTTAGCAGCATTTATGATCAATCTTATTTGTTCCTTTTTATGTGAAAAAAAAAGAAGTTTAGTGGATTTCTTTTCCTGGTTTCGTTCAAGCTTTACATTTCAAGAATGATTAGTATAGATATTTAGATGTTACTAGTGTAAATTTATTTTTGGATCATTTATGCTATAGTTTTTTGGCATCATTTATGCTCAAGTTAACCCACAAATTTAAGGCCTAATTTGTATGTTTTGGTTCTATGAAAAATTTTACCTAGATTTTTAAAATTTATAGTACAATACTGTTCAAAGTTTGCCTCATTGTTTTTATTGTTCTGTCTTATTATCTAACTAGTGAACTCCCTCACGCTTTGCACGATTGTAAAATATTTATTAAAATTATTTTTAAAATACAAAATTAATGTGTTTAAAAAACATTAGTTTATATATTTTCATTGTATTAAATATAACTTGTGAAAACTAATATGGATTAATTAAGGATGCAATTATATATTATTATTTTATATTGTCAAAATTATAGTAGAACATGAAGAGTTGACATGTAATTTATAAATAATAAATAATAATAATATCAAGTGTTTATGCTAATAATTAAAAGATATTTATTATACTAAAGAATGAAAATAATAAAAAAATAAAATAAAGAAGATGGTGTTGATGCATTCATTTCTTCATCGTCATCCTGCATATATTGATAACTACAGAAAATAAAACAAAAAATAAATAGCACAGTATTATCTCCATGTTCGGCACTTCGATGACGTCCCTGAGGGACACACAAGTAGGGTGCAAGTCGTACCCTTTAACGGAGCAGTGGTAAACGTAGCCATAACTTCAGCAAGCATTGCAATGGGAACCCGTAGGATGGAACGGGCCGGAAAGAACGGGTGAGTGATGGCGTCTTCGTGCGACGCTCAGTCCGACGTGCAAGCGAGAGCCGCACAAGCGGCAGGGGTCATAGCCGAATTGCGCACACCCTGCACAGTGTAGTGCTCTGCTAGCTCGCACTCCTCCAACTCCGTGGTTGCAATGCAGATGATCCATTCCGCTCGAAGTGGTATCAACCTTTTCAAAGAAAACTGCATGGATGAATCAATGTATAGTTAATTAAAAAAATAAAACAAAAATGGAATAAACATCAGAAAGCCTTTCAACTCAGGGGAGGGAAATCTACCTAGTACGAAGAGTTGAAAACACAAAACGGGCTGCAATTTAAAGCAAAAATAGGGGAGGCTGACAAATGGATTAGGAAGTGAATTGGTGATGAATGACTATGAAACAATAGAAAATGTGTAACAATATAGTGAGAAGTGGAACTGTTTTATAAGTCAGGCAGCCATTTTCTTTCATACGACTGTCTAAAAAAGAAGTGGACGTAACCTTGCGATCGAAGTGATAGAGGCAACCTTGGACGCGGACTTGGCTCCGATGTTGGACGCCTTGGAATAGCTCGCAGAAGCTCCAGCTCCCGACAGGATGAAGTATGCACCATTGAGCATGAGATGATCGCCCATTGATCTCCAATTCCATTTCTTCCATATGCTTTGAGCCGGTTGCACTCCCTTAGTTACCTGCACGGTTGAACAGAACATGAGATTGTGATCAAAGCTTGACAATGGAGAAAACTAACGGACATAAACCTCTTTGGCATAGTGGTCCCATGAACACGAACTTATCTCACTTGCACCTCCTCTTCCCCTTCCCCGTCTCGCCACCCATTTTGCGAGCGCACTCTGAATGCTTATTTCGTTTTCTTCCTTCCCCGATGACGTCCCACACCCTTCGACAGCCTCATTGTCACTTCCTAGAGATTAGAAATGATCGAAAGGAAGAGGGCCACGGAGAGAATGAAGTGAAATCCGAGAGGGAGAGACATGGAGATGTAGACTTTTTTCAGAGGTAAATATAGACTAATGGTGAACAAAAGAAAATAAAAGTCCAATAAATTTTTTTCAAAAAAAAAATCTAGAAACGTTCAAGAATCTCCTCATATTCCATACACGCATTGTCATTTGTTTAGTGGCACCTTAATTATTAGGATAGTTGATGAGTTGGACAGATGCAGTGTTCTCTTTCTATTCCTCTTCTAGAAACAGTCGGTGTCATCTCCAGACATAGCTCCCTCTTTTTATATAATTAATTATAATATTCATGGGCAAATCCCAACAGGAACTTTGTGATATTAGCCGTAGCAGATAATATTACACATGCAATGTTTGATTAACATAATTAAATTCTACTCTTTTTATTGTGCAAAATTGGTTGTGATTTGCATCATCACATCACACGGACCCAAAATGCAAACATTTTTGTTACGCAGGAAAACTAATAAAAAGTTGTTATGGAATTGGTTCTCCGCGGATTGCTTAAAATGGGAGTTTTAATTGGAGAGTGAATGAGCTAATCTGATTTATGGTATTGGGAGTTACATGATAGATGAATGGACATAAATAATTGGAGGTTACATTATGATGTTAAAATGTGTAAAAAAATTCAGAATATTTGGAAAAGAGATAAAATCAAATAGTACAAATGGAAATGGAAAGAATAGAAATTAGTACGTGTGAGAATAGAAAGAAAGAATGCAAAAAGTTAATATGAGAGAAGATTTCAACTAATGGTAGGAGAAGAAATGCTCAATCATCTTTAAAAAAATAGAAAAAATTGGTGAAAGATTAGAAGTTTGAAACTGACATGTCGTGATTCAGATGGAGGTTACAGTAAAGAGAAAAAAATGATGGAAAGTGATGAAGGAAGTTAAGGTGCAATACAATTGAGATAAAATGTAAGCAATTAGAAAAAAGATAAAGTTAAATCCTGCAACATGAAGCTTTTCAATGCATCAGCTTTATATATATATATATATATTGTAAGAAAATATTGAAAAGAGGATTTAATATGGTGGCAGAGTTGCTTACTAGTTAGTCAAAAACTCTACCAAACAGTGAACAACTAACTTTTCACAATTTAAAATTGTTTTTCCACCTACCTCTCTAAACTATATTCCTTTCCGACATAATCTCTAAAATTTTGATATTAATCATTTAATTTTCTTAATATTTTTACCCAATTCGTTAATAATATTAACTTTTAAGTATATTCTCTCTCCTATGTTTATTGAATTGCTTTTTACCCAAATGATAAGACATAAAAGGAGAAAATGTTCAAGCGGCCCTTTCAATTAAATGGGTCCATGCCTTTCTTCTGTTGGAGCTCGACCTTTTCTTTGTTTTAGTTTTTGTTTAAAGATCTTATAGAGATAGCAAATAATGTTTGAACATTCTAGGAGTGGCAATTAATTAGTATTAAACTATAGGAGTTATTTCGAAAATATCTACAGCTTGATGTAGACAAGGAATTAGTTAAACACGGCCTAAATTTTAATAAATTACTTTTTGGTCATTGTCCTCGACCACAATTCTTGGAGATTTTTCCCACCCATTTCTAAATCTTCCGTATCAACAAAAAAAAAAGGAAGAATATAAAAAGGAGAAGGAAAAGAAAATTTTTCATGTTAATCCGAAGTAACAATGATTGTCGATGGAAATTGAAATGGATTTTCTTTTCTATTTCGAATTATTAGATTTTTTATGTTCAGATCAGAAATGATGATGAGGCAGTCACATAAAATTATCAGAATTCTATATCGTCCATTAAAACAATAATGATTTAAAAAATAATAAAAACTTTGGAAATATCCATGATGGATGATCGAGTACGGTTGGCATGATTCTAGCAATAAGGACTCGTGAGCTTTCCTGCACATAAAGCCAGGCCAGTATGATTTACCTTTTATTTGTTACAAAGGTATTCATTGACTCAGAAAGATTAATTATAAAAAGAGTAATCATGCTCTAGTTGATTATGCAATATAATTTATAAACATCTAATATGCAAAAAATTCTTATGGTTTTTTTGACATATAACTTATCAATGCCTCTATTCTTATTTTTTCATAGTGACAAGAAAATGGCATATAATAAATATCTTTTGTTGGCTTTTAAGGACGTGAAGTTTGCTTTGCTCTTTTTGTGGTTTTTGCATTCTTATATAGAATCACAGTGAATAATACATTCAATTTATATCCTGATATTGCCTCATTTTATAATATTTTCCCATGCTCATAATCTTTGGGTAAATCTAATAAACACCCTCCAACTTTACTTACTTCTTCAATTCTGTCCTTCAACTTTAATTTATATGTGCACTGATCTCCAACTATTAACTTATTTCATCTGTCCATTTTACTTATGATAGCTCATTTAGCGATTACTCGACCTACATGAACTCCACGCGTCACATTTCTCCCTCCTCCATGCATGCATATGTCCGACGTGACAAATATTCCTTTCTAACATCCTAATATAATAATATAATAAACATGAATAATATTAAAATAGCAAATAAAAATTTTAAAAAAGTGAGGCCTCTCTTGTCGACAACTTGATTTGAATGTCACACTTAGAGAGGCTCGAGCACGCACGATGTTGTCGACTAGGCCATGCGACGACGACATGGAGGTTAGGTTGGTGCTCGAGGCCATGGAATGATGAGTTATGGCTTGATGTCCTGCATCTTCTCTTTTTGAAGAAGACTTGTCACACTCAATTCCGTGACTAATTCCTAATCGTAATTATTATTTTCTTTAATTTTATTTAATAATTCTAAAAATAAAATCGTTAAAACCTCCTCTCTTATTAATCTTGGTATTAGTCACTGATACATATAACACATACAAATTTTTTTATCAATGTTTAATCAAGAGAATATAAGACATATCATTCACATGGTGTCATTTTTTTCCTTTACAAACTATCTAACATATTACACACCTCATAAGGTATTCTTTCTCTCTATTTCAACATCTATGGTTACATAATACATACATGCATGCCAAAAATAAAAGTGAAAGGGGAAATAAGATCACTCCAATGGCTCGACCTCTTTCATATACATCAAAAGAAAACTTCGAGTCGACTCAACTTGATAATTTAGAATTATGTGAAAAATTCAACAAGAGTAATATGAGCAATAATCGACTCAGTGAGTGGAATAAAAGTACAATATAAGGAAACAATATGAGTGCATATAATATTTAAATAATCAGATTATTTATATGAGAAAATATTTAAAGCACAACTCATATAACATAAGTTGCCAAATCATATGAACTTTTACATAAATAAAAGTATTCAAAATTATTATTATATTCACAGTTAAACTTCACACATGTGTCGTTGCACATATTCATCATGGATCAATACGTATCTCTCAATGATCATGTGTCATATAGTTAAGCAAAGCTTCATAATCACGAGTCTCGGATACTCAGAGCATATCATGGGTTAATACTTATCTCTCCAATATATTCCTATATGATTGTGTATCATACAGTTAAGCAGAACTATACAACTCTCGGATACGTTGAGCAAAAAAATGGGTCATACGTGCACGCAAAGGAGCCCCAAAGGGCAAAGACATCCGATATACGCCCTAAAGGCATCATGCATATCGAATATGATCCCAAATATTTTTTTAGCTAGCACGGCCAATGAACACATAAAGTTTAATAATACCAAAATACACATGTCATAATCACATAATCATTACTTCCCTGAAAATATTTTCATTTAAGAGTTTACTTCATCTCATATGAAATTCTTGAAACGTATCATAAATATCTTTTATAACCCAATATATGTTTCATCAATAATAATAATCTTACTTGAAACAATACCATAAATAAAAGAAGTATCATATATCATTTACTATGTTGTAAACTTACCTACTCACCTTATACTTTATCCTTTCAAAGGAGGTCTACTAGATTTTCTTCATTTCACTTGTAGCTTGATAGTTTCCTACAAGCAATAATGTTATTTCACTTTTCAATTATTATTAATAACAATATGCAATGCATGCTCATGACGCATGAACCCTTATTCACCTTAAAATACATATAACTCATAATACTAATGTGTAATTTTAGGTGTTTATATTCATATGCTACTTCACACTCGAAACTATTTAATCTTCCAAAGCTTAATTAAGTGTTACCTCAAATTTTCAAACTAAATGTCTATTAATGAATAATTCATAACTTCTTAACCATGAGTTCAAATCTTATGATTCCGAATAAATTAGAAATTATACTTATAAGGTTTTCAACCCCCAAATATCATTACTTAATTTCAAGTGAGTAAGTCATAAAATCCAAGACAATCTCACCTAGGATTTATGTTTTGGCAGACTGTGTGTCATTGAAAAATTAATTTATATCTTTAACAATATTTATCCATTTGATGATATCCTAATTTTCCTAGAATCTAAACTTCACTAGGGTTTAATCATAAAAATTATAGAATTTTATTCTTTGTATGTCCCTCTAACAAAAATAATCAATTCGGCTCATGTTCTGTCTATGTCTTGAAATCAGACAAAAAAGGTCATGTGGGATGAAAAATTCATTTCTCCACATAAATAAATTCAAATTGGATGATTTTACTTATCAATGAATGTGAAGTCTAATTAAACATATTTAAATTTTAAACCCTAATTCGTTTTATACTAATCATGCCCTAATTGACAAGACGGACATATATCTGACTTAGGACAGAGTGAGCGACTCTTGAAGATGGGTTCATAACTTTCTCTATAAAACTTTTTTGGGTGATTTCATAGGCCACATAAAGCTAGCTTCGAAAGGATTGGTCATGTAAAATTTCAGAATTTATGGAGAACTCTCTACGAAGAAATGATCATATGAAAATGAAGGTCAATTTCGGATTAGAAACCCTACCTTAACCAAGTGACCTTGACGAATTTTCTCAGGTGGTTCTGCTAGGTCTTGTCCCTTGAAACCTTTTCGATTCTCCGAGGATAAGATTTTTTAATTTATATATATTTTTTAGATTTTTAACACGTCGTATGGAGATTTGAAAAAATTATTTTCTAAGATGTCTGCTTGAGCTGCTTGAAGTCCTAATGGTTGAAATAAAGGTCCAATCATATTATTTTGTTAAAAATTGCTATCCATGATGGCGCAAGCTAATCTTCCAATTTCGTATTAGGGAGATGTACTATTGATTACTGCCTACATTTTAAATTGTGTACCATCGAAATTCGTTCCTACCGCGCCTTATGAACTTTGGATAGGTCGAAAGCCTAACCTTAGTTATTTGCACCATTGGGGTTGCACAACCTATGTTTAAAATAACTCCCATAAGTATGAGAAGTTGGGTCCTAGATGACATAAATGTATCTTTATAAGATATTGTGAAACCTCAAAGGGCTATGTATTTATAAGAGAAAGAGAAGATACGATAACAAAAATCGAAAGTAGAGATGTGACATTCAGAATGAGTTTTCTAAGCAAGACGATATTTACAAAGGACTTCTCCTAAATGAGTTTCCTAAGCATAATGACGGTCATCTAATTAACCTTAGTTCATCATAGTTAAATGTGTTTATTATAATATTTACAAATATTAAAATTTATTCATAATAATCTTATATATTCTTTATAACACTTATCGATAATTTAACTATCATTATGCTTTAATCCAAAAGTTAATTGCTACATGCAACTATGACTATATAAGCATATAAACTAACTTAATATGCTAATTATAAGCATGATTATGTTAAAATAATATTTGTGGAGCAAGTCCGTGATACGACTTGCATGACAGCTCCCTCATCGGATAGTTGCATCGATGGTCGTGCGACGTGCGGTTCCATCTAACATATCGATGCCACATCAATTCTGATTGACAGTGGCAACTTTCCTTGTGTCTAGAGGAACACTTGGATTGAAGAACCCGAGGTAGGCCTTAGTGAGGCGGTCAATGAGGGTGATGACATCCCAGAACTAGTGTCGGATGCTGACCTTCGAGATTTGAAATGGTGAATTGAGATAGAGTAGATCGGTGATCCTCTAGTCGACCAGCTATGGAAGATGAAGATGGAGGGGAGATGGGAATCAGGTGCAACCGATTAAAGAGCGATTATAGTCCTGTGACATAGATTGTGTAGTCGGAGGGAGTTGGCAACCTCCTTATCCTTTTGGGTCTCCGAGATGGTGATCTTGAGGTAGTTGAATGCAGCAACCCGGATGACTCTTGGGGAGGAGAAGCCGCGGGCGAGGGGGAGGAGAAAGATGGGTTGCTATCTCCCACCGTCAACTTTGCCGCTAAAGGTGGCGACACTGTTCTGGAGTTGAAGGACTAAAGACGACATTGGCATAGGAAGGAGGATAAAGGAAGACACGATGGCGGAGGAGGATGACGCGACGAGGAGGTCCGGTAATGGCAATGGAGGACGAGACGATGGTACGGTAGTTGGATGTGGTGAAGAATTTCATGTCTTCGATCCACCGTCGATGATTGGAATCCCGAGCGCCAAAGAGGATGAGGGATTCCCTATAACAACTTCTAACTTTATTTGTTTTTCCTAACTTTGTCTTTCAACTCTTCAATTATTAACTTATTTCATGTCCTTTTAACTTACGATAACCCGTTTATTAGTTACCCGACCTACGTGGACACCACAAATCATATTTCTTCCTCCTCCACATGTGCATAATGTCTGCCCATCGTGACAAAATATCTCTTTCTAACATCCTAATATGATAAATACAAATAATATATATATATATATATTAGTTAATAGAAACTAAAAAAAGAAGGGGGCACTGCTTGCCCTTCCTCCTCTCCCTTCGAGACATCCACATCTTCAAAGGGAGAGGGGGAGCAAGGCGGCACCCCCCTCTCTCGTCGGAAGGAGACGGGAAAGGGGGTGACACTAGGACGTCGCCGGAGGAAGAGGGAGTGGCGCTAGGACATCGCCGGAGGAAGAGGGGAAGGGGGACGGCACTAAAATTTATCCCGTAATTTCTTAAACATCTTATTGAAGTGGATATTGAGACCACATTTTCTTTCTCCTTTCATCATGAAACTTAACCTTTTAAAATATCTAAATTAGAAATAAAAAAGAAGTCATTAGGGATAGAAATTTGAAAAATATTCGACCTTTTAAATGATTGAGTTCTTGCCTAAACTAGTTTTTAAATTTAATGGTGTCTAGAGAAAGCTTGACACAAATGTTCTTTTTCCATTTCAACTGATGTCGTAAGTTAATAGGAAGAGAGGCAGATCGATGTTTACACAAATTAAATTTAATGGACGGTTAATATGTGAAGTAAAGTTGAGGAACATTAAATTTATTCTTTGTTTTGGTCAACATTTGCGTTACATTTTGCGAGAGTTTGGGAGAGCGTTGGTTTAACTTTTAACCAAAGACGATGCATTTTGGCACAGTGAATCGTAATCTAATAAGGTAACAATTAGTGGCAGATAATTCTCTTTTTTCGATGTAGCGCAGTGGCGCACACCATGACTTGGCGACCAAGAGGACACGAGTTCGAATTCCGTCAATGAGACGTGTGTACACGTTTATTTTCAGTCTTTAATTTTCTTGCACTATGTCTATGACCTCCTTATGTACCGAAAAAAATCTAAACTAATTTAGTATGCAAACGAAAAATGAAACTAGTTACTATAAGTATTGATTATTTTATTTAGAATGAAACTAGAATATTTTTTAAATATTATATACTTTAGGGGTGTATGAAAAACCTGAAAAACCCATTCAATCCGAAAAAATCGAATCGAAAAAATAAAAAATTAGAGTCCGAATATGATTTAAGATGATTTTTAATAAATCAAAATCCACACGTTAAAATTAAGGCCCCACCCGAAAGAAACGTAGGGGCGCCCATTTTTATTTATGATTCTTTATTTATACAATTAATACATATGTTATTAATTTTTTTATTATAGATATAATATTTTTTGTATAAAATTTCATACTTTTCTGTCACATTATCAAACTCTAATTTAATAACTTTAAAATTTTAGTAGTATATTTTATATTTAATATAAAATTAAATATTTTTATATTAACTTTAAGTTATTAAATATATTTTAAGAATATAATTATATGAAAGTAGGACAAAAAAATATCACCCAAAAAAATTGACCCGTTAGTGAGTGATTTTTATTTTTTTCAAAAAGGTTTTAGAATGATTTTTTAATTTTAAAAATTGATTCAAAAAATAATGATTATTTTTTTTTAAATCGAAAACTTAATCCGACTGAACTAGATATACTTTATACTTTTGATTTCTTACATAATAATTAAAATAATGGGAAAATTGTATTTTTGTAAAGAATAACTCCATAAATCTTGTTTTTTTCTGGTCCATACATAAAGCTTACTTTTAAATGTCTCGAATGATTATTTATTTCGATACGTGGCATCTTTTACTTATTTAATCTAATATAATATGCATATGAAATATAAATATATTATATTTAATTCTCATACAACAAAGTAAATTCTTATTTTGAAGTACAGCAAACTTCAAATGTAAAGTTCTTGAATTTATAATTAGTTTTCAACATTTTCTTCATATTTATTTATGTGATTATAAAAAAAATCCAAATAATATATATAGTTAATTTGTACTTTGTGCTTTTTGTTTTTTTACATAATAACTAAAAGCGGGGAAATGTAATTTTTTGTAAGAGATCACTTCATTTTTTTTCGATCGGGACATAAACTTTATTTTTCATCTAAATAAATATAACCTAATCATTTTTTTTGTTTTAAATATGTTATTATTTGCCCCTTGAGACGTCTCACATTATTATCAAGTAAAAAAGAAATAACACCACATGAGCGATAGGCGATAGAACAAGAAAACGCAGCAGTCAGAGCCGATCAAGCGAAGCAAAGCAAGCAGCAACAGCAGCAGAAAGCAGCAGAAGTGCCCCCTACACATAACAACAACAACAACAACACGCACACAACAACTCTTCCGATTCAGCGCCCGTTCCTCCTCGTCCTCGAGCGTTACCATCTCCGGAAACTTCCCCCAAATCTCCGTCTGGTGCCACTGCCGCCGCCGCCGCCCCCGTTCTCTGCAGTTCTCGCCTCGCCGACGTACCTCCTCGACCCTTTCGATTCCACGACGCCTCTGACGGGCATTTCCGCGAGCATCTCGTGGTCGTTTGGAAGATTGCTAGGGTTTCTGTTTTTTTTCCCTCTCTTCTTTCTCCTCCCCCCATCTTCCGCCGTTTCTCGTCGACGAGAGTTTTCAATTTTTTTCCTTTTTTGTTTTGGTCCTTCTCTTCTCTCATCCTGGCCTCCTAAAAGCTTCGATTTGTGGGAATTTTTGTTCTGCGGCCCCAACTCCATTGCGAGTGGTTCCTGCACTCGGTGATTCGGTTTGCTATGCCCTCACTCGAGGCAATCTCGATTTGGAGGTCTTTCTAGAGAGATCTTGGGCCTGCGCTTGGTCGCGTTCTTCAGAGATGGATGTTTAATTAAGGGGCTTTCTTCGTGCCCTCTTCTCCTTTCGGAGAGGTCGCGGGTGAAAGGAGGACCTATCCGCTGGGGCAAAAGCTTTGCTCTTGCAAGGATGTTAATTTAGGATCTGAGGGAGAGCATTCAGTCTTCCGAATTCATCAGCCCAAAGTTGGAGTTCTTTGGATGGTAATATATTCTGTGCATGTTATGCCATTTTGATACATATAGGTAGGTTGAGGAGGATTAGTTTTGAAGGTAGAGGTTGCCAACTGTATATAGATAATGGTCTATGTGAGCAATGGATCAAGGTGAACCGGTATTGGTTCCACAATGGTATAAATCAGCTAATGGAAGTGCAACTAATCATACCCGACTGAGTTACGACAACACATCTCCAAGACAATCAAGTATGACTGTTTCTTCTCTTCAACCTTCTGCGTAAATGAGATTATAAGTCTTCTAACACATTCTCTCTTTTTTCTTTATTGTTCAAGATGACAATGGTGGAGTTATATCAAGAACCGCAAATGGCTCAGATAGAAAGTCATCCTCACTGAGGAGGAGCTTCAGCTCTAATGGTTCCTCATCTGGAAAATCACAGGCTTACAGTAGTTTCCGTAGCAGTAGTCGCAGAATAAACCAGGAGAAGGACAGTGTATTGCATGATAGAGAAAATAGGACAGTTTTGTTAGATAATGGGTTTCATGACTCTTGGGATATCTATGGAGGAAGTAGAAGGCAAAATGATATACTAAAGCGCTCCCAGTCTATGGTAACAGAAAGGAAAATAGACATATGGCCTAAGAAACTAGGAACTGCTGCAAATAACAGTGGGCTTTCTGGAGCAAGTACAACCAGTGCACTTGGCAAATCCACATTTGAGAAAGATTTTCCATCTCTTGGAGCTGAAAGAAAGGCAGGTCTCGAAGATGTAGGTGATACTTCATTTCTTGGTCTTAAAACTGCTGTCCAGAGCATTCATGTTAGTGCTCCTGTGATAATTGGAACTTCAGCTCTGGCAGAAGTACCAGGAAAAATTGCAGCTAATGGACATGGCTCTTCACCTTCCTTACAGACTACTCCTGTTAATCATATATCTGTAGCATCAGCCAATGTAACAGGCTTAAATATGGCGGAGACTTTGGCACAGGCCCCATCACAAAGTCGTAATGCTCCTCAGGTAGTTAATAAAATTTTATATTTATTCTGAATGCTTTTGTTAATTCCTTCGTGGAGACAATTTTATGATCTCCTATGGTGCAGGTGTCAATTGACACTCAGAAGATTGAGGAGCTTAATCTTCGAAAGTGCAAGCAACTAATACCCGTGACTCCACCAATGCCTAAAGCCTTTGTATGATCCTTTGTATTCTTGTTTTAATCTAATTTCATGTTCCTCTTCGTGTATAATGTATATTCATGCTAGGCCTTGCTTTCGTTGATTAAAGTTCCAAGAATACTATAAAAGAATGTGAACTCATTACCATTGCTATTCTACAACAACAACAACAAAGCCTTATCCCACTAGGTGGGGTCGGCTAATTCGTTGATCCATGTTCATGAGATTCGACAGAGTTTTACGCTGGCTGTCGGGGCCTAACACAACCCTCCTCCTTTATCCGGGCTTGGGACTGGCTATAAAACATAGGCGGAGTTACCATTGCTATTCTACAGATTTTTAAAATTTATTTATGTTATGATTTGACTCTGAGCCAATATTAGGGCGACTGCTTCTGATATTTTTTTCTTTTATGGCATCATCTTTATCTTACAGTACAAATTTTTTTGAGATCTTTCGGTACAAATTCTCTCTCACAAGGCCGTGACCTCCAGATTTCTATTTGTACTAATTGTAAAATGCTCGTTATGCTCCTATGTAGAGTCTAATGGTGAAAACCTTTCTAGCACAATGTACTACAGTTTACTCTAATCTCCTACTCTGCGTAGAGTGGTTCTTCCGAGGGTCAAGAAACTGTATTAAAAGTAATGTGGTAAAGATGTTGACTAAGCTTCTGTTTGCTTTACTGAAAATAAGTTTCAGGGAAAATGATTTTTGAGGAAAATGTTTCTGAAAATAAATTTGCGACTAAGATTTAGAAGCTGTTTGAAGTTGGGAGGAAACCAGATGATAGAAAGGGGGAAAGAGAATACATTGTCTGGAGTAGTTCCATTAGGTGTTTCCTAGGTAATTCGTTAGGATATTTCTCCCTTTTAAGGGGAAGGGATATTTTCTATTTTAAGGAGAGTTGAGGATGATTTGAATTACATAAAATGGATCACTAATATATACTCCGCAAACTACAACATGGTACCATCTATTTTTGAGGTCCAAATCAATAAGTTCCAAACTAAGTATATGTACACGTCTGTCCTTCATTGCAATTCTTATTTTCCTTCTAGTGTTAGAGTCAATGCAAGATAGCTTTCTCATGCAATTAATTATTTGTTAAAATAAATTGCTGAACTCAACATCGATCATGGAAAGATTGAAATTCATCTTAAAATCATCAAATATAAATCCTTCCTAACATAATCCACAAAGATACTTCTGTTGTAGTTTGAGTGGCATTTTCATTCTATATTTTGCCATTTTGTTCTGCATTCTCTCCTCTAAGAAGGTTAAGCATTTCCATTTTTTAGTTGCAAATTGCTGAGTTAAATATTTAGCTTGACCTTATGTTGTTGCTTTTTTTTTCAGATTTCTAACATGGTAGAAAAGTCAAAATCCAAAGGGTCTAAAGGTGGGGAGTTAAATGTGCCTAACAAGGTTGGCCAGCAGTCGACTACCCAGTTCGTAAACCATACTGTCAGTTTATCAACTAGATCTGACATTGCAAAATCAGCTCAAGCAGGGAATCTTCAAGTTCTTAATCGAGAGAAAAATGCAATCTCCCCCACTTCCAAAGAAGCAACAAACATTGACAAAGTAGTGAATCCTTTTGCCCTTGTTTCATCTGCAGCAAGTCACCCCCTGAAGAATCCTACTGACCAAAAGCTTCCATCAACTCAGAGTTCCTTTTGGGAAAGGAAACCCCTTACTCAAGCCCAGAATAGAAATGATTTCTTCAATTTACTAAGAAAAAAAAGTTCTGCAAATTCCAATGCTATTCCTGAGGGAGGGTCCTGCTTGGATGAGTCAAATATGCAGACTCAGCATAGCACTTCTGTTCATGGAAATGACAATCTTTCATTAGTATCTGGTTCGGCCTATATCACAGAAAATGGGGATCATGTAAATGGACGACTTAGTACGAATGAAGGATTTGAAGGGTTTTCTGATATTGTTGAAAACAATTTTGATGCTGTTGATGACCCTGAAGAAGAAAACTTTTTGCAATCTCTTGGATGGGATAAGAGTGTCAAGGAGGAAGCTCTGACAAAGGAGGAGATAGATGAATTTCTCAGGAAGGTAAACTTTATCTTATACTCTGAACTATCTTGTTGGCTTTGTTTACGCAAAAGTATCTTTACGAAAGTTGATTGTTCTGCTTTGCCAAGTAGGTTAAATAAATATCTTTTGCATGTTTCCAGTATGAGAAGCAAAGACCACTGAAGTTAGCACTTCAACCTTCGCCCTGCCCAGATGATGGCGATTTATCATCCTTGACATGAAGCGTGAACCCTGATCGGCGTCGCAGGTGGATGTTTTGTGTGTAAATGGTTTCCAGAATGTAACTGAGGGACCAAAGTGTCGCTTGTTTGGGAATTGGGTTGTGAAGGAGATGCCTTTTTCTCACTTTTTGCAATCATTGAATGTGAAAAATACAGAATAAAGACAGTTGCGTCAGTGCATGGGCAGATGGCATACTATCATTAAGATATAGTCCGACTTCATACGTTTATCCCCTTTTGGTCTAATGAACTGCTTGGAGATAAAGTGGAAGGTCCTTTTTCTGGTATTCTTTTCCTTTTTTTCCCTTCACATTTGCATCCGAGTATCGATATTACCTTTGAACACTCTACTTGGACATCCTTTTTTATTGATGTTTATCCTCATTTTTATTTGTTTTCTTTTCTTTCTCAAAATTAAGATTTTAGGTTTGTTGGATTTATGTTTCATAGTCCAGGCTTTGCATTTCGAAACTTGGTAGGAATGGAGCTTTGTAGCCATTTCCGGTCAGTTTAACTACTCGTAAAGGCATATATCTGTAGGGGTAGTAAAACTAAATTTCTGATGCATATGTGATGAGTCCTACAGAAATCAATACAACTATCCCCCTTAAAGAATCAATAGAATTGCACAAATTATCTATATGTTTTCGTATGTTGCATTTGCTTTTGGTTTGATCATTTGGTAGCACCGTAGAAGAAATCAAGCTCTTTCTCGTAGTTGACAAGGTTCTTTTGATTCTGGAGAGCTAATATATAATTTTTATTTTGTATTTGGTTACACTTTCGTAATAACGAAGAATTAAAACGTTCACCAAAGTGATTTCATTGTAATGTAAGAATTAAAAGATAATATTGTTTTTCATAATGATAAAGGCATTGAGTTTAAGTTAGAAATTATGATGATTGGTTATTATTTTTAAAATATAAATAATAAATGTAATATAATAAAATACTTTTCAAAATTATAAATATTTTTTTTGTTTTTATTTTCGGTTACAAAATAAAATCTTTGTTGATAAATTATTCTATTTGATTGTTCAACAAACAAATATGCATTATGATATAATACTAATTTAGCTATAATAAGTATTTAATAACATAGTTTTTATTAATAAAGATTTAATTATGAATTCATTATAAAATTCTAATATGTTAAGAATAATTAGAACGCTTAATGGGTTGTTTCATTACAATTACATTTTTAGATTATTAGTACTCTGAACGTAAACCTATATTCAAATTGTCACTTGTGTATTGCTATAACTACTATATTTTTAAATTATTATTATATTATAAAATTATTTTTCATATGTTTACATGTCGACCACGTAGAGAAAGAAGAAAAAGAGTATTTTCGAGAGGCTAGTAAAGTCACTAACAAATGGGGAATAACGGTCTAACGCATTGACGTGCACTATCACTCGAAAATTGATAAGTCAAGAGTCAGAATTCATATGTATGCTTTTTTATTTTCAATCTTTACTTTCATTGCATCTTGGCACTTTGGTTAAAAGTTCACTAATAAATGAGACACCAATTCTCAAATGATGGTTATTTAAGGAAGGGAAAAAATATTATGGATTCCCCTTAGGTTCTGGTTACTTGTGAGAGAAAATTGTGAATGTTATTCTCCTCTCGTGTTCAAATATTTAAGGTCAAGTAATAAATAAAACAAATTCTCAAAGAATGATTGTTTGAGATGGGCAAATTTAATTACACATTGTCTTTCTTTCTAATGTCCAAAATACAAAGGATCGAATAATAAATGGGAAAACAAAATTGTACATGTTTGTTGTGTCAGGAACTTAGGCTGATTGGTTGTTTTTTTTTCATCCTCTATATCATCTTTCCATTAGTTTTTTAGATATTATAAATAATCAACAAACATTATTTATAACTTTTTTATTCTTTGAAAATAATTTTGCACAATATGTCATATATCAAAATTAATAGAGCATAAATATACTTGTATTCTATTTTTTAATAAAAAAACTTGAGTCATTAGAACTTGGCAAGTGAAAAATGATTAGGCATTTTTTTTCAAAATGGGTGTCATTGTCTAAGATAATTAAATGTTTTAAAATAAGAGCAATATCAATTTGATACCAATTGATTGGACCACTTGACATCAAGAGAAAAGATGGTTAATGGTGTTTTAATACTTATCTCTAAACCACAAACTTGTAATTCAAATGTTAAAGTGTGAAAACAATATGAAATATAATGCAGGGACATATAATAGAAATATAACAAGTAAACACAGTAGGAGCAATGAAACTAATCACAATATAGAGCCAAGAGAAGAAAGCAAACACAATAAGACATGATGACATGTCTTGGCCTACTCCCTCTTACCTCTTCTCAACTTCATTAGATCGGAGATCCACTATTGTAATCCTTCTTTTCTTAGACGAGGGAACTCTTTTTACGAACATCACATTTTTGTTCACTCGAGAACTAATGCGACAACCTCTCCTACAATGGATCTCCAATATTCTTCTCTTCACTCAAAAGATAAGTGGCAACCTCCGTAAAATAGGCTCACTACCTCATAAACAATACGATGTTTTTGTTAACGCTTTCTTTACAATATTCCACTAAAAAACATAAGAGTATTTACAAAACAATCACTTTAAGATTTCAAAATTGATAATGACACATAGCTAGGTGTTTTCATTAAAAGCCTCGCTTGATTCTATCTCTTTGGAAACAATTTTATAAATGTTTCGGACTAAAAGTATTCATTATGAGTTGTTATGTTTGGAAGAGGTTCTTCTAGGGTTGATTGACTGATCGGTTGAAATTCATAGGCTTGTCCATTTTGATCATACCATTATATGCAAATATGTCATTGAAGTCAATCTATATCTTGATCGGTTAATCTTCCTCTTATGTTGATCTTCGGGTCAGTCAATCGATTCAACTAATGTTGGAAGAATACGAATCATTGGTGCATTCGACACACTTCCTCTCATCGATGAGAAGAACATGATTGTTTGCACTCGTCGGTTGAACTGGCTTGATTGATCCTTTTGGCGATGTCGTTCACACTATGCCAACTAATTTTGTAAATCTATTATTTGAGTTTATAATTTTGAACTAGTTGATATTATTCAAAATATATTTTAGTAAATGTCATATTTTTTGATAATATATTCTAATTAAATGTGATTATTTAAATTCCTAGGTACGTTACTTATGCCTCATAAATAAGATATTGCATTTTGTACAGTGCAATCTTTTTAGTAAATGCCCCAAGGACTTTATTCATATAAAAAGCTCCAATTTTGTATATCCATATAAGGCATAATCTCAACCACTGATCTTGATATCAACTACTAATTGGTAGTGGAGAGTAATCTCTTCCACACAGGAACATGATGATAGTTCTTTTTGTGATAGTCTAATCTCTATAGCTTTCCTTCATAAGGAAATCTGACAAGAGATTATTTTGATTTCTTACACTCTTTGCCTCGTACTCCATAAGAGTGCACAAGAGTTTGTTTTTCCAAGCTGGATCGATTTGAAAATACTAATGTTGCCTCCATTTTTTAAAACTAAGAATTAGTGACTTTATAATTCATGCTAGAGGAATCATCTGACCTTATCATAAAGACAAAATCATAATAAACCTTTATAGGCACATTTTCAACCTCCACAGCTTCTCCAACAATAGCATGTAGAACCATAAAAATAATATGAAACATTTGCTGATAAAATTTATGACAACCATGGAAAACAAAATGACAAATTAGGATGTCCATATTCAAAACCTAAAAATTGTAACTAGTCATACAAATACTTCATTGGATGTGCACACAAGTAACATTGAAATTTTTTTTAGGAAAGATGTTCCTAACAAACCTTAACACCAATAAGATTTGTTTTTTTTTAATATTATTCAATATTTTTTAATGACTTGCCATGAAGAACACCTACACACGTGGAGAAGGGAGAAATATAACGCATGGATGCCATGTAGATCGCACAACTGGGAAACGAACGATCGTAGGTAAAAAGAATAGTTGGTGAAAGAAATTAATAATTAGAGGGCAGCCCAGTTATAAAGTAAAGTTGGAGGATAAAGTTGAAAAAATGGGTAAGGTTGGAGGGTATTTAGTGAAATTTACTAAAGAATCAAACATCAAAATTGTGGTCGGAACCCGAGTCTAATCGCCAAAAAGTTCCACAAAAGTTAGTCCGTTAAGGTAGTTGACAACAAAGGTCCGCATTGTTGGATTCACTTTGGATATAGTTTCTTAAAAGATTGATCAAATTTAGGAAGAGAAATCAATACCAACATGTTCTCCTATGATCCAAGATTAACTTTCATCGATTTTTGCATTGAAAATACATCATTTTAGTATTCATAGATTCAACTAAAGTTAAAAAAAATCATCAGAGTTTCGCAAATCGGAATCCGGACGATGTTAGAAGAACTTGGTCTAAGTTCTTCAGTAAGTTTGACATCCGTGGTGAGTAAGAATAGGATATCCGTGGACATCCGAAAATGATCCGATGACCTGTCTCAAGCGTCGTCTCACTTGGGCTGAGTTCTACATGGCATTATCTTTCGATAGGTACCTAGTGCCTTACCCGGCCCGAGTTCAATTGTTTTCTTATAGATTGTTTCATATTTTGATCTGATGTTAAATAACTTTTTTCCCTTATTCATGATATGTTAAATTCAAGCATGTGAAGATAAATATTTAGGTAACAAGATAAAAGCTTAAAAATGTGAAAAGTTTTATTAATTGCACATGAACTCAAGAACATAGACACTTTTGGACTACAATAAAACCCTAACATGGATGCTTTCAAATTTCAATATAAAAAGTCTAAAATGAAAGTCAAATAATGTACCATTGGTCTTGGTCTGTCAATCAAGACCCATATAGGTGGTTGAAACTAAGTGTCATACGAAATTAAGTGTTACATCATCAAAACATGGTAGGATCCACCTTTAAAATTCATAGGGGCCATTTCTAATATCCAATCGTAAACAAACATTGCATGAAAGGATCATGATTGTGCTTAATAAAAGTTTAATAGTTCGCCCATGACAACAAGACAACAAATATTGAAGTATTTAGGCACATACATGAAAAGTAAAACATGTAGTGCAAAGAAGAAAGATGATGAACATGAACATGAGTAAGAAAAGAATATGAACATGGATGTGGACAATAACATGAATGAGTATGAATATGAACAAAAATAAAATAAATAAAGAAAAGTATCATTAGCCTTATGATTACTTCATGACTAATTTTGAATTTTTTCCCTATCATGAATGTTAAATCCTTTTGCATTATATGACATACTGTGTGTCATTATTGATAGAAATTCTATTTTTCAATGTTTGAATCTTATAAATAGTTAACTAACAAGTAAAAGTGGATGCATGGACGACAACCATGTTCATGATAATGCAAATATGCACACAGTGATTGAGTCATTAGAATTTTTTATTGGTAATTCATGTAAAGTCATTTGAAAGTTAATTAGCCTTTGGAGGACTAGTAGGGGAAAAATTGAAAGTTAACTCTGTTCTATACTCTAATAGAAAGTTATTTCACTTTCGCAATTATGTAAGAAGCTAGTTATTTTTTATCGAATTAGATTAAGTGGATTGGGTAAAGTCAAAGAAGAAGAAATCATAAGTAACGCAGTCTAAAATAAGTTCAATTACAACGTGACAAAATGATGAAATTTCAGTCCCCCCCCCCCACTCACATACATACATACATGCATGCATACGTACGTACGTACGTATAAGATATATATATATATATCTTAGTAATAAAAATTGAATAAAGGCGCTAGAGTTCCTTTTTATTTAAGAAGATACATTTCACAAAAATACCCTCCAACTTTATGATTTTTCTCAACTCTATCCTCTAACTTTACTTTGTAAACATACTATCCTTCAACTATTAATTAATTTGTTTCAACAACTATCCTTCCGACCAAAAATAGTTAGTTTCATGATCATTTTTTTGACATGACATTTCATTTAAAAATAAAATAATATTTAAATATAAAATAAATAATATAAAAGTTTAAAAAGGAGAGAAGGGGTTGTGCCCTCCCACTACCTGAGTGCCGACCGATGCTCAGACGGCCAAAGGGAGAGGGAGAGGTAAAGGAGAGGAGAGCGGCGCCCCTCCTCATATGTGCGCTCTGCGTGCCTGCGCATAGGAGGAGAGAAGGGAGGGGGCAGCTCCTCCTCTTTGCGTTGAGGAGGGGCACTCCATCCTCTCTGATTTTAAAATTTTATATTATTATTTTATTTTTAAATAAAATGTCACATTAATAAAATGATTGGTAAATTGGCTATTTTTGGTTGCAAGGGTAGTTGCTGAATATATAAATAGTTAGAGTGTAGTATGGTTATAAAGTAAAATTATAAGATAGAGTTAGAAAGAGAATAAAGTTGGAGGGTGTTTAATAAAGAATTTAATGGCCATGCTAGTATGCTACCCATTGAAATGGGTAGCATGATGCTCCCTATCTTGCCTGCCATTAGATCTTTCATGGAGGGTGGATGCTAAAAGGGGGCACTTAATATGGGTTCAATCCAAAAAAACTCGAACGGACATCAAGTGGTTTGCCCTAGTCCTTCGCCTGCTCTACTCCACTAATCCAAATAGTTGTGACCACTGCGCCACTGTGACATCCTCTGCACGAAGTCGCCACCGCACCATCAAGCGAGGACCTCGCCATTGTGACATCGCATGCATGAAGTCGTTGTCGTCGATGACTTCGACGATGAGGGTCTTCGCCATTTTGGTCCCAACCGCCTTCATCGCCGCCATCAAAGCTCTGCAACCACCAAAAACCCTAGACATGGCTTTTGAGTTTCGATCTCGATCTCTCTTTTCTCTCTCTCTCCCCCCCTCCCCCCGACGTAAGCAAGGCGAAGGGATGAGGCGAGGTGGTATAACGGTGGTGGCAGGCTGCAGCAGCGGTGAGGCAAGGTGATTCTGCGACAGTGGCATAGTTCGGTGGCGACGGCTTGCTACGGCAAGATCATTCAGTGGCGGCGAGGCAAGGTGATTCAGCTGCAGCTCAGCTGCGGGAAGCTTGTTCAGCAGCAGGCCGAACCATGTAGCGACAACATCATGCAGTGGCAACAGGCTGCAGGAAGCTTGTTCAACGGCGATGAGCTCCAGCGAGGTGGTTCAACGGCTGCGGCACAAACGTCTGCAGCATCGTGCAGTGGCGGCAGTGACGACATCGTGAACCAGCAGATTGACATGACTTTACGCTGAACCAACACTTGAACCGCACATTTTTTGATCCATCGTCGACGTCACATGTGATGGCCCAAGATGGAGACCCGTAAAATCCTTTAATAAAATTTCCTTCAGGTATTGGGTGTACTAAAATTAGTTGGAGTAATATAGTCCCATCATGGAGTGACAACCCAATAAGCGGTGCACCTTTTTTTCAAATAAAATTTCCTTTCATTTTTCTTAGGCTATGTTTGGATAGCGGAACTAAAGTTTCGCAAAGTTCCTGGAACTTCATGATGTGATGGTAAAGCTCTCGCTAGCATTTGTCTTCAAATTCTTGGAGATCAGAACTTTGGAGGACGTCACCTGCACGTCCACGTTTGCTGTGGTGGCCCACGACTTGATCTCAGCAATGAAGTGTCGGCCTTGCAGATGAAGCTAATCAAGAGTACACCTCCGATGTCATCGCAATTGTCACAGAGGTGTCAAGTTCATCATAGCCGCAACCGCTTGCAGACCTCCGATGTCGTCGCCGCTGCCCTTAAGGAGGGCCTCGAGTTCGATCCCAACAACGAAGCGCTCAAGGCAGAACTTGCCTCCCCCTTGCCGTCCTCGAAATTGAAGAAGAACTCACCGCCTACTGCGGCGGTCGATTGCTTGAGCGCGGCTGGCGAGAGGGGCTCGACCAAGGGCACAACAAGGATGCGCTCGTGGCGGTGCGCGAGTGTCCCGGGGGCTTCTCCCCGGGGCACGTCGAGTTATCTTATGATGTATTTCCTTTTCAACTCACTTTTGTACTTAGTTTATTTTCTAAGTGTGATGGTGGCAGTTTTGTAATTTGCACTCCTGAAAAGTGCACCCCCGGAGATGGTCCTCCACATCACACGTCGCAATTCTACCACCCGAAACGGTGGTATAGTAGGGGAGACCCGCTAGTCCTCCCCCGAAGCGTTGTAATCATTCCTATTTACTCAACAAAGATTTCAAGCTTCCCTAAATCTAGCATCGTGCCTCAAGCGTGGGGTGGCAACCCACAAAAGAGCGTCCCAAAACGTCCCAAGCGATCGAGCGTTACGCCGAGGTGCCCGTTTGTTCACAAACGCCTCCACCGAAGAAGCGTCCGCTCGGGACCGTGCGTCCCAAAAGTTGTGGCATACGAAAAGTGGCATAAGCAAGCTTCCGCAAAGCGCTCAAAAGAGCTTGCCTAGACGTTGGGCACGTCTAGGCGCCGCACGGGTCGGTCGAGCGAAAAATGACCCCGTGACAAGTTGGTATCAGAGCAGCGTTTCTGGGACCGCTCAAGTTGGCGTTCGGCGATCAAGGTGAAATGACGTCGAACTCGGAGATGACGAATGAACCCGTTGCACTGGAGAAGGGCCGCCAGGATCGAGGGCGCGCCCGCTCGAAGGACACCATGTCCGCCTTCGAGCAACGCCTCGGCCAATTCCAATTGGACGTGGGCGAGATGCAAGACCAACTCGCAACGCACGAGCGGGAGTTGGAGAGGACCGTGGATCTTGCCACGGTGCGGGAAGAGATGGCGCCGTTGTATACGCGTCTCGAGTCCATGGAAGCGACAATCATGGACATGCGGGAGACCTTGGACAATGGTCTCTCAAACATGCGGTTCGAGATGGAGCAAGAGTTCCAGACCTTCCGGGAGGAGCTCAAGCGACGCTATGGAGACGGGCGGCGTCCCGAGGCGCCCGCCCCGCATGAGGCGAGAATTGATGTGCCAAAGCCGAGGCCCTACAAAGGCGAGCGGTCGGCAAGGGAGATCAACGACTTCCTGTGAAACGTCCGAAGGTACATGGAGGCCTTGGACGTGACGTCCGAAGTAAGGATGGTGAAGACCGCATCCTTCTACTTGCAAGATGCGGCGAGTCTATGGTGGCGGTGCCATTGCGACGATGTGGAGCGTGGCATTGTGGGTCCCATTGAGAGGTGGGACGACTTCAAGAGGCAGCTTATCAACTACTTCTGCCCTGCCAAATCGGGACTGGAGGCCAAGATTGCGTTGTTCAACATTTGCCAGAAGGGCACGTTGAAGGAGTACGTGAAAGAGTTCACCGAGCTCCGCCTACAGAATTCCCAAGTGGACGAAGACACGTTGTTGGCGGTCTTCGTGAAGGGTTTGAAGCCATGGGCTAGGACGGAGTTGGAGCGACGAGATTGCCCCAACCTCCGCTCGTTAGTCGCCGCTGCTGAATCGCTCGTGGAATACGCCAAAGCGAGCACTCCACCACCAAAGCCCTCGGGCAAGGGCAATGGTGGGGGAGAGAAGTCCAAGTCACAAGGAGGCAAGCCGCACTATCAGGACAGAGGCAAGGGACACCAAGACGGGAAGTCCAATAATGGAAGATTCAAAAGGGACGGGAAGCCGCCAAAGCCTTGCTACATTTGCAAGGGTCCTCATTGGACGAGCGATTGTCCGCAAAAGGCGACAGTCAACGCAATGTATTGCCCCGACGAGAAGGAAAAAGAGAAGGAGGAGGCGTGTCTCAGCTCGATGCACGTCCTCAGCGCCATCAACGCCTCGAAGGGTCCTTCATCGGCTGCGCGACTTTATGCGGATATCGAGTTGAACGGGCAAGTCTTCAACGCCCTCATTGACACGGGTGCATCGGAGTTGTTCGTGTCAGAAGTGGCCGCCAAGAAGCTAAAGCTGCCACTCCAGAAGACTAACGCCACGTTCAAGACGGTGAACGCGAAGTCTATCTCGACCACAGGAATTTCTCCTGGAGTGAAGGTTCGCATCGGCAAGTGGTCGGGAAGCTTCGACGTGACGGTGGCACCAGTGGATGACTACGAAGTGGTGGCGGGCATCTCTTTTCTGCGACACATTGCCGCATGTGTCATCCCGCTTACCAATTCGATGGTTATCTTCGATCCCAAGGGACCTTACAACGTCCCTGTGAGGTCAGGCGGAGATCTCAAACAGAAGACCCTCTCCGCCATGCAAGTGGCGAAGGGGTTGCGCAAACAGGAGCACACCTTCCTGGCGACCGCCATCTTGGAAGATCCGGGGCCCTCCACTCCAACACCTCCCAAAGTCCTTGAAACCCTTGAGGATTTTGCGGACGTCATGCCCCCGGAACTCCCAAAGCGGTTGCCTCCGAAGCGTGAAGTGGACCATGTCATCGACTTGGTCCCAGGATCTAAAGCCCCGCATGGAGTCCCCTATCGGCTCGCTCCTCCGGAACTCGCAGAACTCCGTAAGCAACTCACCGAACTATTGGATGCAGGATATGTTCGGCCTTCAAAATCTCCATATGGCGCCCCGGTTCTCTTCCAGAAGAAGCATGACGGTTCCCTCCGGATGTGCATCGACTACCGGGCGCTCAACAAGCTTACGGTGAAGAACAAGTACCCCATCCCCTTGGTGGCGGATTTGTTCGACCAACTTGGCGGCGCAAGATGGTTTACCAAGTTGGACCTTCGTTCGGGCTATTGGCAAATCCGAATCGCGGAGGAGGATGTGCAGAAGACGGCGTGCGTCACAAGATATGGCTCCTACGAGTTCCTCGTGATGCCATTCGGCCTCACCAACGCCCCGGCGACCTTCTGCACTCTCATGAATAAGGTATTGCAGCCATTCCTTGACAGGTTCGTGGTTGTGTACCTCGACGACATTATGATCTACAGCCGCACCTTAGAGGAGCATATCGAGCACATTCGGCAAGTGTTCGAGGTGTTGCGGCAGAACGAGCTCTACGTCAAGCGGGAGAAGTGTGCCTTCGCTCAACCAGAAGTACACTTCTTGGGACATGTCGTCGGAAGTGGGAAGTTGAAGATGGATGGCGCGAAGATTCGGGCCATCATGGAGTGGGAACCGCCCAAGCGGGTTCCCGACATGCGTTCGTTCCTTGGCCTGACGAACTACTATAGGCGGTTCGTCAAGGGGTATTCACATGTGACGACCCCTTTGACGAATCTCCTCCGGAAGAATGTAAAGTGGGAGTGGACGCCGACATGCCAGGAAGCGTTCGACACCCTCAAGAGGGCCATGACGGAGGAACCGGTGCTCGTCCTGCCAGACCACACCAAATCCTACGAGGTACAAACAGATGCTTCTGACTATGCCATTGGAGGAGTTCTTATGCAGGAGGAGCATCCCGTGGCGTTCGAGAGTCGAAAACTCAACGACACGGAGCGGCGCTACGCCGTTCAGGAGAAGGAGATGACCGCGGTGATTCACTGCCTTAGAACATGGCGGCACTACCTTCTCGGGTCGCGATTTCACATCAAGACGGACAACGTCGCGACAAGTTACTTCGAGACACAGAAGAAGCTCTCGCCGAAGCAAGCAAGATGGCAAGATTTCATGGCGGAATTCGACTATGTCCTGGAGTACAAACCTGGCAAGACGAATGTCGTTGCCGACGCCCTCAGCCGACGCGCGAAATTGGCGGCCATGAGCTCCTCTCAGGCCGACCTCATCGAGAGGATCAAGAAGGGATTGGAGTCAGATCCCACGGCGAAGAACTTGTTCGAGCAGGCGAAGGAGGGTAAGACACGCCGCTTTTGGGTGGAAGATGGGCTGATCTTCACCAAGGAACGTCGCATATACGTTCCACTCTTCGACAACTTGCGGCGCACTATCATGCAAGAGTGCCATGACTCAAAGTGGGCGGGACATCCGGGCATCCGCCGCACTTTGGCACTCATCGAAGGCAACTACTTCTGGCCAAGGATGGAGGACGACATTGAGGCCTTCGTGAAGACATGCCTTGTTTGCCAGCAAGACAAGAACCTCAATCAAGCGCCCGGCGGACTTCTGGAACCCCTGCCTATCCCAGAGCGTCCATGGAAGGATGTCTCCATGGACTTCATCACGGGCCTGCCCAAGTCTGAAGGAGCAGGTACCATCATGGTGGTCGTCGATCGGTTCTCCAAGTATGCCATCTTCGCCGCCGGCTCCGCAAGTTGTCCTGCTACTGAAGCTGCGGAGTTATTCATGAAGCATGTAGTGAAGTATTAGGGCCTACCACAAAGCATCGTCAGCGATCGGGATGGGCGATTCGTTGGCAACTTCTGGAAGGAATTGTTCAAGATGATGGGCTCCAACCTGCATTTCTCGACATCACTTCATCCTCAAACCGACGGCCAAACTGAGAGGGTGAATTGTATTCTGGAGATCTACTTGCGGCACTATGTGAGTGCCAATCAGAAGGACTGGGCGAAGCTACTCGACATCGCGCAATTCTCCTACAACCTACAACGAAGCGAGTCGACCAATCGGAGTCCCTTCGAGATAGTGACGGGGCAGCAACCTCTGACGCCCCAGGCCGTCGCCACTTCTTATGGTGGCAAAGTCCCCGCCGCTCACCGCATGGCGAGGGAATGACATGAGCAGAACGACATGGCGAGAGCATGTTTGCACAAGGCATCGAAGCACATGAAGAAGTGGGCGGACACCGCCCGACGGGACGTCAACTTTGAAGTCGGAGACTTGGTCCTGGTGAAGCTGGTCCAACATCTTCGGCTAAGTGGGAAGAATCTGCACAAGGGCCTCGTTAGGCGTTACGAGGGCCCCTTCAAGATCCTGAAGAAGGTAGGCAAGGTGGCCTACAAGTTGGAGCTCCCGCCTCAGATGCAGCAACACCCCGTCTTCCATGTCAGCCTGCTCAAGCCCTTCGTTGAAGACACTGAAGATCCCGGGCGTGGGGTTTCAGACCGCGCCCCGCCGGCCATCCGTCAGCAGTTTACTGATCAAGTTGAAGAAGTACTCGCCGTCCGCACGAAGAATCGGAAGAAGGAGTATCTTGTTCGATGGAGCGGAAGACCGGACGCCGACACAAGTTGGGAGACAGCCGAAGACTTGTGGCAGTTCAAGCAGAAGATTGAAGAATTCCAAGCCACAGCTCCAGGGACGTCGCTGACTTGAGTGGGGGAGAATGTCCCGGGGGCTTCTCCCCGGGGCACGTCGAGTTATCTTATGATGTATTTCCTTTTCAACTCACTTTTGTACTTAGTTTATTTTCTAAGTGTGATGGTGGCAGTTTTGTAATTTGCACTCCTGAAAAGTGCACCCCCGGAGATGGTCCTCCACATCACACGTCGCAATTCTACCACCCGAAACGGTGGTATAGTAGGGGAGACCCGCTAGTCCTCCCCCGAAGCGTTGTAATCATTCCTATTTACTCAACAAAGATTTCAAGCTTCCCTAAATCTAGCATCGTGCCTCAAGCGTGGGGTGGCAACCCACAAAAGAGCGTCCCAAAGCGTCCCAAGCGATCGAGCGTTACGCCGAGGTGCCCGTTTGTTCACAAACGCCTCCACCGAAGAAGCGTCCGCTCGGGACCGTGCGTCCCAAAAGTTGTGGCATACGAAAAGTGGCATAAGCAAGCTTCCGCAAAGCGCTCAAAAGAGCTTGCCTAGACGTTGGGCACGTCTAGGCGCCGCACGGGTCGGTCGAGCGAAAAACGACCCCGTGACACGAGCGGGTTGGCAAAGTGGATGTCGTTGTCACACACACAAAGTGACACGACATCAGCCTTACAAGTGAAGTTGGTGGGCATCGTCGATCCTAGCAACGAACCATTCGTAGACCTCTGATGTCGTCACCGCTGTCGTAGAGGTACCGAGTTCGTCACAGCTGTAGCTGCTCGTAGACCTTCGATGCCGTCGCCGCCACCCTTACGGAGGGCATCGAGTTCGATCCCAGCAATGAAGTGATCAAGGCCGGCCTCGCTGATGCCCGCCACCGCCCTTCGACGTCCGGATCTATGGATGAAACTGGCGGGGAGCCAAGGTGAGGGAAGAGAGAGAAAGAGAATGAGTGAGAGAGAGAGAACCAAGAAGAGGGAGAGAGAGAATGAAAATGAGAGAGAGACAAATGTTCGCCTTCACTTTGTTCAGAAGGGTAGAACTTTTGCCTAAAAAGTTCTAGGCTCTATCACATGCCGTCGTTAAGGCCATTTGGCAGAATTTTGCCTTGTTCTAGGCAAAGTTCTACTGTCAAGACTGCCTTAAGCTAGCTTGGATTAGAACTTCAAACCATTTTGCTAAACTCGAACGCAAGTTCCATGGGCCTCACTAGAACTTTAGTTCTAGTCAAGAAATCCCCATTTGTTCTTGTCGAAAAGTTCTTGCTATTGTCGAAAATTTTCAAGTTCTTGCGTACAGCAAGAACGACACCCTTTCTTATTTACTTTTTATTTTTTTTCTTTCCTTTCTTTTTTAATTATTATTTAATATATATAATTATTTATTTATTGATACATTATTATTCAGCTTATAAAATAAACTATTTAATTCAATATTTAAATTTTCTTAATTATTTATTATACTTTAATTAGTATTATAGTACAATAAAATATTATTAAATATTTATTGTTAATATTATTTGTTATGCTATTTTTACATCATATTAAATAAAAATCAATTAAAATAATATTTTCCATATTATAAAATAAATATTTTTTTTGCTTTTTTTTTGCTTTTTTCCTTTTAATTGTTATTTAATCTATATACATAATTATTTATTTGTTATTACATTATTATTAAGGTTATAAAACAAATTATTTAAATCAACATTTATTTTTGTAATTATTTTTTATACTTGACTTAGTATTATAGTATAGTAAAATATTATTAATTAATATTTATTATTATTTTAAATTAATAATACATACAATATTTTTTGTATGCTAATAATTATTATTTCAAATAAATAAATAAATAAATACATATGATATTGTTATTTACTATACCTTATGAAATAATAAATTATATTATTTGTTCTTTACATTTTTTGTTGTGTTTCGCAGGCCTTCTTCCAAACAACAAATAAAAAAAAGTAAGAAGAACCAAAATCCCAGTCAAACCCATTACGTGATGGTAAGTCCGGAATTTTAATTCTTACTAGAAGCAAATCGAACTTTTTTTTGCTTTTCACCTAATATAGGTCTAAAAGTAGGGCCACTTACTTTTAGACCTATATATCTATTACTTTTTATGTGTATATATATATTATTTTATATATAGATATATAGTTATATTATATAATAATTTATATATACATATATAGTTAAAGAAATTTTATAATAAAATTAATTTAAATATTATTTTATTCAAATAAATTTTACTAATTAAAATTTTCAATTATTTTTGGAAAAAATAATATAATTGTTATTATATTATAATCTTATTAACATATTATTTACATTATAGTATTAAATTCATATTGTAAAAAATTTAATTAAAATGAATATTAATATATTGTGCCATATCTTTTTGTTAATAGGAGTCAAATTATTTAATTAAATTAAAAATATATATAGTAATAATACAAATTTTATTTTAATATTAATTTTCTATCTTATAAAATAATAAAATATTCATTTAATTATTACTTTTTATCTAAACACCTACTAAAATTTATCTATTAAATTAACTTTTTAAATTTCCATCATTATATTTTTCATTCAAATACCAAACCTAATTTTTTCTATCTGATCGATTAGTTCTCAAAAACTAACAATAATTAAAATTCTATGCCGAATACAATTTTTATGCAAACACTCACTAAAATTTATCTATCAAATTAATTTTTAAATCTCTATCATTATATTTTCTCATTTATGAAAATCGAAGTTACCTTCGCAAAAGAAGCGTCGAGGCACGCATAAAAAAAGAGGGGAGGGGGGGGAGAGTTTATCCCCGATACGCATAAAAAAAGAGGGGAGGGGGGGGAGAGTTTATCCTCGATACGGAGGTCGTAGTAGGGGGCAATCCTAAAGTTAATTAAAAATTTGATAGAAGCCAAGAGAAAAATTAAATGGAAAAAATTCTAAAGAGCCGTGGTTGGAGAATAAACATTGTAATATATTTCGATAATATAATCAAACAATCCTTAGAATAAGAATATATTGGTCAATCTTTAAAAACTTGAAATCACCTTAAAATCAATGAACCACCGTTTATATCTTCACAAAAAAATGTACTTATTCTGCAAAAATAGAAGAATATAATTATTCTCTATTTTAAAATATAATATTTTTTATTTTATTCTCTTAATTTTATCTCACAATCAAACCACTTCTAATAATTTAGGATAAAAAATTAATATAGAAACGACTGAGTAAAGACAAGTCAAAGTGATAGCTAACGGCTAAATCTTCTCTCTCTCTCTTCTCTGAGTGTGTCACACTCTCTCTCCCTCCCCTCGCCCCCTGGTCACTCTGTTGTCTTGTACACAGTACAGACCTCTCTCTCACTCCCTCGTCCTGCAGCCCTCCCTCCCCCACATCAAGAGCTCTTCTTTATTCCTCCCTTTAACCCTTCGGTCCCTCCCTCCCTCCCTGCATTTGACACGCTTACCAAAGCACACGATTCGCCTCCTAAATCCAAGACCTGAAGGCTGAAGCAGACGAAGCCCGTGAGCTTGTCTCGCCTCCACTTCCAGGAAAAACCCTAAACCTCTCCCTGGAGCGGCCAAATGGGCGCCGAGAGGACCCGCCTCCACCTCCACCTCCTGCTCCTCATGACCGTCGTTCTGGCTGCGGCAGCCAAGTCCACCATCGAGCCCTGCTCGGTCTCGGACTCCTGCCCTGCGCTCCTCGGCTACACCCTCTACACCGACCTCAAGGTCTCGGAGGTCGCCGCTCTCTTCTCCGCTGACCCCGTCGCCCTCCTCGCCGCCAATGCTTTCGACTTCTCCGTTTCCGACGTCGCCAACCGCATCTTGCCTGCCGGTCTCTTTGTCCGTATCCCCACTCTCTGTTCCTGCGCTGACGGCATCCGCAAATCCCTCTCCGTCAGCTACCGCACCCGCCCCGCCGACACCCTCGACTCCATAGCTGGCACTGTCTACGCTGGCCTTGCCTCCTCCGACCAGATCCGCGAAGCCAACTCCATCTCCGACCCCAGCGCGCTTGACGCCGGACAGAGCCTCGTTATCCCCCTCCCCTGCACCTGCTTCAACTCCTCCGACAATGGCTTGCCGGCGGTCTACCTTTCTTACGTTATCCGTGACGGAGAGACTGTTCAGGCCATTGCCGCAGAATACTCCACCACCGTCACGGACATAATGACCGTCAACGCCATGGGGAGCTCTGCCGTCCGGCCTGGAGACATCATTGCTGTGCCATTGCCTGGTAAGAAAAGTTCGACTCTTTCAGGAAATGCACGCTTAAAAAATGACTATTTTATGTTTCTGCTTACTTATTCTCAGAGAATCTATGTATCCCTTGCTTTAAGGGAGCCCTTTTCAGTAAAGTCTCTCAAACCCCCAAGAAATTGCATATGAGTTTCAGGTGTAAGAAAAGGATGAATGCATGACGATAAAACATGAAATCATATGCTCATCAAACTCTCAAAATATGAGAGCCAGCATGCTCTTACAAGCATGTGTTACAACCCAAGACATGAAGGATGAGTCTACAAAGCCGACATTGTCAAATATCAACTTTCCACGACCAAGTATAAATAGCTAAGACAACAACATATAAAAATGAAGGACGAGAACTATGATAGGATGTTCTCAATTCTCACATTTATAACCACCCCCACCAGTAATAAATCACCATAAATGTGTGCTAAGGCATCACGTGCAAAATTAGGAAATGTGGGGTTAATAAGTGGAGGGCGGGCAAAGATAAAGAAACCCAACTCTTACATGCATTTGGTTGAAAAAAAAAACATGAGAAAGTAACAGATGCAAGTACATAAGACAAATGTTTCCTATCTTTAGACAGGAAGAATCATTTGGTTAAATAAAGTTCACCACTTAGACTGTTCACTCAGTTTGCTAAGTAAGTAAATATTTGGAGTTTGCTGCCTAACAAAATATTACTAATCATATTTTTCTAACAAAGAGACGACCTTATTGGATACCACAATGGTGGTGTAAATGGTTGTCACATCTATTGGGGGTAATGATGTATTATTAGATTCAATGGCATATGAATGTACATGCATCCATCATGGATATAATGTAATATTCATCAAATTCATCCATGCGTTTTAATCACTCATGAAAACTCATAAATTCAACAAAACTTGAAGAAGTCATTTCCGAGAAAACTCATATCAGAAAATGATATAAATGTACTATAACATGCCATTTGCACAATACAAGGTATATATTCAAGTATTCAACCATTCATATGATGCCATTGATATGTATGAATAATAAAATCACCTTAAAAATTTAAAATGTCTTTTCACATCATAAGGCTATGTTAATGTTCAAGAGAGCTAACTTGCTTAATGTAATTGTGTACATTCATTCATATCAGATTCATCCTACCTTTCAGATTTGTCTTGTCTGATTCCTAAAGCAATTGCTCAATTATTATATAATTTTTTTATTGCAGAATTCTACTATTAAGTTTTAAGGTTACATTTTAGTAAGTATGTTAATATGAATGTTTGATGCCCGTCTATTAACCATATATGCACACACTTTATGCAACTAAGTACATCCTTTGAATCTCATTACAGTAACAATAGTAATAACATAAAATAATAACAAATAATAATAATAATAATCACAATTTTGATTTATTTTAGTAGAAAAAATGAAGAAATATTAATAATCAGTAAAAGTCAGATTGTTATAGGAAAGTATTATACTTTTTGAGTTTTATACATATTATTATTATACTTTTTGAGTTTCAGAAATAGTCACTGTTCTGTAAAATGTTTTTTGTGATTTTATACATATTATTGTTCACTTGTGTTCTTTGAGTTTGAAGCACCAGTTAGTTTTTTCCTTTAACCTTGCAATTTCTTTTATGTTCCCTTAACCACTAGGTTCATTTCTTCTCAGCATGATTAATAACTCTCAAATTTTTTCTTCCAGCCAATTTCTAACAACCTAATGCATTTGTTATGCCGTCCTGCTTGCTGTAGCATGTACATCATTGTTTTCAAGTTATGCATCAGACTTTGGCTTGATTGTCGCTAATGGTACTTATGCCATCACTGCTAGTCATTGTGTCCAGTGCAGTTGTGGACCAGGAGATCTGAAGTAAGCTTCTTCACAATTTGTTTCTCTATCTCTGTCTAGTTATCCCAAAGTAATTCTTGTAGTTTGATCATCTTTCCAGCTTGTACTGTTCTCCAGCTTCACTGGCTGCATCATGTTCAAGTATGCAATGTAGTAACAGCAATCTTATGATTGGCAATGTAACTGTTCAGCAAACTAGTGCTGGTTGCAATGTCACATCTTGTAATTATAGTGGCTTCATAAATGGATCAATTGTAACGACGTAAGTCTGCAAAATTTATCAAAGCACTGTTCAGTTTTGTTAAAGCAAGCTGCTGATTTTTGTGATAATGCAGGTTGAGCACTTCTCTTCAACCTCAATGCCCAGGTACTTTATTTTCATTTTATGCATTGCATTCTATTTCCACATTTTCCAGTTAAAAAATATACGGAAAAATTCCAAAACTGACAACGATTTTGTAACATGGTTCATGAATCCTTACATATGTTATCTCAGGGCAGCATCAATTTCCTTCCCTTACACCCCCACCAGCTACGGTTATTCATGAATCCTTTCTTGCACCTTCACCGTCGCCGGTCCAAGCACAACCTGGGGGTGTTATGTCATCACCAGGTTCTTCAGTGCCTGGAACTTTTTCGCTTCCAGGTGTTTCTCCTGCTAACGGACCTGCTGGAAGTGCTTCCGAGGCTCCTTTAATTTGTCTACCAAACCACATCAACATCCTTGTGCTATCCATGGCTCTCTTTCTCGTGTTGTAGTGAATGTTGTGCATCTTTTGTAACTTGTAGTGGAATGCGAATTTTGTTTGTTGGGATGTTTGAATGTCAAACCTGTTTCATCTGTAAGTTACTAAAATTTGAATTATCGCCTGCAGATTAATAATTAGTGCTTGTAGAGTTTTAGAAACGATCCTCGTTTGTTGGAAGTCTGTAGCTGTTTTTGCACAAAAGCATCATATTTTCGAAAAGCTATTAACCTTTTTGCATTTCTCCATTTAATTTAGCTCTTCTTTGGCTCACAAGATCAGATGACCACTTTGTGTGGGGAAGAAATGTTCTTCTGGTGTATGTTTCCGACTACAATGTATAGATTGGATATGTGAATGTCTTAAAGCGTGCATGCTTAACGTTGGATTAGCATCTCGGCTACTTGTCATTGTCTCCAGCTTTGAGCTCAGTATGTTCTTTTCTCAAAGTAATGTTATCATCTTTTGACATTTAATAGCATGAAATAGGTTGGTCAGTCCAAAAAAGAGAAAAATCATCAAAAAAAAATTCTCAGCTTGTCTTAATCGAAAGTATAAACTTGAGTTTTTTGTTAGGTTTAATTTGTTTAATGAATAGAAAATCACAAACTTTTAATGCGGTAAATTCATATGGATAAATGGACATTATATATATGAACATTACATATATATATTAATTTATCACGTGCATATAAAAAGAAGGGTAATTTGAAAATGTGAGTATTAGGAGAAATTTTAGATCAAAATTTTAGAAGGATTTAACTTTTTCTTAAAAAGAATGAATTTGTAATTTTCACTTTTTTCATGCAAATAATTCATTATTATTCTTATTGTCTCGTGCGAACAAAATCAATTTAGTCAATCTTACCCTTTTTTTAGAGGTCCAAAAAAGAGCTTGAAACTGACCTAACACCTTCCAACTCATTTGTGTTTGTGTCAAAGTTCTGCATGGAGTCGTGACGTGGAATGACTTTATCAAATTAATTGGACAAACTTTCAATTTGTAGACAATACATATCCCCAATCCAAAAATAAAAGTTCTGCATCGAGTCAAAACAACACAAAATTCGACATCAGGTAGTGACTTCAAGTCCCATCTGCAACTTGTTCATGGTCTCATGGGGGCCAGCTCGTAGGAATCAAACAGTGAAATTAAATAAGATGAAAAGGAAAGTAGCAAATGATTGGAAGGGCGAGGGTATGGAACAAGAATTGATGCCGCGCCTCAAGTTGAGTAGACGCGAGTGGGCAAAGGAGTCGTAAGAGCCAGAGGAGTAGGCTTTTGATTGTGAGTCGGACCAATTTGGTTTGGGATGAAAGAAAAAAAATAGATGGGAAGAGAAAAAAATATAGATTTGATTTAATTTTAAGTCATAAGGAAATGAAAAAGAAAGTTCGTCCCCTTCAATATTTCATTGAAAAGAATGGAAATGCATATTTAAGGCATATTCGTATTTTTAGTTATATAGATTAAACATATATGTACATATAAAAAATAAAATCATCTAAATAAAATTTTATTAATTCATTCCCTTCCTTTTTTCCTTTTAATCTCAACCAAACAAAAATAATTTTTCAACTCTTGCATTCATTTTCTTTTCCATTATTTACCCTCTCCCCCTCCCTCTTCCTCTCCCTTCCTCCATTTCAGTAAATTATCACAACATGATATATGTAGACAAGATTCTCGGGAAGATTCTGATATAAAATCAAAGGTCAACTGACAAGGATTCTGGGGAAGCATTTCAATGCAAAGAAATGCAATTACGTGAACAGTCAGGAAACTCCCACTAAAAGTCCATATACAAGCAACTCGAAGATAACCAATTCAAGACTGTACAGGTCTTATAATTAATAGTAGGATGTCGAAGATACACATTCAAGACCATCACTGATAACACAGTAGCAATTTCAGTATCTATATGCTGCAGCAGCGTCAAAGCTGCTAGCCACGAGTGTAGTGCATTGATCTCGCATGTTACACAAGTTAGCATCCCTGTTCTAAGATTATTCAATTTCTGATTCTGCCAAAATCTGCATTAGGTGAAAAAAAAAAAATCAACTACGTAATCCTACGGTTAATTGAGCCCATGTAAGGACAGATGGTAAGAATATACATAATTTTACAATATCTGGACCTAAAGAATTTTTGTACCTCGTATACAGCTACATGGTAACTCCGCCTATGTTTATAGCCGGTCCCAAGCCCGGATAAAGGAGGAGGGTTGTGTTAGGCCCCGACAGCCAACGTAAAACCCTGTCGAATCGCATGAACATGAATCAACGAATATATTGTATAGAGCGGAATGGCGTCATATGATCCATGTAGCCGACCCCACCTAGTGGGATAAGGCTTTGTTGTTGTTGTGTTGTTGTATACAGCTACATGGTCCCATCTTCCCTGTCACCCTGGCGGCAGATATCCACATCCTGACAGCAATCGACAGGTAATAGGCAAGTTTATACATGTTTGAAACCCTCTTACACCATTTGTACAATTGCTCTTTGACAAATATACAAAGTCGCATCAAAACTTTCAACCTGAAGCAGTGCATGCGGTCAGAATACATTGACTAGCCCATTACCCCTTCATTGGCATAGCTATACCTGAATTTTGTACGTGCCAACACAAAGCCACGCCCAATTCTCTCATTCCGTTGGGATCATCACTGGCTCCGCCTCATGATGACACAAGCAAAATCAGCCAATTCAATTGCATCATTGGGATCATCACACTGGCTGTGCCTCATAATGACAAGCAAAATCAGGTTCCACCATTGGCCACACCCACCAGGCTCTTGTGGCTCATGACACTTTTTCATTGTCTAATGGCACATCTTTGGCAAGGTGCCCGATAGGAACATAAACCAATCCTTTAGGGAGACGTTGATTCTGCATTGATGCTTGGCCGGATGTCATCACGCGCTCCCTTGAGAATGTCTCTACATGCTACGAGAAAGCAACCCTTGTGGTAAAGAGTGGTTTTAGACAAATTGAATGAAAACGAAGAAGAGATTTAATACCTTCTTAGATTTAGCCTTCTTGTCCCCATCTTTTGGGTTCCTTGCAGCATTAGATGGTCGCTGTGGAAGTTGCTTACCAGCAGAAGACATTCTATCAGCTAATTTTCGTTTAGATGATATCTGGGATGTTGAGCTATCATCAGTATTTATGTCAAAATCTTTGTTATGTAAAGAAAGTTTATTTGTGCGTTTCCCAGAAAGAGTACTGTCAACTGTGATGTCATCAGATCTTTGAACAGTTCCACTGTACGAATTGGTATTTATAGAAGTAGTAGCAGATTCTGAACTGATCCCAGACCGAAAGGATCTCCTTACAAGAACTGAGTAAGCGGCATATTCCATTTTTGAAGCAAGTATGTTATGCGTGCAAAGAATCAAATCCCTCTGAAAAACAGAAAGTATATGCAAGTTAAAATATTAATCATAGCAAGGCACAAACAGAAAGCAGTAACCTATCACCAAAAAATGACAATTAAACTAACTTATCAGCAGAAAATAAGGAAACATAAAACAACCTCCTAGTTATGTACTTGACCACATACGTTGCACACTGTTGAATAACTTCTTTTCCCAGTGAACATTCTGAATTTCTTAAGTATCTCAGATCAATGATTGTATAGAATAGTTAAATTTCCACAATCCAAATCAAACAGAAAGCATAGCCAATGATGAAACTATGTGCTACAAAATTAGACAAAACTTCAATTGAAGGTCAATTAATTCCAATGCATGTATAGATTATCACATTATCTCATTAACAAGCAGCCAATGTTCTACCTGAGCATTAAAAATGATGTGCATCATCAACAACAACAACAAAGCCTTATCCCACTAGGTGGGGTCGGCTACATGGATCATTCGACGCCATATTCGTTGATCCATGTTCATGAGATTCGACAGAATTTTACGCTGGCTGTCGGGGCCTAACACAACCCTCCTCCTTTATCCGGGCTTGGGACCGGCTATAAAACATAGGCAGAGTTTTAAACATAATTTCCATATTTCCATTATATCATGTCTTCAAAAAGAAGCTATGATGAACGGAAATGATGTGCATCATCGATACAGAAAAAAAGGAAATCATAAGATAGTTAGCAATTAGGCAGAGGACAGTCATAACATTAAAAGGAAGATACTCCTATAACATAAAAGACAGGTTCACAAAAGAATACCTTTAACCTTTCTCTTTTGATAATTCGTTCACACAGAAGACGCAATTTCTCCAACTCAACCTACATAAAGCCATCAACAGCAGTATATATATTATCAAGGGACCAGAAAAAAAAAACTGGCATGCATGATGGATCTTGACAAATATTCCAACACCAGTGGTGTAACATTCTATTGAGAAAAAAATGCAACTATGGAAGTGTACCCACAACTTAGAATGAATTATGAAAGATCTTTTTATCAATTCTCGAATCAACAGGTATTGCGCTGTTAAGTGGATGATCATATAAAATAAAATCTTCTTTCTAAGTGTTTTTTATGAAGGAAATTAGTACAGTTCCTCTCAAAAAGGATGTATGTGGGGGTAGTATTCACGAAACTGTTAAGCATTAAATTGAAATAATCTGATCGTAAATGGAACCACATTTTACTTTCTCTGTTACTTTACTGCTTTCAACATCAACCTTTTACTCACAAGTCTCAGATTGCTTTTACAACTTCGCAATAAGTGGTTAATGTCAACTCTGCCTTTGCTTTGTAATATTGTCTAAGGTCCATCAGTACTTACTGGGAGCAATAGCTAATTTCCAGTTCAAAAAACCAATGTTGTCAAAATCGCAGGCCGACTCATGGCATCAGTAATTTTATGATTCTACCAAGGAAAAACGAGTTGAGTTGGCGCCATTTTAGACCAGCACATGATGGAATCGATCATAGAATCAATTGGAATGGCATGCTGCCACGCAAAACCTTTTTTTATGAGGTGTAAGTGTTTTTGCCTAACCTCTTTTTTTACCTCAATCCCTACCCTTGAAACATATTTCTGCACTGTGCTTCTGCTCACCGCTGCCACCAGTGTCTGTTGTTGCTGCTGCTCACCGGTTTCTACTGCCGCCAGTTTCTGCTGTCTCTGCTGCTGTCAGCCTCTGCTGTTGCTGTTGCCAGTTGATGCTGTTGTTGTCACCTGTTGATACTGCCGGTTTCCTCTCCTCTCTCCCTCCTCCCCCCTCTGTCTCTCGTCCCTCTGCCTCGACCTCCTCTCTCCCTATCGTCCTCCTGTCGTGAGTCCTCTTCTGCTCATGTTTAATGTGAGAAAATAGTCTTGGGCAACCCCTTTCTTTACTGTTCGATTAATGGATAGTGCCTCAAGTGACAAGGTGTCATCATGCGAGAGCTCTTCTGCTCACCCAAGTCATCCTTTTTTGAGATTTCAGAATTTTGTGTAGATTATTAAATCATTTATATCAGTTATCACTTATTATGCAGATTATTATATCATTAACTACTCTTGGATTTCATAAATGATATGTAAAATATATTGATGCTATGCAATTCTTTTTATTTTTCTACAATAGTTTTGGTAGAATCATTTGTGCCAGTGCTTCGATCTCACGCTTTACGTGTTGACCCAGCATTTCCATGTGCATAACCATGGAAATTATAGAAAGAATTACAATTTGTTTCTTTGGTTATAATGTCGTATCGCATACAAGACAAATCAGATTGCTGTATTGACACACGACACAAAAATCATTCATCAACCATATCAAAATAGAAAGATATCCCAAAAGTATCTTACAACTATTCTAGAAGTTTACATTCTCAATAGCTCTATCATTTCACTGGCAAGAATATTGCTTGAAACCACAACTAAGGCTGAACCAAATTTAACCAATTGAACCCTAGATAACAGGATAAAATCAATTCAATCAAGTCGGATCATGACTAATACCAAGATTTACATAGGATAAAATTACAGATACTTTTTTTCAAAACAGAAATTCCAGTTGCTTTTCCTCTATAGAAAAAAGGAAATATTCTTCTTTTGACTGTAGATTTTGCAGCTTAGGGTGCCTGTGTAATATGTTAAACAACAAACTATACTATTAATGACTTTTTAAGAAGGAAAATTGTGACTTTGAAAATGATGAGTATGCCTGATCCATTTCTCAAAAGACAAATAAAAACAAAAAGGTGTACCAGATCTGCAAAGGCATGCACAATTCAAGAAAGGAATTTTCATCACAACTTAAAACAAAGGAAGCCCCCAACAAGAAAAACTGGAGGAAACCTTTGCTTCAAGAAAAAGTATGACTGTGCAAAGATAGCTTTACATTCATCCATAAAGCTAGACTAAGTGAACTAAAGAGAAAATCATACTAACCCGTATTTGCTTGATGTTCTTCAACTCCTCAGCTCCATACTGTTGATTGTCAATCTGTAAAGTTTTTGAAGATGACAGATTAGATTCTTCGCATATATGAAAATATAATTAGCCTTAAAAAAAGAAATATTCAATAATTCAACAACTATATATGATATAATACATTGCAGTCCAGATAGAAGAAATGTTCTGTACAATAGATCTAGCATGTCAAGTTAGAAGGAAATCTTTCACCTTTTATTCAACAAACCCTTTATGCTATAACATAAAGTTAATTATTGGTCATAATGAAACGCAAACAAGATCTACATGAGCTATGCTGTCAGAAAGCCCATAGAGAGAAAAAAAAAGTTAATCTGCTACTTCCAAACCCCTTCTCTTTCACTTTCTTTTTCGATTTCGGACTCTTTATTTTCAGTACTAATTAATAAAAAGAACTATAAGTCAACAAACAACAACAACAAAGCCTTATCCCACTAGGTAGGGTCGGCTACATGGATCAAACGACGCCTCGTTGATCCATGTTCATGAGATTCGACAGGTTTTACGCTGGCTGTCGGGAGGCGTCGTTTGATCCATGTTCATGAGATTCGACAGGGTTTTACGCTGGCTGTCGGGGCCTAACACAACCCTCCTCCTTTATCCGGGCTTGGGACCGGCTATAAAACATAGGTAAGTCAACCATATAAAAAATAAACAGTATAACATGCTAACACAACTCTAACCTCTCTCTGCTCTAAGCTATGAATAGCACAGTAAGCCTTGTGTTGGAAAGTGCCATCCATGGCCTTAGCATTCATGTAAAAGCCAGCACCTTTAGCACAATAAGGGTGAAAAGCAAGCTGGCATTGTCCATTGCTGCACTGCATTTGGAAAGCAAAAATGGTTAGCATAGAATGAATGTGACTGTCACCTTCTACAATGTTACAACTGAGACATGTGATTCTGAAAGACATTACTTTGAGGCATGTACCATCATCCCGATGGCAGATACAGCAAGTATTCCTTTCATTGGAAATGGCATCCTGGTACATTTTGTGATAAAATTAATGCAAATATCCAAAATATGCAAGTGACCCATAAGAATTAGAAGACTAATCATTCCTAGTTTAGCTACATGCAATCAAACAAATAATTATAGAATCATATTTGATAGTAGATTAAACAGCAAGAAATAACATAAAACGACGCTCAGGAATCAGCAAATTGATTTACCATTCCTTCAACTGCATTTTCTTGTCCCCTTTTAAATCTTTTCCCCAACAACCACTGAAAAATATCATATTCGCATGTCAAAATATATATTTTAGTGATATTGATAGAATCTAAAAGGTATTAAATACCTCCGCACAGAAGGAATGGACCCACTGTCCATCTGATGACTTTCTGAAAGCACCAGACTCACCACCACATAAGCAACATTTCACCAAAGGACACAATCTAGTGCTACTGTCTATTTGATTCATAGGCGTATTCTGAAGTGACATCTCACAAACTTCGCATTTCCAAGAACCAATGAAATTCTTAGTCCTACGGTAACAATCCAAGTGAACAGAAACCTGCAAGGCATGGAAAGATTAATGTACAAATGCAGAAGGAAGAGACAATCATCAAGTTTTTTAAAAAAAAAGTAGACAAGCATCAAGATACAGATTACCTTGCAGGTTGAACAGACAAATATTCGGTTCAACAATGTCTCAGTTCGCATACAGATTTCACAGGATAGTGCATTGTCCCTAGAAGAATCAGGCAACTGGAAAAACCCAGCATGCTTATCCAAAGACATCTTGGAAACAGATGGTCTTGAAGATTCCTTTGTCCGAGAAGCCAATGTTGTCTCATGTCCAGGTCTTCCAAGAGTGTTTCTTTTTAGTGGAATCTAACATGAGGAAGTAACAAACTGAGAATGCAAGTTCATTTGTGAAAATAGACGTGCTACAAGGCAAAAACTGCAAACCTCTTGAGTAGTGAAAATGGTTTCATCATTAGATTCTTTCCTCAATGATGAGTTCCGTGAAGAATTTGCCACTCCAGAAGCCGCAGCAGCAAGGACAGCCTGAGCTTCTTTATGCCTTCTCTCTTTCCTTCCACGTTTCTTTGCTTCCCTAATTTCACGAAGAAATTGAGTAACAAGAACAAGGTCCCATTTTTGTTTGCTTGGTGTATCCAGCTCTTGCGGAAGTTTTTGAACAACTTTAAAGACTAGATCCTCTGCAATATGAGATTTGAAAACAAATTTGTGAAAGATCCACATGCAAAGCAAATTTCATATAAACACAAAAGAACTACTATAATTAAAATCAAAGTTTGAGGAGAAAACTCTACACTTTGTTTTACTGCTAGGTTATTAACCACATCTATTTTTTTGAGGACATACTAACCACATCTATTATAAGTTAAATATACCAAAGAAGATTCATATTTTTAAGCATAAGATGTTTGACCATAAATGTGTTTGATTGAGGCAGCTTTGTCAAGTAGCTTAGTTTGAAGATAAACTAGTTCTCCTTCCACTTCATCATCAGGAGATAGCTCCAAGATTCCTGAACTTTTGGCCTTAGCAAGTAGGTCCAGATCTGTCACACATATAGTAACACCCGCAATGGTAATCGGTAAATGAAATAACTGAAGTAATCATACTTTTTTTTTGTTTTGAAAGACTAAAGTAACTTGCCATTTATTATTTCCTCCCTGATATTCTGTTTGAGAAGCACATGGCATGTCTCTACAAACTTCTCTTTGACAAATGGGTGGACAAAAAAAGGAGAAGCAGAGTCATTAACTCTGTAAAAATGAAGCAACATAAAAATTGTGAGACCAATGATTGTAAAATAATAAACTTCTAAATTGCAACAATTGTGGAACCAGACTCATTGAGCAAGCACAAACAAATGAAACAGACTGATATCCAAAATATATAGACTAATACTAGACCTCTCCATGAAGCACTTCATGAGAATCACTTCTTACTCAATTGGTGCTAAAATTTAAACATTACCAAAAAGAAATTCAAAAATTAACTTATTGGTGGGGGAGTGAGGTATCTTGAAATCAGAAAAATATGCAGGTGAACCTCAAAACAATTTATTTGTTCTACAGAAATAAAAAAAAACATAAAACCAGAAATTGCTTCAAACTAACAATCATGAAATAGAAAGCAAGAAATGCAATGACCTCCGATAAATCCAATGCAGGATCTGATTTTGTATTGGCTATGGAGTTTCCAACTCAATTTCCAACATGGAAAGGCCACAAGCAGTACAGGTTTACAAATCAGCTCATTGGTTTCATTTTATTTATTTATTCATTTATGAAGGATGAAAGGCTGACTATAAATTTTAGATAGTCATCCACTATATACTAAAACGTAGGCAGCATGTAATTTGTGTATGAGGAGAAAAAAGGGGAAAAGAAAGGAGGCAAATGCAAAATTCACCAAGTGCGGAGCCCAAAAAGAAAACTATCCAACACCCGTCACTCATTTATAAAAAAATGTGCTGTACAATGTTCCCTATGTAGCACCTCTCCCCCTGATATCGAGCCGTTGTGTTGAAACCAGTTGGCCCACGTGACCGCCATAGCCATCGCCCAGGGGCGCCACCATCCATGATCCCTTGGCATCTACGTCGCCCATAGTGAGGTTCCCACCCTCCTCAAAAGCCAGGCAAAGATCTTGACTGTATTTATGATAGCCCCGCTGTTCGGTTTTATGAATTTATAAAAGCATGTCTTATGTACATTATTGACCACATATTTCATCATTATATCACTGTATCATCTTTTTTTACGAGGAGAAAAAGGATGACGGACCATTTTGGTTGTCATCCATGTATATATAGAACTGTATCATCTTTTTATTTTTACTCTTTTAGGAAATCATTAATCATGTTTCCTTTACTATGACAGAAATAGTTGATATTTGTTTAAGCACGTGCAAAAAAAAAATCATACTTGATCCCAGGTTTTCTTGAACTGTTGTCAACATCGTGACTAAAGTGATGACCACAGATGCTATCCAAGGCACTTTCTTTGTCAGGCATAGGAGCCTGACCAATGTTTGGCTCCAATGATAGAAATTGCTCCATGGTGTTAGGCTGGTCAAGTTGTGCATTGGAAATTTCTTTCTCATCCATTTTAGCCACATTTCCTGTCCACAGAATTAAATTGATTAGTACAATTGAAAGCATGTTTTCTTGTCATTGCTACAAAAAGGTATGAACTAAAACATGAGCAATTTGTGCATAAGCATAACTCATGATGAGTTGATAAAAGCTTGATCAAACGCAAAGTACCTTTCTCCACCATAAATGGATCCAGCAGATTGCTTAAATCTGTAACATTAAGCATCTGTTTTGCAATCTGTAAAAAGAAGCAGATGTTCTTTATAAAATGAACATATAAACAACACACAGAAACTAATTCGATAATTAAGGTAACTAATACAAGGTGAAAGTTCAACAGATAAAAGACTAGAATTACTGGAAATTTAACTGACTCACAGTAAATCAAATAAAAAAATTCAGAAACATAATCATATAAAGCTTCCTGTCAAGGAAAACAACAGTGAAATATGTGAATTATATAGACAGGGATGAAACTAAAGAAATATTAAAAGCAAAAGAGAAACTAAAACATTCTTACAAAATAAAGGAAGGAATAGAAAAGGATAACATGAGAAAAGATTGCAAACATAAGCAAAAAAAATTCTTTGTATAGGTATAAAAATTCATACTTCAATTGGCTTGACTCTAGTAAATACTCAAAGATAATCTATAGTAAGAGGCGATAGATGCCCTGATGCGCTGCTGGCCAGTAACCCGTTGGCCCTGCACCTCGAGCTGCTCGAACATGTTAGCCCTCCGTCGAGAGCTCACATATAAGTGGAAAAATCTAGTGTTGACATCTCCCTCCTGAAGTCAGGTCTGCCAGACGCTGCCTCCATTGTGTTTCCATTATCCTATCCTCCAGCTGGATGGTCACCTGTGCCTATCAACGCTGAGCCTGAGAGGTGACGGGAGTCCTCTGTGCGGTCGAGCCTTAGTAATGCACAGGCCTCACTGCTAGTGCAGCCAGTCACATTGGACGAGATCACAGAGGCCGGAGGCGGCCCCAGGACCCGACATCTTCCTAGTTTTCTTCTACCATGAGTTTTGGCCTCTTGTGCGAGATAATGTTTTAGCAATCATTCGGGAGTTCACCGAGGGGAATCGGGGCTTCGAGCGCCTCAACAGATTCCTACTATTTCTACTCCCGAAGCGCACTCCAGCGGAGCGAATTGAGGACTTCATGCCGATCGACTTATCCAATGCCATCTACCTCCCGGTGGCACGGGTATTGGCGAATCAGCTTCAGGAGGTGCTACCACATTTGATTCACCCTGCTCAGTCTGCATTCATCCAAGACAGGGCCATCACTGATAGTTCACCATCGCTTCAGAGATCATTGCCCGATGGCGGAGGACCAGCTGTCGGGCCTTCCTATGGAAGGTTGACTTCACCAAAGCCTATGATTCTGTGTCCTGGTCTTTCTTATGGCATGTCCTACAGGTCAGAGGCTTCCCAGCGACCTGGATCGCATGGATAAAGCGGTGCATCACCCTCCGCTTCTTTCTCGGTCCTGATCAACTGGGCGATATCAGGAGAGTGGGTACAGCCACAGCGGGGAGTCCGGCAGGGCTGCCCCTAGCCCCTATGTTGTTTGTTCTAGTTGTTGATGCCCTCGCTAGATGCACTCAAGCCTCCTACGAGGCAGGCCTTGCGATTCTTTTGGACCTTTTTAGTGCGATGACCGAACCCCAGTTTAACCATGCCAAATCCTCCATCTCTTTTGGCATGGTTTAGAAGGAGGCAGGCCATTGTGCGTCCCAGCTCCATACCCCGATCAGCACCCTTTGGGTCACCTTACCTGGGGCTCCCAATCTCGGATCGTCACATTACCTCTAGAGGATGGACCCCAATCATCGAGCGTATGGAGCACAGACTTCATGGCTAGAGTTCACGATTTTGACACTCGGGGGCCGGCTACGGGTCGTAGCCCCTAGCATAGGGGAGTACACTTGGTCAATTGGACCAGCATATGCCGACCTACCTCTCAGGGAGGCTTGGGGTCCGCGATCTACGGCACGCCAATTGGGCTCTCCTAGCCTGGTGGTTTAGGCGGATCATGGGATCGGAGGACAGCCTCTGTCGCATAGTGTTTGACACCTGCTACGATCGAGATCTGTCGTGGGACTCGAGTACTATTTTACCCCGCGGGGCCTCATCCTTTTGGCGGGGAGTAGCAGTCACGGCTCTGTGAGTCCACACCCTTATGATTCCGTCCCTCGGCTCAGGGGAGGACTTCTCTTTTTGGCAGCACCCCTGGTCCGCTGGAGGCTCAGTAGCGGAGACATTCCCCTGCCTTTGGGCCCTCACGATGTCCCCTGATACGTCCGTGTGGAGACCTGGACAGAGGAGGCACATGGTCCCCCCATTCAGAGCTCATTTCTCATATCAACGCTTTACAGAGCTATTGGCCCTTCATCAGCGGTTGGCCTTTACGTCCGGACCAATCCAGATCAGAAGGATGGGTTAGGCTATCGGAGTCTTTCTATATGAACATTATTACTATCTTTTTATATGTGTGAAAAAGGAGTGTGTAACTTAGAGTCTTCTCAGGGTACTTTTTTTTTTAGGAGAAATTGTCATCCACATATATATATAATTATGGAACGGAGATATTACACAGGTGTAGGCTCCCAATGGAGAGCAACAACAAGATGAAAAATCTCTTCTAGTCAAAACCCCGCTCCCAAAAAGAAAATGTGATGGCACTCAAACAAAGAAACATCTCTCCTACCAAGAGTGGCCAGAAAAACGCTGGATCACAATAGCCCTACCACTGGTCAAAAAGGGGTCTTCGACACTAAGTGTCTGAACTCTGACGGGCCAAAACTTTTCCGAATCAAAAGAGGCCAAACCACAGTGCTCATCCGCTGCCAGGTGCCTCGAGATGTGAAATCACTGAATCACAATCACTTTCCACCCATCCTGCCGCTCCCAAGGTTGGCCCATGCAATCCATATGGTTAGCTTCACTAAATCGACGAGGTTGTTCCCCGTGTTAGTGGCTGTAGGCGTGTGTGGCGGAAGCCAGCAGCTTCCACAACTAGGCGAACCTCCTCATCTGTCCACCCAGCGAGAAGGTGCCCCCCCTCAGCATCTTCAACGGAGGTCGGCAGAACCGGCACGGTCTGCGAAGCACCCCCCACCAATGGCTGCTGGGGCGGCGACGGCGAAGGCTGCATGGTCGACTGCTGTCTTGCCGGCGGTGACGACTGTTGTGCGGGAAGCTGCTGTCCTGCTTGCGGTGGCGGTGCTGGACGTCTCTTGTGGCTGCCCCTAGAATGGGAGAGCAGCCGCTGTAATGGTCGGTGCAAGGCCACTCCCCTTTTCGGTGGCCGACGACGAGTGTGGCGGAGGCCGGCGGCATCTCCACCTGGACGAATCTCCTCGTCTGCCCTCCCAGCGAAGAGATGGACCCCATCTGCCCTGTCATCGACGGCCAGCGGGTCCCTCATGGTCTGCGGCACACCCCCCACCTCAGGCTGCTGGGGAGGTGGTGATGATGATTGCACGAGCGGTTGCAAGTTTGCTTGTTGCAGCAAAGGCGGCTGAGTGAGTAACTGCGGTGTGACAGCCTGTGCATGCCGACAACGCTGATAACAGAGGGGGGAAGCTATCAGATCATCGCCAGCAGGTGTGGTAGCCACCGGGGTGAATGCCGGTGATAGTGGGCGGTGTGAACCATGGTGGGGTTGGAGATATCTGACTTGGATCGGAGAGATGAGGCAAAGCTAGCAGTGATGGGGTTATAGGCGCGTTGTCGGACTGGAGCGAGTCTGCAGGGGAGGAGTGGAATGGGGTCGACTGGACACTAGTGTGGGGGTGGGGGGACAGCTTCACGGACTCGATGAGGTGGGAGATGGTTAGATTCGGATTTGAGTTTGCTTGGGCTCGAAGTTGGGTTCGCAGACGGGCACGGTGAGCAAGTTCAGAGTGGGCGCGAAGGTGGTGGGGCTCCGCTGCGTTGGATGGTGGGATTGGATCTGAAAGATTCGGGATATTGGGTTCAGGATAGGAGGCGGTTGAGTCAACTTGCGAGTGTGTGTTCAATTCAGGGTGGGGTGGGTTATGCGATTGGGTGGGTGGTTTTGAATTTGGGTATGGTTCCTGTGCTTGAGCGGTCGGGCCAGCATGGCCAGCGACGGAGCATGGCCAGCGACGGAGCATGGCCAGCGACGGACATCTGGGCAGCTGACTGCAGTGGATGACCGGCGACCACCTCAGCCCACGATGAGGCACCATCCGAATATCGCAGCTTGAGGGTGAAGCAGTCCATGCCAACGTAGAGAGTCAATGTGGATGGGAGGTTGCACTCTGGGCGGAGCTCAACGTCGACGGAGGTGATAGACAAGTCCGGCGAGCCAAGAGTTGGAAGAGCAATGGATATGGGATTCCCCCGCTGTCGCGCCACCTCCAGGGCGATCTCTGGCCGATGGAGATGGAGCGGAAGGCCGTGGATGTCAACTGATCGACGTCTCCCAGGGGGTGCCAGCTCAGCTCCGTCCCCTTTTTTCCACGGCCGCCACACAACGCTGGTGTGAGATGACAGTTTGGTCGGTGCCGCAAGGAGGAATTCCTTTTGCTCCGACGACCCTGGGACAAGCAGCCATAGCGATGGAGAAATGCGGCTTAAATGGAAGGGCGGCGAGGCTCCAATCTCGGTGATGACTGCTGAGCGAAGAACCGCTGATCCAAGGTGAGGACCACTGGTCTCGCCGACGACGCAGTCACTCAGCAGGTCCACAACACGCTGGATCTCCGGCGACCACGGAATGGAAAGGGTAAGAGCCGTCTGAGACGCCAGAGCAGGTGAGGCGTTCTGCGTCACATTTTGTTGGGGTCGGGCAGGCGGCGTCGCAGATGGGTGTTCCAGCAGGGTACGGGGGCATGACGCTCTCAGGTGAGCCTCGCCCCTGCAACGGAGGCAGCGGAGAGGGCCGGAGCAGAGTCGTGCGAAATGGCCCTCCTCTAAGCGTCTGTAACAGCGGAGAGAGGGCCGGAACGGAGAGGGCCGGTTACGGGCCAGGGTGGTAAAGACGGAGCGCCCTGCAGCGCATCGTACGCCGGAGACGGAGGGGTCGCTGCCGAAAACAGGTGGAAGGGTCGCAGCCGGAGACAGGTGGATGTTGCAGGTGGGGGGATCCCTTTCCAGTCTTCAGCGAAGGAGGGAGAGGGAACGGCCGCCGAGTGCAGCTTGTGGCACAGCGGCAGGAGGTGGTGAAACTGAAGCAGAGGAAGCAGTGGCAGCAAAGAGAGAAAGAGGGGCGAAGTTCGACAGTGGCGCTGCTGACGGGGTTGCCGGAGACGGTAGTGGTACCGCCGGAGGGGGTCGCCGGTGATGGCGGTGGCACCGCCGGGAAGAAGACCCGGAGATGAGGAGGCTGGATGCCCTAGATGCACGTCCGTGCTCACTAGGAGAAGGCAGGGGAGCGAGAAAGCAGAGAGAGAGAGCCCAAGATCGTCGGTGGCGCCGCCGGCAGGGGTCGCCGGATACGGTAGTGGCATCGCCGGAGGGGGTCGCCGGCGATGGCGGTGACACCGCCGGGGAGAAGCCACCGGCGATGTGAGGACTGGATGCCTAGGCGGGTGCCCTAGGCAGCGTCGCTGGGTGCCCTAGGTCGCTCCGCTCCAACCGTTCACGAAAGACAAACATCAACAAATAATGTTGATAACACATTGTTTTCAAACTAAAGAGAGCACTGTTACCCCAAACTAAAGAGAGCACTGTTATACATGTGATCACTGTGATAAAAAGAGATCATTGCTATGTACAAGTACCCTATGAAGGCTACACACATGTAGGGCAACCCTCTGCTACATACTCCCAAACCATTAGATATTGACCAAACATAAAATTTTTGCATGTGAGATAATTTGGTGATCAAATCACCCAAACTATGTGGTGAACCTTCTTAAAGGCACATTAGCAGATGTTGTGTTTCGCAAAAAGTTCCATGGAGAAAGAAAAATGACCAACATCAAATCCTATTATGCGACGTAAAGATGCTAATAGGCTTCTTCTTGATTTCCAAGAGGAATAAGCAGACTTCCATGAAAAAAAACACCATGAAAAAAAAAGAGGATTTGGATTTAATACATTAGTGGTGAGAGTTGAGGAAATCAGAAGCACACTTGTGATGCAGATCAATTTTCTTTCTGTTGGCTTTACACTTTTCTATGTTTACTTTCATATACTCAGATAACTAATCCAAATATCTAGTCATCCCTTCTGCCCCAAAAGAAACAAAAAGGAGACAAAAGTTCAAACCTCAAACCCTGTATCAATTAACTCAAATTCAAAATATGTGCACTGTTTAAATACGACTTGGAATCAACATGGCGACCAGAATAAACACGTAATAGAAAACTGTCTTCTGTTGCAATTTTTTTATTCAAGTTACATCATTAGAAAACAAAAGGAGGATTTTCTTCGAGAAAACTCAGACAGAATATTCCACATGGACTTCAGGAACATATTTAGTAATGTTAATTTATATTTTATCCATACCAACAAAGAAAGATAGCATGTAAAGCCTAGACGCCTCACCCAGAAGGAAACATCTAAAACATAATAAACATGGTGATGAATGATAGATTAAAAGTAGAAGAGAAACGGAAGTGGTCCTAGTATGAATGGAACAATATGTAACAAACATTACCTTCTCAGATAATGCTTGTTCTTTCAAGAGAACATCCTGGTTGACGGTGGAATAAACCTTGCCATTAGTAACTCTGTTAGTATCTTCGGTGATAACCAATCCACTAATATCATCACTAACAAATTCTGGAATAATGGCTAGTTCAGGTGAGCATATAGCTTCGTTGTCCTTCAATACTCTGATGTTTTTTGTTCTTCTGCGTGGAGGTAATGATCTAACATGAACAACATCTGAAATTTCAAGGTTATGCACCTCATCATCACAAGGAACATCTGACCCAATATCCTTTGCAGAATTGGAACTATTAATGTTTGCAACTTTATTATCTGAAATGCTACTTCCTTTTGCTGATTGTGGAGCAATTACATGCACATTGGTTTGAAGCCATTTTATGATTTTCATCCTTAATCCAGGTGAAAATGATGTGGTCTGCCCCTGCCAAGAGATAACAGACTTGACTTAGAAGACTAGCATTATCAAATGTAGAGAAACAAAAAGGTTATAAAAATACCAAAAGAGCTGCTTCCAAGGAATCCGATGATACGCCCACTTCTGATGCAACATCATCAGCATAAACCTTACCTCGATCAATTAGCTGAAGGATTTGACAAACACCAGATAAAACATTTGTCAAACGTGATACTTAAATACAAATTATATAACTATTTAAAATGGAATATGTAGCAAAAGAAAACCTTTCTCAAAACTGCAGCAACAGAATCTGCATTCAGTTTCATGCTGCTAATCGCATGACCAGCTATGTCGGTCTCCATGTTTGCATCTGTTTTATGGCCTTTATCCTCGTCACAAGACTCAGAACTAACCCTACTAGCCGAAGAATTCAGCAACATATTCTTTTCTCTTTTCACTATTTCATCCGAATTAGATATAGCAATGTCATCTTGCACCATGTTGTTGCTATTTTTCCGAGTGAACCGTAACTTGGGTATATTTTTAGCTAAAACATCGGGTGGCGATAAAGCCTTTGGAATCATAGATTGATGAGATAGGTTTGGTGTGACGTGTTGGGAGTAACCAGGGATGCTCGTATCATGAAAGCTGGAGTGTTTTGAGCAAAAAGCCCGCAACTCAACCTGCAGAAATTTCATAGACAATACCATCAGATTCCTCTGTACTTAACATATAAACAAAGAGCATAACAGCAAGAGACGAGAAAAATTACATTATCACATCCAAACTTCCCCCAGATCTCCATCTGAAGTCTGGACTCCCTTGCACATAGTGGGTGGAAAGAAGTTCTGCATGTTCCTGCAACACCAGAAATGAATTGGTTGCAATGACCAGAGATGTAACAAAGATGACAAACCAAAATATTCCTTTCTTTATGGGACAAACAAGTTTCCTAAGTTTACTAACAACAACAACAAAGCCTTATCCCACTAGGTGGGATCGGCTACATGGATCATACGACGCCATTCCGCTCATTCGTTGATCCATGTTCCTAAGTTTACTAACAGCACAGAAAAAAAAACAGTGCTCCAATGTCTCTTTGATGGAAGCAAATAAAAGGGTCTTTTACTGCTCTAGGGGCAAAGTAAAAAAAACTTACCTCGCAACAAAAATCTAGTGCAGTTACAGAAGTCTAGTCCGTTCCAAGAATTGAAAGGTGTGAAAGTGCACTAGGTTTTCTTTAGGGTAAAAGTTTAATGCTAGCAATCCATGTAATATGACAACCAATGAACAAAAGATGCACAGGCTTGGTCACAATAACTATGAGATAACAAAAGAAAACAAATGGCTGGAACTCTGGTGGGTACTGGATATCCGCAAAAAGAAATTATCCACCGTCCCACTCTTTCATCAAAGAGATTATATGATGTACAATCTTCTCGATGGAACACAGATTGCTCCCGAAAAATGTGTAATTGCACTGAAGCCACATGGCTCAAGTGATCGCTAAAGCCATCATCCACAGCCGCCACCATCCCTGCTCTCATGGTGCTTAAGTAGCTCATAGAGTACTCCAAAATGTATCCATCACCAAAGTGTTAATATACGTCCGCCATTTAAGTAACATTTTATAAATGATGAATCAAAGGTAACCTTATTGCTGCAAATCAGCATCATTTTTCTAATAATTATCTTATAAGATAAAATAAGATTCAGATATCAGCTCACTAATGGTTCCACCTTCCCTTAAAAAATAGTAACAATTCCACCTTAAGATAATGGGAGGCTGTAGAAGACAGAAAACTAATTATTTTAGCAGAAGAAAATATCTAAAAGAATGGAACTAAAAAATTTTACAAATAAAGGGGAATAAGAGACTTTCAAACATGAATAAGAAATAACTGCCCTGAAGTTTAAGAGCAGAAACAAGAAAACAAAAAAATATATAAATACTACCAATATGAAGTCAGCAGTTTTACCAAGAAAAGATTAACATTTAAATATTCAGTACCCAATCATGAAATACTGAAATATAAACGAAACAATAGACTGAAAACCAGAAGTTTAGCCTAGAAGGAAAACCTGAAATTAGACATAAACACTTGACAGAAAACCAGCTATGCTCAATGTTTGTTGACCAGCAAATAATGAAATAATATGAAGATAGGAAAATCAAAGCAATGCAAGAAAAATAATCCATCAGTCATCCTTTTCGACCACTACAAAGATATTCAATAACACATTTTCTTTTTTGAGGGCGGAACCTAGATTTATGATCACCCTTTGACCGCTTTATAACTTTCTAATTTTCAAGCAAAAGTGTAAAACCCCACAACCCAGTTTCTATGCATGGATGTGTGATAACAGGAATACATAGCACCCCAACTTAGACAACCTATATTAAAAAGGAAAAAGGCAACAGAAAGAACCATATCCTAGTTCATTACATAATAATTGTTTCAAACTTCAAAAAGTTTGGGGCTACAAACAATGACACAACAGAACATCAATCACATGCAGAGAGAATTTTAGTTCAACAATAATAGATAATCAAACAATGGAGATAATTCAGTGACAAACTCCACAAGTCTATCATATTCAGCATTCTGCAGCTGGTGGCAACAAGTAGGCTAACTTCTTTTTCACAATCAGCATTATCCTGAAGCACCTAATGTTCTTCAAATTGATAAGCATATTAAATCCAAGAACAATCTGGTAATAAGTCCATTAAACATGGCCCCAGATGAATATTCAAATAAGATTCAATTCTAGAAAAAGGACACATCAATGGGAGACGAACTCTACAATGCATATACTCATACTAGAGACCTCATGTAGCTAACTATTTTGTCACACGATGTAAGTTTTCTGAAATATCTAAATAACAACTTCTAGAGCACAAATGTGAAACTGGCATCTCATGTTAAGGCATTATAAATCCTTATGAATGTGGAAGAAGCCTTAATGAAGTTGCATTACAAATCCTTACAAAAGTGCAACTGGCGTCTCATGTTAAATTTCACAAACCATGTTGGACACAACATCATATTGATTAGTCTAACATGTTGGGTTAGGACACAATTTCCATCTCATGCCATACAACAATCCTAGAATAAGTTTTTTTTTTAAACGAGAAAAGACGACTAGCAAGACGGTAGTTATCCACAGTTTCATAATACTAGAATAAGTTATCTTTTTTTTTAAAACTAGAGAATAAGTTATCTTGGACTTTAAGACTTCCTATAAACAACACATTGAACTCTCAGAAACTTAAATATCTTATAAAATTTATCTGAATATTTTTTTTGAGAAGGTATCTGAATATTTTCTCTACTCCATATCAGTTATTTGTTGGAAATAAAAATATTTACTGGAGATATATGCTTGTTGAATTTACATGTATGTGTCTCTGAGGCTGTTTAAAGCAGAGTTCTCTATGGTTAAGTATAAATTTCTTTTGTTTCATTATAGATTGTGTTACAGAGTCAAAGACAAATACACATTCTTCAAAAACATAATGTAACTAATGAAACAAAACAAATGTATCTCACTTCACAACAATCGTAGATGAACAAAAACCTTACACCATCTACACAGCTATCTTTTCTTCAAAACAATATTCAAAAGATACAGATGGATTTAAACATGTGCACTGCATATGTAAAAGTTTGGATACTAAATTTTTACGGATTCCCTCTTTACTACTGGGTCAACCCCGAAGCCCTGATGTCTCAATGCGAGAACTTGAAGAGCAAACCCCATGCACTTAGCTCCCCTGGCTAGCCAGGGTAAGGAAGGGTAAGAGGACAAGTGCATGCAAGTGTGCATCCCCCTATCTTCAATAGTTTCTTTTTCAGGCCTCAAATTTGTGACATTTGGCTTTCTCAAAAAAAAAAATTTGAAACCTCTCAATTAAAAAAGCAATTCAAGTATTCAACCATCACGTCAAGGCTCTTTTCTCAAAGCACTTGAATAAGAATTTCTTATAATGCCAAGAGCAAGCACTCTACTAATGTGTTCAATCTTGCACAAACTGTTATTTATTTGTTTTTTTAACAAACTGTTATTTAGTAATCAAGCAACTGCAATTGACCTCCAATAACTAAATGAAGTAACTTCTCAAAAAAAAGTTAAATGAAGTAACCAAATCTTCTGGTATTACATGAACCAGGGAACTTCAAATGTTCCATTTTCTGTTCTTGCTAACTTTGATTATATCAAAGTTGTCTAACAATCAAAGAAAACCAGCCCCTCAAAACAAATCAAAGGATCACTAAATGTAGATACATCAAAGTTGGTTCCCAACTAAGATGAATTTCAAGAATCATTTAATCCCCACAACTCAATATGTGTCGGGCTAATTTCCCAAGCCATGTAATGGAATAAAAAGCATAAGTAACTCACAACTGTCTCATTGGTCTGGTGTCAATATGACAAATACCATATTTTAACAACATAAGACACAAAAAACTAAATCATTTCTGTGGTCCTAACAAATGACATTTCATTGAGGTTTAAATGTTTTTTCCCATCAAATTGCCACTCTGTTTCAGAATTTCAAGTTATCTCTGATGGACAATTAATTTTCCATATTTATAAATATACGTGAACGAGTCGGAGTGGCTCCTATTAGTGAGAAAATGGTAGAGAATCGTTTGAGATGCATATTCAGAGAATACCATTAGATGCGCCAGTAAGAAGAGTAGATCAAATAATCTGGAGTCCGATTAAAAGAGGGAGAGGGAGGCCAAGGCGGACACTTGGCGAACTAATAGAGCAAGATCTATTGGTGAATAATATACCGAAAGGTTTGGTTACTAATAGAGCGGAATGGCGTCGTATGATCCATGTAGCCGACCCCACCTAGTGGGATAAGGCTTTGTTGTTGTTGTTGTATTTATAAATATGATGATCAAAGTAAAATAATAATATAATACACCAGCAAAAAAAAGCAATCCCAAGTATAAAATAATAGTTGGCCGGCGGTACCCACTGTTGTAACCCATTGCATACTTAACCGCATGGAATGCACAAAAAAGCACGTTTTTCTTTCTGGTCAACTAGCTTCTTCCAAATTTCTTATAAAGCGCATTGAAATGTTGCATTTGTGTAAACTATAATTTACCAGGACATAAGAACCCAAAAAAGGAAATTCCAAGCTTTGAACTCATTTTAGAGAAAACAAATGAAATAGTTTGAGGACCCATTTGTACAAAATGTTCAAGAAGCTGCAAATTTTCAGAATACGAAATTCATATGTTAGGAATAGCATTAGGACATATTCCTACTAGCAGAGATACACATGGATGGTAAGCTAACAAATGAAAAATAAATAACAGGAGTTTTACCCTTCTAAAGTTGTAAGTCGAAAGAAAAGAAATATCTTCAGTTTAAATATGGGCACAAAGAAGCTCAAGAGCGAGGAAGCCATACCATGGCTACATCGTAAACAAGCACCATGCTTCACTTTGCACACGTTACATACCAGCTTCTTTCGTGTATCCAGTATACCTCCAGTATTCATAACCAGTTCCATCACCTCTGTATTCTCCACATGGACCTCTGGAATCCACAGACCACAAAACAAATGTGCAAATTTTGAAGCACCAATATTCTGATTTCTGGCAGCATCCTTTCTGATGGGTTTCAGCGCCCCACCTTCATTGGGGCAAAGCAAACAAGGCTTCAAACTCACCTCCTGCCCCTTCTTTGCCAACTTCCCCACTGCCTCCAAATGCTTACACCAAGAGCACAACCACATTCCATCTTGTACTTCATGCATCCCATAACATTTCTGGTGCACTACAGCTTTGCATGAATGGCAGCAGAGCAACCTATTTGACTTCAATTTATCCTCGCCCAAGCAACACATATCGCATGCTAAAGGTACAGTCTGTGGACAAGGAAGCACTATCAGCCTATTCAAGCCAGCATCTTCCCCGAGAAGCTTTCGCTTCTTATTTGGGCGCTCTGAAGTAAGAGCACACCGCTCCTTTGATCCCAAAAGCCAATGCAGAGATGAATTATCATATTTTCCATCTTGCTCAGGCATTGCACCACTACCAGAAGTACCAACCTCATCGACTTCCGTAGGTTGCACTCCATCGGCTAATTCAGCTTTCTCAAGTTCCGCCTTTTCCACCTGCAAAACTAGTACTTCTTTTTCCTCTGCCACTGGAGCTGAACTCACATCAACTGCAACTGCACCAACACCTTTGTTCACATTAACGATACCATTCTTAGTTATCGGAATGAAGAGGCAAGAATCCAACGGAGCCGAGCTCAGTGCAAGCTCAGAAGCCAATTCGTCGATATCAGCGAGTTTCACCTGCCGGAAGTAACCCTCCGTCTCGTCCCAAATGCTGGGACCGCCGGCCGAAGGACCGGATGGCTTCGTTGGAGTCTCCCCGTGGGACTTTGAGTGCTTCCGTCGGCCGCCTAGGGGTCTCGAGAGGACCGCCGCGAGGCCAGCGGGCAGGGTCGGAACCCTAGCTCCGGCCTCGTCGGAGTCGAAGGGGGAACAGTGAGAGAGGACCTTCCTCGCCTGGACGAACAGATCCGCGACGGCAGGCCGCCGACCGGAGCTCTCCTGTCCATCCATAGCGGTCCCCTGCGAGGAGCATCGAGGGTTTGCGTCGTCGCCGGCGGCGGGGCTCATAGGCGAGGACATCGACGGAATGAGAAGAACATCGCCGGAATCGGAGCCCGAATCGCCGGAATCTTCGATCTGGAACGGTCGATTCGATCGGGGGAGGCGGTGGCGGAAACTAGGGTTAGGGTTTCGAACCCTCTCTCTCTCTCTCGCTTGCCTTTTTTGTTTTTTAGTTTTTAGTTTTTTTATTTTTTATTGTTATTTTTTTAAGCTTGGGGCTATTTTTCTGGCTTCGGTTTCAGATCCGGAAAAGACACGAAAAAGAACATTTGGGAGGCCGTTATTTTTCTCTCGTGCTCCTCCTCTGCATTGAGATGGTGGCAGATTGGAGAGACGAAGAGGGGAGAAGAGAGAGAGAGCAGAGCAGCGCAGAAGTTTGGAATGGGACCTGAGAGGCGCACGGGGACATAACAATGTAGAGAAAGAAAGGGGAATGATATATTAATTAATGTTTCATAGGACGTTATTGGTATATTTTTTTAAAGTAGTATTATAGGCGTGTAAATGGTTAAGATGGTTACACATAATAAGTTATTACGTGTACTATTAATGTATTCTTTTCTGTTGATGTCAAGTTGTGCGTCGTTGTCATAATTTTTTTTATTTATTGCTGAGGCAGCTACAAATTTCAAATGAAGAAGTTTTTATCACAAGAAAGATGTTAAAATTAAATACGTATGTATTAAGAAAGGGATTAAATTAATCGTTATTTAATTCTTTCGACGGTAACCATAGATTTTATACTGAGTAGGTAAAACATTAACTTTAGTTAAACAGTCATACTCATATCCTATGCTACTTTAATTTATTTGAAGAAAAAAAAACGAACGTCGCACATTAATTCTTTATATTCTTTTAGTTGGAAAGTGAGGCAGAAAGTATAATATAAAAAATTAAATTAGAAAACAAAGAATTATTTTTAAAAAGTGTTTAAATTTAATTTTGGAATATTTTACACCGAAATTGGAATTAGCTATTCAACCAGCCAATCATACGTTTATTGATAAAACAATTACTTTTGCTAAGGTACATGAATTGAAAAGATATAATAAGATAACAAATCAGAATAAGATTCTTTTAGAATAAAATCCTTACCATGTCATGAGGTGCATTAGATAAGGATAAAAAAAAGATGAACTTGAGGAATACGTCGGATTAGTGCTTTGTTGAAAATAATAAAGAGAGGAAGAAGATGTCAACCCTCTCATTGAAAAGTCGTGTATTTGATGCCTCTCAATGAGATTAAGCCCCGTTAAGGACATTTGGTAAATAAGTTTTGTGATGTTTCTTTAAAAAAAAGTTATTTTTTCAAACTATTCCTAAATTATTATGATTTTCAGATCTAACATCAAATTACGAACTTCATTTTTTGGGTCCTTAAACTATCACGAATTTTTCAATTTGATCATTCCGTCAACTTCTCGGTTATCTTTGATTTTTCATATTTATGAAAAATTGAAAATGCTCATGCGCAAAAAAAAATCTCTATCTCCCTGCGCACGCCCCCCACCCCCTTCTCTCTCTCCTTGCGCGCACGTCGGCGCAAAGAGGAGATGGGGGATGTCGCCCCTCCTCGACCTTCGTCCGGTGGCCCATCGACCTTCGTCTCATCGGACAAAGATCGATGGGGGGCGACCCCCTCCTCCCTCTCCTCGTTGCGTCGGCGTGCACGCAGGGAGAGAGGAGAGGGGGTTCCCCCACTTTCGTCTCGTCTGACGAAGGTCGAGGAGGGTGACCCCCCCCCCCCCCCCTCTCTCATTGCGCCGATGTGTGCGCAAGGAGAGAGAGAGGAGAGGTTGATCTTAGTTCGAGAGACGAAGGTCGATGGGGGGATGCCCCCACTCCTCTCCCTGCGCCCCATCGGACCGAACGAAGGTCGAGGGAGGCCGCCAACACCCCCCTCCCCCCCTCTCCTTGCGTCGACGTGTGTGCAGCGAGAGAGAGATATTTTTTCACGTAGGGAGACCCCTTCTCTCTCTCCCTGTGCTAGTGAGAGAGAGATTTTTTTCACGTAGCAACATTTTTTATTTTTCACATATGTGAAAAAAATAATCAAAAAATTGACGGAATGATCAAATTGGAAAAATCATTATACTTTAAGGACTAAAAAATGAAGTTTGTAGTTTGTGGTTGGATCTAAAAAATCGCGATAGTTTAAGAATGGTTTGAGAAAATAATCCAAAAAATAAATATAATATAATTAACTTTTTCCCAGTGTGTGTTTGGTGAAGATCGTTATTATTGTTTTTTTTTTCTTTTTGACATTTAAATTTCTAAATAAAAGAGTCGTTTACTCAAAAGTTGAATTAAGGCATATATACCTTTATTCAAAAGTTGAGGCGATCCGAACGTTTGATGGACCGTTTGATTTGTTGTTCAAATATTACCGTTTGATTTACTATTAAATATATTGCAAATTTCATCGCTATGTCTTAGGGCAGTTTAAATATCGGAATAGTAGATAATAAATAAATTGACAAACTAATTTTAAATAGAACGAAATGTAATGATTAAAAATCAAGGAATTTATGTAATAAAACAATAGATGTGATGTATTAATTTTAATGAATATTTGAATAAAAGATAAATATTATAAATATAAAATATAATTTTATTAATTACTAAAATTAAAAGAATAAATTATTTTTTATAAAAGTATTTTGTCAATAAATATAGAATTTAAATATAACAAATTATTTTTTACTAAAGTATATTTCACAAAATAATTAAATATTTAATAAAATAATAAGTAATAATTAATATTATATTTATTCTTTATAAAAAATTATTTCATATTTAATAAATAAATTATTTTACGTAAAGAAAGGTAGAAAATGATAAAATGATAAAAGATTGAAAAGAAGAAACTATCAAAGTCAAGTCTAGTTTTACTATATTCAATGCGTTTTAGTTTTATCTCAGAAAATAGATCGCATAGGAGTGTTTGGCAGAATTAGGTGGAATCAAGTTCCACCTGATTCCACTTGCAAAAACTCCTTAGAATTAGGGTTGACGGGTTGCATGGTTTTTTGTGGAGAAAAAAATTTTGACATTTCAATTTCAAATAATTTTTAAACTTTATAATGATCATCTTAACTTTGAAAAAAAAAATCTGACCTTTTCTGATCAGGGACCTACTTTAAATAATATTTTATTTAACAATTTTATAAATATTAAATATATTACATTGATATTTAAAATAATAAAATTTAACTATTAAATGTAAATAAACTAAAATAATATATTATTACATTGTAATTGAAAACATTCTATTTTGTCCAAACTTTATTAAAATAAATTAATAACTTAATAATATTCAAGTTCACTACATGATAATAAGTCAATAATATACCTAATATAATAACTATGAGTAAGAGAAAAGATAAAAGTATAAAGTATTATTTTAAAAAATAAAATAAAATTTTAAATTATAATAATTTTAAAAATATATTTCATTCGGTTGTACCTCTCCGATTGTTTTGGGTAAGCAGCCCTTATTTAAATGGGTGCTTTTATTTGTTCGGAAAGGCCAACCTTAAGTTTAGTCGGGCTCCATATTTTTAGATTTTTTTGGGATCAATTTTTTCGATTTGATTAGGTTTTTTGGGTGATTAGGCTTACAAACCTACTTAGAATTGTGAGTGTTGTAAGTTCTAGCTTAAGTGTTGAATAATTAGGAAAACTTTTATATCTCAAAATTGGATTAAACAAAGTGCTAGTAGTCTTGATTAATATAGATTGGAGAAAATCATGTAAGAATTAGTAATATAACTGTAGGAATTTTTAAGAAAATTATTCTAAAATACCCTCACAAGCTATTTAAAAAACATATCATTTTGTACAAATCAAAAGTTAGTATGAATAAAATATGAGAAGTCCAAATTATTAATTATTCTTACATCATATGCGAAAATGAGAAGATAATATTGAATGATATTAATTTTTCCTTATAAATTAGAGAATATAAAAAATTTGATTAAATAGATTTTGCTATTAATCTGGATAGGAACTTATCATTGAATGTCATTTGGATTGTTAATGAAGTGATCATCTAAATTATCCATTAAATATGGAAAATGAGGTAGTCCCGGATTGGTGGACCATTTACAATTACTTTGGAAGAGTATATAATGAAGCTTCTTATTTCATTTATACTTTTTTCTAGCTTACAACTTTTTTGTCTATTACTCATATGAATAAATGCATCCTTGTTCATTGATCTTCTCTCCTGATAGATTAATAATTTGAATGAATTATTTATGCTTATCCATATAAAAATGTATCATTTTGTACTTATCTTACCATCGAGAGGAATATAATTGTTTGAAATTGTTCTAAAATTGATTAACAATTGAAGTAACAATGATTTGAGCTTGGTTACAATTGTAGCCTAGCATGGTCATGGGGCATGGGCTCTATAAGCTAGCAAAACATTCCTAACCACAGTGATGTGGGAGGATAATGCAACAAGTTGGGTCCATATGTTGAAGATGTAAGCTTCAAATGAATGCCTAGGTTGGACCTTGCACAATAGATTGAATTGCAACACAAAATGTAAATAGGAAAGAATCAATCTTTGGGAAGGACCTTAAGGTTGGATTATAACGCATCCGCCCCCAATTGTAATGGGCTAGTCGTAGCATGCTTTTGGATCGGGTTATAAATAATTATTTGATTTTTAACCTTCTTCTTATTCTACTTCATTTATTACTCAATTATGATAAATTTAAGATTATTTTAATAATTATTTGATGTATTATTCTCATTTAGGCATGACTTTAGTGGATAGTGGTTAGGGGAAAATGGATATACTGCTCACTTACCCACTTCAATCCATAGTGCACATCCAAATCGTTCATCATGTTCAATCTCAACGCTTTGATCTATTCATTTTTTCCTCTATTAGGAAGGAGACGCACGCATGCAGACCTCTCTCCCTCTTTCTTTCCTCTTCCTCTATGATTTAGGGATTGCTCAAGCCACTTCCATCTTCCTTTGCGATCTCTGTTGTCACAAAGAGGCCAAGCAAGCTCCATCTCACACTCTATTGGCTGCTTGTGTGAAGAGGGTTCCTGATCTCGTTGTTGTTGTAGACGAGGGCAAAGCAAGCTCCATCTCGCATTATATCTTTTGGCTGCAATCTTCCAAAAGGTTATGATATGCTCTTTTATTTTTCTTTTGCCAGCAAAATCACTACATACGAGGGTCTAACACAATATTATAATTTTTTCTCTTCCTTGTTTTTTTCCTCCCTTTTATTCTTCTCTTGTTTTAGGGATTGCTCAGGACACTTTCATCTATGAGGGTTCATCTCCCACAATCTCTCTTGGTAGCAATCTCCTAAAAGGTTATGGTTTGTCCATTTTTTTTTTTGCTTTTGCCATCTGCATCACGGTTAAGGAGGATCTCCCACAACATTATGAATTTTTTCTTTTACTGCTCACTTTGTTTGCCCTCATATGACAATTTTTTTCTTCTATTTCTCTCATTTGTCCAAAAGTTTTACAATTTACCCCTTTTTGGCACCATGGAACAACATTTTTTTCTCTTCTTTTCAACTTTTATCTCCTTTTGCCTCATGGATTGCAAGCCAATGACTAGCGAGTGCCACATGATCTCTCCATTTTGGATTTTGTCTTTTTGATCTCCAATTCGAAGATACATGAGATTGCTCAATTTGAGAATTTTCTTGTGTTTATTAACTATTGTTGTGAAGTTGAATCCTTTTTGTTATGATGTTTTTTTAGCCTAAGATGACTTTTGGGGGTGTCCAAAGTATTGACTTTGAATGCACATTTTAATCAAAATTATATAAAAGAGTTTAATGATTCACATGTTTTTATTTGTAGGCGAAATCGTCTAATCGAGTTTGCGACTTTTTTTAGTGGTTTGATCCAGCTATAGAACAAAGTCATAAGAAAATTTTAGTGGAATTGCTTAATGATCCTAGGTTGATTGAAGATCAATTTTACACACTTGTTGGGTATAATTATCATTTGTCGCCGAATAGGCAGTATTGAGAAAAAAATATTTTATGTTTAGAATGTTGTCTTGTTTTAATTTCTAGAGATGTGTCGACGTAAAAACACCTTTTTTTATTGTGAATCTCTTCATGTTGCAACTAATTAACATTGTAAATTTAACAATACACTTTTAATTTTTCCTAACTTCTTGTCATGTGAGCAGCTCTTGCATATATGCAATGGCATGTGAATTGTTACATATATTGTTCAGCTTCGCTAGTAGCACCAAGGAAGTCAAAATAATATGCCTCACAACACTCAATGACTTGCATATAATGTGTGTATAGAGTGTATTGGATCACTTTGATAACTCATCCTTTTACTTATAAGATTATGATCCCTAGGGGCCTGTTTGGTTGAGGGTTAAAATAGGCTAGGGTTAAAGTATATATTTCATTGGATTAGACAGTTTTTGAAGTTTGCACCTGATTAAGTGTATTCCACCTTTTATAAAACACGACAACTCATGGATTTTCACTATTTACAAAGTTAACTTTTTTAAAAAAATGAGAACATTATCCTTTTGTACTTTTTTTGTGGAATAAAACACGGTCAGCGATAAAATTCAAAGAATATTCATATATTCCCCTAGTTAACCCCCAATCAAACGCCACCTAAATGATATAAAGGAGTCAAATCTCATTGCTCATAAAAACTAAGGGCCCATTTGGCTTAGCTGATACAAAATAACTGATAAGTTGAAGTGCTGATAAGTATTTTATTGGCTGAAATTTATTTTTAAAAATAAGCAGTTACACGTTTGGATAAAACTACTTATATTAATAACAACTAGTTAGTTGTGAGACAACTAACTGACTTATGTTTTGAAAACAAATAAGCACTCCTCCCCCTTGCTTATTTTTTTTACTTATAATTAGATTTGATATATCATTATCAGTCAAAATTTTAAGTTACCAAACGTTGAAATTTTTTTAAATTAACTTATAAGTGGCTTATAAATTTATCCAAACAGCCCCTAAGAGAGATCTATCAAACTTCATATTCAAATTCCTTTTAGTTGCAAGTACCTCATATCCAACTAAGTGAGAACTACAAAATATGTTGGGTCACGCACATCATTCATTAATCCAAAAGGTTCTTCTTCAGGCGAGAACTACAACCTCCTATTAAAACCAACATTAAGACAATGCATGTCACGACATTAAACCCATGCAAATGCATGACTCTTTAATCTAATTTAATATATAACTCTCTTAAAACCAAAACAAATACAATATCAACATTAAAGTTAGAAGTTCACACAATTCTTTAGATAATCAACACAAAAAGTTCTTCTTCGTGTGAAGGCTACACACAATCCTTCAGATACTCAAACACAAAAAAGATTTTTGTTCAAACGAATAGACAAAAAGATTCAATTCTATTGCTTCAACAATCCATCCTAATTTTTATGATCCATATCATGTGTTCCAATCCATGTTCCAAATCATGTGCTCCAACCATGCATTATGACCTTTTTTGAAGCAGTTCTTACATTTCCTTCTATTTGATTAGGACATGAAAATCTCTGCACCAAATTTAATCATTTGTAATTTTCTTGTTCTACCTTTAGATTTAACACAAGTTGGGTCACGTACATTATGCATTAGTCCATCTTGGTTGGCAAAGGAAGATGCAACCTCACTAGTTTGATTTGGACTTACATCATTAACTCGTAAAATTCCCAACCTTTCAATAAGTCCATAAAGGACTGAAATCCCAATTTCCATATGCTCACGTAAACGCAAACTCGTATGAGTGGCTTTTCTCATATTAATTAATATGAAAGCTCCATTGTTCTAAAAGAGTTATATCCCTTTGTCCATTTGCAGAATTATTACTTGAAGGAAACATGCCTTTTATGCGAGAGAATAAGCAATGTATGGCCACACAATATCCCAATCCGCTCGAACATTTTGCACGAACACCTTACTAGAATAGTTGGATTGATATTGTACTCCACAAGGATCTTTCTATTGTCTTCTGATGCTTGAACCTTACTAGTATATGACTTTTTCATGATCTTCGGATACTATATAAAATCAGTAACTAAGTGTTTTCTTGAGTTCCTTTATAAAACAGCTAAACACTTTTGGTGTATATAATTTTCTCACATAAGCCTCCAAGGGATTTGTTGAAGTTAAGTTAGCCAATGTATTCCATGTCTTAAAATCTTCTCATTCTTCAGCATCACGACGAGATTGAAGGGCTCGATCATATTGATAAACAAATTGAGGTAATGAGGTATTAAAGTTAACAAAGTCATAATAAATTCATACTTTCAAATCATTGCGTGGATTGAGCATCAACACAAAAAAACATATTTTAAATATAACTTTACCTAGTGATGGTGCTTTGAAGCAATAACCATATGGAATGTTATACTTTTGTTTCACATGGAATCATCTTTCTTCAAATTCTTCGACACTAAAAGAATCTTTTATCCAACTATTATAATTGTCTGCAAAGCCTCCGTTTGCCATCAAATCTTTAATGGCATTCTTTTGAATGTGCCACATGCAAAATTTATGTCATGTGTTTAGAAATAATTTCTGAATAGCATCTCCTATTGTCATATCTTGATATGCGATAATACAAATAGGATGCTTGTCATACTTGCACTCTAACCATATTTCAAATAATCAAATAAAAGATATTTTATCTCGTCGCCAAGCAAAACACATCCAAATAATATTGGTTGCATATGATGATTTACTCCAGTAATTTATTAGTCCTATATGTTGTGTCAAACATTACAACATCTCCATAGTTATCTCTTGCTCTACCATCTTCCCCAAAAAACTTCTTCCAACGTTGTTTTCATTCATCTCCCATCGATAATAGAAGCCTTGATCGGTTCTTTGTTTCTTTTGAAAATAAGATATCACATTTTTTTATTCTTTGCCAATATTATTTTCACGTATTGCTCTCGAATGGTCCATGCAATTTTGGGATGTAATTGATATTTTACCATCAAAGTTTAAAGCATGGGCTATCTTTGGTGGGACAACTCCAATATTCCATAAGTTTGTATACTTTGACATATTGTGATGAGATCGCAGCCACCATACCTTCGACGGAGAAATTAGACCATGTGAGTGTGCCTCAAGGAATTTAACCTCTCAGTTTCCATCATTTATAATATCAAGAAAATAAATAAGCATTACAACCCTCTCTTATGATTCACTTCATTTTCGATTGTAATGTTGAGAGATTTGTGTCCTTGTTTCGAGCGTACCAGCATACTTCATATAATCTTTTTTTTTGTTTTCCTAGACTTATGAGAATAATGCTTGTGCACCGAAAAACCAATGGATTTAGCATATACATTGAAATAATAATATATGCATCCTAACTGTTCAAATTTCATTCCAATATAGGCCTGGTAACTAGACTTTATGCTCAAAATTCTTTTCTATAACTGGAATGTCTTCGATACAATCATTGTTATAGTTGGGCAAACTGTTTTAAATACATACAAACATATATACAATTGGATCAATTTCGGTAAAGAAAAAATTTATTATACACGAGTGCATATCAATATTCATGAAAGGTGTTATCTTGTGGTCGGATATCAATTATCTCATCTTCTGAATTGTATATATTGTTGCCATTTTCCTCATGGTTAGCATTCTTATCATTAACTATAGATGAAGCCATGGCAATATCTAATTAGTGTAGGATCACAAGGCACCAAGAGAGAGGTGAATTGGTGTTTAAATCAAAAATATTGATTTTACAAAAATTGTCGCGGAAGCTTAAAATTGATTTCTTAATATTTAACCCCAACACAATAGCAATCAAATCACATGCATAATAGAGTAGGAAAGAGAGAGAAAGATAAACTCGAGATGCATGATGGTTTGTTTATGAGGTTCGGTCACACCTTGGCCTACGTCCCCGCTCCGACTTTCCGACCTCGAGATCTTCAGAAATTCACTAACTTTCTCTTTTCTTGTAGGGAGAGAATAATATTTTTACACCACAATATCTTTTTCTTTACTCAAGAGGTAAGGCACACATCTTCTTACAAGGAATTCTCAAACTCTCTAAATAAAAACACAAGAATTCCCTTAAATTCTCTCTTCTTACAAAGAATGTTTACGTTTAGAAACTAGAAGAGGAAAGGGATGATTTGTAAGATTAGGCTCAAAGAAATGCTTTGAACTTGAAAGAAGCTTTTAGAATGATTTGCCTTAGTTTTTCTTCCTTCAGCCTTTTGAATCATTTTTATAGGCTTCTCTTGAAAATATGACTAATGTAAATCAATTTGAAAAGTGTTGTGATGTCACCTCTATAACAATCAATCGTTTTAGATAACGATCGACCGTTTTGAATAGTAACTAGTCGTTGCGTTTATCTTTTCTGCGCAGTTATCCATTGATGGTAGTCCGTAGAAGGATTTTAGCCATTGTTGTTGCCTTTGCTCCTATAACGGTCGACCGTTAATGCTTCGATCATCCATTTTAGAAATGTCTTTGTCCTCTGTAATTAGCAGTCGTTCCGACAGCAGCTTCGATCGTCCATTTTAAACCGTTCATCATTTTTTATCCATAACGGTCGACTGTTAATATTTCGGTCGACCGTTGTGTCATTGATAGCCTGATAGACCTGCATTCTTTTATACATAATATTTTGCACAGTTATCCAAATGAGATGATATTTAATTCTATGGAAAGATAACAAAATACTATACAACTTTTGTATTCATCATCCAAAATCCAATGAGATGATAGTCAAATATTCAATCAAAGTTCAGTGCATAAAGTTGTCAATTTCAAATTAAACTTTATTGACCTTACTCATTTATACATAACTTTTCATACAAGTATCCAAATGAGTTCATTTTTTATTCTATGAAAATATAATAGAATTCTCTACAATTTTATGTTCATCATTCATCCAAAATCTAATGAGATTATAGTCCAATATTAATTCAAAGTTTAGTACACAAGGTTGTCCATTTCAAATGAAACGTTTTAGATATTTACTCTTTTATACATAACTTTTCATACCAGTATCCAAATGAGATGATATTTGATTCTATGAAAAGCTAACACTTTTATTTATAATTTTCATGCTCACCTCTTATCCAAATCAGTTAATAAAGTAATCAAATATTTAATGAAATTCAGCACATAAAATTATCAACTTCAAATAGAACTTGTCGATCTTCACTATTTTTGGCATAACTTTTGATACAGTTGTTCAAATGAGGCGATTCTTAATTCTATTAAGATGAAGTTATATATAATCTCTTTATTCAAATCTCATGATAGAATACTCAAATATTAAGTACAAGTTTAGTACATAAAATTATCAAATTCAATTTAAACTTTTCAAGCTTCACTTGTTTAAACATAACGTTTTATGTGGTAGTCCCAATGAGGTGATTCTTAATTTTCTACAAAGATAAGAAAGTTATCTATAACTTTTATATTCACCTCTTAATATAAATCTCATACGAACATAGACAAATATTAATTGAAAGTTTAGTGCATGAAGTCACTCATTTCTATTTAAACTTTTTCGATATTTTTAAATATAACTCCAATCTTTTGAGGTTTGTATCATCAAAATATAATTATATAAGGATTAACAACTTTGCTCCAACAATTAGAATTGAAATGACATGGCAAAAGGGAACCTTTCTACGAATACTGTCAAGGAATTATATAAATTGAATGCACATTGAATCGTATGTACCTCTTGAAGACTGCAAAGACATCAAACATAATAGATTAAAATAGGATCCTCCTTAGCCGTAGAAGCTCTAGGCATCTAGACAAATAAAAGAAAAATATTATCGTCAAAAGATACCTACATAAGCACGAAATCATGAATTCGATGCAGACTTATCAAGTTATATTTGAAAAGATTTCAAACTTTGATCCTATTTCTAAGGAAGAAACTGATGGTCAACCATGTCGTAATGATTTTTCTTTTGAATGGAAAAGAAAGGGCAAACATAAAATCATGTAAAAAATCATAATTTTGTGGGAGATCGTCCAATGATACTACTGCCAAAAGAAAAGAAAATGACACTTCATAATCTTTTGAAAAATTGTAGTCAAAAGAAATCGTGGGAGATGGCCTCTTCACACCAACAATCAAGAGTGTCACATAGGGGTTGCTTGGCCCTATTCACACCAATAGCTAAGAGTGTGAAACGGAGCTTGTTTTGTCCTCCTCTACACCAGCAGTAGAGATCGGGAACCCTCTTCACACAATCTGGCAAGAGAGTGTGAGATGGAGCTTGCTTGGCCTCTTTGTGACAAGAGATCGTCCTCGAAGGAAGATGGGAGTAGTTTGAGCAATCCCTAAATAGTAGAGGAAGAGAAAAAAAGAGGGAGAGAGGTTGCGTGTTATTCCTTCCTAACAAAGCAAACAAAAGTGAATAGATTTAAGCGTTGTTATTGAATGCGATGGACGGTTTAGATGTGCGCTATGGATTGCAGTGGATAAGTGAGCAGTATATCCATATATATATATATAATTTGTCACATATAGTTGATTGTATTAATGATTATTAATTCAAATATGGATTGTCTAATATATTATGTTTCATTAAATGAGGCTAGGTCCTCACCAATATTGATGTTGAGTCTCAAGAAAGCTAAGTCCTCATTAATAATCATGTCGAGTCTTATGGAGGTTAAGTCTTCATCATTCTTAGTATCAAATTTCATGGAAATTAAGTTATCACTTTTATGATATCAAGTTTCCAAGAAGAATAAAAGGATGATTTTTTGGCACAACTAGCCATCTGATGATGCCATACAATTCGCAATCAAACAAAGTAGTACGCCATTTTAAGAAAATGAAAGATGATGATGTAAAGAAAGGATATGACATAAAAATGTAATGAACCAAACATAAAGATGAATTGTGAATTATTATGCATTATTAAGAATGTAATCAACTCTTGTCATTAAATGTCCATGCTTTAAGTAGGAAAAATTCATAATGTGCCTTAAAGTTAATATTTTCATATTGCATGAAATGTCTTATAATATCATATAGGGTGCATGAAGTTGCTCATTGTGTACATAATATGTTTAATCACGTTTATGATATATAAAGGTGACATGTCAAGTAAAATTTATCATTAAGTTCATAACATGCATAGCCATCGACATGCTCTAGCAAGACAATCTCTCATTTTATCCTATAGATTTTTGCAGATGAGGACGCATAATATCGACGATGGTGGACTCGTATTCGACCAATAAGCACAAGTTATTTTTTGTTTCATGATATATTATAGAAGTTATTATATTGAATCGGTGTCTTTTATGATCTATGGACCTTTGAGTTGCCAACTTTATATGAATTTATTTATGTTTATGGATTATGTTAAACCATTTCTTGAGTCATTTAATATTACAGCCAGACTATGGGTTAGATGATGCCTTGGGATATTATAGATGTTTAAGTTTACTTGTCTATTTTATTATATTTCTATTTCAATTATTAGTGGATCATGTCAATATGAAGTCCCAAGTTCAATATAACACCACATAGAATTTGGTTCGAATATTTGAGCCTAATTTAGGAACATGTCTTACTCTCTTTTCTACACACTCCTTTCAAATGTCAATCTCTTTTAGGACATTCCTTCTCAATTTTGGTTATGCTACTATTTATTTTACATTGTATAAATTTATTTTATATTAAATTATATAAATTAATTTTCTTTTAGGGAAGATTTCTTCAAAATCGTCTTTCTTTTTAGAAACTTTATTTCTTTATTTAAACTAGCTAATCAAATTAATAATATTCTTTATTTCCTAGGATATATCATTGAAACTATAAGAATCATTTATTTTTGTATCCTTAAAGTATAAAGCTATATGGACCTAACCTTAAACTTATCTCAATCAAACAATTTAATTCATATGGTTGCTTCTATCAAGTTTTCTATCCGTTTTCAATTATATTTTAACTTTTTGAAATGAAAGTTTTGCCTTTCATTATAAAATATTAAAAAGTGACTCCTCCACATCAATCACAAATTCGCCGCATGAAAAGAAAGGAGAGTGTTTTGAGCTCAAATAGCAACATCAGCACGACAAGATCGTGTCAACTGGATGGCACAATTGGGTGTTCAATGTTATGATAAGTGGTTACCTTTTCAAGAAATTGTCAAACGTTTGTGACAAAGGAAACAACACCAATGAATTGCACCGTGATTCAACTTAAAACTACAAAAAAAAACATGCTATAAGGGCAATGATGATTTAAAAGATAACTTTTCAAATTAAAATTCTATCAAGATGGGCAAGTCTACTAGCATTAATAGCGAAGTCTTGATGACTTTGTGCAATGATTATTTAAGTGAACAAGAGAGGGTAGGAAAATAAAGTTAAAAAGGCTCATATTATTAACAAAAAAGTAAATGATCAATTTACCAATCATGATAAAACTAATTCACAATACAATCAATTTTAAATATTGAAATAATATTTAAATATTTGTAAAACTTATTTATGCTTTAAAATAAATATTAATTAATAATTTGATATTAAATAATGTAAAAAGGTAAGAAAAATTATGGTTGGATAATGAATCATCCAACTCGATTCAACCCGATCCAACCTAGGCCAAGTTGGATTGGCCGTCTAAACTTCAATCATAGTACAATTTGACCTCATCAAAGTTAGATTGGTTCGAATTAAGTTTGGGGTCAAGTCGTGTCTAATTGAACTGGCGAACTTCCTTAGTTGTGCACAATAACTATGGGTCAAATAATGATATTAGATTTTGGTATCAAATGCATTGGCACGTGATAAAACAATATCATTGATTGCCAAAAATCCAGTCCAACACTTTAAAAACAAGCATGTTGACTTGATCTATCATTTCATTAGGGAAAATTTTTACACCAAATCCACTTCGGATGTTCAAATATGCTAACATCGATATTCAACATGCAAATATAGTTACAAAAATTTGAGTGAAGATATATCTTGCTTGCTTAAGAGATAACTTGTAATGTGTAATTTAGAGGTATAATCAATTCTACCTTATGCTAACTTGGTTATGCAAATCTCGCCCTTAAATCGAATTGTACATTAGAATTATTACACTCCACAACATTTCATTATTGTATCAAAATATATGTTTATATTATCATTGTCTCAAGGCTTTATGAAACATGCTCATTGCCTCTTGGGAATTTTATTTGCTGATTTATTATGATTATCTTCGTCAAAATATTGGTGGATAACTTTGACAAAAAAAATACTTGTTTATCACACTCTTAATTGTATTTTTTTATGTGAACAAGAGATGAAGTAAAGAGATGCTCTTGATTGTTGTGCATAGGAGTGTTCATTGAGTTGGGTTGACCTGATGAACTCGATGACTTGACCTAACCCGATGCAGGTTAGGTTAGATCGAGTCAATCATAACTCGATGAGCGGACAAAACGAATATGAATAGAAAAAATTCAACACGAGTTGACCTAATCGATTGGAAACTTGAGTTTTTTTCTTAGTTGTTTTACTTTTCATTTAACTTTAACTTTATATTTGATTTAAACATTAAAATATTAAAATTCAAATTTTGATTGGGTTAGGCTAATTTTTTTTATGTTCAGATCCGACTAAAGACGGACAAACGAGTTGTACCCAGGCCGATAAACTTGTGTTTGACCATACTGTGAGGTGTGTCATTCGGCACGGTCCATTTTAAAAATGGAATTGATAGATCAACCCGACATGGTCCGGTTAGGCCGACTCGATGGAGTCGTGCATCCATTTTTTTCCTAAGATTTGGATTAATAATAATATTATTATAATATGTGATATTATGGTTATTATATATATAATAAAGATTTTATATATAATATAGTCACAATATGTGATTAAATAGTCAAATATATAATGAACAAAATTTAAAAATCGTGCTACATCGGCCACCCTAGGTTGGGCTCATGTCGTCGGGTTCATATCGTGCCATGTCAAACATCCCACTAGACAACCCAACGCTGTCTGGCCCTGACCCGACTCGACGGTCGTGATTGGGTGGGGCCCTATCGAGCTGGCCTAGTCTAGCAAAATTCTATGTGGGTCGCGTGTGCCACTAAGTCGTTTTTGCTCCTGATAAACTGTTTGACATTTATGTGTTGATTGTGTAGACAAACTCTTTTCACTGGAAGTAGCCAAAGCATTTGCTCAGAATAAGTGCCATAAAAATTATGGTATTTGAAAAGTCATAAAGTAAGCTTCTGCGACTAGCGATAAAAAAGTTTGGCTACACAATGGACACACCTAGACGTCACACGGATTTGTGCAAGCGAAAATGACTCGGACATGTGCCAAATTGGGCGGCTCATACGAAATTTCATCTTTAGACTGACTAACTCTATCCACCCGGCTTGAATTAGATTAGATGGTCCAATCACTTGATGGTCATTTTTTTATTTTATATTTTATGTCAAAGTTAAAAAGTAGTTTTTGAATATCTAATCATTTTTTTCTATATTTAATGTTTGATTTCCATATATTTGTGAATGTTAAACTATAGAATCATTAAATTAATTTTTTTTATTTTAAATAAAAAGTTAAAAAAGCTCGAGTCATTGGAGTTAGGTCATATTAAATTTTTTTAATCTGTACTCGACACCAATAATTGAATTAGATCAGACTCTTGAATCGATAAACATCCTTGATTAGTAATTCCTTTTCTTAGATATTTGTATTTTTAATTTGAGCATTTGCCCTTCGCCACTAGAACTTTTGAGATGAGAGGGAAGGGCTTTCAAGAGGAGAGGCAATCAGTGTTGTACATAGCCACATATTATAATATCCACGACTTGATCCACGTAAGATTATATAATTTAATCATATATTATTGATTGATATGAATTATGATAAGTGTGTGAGCCTATGTTCATCAACTCCATAGGATCCAACACCTAAAATTGATGACAAATGATCAAGGACAAGGAGAAATGACTTTTAAAAAATATTAGAATTTAGAAAATTAAAGTCTCGATAATTGTTCCTATACATAAAAGTATGTTAAATATGATTTTTAATATTTTTTTAGTTAAAGTCTTAGTTGGGTTAAATGATAACGCAAAATCGAAAAATTAGAAAAATAATCGATTTTGTTCTTCAGACAAAAATTTAGATTTCGATTCTTTGGAAATTTATTTTCCTAAATATTTTTTTTTGAATCCAAATGGGGGTAGTTTCTTATTTACATGTAATGTCTTAAGTAAATGAACAAATAAAATAAATAAAGGAAATGTCAAGCCATTTACTTAAATGATATTCTTGTAAATAAGGACAACTTCAAGGGTACTTTGAGGATTTTGCCTACAACCGACTGTCGGTTTGCTTAGTATATAAGGTGTCAATCCTCATCTTATTATCATCTGGACACCTATCCTAATCACACGAAACTCAGCTAAAGAGGATAGCAAGAGAAGGAGATAAAAACAAAAGGGAAAATGAGGGATTTCAACAACAAATCAAGGGTTTCTTGCTAGGATTTCATCTAAGTAAGTTGTCTACTCCTTTTCTATGAATTATCCCTATGAAATTCATATGAAACTCTATTTTCCTGAGCCATCTCTTTGTGCTTCTATGTCCATGTTCTTGTGGTGTGAATCAAACCTAGTTCACCTACTTGAAGTTTCCTCTTTGCTGGACACCAAACCCTATTCAAAAGTTGTTAACATATTCTCAACATCGTAGAATGCTTCCAATTATGAAATTTCGTAGGATGAACCCTAATTGAGTCTGCTTTCCATAGGCTCTAGAATTAGGTTAATTGAATTTGTATACGAAAAGTTATCAATCGATTATTCCGAGTCGCCCTTTCTGTTTTTTGTGATGAGTAGTACGAATTGTAAATATTATGGTAATTTAAATTCGTATTCTTAATATATGAAATTTATATGTCTTAAAGATGTTAAAGTCATCTTTGCAATCCAAATGGAATCACTTTCATAGACCATGTACAACGAACGTTATGAGTTTTAAAGTAAATATCACTCAGTCTGTCAGAACAGAAAAGTAGAAGAGAACAGAGGCAAATATCTGGATTTTTTGAGAACCATATACAAGCAATAAAATTATGAGATTTATATGGGTTAAACCTTGAGGAGTCTAGTTTAATGAAAAAATATAATTACTTAATTATCTTAAGTATTCTAGAAGTTATGACTTTTACACTCGACATCACTCAATCTGTCAACAAACTGGGTAGATGAAGAATATAGTCGTCTTGATGAAATTTGTAAAACCCTTATATAATATGCCTTAAATGGGAAATTTCTATAGGATCAGGCTTTGTAAAGATTGTTACGATGCAAAAATATGATTGTATTAATATCACATGTTTATTGATGATTATGCATGATGTTTCCAGCACCACACGAATTCCTAATGTACTAAGGTGCACTAGAAGTAGCTCATGTTATGTTCTTGGAATGTCATTTGATATGACTATATGTTCTATACGATCGAAAAGTGAATGGGATTACCTTTAATGCAATTATATGATATGTGTTCTAAGTTATGCGATATGGTTGGTGCATGCGTTATGCATCTTATTTGTCATGTATTTGCATTTCCTCAGCCGGGATGATATGTCTTATGCAGAGAAGGTACCCCATTTTTTTGGGATGATATGGTATCCTACGGGATAATATATGTTCCTCGACAGGGATGATATGATGTCCTACGAAATGATATGAGGCCTCTAGTCAGGGATGATATGTCATTTGCAGGAAATGTACCCCATGATTTGGGATGATATGAAATTCTACGGGGTAATATGTTCTTCTGACCAGTTGGTAATATGACACGTGCATTATGCATACGTGCATACATGATATGATATGGTACATGACATATTACATGATATGATATGACATGATACATGATATGATATGATACATGATAGATATGACATGATACATGATATGATATATGAAATGTTATATGAAGTGAAACAAATATATGAGGCACTATATGATATGCTAAAGATGCTATTCATTGAGATTAGTTGATGTAATATCTTTCATTATATGAAAATTGTTCATAAGTAATAAGATGTCAGCTTGTTTCCTATAAGTTTTTAAAATGCTAAATTAGTTTATTTGAATGGAATATGTGGTAATACATAGGTTATGAGTTTTCAACTTACTAAGCTGTTGTTTGCTCATAATATTGTTTTAACACTTTTTTAAATCAATAGACCAGTCATGTGGCCGTGCTTGAAAATTCTCTATCGGATTAGAAACACTTTTGAAGGCTTAGTCTCTTTGTGTCTTTTTGTGAAGATGTGTGACTCCTCTTAATGTGTTATATGGTGTGTAAAAGCTAAATGTTTTAGAAACTATTTTGAATGTATGAGTTTGAACTAGAATGTGTACTTGCTATGAGTTTAAATATAAGTGTGTATGAACAATAGTGTGATAATTTTATTTCTTATGTTTCTACATGATAATATGATGCTTCCGCTATAAGAATTTGATCGATAGTATTATGTCGCGGCTTGCGGATTAGACCAAGATTTAAATCGGAGTCATGACACATATGACTTGAAAAACCAACGGTGGATGCTTTAAGGAATGATTTATTCATAATTTAAGGCTCGATTGTTATCAAAATTGACCCATTTTTATTTTAGACTTAATTTTCAAAAGTTCAATTGTTTATCATGATATTTTTTAGAAACTTGTATTTTATTGTCCATATTTTACATGATCATACATAATTTCCATCAAAATCTATCACACCCAACTCTGTGACTAAGTTCTAATCCAAATTATTATAATCTTAGTTATGTTTAGCAATTTCAAAAATAAAATTGGCAAAATCTCTCTCCCTTACTTATCTTGTATTATTTGTCAATACATACAAATGATGCATATATATATATATATATATATATATTCATCAAAGTTTAAATAAAAGTTATAAGACGTGGCATTCATATAATGTTTCACAAACCATCTCATATGTAACACCCTACATGATCAAGTCTTATACAACCTTACAAAAAGTTTCTCACAAACTTAATTACAACAAATAAGACTATCTATTACATATGCATGCTTCAAAAATAAAAGTGAAGGGAGATTAAAGTGCTCCAACGGCTCGACCTCTTCTATATGCAGCAAAAGAAGCTCCAAGTCGATTCAACTCGAGAACTTACGAGTATTTAAAAATTTTAAAATGAGTACTGTGCGTAACAATCATTAGCTCAGCGAGTTGAATAAAAGTACAACATAGGGGAACAATACGAGTGTATATAATATTTAAATAAATCATATTTCTTTCATATATGAAACATTTAAAACATAGCACATATAACATAACTTGACAAACATATGAACTTTCACATAAGTAAAAGTAACCCAAGATATCATCATTTTCATAATTAAACTCCACACATGTGTCATTGCACATATTCATCATGGGTCAATACGCATCCTTTCATAATTATATGTGATACAGTTAAGCAAAGCTTCATAATCAAGAGTCATGGATACGCAGAGCAAATCATGAGTCGATACGTATCCCTCTATGATTGTATATCATACAGTTAAGCAGAGCTTCACAATCAAGAGTCTCAGATACGCAGAGCAAATCATGGGTCAATACGTATCCCAATCATGATTGTGTGTCACCCAATCATGATTCTCAGATACGCAGAGTAAATCATGGGTCAATACGTGCACGCAGAGCAGCCCCAAAGGGCAAAGACACCCGATATACGCCCCAAAGGCTTCATGCATATCGAATATGGTCCTAAAGACTTTTTTCAAACAGCATGACTAATGAACACATGGGGTTTAATAATATCAAAATACACATGTCATAATCGCATATCATTATTAAGTAAAATTAGAAGTGTCCGCGAGTCAAATTTGATTCGACCCATGAACAAATATGATTCAAATTTGACTAAGTTTGGGGAAAATTACACAAATTGTCCTCTAATTTTAAATCAATTTCTCAACGGCTCTTCAATTTTAATTTATAATCATATTATCTCCGAACTTTTTTTTTCTAGCAACTTCATTCTCTTGACCATCAATAGTCGATTCACCGGTTATAATGTCGATGTGGCATAATAAAATATAATAAAAAATAAAAAATAAAAAGAGGCGACAATCTCAAGATGTTGCCTCTCGTTGGAGGGGAGCAAGGGGGTGGCGCCCCTCCCCCTCTCCCCTCTGTCGATCCCGTCGCATAGTGGAGGCCGGTGCCCCCTCTTCTCCTTCGCCGACCGCGAAGGAGAAAAGGGGGCGTCGTCCCCTCGTGCGAGCTCGTGTTGTTGGTGCCGTTGGCGGCAATCTTGGAGACACTCTTGCAATTCCACCGGGGATCTCTACTGCAGAAGCCGCCGCTTTCCTTCCCGCATTGGCACTACTCCTCGCACTATGACATTGTTGTTGATGACGCAGACCGTGCTCTCACTGTTGGCACTTCTCTTGGTAGTGGCAACAAGACATCACTTCGGGATCTCTGGTCACCTCATCATCGTGGCCACCTCCTTGCTCCTGCTACTTCTTGTAGCGCAACTCCAACATTCTTGCTGACGGAGGGGTCACGCTCCTTTGGCTGGCGACGAGCTCGCACCGGGGCCGACACCTCACATTTCTCCCTCAATAGCACCGCGCGTGAGGGAGGAAAGGGAGGCTCCGACCCCTGTGCGAGCTTGCACGCTGGTGAGCTCGCAAGGGGGCCGAGCCCCCTTTATCTTTCTCGCGACCGACGAAGAAGAAAAAGAGTCCTGTTGCGTGAGAGAGAAGGGGGCATCGACCCAACCCCCTTTGTGACAGCGAGCCCCCTCTACAAGCTCGTCAGCCATGATGCCACCTTTTTTTAATAAAAAAATACATGTTTTTATTTTTTTATTTTTAATAATTTTTCTATTATATATTTATATTTTTGGCACCACATCATCAGACCGAAAAATTGGCTATTGTCAATTAGAGAATGACACATGCAAGAAGACTAAAGATTTACAAATTGAAGTTGGGGTACTGCACCCAAGAAAAGATTAGTGTAATTTACTTCTAAGTTTAATTGGATCGTGTTCAATGTTTTTTTAATATAAAACTTGACCTGGATCAAGTTGAATTAAATCATATCAAGTGGTCAAATTATTCTACTATTATTTTTTATTTATTTTATTTTTAATATAAAGTACATTTAATATTTTATTTTAAATAGCAAAATTATTGTAATTATTTAAATAGTTTCTGCATTTAAAATACTTATTTATATATATATATATTAAAATTTAAAATGATATAAAATACTTGAGTTAAATAAAAAAATAACCTTAAATAAAAATAAATAAAAAATTGGGTCATTGGATTGAATCGAATGAAGTAGATTTCGAGTCGAATTCTCTAATTCATCGAATAACCTGACCGATGACGCCTAATTACGTTTTTATTTTTAATATTCATTAGCCTACTAACATGTTGCGATTTTTTTTATATAGAAATAAAATTTGTGATCTATTTAATCAATAATAAATTACCTATCATTCCACCTCGATGGTTTTTCTGTCTCTCAACTAATACGGTAATATACTAATATTAGCATCTAAGATAATTTATTAATTTATTATTAATCAAATGATAATAATAAATAAAGCGGCCGCATCGTACGCGACGACGGCGGTCGCAGGTGTTTCATTTCCTCGTTGAACCATCGAGGAAAATAAGGAAGACGAGAAGGAGAATTTCGTGACGATGGCTGGCGGCGAAGCGATCCGGCGGCAGTGCTCTAAGCTGCTGGCTTTGTTCTGCGCTTGGCTGCTTGCGACGCAGGGGGTCGCCGGCGTGTGGATGCACCTTCCGCCGTCGGGCACCAAGTGCGTCTCCGAGGAGATACAGCCCAACGTTGTCGTTATCACCAACTACGCCGCTATCTACGACTCTTCCCACGACGTACCCACCATCGCCGCCAAGGTATTGCAGCTCAGGCCTTCTAAAGCCCTATTTGTGCTTTGATCAATTGGATCAATTATTTCTACGATCGGTTATTGGGATTGCAATTTTTAGCTTGGTACGACCAAAATAGATGTTTCTGGACGGATATTTGAAATCTAGATGCCCTCTCGCGTTTTAAACGACGCGTTTGTTTTTCCGGGTCGTCGGGATTGGGAACTCTAGTTTAGCGCTATAAACGTCGGATATCGATCGTTTGGGATCTGATTCCTAATGTCTTTTGACACGTGGTTGTGTTTATATCAGTAATCTTGTGGTTCTGGTGGCTTCAGTTTGAAAAACGATAAGAGGTTTTTATGTTTGAAAAAAGAAACACAACGCTCTGCATCAGTTTAATTCAGAAATTTATCAAAAGATTTATAACAATCTGATGGTGTTGCCTTCTTATTATTGTAGGCATTGAGCTGTTTTTTACTACTTATTAATGACATCCAAGTTATGTTAACAGCAATGATTATATTGGCTACAGGACTGTTATGGATATTAAGATGACTATTTTCATAAACTTTGTGCTTTACCAATAATTATTTGGACAGTAGTTCGCCAAATGTTATATTCCCCGGAATGAACTTTTTTCACTTTTTCTTTGGAGAATGAACTCTTTCACTTTTGGATGATTTTTACTGCCACAAAAGGAGCTCATGCTGTTACAAGGAATGACATAAAATTTGAGAAAGGCGCGACAGAATTAAGTGATTTAGATCATAATTCACAAGAAAATATTCTCAATGCATCTCCAGTGTCGAACATAAATGCCAAAACTCATCATGGAAACTATCCTTTTATGATTGACAAAGTAGTCAAATAAATAAATCAATAAGGTTTATCATTTTCTAGGAGAGACTTCTCCCGAACTCACACTTAATGGTCCAGTATTTATTAAATTTCTTGGAATGTAGATGTTTTCCTGAATTTGTAGAAAAAGAAATTGTTAAGGTAAATAAATTTTATTGATATCTCCCTTAATGCCTTTTACTGATTGTGCTTTTCTTGAATCTGTTAGGATTTAATGGTTTTGTTATCATTTAAGGTAAAATACTATAGAGAATGTGGATGATTAGCCTCGTCTAGTCTTCCTTGTAGCATTATACAAAAATTATAAAAGTTTTCATTGTTTGAAATATTTTATAATGAAACATCTTCTATTGCTCGTTCTTGAGAACTCTGCAATGTTACACTTTCAACTTTTTGGAGAGCATTCTATGAAGGTAGAGTTCATGACAGTGTAAAAATGGAAAGTTACTTGTTAGTGTTAAAACTTAAGATAGCAAAATTCTTGTGGCTTTATGTTTATCGTGACTTAGATACCACATGTATTGATGTTGCCTAATATTTAGAAGTTAATCTATTCACATTGCTAATTAGGATTTCACAAGTGCTGCTACCACTCTTGAATTAGATTTACATGAATTGAAACTTGTTCTGTTCCCCGGATCATATATCATAAAGATACTTCCATGATCAAAAGTTGGAAACTATTAGTAAAACCTGTATTAAATCACATATGGAGGAATGTTTAACACATAAAATTCTTGTTCCTGCCATTTTTCTGATATTAAAGTTCACGTTGTACAATTAGTTTTTATCGGTCTTTCATTTTATGTTTCTATTGTTATTGGTCTCATTGGAACCTCATTATGCTCTAGCCATGATCTTCTTGTGAAGCTGATGCGTTGTGTCAGCAATAGTTGAACCAGATGCCGCAATGATTTTTGTGTAAAAGAAAATGAGACTTAACTATTAATTGCATCTGGCATTGTACATTTTGCAGATAATTTAATGATCACATATTTCCAAGTTTGGTCCTTATCTGGCAAAGGAGGTGAATTTCTTTTTTTTTTTGCATTGCCCCTTCATGGTTTTGATATAAAAAAAATAGGGAAGGTTCTTCTAGACCAGGGTCCTTTAATTCCACTTTGATAACCCTTATACTGCTCAAAAGTGTGGCAGTTGATGAGTAAATCCGGCATTTTTCATTGCAGAGTTTTTGCAATTTATTTTGAGTGGAAAAGATGATTACCACAATTCTTTGCAATTGTTTCCATATATTTGTTTTGGATATACAATTTTGGCTTTGGATAACCTTAACTGATTAAACTTACTCTTTGGCTTTAGAAGACCGCTGAAACAAACTATGAGCTCAAGTTTTCTGCACAAGATAGTTTGCAATGATTCTACCTACTTGTTGTCCAAAAGAAATTGTTTAACATGCTATATTTGTTTTTAGAAAGAGCGACAGACCTTGCAGATGATATTATACTTCAAAGCCTAAGTTCCTCGCCCTTGTGAATCTGGTCGTCTTCAAAGTTGAAAATGATTTGTTTCCACTAAATTCAACAAGTTGAAGCTGCATTGTCGCTAAAATTTCCTGTTCAATTAATGCAATGGACAATGTCATTGTCATAACTCATAAGCAGCAGAAAGGAGAAATAATTTGGTGTTCTGCAAAATAGTTATCGTATTTTGCTGACCTACTTTTCCTTTGAAGAAAATCGTTCTCATTTTGTAATATTTGTGGTTGGTTTAGCCTTAGTACCTCATCCTATACTTGTGCGGCAGTCAGCTTATCTAAAATATAAGTAGGCAGTGAATGAAAAAATATTTCTCGGTCAAGAAATTGGATGCTGCAGGGTAGCTTGTCTTGATATGAAGCCATGGCTCTTGCCTTTGGTATTAGGAATCTGCAGGATCAAATATATATAGTAACAAAGCTGGATCTTTTTCCCTAAAAAATAGTGGAGTTTTTCATGGCCCTCTAGGGGAGGTTTCAGAAGAAAAAGATGATGATTATCAGTTTTCTTGAGATTGACCTGTTCCTAAAAGAGATTGAATATGTAATTGAGAATCTGTAAGTTAGTTTTCATACCTTTTTTATTATTTCCTGATGAGGTTTTCAGTACAGACATTTGAGACAGTAAAAAGTCAAAACATTATTGAAATTGTATCGAGGTATTTATTGTGGTTAGTTGACAAGAAAAGTATTTTGTTTCTAGTACTTGGTGACTTCCATCATAAATAATTTTTGTAGGCCTATGTCACTTATCAATTTCAAACAAGTACTTTACCTTGTTTTCATAGTTTTCTACTACATTGTTCCCAAAAGATCAAGTTGCATCCTGATATGCAGCTTGAATGTTACTTCAGAAGAGTTAATACAATAAGATATGAATGGTCAAGTTCCTAACTTATGAGGAGATCTGAGAGAGTGTCGGTATCAATTGAACAATGTGACTTCTAGCAGTTGGAAATGCATTGTTGGACATGATCTCTTGATTTCCCAAAAGATGAAAATGAATATATAAAAATCAATTGTCATTTGATTTCAAAGCATCTAAAAGTAGTATGATGGCATTCTTAGGAAAAAATCATAAAAATCTACACTTTTAATGATGATTAATTTATGATGTAGCTCATCCACTCTCAAGGCTCTTCTTAGCTAGTTACTTGGGTATTGCCAGACCCTTGACATAGATTCTTACAAAATGTAGGAACTTTTGGAAATAACACAAGAAAGAGACCTCAGTTGTTAGAATTTTGGATGGCTCCTTTCTTTAGCCAATTGTCCTGAAGAACAGTTCCATTTCCAACCAATTTATGGATTAGAGTATGAGCATGTATAAATTTAGATGGAATCCATACAAGCCTGTGAGTACATTGTATATATTTTATTTACTCACCTTTTGGAGCACGATTAATTATTATATCATCATTAATCACTAGTATAGTTTTTTATTAGATAGTATAACTATTAGATTTTATGATTAAATAAACCCTGATTTCACTTGGCTGAAAATTGTTCTCAGGTGACATCGCCTTATGGGAATACGCTTTACCACAAGGAAGGTGTTACAACAGGCCAGTTTGCTTTCACAACTACTGAAGCTGGCAACTACCTTGCATGTTTCTGGGTCGATGGTGGTGATAAGAGTGCCGATACAAGTGTGAGCATTGACTGGAAGATAGGTTTTAATGCCAAGGACTGGGATTCTGTTGCTAAGAAAGAAAAGATTGAGGCGAGTTTTAAAATCCACCCCTGTCTAGCTACTTTGCCACTTCTTGTGTGTCATCTTCATGTGACTATTGAGTTTGTTAAACACAGGGGGTTGAGCTTGAGCTGACAAAATTAGAAGGTGCTGTCCAGGCAATCCATGAAAACTTGTTGTATCTTAAATCCAGGTAAACAAACCTGACCCATTGGTAGAAGCCCTCTATAACTACTATGAACCAAAGTTTTAAAAATTTAACACCCACCTGAGAAAATTGCTTGGTTTGTACTCAGGGAAACAGAAATGAGGGAAGTCAGCGAGAGGACTAATGCTAGGGTTGCATGGTTTAGTGTCATGTCCGTTGGTGTTTGCATTGTGGCCTCCGCTCTGCAGTTGTGGCATTTGAAGTCTTTCTTTCACAAGAAGAAACTAATTTAAATTATCTCCTGATGATGTATTCTAGTGTGTACTCCTTAGTTGAAGCATGATAGACGCAATGCAATTATGTCATATGGTTAACACAAGCTGTCGCTTTTTTTAGCAGAAGATTGTCAGAAATTTTATTTCTTTATGTCGCACAACTTGGGAAAAAACATATAACAAGAGAATATCAAAGGAAATAGTGGCAAATAGAAGTTTGATAATTATCTATTATCTTCTTTACTGTGCTAATTCTATTTGTTTACTGGCCAGTACTTTGCTATTATTATTCTCTGCTTTGCCTGATAGCCTTCTCCTCATTTATTCAGAATAAGCTTTGCAAGAATCTTTTTCTCATTTTGATTTGCTCCCAACATCTTGATTATTACCTTCGACATTCCTATTTTTCACTGTTTTCTGTGACATCGAATAGTACCGATGAGATGAGTGATGACAAAGTCATATTACTTTTATATCATTTCTCTTTACTTGGCGAAAGAAAAAAAAACTTCCATAACATTTGGGCACTTTGACCCGAGGGATATAACTGATATACAGTGGATAACTGTTTAAATACAAAAAGAAGTCATTTGATGGATGGTCTCTTTTTCTTTTTAGTTCATAAAATCTTATCAATTTTGAGTGAACTTCTCCTACTCCATAATTTTCTTATCACGTAAAAGAGTTTTTAGGGTTCGACTAAACAGATATCTTTGTCTGAGAAAGAGTGACCTCGGTGTTTATTATAATTATCGATAAAACAACTTTTAATAAATTACCGATTTTAAAATTCTCGAACAAAAAAGAATTGATATTTTAATAATACATGTTTCGATTCTCCTAATGTCCGCTCTGGGTTGATTAAGGATTTCTGAACTTCGGTAATTAGTAATAACCTGAGTAAATTATGTCAAATACTTTTTAACTTTGACGTTTGATCAACGCTAGCCTCCAATTTAAATTTATAACACGAATGTTTCCGTCGTATAATTTGTTTCACGAAATGCTCTTTCGTCGATCATTCAACTACCATGCCATTTTTTTGAAAAAAATAATATATGAAAATGATATTAAAAATAGAAAAAGAAAAAGGGACGCTCCTCCTCTCCCTCTGATCGTCGACGCCCAGTCCTCTCCGATACCGAAGATGTGCACAGAGGAGGGGAGGGCCGCCTCGCGCCGCCCACCTCCGGGGAGGAGAGGAGCCCCCCCCCCGCCACGCACAATCTCAGAGAAAAGGGAGGTCTGAGATTTATTCAAATGATCCATGAATCAAATAAAATATAATTTCATAAGAAATACAATATAAAATTTAATATTTTACTATATTTATTATTTTAATAGTATGATAATTCATGTTAGCATCATATTACGAGTACATTACATTTTATTTCCAATGAATAATAACATAAAAAATATTTTTTATTACCATTGGTTTAAATTGTGTATATAAACATAATATCCTAATAATTTGAAAAATATATGTGATGATGATGATGATGATGATGATGATGATGATGATGATGATGATGATGATGATGATGATGATGATGATGATGATGATGATAATAATAATAATAATAATAATAATAATAATAATAGATGAGTGTGTCATTATTAAATGTTAGTAATATAATAAAAAAATTAGGAATTTGAGAACTCAAAATTATAATGTTTTTTTTTTAAAATGACTATACTCGACTAGATCATTCAAACTCATCGAGTTGACCGGTCCAACCCGAATTTTGACTGGATTTGAGCTTGAGTGACCCATGACTCATTTTGTACTCCGGACATCGGTCCGACCGATCGGGCCGGGCTGGGTTTAACAACCTTGGTTTAAATCATAAAAATCAATTAACTTAATATCAACTATTAGAAAAATCCGACCACTATAACATATTTACCTGGTTGGAAAACTAAAAAAAATAGGAGACGATTTAATTCAACAACGATTTTTTTTCTTATTGTTCGAGAAGAAATGAAACAAAAGATAGGATAGAACTAGGAAAATTATTCTATGAGGTCTAGATTTGGCGAGCATATGAAATAACTAGTGAATTATAACTCTATTGCACCGCCATTGACGCATTGGTCTTTGCAACGTTAATGTTTTTTGCCAGTTCGTTTCATTATCACAAAGGTGCTCCAAAATTGGCTTGGTTCCGGGGATCGTTTGGCAACGAAAACTGGAGTTCCATCAAATTTCCGTAGTTGTAATTATATTTGGTTGGAGTGAAATTTGATGATGAAGAATATGATAGTTGATGTGATAGGAAAAAATAAATATAATGAGTTAATTTTTGGTGAATTTTGGAATAAAAAATGGTATTATAAGGCATATAAAATAAAATATTATTAGTAAATAAAAATAAAAGTAAAATTAAAAATTTTGTTAAAAAAGGTTTCGTTAAAAATATTTTATTTAAATAAAGAATCTGATATTTAATAATTATATATAGTAAAATGTTAAATTTTTTATGAAATAATACTATATTAATATGTTATAATAAATAATTTATGTTTATTAAATAATTTATTTTATAAGATTTATGTGTGAGAGAGAAAATAAAAAAAGAAAAAAATAAAGGAAATTAAAAAAATGTCACCACGTGAAGAACAAAAAAAAAAGATGATCCTTCCGTGGAACCAAGGCAAAAGGGTCACGTGATCTCTTTTTTAGAATCGAATTTCAATTTCGTCAAACATTACATCATTTAACGGAACCGATTGAAATCAAATGGAACTAATACTTGATTTCAATGATCAAACGGGATTAGATTTGAAAAATAACTAGTGAATTATAATTCTATTATACCACCATTGACACATTAATCTTTACAGCGTTAATGCTTACATTGTCACAAAGGTGTCCTCAAATTGGCTTGGTTCCAAGATGTGACTTGAAGAGGTGCTGAATAGTTGTCGATTGCAAATTTGACTCTATTTTAAAAGTTGCAGCAACCTGAGGAAAAAGTTTTTATTTGTATTGTTAATTTATAACTCATATATTTTTTATTATTTATGTGACAATTTTATATTACATTTTGGAACTCTTATTTGCAATGTTTCAAAGTTATAGTTAATTTTATATTTTACTCCAAGTATTAATATGTATTTATATTTAGTTTAATTTTATCATTTAAATCTTCAAAATATAATCCTCCTGGAAAGATCATTCAAAAAAATTAACCCGGACATTTTTCATATTTCTAATTGGTTCAGAATGGTTTTTAATTTTTCCAAATCGACTAAAAATGCTGAATATTTTTTTAGATTGAAAAATTGACCCAACTTGTATAGATTTCACCCTTATCATTTTTATAAATATCAGTCACATTTTTTTAGGTGCTATTTTGAATCATATTGTTAATTTCTGTTTGTATATATGTTTTACTCATATATATTTGGGGGTGCGGGGTGGTGGGGTGTACTTTGATTTTAGAAATATAATTATTCATTAAATTTCTGATTACTTTTATTCGATAATATAATAGATGGAATGAGTTTTGAGTAAACTTTTTTTTGTTTTAATTACAACCTTTGCGGGTGGTCAGCAGTTGAATCACACCTTTTTTGGCATTTGATAAAAAGTATAAAGGGTCAAATGGTGTAATAATTTATTGGATTTTGTTAATGGACTGCTGATAACTTTTGATTTAGTTCAAATTTAACACGTGGATAATTAAAGAAGAATTATTTTTTAATAAGAGTTTAATAAAGTTCGAACTCTTGACTTCTGTCTCTGATATTATGTTAATTTTGATGTGCTAATCAATTTTTTTAAAAGTTTAAATCGTTAGGAAGAGCAGCATTTATTATTTTATATTCTTAATACTCTCTCTCATGTATGGACTGCTGATAAGTTTGGTCTAGCCCATCCCACCACGTAAACAACAAAGGGATAAAATATATTTTTTTTAATATTAAAGATGATATTTAATATATATTTTTAAGAATATAAAATTAAAGATGTTACTTTTTCTAACGACTTAAGTTTTTAGAAAATTGGGCAGCACATCAAATTTAACATGATATTAAAATCAGAGGTGAAGAGTTCGAATCTCGTTAAACTTTTATTAAAAAAAAGTAATTTCCTCCCTTATGTCCACATGTTGGACTTGAGCTACACTAAAGTTGTCAACAGCCCACACGTGAGGAAGAATGTTAAAAATATAAAATTAAAGATGGTGCTCTTCTTAACGGCTTAAGTTTTTAGGAAATTGGACAGAAAATCATGCATTTTAAATTCTGAATTTACATCAATTGGAAATATATTTTGACACTCTGAGATGTAATACTAGATTATAAACTCATGCATTTTAAATTGTGAATTTACAACAATTGGAAATTGAGTCCTTTCATTAAATTTCCGTTAGCCATTTTTTAATCATTATGAAAAAAACAACAAATATTTAGCCATTTTTTAATCATTATGAAAAAAACAACAAATATTGTTTTTTTTTTAAAAATAACAACATGAGTAGAATATTTTTAATCATTGAATATGATCTTTAAAATGTATCTCTACCATTATTGATTTTGTTTTTATTATTTATGAATTAAAGATAAAATTGACATTCTATAATTATTAAATAAAAGGAAAAAATATTTATGCTACCCTTAATTGATTTGCAAAAAATGTTTGTTTAAGGTAGCAACACATCTATTAATAATTATTCAATTCATAATGAGTGATAGTAGGAGGATAGCGTAAAAATTAAAATACTTAGTAAAATGTATCTTAATGAAAATTGAATGAAACTTAATGAATACATATTAAATAATGATAATTCATGAATTAAATTTTATAAACTTACAATTTAAGATTAAATTAAAAATATAAGTAAGATGGCGTATTAAGGAAATAACTCTAATTTTTGTTCACGTCGCATTTGGTTAACCTTTTCGTTTATGGAATTGGAAACGTCACGGCCCCGCGATACCACTTCCGTGATTTTGACATGAATACGAGGTTATTGTCGTCCTCAAGGACACGCGCACACACGAGTGGTATAAATAGAGCAAGCCCTAAGAAATGGGGACGTCACCGCCACGCTTCGCGCTCCGCTGCTCGCTTTCCTCTTGCTGCGTCCCCATCACGCAGGCGCGAGAGAGAAGAGGAGACCAGTGAGAGCTGTGTTTTCTTTTGGTTCTTCTTCTCCTCCTCTCCTCCACCCCGAACCCTAATCAACCGTCGAGACCATGGATCTCTCCGAGGGCAGCCGGCGGTCCCTCGCCCCCAGCTTCCTCTACGCGCCGTCCAAGACCATGGGCGTTGATCGGATCCTGGGACGGAGCCACGGATCTCCGGCCGCAGCGCCGAGCGGCGGAGCTTCCCCCGTGGCGGCGTCGGCAGCGAGGTCCTTCATGATCCAGGCGCCCAAGGAGGGCGTGAAGATCGAGATGTACTCGCCAATGTTCTACGCCGCCTGCACCGCCGGGGGCATCGCCAGCTGCGGGCTCACCCACATGGCCGTCACCCCGCTCGATCTCGTCAAATGCAACATGCAGGTGAGTTGCTCGATCTGGTCTTCGTCTCAGATCTGGGAATGGGATCGATGTCCTTTGCGGTTTCTACTTTTTATTGTAAGTTCTGGAGATTCCCCATGTTTGTTTTGTTGGACATATGAATGCACCTATCGACGAATAGATGGACTTACGAATTGTTCTACCTTGTTCCTAGTATCTTCCCTATCAGATCAAATTTCTTTTAGCCGGTGCGGTTTCAAATGAACCCCATTTGTTCTTATCGTTTTGATTATTGGTGTTTATAGTTTTGTGCCATTGTTTGATACAAGATCTGACTGTCCAATTTGTATTCGAAAATCTTCAGATCGACCCTGCTAAGTATAAGAGCATCTCTTCAGGCTTTGGTGTCCTTCTTAAGGAACAAGGAGCCAGAGGGTTCTTCAGGGGTTGGGTTCCGACGCTGCTTGGGTACAGTGCCCAGGGAGCCTGCAAATTTGGCTTCTACGAGTTCTTCAAGAAGTACTATTCTGACCTTGCGGGACCTGAGAACGCGGTCAAGTACAAGACCTTCATCTACCTTGCTGGATCTGCTTCTGCTGAGGTGATTGCTGATGTTGCTCTTTGTCCCATGGAGGCAGTAAAGGTGCGTGTCCAGACGCAGCCTGGATTTGCCAGGGGTTTGAGTGACGGGTTGCCTAAGTTTGTCAGATCAGAAGGCATCTCCGGGTATGATAATTTTTTTTTGCTTTTTCTTATTTTGCTCGTGTAGTTAAATGATGCCTGACCTTCCTAACTTTGCTACTCCTAACCTAAAATTACATCTTTGTAGACTGTATAAAGGAATCGTTCCACTTTGGGGGCGTCAGATTCCATGTGAGTAAATCTACTGATTGATTTCTGTTCGTTTATTTATCTTCATATTATATATCAGAATTCTGAAAGTTAAATATGATATTTGAAATCCTAAAGTCTATCTTCATATGGAACGTTAAATGTTTTTTTACTATAGGTTTATAAAAAAGTTGTAGTAATGTTTCTCAATGCTTGCACATGGGTATCTGAGGTTCACAGAGTTGTTATTGCTGTTATCTGTTGTTTTGTTTTTATCTGCATCAAATCATTCTTATGATGCAATTTCTTTACTGCTTATGTGGTTGCAATTTTATTCGTGTAATGCACTAGAGATGTCATTGACTGTTAATTATTTAGTCAATTTAATGTCCATATTCTAACCTGTATCTCTGATTATGCTTCCATTATGAAAGGTGTATGAATGATTTACTGACATGCCATGTTGTCAAAATCGTAAATGGGAGTTGACAAAAAATCATGAGTATACACATAAATTGTGAGGTTGTAACACTGAATGGACGATTCTACAGATTTTTCATTTTAAAAAAAATATTATTTGTATAATATTAAAAAACATTGAAAATGTCAATAATTTAAGTACGGTAACAACAATTCCATATATCACATAAATACAATTAATAGCCTGTGACATCAAAATCTAAGTTAAAATGGCACAACACAAAACACTTATTTTTTAAAAAACATCACATGAGCCAACTAAAAAACTAAAAGGAAAAAAGCTTCACTGCACACGAGGAGTATTTTCTCGGCCAAGAGTAAATTAGAGGATGGAGACAAAAAGCCAACATGTGTAACTCATAACCACAAACAAATTGGCTGAGCAGCGGCATGCGCTGAACAGTAGCGAGCAGGGGCACCAAACAGCAGTGAGCAGCAGCGGCAAACAGCGGCGTCGGCGAGCTGCACCAATGCAGCGAGCAGCAGAGGCAACGGACGGCAACAATGATAGCGAACACTGATGATGAACAGTTTGGATTTAGGGCTTGAGTAGGTGATTAGGGCATCTTGTGAGACACAAATTCAGGTAACGAAAAAAAAGGATTAGGGCATCGTGTGAGATACAAAATCAGGTAACGAAGAAAAGGCTTGAGTTGACTCGGTTGGATGCCATGACCACTGATTTTATGAGCCAGCATGTGATTCTATTGCGTGCTGGTTCAAAGTGTTTTATGCTCTACCCTTTAAGCTGTCAGATGTTGTCTTTTCTTCTAATAAAAATTATACTTGGACATGTTTGATTTCTTTCTCTGGCCAAAAATTTCATACTGAGGTCTCATATGTGTATTGCCTAGAATACAATGTTATTCATGTTCTTCCCATTAAAATTGTTTTCGAAGGCATGCCATCATAATCTGACATTGTAAACTTCTTTGTTCTTTTACAAAATCCAAAATTTTTTCCTTTTCCACCTAAAAGCTAATATAGGAGCTGAACTATGGGCGTGCTAGGATAGAGGTCTGATTGTTTCATATACTTTTATGGGTCTTCTGTTTATTTGTTGTCTTCTGCAATGACTTGATGTGTTTTCTGTTTCTTTTGGTGACCTCAATGTATTATTCTAACTCTTGTCCTTTTCTAAGTTCAAATTTAATACTTTCCTATGTATTCTTCCAATTGGTGATGCTCGTGCTAAAGCATATGAGGGGTTTTATAAGGAGTTAGGGACAAAGACGGGTGAACAAAGGATTTACAAGATTGCAAGGAATAAAGAGAAGGAGTCGAGAGATTTGAATCAAGTAAGATGCATAAAAAATGAAGTTGGCAAGGTTTTAGTTACTGAAGGAGATATTAAGAACAGATGGGAAGAGTATTTCTATAAGCTATTTAATGATGGATGTGAAGGTTCTCGTTGTGATTTGGAGGACTTGACAGTTAGCGAATGTGAGCTTAATAGGTCATTTTATCGTAGAATTAGAGTCTCGGAGGTTAGCGAAGCTCTTAAGAAAATGGAGAATGGTAAAGCCGTTGGACCGGATGGTATACCGATTGAAGTTTGGAAATGTTTAGGAGAAAAAGGTGTGTTGTGGTTATGTAAACTATTTAATGAGATTTTACGGTCGAAAAAGATGCCTGATGATTGGAGATTAAGTACATTAGTTCCTATTTACAAAAATAAAGGGGATATTCAGAATTGTGCAAATTATAGAGGGATTAAACTTATGAGTCACACTATGAAATTATGGGAAAAAGTGATTGAGCATAGATTGAGAATGGAGACTAGTATTTCTGAGAGACAATTTGGGTTCATGCCAGGAAGATCCACTACAGAGGCGATTTATTTACTAAGGGGGATGATGGAGAAGTATCGAAGTAGGAGAAGAGACTTACATATGGCTTTCATTGACTTAGAGAAGGCGTATGATCGGGTACCAAGGGATGTACTTTGGAAAGCCTTGCAAAAGAAGAGGGTGAATGTTGCCTACATTAAGGTAATACAAGATATGTACGATGGGGCATTGACTAGGGTTAGGACACCCGGAGGTGAGACAAATGAATTTCCTATAGGAATTGGCCTACATCAAGGATCAGCTTTAAGCCCGTATCTATTTAACTTAGTTATCGATGCTATAACCGAGAGTATCACAGAGGAGGTACCTAAGTGCATGCTATTTGCGGATGATATAGTACTTTTAGCGGATTCAAGAGAAGAGATTAATACAAAATTGGAAATATGGAGAAATACGTTGGAGTCAAAGGGTTTTCGTTTAAGTAGGAATAAAACAGAATATATGCATAGCAATTTCACAAATAAACAACTTAGAGACGATTTGAAAGTTAGGTTAGGGGAGGATATAATTCCTCAAGTGACAAAGTTTAAATATTTAGGATCAATTGTAAGACAAGATGGTGAGATTGATGACGATGTTAATCATAGAATTCAAGCTGGTTGGTGTAAGTGGAGGAAAGCCACTGGAGTTCTTTGTGATAGAAAAATACCCAATAAAGTTAAAGGAAAATTCTATCGTACTGCTATAAGGCCAGCAGTGTTATATGGTAGTGAATGTTGGGCTATGAAGGGACAACATGAACGTAAAATGGGGGTAGCCGAAATGAGGATGTTGAGATGGATGTGTGGTCATACAAGATTAGATAAGATTAGGAATGACCATATACGTGAACGAGTCGGAGTGGCTCCTATTAGTGAGAAAATGGTAGAGAATCGTTTGAGATGGTTTGGTCATGTTCAGAGAAGACCATTAGATGCGCCAGTAAGAAGAGTAGATCAAATAATCTGGAGTCCGATTAAAAGAGGGAGAGGGAGGCCAAGGCGGACACTTGGCGAACTAATAGAGCAAGATCTATTGGTGAATAATATACCGAAAGGCTTGGTTACTAATAGAGCGGAATGGCGTCGTATGATCCATGTAGCCGACCCCACCTAGTGGGATAAGGCTTTGTTGTTGTTGTTGTTGTTGTTGTTGTATTCTTCCAATTGTGATATTCAGTGTTTTTCTTACTACTAACTTTTACTGCACATCCTGAATCTCATCTGTATTTGTAATATGCATCTATCTTTTGCACATTAGTTCTTCTTGTAATACGAGTATTTTAAATGTGCAACTTCATAAATTCAAATAGGTGTTCTTCAGTTGAATTTATGAAGTTGCACATCAGTGATGTGGTCATCGTGTATGTTTTTATGTTGTAGTTGTTGTTTTTGTTATGTAAGCATCCTGAAAATTTTTGTGATATTTTGTGTTAAATTTGATATATTTCATATCCATTGTTGCAAATGCAATATTCGACACTTTTCTTCTTTCAAACTTCAACCACATCCTGAACCTTCTCTGTATTCTTAAATCCTTGTCTATCTTTGCACATCAGTTCTTCTTGTGATATTTCTGTCCATGGACTCAAGATTTTAATTGTGCATATAATGAAAAACCTCACTGCTTGGGTGTTCTTCAGTTGAATCTATGGAGTTGCACTTCAATGATGGCGGTTGACATGTCTGCTTTTATGTTTTTTCATCATTTTTAAGCATTCTGAATCTGTTTTTTTTGGACTATTTCTGGTTTGCACATCGTTCTTGTGATTTCCTGAATATGATCTCAAGATTTTATATGTGCATACAATGAAAAAAACCTCTCTGCTTGGGTCTCCTTCAATTGAACCAAAATGAAGTTGCACCCCAATGATGTGGTTGATATGTTTGCATCTAATAAGAATTGGTTGTCTTAATTTCCCAAGGGAGATCCATTAGCCTAGATAACTAGATATATGAAGGAGTTTATAAGTCTCCTTCATGAGAATTCATATCGAAACCTCTGGGCTTGCCACTCTTTTCTAAGGAAGTTAGTTGGCAGTATTTAGAAAGTAGCTTTTGGCCACATTCATAAGTTATATTTTAATTCCTATAGGCAGCACTTGGTTTTCTTGAAGATTCTGTATCCTGTCTTGAAATTAATGGATTTTATGGCTGGTTTGGTGCTATAAATTTGTGATGTACATAATTTTTGTATGCTCCATACTGAAGTTTTATTTTTATTTCATCTTTCTTTGACAAGTACCATCCATCATTTGTTGTCTTCTGCATTGAAACAGTTGTTTTTTTATGTCTCACTCAGATGTATTCTTTTGATCCTTTAGTTTATAATTTATAAGTAATAAATTTGATTTGTTCCAATTCTGCCTATATTTTATAGCCGGTCCCACGTTGTGTTAGGCCCCGACAGTCAGCATAAAATCATGTCGAATCTTATGAAGATGGATCAACGAATATGGCGTCGTATGATCCATGTAGCCGACCCCACCTAGTGGGATAAGGTTTTGTTGTTGTTGTTGTTGTTGTTCCAATTCTGCATGAAATATTTGTGTTTCGTCTAAAACTTTTAACATGAACTTAAACACCATAGCTACACATCCTGAACCTTATCTGTATTTTGAGATCGTTATCTATCATTGTGCATTGCTTCTTCTTATGATACTTCTGATTGTGTCAAGATTTTAAATGTGATATAATGAAGAAACCTCATAGCGTGGGTGTTCTTCCACTTGAATTTATCGAGTTGCACTTCAATGATGTGGTTGACATGCCTGCTTTTATGTTTATTTCATTTGTATTTGATATAACGAAGAAACCTCATAGCGTGGGTGTTCTTCCACTTGAATTTATCGAGTTGCACTTCAATGATGTGGTTGACATGCCTGCTTTTATGTTTGTTCATTTGTATTTGTTAAGTAAGCATTATGAATCTTTTCTATTTAGTACTATTTTCTGGTTTGCACATCGTTCTTCTTGTGATCTGCCTGAATGTGATCTCAAGATTTTATATGTGCATATAATGAGAAAACCTCTCTGCTTGGGTCTTCTTCAATTGAACCAAAATGGAGTTGCACTCCAATGATGTGGTTGATATGTTTGCTTGTAAGGTTTTTTAAGGAAACAGCTTCATATTATTTAGAAGTGACTTCACATTATATAGAATGGTTTTCAAAGGTGACTTCATAGTATTTAGAAAGTAGCTTTTGGCAGCTGTCACTAGTTGTATTTTTGTTCTTCTGTCAATGAAAGTAATTTATCATGCACTAATTGGAAACTGTATTAAATGTGCATGATTAAAAAACCTCATTGTTGTGGTGCTCTCAAGCTAAATTTATGGATTATTCTTTATGAACATGGATCAACGAAGGTGTCGTATGTTCCATGTAGCCGACTCCACCTAGTGGGATAAGGCTTTATTGTTGTTGTATTCTTTGATGATGTGGTTGACATGTCTGCCTTTTTATTTGACATTGTACTTGTTGAATAAGGCTTTTTATTTGATCCATGTAGCCGACCTCACCTAGTGGGATAAGGCTTTGTTGTTGTTGTTGTTGTACTTGTTGAATAAACATCCTGAATGTTTTCTATTCCGATTATTTTTCTGACTTGGTACATCTTCTGATCTTCCGGATGGTGTTTTGAAGTATTCATGTGCGTAATGTGATCAACACTCTGCTTAGGTCGTTTTGAATTGAACTAACACGGAGTTGCATTCCAATGATGAAATTGATATTCTTGTGCCTGGTAAACATTTTTAGGATGTGAGTTCACAGAATAGCCGACCCCACTTAGTGGGATAAGGCTTTGTTGTTGTTGTTTGAGTTCACAGAATAACTTTGGCTGTCTTCACAAATTGTAACTTAGTTCTTCCGTCAATATGTGCTAAATAGGAACTCTCTTCACAAGATATCTGAACTTAAGTGTAAAGTCATTCCTCTAGTCTTTCCTTGTTTTCACCTATTTTGAAGGCCTTGCGTGTTAGCCTGTCCTGAACTTACTTTTGAATTGCTTATGCAGATACCATGATGAAGTTTGCCTCCTTTGAGACTGTTGTTGAAATGCTTTATAAGTATGCTATCCCAACACCAAAGGACCAGTGCAGCAAATCACTCCAGCTAGGAGTTAGTTTTGCTGGAGGTTATATTGCTGGTATATTCTGCGCTGTTGTATCTCATCCTGCAGATAACCTTGTTTCATTCCTCAACAATGCCAAGGGTGCCACAGTTGGTGATGTATGATTCAATTACTTAATAAATTTCTATACTTCATTTGTGCTTGTTCGAATTGTTCTTGTATGATGGTTTGAAATGAATGATTATTTCATTGTTTGCTGCATTAGGCTGTTAAGAAGTTGGGATTGTGGGGTCTCTTCACCCGTGGTCTTCCTCTGCGTATTGTTATGATTGGTACCTTGACTGGGGCTCAGTGGGGTATTTATGACGCCTTCAAGGTCATGGTTGGCCTGTAAGTATCCTTTTCTCTTCTTCATTTCCGAAATAAATAATGCTTCAAAATCCTGAATGATAATATGACATTTTAAACTTTCTTTTTCAGTCCCACTACTGGTGGAGTTACCCCTGCACCTGCTGCTGCCGTCCCCGCCTCTGACCTCACAAAGGCTTAGGCTCTGCTGCATGATCTCCTGTAGGTAATTAGCAAGAGATGGCAGGTTTCTATCTTCATTCCCCGTGGTTCCGAACATTCTTTTGCAGCTGTTTTGTTGCTGGTTCTTGATTTCTTTTTAACCTTCATGGGATGGTTTTGATCTCATCCCTTAATCCTGAGAAACTTCCTAAACAGGTCAAGATAGCATATCGCAGAATATAGTTATAGAATTTTGGATTGAGAAATAATTGGAAGACACCTTTGTAATGCGACCGTTGAATTCTCGGTTTCAATATTAATATGCCTTCTTTATTTGTCAACTTTGCCTTCTGTTGAATTTATAATCTGAACACTTAGGGAGCTCAAATACACAGAAATACAGCGTGCATTGAACACTTCGGGAGCTCAAAATTTTCCGATACTCAAATGCATCTTGAAACTGCATCCTACTAACACTTCATTATACTTCCTATAAGATGTGATTCACGTAATAATTACACGAAATTAATGACACTGACGTTAGCATGATCTACATCATATATCGGTGGACCTTCTGTGCCTTGTCTTTCTCGTTATGTAATATGGAAAATTAAGGACCAGGGCTTTGATTAAACCATCACTCCTACTGTGGCAGTCTAATGATCAATTAATCTGATTAACAAGTAACTCGCTTCCCTTAGTTTTGGTGAAGTGTGGTTTCAATTTTTGTCGATAAAAAATAGTTTAGCAGATTTTAAATTGGATAGTTAAAAATTAAGAACCGAATAAGTTGTGGATTGATAAAGCGTTTAATCCAATAATAATAAGCACATGGTTTGGACGCTTAAGGCCCTTGCAGAATAAAACAAGAAAATAAGACTTGCTGACGCAGTGTGGGATCGTAAACTTGCTGACGCAGTGTGGGATCGTAAAGTGAAGGAGATTATAATTTTCGGACGAATCTCGAAAGAGGTTGACAATTCAAAATATAATTAATAGCTTGATAAATTCGATATAATTTTCAGACGAATCTCGAAAGAGGTTGACAGTTCAAAATATAATTAATAGCTTGATAAATTTGAAATTCATCGAAAAGTAAAATCATACAAGTTTATACAATAATTGGATAATAATTGAACTATTTAATAATGAAAGAGGTTATGCTTATTTATAAGCATTTATAATTAAATCTAAAAGAATATAAAATATATAAAAATAAAATAAATACAATATCTAGATAAAAATATCAACTAAATTTGAAAATTGAATTCTTCACATCTTGTTATGGTCTTGTCTTCATTCTCAATTTATTATATAAATCATTTAAATCAATCACTATCAAATAACAACATATTGTCTTCAAATCTTGACTTAAAAATTCAATCCGCATAAAATATTTGGTGATGACAAAATTTTTCATGCATATCCGATCAACTTGAAGCAAATCTTTTTTTGTTAGTCACAAATTTAATTCTAACATTTCATTCACCTTTTGAATAAAATCTTCTTTTGACTCAAAAGAAAAATTAAAAATAACAAACTCTTCAGTATTTGGATGTATCTTGATATCTTCAATAGTATCAAGCAATTCTTCAATTGGAGTTGTAACAACTTCTAACAGCAATTGATCTTCTCAAGATTTTATAGATTTTGAAGTCTCGGGCATTTTATTGATTATATTCTTCAATCGTTGTTGAACTTTCTCAATCGAATTCTTGATGTTATTCAAATGAACTTGCATTTCTTGCAATAAATTTTGCCTCTCTTGTTGATATTTACTTGATTGCTGAAAAACAAGATAATGATACGATGAAGGCAAAAAAATATTCGATGAGTAATTTTTTCAACTTTTACTTGACGCAGCGGAGATCGTAAAGTGGAGGAGATTACAACTTTCGGACGAAACCCGAAAGAAGTTGATAGTTCAAAGCACCATCAATAGTTTGATAAACTTAGAATCCACCGAAGCTCGGAATCCATCGAAAAATAAAACCATACATGTTTATGGAATAATTGAATAATAATTGAACTATCTAATAACGGAAAAAGTTATGCTTATTTATAGGCATTTAAACCTAAAATCTATAAAAATAAAAAATAAAATAACAACAATATCTAGATAAAAATACCAACTAACAATATTTATTTTCTATCATATCTATCCTACATCACTTGCGCTAGGAGTAAGGGCGAGCACGTCACGTAGATAGCATAGTCACCACCTTGATATCATCATTCTTTGTGGAAACGTACAGAGAAATTACACAGGCGTCGGTGGAAAGATTTTTTCCAAGAAAACACCACGGTGATCCTAATATTGTTCTCAGACTCTTCACGTATACCTTTGAGTTTTTAATGTACTCTTTTGTTGCATAATGATTTTCCATGAGACAACTTTTACTAAGTTTTGCACCCATCCGAAAAACGAAATAGCTCCCATTTCTAACTTACCTAATCCATTCAATGCTTTGTATCTTTGATATACCCCCTCTGTCAACCAATTTACATAATATGACAATAGGAGAGGTAAATAAAATCCTATGTAGACTAGACCAATGGATCCGGAAAAGCTTATGAGTAAGGTTGGATCGTGTTATGATGGTTGAACCAACTGATAATAAAATAATATAAAAATATGTTTAACTAAAATACTTATGAATACATCTATATATATTGTTGATAATTAACATCATTACATATATCAAAGTATATGATATTATTAATATTTCTTTAACTAAAGGAACAAGAAAGTTGTTCTATATATATATATTCATTTAAAGCTTGAATATATAAATTCATAATTCATGTACTTAATTATTAATATTTGTTTAAGACAAAGTGTTAAAATCTAAACAAAATATATACATTATTGAGCATTTTATTGTTATTAGAGGATGTATTATTTTTTATTTCAACATTGAAATATAGTAAAATTTTTATATTACTTTGATAAAGAAAAATGATATAATAATTTTAGTAGGAATTTATTTTATATTGAATACAGGGGTCAATTGGTAAGTGTGCTCAAGAAAGACTTACAAGTAGAGACAAATGCCTTCTAAATCATCACCGATTTTGAAATATTCAAATCTCTTCCTTTGCACATTGGTCAATGTGCATATGATCACCAGCCATTTCTATTTGACATGAATCCCACCAAAATGAAGCTCAATACTTTTAAATATGATTTTTTTTGTTTTGAGTACAATGAATCCTCCTTATGGTTAGACCTTTGTCATGATCAATCCCTAAAGACAATAAACCAACAAACACGATTAAAAAATCATAATGGTCTTGGGAAATTGGAAAATAGTTTGAAAGTAGTCAAACAAAGTATTAAGTCATTGAAACGCTCTATCGACCTAAATTCAAATGAACTAAACTCTCCTCTTTCCCTATCTATCACAAATGAAATAATTCTCGTATAAAATGGCTAAAGGATGATGACAAAAATACTCATTTCTTTCATCTTAGCACAATGATTAGACATAAACACAATGATATAACTTTGCTCTAAGATTCCGAAAGTAACAATTTCGCAAATCAAAATCAAATTCGCTTTGCTCGTGCCGACCACTACAAACAACTCGAGGCCTCTAATTCTTGCTCGGCCATTGATCTCTCCCTCCAGCTAGACTTGCCATCATTACCAGCTCTTTTGGCATGACCAACTAATTGCTTCGGTCATGAGAGCCAACAGGTAAAGCATAAGGGCTCGACAACTCCACAATCGAGTTTTTCAAACATCATCAATAGATTCTTGTCCTCAGTTTTCCCTATTTATTAAGATGCTTTTTCAAACTAGGTCTATGCATCTAAAATGGGATGTCACTGCTCTCATTTTTATACAAAAAAATCATGTCCCAAAACTATAATGGATTATCGTTCTATTGCTTTCTAGAGTCTCATATTGTCTATTAATAAAAATTTGACAAACATGATAAAATCCGCATTACCCGACATCATTGAAAACTACTAATAAATCTTTCTATCGGTCCTCTTAATTCAAAACAATATCCTTATAGCACAGGAGCTAGTTCACTTCATGAAGTATGACTGCACAAAGCACATGCTCATAAAAATTGACATGGATAATGCACTTGATAAAATCTCCTAAGCTACCATCTTACATGTCCTCACATTGCAGAAAAGTTCCTATACCAGTCTAGTAAAACCATTTTAATTAGATCTATTTTTAACACCATACCCAACCACACTCTATTCTGAGATTGTATCCCAAATGGTGTCATAGATATACTAAAGAAGCACATGCATTAGATCTGTCATACACCTTATTAATTGGAAAGCCGTCCAACAATATGGACACTTTGACATTTGCAATCTACATAACATCAACTCATCTCTAATCATTAAAACAACCTTCACAATGCTAGACTAACATACTGACCCTTGGACACAATTGGTATTACATAAATATGAACTACTTCATCCATGGATTACCAACCAGTAAAAAAAAAGCGAACTGATTGTAGTGCCAACCTATTCAGACCCTAGATATGGTTAACCTTGGCATGTGCCACATGCAAACACCATATTTTAGAGGATGCGTGGATTTTAAATACTCAAAATCAACATATGTTATCTCTAATCTCAAATGGCTCTTGGAATCATCTCCCGAATAACTACTTCAGTTCAAATCTTACTTCTCACATGCTTTCTATTTACCTTTCTGCTAAACTATGTGACCATAAGAGGGTATGGTCGAACGAACTCATGGTTATGCGTACAACAAAAGTGTTTATGGATTCATTAACTTTACCGATTATACCGGACCAATGCAATTGTTGGACATGCTGAAAAGTATTTTGATGCATCCTCATCACCCTCAAAATCCTCTACTTTACATGAAAATTGCTCCATAACAAGCGTTTCACTCAAGATATGATTAGCCACTCGGCCGCTCCATTGACCCCAGTGTCCTTTGTGTGATCTTTTTACTTAAAACACTAAACATTTCATTTTTTTACTACTATGTTAGTAATAAGTTATTACATAACCTTCAAGTACACGAATCTTTCTTTCTCCCACCTTTCCTTATGCCATCTAGGTAGCGTGTGATAGCTTGCTTATTGAGGGCAAAAGCCTTGAGGCACCATCTAGGCTGCACTTACTCTGAGCATTGTCTACTACTCGTGGGGGTTCTAATCCATGTGCAAAAACATACACTTCAATTCCAAGCCAATTATAGTGCAACAGTCCTCGGAAGAGTCGTGACACATTGCAATGAATATGTTTAACACACACTACATTGAGGGTATCCCCACATGTGGCCCCATTTGGGTGAGGAGATAACACCATCGACAAATCTTTTTGGATAGGGAGCATGCTTCAAAATACATTCTCTCACTTGATCTCACTCATTTTTGTAGGTATCTTTAGTTTGGAAATTGAAGCTTAGGCTTTATGTAGTCTAGAGAGATGCAAATCATAAACCTATGATCAAATGCAACTCCGACAACCTTGTATACATTATGTATAAATGCGATCAGGCGCTATGGCATATGCACAATCTCATTACCGAGTGTCTCTCACTCTTTAGTAATCATTCATGTATATCAACAAACAAATCATGCTACAGATTATCTCATTAATTTGAATGAGACTTATCATTTTTTGTTCAAGCCTCCATATGGTCTCCAAGATATTTTGTACACAAACACTTATTATCAACAAATCAATAGATAAGCATCTTGTTTTTAAAAAATAATGCTTTATCCAAAATGGTTGATAAGGGCATAATAATCAGGTATGTATTTTTGAATTTTTCCATCCAATTGATAATATATTATTATTTTGTTTATGAGGATGCAACTTAATGCAATGTTTCATCATGTTATATGATTTGGATCAAGAATGCATTGAATACATTGTGTATACTATCATTTTATGCATTAAAGTATAAACAGACTAATGCTACGCCAAAGATGCACTTGAGACCCCAAGAGGGATATGAAAATATGTTTTATGACTAATGCAAAAATGTAGACAAATACGACGTCAGAAAATTTATCGGAATTGTCACATCTTGATGCCCACATTTGTATGTAGGATGAGAATCAAAGTGCGACATTAATGGACAACTCAATAGGCATTCTCATCTCTGCTATCCTCATCCTAGTGGTTAAGGGCCAAAATGTGACATTGGGAAACCAATAGGGACTACCACATGTCCTTAATAATGTATTATTAATGTGACCAATCGTCCTAAGAGGACAACCCACAAAGATGTATTAAGATGTGGACTATACCCAATGATTAGATAATCTTCTAATGAATGAATGGAATGAAAATGTAAACAAGATGCATTTAAAGATTGCATTGAATGTCATGAGTATGCTTTTGCTTTGATGATTGGAATGTTATGGCATGCCAAGTCATGTTTATGAAATGATATGAAAGTTATATACTCATTGTTAAGTGTATTGAAATGCTAAGACTTGTGTATTGATATTATGAACAAGGTCGACCTAAGAAATTCAAAGTCTTAATATAAAAAAATGATAAGACCTTGACTATATTTCTTTGTAAAATTTGAAGATGAATTTATTTTTAATGAAATTATCATGTACGATCCATGGCCCTTATGCCAAGACATCCAAGCCAAACGAAAAAATGAAGACAAACAAAAGAAATGAAGAGAACCATGAGAGAACGAATCACAAGTATGCCTACTCATGTTAAAAACTCATCAATTTTTGCACTCTCTCATGATCAACATGTACAAATAGTCTTAGTCTTGCTCTCCTATTTCTTCTCTATGTTTCCCTACACTAAGGATTTGCAACATGGGAGACTGTCAAACGTCACGTGAGGGAAGAAGTTAAGGAAAAAGAAAGAAGATGTTAATGATGATGAAGATACGAGCGCAAGCATATAATGAAAATTCAATGTCAATTTAATGTGTAACTTTATTTTGAGGTATTATATTTACTACAATTTTTTATGTTTAAATTTAATTTGAAGTATATTATATGAGTAAATTGCATTAAAAAAGTCTAAACGGATTATAAAATCTAACATAAACTTTTATTTTGCATAAAAGGTTATAAATTTTGTGTTTGTTTTCATCTAGCCTTTTTTTACGTAAAAAGTCATGAATTTTAATTTAATTATCAAATATAGTTTAGATAATTGAATTAAAATGATACCAATAGAAAGGTTAAGAACTATGAGGTTGTATACGGTGCAATCACATATCCTAATACATCTCTAATTTAAAATATGTTTTAAAATTTTGATAGTAAAATTAGTTTAAATTTTAGCCTATTTTATAATTAGATAAAATAAGATCGCAACATTGCATAAAATATAATAATTTAAACTAATTTACTATCAAACTAGTAAAATATATTTGAAACTTTATCCTTTTATTTTTTACAACATTTTTTATATAATAATTGATAAACTGTTATTATTTAATAAAAATATAATAATAGGCTATATTTATAATCAATTTAAAATTTTAAAGGTTTAAACTATATTTAAGAATTAAATTAAAGTTCACGACTTTTTAAGCAAAAATAGAAGTTTGTGCTAGGTTTGAGAACAAACTCAAAGCACACGATTTCAAAAATAAAAGTTCATATTAAATTTGTGAGAATAAAATCAAAGTTTAGACTTTTTTTTTATGAAATTTACCCTACATTATTTACCATAATTTCGTATTTATCTTTTTGATATTGTTTTAACTTATTATATGAATTATTGTAGAGAAACATTGGCGATCTAATGTTTAACTTTAACTTCTCATGTGAGTTACTTTAATATTTTTTATAATATTATAATAATTTATTTTAACATTTTTAATTATATTATGATATTATAATCACATAAATTTTTTTATGATCTGTATATAATTTTACGGAAATTTCCAAAAGATGTACTTAAATATGAAATTGTTTTTTTTTTCAAATTCACTAATCTTCTCATGCCATTCTTTTTGAAAAGTGGCAAGAAGAATCTGAAAACAATAAAATAGCACGAAGTACTCAAACAAGATTTAATTAAGTGATCCATTATTGCATTATCTTTTCATATTATATAATAATGTACATTATCTTACATAAAGATTATCCCTTATTAAATGAACAAAATATATATTATTTTATTTTATTATGCACAAGTAATCTCTTTAGAAATTCAAAATAATATTATTTAGCTTATAATAATAAATTACTAAATAATTTACAACTTTTATTAAAATATTATTCATCTCTAATGTTAAGTTAAAATTTAAGTCATCCGACTAAAAATTCAAACATAAAATTGACAAATATAGTTATACACAATGATATATTTTAAAATGAAATAATGATATTAAATATATGTAGTATTCAAAATAATAACTAATAATAATATTATATTGTGTGAATAACAATAATAAAATAATAATTTAAATAAATTATTTTTTAAATTATGATAATGATATTTTTTTTATTGTCATTACAAAATTTTTATGTCATTTTATATTTTGTTTGTGTATGATCAGAAAAGATAAATGAAAAGAATATAAAAATGACAATGACACCACCTTCTAATCAATGTCTATAATATTAGACAATTAAGATTCTTTATAAATTAAATTAAAATAAATAAAATAATGTGATGTTAAATAGAAAGATTATTTAAAGAAACGCCTACTAGGATTTCATCGCGTCTTGGTCATGAAACATCGAAAGCTAAAAACATAAACATGTTTTAGGCAATTCAGGAAAAGTCCCGCATTTGACGATAAAGTTGCCTTCGTTCCCATTCTTTCCCCATCCGCAACCAAATCGGAAATGGCGGCCGTAGCCGTTAGACCGTTTGCCTGCGTTGCGCCACCCTCCGTCCGACCTCGACGTCCCGCCGGCGTCTTCGCTCGACTGGCTACGACAGTTCCGACGCATCACTCTGCCTCCGCATCGTCTCCTTCTCTTCCACTCACTCCCGAGAAGAAGAAGGTCAGCTACATGCTCCGGGCTTCTGTACGGACTCCTTCCTAGTAACAGTAGACTTAGAAGCTTTCTCTTCTCTTTGGTGGTGTTAGGTTCTCGTCCCAGTCGGCATGGGTACGGAGGAGATGGAGGCGGTCATATTGGTCGACGTCCTCCGACGAGCCGGCGCCGACGTCCTCGTCGCCTCTGTGGAGCCGGAGCTCCAGGTCTTGGCGTCCTCGGGCACCAGGCTGGTGGCGGACGCCAGCATCGAAGACTGCGCTCACCAGGTGTTCGATCTAGTGGCCCTGCCGGTAGGTAATTGGTTAGTTTCGTCACAAGTTTTGTCCTTCTCTGGTAGATTTGGTGGATGGCAATGGAACAGTTCCGAAGAGCCTGTGTTAATTCTACTCGTTTAGTTTGTCGCCACTGACATTCTCAAAAGAGAGCCACTGCATTTACTTGATCGTTGGATTGTTTACTTGAAGTCTTGTTGACTACAAGAAACCTTAAAAATCAAGATTGTATTCTTGAAAGAAAAATGTTCAAACATAAGAATTTGAACTTCATTTAGAGTATATGGGCTTGTTAATCCAACTCTCATTTTTACCCCACTCAGTCGTTGAGCCTTATGTAGTTCAGATTGGACGAATGAGTCTAGGTGCACAGAAATGGGAATTTTTTTTCTTTTTTTTTTTCGGTCATGGTCAGTGACCCACTGGTGTGCGGGGCTACTAGCACCCGACTAATCCAGTGTTCGGGCTCGAGCAGGCAAGGAATACTCTGGCCAAGGGTGGCGACTCTGGGAATCGAACCTGGGGCTACTAGCACCCAGCGTCCCAAGACACAACCCCGCTGGCTAGTTGTGCCAACCATCCTTGGTTACAGAAATGGGAATTTGATAGAGTAAGAAAATTATTATTTTTCATTTTTACCCCCTATTGGCCCATGGTTCTTGGTTACATGGCATCATGGAGTAAGATGCTACAATCGGGCAATCAAAATTGATTTTAAAATTTATTATTCTAATCAAAATGTTAAAATCAGCCGTCTTGTGATGCTTAAATATCTATTCTTGCTTGATTTCCATGTTCAAGTCAAATTGCGGCAGGTATATGCTTGCTTCGTGTCCTTTTAGTAAACTGTTAACAGTTTTAATTCTAAAGAAGAGGTTGATGACAATTTTGAAATTTCTTCCGCGTAGTCACTTTGCAATTCATGTTTTGGAATTTTCTATGATGACATCTCTTGTGCAATTTGTCTAAATGCAAATGATATCACTCAGAAGTGCTTTTTCTTTCCTTTGATATATTTAGGGAGGAATGCCTGGGTCTGTGAGGCTAAGAGATTGTGAAATTCTTAAAAATATGATGATAAGACACACAGAAGGCAAACGGTTATATGGTGCCATATGTGCTGCCCCCGCTATGACCCTTGTGCCCTGGGGTCTTCACAAGAAAAAGCAGGTACATTCCAATTGGTTTTGTATCATAGATTAGTAATTTAAATATCAATCTCAGATTTTAATCTACAGTCTGCACTACAAGATTACTTGTCATCCAGCCTTTTTAGACAAGCTTCCTACTTTCCGGGCAGTTAAAACAAATGTACAAGTCTCAGGAGAGCTCACAACAAGTCGTGGTCCTGGGACAGCTTTCGAATTTGCGTTATCATTTGTTGAACAGCTCTTTGGGGATGATTCAGCAAAAGATATTGGAGAAAAGCTGGTTCGTCTTTCTTCCCAATTGATCAACCTTTTTGTATTTGATAATGGAGTTATCTTCAATGGCATTGTGTTTCCATTTCTAATGTTGCACTGAGTGGTGACTTATAAAGAACTGGACTATCTTTGCATAGTGCTTGAATCGCATTTCCAACTCACAAAAATTAAACTAGTGCAGGGATAAAACAATAAAAAGAAAACAAATCTGGCTAAAACTATGAAAAAAAAATCCTGCCTAAACATACAATTGAGTTTACTCATTCAGTATAACTTGCAGCACCAATAATAACATAGGCAAGCAAGAAAACACAAAAAAGATTTGTAATGGTTTATCCTGGTCTAACTTAATATTATTTACAGGGTACAAATTTCTTGGGTTAGGTTCACCTTTTTTTGAGTGGAGATGAAACAGTTAAACCAATCTCACTTATAGGTGAAAATTAAACTGTTATAAACAAAAACACCTTCTCTCCAAAAGAAAAATAATAATAAACAAAAACATCTAAAGCAAGCCTTCTTCTTTTCGTGATGAGAGTCAATGAAGCTCAACGCCTTCACTTGGTGGCCCAAGATCACCTTTGAATCTTCGCATAAGGTTCTAGAGTAGACCATTCAAAAAGATAATTATGGTTCTAAACTAGAAAAAAAACCTTTTCCATTCTTAGAAGTGAAAGGCTCTTTAAGGCCTTTTTTCTTCTTCTTTTGATAATAATAATTCTTGGATAACCTTTCCATCAATAAAAATGTTGGAAAACTTGTTTAGGACTCGTCCTAGGTCCTTTATTAGTTTATACAATGGTGAAGTTGGATAGGACTAGAAGGGAGCATAGACAGGTAGAGGAGGTCTAAATCTCTTTGTCCAGTGACTAGAAAATCTTGTAGTCACCATGCACGCAGAGATCTCCCAAAGCTATTGATAAAACAGGGTTCAGTATTTCTGTCAGCTGTTGGTACTAATGGAAACTTTTTCATTGCTGCTGATAGTATTTGACAGTAAGTGACAACCAGTCTGATTGAGACAGTTTGATCCATGTGAAGTTCATTTGAAGATCTGGTTTTATTGCATTGTCAGCTAAGTTAGCATCAGCAAATTATCCATCTATTTCCTAAAGTTTGAGGAAAAAGTTCAAATGGGTAGGTTTTTTTTAGGGCACCACCATTGCCACTTCAAAACACAGTATTGCCATTCCATCATGTGAGTGCTAAAAATGTGGGACATTTTTACCCTTGTGAGATAAAATGGAGTGACAATAGTGTTTTTTGGAGTGGCAATAGTGGTACCCTTTTTTTAAATATATTCTTTGGCACATAGGACAGATTATTTAGTTAGTTTGCTGATAACCAATACTCGAGAAGACTAAAGAATTTTTTTTCTTTTTATAACATTAATTTTCTTGAATTGTCTATGGTGACGTAATAACAATCTGTAGCTAGATTCTGGAGTACTCATGGATCTATTAACAGATTATTATCAAGAAAATGGACAAAGGCACTAAGTAACTAGGACTTAGAGCCTTAGGGCAACCTTAAAATGTAATCTGGATATGATTATATTGTGTTGTGACCATTTATCAATGGTATAGTAATGCCATATTGTTCCTCCAAAAAAAAAAAATAAAAAGAAAGAAAGAAAATGAAGTAATGTCGGATTCACCTTTTAGATTTGGAGCTGCATATTATGTTCTTGATATTCGAATTGCTAAGCAGCAGCAGTGTCTAGATCATGTCAATTTCATGTCCCTGTTCATCTTATTAGATTAACATTTAACTCTCTAACACCACCACCCCCTCCTCTTCCACCCACCCCAACCCCCACACCCACACACAAAAAAATGTTTTCTTTTAGAAAAAAGATACTAAAGTAGTTCAATTTGATTTTCATTGTCTGTCACAATAACCGAGGGTAAAAGAAACTGCATAGTTCATGACTTCATGGTAATTCTATATTTTATTTTATTGGACATGGCTATTTAACTCTCAAGGTGCTGGGCCTTGGACTTCTTTTCCCAAAGACCCTCTGGATCATTTTCACATAAATTTCGATGTATGCATGTTTTCAGGATTTACCCTCTGAAACATCAGGAATTTATTTATGCTTCTTTTCCCTATCTCCGTGCAGCATGCTTATGAAACTTGATGTTACAGATGAGCTGATGAGATCAGTTCTTTTGATTTTGTATTCTTACCCTCTGTTTTTCTGATATATGTATGTTTCTTGCTTTTGTTTCTTAGTTTATTCAAGATTATAGTTGTCAACAAACAAAGGAAGAGTTCAACAAGGTTGAGTGGTCTTTCAATCAAAACCCCCATGTAAGTAGTTATTATTTCTTTTGGACATTCGGTTTTCTAATATAGATGTGCATGTTGAACAATCTATATTTTTTCCCTGTCATTATTTAGCTTATATCAATGCTTATGAGATAATATACATATACATGCATATCATCTTAAGATGCATATGGGAAAAACCAAGTGATGATATTCATATAGCACTTAACCAAGAGTTACTGTTTCTAAGGCACATATGTAGCACAAAGGTTTAGACTGACCATGTAAAATAAGCAGCGGCGGTTTTCTTTTTTGAGAAAAGCAGCAGAGGTTATTGGAGACTTGAGGACCTGAGGTAGTCTATGATGCATGGTTTGATAAGAAATCAGTGGTTAGAGAGTGCCTCTTATTAGCGGTCTCTATTTAGCTTATAATATAAATGGAAAAATTACACCAAATGCCCTCCAACTTTGACGTTTGCTCAATGATGCCCTCCAACTTCACTTTGTAACACGAATGCCCTCCATTTTTTAACTTGTTTCACCCGATGCCTTCCTTACCTATAATGACGTGGCACAGACGTCGCGTCTCTCTCCTCTCCACGTTCACGTTACAATGTCATGACAATATTAAAAAATAAAAAATGCCATGTGGAGCCTGTCACTGGAGCCCGCCGGCGAGCGCAGGGGGGTCGCCCCCCTCCTTGCGATCTCCGGCGAGGTCGCATGGAGGGGAGCGACCCCCTGCGCTCACCAGCGCGGCAGGGGGGTGGGGGGGGGGGGGGTCCCCCCTCGCAGGGAGGGAGGCGACCACCCCCTCCTTCACCTGCGCTCGCCGGCGCAGGGCGGTGGGGGGATCGCCCCCCTCCCTGCGATCGGAGGTCGCAGGGAGGGGGGCGACCGCCCCTTCCTTCCCCTGCGCTAGCCGGCGCAGCGCATGGGGGGTGGGGGGATCGCCCCCCTCCCTGCGACCTCGCCGGAGGTTGCAGGGAGGGGGGCGACTGCCCCTTCCTTCCCCTGCGCTCGCCGGCACGGCGCATGGGGGGGTGGGGGGGTCACCCCCCTCCCTGCGACCTCGCCGAGGGGGCGACCCCCCCACCCCTCGCGCAAGCACAGGGAAGGTGGGGGGTCACCCCCCTCCCTGCGACCTCCGGCGAGGTCGCAGGAAGGGGGGGCGACCCCCCCACCCCCCTGCGCTGGGATGAAAGATTCACGCACAAAAAGAAAGATTTCAGGAAAGAACTATGGTTTGATTTGGTCCTATGACACACCTCTTCTGTCTTAGGATGAAATTTGCAAGGTATTATTGGTTAATCTATAAGAGACTGAGTTCCATAGTTTGTGAATTAGACTGAAAATATTGTTTTTGAGAATATCTCATAGTTGAATCTATTATCCCTTTTAATGAAGGTTCCCAAGAATTTCTCACAAATTTCTTTTAGCATTTTGAATATTTGAGTGCTTATTAGCTGGCAATAACTTCAGATTGCAGTTTGTACTCTGGTGTTGGTTAAAATACTATCTCGAGTAGTGGTAAAGTGCATATTTATCATGTCTGATTTGTTTGGACTGTGTAGAATCTTTGTACGTTTCAGCACGTGCAAGAAAATTTTGGGGCCACATAATCCAATATATCTTGCCATATATCATTGCTCTTGAATTTATATGTCCTTGTATCATATTATGTTGAAGGTAGTGGAACATCTATGCTCCAGCATAAAATTAAATAATTAGAACATCCTGCATAAACCATATGATTGGAAAGTTCAAATATGTAATTGAATGAAGGGCTCATCTTGTATCTATTTTATATGAGAAAACACAAGTGGACAAAGAATTGCTGATGGGTTATTTTTCTCCTTAGAACTACTGATCTGAACAAGAATGCTATTTTTGAAAGGGGAAAGGGAGTATGTTGTGCGTAGATGGACAACATGCATATATCTTAAAAATTTTAACCTTAACCTCAAGTCACCACCCACATCTCCCTCAGCCACTCCCCCTTCTCGTCTCTTTCTCTCCCTCTCTCCCTCCTATCTATCCCTCCCTCTTCCAACGCCATGGATCTGTGAGGGTGTTGCAGCCTTTTGAGTACCACCCCAGCCGCTGTTGCTCTATTTCCCCCTCCTTACCGTTCTCTCTTTCCCCTCACGCCATTGAACCAAAGGGATCGAAGGTGCCATGGATCTGTGAGGGTGTTGCAGCCTTTTGAGTACCACCCCAGCTGCTGCTCTCTCTCTCCCCCTCCCTCTTCCAACGCCATGGATCTGTGAGGGTGTTGCAACCTTTGAGTACCCACGACAGCCGTAGTCGTTGTCAACATCATCTGCGATCATCATCATTTTCAACTAGATGCGTGGCCGATTTGTGCATATGAAATCTTTATTAAGCAGATTTGTAAGAGATGTTTTTTAGCTTATAAGAATGTCATTAATGGATTGTTGAGGAAGATTGCCTGTTTGGAAGCTGAAATTGCAATATGCAATAGAATGACAAATCAAAGTGGATTTTGTTGTTTGTTTTTTTAATCATTTTGTTTGTATTATTTATGTTAACCAAATGACTGTCGGGATGATACTACTTATGCCATTCACAATGTTGTGCTGAAACTAATTTTAGTTCACTCTATTGAAGCGCTTTGGAGCTTGATATTAATGTTAACGATGAAATTATTTAATGCTGAATTGTGCCGTCAACTTTGTTTTGTTCATGTCATCGATAATCGCTAAGCTAAAAAACTGCTGCTGGCTAAGCTAACGACAACACACCCTTGAACACACTTGAATGGCAAGGAGTCTACATGTCAGCAACAGGCTATATCTTTGCGACGACTACGACTACAGTGGGTACTAATAGGCAATGGGGGATCAATGATGAGGAGGGAGGGAGAGAGAGCATGGCTGCGATCCGCGTCGGATGTGAGGGGAGAGAGAGGAGGGAGGGAGGAAGGGAGAGAGAGCAGTGGTGGCACCTGGAATGGGTACTCGAAGGTTGCAGCAATCTTAGGGATCCATGGCATTGAGAGAGGAAGACACACGAAGTCTCGGCTCGGTGGCTGTGAGAGAGATGTGAGTGGAGGCTTGTGGTTAGGATAATCTGGATCATTCATAATGATCTAATGGTTTAAAAAGTGGCATAGCCTTTTAAGTTATTATTTTAAATCTGAACCATCAGTTTTAATCTAACGGTGAGTGTGCTGCACATTGTGCATGCTGTCAATCTGTGCACAACATGCTCCCTTTCCCCTTTTTCTTGTGGTCAGTCTCTAATAATGTTCAAAATGAAAATTTCCCATTAATGCAATTTTGGTTATTATGAATCATGTGTAGGATATCCAAATGAGCTGTGAGTTGCTTTCATTGTGACAGTTATTTTCTTCTAGAATCTATTGTACATGTGATGAAAATAATGTCAGTTGCTCATGACAGGTTCTTGTGCCGATTGCAAATGGTTCTGAAGAACTGGAGGTAGTCATACTGGTGGATATATTAAGGCGGGCTAAGATGAATGTTGTGGTTGCCTCTGTTGAAAGGTCTAGACAGATAATGGCGTCTCAAAAGACAAAAATAGTAGCTGACAAATCTATTGCAGATGCTTCTACATCATCATATGATCTCATTATTCTTCCTGTAAGTTAAACATTATGATGATTGTATGAGAATTCATGCTTTGTTTAAAATGCTATGGCCCGCTTCGGTAGTCTATAGCGTACCATAAACTCCTCATCTCATGAATGAAGTTGAATCATCAATCATCTACTCTGTTGCATGTATTCATGATTCTGTATTAAACATGTATTTATGGTCTATTAGAATTTTGTGTCAATTTATGTGATTTTGGACAGCTCATGTTGCAAATATGGATGCATTAAGTTGTCCCACATGATGGTTGCAACATTTTGATTCTCATCCTTTTCAACATTTGTGGGATGAAAGATAATAGCCAATGGAAATTAGAATCATTAGTCAAGTAGTATAGGGAATTGCATTCAGTTCAAAGTTGTTTAAACCACTATTTTTTTGTGTGTTTTCTTTATCAGGCCTTATGTGGATAAAGAAAAATCAAAGTTATAACTGAAATTTGGTGGATAAACTTCTGTTTTAGGTGATGTATGCTTTCCCAAAGGAACAACTTCCATGTTTTTTGGTATTAGATTTCTAGTATCAGCCATCAAGTGTTATCGTACAAGGTTCTCAGGTTTCTAAATAATCTTTTAGAATCATATTTTACAATATGAAGACAGTATTCTTTTTTTTTCTTTTGAGAGAATAAAGGATGGCTACCAAATTATGGATGCCATCAGTGATGTGATATAACTATAAGATGGTAAAATGTACAGGTATAGAGTTTGAGTGGTAACGTAAATGGAAAAAAAATGCCATATAGCATCCACGGGTGCAATAGCCACTCCCTATATATTACCCGAATCCCCACAGGATGTAGACAGTATTCTAAAGAGTTTTTATGCTTTTTCAGTATGAAGTTCTCTTTTGAGGGTAGTATACTGTAACAGTTATCTTTCTCCTGCATTCCATAGCATACCTTGATTAAGCAGATGCTGCCTTGTCTAGTTTTCTTAATCCATTCAATGTTAATTGGAAGAAACTTTAAACTGATGTGGGAAATTTTCTGTGGTCTAGAGTGAACAAACTTACGAAATCTACCATAGTATTAGAAGACCTACAAGTGAGAAATGATTTTAGTATGGACAAGCATGAAGATTGAAAAAGCTCGAAGAAGATTATTACGAATATGCTTATACAGTTTTTTTCTCCAAAAAAAGAAAAGAAGAATGCTTGTACAGTTTCTTGCTCAAGGAAGAAACTGCTATTATTCTAAAATTTGTAAGAGAATGATTTTGCATGGCCACCAAGATTTGAGTCAAATTGGTTAAGAACGATATCAAATGTATTCTTTGTTGTTTCCTCAAGTGTTTTTATGCATAATGGAATTGGATATGTGCCTTTTCTCTTAATAGTTTTTAAGTGGCTTTCATACTTGCAATGTAGAGGTCCTATTCTTGTTATCTCGAATGAACTTAAACAATATATTTATGTTGGATGGTTGGAGTATTCTTTAGATCTTATGTAGGAATCCTGCATCAAGTTATGCATTTGAAGTTTACAAATAACAATCATAGGCATAACTATCTAATAACTCATACGTCCATACTCGAAGCTTTGCATGACAGAAACTATCTATTTGGTGCTTGAGTCAATAGCAGAACCCAAACATGTTCTTTCTTGATTACTAGAACTTGCATTCCACGCCCTCTTGCTTGCTCTAATACGTAGTTTGCCCTTTGAAGCTTTTATGTCTCCTTATATTTGGAAACCACAGGGGGGAGTTGCTGGAGTCGAACGATTTCAAAAGTCTAGAATTTTGAAAAAGTTACTCCGAGAACAGGTGGAAGCAGGAAGAGTATATGGTGGCATATCCTCATCACCAACGATACTACAGAAGCAAGGCTTACTTAAGGTGATCTCTATTTCTTTTCCTTTTTTCTTTCTAGTTTTAGTACCAAGATTGACTTTAGTAGTGACAAACAGGATAAAATAGCTACAGCTCATCCTTCTGTTATTGGTGAGTTCACCGGCATAGTCGTAGAGAGATCTGGAGTGGTTATTGATGGGAAACTCATCACTAGCAGGGGCCTTGGAACTGTTATTGATTTGTCCTTGGCTATTATACATAAATTCTTTGGTCATGGACGAGCAAGAAGTGTTGCAGAAGGTCTTGTTTTCAAGTACCCAGAAAGCTGATTAAAAAACTTGAGGGTTGTTAGCATTGCACATGATACCCCACATCCCAAATCACTCGAGAAGTTCTAGCACGAGGACAACCACCAGAAATTGTTCCGAGGATGACTCAGAATCTACATTGGAGATTGCCCCCTATGATAAATATGATCTCCATATCCACCTGGCAGCACCAAAATGTCCATTACATCGTACCTCCAGGGCTAGATTGCATTGACCCTTCATCTACTGAAAGCGCCAAACAGATACTAACTCCTTGCGAAAACACATTCTTGTTCATTCTTCAGTCGCATGTGGTTGCTTTTGTTTTTTTTGGATAGATGTATTTGCTTATGTTTGCAGGCTATAAGTGCAATATATCCATGCAACTGTTCATGGCATGGGAAGGTGTCTTCGGATTAAATATTTTATTTGTAGAATGAAATTGAAAAGCAAGATATGACTCATGGCATGATTGTTTTACATATGATTAATCACAAGATAAATTCCATGATCGATTTGGCACCATAGTCAAAAGGCTGTTGTCCTGATCTTGCTGGGGGCAGTTGAGGCATTGTAAATTTATGAAGACCAAGATACAATAACTGTGCAGCGCTGCGCCAAGTTTTTTTTGTTTGATTTCTTATCATCAAATTTGTTTCATCTTATCAATTATGTAGTTCCTATAATTACTTTTGGGAACGAAAGAGTAAAGTACGACTACGAATTCTTATTACTGTCATTTCTTGAACGCCCAAAAATTTCAGTGTTACAGAACATGTACAAACAGAAGTGGTTAAAAGAAAGACAATGTATACAGGCGTCCGGACATCGGAGGTGAGGTGTTAGTAGTACTGAAGGGTCTCAACTGAAAATAAGAAGAAAACACAATGTAGAACAAGGATACGTTAACACTCAAATTATAAGTTTATGTACATGACCTAATTTTAAGGAAAAAAAATATGATTCTTACGCGTATGATATATGATAGTGCTAGCTCTTATAACGCGTAGCACTAAAAACAATTGTCACACCAAAATTGGGCTACCTGCGCGCTCCTAAACAATATATATTATATCTGTGATTGATGTATCCTTCGTAACATTTTCCTTGCATGCCAAGTTGTCAGCCATTGATCCACTGATATTTAACCCCTTTTATATGGGCACTTCCCCGTCTATGGGCTCTCTAGACCTTTTCCGAGGCGACGGTTACGGACATGGTCAATGGAGGGTGAGTCGGACCCTGGTACTTGGTCTCCTCATTTCAGAGCACACTTGTCTGACCAACGTTTCACGGAGTTACTGCTCTTCACCAGCGATTGGCCGGGATACGTCCAGACCAGTCCAGGTCGGATGGATGGGTTTGGTTATCAGAGTCATTCTCGGCGCGCAGTCTCTACATTCGCTTTCTTCCCACCTGCACGCTACCGGAGGATTTCAGGACAGATTGCAGACTCATCTGGCATACCCGAGTACCGCTTAAAGTCAAAATCTTTGCTTAACTTTTACGACGTGGACGACTTCTTACCAGGACTTACAGGGCGCGATGGGCCCTACACAGTGACACCTCATGTGTGTTTTGCAGCGAGTCAGCCGATGACATCGCCCACCTCTTCTTCGTTTGCCCCATACCTAGTGGCATATGGCAGCGGACTATCTTGACGACCACTTATATGTCAGATTCAGAATTCATGTGGCAGACTTTCAGGAGCATGTTGGGTCAGAGACAGAGTTCGCGAGCACTAGTGATGACCTTTTTGGCCGGTGCCTGGGCTATTTGGTTTCAGCGCAATCAGATCATTTTTTATGAGGAGCGATGTCAGTCTGAGCGTGTTGTATATCACATCTCATTTCTTATTAAAGAGTGTGGTTTCGGCTAGCCTTTCTTTTGTGACCTCGATCACCATTTTGCTGCTCTCTGCGAGATCCCACACTTATACATTTTTTCATAGTTTATACATGGCTGGATGACAATCACAACTTTGATGGTCATCCTTTTCTTCTAAAAAAAATCCCTTGTTATTGATGCTCTCAAGATGCCTTCAAAGAAGGGTAAGATGTGTACATTAATCTCGTTACATACAGGGCTCACATTGACAGTTTGACGCAGCCTATAATATTCAATTTACTCCAAAAATGGTAATTTAATCATTTTTTAGATAAATTGATTTCACTTTGGCCTAAAAATAATTTCCTTTCCTCGTACTAGATATTCATGTTTCAGAAAATCAGTGCCACCCATGCTAATTGTTATGTTAAATAATAGTTATGGGCATTATTAGCATTATCATGAGATATCAAAATTCTTAAAACATATATTGTCTTGACATGTTGTCTATTTAGATAATGCAAATATATTTTAATATATGATGCGATGCCTTAGAATTCTTATGTTTGCTAACTCTTACTCATTTGGTTCGGGATTTTTTTTTCTAGGATTATCAAATCTTAATCCATCAGTTACTTTCAATTTCTTAATCCTTGGCCTACTCAGTACTCTCGTACCAAATAGGAAACACAAATATATTTTCATATATAAGAATTCACTACTAAATTATAGTATTGAAATATTGCAAATACTTCATCCATTATGATTTAATTACACAATTACTAATATCCGATAATTCCATAATAAATTACATAGATAAACTATTAAATATTTCATCTATCATAATTTTCTTACGCCATTAATATTCAAGAATTTGATAATTAATTATAAAATAATTCATCTGTCATAATTTGTTTACAACATTAATATCCAGTAGTCTAATAATAATGATAATAGTGAAATAATAAAACATTTCCCTTATTATAATTTAATTTACATCATTAATAATAAATAAAATTTAGTAATAAATTATAATAGTAAACATTTTCAAATATTTCATCTATCATAATCTAATTACACCAGTACTAAAGTCCAAGAATTATTGAAATAATGAATTTCTAAAATGAGACTTTATTCTTTTAAAATCTAATTTTTTTAAAGACGAGACTTTATCCTCTGTTGATCTAATGACGGAGTCTATAATGACAACTGATGATTAATTTTTTTCATCGTTAATGATCTATAATAATTGGAGTTTAACTCATTGCGGCCACTTTTCCTTTTGTTATAGATCATTTTTTCTTGTAGTGAGGATTGTTGGTACTTGATTAATAAATGAAAACAGACAAAATAAAGTTAACATTTCGGAACATGATAAATTGCTATTTTTGATTAATTATTTGTTCTTACATTAAGTTTGCTATCAAATTGCAGGAAATTAATTATAAAAAATTGCAAAATATTAGAAGAATGAAAAGAACCCATCAACAATACAAAAAAAAAATACTATAACTCATGAAGTAGAAATAACAGGAATAAACTGCCCAAATTGCTAAATATTGCAGTTTACTAGACATACATCCATGATACACAAAGACGCAGAAAATTCATTAAAAAACAAGTATAAGATGATTCCAGGTCTAGCCAAAATTTTAGAAAGGATTGACAACCTGCTGTTCTTCAAATAGAATGATTAAATACAGAATTCTCAATTTCGCAATATGGCTATGGAACTGCATTATACCAAAATAAATTTCCAAAGTCGCATCCTCTTAGCAAAGTGTTGTTCTTTGACATAACACTTTTCCCGAGAGTGCCTCGAGCATGTTCTTTTTTCTACTTTTTTTCTTCTTTTTTTTACTTGGGTGCAACTTGGAGCATGTTCTTTGAACTGAAGCCTCACAACTTACACTACGTTTCCAGGACTCACAGCATCTCTTCCTAGCAGAGAAGACCAGTTAGTGAAACAGGTGAACATGAAAAACCCAGTTGTCTTACAGGTGACAAGAGCTATTAAGAAATGCTACTAGGAACTGAAAACCAACGTTCAAATTCTTAATGAGATGAGAACATCAAAATGTCAAATATGAAATAACCAAATCAAGCAAAGGACAAGATAGTGTGCAATGTGATATTATCTACTGGATTGGAAATAAATCTAGACATAAACTTGCAATGTGATCCGGAACTAGCGACAACAATACATGAACAAAGAGACAAAAAGAACTTACTGAAAGCCCCAATTATCCATAACACATTCCTCCACATAACTGTTTGAGACTAACAGACGTGGCATATGAAACACCCGCTCAGTGAACTGATTTGACCACTCCTAGGAAAGTATGAGATCTGCTTTGGGGTGTTTGCAGCTTGATTGGCCTGCCTGGCACTGGCTGCACTTCGCATATCTTGTGCTTTCTTTTGAGATGATCGAAGCTTGTTTAAAATTTTGTCCATTGAAGTAGATTTTTTTTTCTCTAGTTTCATCTGAAATGAACATAAAAAAACAGCATTATTGAAATTAAATTAAAGTATGATCTTTATTCTCTTTGGTTCAAGTTAGTGCAGTCTATATCTTGAATTTATGAAGCAGGTAAGGTTGAGAATCACCTCCAATTTTCTGATCTCTGCCTCTGCTTTTGCCTTCTGCAAGTTCTCCCAAGCTGTAATCTTGGCCTCCTCCCTCTTATACCTTGAGACACATAATAGGATGTGAGCTGAAAGAATTTGAATAGCTTAACCCCAGTTTTACATATTAAACATTTTCTTGACAAAGTTTAAAATGAAAAGTCTGCAGGAGATCAAATAAAAAATGTGATTGAATAATATTCCTTGTATAGGTGAGAGATTAACTCCAAAACTGATCAACTTCAATGTCACATATCAACTCAAACGAAGAACAATTTGTCAATGATCAGTTTAAGCTTAGTCATTGTATCAAACTACAGTTTAATCAAGGATCATAACAAGTCCTGAAGATAAGTCTTCTAAGGAGAATTAACAGGTTTCTGAACTGAGGAGGCCATTAAAATCCGTAACTAATTCCGTTTCCTTGTTCTATCTTCTCTAGATGTTAAAACTTCTGATTTCCCCAACCCAACTTCTGCATACCTCCACACCTATCCTACCCAAATCCTCTCCACTTCCACCTTCGAATTGGCATGGATGTAATGCCAAATAAAAGAATGATGTCATAGTCTTGGGTTGTTAGTCCCCATATTGCAAAATTCAAACTTAATTAAGGACCATGAAATGCATTCAAGCTTTTAGTGGGCGCAAAACCATTATCTTTCAGTAGTTAGCACTGTCTTACGAATGACATCAAGGTATGGTTGTAGAAATCAGGATATTTTTTGTGTCTATTTTTTTTTTCTGGAATTAGCTTGATCTACTATTAAATGATATGTTGGTGGACGATCTTACCTGGATATGACTCTAGCAGTCTCAGCAGCTCCCCATGTAGTCTCTGTCTCCACTGTCTTCTTTCTCCACTCTAGCCCATTGGAGCCTCTTTCTGTATGCTTCTTATACCACCTTGTCATGGTAACTTGATCATCCACCTGCACATCCCTAACCTCAAGTTTCGAGAATTGGTTATCTAGTTGTCCCATGCAATTCACTAACTGTGGAGAACGGGAGAAAGAGGGATCCTGACTGGGTGAGACAGGGGTACTTCCTTCAGGACTCATTTGCGTTGCTGCATCCTTCTTTGTATCTAATGGAGACACCACACCAGCAGCTTCTCTGATGCCCTCAGATATGTCATCTATTTATCACATGAAGAAAATTTATTAAATCCATGTATGCCCAAGGCTAAGGGGAAAAAACAAAATTGTTTGACAAGTAAAGGAGCATTTGTATGTTGTGCACAATTGTATGAGGTAACTCTGACAAGTTCGTTTTAGAGAAAGAAATGTTCTTTGGGGAAGTAATTAAGCATCGATGAAGATGCATATGATGTAGCATGCTAAAGCTAAAATAAAAGCAAGCATGGATGATTCTTCAAGCATATAGCGTGACAAAGCAATTGAACACAACTGACTTTTACTGAGGCATACTGTAAATATTAAGTTCCATGGAGTCAAAACTTTTCATTTTCTTGTGCAGTATTGTTGCAGCAGGTGAAAGTAGCAGACACTTAACCAACAGAATAACTGGTAATTACAATTACAGAGGACATATCATGAAAAGGAAAAATGCTTAGTTCATACTTATGTTATGCCAACTGCGAAATGCAAATCGCCAGCACATTTCATGTAACTTAGATTAGTTGATGAATCCATTGTCTTTGAAGAATAGAATTGTACAACCCCAGATGAAATTGTATTCCTCAGTACACATACGGGTGATACACTGAAGTCACTGAGAAATGTATCGGATACAACTCCAATGGGGCAGGTACCAAGATGCCATTATGAAATAAGTTGATGAAAAATTGCAATTAAACCAACTTTATCCAAGAAAAAACTCAAGCAATCCAATCAATGGAGAAGTGTCACAAAATAATATATGCCAAAACAAGATTATAAAATGCCATGCTTTATTCTTTGTTTTGTCAAATGAAAACATCCTCATAGTGGAATTGGTCTTCAGATCTTCCCTAACATCAAGCATGGAGTAAAGTTGATTAAAGAACAGCAAGCACATTCTTAGTAAAATTAGCACATGCTTAACATCCGTGAACACTGAACAAGAACAATTTAAGAAGAGTGCAAAGGTACACACCCTGTGAGCTGGGCAAAGATGATGAGGATTCTATTAGCCCATCAGACCATCCATGGACACTGGAGGATCTCGCAGTATATGGTTCTCCATTACCTGAAGATGATATCATTACCTCACCATCAGTAGCTCCACTACCTCCTCTTCCAGTGTGACCACCTCTTCTATCCGTACGATTGACACCATATCCTCGTTCAGGCATCAATACTCCTGCTAGAAAAGGTGACTTTGTTGTGAATGTACCCACACCCCCACTGTCAAAGCATGGTATAATTGGAGAGGCTGATGAGTAGGCCTTGGTAATTTCAGAAGGAGTTCCAAGAGGGCCGCTCTTAGATTTTGGTCGCCTATAATGAGCTGGGGGAACCGATGATCTCCTCGTTCCATCACCAGATACGGGACTTGAGATCCATTTCTCTGCATCCTCCCATTTGGATGGTAGCGCCCTGCCATTGTTGAAGGGCAGGAACACACCGCCACCTCCAAAGCCCCTGTTGTTGTGAGCAGGCAGAGGCACTCGCTCAGAACTCCATCCTTTCTGATATGCAGCTGCTCCAGCACTGTGCCGGCAGTTCGGGGTACCGGGGCTTGGGAATGTGCCAGATCTGCTTTGTGAAGAGGCAGCTGAACTCTTTGGCATTCCGACTGCAGCTCCGGTAAAGAAACGCGGTGACAAGTTGAATTCAATCGAAGCAGGTCGTAACCTCTGAGGTTTGTCGCTGGCAGGCCCGAGGGCTTTGGATCTATTCGTCTGATTATTGCATTCCTTTGGCAATATGGACAAAAGTCAGCAACTTCACAAGATACTCCTTTAAGAGAAAACCAAATGCAGCAAAAAATGTAGGTTGTGAGGGAGGACTGTGACCCAATACCTCTGAGGACCTTGGAGGAGGAATATTTCTCTCGATCCAACGATCCTTCCTTCACCTCCACCACCACCTGCTGGTCTTCTTGTTTCTGCACCAAGTCCTCAGCTCCTACCAATGTCTGAAAAGCTTAAAAAGGTCTGCTCTTTAAACTTTTGAAAAAGCTTGCTGAGTATCCATCAGCTGTTAGCAATGGAGGGTACTCGGTAAAAACAAATGAAAGGAGAAAGGAAGGTAAAATAGGAACCTTTGGCGGGATTACTTGGTCGATGGCAATAGCATTGGTCCTGGAGAGGTCCTGAATCTGAGCATGGGCCAGGGGCATCACCGCCGGAGTGCTCACGTCCCACCAAAGGCTGCAATCACAAGAAGTTGGAAGCGCCTCAGGCTCACAGGAAAGAACCACGACCAGCTACAGGCGACAGCACAGAGGAAAAGACACTACTAGCAAGATATGAGAAACATGAGCTCACATTTCTTCCACCGAGATGGAAGCTTTAGCTTATAGCTGCCACCGCTCTTATGTCTTATCTATTTCTTGTTTATTTCTCTTTCCTTTCACTAGGTTCTGCCGTGCGTTTTTCACATCTTTTGACTTGTTCCATCAAAATTTCTTACCATCTCCCCCAGTATAAGAACAAAAGGTACGACAACGCCTTGACTTACCACGAGAAAATCAAGCTTCATCAAGAATGTTTTTTTTTCACTGTTCACTCGAAGTATTCTCATTTTTCTTTCTTTAAGTAAAGGAAGTTCTTTTTGCTTTTATTTTAACATCGTAATCATTACAGCTTCAAATTTTGCTTTTATTACCGTATGGCGGTCAAATGCTGCAGGTTCTTTTTGTTATAAATTAGGATAAAAAAAGAGATAGTCTGATCCTTTGACTTCCTTGCCTTGATAAATATCGGAAGAAAACAAAGGAAAAACCTTTTTTTCAGAACATTTCAACAAACGAATCGGCTACAGCCCCTATTATTGGCACATTGACCTGTTTCCAGGATAAGGATAAGAGAAATAGAGACGTAACCAATACGATGGCGTCAGGATCGGATCCGGAGGAGCAGCGGTCGCCGGCGAGGTCGGCGACAGCGGCGGAGGAGAAAAGGCTGCCGCCGCGGTGGTCGGAATGGTGATCAGAGGAGCAGGAGTAGTAGAAGATGCAGTCCGGGCTTCCATCCCCGTCGTCTTCCACGACGTAGCCAGAGGTCCTGCGGCGACGCCTCCGCCCGCCGGATCTCGGACGGTGCCGCCTCTTGTCCCTCCGCTGCTGCTGTTGCTGCTCCGTCGGAGATTTCACTTCGCCTCCTCCAGAGTCGGGCATTAGTATTCTACAAATGTGCCACCGGAGACCTCCCGACCCCCACACGAAGAATGGCAACAAGATCGAAAGGAGAGCGCGAAGCGGAGCTCGAGATGGACGCTAATGGCGCGAGTTGGCGTTAAAACTGGTCCTGGTTTGTTTAATCTCGTTTTGTACTTGAACAAAATAATAATAAAAAAAAGAATAACAACAACAACAAAAATCGTCCTTAATAGATTCTGTCGACCTTTGGGTCCCACAAATTATCCACGTGTGAGTTATCAGGTGGACTTGCATGGAGTTGGGCATTAAATACCAAACAGCGGATCTCTATTTGGATTCGCGTGTCTCGCGGCTCTCTGTAGTGAAGACGGACTCCTAAAACCTACGGCGGCGCCTCATCGGCTGTTGCACGAGACTAGGATAAGCTTTCCGGGCGATCTGCGGTGCAGTAGAACCTTTGGCCTGTTTATTTTATTAATTAATAATTCTCATTTACACGTAAATTAATTAAATAAACCGCAGCCCATTATTATAAACCGGAACTGGGATTTGTTTTCTTGTGCTGTGAGATGCTTCCCGAGGATTTTAAGGATCCCACTTGTGGGTTTTAGAGCCTTCCAACAATTAAATTTATCATGTGGTTAAATTGTTAAAATATGCATAGAATCATGCTTTTAAAAAAAAATAGTCCAACATTACACAATGGCACATTTTTTTTACCTAAAATTACTAATGATTTTGGTGCAAAATCAAATTATAAACTATTTGAATCAACGATATTAAATTGCATTAGACAAAATGACTTTGTCGTGCTCATTTTTCCCCGTTTCGAAGAAAGAGATAAATAGCTGTGTAGACTTAGCATTTAGTTTTCTTTATTGTTAGATTAATTTAACGGTCATAAATTATGACTAAGATTATTATATATGCAATTTAATAATTAAACAGCGATTATTATATTTATAGAAAATCAGTGGAATGACTACAGTGCAGTGAGCTTAATTACTAATACCAATGCTAATATAAATATATGTTAGATTTTTAATAAAACAATTATTAATAAGCAGTTGAGAGATTTTTGTTTGTTACGTTATAATTTCGGAGAACGTGTCTGAGGATGTATTTTTAGGGATAAATAAAGAATCTAACAAACAATAAATTAATTTAGAAAATAAAATAGCATATCTCTTTAATCAAATGTGTTTGTCATTTGTTCTCACTTTTATTTTCCAAGTTTCACGTCCCCGAAGGTTGTAAGAATTCCGGTTAGCAAAATGAAAGTAATAAATAAAAAACTGAATTCTCCAAATTTGTGATGGTTACGCATAAAAAAATCTAAAACCTAAAAAAACAGTCCAGATAATATTTTTTTAAAAATTTATATATTCGAAAAATTTCTTAACGATTTTTAAATTTTAAAAAACATTCCATTAGTCACACGGAGTCCTACATAAATTAAAATTTTTGAAATTTATATTAGTATTCTATTTTAAATACCTATAATATATAAAAAATTACTTAATAAAATATAATATATATCTCATTTATATATATAATTAATATAAGTCATGAATAGTACTATTACAATATATAATATGTGAATGACATTAACTTATGAAATAAAACGCCTCTTAGATATTATCAGTTTTCTTATAAATATAAAATTTAGGACTTTGAAAAAACTATCCGAAAAGAAAACGATAAAATTGTAAAATTTAGAAAACTCAATCCAAATAATAGGTTTTTTTTTAAAATGAAAAAAAATCCAACGCATCACTTTCAATCCTACTGGAACAGCAAATTAAGTGGCGGCCTCCGAGTTGTCAGACAGACAGGTTAGTTTTTGTTGGCCGGTTGCTGTCGACAATAGACAGGTCGTAAAGGAGGGTGAAGTGGAGCACCACAACAAAATGGAAAGGGGTGTGTTTAAATATTTGTAAATAAAATAAATATTAAAAGTTTTAGTGGGAGAAGATTATTCATATTAGTTGAATTTAATGATAAATCGATATTTAATTTATGAATAATGTGTATATTAATATTGTTTTATTTTTTTTCTTTTTGTTTGTTGCAGCTGCTTTGCTCATAAATATCATGTTGGATGGTTTCACCAATTTTGTGAGTTTTGTGTGCCAAAATTTATTGGAAAATAAACTTTGGTAACTAGTGAATTCGATAATTTCAACTTTTATAATGACTTTTAGGATTAATTAAAAACTCAAATTAATATTGTACAAAAACAAACTTCCAAATCAGGTCCAAATTAAATCGAATGACAATAAAATAATATAAAAATATATTCAACTAAAATATTTATTAACATGTATTTATTAATAGTTAATAATTATACATATCAAAAGTATAATAATTTTATTTCAAAATAAAGTAACAAGGTATTTTTTATTTTGACATTGAATGTGTAAACTCATAATTCATTAACTTAATTATTAATTTTTATTTAAGACAAAAAAGGATAAAAGCTAAACAAAATAAATATATAATCTAAATTATTTTTTTTCTCTTAACATCAAAAGATCATTAAAAAACGAGACCTTCATGATAACATAAAGCAATTTGTAAAATAAATTTTCCAGGCAAATTATTTGAACTATTATTTAAAATGACTAACTTAAAAGTTAAAACTCATGAGGTAAAAATCATTGATTTTAAGCTGACAACAAAATAATAATAGATTTTGCCATGTGGCAGCTCCCCGGCGCAAGGTTTTGGGGAAGCATAAAAAAATATGAGCAAATAGTAGAAGGGAAAGCTCTCAAGGGGTGCAACTTGAGGCTGTTAATCAGTTCGAACATCGAATTAATCAAAGGTTAATAGTTATAAAAATTAGTGGGTTAATGATTATGACCGGAAAAATATGAGTAACTTTTCTTTTGAAAAAGTTGATTGTATTAATATTAAGTAACTGCTCACGAAGTTCGAGTACAAAAATTGAGCAAGGCTAGGAGGAGGCATGCCCATCTAAAAATTGTCGTTAAGATGTCGTCGACTCAATTTTGCCAAATAATCAGCCGCGCAATTCTCATCACAGAAACGATGAGACACAACAGTGGGGTTAAGTCCAGCAAGAAGCCTCCATATGTCAGCAACTAAATCTTTGAGTCGCCACGGACAACATTGAGAATGGTTAATGATTCGTACAAGGATCTCCAAGTCAGCACAGATTTGGATGTGGGATAGCCCAGCATTACAACACGCGTGAATGCCAGTGAGCATGGCACGAGCCTCAATCTCCAGGACTGAGCCAGCCAGCGCAAAGGATGAGCTTGCAAAAATATAAGTTGTCGTGAGAGAGTGGTAAATATCTGATACCCCCGATCCCAACAAAAAATGAGCCATTAGAATAGAGGATGGTCCATTGCTAGGGTGGGGGCTCCCACCAAATCCGTCTATGTGGATCATAGGGGCTAGGTGCCTCAGGTGCGTGGGCGCTAGCATAGTCATGAAATCTGGCCACAACTTTTACCCAGGTCGAGTCCACGATTGCTCGTTGTGATCTAAAATGAGCCTTATTACGAAGATTCCATAACTCCCAGAGACAGTGAACGAAGAGGGATAGAAAGGAGTTTCTGCATTGCATATCAAGGTGAGCACTCTCGAGAAGCCAAGTTCTGTGGTGCCAAGAAGATTGGTTTTGAAAAGTAATGTTTAAGCTTCTCCCAAGGGAGTTCCATAGTTGATAAGCCATAGGGCATTGGAAGAAGAGGTGAGGAATGGTTTCCAAGTGGGGCCAAAGAGAGAACAATCAGAGTTTATAGTGCTATCAAATAAAAGGATGGTATCTAGTGTAGATAATTTAGCATGTAGGAGCTTCCAAATGAAGATATACAGTTTAGGGGGAGCTGGAATCTTCCAAACTATGTGCCACGGCGGCCCCCCAGTGGAACTCGGTGGCATAGGGCGGCGACTAACATATCGATATCTGACTTAGCATTTGCACACCCATAGATATCATTCACCAAACCCACACATCACCATTGGCAGTCGAAGAAATGTAAATGCGTTTAATCTGAGAACATAGATCAAGGTCGAAGGCGGCAGAGAGCAGAGAACAATTCCAAGAGCCATTGAAGATGAAGCGACTAACCATGAGATTGTCCAAGAAGATGTTTAATGTAAGTATGCGTACAAATTAGCGGTGAGGTAAAAATCTATGGATCGAGAAGGATGGATGTATTGTTACCAGATCCAATACTTTTGATAAAACCAAATCTAAATATAGGAATGGAATTGAGGATTAATTTTTAGGAATCAACAATTTGAGTGCGCAGCATGTCCTCCTAAAGGCTTAAGGGCCCATATTTTGCCTCAACGAGAGCGGTCCACAGGGTAGAGCGCCCGTTTAATAAATCTTACATGTCTTTGGCAACCAGAGAGTGACAGATGTCTAGTAAGTTACGGATGTCAAGCCCACCACAGTAGCGGAGAAGTTGGGCAGTGGACTAGCTAATCAAGTGAGCGCTGCGAAGACCCCCACCAAGGTCCCAGAGGAAAGAGCATGAGAGTCACTCGATGGAGGCGATGGTGTCGTCGGAGATATTTATAACACTGAGGCAATGGATGGTAATGGACATAAGCGTGATTTTGATGAGTATAGAGCGGCCTGCCTGGTTTAGTACTCCACGCCTGCGGTCACTGAGGCGAGAGGAAATCTTGTTAATGATTGGAATATGCTCGCGGCTGGGAATGTGCTTTGGCGAGATGAGAATTCCCAAATAATGAAAGGGGAAAGATCCAATTTTGAAATTCATAATTGAGCTAATTTGATGCCTGCGGCGTGTGCTAAGATTGGGTAAGTAAAGCTCAAATTTCTACGAATTCACCTGTTGCTTAGTGAGGTAATGGAAGATGTTGAGAATTTTCTTAAGGTTGATACAGTTTCTTTTTGTTGCTTTTAGATATATGAGAAGATCATTTGCGAATAGGAGGTGGGTGAGGCTGAAGGAGTTTGCACGAAAGGGTGAGACAAGGCCCACCGAGACATGTTGGGCCATGATTGAGGAGAACACCAAAGAGGTAATGATGAACAGATAAGGGGATATTGGATCCCCTGCCTAATACGTCGAGGACCGATAAATGGCGAAGAGGGTTCCCCGATAATGAGGCATGAGAATATCGGGGAAGTTATGCACAGAAAGATCCATTTGATAAATTTTTTCGAGAAGCACATCCGAAGAAGAATGGAGGGAAGTGCGTTCCAGGAGACGCGGTCAAAAGCCTTATCTAAGTTTGCTTTAAGTAGCATGTATTTCTAATGCCCAGAATTAAGTGAGTGCGCCAGCTCCTGAGTTATCAAGATGTTATCATGAATTGATCTTTCAAGGACGAAGGCAGATTGGTTCGAGTCAATGAGGGAAATTAAGGCAGGCCGAAGTCGATTAACCAAGACTTTGGACAAAAGTCTGTATAACACATCACATAGAGAAATATGACAGAAATCCCGAACATGCTTTGGGTTGGCCGATTTTGGGATAAATATGAGAGAAGTTTTAGTCCATCATTAGATAAGGAATTGGAATTAAAAACTTCCTGAATTTCATTTACAATTTGATTTCCGACAATATAATATGTCCTGTAGAAGTTGTCATTCCTTATATCTTATTGTCACTCCTTCTAAACTATTATATCCTCGTATTATTTAATATAACAATTTCTTTCTTTCACATTTGGGATTTGGGGCTCTTTATATCCTCGTACTATTATACTTTTTATTTATTTGAGAAGATGAAACGTCAGGTCGTCCCAGAACAATTTTTTCTTCCTTGGATTATATTACATGAATAATAGTATATAATTTAGTTAGCTAAAGAATAATGTACTATAATTTTGTATTTTCACAAGGAAAATATGTGTTGACTGTTTTTCAATATTATAGATAAAGATATCAATCAAAATCTAATCATCTGTTTGAGATAATTATTACTTTTTATATTGTTATATCTTTGAAAAATTAGCTATCTTTAATAATTCTATTGGTTATCTAAGGAATTTTTAAAATAGTATAAATTCAACGATAGCTACAAACTTAAATAAAAATTTTAAAAGGTGATAAATGATTGTTATAACGCCAAAATCATTTAACACTAAAAAATTTATTGTGTTGTTTACCAGACTAAAGAGTTCTGAAAAATATTTTTAATTTAATGATCGTTTGAAGATATATGTTACATGGTTCTTAACCAAATTTAATAAAATAATTATTGCTTAATAAGTCTGCAACTATCGTTGAATACAATTTAAAAATTCTTTTAGATAACCAACAGAATAGAATTATTACATATTTTATTAAAAAAATATGATATGAAATATAATTATAATTATAATTATCTCAAAGAGATGATTATTTTTCTATTGATGTATTTATTTATAATATTGAAAACAATCAATACATTTGTTCCTAGTGAGAATACAAAATTGTATAGCATTATTCTTTAGCTAACTAAACTACATACTATTATTAGTTAATGCAATATATTCCAAAGAAGAGGAAACTATTTTTGGAATGACCAACATGACGTTTCTTCTCCTTATATAATAAATAGTAAAGAACTTTCCTCTCTTGTAAAGAGATATTACTCACTTAAAGAATAAAATAAGAAATTATGATATGAGATTAAAAATTTAAAAGAAGAAAAGAATACATGCTTTATGGAGAATGAAAATCTAAAAATAAAATTGAAACTCTGAAAATTACACATGCATGTGAAATTATAAAACTAACATGTTCTTTAAAAAAAAGCAAAGAAGAAAAATGATCTTTTGAAAAATTCATAAAATAATAATAAAACTAGTTCTTATGTAAAAAAAATAATTCTAGAAAATACTTTGGACATAAAAACTCTTATTGGAAACTTCTTATAATAGAAAATCACATATTACATATTTTACATGCGAATTTTACGGCTGTTATGCTTATCAATGCAAAGTAAGAAAATTTTCAAAACATGGGATGATATGGTTCCAAAAGAAACTTTGACTAACAAAATTAGACGCAAAAAATTTGGGTACCAAAGTTTAAATGATTGTTTTTCAGATGTGTCTCATACGTAAAGCAAAGGAAGAGTTGAAAATGTGAAGGCACAAAGATTATGGTAAAAGTATCATCTAACTTTCATTTTACTTAAAAAATTCAAAATTAATATTTCTTTGAAAAAAGAGAATATCTAAAATTGGTAATAGTGATAGGGGAGCATACTAAACTTTATTTTGACATATCATAGATATTTTGTATCAAAATTTTATGCCATATTTTGATTATTAATATATTCTTTTGGCCTTCATCAGATTGTTTTCATTTCGCCATTATAAAATAATCATAAATTTAGGGGGAGTTATTTCTTCCATACTAACTCTTTATGATGCAACATTTTATATGTTTTTAATATGACAAAAGGGGAAAATGAAATTTTTTTCAAAGATGGCATGATGAAGAGGGAGTTACATATAATTTTCTATATGTTTCATATACAAATTATTCCTTTTGATGAAACAGAAGAGGAATAAATATAGGAGAAATATGATCTGAATATCACTTTATATGAAGAGTTCCTTACAATTTATACTTATGTGAATATCTATCATTGTAAGAAAAGTTGTGTTAGGGGGAGTAAAATTGATTTTACAACTTATTTTACAATTTTTTCGCAACTTATACATTTTTCATATTTCTTAGTTTGTCTTCATAAAAAAATGAGAGATTGTTGGATCTAAATTTTAATGACATATAAAATTATATTTTGATGATACAAACCTTGAAAGATTAAAGTTTAGATGCTGAAAAAAGTTCAAAGAAAAATAGATAAATTTATGCACTACAATTTGATTAAATAATTAACTATGATTTTGGATTAATAATAAATATAAAAGTTGTAGAGATTTTTGTTAGCTTTCCATAGAATAAAATCATCTCATTTAGATAACTGTGCAAAATGTTATGTTTAAAATAGTGCAAGTCGGTCGACCTGCCAGTTGGACGACCGGTTGACCTGTGTTCTCGGTTCTGAAACACAGGTTGACCGGTCAATATAGAAAATGTCAAATTTCAACAAGCAGAATGTCGAGATTGTACCGGTCGACCGGTCCAGAACACAGGTCGATCGGACAGTGCAGAACTCGCTAATGGTCATATTTTTTATAAAAAAAGTGTACCGGTCGACCGATCCATATGTGCGGTCGACCGACCTCGGAGTCAAATGAACAGTAACGGTCAAATTTGAGGAAAAATTGTGAAATAATTTTTAGACGACATTGTCACTTGCTGAAGGCTATAAAAGGAGTGCCAAAGTCAGAAGACATCCATCCAAGCTTTCAAGAAAAACTTTAAGTTATCAAAAGGAGATCATTCCTTGAAGTTTTCATTTTAAATTTTCTCTTATTTTTCTCTTCTTCTCTTGTGAGAGCTTATCATTGTAAAAGAGAGAAAACATTATTTAAAAAAATACCGAGAGAGCTCCTGTGTAAAAGATGTGCAAAATCGTTCTTGAGCGAGAGAAAATATTAACTTCATTCGAGGAGAGATGAGTCTTACCTCTCGAAGCAGAGAAAAGACGGTGATGTAAAGGGCTTTCTTCTTTATCCCATTTAGAACAAAGGAAGAGATTCTAGTGGAATCTCCGATGGTCTCGAGGTCGAGAAGTCGAAATAGGGATATAGACCAAGGTGTGGCCGAACCTTGTCAACAACCACCGCGTGCTTTGTGATTTCTTTCTCTCTCCCTCTCATATTGGTTTTGATGTGATCTGAATTGCATTGATTTAAAAGATTTTAAGATTCGATTTCAAGCTTCCACAACGATTATTGTGAATTCGATATTTTTGTTAGAACACCAATTCACCCCCTACTCTTGTTGTTCTTTGGGATCCTACAAAGTCTATCCGTCAATTTCCGTCAATCTCTGTCAACTTTTCTATTAATTTTTTTATTTATGAAATGACCAAATTACCCTTCCCTCTAATATTGAAAAATAAAAAATAATATATTATAAAAATAAAAAAGTTTACTTTGGTGGAGGCGTCTGAGGGGCAACGCCCCTCGTATTTTTCTTATATTTACTATTTACAGTATTTTAAGTTTTGAGGGTAATTTGGTCATTTCATAAATAAAAAAGTAAAAATTAATGAAAAAATTAATAGAGGTTGACGGATGGACTTAAGTGGAAAAGGCGGTATAGTTCAAGGAGGGCCAACGGAATATTCGAAAGACGTGGGTAAACGCGGAAAAAGTTCATAGTTCAAGGGGGTCAGCGAAAAAAATCCTTTCTTTTTCTGCTTAGATGCATCACATACACTGCATAGTGCATGACCTTTGCATATTCTAACTGGAAATCCTGCATCACATACACTGCATAGTGCATGACCTTTGCATATTCCGGTAACTGATTTGTTTGGATGAATGGATGACTCAACTCATGATGGTGAAGTTGTACATGGTCTAGGTTAAGTATGGAGTCATGAGTGTTTAGAGGCTAAGTATGGAGTCATGAGTGTTTAGAGTTTTGTTAGAGAGTTTTTATGAAATAACGAATCTTATTAGTCTATGGCATGATGATGAAACTATTTTTATTTAAGACTTCCGTTGAAAAGACAAATTTTATTTTGATGATTAATGTTATTTCCACAACAGTTATGTTTATCATTTTATTATGATGATGCTATGGCGAACGGGCTAGCACTGTCGAAATGACCTAATTATCTTTGGAATTTGAGGTAAAATTTTGGAGTGTTTCAATTGGTATCAGAGCATGCTTAGGATCTATATTAAGTATGTCATAGAATTGTTAAGTGTCTAAGTCCATGTGCAACCGTCATAAGCAGCCATGTAATGAGTATGTATATTTTGTGCCATATATATGAATGTTTTATATTAACCATCTAATGTTGCTTAATTACTATTATGTTAAGGATGGAAGCAAAAAGTCTTTTGATGGAAATGGCAATGATTGTGTCTACATTTGATTAGTATTGTCAAATTGACTAAGGGAAATATGTAACATGAGATGTGAATTTCATTGTAAATTGTAAGGATGATGGACATATAATAAGAAATGGATTGCCCAAAATTGTATACATGATTATTCATAACAATTGAACAAGTTTTCATGATACTATGAAATGACTAAGAAAACTATGGTGAAATTCAATTTTCACAAAGCCAAATAGAAAGTTCAATATGATGATAAGTATGAAGTGACAGCTAAAAATAGCAACGCCATTAAGGAGGATCTCCACTAGGCAATACCTTTCAGAGACACGAGTGATGATAGAGGGGGTCAACTATTCAACTAATCTCGTAGTATTACCTATGGTGGATTATGATGTCATATTGGACATGGACTGATTATTATACATGATGCCTACATGATGCCTACATGATGTGTCGATAAAGGAAAATTATGATCAATAAGAAGAATGACACTTCTGTCACTTTGTGCGAAATTCCATCAAAGGAAAGGTAGATAATGTTTTCTTCAGCCAAGTCAACCAAGATGTTGAACAAGGGTTGCCGAGGATTTTTGACAAGTGTGTTCAAGGGCGATTTCCAACCCAAGCCACTACAAGGACTTGAAGTAGTGAAGGACTTTCTAGATGTATTTCCCGAAGAGCTCTTGGGATTACATTCGAAAAAGAGAGATCGATTTACATATTAAGCTGATGCTAGGGACGTCCCCAATTTACAAACTTCCTTACAGGATGACACTAATTAAGATGAAGGAACCGAAGGCACAATTGCAGGAATTACTGGACAGAAGCTTCATCAGGCCAATTGTATCTCCATGGAGTGCACCTTTCCTATTTGTGAAGAAGAAGAATGGATCATTGAGGTTGTGTATAGATTATATGATGCTCAACAAGGTGACCATCAAGAACAAGTATCCACTGCCCAAAATAAATAATCTTTTTATCAATTATCTTCTACATCAGTCTTCTCAAGGATTGACTTAAGAAGTGGATACCATAAGCTCAGAGTGGTTGATGAAAACATAGTTAAGACGACCTTTAGATTAAGTTGTGTATGCATGATAGACATAAAGACCACTTAGAATATTAAAAGGAATATTCTAAAGAATATTCTAAGGAAAAGAAACCAATCATAATTTATAAAAGTAAAGAAAATTAAGAAAAACTACCAAGATCGTAAAAATGATGGTTAAGATGTAAAGGAAATTATGATTGCTTTACTTTAGTCTAAACGACTTAAATGATGACAAGAAATGGTCAAGTGTTAAGCTAGACAGTTTGACACTTAGATTAAGTTAAGAATTAGAATAGCACAATGGAAGCGTGGCGCAAGAATAATCTCCATTTCATGAAGTTAATTAAGGATCTAAGAATCACACTAAAATCTTGGAAATACAAAATGATATGATGGTATAGTTAGGACCATCACCAAGAATCATTAGTAAGTCATATTAAGTGACGTTATTGAAGACGCATGAGGAAAGCCACGGGAGTGCACACGAAGGATTGAAATAAATAAAGCGATGAGGATGAAATGATTTTCGTTTAAGATTAAGTTAATGATTAGAGTTGCATAGCGAAAATATGACTCAAGAACGATCTCAATTCCTTAAGATTGATTAGAGATATGAGATTCCCACAAAAATATTGGAATAAAAAATGACGGTGATCGACTAATAAAGATGAAATGCAAAGGCCGATAAAGAGAGACCATCGAGGAATGCGCATTGGACGTCAAAAAATGAAAAGATCATGCCGGTGTATACGAGGAGCGAAAGACAAATGGAGCAACGTGGATGAAGAGACCTATTGTATAAGATTCTACAAAATTCGAAGATGAATTTTATTTTAAGAATGGTATATTATAATATTCTCAAAAATAAAATAAAATAAAAATAAAAATAAAAAGAAATATATAACTAATTAAGGACCAATTATGAAACCACTAGTCTAAGAAGCTCAAAACCCAGCCTATAAGTACTCCCATGTGCTCTAAGCCACACAATCCTATCTTTTTTTTCTCTTCAGCTGGCAGCACTCTCATCACCCCCTCTCTCATTTTCTCTCCCTCATTCTCTCTCCTCCCACCCTCACGACCAACACCCCCTCTTCAAGGAGCAGCACGGATAACAACAAGAAGAAGAGAAAAATGATGGAACATCATGGACAACAAAGTCAACAACAATAGAACACCGTATTCTTGATAGGGATTTTGATTGAGGGTTGCAAAATTTATATTGCATAAATCTGTTAAATTTGTGACTATTTTGTAATAATTATTAGGATATGTTTTACTTTAAAAAAATTATAAATAATATATGGATGGAAATGCCTTGAAGTCTTGTCTTCACCGAAATTAGTTTCATATGATTTGGAGTTGTATACAAATAGATATGATCCAAACATCAGACTGCTATCATGCTGTCTCGGATAATGGTGAGACCAAATTGTAAAACATGTAGTAAATTGGAAATATTGAATTAAAGTTTGAAATTTATTCCCAAGTTAAAGGTTAGTGTTATCATTATGTGAAAATTAGAATCATCTGAAAAGAATAAGTATAGATTAAGTTATTAATATTTTAGTCATTGTTATCAGAATACTACGCAGAGAATAAATTCTAGTAGTAGTATGAATTTCTAAAAAAAGTCCAAACTCTTGTTAATAAATTAAAATTGCATGTTTTAATGTGTTTTATGATGCATAGATGCTAAGAGATCATTTATGTAATATTTATGATATTTTAAATTATTTTTATTAGAATTTTAATCTCAAAAATTGAGACTTTCGGGTGAAAGATTGGACTTTCAAGACATTGACACGGTTGTGCTAGATCTCGAAATGACTATGACAGAAGGATGAAGAGATGGGGTCAAATTCATCATTTTGTCACGCCCGTGACAGGGTAGCACGGCCGTAACTCTATTGGTCACGACCGTGACGGAGGGCATAAGAAAACAGGGTCTTTGTCACGGTCGTGAAAGACTGAAAAACTGATTTATGTTATATTTATATTATTTAAGGTTTATTATTATGTATTATTGATTGATGATTGTATATGAACCTAGATATATGAATTGCATGGACAACCGTAACTAGGTTAAAAATTTGAAGACTGAATGATGTAAACTGATTGATGATTGTGATAATAATGAAGCCAATTGAAGAATATTGTTACTTGTCGCCCCCGAAACTGATGACATGAAATATCGTGCCTTGCTCCATTGTGTTAGAATTTCCCTCGAAAAATTATCTTGCACTTTTGAGTTAGTATTTTCTAAGGGAATAATTGTATCTTATCGACAACAATATGTATATTCTCACGGAGCCTAGGCTCTAAGGCCTAGCTAGCCTACTGGAGGGCAATAACTTGATTCTTCAATTACTGATAAGATCAAAGATTGGACTGAAAGGACTGATGATCACGAAAATGGGATCCAAAATGTTATGAAGCAATCCTGAAGATATTACTAAGGCAAGGTAAGGACAAGTGCTAGTCACGTGATATGCCTATTATACTAATTGAGTGACTGGTGAACTGATAATGCTGTTTACATGTCAAGTATTTTACTAGTGACTGATGACCTTATGTTATGAACTAATGACATATACATTTTTATGATTATGACATGACATGCATATATGTCCTTTGTTATTATGAAATTGTCGTATATATGTCATGTAGTATCCTGCTTAGGTTGCATCACATATACTACATGGTCTTTACATACTCTAACTGAGAAATCTTGCACTCTGGATCCGTGCAGGTAACTGATATGTTTGGATGGATGACGGACTCAACTCATGATGGTGAAGTTGTACATGGTTTAGGTTAAGTATGACGTCACGAGTCTTTAGAGTTTTTATTAGGAGAGTCTTTATGAAATAATGATTTTTTTAATCTATGACATGATGATGAAACTATTTTTATTTAAAACTTTCGCTGAAAGACGAGTTTTATTTTGATGATTAATGTTATTTGCTCAACAGATATGTTTATCATTTTATTTTATTATGATGATATTATGATGAACGGACTAGCACTGTCGAAATGACCTAATTGTCTTTAAAATTTGAGGGTAAAATTTCATAATATTACATGGAAGCCTACAGATTTTCCCAAGGGCATTAAGCTTGAACCTCTCCCTCTCTCGAGCATATATCAACGGGACACTAAGCATGGGTTTGGCCATAAAATGCTGATTCATGAGCAACTTGACAACGCGAGCCAAAGTCTGCGGCATTATGGATTGTGGTGGATCGCGAAGACCCTGGCCAAACATAAAGCTGCACTCGTCTACACATGTCTGTTCAAACAGCGGCCTCATCAACGCGACATAAGCAGTTCCACCGGCACCACCAAAATTCCTAATGCACGTCTCCAGCATGCCCTCGACGCAAGCGTCCCGAACGTCAGAATTTGAGTCACTTTACAATGGAGGCGACCATCTTCGGGATGTGCGGCGCCAGATGGCATGATGGAACCGGGCTAACATCCCCGCATTCTTTGCGCGCCGTGGTCTTCTGCTTGGCATCGGTGTCTGCGACACAGTTGACGACTCTTTAAGCTTTGCACCCATATAGCACCCTTGAAATAAAGGTTTTGCCTCTCTCCACCATATATACATGAAGGAGCGTTACACCTCGTATTCATTTTGATTTTATCTCTTTTATCATATATATGAGTTCTCACGTTAGTTAATCTTTTGTTCTAAGCTTGATTTTTTTCTTCTTCTTAATTGCATGCACAGTTCAGTCATAAACTACTAGATTGGAGATGCATATAAGCCAAGCCCAATCTTTTTAGAGAGATCTGAAAGGTATGAAAAATGTGCATTAATAGAATTTTTATATGAGTTGCTTTTGACAAGTTTTTTTTTATTATCATCTAGGTATTTACATGAAAGAAAAAAATTCTGTTTAGATTTTTCTCACAATAATAATTTTATCTATTTACTCATGTAAAATATTTTCATATTTATCCATTTATAAATTTTAGTTACAAATCATGTACTTCCTCATCATATGCTATTAGAACCAATATTTTTAAAATCGGACCGATGATCGAACCGGTCGGTCAACTGGGTCATAGTTCGATCGGTTCAATCGAGTTTGATCGAATTAAATCAAATTTTTATTAAAATAATATTATTTGTATTATTTTAAGAAAATATATTATAAATTAAAGTATAAAAGATAATAAATAATAAAATAAAAACCATATTAGTCATCATTTTAAATTAATCAAATAGTAAGAGATTGTTTTTATATTTCTAAAATGTATATATTATTTATTTTTATTATTTAATAATTTCATGTCAAAAGGCACAAAACTTATTAGACTGTCTTAAATGTCTGAGATGACTTTGATGAATATCATATTAATTAATCATATGCCTTAACTTTTATCTTTATTTTATTTGAGAGTAAATTTATGTAATTTTCTTTAAACTTTATCATCTATTTAAATCTTTCTTTATTACTATCTTCCCACATTTTGTTATAATTTCAAAATTTTCTTCATATTATTTATTTCCTTTTTTCATGTTCATCCTATAAAATTTATTATATTACTTATGTTTTAATTTTTAATATAAATTATTTATAATTATTTTAAATTTATCATCTTATATAAGTTCATCTCTTTTATTCAAATTTGACTTCATTATTACCTTCTTACCTTTTATTTTCAAATTCAAATTTAATTTCCTTATTACTAATATCTTTTTTTACATTCATTGAATAAAATCTAATCCCTTAATACTATAATATACTTTCATTTTTTCTATTTATTTTCTATTAATTCATATTTTTTACTTTCTTTTGAAAAAAATCGCATTCAATTCGGTTCTGGCCGGGTTGACCCAGTTCAATTCGATTTTTTTTTGCATTCTAACTTTTAATATCAAATCGGACTGGACAGATGGCCGGTTCACAGTTGAACTGGTCGGACCTGCTGGTCCGGTCCGATTTTAAAAATAATGATTAGAACTTTCGATTCAAATGATTATTAATCTTATTTATTTAAATCATCTTTACTCAAATGGTGTGTTGTTACATGCAATTTTATAGTAATTAAGTTGATTAATTATAAGCACTCTTAGCTTCTATCAATGGCAACGATCAAACACTCTTTCTATTTAACACTCTTAGTTTCTATTTAAAATGCACGAAGTGCATGGGTGTTCCCTAGTTAGATGATAATTGCTTGATCCATCATTGAATGAGAGACCAAAATTGCTGACATTGTTTTCAGTTCTCCTTCTATAGGTTCCAGCAGAAGGGACTTAACAATGGGAAGGGATATCATAATCCTCTCTTTCTTATTCATAAAATTAATACATATGTATATGTGATTAGAAATATTAAATAGAAATAAATGTATATTTTTCATATATATATTTAGGATTTAATGAGGGTCATGCGCCATCTCAAGCATATGACCCCATATGCCTGCTCCCACCATCCCATATAGGGGGTGTCGGCCACAGTGACTTGCAGGAGGTGGATGGCGAGCAGCGAACGATGGATCGGGGATGGTAGTAGCTCAGATCTAGAGAGGACCGTGGATCGAGTACAACGGACGACGGATCGAGGATGGCAACGGAGATATGGAGAGGAGGAAGCGTGTAGACATGAGCTCGACGACGACGACAGAGGGGAAGAGGAGAGGAGGTCGATTGGGGCGACGGTCGTAGGCGAGAGGGGGGGTGCCGATGCGCCATCTGTCGCATCATGCACCGTCGCGAGGGCATCGGTGTGCTCGACGACATACACGGTTCAAGCCATCGTCTTCTTTGTTCGTCCTCTTCTAGATCCCTCCTCCGATTGCAGTCGCCGCCACGCCTCGCTCCACCATCGCAGTAGTCGTCACGCCCCTCCTCCGCCGATCGCAGTAGTCGTCGTGTCCCGCTCCTCCGATCGTAGTAGCCGTCACGCCCTCCCCCCCTCCTCCGATCATAGTCTCCATCGTGCCCCCTCCGCTATCGCGCCCCGCTCCGCCTAATCGGACGGTGGGCAGACAGGTGTATGAGGTCATACTTGAGATGGTGTATGACCCATTAAATCCATATATTTAATACATATTAATCTTGAATTCCATTGAACTAATTTGTCAAGGATTAAACTTCTTACTGCAATGTCATAAAGTAAAAATATACAGGTCACTCTAAAAATTAGCCACGATAACAACCTAACTAGTATTATATCAATGTTTGTGTTTGGCATCAGGATACCCATAAGGGAACATACAAATACATTGGGTTCTCTTTTGGGTGCATTATCCCTAATAATATAAGGATTGACGAAGATCGACTTGGTTGACTTGGTCCGCACTGGCCCGGTAACTCGAAGAAAAAATTGACCCAAATTAGATTCATCAGATCTAAGAATTTGGAAACTCGATTCTGGGTCAAGACCGGGTCTGCCACCCAATTTCTCGACCCTTGACTTGGCTTGGGTATTATTATTTTTATGATATATTTTATATTAATATAATACATTAAACTCGTAAACCGATCTATTAAATCGCTAACCCGCTGCTTGCAGCTCAATTGCTAAAATCTAAATTCCTAGATGAGTAGTCACCGCCGTGGGTCGTCATCAACCCTCACGCGATGCCCTAGCTGCCGCCATTCTTGATGCCACACATTTCTACCGGATGTCGCTATGCGTTGTTGCCGCTAGGCCCGCTACACATTGCTGCTGCCATCTTGTGTTGCTGTTGTTTGTCGCTTGACGTAAGTTGCTGCCGCTTACCATCACATGCGTCGCCGGTACTCCATCTCTCCTCCCTCCTTTCCTCCCTTCCTTAATATCTCTTTTAGACTCTCTCTCTCTGCAAGGGCCGTATGCTTTTGCTGCCTGCCACCGTGGCTTGTTTCATAAGATATGTTGTATTTTATGTAGAAGATTGCATATTGTTGCTTCCATAATTTTTGATTTAAAATTCGATTATTTTCTAGGTGGTCTTTGTGACCGGGTTGGAAATTTTTTTATCTGATAAAATCTGGGTAGGGTCTGGGTCAAAGTGGACACGGACCTTAACTTAAATCCGAATTTGCTCTATCCTAGATGTGGTAGCGGTATAAGTGACACATTATTTTCTTGCCTGGTTTTGGATCTCTTCATTCTCTTTGTAAAATGCATGATAAAGCTCCAAACTTGTATTGACGTGTTGTCTCGTCCATAGCTTCACGAATACGTGAATATTTTTATTTCATAATCTAACGAAGACAGGAAAGGGAAGGAGACATTTTTGTGCGTGCACGAAAAAAATGGAAAGATACTTAAATAGGGGTTTATTTTATTTCATTTATGACTTTTATCACATGTCAATTTGATTGAATTTTATTTTATTTATTTATTCTATTTGCATGTATTCTTGTCAAAAGATAAGGCACCATATGTATTAGCATTCCCTTTTTTTTTAAAAAAAAATTCGAATATTTTCTGTATTTTTTTTGAATTACTCATGTTGGCTTGAGCTTCGGCTTTGTGTTACACAAAATGTGAACAAACCGCTATAGATAGAAGTTTATTGTTGACAATTTCATTAAAGAAATTGCATCAAATCCAAAACTTACATCTATTGATAAATCATTCATTGAAATATGGAAATTATTTTTGGTGTATTTGGGTGGTTTATGAAATTACTAGCATCCAATTAATTTTATTTTTTTGAATATTTTTTATATTATTAGCATCCGATTAATTCTGAAGCTATTAGAATGGTTGAACCACTTTGGACGCTCTGCCAACCAACCAACGTTGATTGAAATATGAAAATTATTGAATGTTTGGTCCTGACTAGAGCCAATTTTTATTGAAAATAATGATAGTGTGAGAAAAAATGATCCATATATATATAGATCATCATTAGATCGTAATATGATAATATATAAATAGACATTTATTTATAAACATCATGATAATACTTATACGTGAATCGTCGTATCATGATTCAATAAGATCTTTTATATATATATATATATATGTCACTTTTTATTCACGTAATCCTTATTCCCTTTTCAATTATGTCGCCCTATATCGATCATGTCACCCAATTCGGAGTGGTTAGTTCATTAGTTCATGTTGTATGTATAGTGTATTAGTGTATACCCTTATAAACGCTAAATAACGGCTGATACGTACTCACCGAGCGCCACATGCATCTCGCTTGCTCGTTATGACGGTGATCCGTTTTATCCACCGAAAAAAACGATGCGCCGCTTTTTACCACGCCGTCGCAGACATCCCCTTCTTCCATCACCAGTCTCTCCTGTCCATTTTCGCGGAGAGGTCGCCGGAGCCGACGACCGACGTCACCTGACGAAATGGAAGTGGACGATGCCGGATCCGTCGACGCGCCCGCCGCCCGGAGGCGGACACCCCATGAACTATTGGACGATGTGCGGACGGCGATGGAGGAGGTCGCCGCGAAGATGCTGTTCGTCAAGAAAGAGGGCCGCCCCAAATCCGAGCTTCGAGAGCTAATCACCAAGATGTCACTTCTCCTCATCACTCTCCGCGGGGTCAGACAAAAAGCTAGGGTTTATAAAACCCAAAAATATCTTTTTCTTTCTTCTCTTTCCGCCTCTAGGTCTTTCCAACATTTGATATGGACAGGTGAATCGATCGATATTGGTGGAAGAGGATGCCGTGAAGGCGGAGACCGAGCGTGCGAAGTCACCTGTGGACTCTACAACGCTTCAACTTCATAACTTGATGTACGAGAAGAACCACTATCTTAAGGCCATCAAAGCGTGCAAGGATTTCAAATCCAAGTACCCAGACATTGAACTTGTGCCGGAAGAGGAGTTCTTCAGCAGCGCACCTGAGGAAATCAAGGGGAAGGTGTTGGCCAAGGATGGGGCGCATGATTTGATGCTGAAGAGGCTTAACTTTGAGCTGCACCAGGTACCTAGATGTTACTGATACTGATAGTGTACCATTGTAGCAGTATAACGTTGAAAACTTTCGGTTTTAGGTTAACTCAAATTGTATTGATGCAAACTTCAACAAACAGATTCTGCATTTATGCTAACGATTTTCTGAAATTTGTTGTTGCTATTGGAATATTGAATACTCGAGTTTGAGATTGTTGGCATTCTTCATGGCTTTGAGATCAACAGTGCATCAAGTCTTCCTTGGGAAAAATAAATTGTGTTCACTAAATTCTGTCAGCAAATAGTTATTAAAATATTGATTTTTGAGATTTTCAAGGCCTTTCTTGCTTCTATTTGCTTATTTTGGTCTTATTTAGTTGTACATTTTGATTTGTTTCAATATGTAGTGTGGCTCATTTCTTTTGACATACCTTGTAGTTGGTGGATAAACCAAGATTTTTCTGTTGTTGGCATTAATCCTCCCCTTTCTTATGTTTTTACACGATTTCCTGTGTTGTCTGGACCATTGTTTTTACGAAAAAAATCTAGGTAATTTGTATTAACATTACCTATCTGAAGTTTTTTTTTTGAGGAGAACAACGCTAAAATTTACTGCATAATTTAATTTTTTGTTCCAAAGTTTGAGTTAGAACGTAATAAACTTACTGAGGCCATGTTAATTGTAGTCAGTCTGCATCTTAGTTCCCTTGCTAAAGCTCTTGAAGGAATCTAAATTATAGTTCATTGAGCTTCTTGCCTGATTTTTATCATAATTCTGGCAGAGTTACAAATATCAAACTGCATGTTGTGTTGTCCCAAGTGACAAAATTCAAGTATATTCTTATGCATCATGGAATTGTTGGGTAGAGATTTAACTACGTTTTTATTACATGGTTTGTTAGCATGACTTCTAAGTTGTTGGGAAAATTTTGGTTAAATGACACAATATTAATCATAATCTCTGTTGAACAAATGAAAATGTCTACACCATAGTTTTTTCAGTCAGATTATAAATAATTTTAAATTTCAGTTTGCTCTCATTCCAGTTCTATTGTATTCACAAGTTTTTCCTGTGGCTTTTGTAACTTGTTAGAATATGTGAGCAAAGACATCACAGATATGACTTTTCAACTTTCTAAGATTTGTATTTGCATCGTCATAATGATTGTCTTTTGATTTCCTTTTTACAAGAGGAAAGAGCTTTGCAAGCTTCATGAGAAGATGGAACAACACAAGTCAAGTCTCATTGAGACCATTATGAGTAAAAAAAAGTTTCTTTCTAGCCTCCCATCACATTTGAAATCACTGAAGAAAGCATCTCTACCAGTGCAACAGCAACTAGGGATTTTACATACCAAAAAAATCAAGCAGCACAATTCAGCAGAGCTTCTTCCCTCTCCTCTTTATATACTGTACTCACAATTGTTGGCACAAAAGGAGGCTTTTGGAGAGAGGATTGAAGTCGAGATAACAGGGAGTATAAAGGATGCTCGAACTTTTGCTCTTCAGCAAATACATAAGGAAAATGGTAAACAATATTACCTATGAATTTTATTATCCTTTAATATTAACAGTTTTGCCTACAAATGGATTACTTAATATTACATGTCAAAGTTTAGGTTGTAATTTTCATCTTAAACTTATATATCTATAGGAATTTCTTCCAAAACACTTGATTTTTGTATGCAAAGAATAAGACTATTATATTCAACCTCCTACCATCTTTTCTTTTTGTTTTGGATCAATTAATGTATTTGTGGGTGGAGTTGGATAAACGGGGGAGAAAAATAGTGTATGCGCGTGCTTGCATGATACAGCACATCAAATGTTCTGCATATTACATATGTGTGTGCCTGTGCACGCGTGATATAACAAATCGAATGTGCTTTACATTTACCCCTCAATAATGAAAAGAATGTGCTGTATTTTGTGTGTGTGCATTGTGTGCATATTTGAACTCCGTGATTCAAGATGACTTTGTTGTCACGTCACGTCACCAGGTTGAGCAGAATTAGGGCCAATCAGTCATATTTGTCACATTAATGTTGTATGCATGTCTGACTGAAGGTCATACAAAGACAATTGCTGTTTGACTTGTAGTAGCAATCATGCATTATAGTTTCTCCTTCTGAAAAGAAGAGTTTCTCAATGTTCGTCCATTAACATGAATTGTGCTATATGAAAAATTCTACTACTTTTAGTATCCATACATTTGTTTTCATAAAATAAGGTTAAATACAAAATAAATGTTGAGTACTCTTCAGTGCATTGAGCCTTTTAGAATGGCTAGTTTTCATGATACTTTCTTAACTTTTGATTTACAGGTGTATCATCAAATGCTGATGAGAACAAACTGGAGGATGATGTAGCTGATGAAGATGATGATGCACAAAGAAGAAGAAAGAGACCCAAGAAGAGTCTGGCCAATGATCAATCAGGGCTCCAACTTCATCCACTCAAAGTAGTTCTTCATATTTATGACACCGGACATTCAGAGGAAAAACTACTTCGACTTCTCACTCTCAAGTTTGAATACTTACTGAAGTTAAACGTTGTGTGTGCTGGAGTTGAAAATACAGAAGAAGGATCTGACACTAATATGTTATGCAATCTATTTCCGGATGACACTGGGTTAGAGCTTCCTCACCAGGTAAAGTTCAACTGGGAGTTCTAACAGAACAGTTTCTATGGCATCTTCTTAATGGATAGCATATTCTTCAGGTTCATGGTTCTAATGATGCATGCTTGCTGATTTCAATTTACTAAATCAATGTTTAGTAGATGAAAATTCAACTTTTGGTAACTAGGGAAGGTAAGAGAGGCAAATCAAAGCAGTAGTTAGTTTGTCTTAGTTTTTTGAGCGAAAGAAGGAAGAATGCCTAGGCAATCAACTAATCAGCCATGTGTATTTTTTTGAAGGCAATCAGCCATGTGTATTAACAAAATCAAGGAAAGATCACGGCAGTAGTATTTCTATCAAGTGTCTCATGCATGCATCATGTGTGGATAATGCTTTCTCTTCATTATGATTATAATATTAAAATAAAATGCATAAATGTAGCAAATTGTCTTTGTTCTGCATTTTTCCTTTAAGACAGTAAATCATCTCAGAGTTCTGAAGAATATATATCATTCCAATAGGTTCCTTTAGCAATTAGATCTATTTGTTTATATTCTTGAAGACATTATCTAATGCATGATGCATCCTTGTTGTAGATGGCTAAGATTTATTCTGGTGATTCTCTGTACTTTGGTGAAAGGACTTCAAGACCATACAAGTGGACTCAACATATAGCTGGGATTGACTTTTTACCCGAGTTGCCTCCACAGCATCCATGTGATGAAAGTGTGAATGGTGAAGTTACCAAAGGGTCAGACATTACCTCCGGCCTCACACTTTATCGTCGACAGAATCGAGTGCAGACAATTTTGCAAAGGATTCGATCCAGGAAAAAGTCTCAGATGGCTCTCTTGTGAGTCACAATGCTCTTTGAATATTTTGGTGTTGGGATCAGTATTATATATATGAAATCAGCATTTTGGAGAAGTACAATTTAGATTCTGCATTTCTTTTTCAGTTCATCGTTATCTTTCTCGTGTGCACTGTGTATTGAAGTAAAAACATCACACACTTGACAATTCTAGATGCAAATTTTAATGCAATATTACTTGATTTTGTGTACCTCCTAATATCTTTATTTTTATAGAACACGTCTTTAGTTTTGGAAACTTTAATTGACTTACAGGGAGCAGCTTGATTCCCTGACGAAACTCAAATGGCCCTCTCTAATCTATGATAATGTTCCATGGGCCTTGCATACTCCTTTGTGTACCTTGCAAAGTTGGTCGCCAGTAGGTTTTGTTCCTGAATCATCTTTATCACCTGGAATGGTTGGGCAATCTGCACTTTGCCTTCAACGTGATCTTGAGAGAAGGTCTGTAACATCATGGGAAGTCGAAAGTGCAAGAGAAGACGGGGAACTTCCAACCACACTACCAGTTGCAAAGTTGCCTGATGAATCGGCAACCACTTCTAGTGGACTATCTGAGCATGTTGATCATTCAAAAAGTTTAGCCATGATTTCGAAGAATGTCACACCTTCCAAGGCTCCAGCTAGAGGCCTGAGGAAAAGTGATGATGATTTAGATCTTTTACTAGAAAGTGAGAGTGATACAGAGGAGCAAACGGTTCTTGATCAAGAAACTGAAAATGTTAGTCACACCAATCGTGAAATCTGGAAACAATTTGCAGCAAGAGAGTTTGATTTGGTTCTTGGTAAAACATGTGCAAGTAATACTAGCATGCGACTGAATGCCAAGGTGAATCCTCTTTTGTCTGTTCCTCCGTTTCTGTCAGCTGGGTCACTTTTTCTAAGAAAACTTATACATTTTGCAGGTTGTTATTAGCATCGAATATCCAATTAGACCTCCACTTTTTACCTTGAGCACTTGTGGGCCCGAACATTGTTCTGAATGGTATAATGTGCTTCGTGCAATTGAAGCAGAGGTAAGTAATTCAAGTAATTATTTCACTGACATAATTCTTTGCTTTTATGATCCTCAATGCTGGAATGAGGTCACTGATAAGCTACTATGCATCTTTCAGGTTAATCTTCATATTTTCAAGATTGTTCCCCAGGATTACGAAAACTATATCTTGAGTCACCAAATACGATGCCTTGCCATGCTTTTGGATTTCCATTTTGGAGCTGGTCATGATAAAACAAAGGCTACTTCAGTGATGGATGTTGGATTATGCAAGCCGGTCAATGGAACTGTACTTGCCAGATCTATCAGGGGCAGGGACCGAAGAAAAATGATTGCTTGGAAAGGCGCAGACTGCAGTCTGGGCTATCCTTCGTAGCACTTGCATGCAACGCTAGATCTCCCCCAAGCCTTGGGGGTTCTTGTCAGGGACAGCGTTCTCGAAAGCATATGCCAATCTGCAACCGAATGTCAACAACTTCTCTGTGGTGTTCCCGGATGAGATTCTATTAAAAGAACTTGTTTACTTGACCCTCGAGATGTGTTGTCGACCAGTTTCTTGGTCTAAAGTCGCTGTTAGTTGCTTTTATAGGTGGCAAAGTTCACTAGATGAGGAATTTTTCTTCTGAAGAGATGAGGTTTGTCTTTGCCATCCGTCATGTCAAGTTCAGATATGATGGGGAGTTTTCATCAGTTGTAATTGTTAGATCAAGGACGATGAATTTCAAAGGTTTAATCTAAATTCGATTCAATTTTTAATGGTGTATGTTCAACAATGCCGTCATCATGTCACTATCAGAGCAGAGCTGATTACATTTTCTTAGCATCGATCCAATGGTAAATTTAACATTATGAATTATGAATGAATGAAGATGCATCATTTACTCACCAGTGGTAACATATGTTGAACAATTTTATATTTACGTCCCTATGTAGCTAAAGGAAAATCTTAATATATTCGTTTATTCCTAAACCCATATTATGTCGGTCTTGTGACTTCCAAGAATTCAGAATAAAATAAAGAGCGTTGAGGAATATGCCGTGCAAAATAAAGAATCTCGTTCCAAAATTTTCTGAGTTGCCTCCACGTGTTGAACGATTCCAAGTGCGTTGAATTTTTTAAAGAGTTGTATACGAAAACCTTAGCGAAGTGGTTCAAATTATAAATTGACAAATTTTAAACTTTAAATGTTTTAGTTATTTTTTTATTATGTTCGAAATGACAATTTTACGGTTACTTTTGTAATAAAAGAAAAAATATAAAATAAAAATATTAGCAAGAGCATAATATTGCATAAATGTAATTATTAAATAGTAGTTTATGCATATTAATTATTTTAATTTTATTTTTTATTGCAAACAATAAATTAATTTTATAAGTATTGAAAAATGATAAATTTTGAATGAAATTTAATGAAAATATTTAAGTTTAAATTTGGACGAATGAAGATATTAAAATTTATAATTTAGAGTTAGATATGAAACAAGTATAATTCAGAGTTACCGTGTTTTCTAAGGAATGCGCATTAATTTTATACGTCGAATATATGTTTTATCATGTGGGTATATAACTATATATAATTAGTCAATCAACAAATATGTATTAAATAGTTAAATCTCATATTCACAAAATTACATTAACTGCAAATTAATAGTGAAAATGAATATAGAGAATTAGTTAATATCATCACATAAAAAGTATTAGCATTGTAAGGAGAAAAAAATTGAGTAAAAAAATTTGAAAAGAACCAAGTTTTATGCGTTTAAAAGCAATCACCCTCACAATTTTTATCTGTAGCTATTGTCGAAAAATGATAACTTGATCAGTGTAATTTTCACATTTTGTGACATATCCTTCATCGCTGTTGACTTGTTTATTATGTTCCACGATGACGACGCCCACCGAACACACATCGCGAATCCGACGGCCGTTGATGCAGTCGGACGCGCGACGGTCGTCCGGCCCGCGGCGCAGCGCGTCACGCCAACGTCCTCGTCATCCGACGCGTCGGCGTCCGCCTCCCAATTAAAATTTACAGCTCAAAAGGGTTGGTGGTGGACCGATCCGGAGCGTCCATCGGATCTTGTCGGGACGCACAATCGACGGCCGAGATGTCACCATCTATCGAGCTCCCATTGGCCTTCCCGTCACCTTCGCCAGAGCCCGCGTCCTCTGAGCTCGACACGTAGCAGCGGAACAAAATACTTTTAAGACGGCATTATTTCAAAACAACATAATAAAAAAATTTATAATAAAACGTGAAGTAATTTTACACTTGACATAAAATAACCAGTAAAATTATATATCAATACAAATTAATGGGAGAAAAAATAGTAAATTAATTGGGTCTCGCGAGGCCTTTAAATTTTGATGCTCCTCTCTCCTTCTCGCTGTTGTCCGACACCTGGCCTTTTCCGCGAGCGCAGCGGCTGCAGGCGGAGGTGGTAAGTCCACGGAGAGCATCTTTTGTGTTATTATTACCATGAAAAAAATATTTAAATAAATTTTTAATTCCATATTATTAGCAGCTGTTCTTGCTGCTTTTGGGAAGGAAGATTTGAGATGTCTCCCCAGATTTTGGTTTGGGCTTTGATTACTTCCTCTTTTTGTTTTTTTTTGGGGATCAATTTGGTTTCGGTTCGTGGGATTTGACGGGAGGCAGCAACTTCTTGGGCTTCTGTAGCTCAATTTCCCATGTTGATGGTGTTCATATCTTGCAGCTTACTTTTTCGTTTTACCACTTATGGCAGTACCAGGCTAATAATTACGGACAAATTTGGATGTGTTCTGAGTTTATTTTTTTTTTCCTTTTGCTGTACGCATGATTGAATTTGTCTTTTTCATGTGTTATCTAATTTGCACAAATCGGGAGCTTAATGGAAGTGGTTCCTGGGTATTTGTTTGCAGAGATCGGTTTTATGTTTGATTTTGCTAAACGAAGGAGAAGAGAGAGGAAGGTGACGTCGATTTGAGTCGAGTGAGAAGATAAAGGTTTGGAAAGGAGTACAGAGGATTGTTTGATCTGAAGAAGAAGGGTAGGAACCATGGATTACAGGAAGATGGAGGTCAAGGAAGGCGGCGGCGGCGGCGGCGGCGGGCAGAACTGGGCGTCACTTGCCCGGCAGTCGTCCATCTACTCGCTGACGTTTGACGAGTTCCAGAGCACGCTCGGGGGGCTCGGTAAGGACTTCGGCTCCATGAACATGGACGAGTTGCTCAAGAACATCTGGACCGCCGAGGAGAGCCAGGCCATGGCGGCGGCCGTCGGCGGGGATGCCGGAGGAGGCGGCGGCGCCTTGGGCCTCCAGCGACAGGGGTCCCTCACGCTGCCTCGGACCCTCAGCCAGAAGACCGTCGACGATGTGTGGAGGGACCTCGTCAGCGCCGGCCAGGGCCCGTCTGCTGCTGCCGAAGTCGCCGCGGGCGCGGGAGGCGGAGTGACCGATGTCTCGCGCGGGCACCGGCAGCCGACGCTTGGGGAGATGACGCTCGAGGAGTTCCTGGTCAGAGCCGGGGTGGTAAGGGAGGACGCGGCGCCGGTGCCGCCGCCGATGCCGAGCACTAGCGGCGTATCATCCAAGGCTAACGTATTGTTCGGCGGCTCCGCGGGTCTGGCTTTTGGTTTCTCCCAGTCGAGCCAGGCTAATGGATTGACCAATCCGACTTCCAGCATCGCGGCTGCCAATTTGGCGGCTGGGACGAGGCCGTACGCTGCGGCAATGCCTCTTGCGAGTGGCATCGATGTGGGGAGTCCGCAGGGGATGAGAGGGGGTGGATTCATGGGTATGGGAGACCTGGGGTTGAGCAATGCATTGGTGCCGGGAATGATTAATCTGGGCACAGGAGGTGTCTCGGTTCAGATGAGTTCTCCGGCGAGCCACCTTTCATCAGATGGACTCGGGAAAAACAACGTCGATACGAGTTCTGTGTCTCCGGTACCGTACGCGTTTAATGGTGGCGCGAGGGGAAGGAGGTCTACGGGGACCGCAGAGAAGGTTGTGGAAAGGAGACAGAGAAGGATGATCAAGAACAGGGAGTCTGCTGCCAGATCACGGGCTCGTAAGCAGGTGCTCTCTCTCTCTCTCTCTCGCTCACTTTCTCTCCCCCTCCCTCCTTTGTCTTGTTAAGGACGTTGGGAATCAGCTACCTGTCATTGAGCGCAGTACATTTACCCAATAGCATGCCTTCAATCTATTCTGCATCAATAGTTCAATATCCTAAAAAAAAAAAAAGAAACTATTCCAAGTGGCGATAAAAAAATGCAGCACTCTAAATATGTATCCGTCTCATTCTTGCAAGTTTATAAATAAAAAGTTAGGCATCATCATTGTACTAAGTTGCTGTGCCTTTCTTGAATTATGCCACTACCTACCGCAGTTGACTTGCCTATTCCTTCTGTTTCTAGGGTTCTGCTAATTTGTTTTTTTCCCTCATCTGTCTCAGGCGTATACTATGGAGTTGGAAGCTGAGGTAGCAAAACTCAAAGAGCAAAATGATGAACTCATGAAGAAACAGGTCGGCTCTTATTTGATTGTTTTAGCTATAATGCTTTACATGTGAATGATTGCCATTAAAACTTTCTGCTGACAATCCAATTCCTTTAGAGATCCTAGTTTGTGAACAAGCAGTTTTATGTACTTGTCTCATGACTTGAGGACCCCATCTTCTCTTGATCATTCATTGTAACTTTTGTGTTCATTGCATAACTCATATTTCATGTCGATCTATCATGGCAACATGAGTTGTAATTAATTTGAATCTGGTACATGTCTACTTCAATGAGGTTACTGATGTTGTTATTTTTTATAAGGATTTCAGAGTCAACTACATTTGTTGGCATCGTTCATAACAATATTTTGGGTCCTGTTTTCTGGTTCAGAACTATGAATTTTGATACAGAACTCCCTTTTGACATGGTATATTTTCTTCTGTATAGGCGGAGATCATGGAGATGCAGAAGAAACAGGTAACTTTAATTTTTAGACAATTCATCTCTTAGTTTCTTTTTCTTTTTGAATTTTCTTTCATCCATCCTATATTTAAAGATGATCCTTTCTTATTTCACTGCTCCACATAGATTTGGTTGTAAGATTACGAATATATAACGTGGTATGCAACTGTACAGATGATCGATGGGAACATCACAATTAAATAGACGCTGTTGACTTCACTAACAGAATAGACTTGTTAGTTAAAACTGTTAAATTGACTGAACTCAAACCATTCAACAGAGCTGATTCACCATCCAACATGTCCTTATTTTCCTTAATCATTTACCATCTTGTTTTACTTATGTTTTTGTAAGCACGCAGATTCACATATACTCTATTGTTTAAAACTTTCTTTTGACAATGACATCTTATACCTTCAACTCCATTCCATTCAGCTTTTGCTTTCTGATGTAAAGCATTAAAACGTCCAGTAAATTTTGATCTCTCCTTCACAATGTTGGTTTTACATGCCTTCTATAGGAGTTCATCGGTCCATCCATTAAAACAAATATTAGGAATTTCCATCCTGACAACTTTCAGGATTACTCTCAGTTCCTGCATAAAAGGTGGTTATTTAACTTCGATATGTTATCATGTTAATCTTTCCATTTACCAATATCACAGAATTCCGTCCAATCTTACATGTTTATATGACAAATACAGCTTCTACGAGTTGAAGTTAATTCAAACAGTCGATAGCCAGGCCTGCATAGGAACTCACCTAGATAATGTAATATAAAATTTCCACATCAGTATGTTATTCTCTTTGGTTGTAGTGTCATGCTTTTTTGAGAATAGGTACTGTCACCCTTTTCCCTCTAGTAAAAGGATAATGAAGTTTTTGTCAAAAGTTTTAAGCATAACGCTGAATATTATATGACAAAGGGGTAATCTTATGTAAAATAGTAATTATTAAAATTCAAATATGAGAAAAGTTATAATGCTGCTAACGAAAGCCAAGTGTTTAAGCAAATATGCTCGTTGCCATTCCACCACCAATGAACACCTAAAAGTTCTTATCACCTTGACGGTATATCTAAACATCCACATCATGAAGTTTCCTAGAATTTTGTGGTAATCTGCTGAAACCAAATATGTTTATGTTCTACTGGTTTGTGTTCACATTTGGTTACTTATAACGTAGAGATCAGATGAAGGCTTAGATGTTTTTTTTACAACTTCTCATTTTGAAGAAAGGAAAGCTTTAAGATGTTCTTTAGCCAAAGTTGTTAAACAGAGGTGCTTTCTTTTTGTCAGAAACATTTTCAAGTTTCAACATGAGAAATAATAGCCAATGAAATGGACTGAGTAATATAGCCACTGGAAGCTGAGATAACGAACAATGTATACAGCTTTTACTTGGATGCATGCATGTTGTGCATCTGAACAAGGCCCTATGAATGGTTGTAACCTGTAACTTATGATATCGTGGAAAGTAGGATCATATTTCATGTGAAAGTTCTCATTTTTATTGCTTACATCGACGAGTCAAATCTGTTATAAAATTTTCTTCAAGTGAATTTAATTTCTACTTTGAAAAGACTCAATTCCACAATTAGTTTTACCATGTTAATTAAGAAATCCTATTTTAGCTTGACAATGATACTTCTGTCCACAAGATTCTAAGGCAGCTTTGGTTTGGTATCTTGCTGGGGTATGAGCATGTAGAACCATGCGACTTAGATAGTGTCAGTTTTTTTGACAAAATGATGTTCTGTATTTTATGGAGCAATATATGCAATGCAGTTCCCAGTAGTGCCATGTAAAATTCTTTTCTGACAGGGTCTGATAGAACTTGAAATTCCTGCACAAGTTTTTTTATTTTCTTTTTTGTTATAGATGGGGAATGCTTTCAGTTGCAAGTGGGGATGTTTGATCTCATGTGTTCAAGATCATAATGTGATTTCCATGGGGAATCCTATGGATGATGGTTATGGTGATTTCATATCCCCCAAACTTTGGCGTTCTGTCTCCTTTGAGACTAAAATATTTTGAAGAATCCATTTTGTGCAAGGGTCATAATCTTACATCATTTTAGTTCTCCACCACATATCAAACTTTCAGTTTGAATTCATCACATGGGTTCTCTGTTTGTATCTTGATTTTCTTTCCCTGATTTTTGTCCATATACATGAAGTCTAGATGTCAAATATAATTACAGTACAACTCTGGTATATCATTGTCAAGCAATACATAACTGCTGATTAGTTGCCATAAAACTGAGCTTGGTGTAAAGAACTAGCCCCCATATCCTTCGGGTCCGTGTTGCAAGGTGAACTTAGAAATGAGAGTAAAAAAGGTATTGTAGTTTGCAAAGAATAAACAATATTGTATGTCATGAGTTTAGTTATGATATTTTTTATCTCTAGCATATCAGAATCACGCCAAGGCTGGTTCCAAAAGTGTTTCTACTGTGTTTCCATAGATTTGGAGTTAAGAGATCGTGTTAATGAAGTCTATTCTGTTTGTAGTTGTTGCCTGCCAAACTTCCCGTTATCTCATTTTGCAAGCATACCTTTCTGAAATTAAATACATCAAGTATTTTAACTTTGGTGTCAACAGGTCCTTGAGCTGGTTAATCAGCACCGTGGCTCTAAGAAACAGTGCTTGAGGAGGACTCGAACAGGACCGTGGTAAAAGCGATCATGCATGTTCACAGGTGAACATAATGTGATATTTTAGCTTGGAGAGCAGCAGTGTACACAGTACACACTAGGTTTCTGTGTTGTTGTATATTTGGAACCCAAACTTTTTATCTGTAGATTAAGCCCTCCAGTCCGTTGGCTATCTTTGTCTGACTTAGATCCAGAGCCTTATGTTTAGGTTTAGCTTTCGGCGTTAGTTGCCTCACAGACTGTCCACAGCGACAAGAACTAGTTCTCCACATCTGTGTTAGCAACAGTTGATTAGCTAGAAGCGAGCATGTTAACTACATGTACAGCAGCATGCATTGGTTGGTTCACTTGGTTTAACCAGAACCTGCTCAGGATGAGTCTTGACATATTTGACTTGTGACATCTTGCTCTGCGTGTATGTATCTATTCGTATTATTATGTAGGTCACTCTTGAAGAACTTTTCTTCGATGGTTTCTGTTGGTTTAACGTTTTGTTTTTCATTTATTTGATACTTTGATGGTGAACGTTAAAGGTTGGCCATTCTTTTTCTGCTAGTAAAGAAAAGGGTCAGCTCCTGGACACCTGTGAAGTCTTGTTTAGAATACGATGAAGCTTAATTGAAGTCGTTATGAACTTGAGCATCAGATGAAACGATTTATCTTGGTTAAGTTTTGAAACAAGGGATGCTCTGGGCATCGCAAATAAGAGCCAAAAGAACTACTCAAATCCCATCACACTAAAACACAAAAACTAAGAGGGCGTTTACTGCATTACCTTTTCACATTACTTATCAATCTGCATTGTCTATTAGAAAGATTGTCACCTATTAAATTACCAGCAATGTGCATTATCTTGTTTACTATGTACAAGTAATCTTTTAAGCAATTTAAATATCACTATACAACTTTTACTAAAATATCTTTTATCACTAATATTAAATTAAATATTATATAATCTAACCAAAAAACTCAAATAAAATTAATAATTAAATAAATATAATTATAAATATTACATATATATTTTTAAATGAAAATAATGATAATTTATATAATATTTAAAATAATAACAAAATAATAATGTGTAATTCATGTGAATAACAATAATAAAATAATTTTTATATAAATTAATATTATTAATTATGATGATAATAATATTATTTGTTGTTGTTATATGAATTTTTATATTATTTTTATGGTTTATTTGTCTAAGATTGGAAAATGCAGAAATGAAAAGAAAATAAAAATAGATTATCATTTGGGTGATAATCTGGATGGACCCTCTCCTAATCAATGTGGATTATCACTTCATAGACAATCTGCATTGCTAGACAATTCAAATTACTGCAAATTAAAATAAAATAAACAAGACAATGCGGTGGACTCAGGTAATTTAACTTCAAATTATTAATAATCTAGAAAGATTAGTTATAGGGAAACGCCCCTAAAAGCTCAAGGTATGCAAAGTATGATGAATATTAGCTGGTCTCACCACAATCAAGATGGAGAAAGGAGAACATATTGCGAAGTGGATTGAAAAGTTCATCAACGACAATGAGACCATAGTGGCTGCGACGAACCTGAACTCACGGAATCACTGACATTCAGGTCACGCCCCATCTATGTATCATCCAATCATAAGAATATTTGCATGCAGAGGTTAATTAGTCACAAAACTTACTCTTTTGATACAACTGGATTAATTTTTCTTTTCGAGTTGTGCCATTGTTGAGGTCAAAGATGGTCGGAAAGTACAAAAGCCAACAGGGCGCACCCGCTCATCTTATTTAAATGGTACATTTAGAGACATCTGCAAGGTGCAGTCTTAATGAGTTCGGAATTTCATTCAAGCTTTTGTTTTCGTTACGGGAGTTTTTTTTCCTCTTTTCTTTCTATAGTAGCTTTTGTTATGAGAACTTGATCGTGAAGGTCTACAAGAAGACCTATTTGATTCAAAATTCATTAACACTGTGTTTGAATTGAGGTGAAAGAGGGTAAAGTGGGGGAGGGAGAGGGGAAGAGAAAATTTTTTTTCTCGTTTGAATAGAATTTTAAAGGAAGGGAATCTCCATTTTTTTCCCTCCCTTTTCCTCCATTTGTGCTATTTTATTTCAACCCAAAATTAGGGTATAAAATTTCTCTTCCCTTCCCTCATTTTTCCTTTCCTCTCATTCTCTTCCCTTCCCCTTAATGAGCCTCTTGCCAAACACAGTGTAAGGGGAAGGAAAGGTAAAGAGTGAGAAGAGAAATGATGGGAAGAGAATGTAGGAGAATGAAGATGAATAATTATTCATGTTTGGTTGATATTATTAAAGGGAAGAGAAGGAAATGAATGTTAAGTGATTAATTTATTTAGACGATTTTGTCCTTTACATATATAGTTATATGTTTAATTTATTTGGTCAAAATTGGAAGCACATTCTTAATATGTCTTTCCCCTCTTTTCCACCTCGATTTGAAGGGGAAAAAAAATGAAATATTAGGGAAGAATGGAAGGAAAAGGAAGGGACTTTCTCCTTCTTTCTCCTCCAACTTAAATTCAATCAAACGAGGAGAACGAATTCTCCTCCTTTCCCTTCCTACTCTTTACTTTCATTTCACCTCCAACCAAACAGACCCTTAATTTTCTATTCTTTGAGGTATCGGGCGAAACATAAACAGAAAACAATGAGGATAACAAAACAACAACAAATCCAGTAGCACCAAAAATAACTTTCCATTAACTCACCCAACAAAGTCAAAGAGAAGTTTTAGCCATGGAGTTCGGGAATAATATGTATATGCCAACATCCTAACAAAATTAAAACATTAGAATGTTATCTTAAAAGGGTATGTTGAATAATCCATGGTAGGTGCATCTGCTTATTGAACAGCACAAATGCATACAAAACTGGGCAACATTGATGTAGCACAAACCAAATGTCAGTGCTTGTCCTTCAATTTGGGATCAGGGCAAGGGATTATACCCCATCTCGTGCGCACGTCCTCTAAATTCTCATCAAAATGTTTCTCATAATACAAGCACATAAGATCTATGCATGACAGACCAGCTCTTGTGGCCCAAGGAAAATAATGCCTGAAGAAGAGTGATCTTTGCTTTTCACTGAACCTTGCTGAACCTCCAATGACTGACATAAGACACATGGGAAGAAACATTTGCTCGAATTCTATCACCTTCAGAGCAGACTCCCCTATCAAGTTGGTGGGAAGACCAAACAGCACGTGCCAAAAGTCGTGCACCTCACGGGCACGTGTAGCCACATACGCTAGTTCATCAGTGTCCATGAATCGGATGGGTGGGCGGTCATCTGGCGAGAAGTTCCTCTTCCCCATGAACTTTGCATAGGCTGAACCAAACGTGCCTTCAGGCAAGTCCCATGCATGTGAAACTTGAGCTGATATAACTCGCGGACGGTCTAAAAGGACTTCCTGAGTCAACAAGTTCTATGAAGCATCAACGAGGCCTTACTAGAATTAGTATTCAAGGAAGCCAATTAATTTTGAAAAATATATAGGTGCCGTCTTGTTCAGAGAGGAAAGTTCAAATACACAAGTGAATCATATTAAAGTATTGAATGGCTTTGCTAGAAACAAATAGTTAATGATTGAATGAAGAAATGAACTATTTTTTGAATGAAAGAAATGAAACTTATTTGAACATTTATTTTGAGAGAATACTACATGTACTAGTTAACTATTAAATAAAAATTTCAATAAAAGATATGAAATAATCTATGACACCAAATTATGACTATAACACCAAAAAGAGGAAGTCATGGATATTGCATTGTCGGCTCCAAAGATTAGCATTTTTTCCCATCTTCCGTTGCATCATTTGCATTGTGATGCCTTAAAGCCATATATCGTCTTCTCTCATAACCATATCCTACATATTTCACCTAGTCACATCAACATACTTCTGATAAAGCCACCTAAAGGTAATGTTGCAGCATTCTAGTCAGACCCTTTCCTCTTCTATCTCAAAACATATGGGAAACACGCTCTAAAAAAAAGATATGAGAAACAACAACAACAACAACACCAAAGCCTTATCCCACTAGGTGGGGTCGGCTACATGGATCATACGACGCCATTCCGTATTCGTTGATCCATGTTCATGCGATTCGACAGGGTTTTACGCTGGCTGTCGAAGCCTAACACAACCCTCCTTCTTTATCCGGACTTGGGATCGGCTATAAAACATAGGCGGAGTTAAAAAAAAAGATATGAGAAAGAAGACATAAATTGACAATCTAAGTACCTGTTTACAAACGGTATTATTCTTCTCTAGGGGATCACAAGCTACCTTTCCTTTCTTAACTGGTGACAACAAATGACCATCATAAAATCTGGTGATGCTATGCTCATCTGCTGCATACAATCAGCTGATCAGCATATCAGCTTTTAAAATATGGTATTGATAATTAGAAATCAAGGTTATCAAGATCTTGATATTTTAGAGTCTATCTGGTGATCCTGTCATAGTAAAACCATCTTCCAAGCTCACAATTTAACTTACATGTCTACAGGATAGTAAAGATCATTCATATAATCTTGCAATCCTTAATTCTTAAACCCTTTCATGATAATGGGTAAGATCTTGATCTTAACAACTTTGTTAGATGCCATATGTAAATTAGCTCCAAGGAGATTTAACAGCATGCACTTGGGATTATCTGCTTAGAGCTCCGACAACAGGTGCAGGAATGCGAGATTCAGCAAAGGGGTGTACCCAACTCAGTCACTCACCAACGACTGAGTATCAGTATGTTCTGAACTTAGAATATTACCCAACAATTGCAGACCCTCATCACAAACAGTCTAAACACTGAGTTCCAACTCCGCGCTCGCATGCAACGATATGATTTCCAATATTTGATACCATTAGGGCAATTCTACATACATTTGCAATTTGCTAAAGAAATATGGAGTTGACAAACGTCCTAATAAGATTGCAATTTGATAATTGGGTTCAAGATCAGGCGCGAGCAAATGAACTCACCCTGCCTTCATGGCTATTTCTCATCTTCTCTAGCACGCGATGGAAAGCGGGCTTCCCGGTGGTCTCTCCAAGTGCAGCTATCAAATCGGCCCTTCTGGGATCCATGAGCGCGCCAAGGGCTGAGCCAACAGCAACTGCTGCCTGCTGCCATCCCTTCAGAGGTACTCGCGCTCCTTGAATCATCTTTTTGACGAAAGGTTCTTCGTTTTTTCAATTCTTCCGGAGAGGAGATTTGGATTAGTCGGTCCACCGACGGAATCGTGGTGGAAGCCACAAGGGACGGGAGGAAGGAGGTCCCCGATATCGCCGCAGCGGAGGATACGTCAGGGACAAAGGTATCAGCGGCGAGGTTGGGCCTCTGGCGGCTGCGACTGCAGCGGTGAGGGGGGCAACGGCGGCGGCGGCGAAAAAAGGACGACGAGGGAGGGACGAAACGGAACGGTTAACTAACCAATGTCTCCGTTATATCCCAGGTATGGTCTTTTTTATTTTTTCTATTATTTCCTTTGTTTTTTTTTAATTTCTAAATTTATCTAGACATTTCGTTAGCTTTTTAAATTGATTTTTTATGCTCTCAATCTATCTATCTATTATAAGTATATTGGATTTATGTTATATATTATATAAAAACGCTGAAATAGAAGCTTATCTTGAATTTAAAAGCTAGACAATCTAAACTTAAAATCTAATAATTAATAAGGTCACAAATGCAATCAACATTATTTTAATATCTCCTGAAATTAATTCATATATAGCAAATAAGGTCATGATTACAAATGTTGATTAGCATCGTTTTTTTTATGTTCCGAAAAATAAAAAGATTACTCACGCATCTTTATGAATTGTATAACATATATAGCAAATAGAGGGCAAAAAAAAAAAGAAGCCAATAATTTCAATTTCGAGATTTGATCAGATGGTCTTAGACTCTGCTAAAATACTTCACTCACTAAATTTTCTTCTTAATTCGGCAAATGACACTTCGTACTCGCTCGCTGTTCCTTCATTTTTTTAGAGGGAACAAATTGTGGAGACGATGGAGAACGAGATCGGTCAATCTGATTGATGTTTCATCCTACTCAGATTTATTATACTTGTTCTATTAGTCGTCTGTCATGATGCACCAGAACGAGGAACCGGCAATTCTTTTGGATGCACCTGTTCAGCAAGCTGAAATGAACTTTTACTTGTTATAAAACATGTAATATATGAACACTTTTATTTATTATCATGCAATTTCATACAGTATTTTCTGTTTATATTTCTTTTTCCTTTCATCAGTTCATCGTATATGCATAACTGAGGAAAACTGAAAGGTTTATATCAACCATCATTTAATCGCAGAAGAAAGGGTATCGCCCTACTTTCATCTAAAGAGACATTCAAAAGTCTTTCTTCACCAACAGGTCCCTACCACAAGGCATTCACTAAAAATGAGTGAAATAAAAATCAGTGTTTTATTACAAGCTCATATGACAGCAGAAAATAATGGCCTCTCTGTGGTTTATTGTCTGCGGCCAAAATTTTCTGTTTCAGGCAGCAACAAAAAATTGTCTATACTTCAGAATAAATGAAAGAACATATGGTACAACAAGCAGGCTACATGGCCCAAGCTTAAGAGGAAGTTTTCATCTCCAGGAGATCTCAAGCAGATTTCCTGGAAAGGAATACTTTGTGTCTCTGGAAATATAGTTATGAACGCGATCATACCAAGAACAATGCAAACCTGTCGAATCTGTAGTAGGAACAGCTTGATGACTTATCTAGAAGATGATGTATATTTAAGAATGGCTGCCAGAATTCTCTCTTTGTCTCTGGTTGGAAATGCTTCCAATAGAACCCCGTCTTTAATGAAGTGAAAACGTGGTACTGCCTGCATTAGTGAGAAAAAACCGACTTCTACATATTAGAAGACATGAGTTCTCCATTCAATATGGGAAGGAAATAAACTTTAATGACAGAATGATATTGTCACAATAAATGTAAACAAGACAAGAAAAATGCACAAAGTTATAAGATCTGAAGCTGGCTTAATTTTCAGAACCAAATATCAGTGTGTGTAGAAACAGTTGACTCAACATGGAACAAGCAGCCGAATGCTAAACTTTCACACGAAAAAAGAGGGATATATGATCAATCATATTGGCATCAAAGTTTCAACAACTGCTTTAGACTTGTGAAAAATCAATTGCGTGATCTGAACTGTATTTGGATCCTGTCAATGAAGGGTATTATGCATGACTTATGCCTAACTAAAAGAACCTTTCTATTTTTGGGGGAAACAATTAGTTGTGACGGTAAAAGCTGAATTCCAAAAGGAAAAGTTATATGGTTATCCAGTGATCTCAACATTCTGTAACAAATTAAAGAGAAGCAACAACGTTATGCTGAATAGTTCGAAGCAAATGCAAAGTCAAGCAACAAAATGGAGCACTTTTATTAAGCCAAAGTAGTGATTGAGCTTGATAGTAGAATGAAAAATGAAGACTCCATGTTCTTAGAGAAAAAATGTTCATTTTGTTACACTATTTGCATTATTAATTGAGAATGTGAAATAGCATGAATGACATGATAAAGTACACTAAAATATTATGAAGTTACCTTAATTCGTAATCGTTCTGCCACCTCAGATTGCTCATCATATTCATCAACAACCTATATATTCCAGAAGCAAAAATTAACTTGATTTGCCTTATCATGGATTATGAAGAGATTCCACATATGAATAATCCTTGTGAACTCTTAATTGAAGTAAGATATATCATCAAGTCCCAGTCAGAACAATTCTCGATATGCTTATCCTATTTAAATATTACGAATTGGAGGTACATGGAAGACACAAAAATGTCAACTAGTTTCAAGTTCTTAATAAAGTCAATAAGCATGGAATTGAGCACTTTGATTAGTCTGAGACAAAACAGAGTTCAAGTATCTCACCGGAAAAATAAATTGAGTTCAAGTACAATAGTAACGGCAAGCAAGTAAAAGCGGAAATAACATTAACATTACATAGAGGAGACCAACAATAACAAAATAGCTAGGAACTACTATTGGCAATTCATATAACTATACATTTAGGGCTAATCCATAAAAAATATCACTTGCTAATCGAAATATCTTTGAAATGCAATAGTGTAGTAGGCTAACTGAAAGAGAAATACCAAGAAGTTAGAAAATAAATGAGGCCACACCTCTTCTAAGAAGATGCTAACTAAGTGAATATTTTTATGGCTCTCCTGATGAATTGACAATTAAACACATACTCTTTTATACTATTCTTATAACATTTCTGGTAACATTTGAGATAAATTAGATCATTGACTGTTTGAATTATGGGCATCATGGGGCATGGATTTGGACATGTTTCCTTAAGGGAATCAGTTACAAAATATGAATACCTAACTAAGATGGATGTATGAATTCGAGAGATTATGGCCTAACTTATTTGCTTAAGTGCAAATTAACTTTTAACAATTTCTACTTAATCATAAGAGGAACCTGCAAGTACAAGCAGAAGTGAATTTGCCCCGCAGCTTATACACTGCAATGCTTCATTTCGTCTTAAACGCGATCTTTTTTTTTTTTTGAGAGTGACATATTTATTACAAACTAACGCAAACGATCTGGCTACAATCTCTTATCAGGACTATGATATGCTGAGTTCTCAGATGGTAAATCCAATGAAAGATTTTATTGTTCTTTTTTAGTACATAGAACACCGTAATAGTTGATAATTGAGGCACATTTTTTTGTTATAATCGGGTCTGTTCAGGATTGTTGTACAAAAAAAAATCTAATTGACAAACAAAATCGCATTCCATATCCTTCAAGAACATATTGCAATTGTTCTAAACTGTGCAGAAAAGAGGGCTGGGAAGAAGCACTCACATTATGCTTCAAGAAGACGACGTTGGACTCCTCGTTACCGGAGCCCTTGCACAGCTTGGCGAAACCCTGCTCGATGTACTTGCAGCTGCCGCAGGAGGTCCGGTAGAAGTCCACCACGACGAGCGCGCCGGTCTCCTTGGCCTTGTCCAGGATCCTGTTGAACTCCTCATCCGTCTTGAACTCCCTGACGCATTCGACGGGACAGAGCCCCGCATCCTCTTCTTCTTCTTCATCTGCGGCACTCGTCAACTGGAGGCCATCGCCGCCGATACTTGCGGGGGCGGCACTGGATCCGCACCGAGCCCTCCTCCTCCATGACAAGCGCAGCTCGTCGCGGCCACGGCGCTGGAATATGAGGCCGGACGCGCTGACCAAAGCAGGAGGAGGAGAAGAAGAAGAAGAAGGTGGTCCTGCAGCCGAGCCTTGTGGTCCGCGTGGGGCTACGCGAGCATTGCAGCGGGGAATGGAGAAGGAGACGCAGGGGCGTACCATGGCAGAGGGCGCAAGCACGAGCATTAAGGCGACGCTTGCAGAGGAGAAGGTCGCATGGTGGAATAGTTTTGCTTGCTTGCTGCCTTTGTGCTCTCGAACAGGGTCCAAACTTCGCAGTGCTTGAAACGGGAGGATGAGGCCGCAGTCAGAGTTGAACAGGAGGCGCCTGTCGTGGTTTGTGGGAGGGAAGATGGAGAGAGGGGCGAGCGAGCGAGCTGTAAAAAGTTGAAAAGTAGGTGGGATATTTGGAGAGCAGACATGAGACGATTCAAAGGGGACGAAGTTTCAGGGCGTTTGTGGTTGTGGTTTGTTTGCGGTTGGGTTCGATCCAGGAAGATGACGAAGACAGGAAAACAACAACTGATGAGAGAGACCATGAGAGGGAGGCATGAACGAGATATTTTTAAGTCTTCTTTTATTTTAAAAATTATAATATAATAGTTTATAGTAAAATAATTAAAAATAAAAAATGGTGAAATGGAAAAGATGGAGAATATTTGTATTTTTCTATTTTAGAAGAATACAAATATTCTCCATTTGGAGTTAAGAAGAGTAGTTTCACGGTTTTCTAAAAGATTTTCAAGAAAAGAAATTTGGCCAAGTTAATTTCGTGTTTGACTGTATTTTTGAAATATCGAGATAATTTAATCTTTATTCACGAACCAATTGAAATAGAATGAGCTTGAGTATAATTAAGGATAATCAAAATTGATGGTACGTGTGCAGTCTTCATTTTTCTCACCCTAAAAAATGAGGTAAAAAAGAGAAAAAAATTAATGATTATATACTTTTTATTTCAATTATATATAATTAAAAAATGAATGCATATATGAAAGACATATTTATCTATAAAATAGCTAACTTTTATCTCCTCCCTTTTTTTTAAATTGTTTCAGTGAATGTATTCATTATCTTCTTTTTTTCTAATTTTCCTAATCTTCTATTTTATGAAAAAAATTTCATTGATTGTCACGTCTTGACGTGAGTCATGGCAATAAAACTATTATATTATTATTTGAAATGTCTTGATAATTTCTTTGTTATTGATATTTTTAAAATAACTGAGTAAGTGATTTGAGAAATTACCCCCATACACATTAGGCCGAGGCATTGTGAATTGGCTAGTGCAAGCGTCAAAGCATAACAATGTAGGTGAATACTCAATGGACAAAAGGGAGAATGTTGCATTTAACTTAACCATTGCAATGTTCAATTGTAAAAAGAAAAGGAGAGGATGGTTCCAAATATTTTTGCACACATTGCTCTTCTGCTAGCATGCTTAAAAGTTTGTCTCTTTATCTAGATCAACCCAGCGTGTTGTGGTGTTCATCTGGACAAGAAATAAGTGCATTCTTGCAATAGATGAAATTAGTGTAGAGGTTGAGGTGGACATGTTTGTTTTGCTATTATATTGAAGGTTAATGTTTATGAAGTGGGTTAGGCTTTTCCTATAAAAGGTTAGGTTTGTAACACAATTTACAATAGTGAATAGATCCCTAATTGGACTCATCTTAAACATTGAATGAAAGAGTGGATGTAGGTCGATTGGGCTGAACCATTATCCTCTTGTATTGTTATTACTTACGAGTTAATGGGTATAGATAAGATTATATTAGATTATCAAGTACGTAGTGGTGAACATTAGGATATAATAGCATGCTTTGACGAGATAGAGATGAAAATTGAGAATAAAGGTATTCATGACTACTTAATGAAGATATGCACAATAGGTTTCTATATAAAATAAGGATTTAATGGGGGTCCTCCCCCCATCCGCGCCCGTCGGATGGGGATCCGACGGGGCGCCCCTTTGAATTTTAGTTTTTTTTAATTCATTTTCTTTTTTCTAGCGCGGCGGGGCGATGGCGGAGCACGGCGGGGCGGTGGCGGAGCGCGGCGAGGAGGTGGCGGAGCATGGACGAGAGTGGCGGCGACACGGCCAGATCCAGCCGCCCTCGTCAGATCTGACGCGGGTAGCCAGATCCGATCCAGCCGCCAGCGGCTAGATCTGGCCGACCGTAGTCAGATCCGGCCGCCGAGCGGCTAGATCTGGCCGCCGACGCCGGGCGAGAGAGGGAGGTAGAAGAGAGAGGGAGAGAGGGAGGGAGAAGAGAGATGAGCGCGAGAGGGAGGGAGAAGAGAGAGGGAGAGGCGAGAGCGAGAGAGGGAGGGGGGGAGACGGATTAAAAAAAAGAAAATCGAAAAAAAAGAAAACGAATTTAAAAAAAAACTAAAATTCAAAGGGGCGCCCGTCGGATCCCCATCCGACGGGCGTGGATGGGGCGGGGGGAGGACCCCATTAAATCCATAAAATAAACTCACCGCCACTTGATGATACTTTCCTATTATCCTATTTCCCTTTTAGGTTAACAATTGATATTAGAACAAGTACTCTTTAACTTAAAAACCAATATTATCATAATCGGATCGACCATCGAACCGGACGATCAACTGGGTCGTGGTTGGATCGGTTCGATCGGGTTGAACCGAATTTTATTAAAATACTATTATCTATAATAATTTTGAAGATATATATAATAAATATTATATATAAAAAATAGTAACCTATTAAAATTTAAATATTAAAATAAATATATTTATTCAGTCTATTTTAAGATATTAATTGATTATTATTAATTTTTATTTATCATTTAATTCTATTAATAATACGTTAAATTTTTTTAAACAAAAACCACTCTTATGTTTTATTTTTATTTTACTTTCTTTTTCCTATTTCTTCCTCTCTCTTCATTAACTTTCTATGTTAAATTTTATTTATCATTTAATGTCATTAAGTTACCAAAAATCACGCTTTTATCTCTTTCATTCCTTCTCCTCTCTCTTCATTTATTTTAATTCCTTTTTAGTGTATTCCTATCCTGATTTGATTCTGTTGATTCAAATATTTGCTTTTCTTTTGTCTTTTTTTCTTTCCATCTTTTTCTTTCCTTTTAGTGATATTTGAGTTTTTTTCACTTTTTTCAACTGAACCGGATTCCTACCGGTTCGCCGGTTCACTGATTTTTTTCAGTTCAACCGGTTTATTTCCGGTCAAACACCATTTCCGATTTTGGCTTCAAATCGGACCGGACCAAATGTCGGTTCGTGGTTGAACCGGTTGAACCGGCCGGTCCGGTCCGATTTTAATAACATTGTTAAAAACTTAAATGTTTAATAGTGAAATGACAAAACATGTTCACTTTCTTTTGACATCCTAAATTTACTACTTTAGTTGCTAGAAAACTAGGATGCACACATATGTTTATTGTATATAAAATTATGCTTGGTCGATAATGGAAAATTCATAAATGTATAGGGTAAATTACACTAAACGCCCTCCAACTTTGATGTTTGTTCAGGGATACCATCCAACTTCAATTTGTAACATGAATTTCCTTCATCTTATAATTTGTTTCATGGAATGCCCTTTTGACCAGGAATACTAGGTTTTTCGATCGATCCACTGACGTGGCGATGCTCTCTCTCCGCCAACATCCTAAGTGGCACCGGCACGCAGACTCCGTCAGCAAATTAATAAAAGAATAAAATAATAATAATTTAAGAAATGAAAAAAAAATACATGCGAGGTCCTCGCAGGCGAGCCCCTTGGGGTGGGCAAGGGGGGAGGGGGGACTCGCCCCCCCTCTGTGACCTCCCTGGAGGTCGCAAGGGAGGGGGCGAGTGCCCCCCGCTCTTCATCGGCGCGCTCTGGTGACCCCCTCCACCGGAGCTTGCAAGGGCGATGCATCTTTTATTTTTTTTAATTTTTTTAATGATGCCACGTCGGATTTTTACTTACGTGGAAGAGAGAGAGTGTCGCCACATCAGCGGAGTGATCGGAAAACTGGGTATTCCGGATCGAAAGGGCATTCTGTAAAATAAATAATAAGATGAAGGGCAAGTAAAGTTGGAGGGTAGAGTTAAAAAATTATCAAAATTGAAGGGTATTTGGCGTAATTTACTCTAAATGTATATCGTTTGGAAGGAAGGTGAAAAAGAAGTTCCCAAGTAAGAATCGAAGAAGATGAAGATTCTTTATATTGTGCACATGATACAATTAAATTTAACCGTGCTTCAAGTTGTTGCTCGGTCAACCAATAATTAAATGAGTTCAAGTTACAACTTAATGAGTTTTTAAATAAAATACAATCTAGTTTCAATAGTATTATAATTGACTAATTAATCCCTTTGGATGCTAACACTATCTTAAATAAGATTCAAAGATTACTTAGAGCTTTGTCTCGAAAAAAAGAAGTTAGACGAGTTCATTTTCGAATAGTTGATAGGTTCACTTACGGTCTATGATCTTAAAAGAAAGCTCAAAGAAAATGTAAATGATGAAGAAATGTGCATATTAGCATAGGAGTTTGATGAAGCAGATAGTAGTGATGAAAACACTAACATTTAGAAGAAACATGCAATTGCTCTAAAGAAATTTGATATTAAACTTGATTTTAAAAGTAAAAGATTTTCAGGTGGAAAGTAATTCTAATATAATTTTGAACTTTGATTTAGTTTGATATTACCTTTGAATATTTTGTTTCTACAAAACCAATTTTTGGTAGGGCAATAACTTAATTGTTATGATTGTTTTTTTCCTAGTGCAACCTACATGATCAACAAGAAAAAAAAATATTGTCAATTCAGTTGTACAACATAGCAGGGACATAAAAATAGAAGGTGTAAGGACAAACTTACACTCTTGATCACACACACACACACACACACACACACACACACACATATATATATATATATATATATATATATATAAAGCTGGTGCATTGGAGAGGCTCACATTCTAACATTTGACTTTATCTTTTTTTCTAAATGCTTACCTTTTATCTCTATTTTATTGTTTTTTAACTTTCATCCTCTATCATTTTTTCTCTGATAGTAACTCCCATCTGACTCATCAATTTTTTGTCTTTCTATAACTCCATCTCACGAATGTAACTCCCATCTGACTCTTAGTATAACCCACTATTTTCTGCTCTTTAATTGTCAACCCATTAGAGAGGAGTTACATATCTCCACATTTGCCTAAAGTAACTCCGCTATCATTTCAACTCCATTAATATGCGATTGTGATATGTCTCTAAATTTGCAGGATCTTCTCTTCTCTCAAGATATTCCCACTTCACAAGCAAACGGTGGCCTGCATGTAGTTCCCTGATCAGCTATTTATGTTTTATATCGATGACTATTTCAACAAGCTTACAAATGCATGCAGTTCATCCTAGTGATGAAGAGCGGCTACATAAGGAGGATGGCGATCGAGTTGGATAGCGCCGATCTTGACCGAATTGACCTGTGGGATGTGCTAGGCGACGCGGAGCCCTTCGAGAAGGCGGCCAAGTTCTGCTACGGCGTCAACTTTGAGATCGCGGTCCATAACGTTACAGCGCTACTGTGCACAGCGGAATACCTAACTAGAGATGGAGGAGGAGCACTGCCGGAGCAACCTGGCCGAGCAGACCGAGGAGTGCATCAACTAGGCCACGCTCAAGATGCTCCCTGGTGCGGTAGCGGCCCTGCGCTCGTGCAAGCGGGGATTTATGCCATCACCGAAGCGCTTAGATTGTCAAACGATTAGCTTGAAGGTTTCTGCTTCATTCATCACAGGTTCATATTTCGATCCCCTATACAACAATACCCTGATCTATTTAGAGGTTTTATCCAGGTCTGTAATAAAGCCAACTTTCCGATGAGGTCGCGCGATGAAGTGGTGGACCTCCGAGCTTATTGTTATTTGTTCCACGTCGTTCCAGAAAATCCTTGAGGCCATGAGATCCCATTGCACAGTCCTTAATACCCTCATCATAGCCATCACCGTATATGCTTAGAGGCTCCTCCCAGATCTCCTCCCTGCAGAATCTGGTAGTGTCTTTGTCACTACCGTCAGAACCTTGATAAAACGGGGATGCCAGAACTTAGCAGCGAGCCGTAGTTTAGTTGATCATTTTCATCTTCTCAAGTTTGCAGGACAGTCATCCTCGACACAAGTGGAAAATTTGTAGAAATGACTTTTTTCCAAAGAGCTTGATTATCCTCGGTGTGGATAGTGTATAGAAACTATTCCATCCCCTCTCATCACTCATTTTTTTTTATTTACTCCTTTAGATGCATACTTATGATTTTCAGCTATTATAACTTTCACTCAACCACAACAGTTTATCACTTCATGACTAATTTCTCTTTTCATACAATAAATAAAGTAAATAAGAGAAATCATGTTAATGAAATGCATGAAAAATGGAAAAAAATAATATTTATCAATAAAAAGATGGAATTTGGTATCTGTACCAATAAAGACAACAAATATTCTAAGGGAACACCCTTGTGCTTCGCACATATTATATAATATATAATTATATATTATTAAATATATGGAAACATAGAAAAAAATTATATGCTCATTATTTACCTATAATTTATTATATTAAAAATAAATTTATAGGTGAAATTATTGGTATTCCCTTTGAGAAAGAAATTTTCATATTTCCAGATCTTACTATATGTTTTCAGCCATAGTTGTGATAAAAAAAAAAAAATATATTCTTTTTTAAAGTTATATAGTTAAAGTCATACAATATAATTGTATATATTAAACTAATAACATCCAACAAAAAAAATGGTCAAATGGAATACTAATTTGAACTCGAGAAAGAGATAAATTATGAAAAATAAACTGATAATTTGCTAGGGTCACAAATAATTTTTACTATAACAATATAAATATTGTATTCATTTTTTATATGCTCATTTGGGGATGCTAACATATTTATATAACATATACCTAAAAGAAGAAACAAATGAGTATCTCATAAAGACAACTAAAATTCTTTCACTTTGTTTCTTATTTTTTTATGACATATATTCTTTTTTTTATCACAACTATGACTGAAAATACATAGTAAGATATAGAAATATGAAAATTTCTTCTCAAAAGGAATAACAATAATTGCACTAATAAAAATATTTTTAATATAAAAAATTATAGGTAAATATTGAGTATATAAAATATTTTTAATTTTACATATATTTAATAATAAATATTTATATATTATATAATTTGTGCGAAGCACAAGGGTGTTCCCTAGTTACAGTATAATAGTGTTGTCATGGTGAATTGCATTATATCATTATTGCACTTAATTGCACAACATAAGCCACATTTAATGATGGATAAAATCATTTTTATTTACAAACCTTCTACATAAGTTCCACATATCATGAATATGAATAATAATTCTTTAAATGAGAATATCAGTAAACATGAACATTCATGATAAAAATGTTGATTATTCCTCTAACTTATGTCATCCATTTTTAATATATACAAGATACATCACAAACTTCGACAAAAGAAAAAAATTAATTAAACAAGAAAATCAGGAAAAAACAAGAAATTAAAGATGATTACAAATTTATCCAATATTATGCAAAATCTAATGCTCTTAGTTGAAAATTGGATAATAGAATATACTTTTAAATCAAGACAATTTATATGAATTAATGATGGATAGTCGTCACACAAGATCAATTCACCATCATAATGACAAATAGAGTAAATCACATCACTGCACTAGGGTAAGGAAATAATCGACTTTTAGACATCTATGTGAAAATTTCTTGTAATTGCTAGAATCTATTATCTCTATCTAGAAAACAAAAAATTTAATTGTTGTGATCGTTTTTTCTAGTACAATGTCATGGACGTGTCCTAGAAACATCAATTGTGCATAATCATGCATTTAATTAATATACTAAGTTATTTTGGATGTCCATTTAGTGATATTTGTATATAGTAATTAATATTTTGATTAGAGCATAATGATTACTTAATTATCGTTAAATTTTATAAAGTTATTACATACGATTATTAGGAATAAATTATAAAATTTCTAAATATTATCATATATATGTTTAAATAGGATTAAGTAAGCTTAATTAGGGTTAAAATACTTAGTTATGACAAGAAATTGTGATTGGTCATCACTTAAATTCCAAGCAGCTGAAGCAGACATGTGAGAGCTGCTTAAAGAGATATTTTTTCAAACTGCCATACGGCTTCAGAAAATTCTGAAAAAAAATATATAACGCACTTAACATTATCTTTTAACCGTAGAAAAATTACCAAAGGCAGACGTCGAGCGAAATGACCTGGGAAAAATTGGGAAAATCAGCTGTTCCAGGTGAGTTTTGGTTAAGAAATTGTTCTTCTGATTGAGATGATCATTCCTTCGTGATTAACGAACCATAAGTTAGAATTCCATGGCCCCTCGAATCACCAAAAATGGAGTTTTATAGAGGACGTTATGAACTTAGATTCGCAAGTCACTCATCCTGTCCCGAGTCTGATATATGTTCAATTTGTAAATTAGGGCACGATTGGAGTAGAGTGAATTAGGATTTGAAATTTGGATATGCTTAATTAAACTTTCCAAGGGTTCGGCGAGAAGTGGAATTATCTTATTTGGACATGTATCTATAGAGAAATGAATTTTTCATTTCATAGTTATTCTTCTGTCAGATTCTAGGACATGGACAGATGATGACCTGAATTAACTATTTTTGTTATAAGGCTATACAAGGAATTAAATTCTATACTTTTTATGAAAAAATACTATGCAGTCTAGTTTTCAGAAAAATTATGACCTAGTTAAATGGACAAGTATAAAGAACATATAAATCAATATTACAGTGACATACAGTCTGCCAGAACACAAACCCTAAGTCAGATTGCCTTAGATGTTATGATTTACTCACTTGGATTTAGATAATGATATTTGGCGGTTGGAAACCTTAGGATGTCTAGTTTCTAATTAATCTAGAATCATAAGATTTTTTCATGTGGTTAAGAAATTATGAATTATTTATTGACAAATACTCAGTCTGAAATTCTGAGACAGCATCTAGTTAAGTTTTGGAGAATTGAAAAATTCCAAGTGTGAAATACCTTATGAATATAAATACATGAAATTAGAAATTGGTATTAGAGAGGATTATATGTATTTTAGGGTGCATAATCATTCATGCATCATGAGCATGCATTGCATATTACTTTATTAGTGATTGAGAAGTAAAATGACATTATTGCTTGTAGGAAAATATCAAGTTGTAAGTGAAAGGGAGGAAATCTAATAAATCTTCTTGAAGTGATAAAGTACAACAAGGTGAGTGGGTAAATTTATAACATAGTAAAATGTTATATGCTAGTTCTTTTAATTATGATATTACTTCAAGCAAAGCTTATTATTGTTATTATTGATACATATCTTGAGTTATGAAAAGTATTTATGATATGTTTCAAGGATTTCATATGAGATGGAGTAACATCTTATGCAAAAATATTTTCAGGGAACAATGCTTGTGAAGTGAAAATAAGTTTTACTTGATAATGATATGTGATTATGACATGTGTATTTTGATATTATTAAACTCTATGTGTTTATTAGCTATGCTATTTGAAAAAGGTCTTTGTGACCGCATTCAATACGCATGAAGTTTTTGGGGCGTATATCGGGTGTCTTTGCCCTTTGGGGGCTGCTCTGCGTGCACGTATTGACCCATGATTTGCTCTGCGTATCTGAGAATCATGATTGGGTGGCACACAATCATGATTGGAATACATATTGACCCATAATTTGCTATGTGTATCTGAGTCTTTTGATTGTGAAGCTCTGCTTAACTGTATGACACACAATCATAAAGGGATATGTATTGACCCATGATTTGTTCTGCGTATCCATGACTCTTCATTATGAAGCTCTGCTTAACTGTATGACACATAATCATGGAGGCATACATATTGACCCATGATGAGTATGTGCAATGACACATGTATGAAGTTTAATTATGAAAATGATGATATCTTGAGTTACTTTTACTTATGTGAAGTTCATATGATTTGTCAAGTTATGTTATATGTGTTATGCTTTAAATGTTTCATTTATGAAAGAAATATGGTTTATTTAAATATTATATACACTCGTATTGTTCCCCTATGTTGTACTTTTATTCCCTCATTGAGTAAATGATTGTTGCTCATAGTACTCATTTTAAAATTTTCAAATAGTCGTAAGTTCTCGAGTTGAGTCGACTCGAAGCTTGTTTTGCTGCAAATAGAAGAGGTCGAGCCGTTGGAGTACTTCAATCCCCCTTCACTTTTGTTTTTAAAGCATGCATATGTAATAAATAGTCTTAGATGTTGTAATTAAGTTTCTAAGAAACTTTTTGTAAGGTTGTATAAGACTTGATCTTATGAGGTGTTACATGTGAGATGGTTTGTGAAACAATGATGATAATATATGAATGTCATGTCTTATAACTTTTATTTAAACTTTGATGAATATATATATATATGTATGTATCTTTTGTATGTATTAGGGTTTTGCCGATTTTATTTTTGAAATTTTCTAAACATAACTAAGATTATAATAATTTGGATTAGAACTTAGTCACGGAGTTGGGTGTGATAGTTTTTTGTATCAGAGCTTATGTTATAAGATTTTGTAGACAATATAACCTAAGTTTAAGGTTAGGTGACATTATTTGCATTAGATTGATAGTGCATGCTTTTGACTTTCTTTTTATTTTTATTTTGAAGGGGTAAAAGTGCCACCGCGTAGGCGTCGTGGCGATGGTCAATTTACTATTATTGGCCCAAGTCATTCTGTTCCACCAGGCGGTCAACCTAATAGGAGTCCATTAGTTTCATCTCATGCATCGGTACAAGGTGTGGCACGAGATGTGAATGATAACCCTCCCTTACGTGATGATGAGATCCCAGCGGGTCCATCAAGACTTTCTCATGTTGTTGAGCAAGTCAATCCTATTGAGAATCAAAGTGCTGCACAAGTTCTTGCACAAACTTTAAGGGCTATTATGAGTGGAGTAAATCCGACCTCCCAAGTTATGCGAAGAAATAGGTTCTACGACAAGATTAGGAAATAAGGTGCAGTTGATTTTGAAGGTACAATTGATCCATCAGAGGCAGAGGCATGGTTAAAGCGTATGGATAGAATATTTAATCAGATGCGGTGCTCCAATGAAGAAAAGTTTGATTATATTATTTCCTTGTTGCAAAAAGATGCTTTGGATTTGTGGGAGATAATTCGTGAAAGTCAAAATTTTCCAATTACTCTTGGATGGGAGGACTTTCTTCAAGAATTTCGAAAGAAGTATTTGCCCAAAGTGTATACTGATAGGAAGCAGAAGAAATAAATCTGACACAAGAAACATTATCAGTTGCAGAGTATGAATTAAAGTTCACACAACTATCAAAATATGCATCGAGCTTGGTGTTAGAAGAAAATGACAAGTGTAGGCGATTCGAATGAGGACTTCACTTGAATATCAAAGAAAACGCTGAATTGGAATTCACTGACTACTCCAAATTGGTGGCAGCAGCACTAAGAGTTGAAAAGCTTATAGAAGAAAGAAATCAAGTTAGCCAACATTTGAAAGGACCAAACTCCAACTTTTCTCAGACTAGGCCAAGTAATAAAATGACAAGATATGGTGATGGTACATTTCAGTCTCATGGTAACTTCTACAATAATAGAAGGCATGGAAATGGATCACAAGGTGCACAAAAATATCACGCCAACCAGAAAAATATGAGTACACAAGCAAGTGCAGTCAGAAGAACATATTCATAAAATCAAAGTAGAGTTGGACCAAGACAAGAACAATACCGCACGAATGCATATTGCACAACTTGTGGAAGATATCATTCTAAAAAAATGCTCAGTATTTACAGGAACTTGTTTTCAATGTGGTCAAAGAGGACACAAGATACAAGACTGTCGATTCATGGAAAAAGGATAAAAGCATTTCTGAAACACTAGCCTATCCTTCTGTGAAGTCTCAAATCAAAGCTACTCCTGGTGCAAGCATGAAAGCGATTAATCAAAATGTCCCAAGTACATCGAAATCGACGAATCCACCAGGGAGACCGCAAACTCAAGCACATGTTTTTGCAATGACTAAACCTGATGCTTTGGCTACTCCTGACGTTGTGATGGGTACGTTGACTATCTTTGATAAAAGTGCACATATTCTTATTGATCCTGTATCTACTCATTCATTCATATCAAAAGACTTTTCAATGCATGCCAATAGAAAACTTAGTCCTTAGAATGTTCCATGTTAGTACATACACCTGTGAGAGATTCTAATGTTGTCGAACGATCATATAAGAATTGTAGAGTCAAAATTGCTGAGCAAGACATGCAGACAGATCTTATTCCTCTAAATATTCAAGACTTTGACGTCATACTTGGAATGGATTGGTTAGCTCGTCATCATGCCACTATAAATTGTTTTAAAAAAGAAGTTTACTTTGAGTCACCCGAAAAAGAGAGTTATCTTTTATGGTAAACGTCAAATTCTTCCCTCTTGTATTATTTCTACGATGGTGACACAGAAATTAATCAAGAAGGGATGTGAAGCTTACCTTGCTTCTATGATTGACACTAAAGTAGACGGACCACGGTTGGCGGATATTCCAATCGTATATGAATTTGTAGATGTTTTTTGGATGATCTTCATGGATTACTGCCGAAATGAGAAATTGAATTCAGTATTGACCTTGTTTCCGAAACGACTCCTATATCCATTGCTCCTTATCGAATGGCACCAAGAGAATTGAAAGAGTTAAAGCTACAATTACAAGAATTATTGGACAAAGATCTTATTCGACCGAGTGTTTCTCCTTGGGGTGCACCAGTATTATTTGTCAAAAGGAAGATTGAATATTACGATTGTGCATTGATTATAGACAATTAAATAGAGTTACTATAAAGAATAAATATCATTTGCCGCGGATCGATGATCTTTTTGATCAACTACAAAGAGCAAACATATTTTCAAAAATAGATTTGAGATCAGGGAATCATCAGTTGAGAATTAAAGATGTCGATATTGCCAAAACTGCTTTTAGAACTCGATATGGACACTATGAATTTTTGGTGATGCCATTTGGTTTAACAAATGCGCCCGCAACTTTTATGGATCTCATGAACCGTGTTTTCAAACCTTATTTGGATAAGTTTGTAATTATTTTCATTGATGATATATTGGTCTATTCTTGAAGCGAAGAAGAGCATAAAGAACATTTAAGAATTATTTTGCATATACTTCGAGAGAAATAATTATTTGTGAAGTTTAACAAATATGAATTTTGGCTCAACTCAGTGGTATTCTTGGGACATGTAATCTCAGAAGAGGGCATTTGTGTAGACCCAACAAAGGTTGATGCAATATTGAAGTGGGAGCCTCCAAGAAGTGTGACAAAAGTGAGAAGTTTTCTGGGTTTAGCAGAATATTATCGATGTTTTATTGAAGGTTTCGCTATGATCGCAGTTCCATTAACTAGACTTCTTCGAAAGAATGTAAAGTTCGAATGGACAGAGCAATGTCAAGATAGCTTCCAAAGGTTAAAGAGATGTTTAACATCTGCTCCAATGTTAACACTCCAACAGAAAATGAAGTTTATGTGGTGTATAGTGATGCTTCTCGAAAGGGTTGGGTTGCGTTCTAATGCAACATGGAAAAGTTATTGCATATGCTTCTCGACAACTAAAATCACATGAGTTAAACTACCTAACACATGATTTAAAATTGGCGGCAGTTATTTTTTCTCTTAAGATATGGAGGCATTATCTTTATGGAGAGACATGTCTCATTTTTACAGATCACAAGAGTTTGAAATATCTTCTTACACAAAAAGAATTAAATTTATACCAAATAAGGTGGATGGAGTTACTAAAGGACTATGATTGCATAATTGACTATCATTCGGATAAAGCTAATGTGGTTGCAGATGCACTTAGCCGAAAATCATCGAGTCTTCTAGCTCATATAAAAGTGTATCAATTGTCATTGCTACTTTAATTGAAATCCTTAGGAGCTGAGTTGAAGACAAGTGAGAAATGAGCACTCTTGGCACACTTTAGAATTAGACCCATTCTAGCTGAGAGGATACGCAAAGTACTAGATCAAGACAAAGATTTAGTGAAAATCATCAATCAAGTAAAGAATGGAGAGCAAACACAATTCTCATTAAAGGATGATGGGACTTTAATGTTTGGCAGCAGGTTATGTGTTCCTAATGTTGGAAATCTCAGGCAAAAAAAAAAATAATGGAGGAATCTCATTGTTCGCCTTACACTATACATCTAAAAAGTAATAAGATGTATAGAGATTTGAGGAGAAATTTTTAGTGGCATGGTATGAAGAAAAACATAGCAAAATATATTTCTCGATGTTTAGTATGTCAACAAGGCGGAACACAAAATTTCAGCTGGAACTCTTCAATCAATTCCAATACCAGAATACAAGTGGGATGAAATCACTATGAATTTTGTAACGGATTTGCCAAGAACGAAACAAAATCATGATACTATTTGGGTAATAGTTGATCGTCTTACGAAGTCAGCATATTTTATACCAGTTCGAAAGGATGATTCTCTTAATACATTAGCCAAGTCATACATTGATGAAATTGTGAGACTACATGGTATTCCAACATCTATCATTTCGGTTAGAGATCATCGGTTTACCTCACGATTCTGGCATAGTTTACAAAATGCTTTAGGCACAAACTAAAGTTTAGTATTTCATTTCATCCTCAAACAGATGGTCAAATCAGACACTTGAAGAGATGCTTAGAGCTTGTATTTTAAAATTTAAGGAATTTTGGGATGAACATTTGCCATTAGCAGAGTTTTCCTATAATAATAGCTTTCATTCAAGTATGGAAATGGCTCCTTTTGAAGCATTATATGGTAGGAAATGTAGGATACCAATATGTTGGGATGAAGAAGGTGCAAGAGTCCTTTTGAGACCACAAAAAGTACAAGAGACTGTCGACAACCTAAAAATCATCAAACAAAAGTTAAAGGCAACATAGGATCGACAAAAGAGTTATGCAGAACAACATCGTCGACAAATGGAGTATGATGTGGGCAGTAAGTCTTCTTAAAAGTTTCATCTTGGAAATGTGTCATACGATTTGGAAATAAAGGAAAGTTAAGTCCAAGATATATAGGATCGTATGAAATTTTGGAGTGTATTGGACCAGTTGCATATCAATTAGCTCTACCACCAGAGTTATCACGTATTTATGATGTCTTTCATGTCTCTATGCTTTGACGATATCGATCAGATCCTTCTCATGCGTTAGAGCCCCAATCTATTCAAGTACGAGAGAATTTGTCATATGAAGAGAATCCAGTGCAAATTATTAGAAGAAAGGAAAAAGAACTATGGAATCGAAAGATTCCATTAGTTTTGGTGCTTTGAAGAAACCATTTAAGAGAAGAGGCAACTTGGGAGCGAGATGATCAAACAAGATGGAAGTATCCATTCTTATTCCCTGAAACAGTAACCAAATTTTGGGGATAAAATTTTTTTTAAGGAGGAGAGAATTGTCACGGACGTGTCCTAGAAACATCAATTGTGCATAATCATGCATTTAATTAACATACTAAGTTATTTTGAATTTCTATTTAGTGATATTTGTATATAGTAATTAATATTTTGATTAGAGTATAATAATTATTTAATTATCGATAAACTTTACAAAGTTATTACATAAGATTATTAGGAATTGTTGAATTTGGACACCCAAATGGGCTTTTCCATTCAGTGGCCCACCATGCATGCAGAATGTAGTTTTGGTTAACTACTATGTAGTTTAATTACCTGCTCTTTTGATGCACTATAAATAGCATGGCAGACTTCAAGCACTTGATAATGTTCGTCCAAAGTGTCATGCTATAGTGTGTGTGGGATCTCCATGTGCAATCTGTCCGTGGATTGCCCAACTCCGACGAGGTTCCGACGATATGTTCGGGTACTTGGATTGTGAACATGTGGTCCTTATCCGTACGTGATTAGGATTCCGACGACGAATTTGAAACAACGTAGAAAAGTCTCGAATGATCCGTTCTTCCGCGGCGAGGTATTCCGAAATACTTTTGTTTATTTACTACCAATTCCTTCAATTGATATAAGAGCCGATAGATTTTTCTCGATATTGTATCGCCCAGATAAATATTTTTTGCTTCGTTCTTTTTCTTCTCGGCACTATTGTGCAAATTGGGCAAATAAGAGTTTGCATGCATGCCCTTTTACTGTTATTGCATATGTGTGCACTTACTGCCATATCTGATTTTTTGTTTTTTAACCATGCAATTGTGAATGCGCGACTGTTTGTCGAACTGCCGTGTCTGGAGGCTGTTCATCGCCTGACGACGACTTCATGCATGCAAAACATTCCAAGCAAAGGAAAGTACGTGGCTGGGCAATTCGGACATTGACCTGTTTGTTATTTAAAGCATTTTTTTTGGTTGTGCCATGTTATCTCTCCAAACTCTTACGTGATATTGTTCTTCTGCCACGGACGACGAATGCAATGGCGCAGCTGTGGAGTGATGTGCGGGCCTGCAGCCCGCTGCCGCTGCGCGAACACTGCTGCCACGCACGCGCGCAAGCGGGTCTGCTGCCCGCTGATGCTGTTGCGCGCTGTGCGCATACGACGTCGTTTCACCCCACCGCGCACGGGCGCGGCACAACGCTCGAGCAGGCAACAGCCCGCTGCGCGACACCGCAGGGCGCAAGGCGCGCGGGCGACGGCCCGCTGCACGTCACGCGCATACGTACGAGGGTGCGGGCGAGGCGCTCCGGCGCAACGCGCGGTCGCTGACCTCTGGCCCGTCGCTGCCGCAGTGTGCCACGTGCGAGCGAACGCGGGTGCAGGCTAGCAGGACCTCAGGCCCGTTTTTGGGCTGCAGGAGAGCCCAATTGAACAGTTACTTTTTTTTGTTTTTTGAAAAAAAAACAGTTTTACAAAAAAGGGAAAATAATAGAAACATTAGAAAAATATTTTTCTGGATTCAGAAAATTATGAAATTTTTTTATTAATAATGTGTGGATTATTTTTGACATACATGTTTGCATATTATGTTATAATGCATTCTATATGAGTCAATTATGTCATGATAATCATATTATGATAAATTAGAATATTTGTCATTTATGCACATTATTTGGTTAGAAAATTGTGAATAATTTTTTGAAAGTTCCAGAATACTTAATATGCATATTTTGTATTTATGCATATGTGATTTTGCATATTATGTCATGATTATTATTATGTGTAATTGTAACTTATGGAAATTATCATGTAATTTTAATTAGACAATTGATTAGATAAATTTTCTAAAATTTGTATGGCATATAATTTTATGCATATTGGTGGTATTATGCATATTTATTAGTACATGAAATAGTCATGTTATTTTGTCATACATTATATATGATTATGAACTTAAGTAAAATTCATTCATGTATGTTATTACATGATATGTTTTAAGTGTAGTATGTCACACCTAATTGAATTTCCATTTGAATTAGATATTCATGCACATAATTATGTTATATTTACTTAAAGTGTATTTAAGTGTCACACTTATGTAAATTGAAATATGCACATTCTTAGTTCATTATGTGATTTGAATTATGTAATAAGGAATTTATTTTTTTATGAAAGAACATGTGCATATATTACATATTAGGCATAATATGTGTTATGTGAATTTATGAGTCATTAATTCACATAGTTATATTAAGGTTATGCACAAAATATTTTTGTCACATTTTCATGTGAAATATGCACATTAATTATGACAAATTATATTTCTTTATGAATAGAAATATGTGCATATATTTTTTTTATTACACATGAAATGAATTGCATGATTTTATGTGATGAAAATTTATGCAATAATTTTTTAATTAATAAGACATGTATGATATGAATTTATGTACATGATTGAGCCTTATGTGACATAAATGTAAATTTAGACATGTAATAATATTTGTGTGATTATTTGTATGTCTATTATCATGCTTATATTAATTATATGAGTGTGACAAATAATATTAATTTATATGTAAATGAATTGTATGATTATTTGCGTGCATAATATACATTCATATATGTGATTTATGCAATGTTTGTTTTGAATGCATAAATATTTGTAAATTATGAATGTGACATGTTTCATAAAACTTAGAATATAGGTTTTGACATTATGAAACATAGATAGTTCAAATAGAACTAAGGAATCTAATTTGTATGATGGTCATGGTAATATTTTTTTGTTGAGTGGTGCGTGACATGTGCATGTCTAGGAAAGTACTGAAAAGAGATTGTTAGTGAAAAATTTAGTACCCTCTTTCTCTGTGGACTTACCTGGTGTACTGTTAACGCAGTCTTCAAGAATTATTATGTTTACACGTCGTGATGACATATTTCGATTATCGTGGTGTCGAGGCGAAGGGGTGATGATTTTCTAATTGGCACCTTGCAAACGCAAGGAAGAGCTCCCATCACAGAACCCTGAGTGTCCTGGTCACATTTTTGAAAATGATATGTTAATCACATCATATATGTTTTAGATGATTTTGGATGTTCATTTTTTAAAATGAATAGATAAGTACCTTGCCGCAACATATTATTTTTAATGAATTATAATTATTTTTTCGGATAGTGGGAGATGAGTAAGAGCATAGCGACCATCTCGATGTCATTGTCTTAAAAATATTATTATGTCATTATTTATGAATATATGCGACAAGAAGACATGCAAAAACTAACTCATTTCCCATATGTAATTTTGACCATAGATAAATAACACAAAAATGTATCTTTGCAATATGACAAAGTTAAACGGAATATGTAAAAAGTGACTCATGGCAAAACTTGATCTCTGTCGAGCATGAACACTATCACGATGTTGATGTAACGAAATTATCAAGAAAACAATAACTCTTATATAAGTTTTTCTTCAACAGATATGTTCTATATCTGTATGTGATGATAAACTTGATGACTGAGTTAGAGAATCTTGGTCATATTTTTTGATCACGTGATAGTTACTTATTTTTAATAAGTAGAGTAAGCTTGCGCACATATTTGATGTTTAGTGAAAATATCAAATATTTTTGACATTTATTTGAAGAACGTTTGTCATCTTCAACTACGGCATATGTTGTCTATGTCAAAATAAGAAAATTTCTGCGAGTTTTTGACAAAAATCGTAGTCCAGTAAATAATGTATAAATACTAAGAAGGGCTAATGCTACTCGCATCGATGTGGGAAGTATGATAGCAAAGTTAATATAAACAAAATAAAGTGCTACGCTTGTGACAAATACGATAATTTTCGCTCGTGATTGCATTGAGTCGAAATATGTTGATATAATCGTATGGTAGTTTTGTTTAAATGATAATGTTGATTCGTTGTTGAACCTCGTCCTTTTCATGGACTGAGATTATTGGAACAACTTATCATGCAACTAAAGAATAATGAATTTTTTATATAACTTAGCCTGCAAGCCAAAGGACATAATTGGAAACAGCATGAAAGTGGGAGTTAAAAAGATTATGACTTGCAAAATTTGTTTTTTGCAATAGATGAATCATTTTATCTCATTATCCTACTATACCACTTTTTTTAAAGTGAATATGTGTATAGTATCTATATTTATTATTTGGACAAACGAAGCTGTGTATTCACGTTTAACATTAAATTTCATATTTAATGAAATTCTTTTACGAGAATTTTATGAAAGTGATTTTCTATGTTTTGATTACTTTAAGTATTCAAGTTGAATATTTATGTCATATGTGACGTAAATAAGTATGCAAAAGTTTTGGCTAGTCAATTTGTGACATTTTTTAGGCAACATAAATATAGACTAGCTTGAGAATATATTTTCTCGCTAAAATTATTTTTGCCTACTTTTGTGACAATGTCTAATTGATGGAAAAATACGAAAATCATTTATGAATAGAAAATTACAATAATTCATTTGCATTAAATGTCTAAGATTCTATATGGTTTCTTTCATCACATTTTCGCATTGTAAATCATACGCATGATTTATCTAAGTTGCTAACATGAATTATTTTATATAAATTCATGAACTTAGATGGAGATTCAAATATGATCGCAAGATTAATGCCTTGCTGACTAATTTAATAATGTGAAATGGTTGAGACTTATTCAAATAGTCTAGTGATGTGTGTGGCGCAAATAAAATTCCAATGTTATATTTGAAATGTTGTTATTAATGCTGCCTAAATGTTATTGAAATCTCAAGTAGAGATTTGACATTCATGTATATATTTTCTTGATTGAACGAGATATAAGTATCATCTTCCTTTAGAAGTTGAATATTCAGAGTTCACAATGTATACGGATTGATTTGTGGTTTGTCCATATTATCTTCCCATACCTCACTCCGAGTGGGAGCAATTCATAGTCAACTCATGATTAATATTCATTTATCGAAACATATGAATTGTGTTTCACGTTGTTGATTATATGAAATAAACATGAGCCTAAAATAAATGATGGAGCTCTCTCGGCCTAGAGAAGAAAATTGATTAATGCAAAGAGATAGAGTCTAAAGAAGAAAATCTAGTCAATGACTTGTTAAATCATCCGTCTAGCTTCGAAATAAGTTGATATGGATGACAAGAGATTTAAAAGTGACGAAAAATAATAGTCGCAAAAGGATTGCTGACTCTAGAAAAATTATTATGTTTTTTCTCTCATTCGTCAAAAGTCTAGTTATTGTTTCACTATTAGATGAAAATTACATAAAGCTATTTGGATGCTTAAATGTAAAAGTATTGAGCGCAATATGTAATTTGCGATGGTCCAATTATGAATTTAGTATTCATCTAAATAATGATATAAGTATCATTAGGTGTATATCCATTTTTATAAATAAAAATGTCATCATGACATTACATGTGAAATAATATTATGTATAGCTAGAAGTAATAAGGATTTCTTCTATTAATGAAGAAGTTAATGTCTTTCTATAGAAATGATATGGGTGTTAGATTTATTCACATCGGGTGTAAAATTTACGTAAGAATTGTTCATGTAAATTTATTACTTTGCAGCAAGAATCTTCTGTTATAAAGACGAATTGAACATTCTATGAAAGACTGTACACTCACTGGTACCCTTATTAAAAGAGAATTTTGAATCTCATATTTTTCTCTATGACTCTATAAGTAACAAAAGGAAATGTCCTTTTGTAAACATGGTCAGTGATAGACATGCACAATAAGTTGAGCAATCTAATATTTGTGTCATTGGTCAAATGAGAAATTTACATACGAATATAGGGCGCCTATGTTGGATGACGATTGAGAGAATAATGAGACACCTTATGGACGTGTTGACTATCGTTTTGTTCTATGATGGAGATCGAGTTATAGATTTGCTTAATAAACAGACGCCTATTAAGAGGGCGATATTAACAAGAAAAAGTTTATTTCCAATTATGTCTTCATGTTATAGAATGACATATTGCAAAGTTTAGCTAAAGCAAAACTATATAAAGTAGTCAACTATGAAAATTGAGTTTGTGTTATACTCAATGATGGTATGGAAGTCTTTGGTTAAGTAAATTTCTTTTACTCCTGTATTGACAATGGTCAATATACCCTTTGTTGTAATATGTATGTCACTATTGATTGATAAAAGGATGGACCATTATAGAGGAAAATACATTAATGTCTAGTATGTCTTGATAGTGTTAAGAAGATATAGTTGATGAATACACGTGTAAGTATGTTTGACTGACGCAATAACATGCGCAAAGCTTACGCGATGATGTATTCTATATCTTCTTGTGATGAATAAAATTATGTTAAAATTTTATTCTAGAGTTAGTTAATATTTTTTATAATGCATGTAGAGTATGTCAAATCAGACACGAGATTATCAGTCACACGGATAATCGCCTTGGCGCTTAGTGCATAGCGAGTGGAGATGAAATGATTTAGATTCAGATATACGATCTAAGATCGCCCTGATATGTTCGGGAGGATGACACATGTTTATATAAAACTCTGTGTAGCCTGATAAAAGAAGCCAGATGTGAGATCTCGTGACGCCAATTTTTGGGCGACTAGTGGGAGGACTCAGGTCAAACATCATGAGTAGACGTTTGGACTCTAATCTTGCGGTGTTACGAGTTTATGACATACGCTCCTTCAGTGGGAGTCTCCACCACAGTACTTGGTTATGAACTTAGTATGCTAAGTCGACCCTAAGACTTGATGAATATTTTATAATTATTCGTCAAAATGTGAGTCTTTAGAGACTGAACAAGTCCGAAAATTGCCCTTAGACTCTTGACTATATTTCAAAGTAATGTGTTAGTGTTGCTACTTTAGCGAAGTACTCAAAGGCTAAAATTGTATGCGGCCCGTCGAGCCACGACTAGAAAAGCAGCTAACTTAGAACTGAGAAATATGAGGACGAGAGGAAGATTCACTGGTGTTGCATGGTATTTGTGATGCAATTGACCAAATACGTAAGTATACAAATATGGATAAATCGAAATCATGCATGATAAGACGTGTGTCGTCTAAAGTGTGCAAGCAAGGTGTTTCTAAGGCAAAGCGAGTAACATGAATGTTTGAGCAACAATGTATTATTGATAAATCATAGTATTGGCTCACATGATAGTTGAGTAGCTACATAACGATAACACGTTATAGCATACACTCACACAATGATTGAGCAGTTATGTGGACATAACTTTGGCTCTTAAATTGATTGAGCAACTATGTATCCCTAACAGATCATAGTATAAGCTCTCAAGTGATCGAGTGACTATGTATCCCTAATAGGTCATAGTTCTCCGTAAGTTGTGAATGTACTCGTGGGTCGCACGATCCATTTATCATAACGAACATTTACTGAAATCAAATGTGTGTAAAAGGCCATTGTGTGCGAATGGGAGATTATTGGATTTGGATGCCCAAATGGGCTTTTCCATTCAGTGGCCCACCATGCATGCAGAATGCAGTTTTGGTTAACTACTATGTAGTTTAATTACCTGCTCTTTTGATGCACTATAAATAGTATGGTAGACTTCAAGCACTTGATGATGTTCGTCCAAAGTGTCATGCTACAGTGTGTGGGATCTCCATGTGCAATCTGTCCGTGAATTGCCCAACTCCGACGAGGTTTCGATGATATGTTTGGGTACTTGGATTGTGAACATGTGGTCCTTATCCATACGTGATTAGGATTCCGACGATGAATTTGAAATAACGTAGAAAAGTCTTGAACGATCCGTTCTTCTGCTGCGAGGTATTCCGAAATACTTCTGTTTATTTATTACCAATTTCTTCAGGAATAAATTATAAAATTTCTAAATATTATCATTTATATGTTTAAATAGGATTAAGTAAGCTTAATTAGGATTAAAACACTTAGTTATGATAAAAAAATATAATTGGTCATCACTTAAGTTTCAAGTAGCTGAAGAAGACAGGTGAGAGCTGCTCAAAGAGATATTTTTCCAAACTTCCATACGACTTCAGAAAATTCTGAAAAAAAAATATAATGCACTTTATCCTTTAACTGTAGAAAAATTACCAAAGGCAGAAGTCGAGCGAAACGACTTGGGGAAAATTGAGAAAATTGGTTGTTCCAGGTGAGTTTTGATCAAGAAATTATTCTTCTGATTGAGAGGATCATTCCTTCGTGATTAATGAACCATAAATTATGAAATTTTGTATGGTTAATATATTCGAAGGTAGATTTCCATGGCCCCTCGAATCACCAAAAATGGAGTTTTATAGAGGATGTTATGAACTTAGATTCGCAAGTCACTCATCTTATCCCGAGTCTGATATATGTTCAATTTGTAAATTAGGGAATGATTGGAATAGAGTGAATTATAGTTTGAAATTTGGATATGCTTAATTAAACATTCCAAGGGTTCAGCGAGAAGTGGAATTATCATATTTGGACATGTATCTAGAGAGAAATGAATTTTTCATTTCATAGTTATTCTTTTGTCAGATTCCAGGACATGGGCAGATGATGACCCGAATTAACTATTTTTATTATAAGGCTATACAACGAATTAAATTCTATACTTTTTATGACAAAATACTAGTGAAGTCTAGTTTTCAGAAAAATTATGACCTAGTTAAATGGACAAGTATAATGAAAATATAAATCAATATTTCAGTGACATACAGTCTGTCAGGACACAAACCCTAGGTCAGATTGCTTTAGATGTTATGATATACTCACTTGCATTTAGATAATGATATTTGGATGTTGGAAATCTTAGTATGTCTAGTTTTTAATTAATTCAGAATCAAAAGATTTTTCCATGTGGTTAAGAAATTATGAATTATTTATTGACAAGTACTCAATCTGAAATCCTGAGACAACATCTAGTTAAGCTTTATAGAATTGAAAAATCCCAAGTGTGAAATAGCTTATGAATATAAATACCTGAAATTAAAAATTGATATTAGAGAGGATTATATGCATTTTAGGGTGCATAATTATTCATGCATCATGAGCATGCATTGCATATTACTTTATTAGTGATTGAGAAGTAAAAAAACATTATTACTTGTAAGAAAACATCAAGTTGCAAGTGAAATGGAGGAAATTTAATAAATCTCCTTGATGTGATAAAGTACAAGGTGAGTGGGTAAATTTACAACATAGCAAAATGTTATATGCTAGTTCTTTTAATTATGATATTACTTCAAAAAAACCTTATTATTGTTATTATTGAAACATATCTTGAGTTATGAAAAATATTTATGATATGTTTCAAGGATTTCATATGAGATGGAGTAACATCCTATACAAAATATTTTCAGGGAATAATGCTTGTGAAGTGAAAATAAGTTTTACTTGATAATGATATATGATTATGCCATGTGTATTTTGATATTATTAAACTTCATGTGTTTATTAGCTATTAGCTATGCTATTTGAAAAAGGTCTTTGGGACCGCATTCGATATGCATGAAGTCTTTGGGGCGTATATCGGGTGTCTTTGCCCTTTGGGGGCTGCTTTGCGTGCACGTATTGACCCATGATTTGCTCTGCATATCTGAGACTCTTGATTGTGAAGCTCTGCTTAACTGTATGACACACAATCATAGAGGGATGCGTATTGACCCATTATTTGCTCTGCGTATTCATGACTCTTGATTATGAAGCTCTACTTAACTGTAGAACTAAAAAATTCCAAGTGTGAAATAGCTTATGAATATAAATACCTGAAATTAGAAATTGATATTAGAAAGGATTATATGCATTTTAGGGTGCATAATTATTCATGCATCATGAGCATACATTGCATATTACTTTATTAGTGATTGATAAGTAAAAAGACATTATTGCTTGTAAGAAAATATCAAGTTGCAAGTGAAAGGAAGAAAATTTAATACATCTTATTGATGTGATAAAGTACAAGGTGAGTGGATAAATTTACAACATAACAAAATGTTATATGCTAGTTCTTTTAATTATGGTATTACCTTAAGCAAAGCTTATTATTGTTATTATTGAAACATATATTGAGTTATGAAAAGTATTTATGACATGTTTCAAGAATTTCATATGAGATGGAGTAACATCTTATACAAAATATTTTCAGGGAACAATGCTTGTGAAGTGAAAATAAGTTTTACTTGATAATGATATGCGATTATGACATGTGTATTTTGATATTATTAAACTTCATGTGTTTATTAGCTATTAGCTATGCTATTTGAAAAAGGTCTTTGGGACCGCATTCGATATGCATGAAGTCTTTGGGGCGTATATCGGGTGTCTTTGCCCTTTGGGGGCTGCTTTGCGTGCACGTATTGACCCATGATTTGCTCTGCATATCTGAGACTCTTGATTGTGAAGCTCTGCTTAACTGTATGACACACAATCATAGAGGGATGCGTATTGACCCATTATTTGCTCTGTGTATTCATGACTCTTGATTATGAAGCTCTACTTAACTGTAGAACTAAAAAATTCCAAGTGTGAAATAGCTTATGAATATAAATACCTGAAATTAGAAATTGATATTAGAAAGGATTATATGCATTTTAGGGTGCATAATTATTCATGCATCATGAGCATACATTGCATATTACTTTATTAGTGATTGATAAGTAAAAAGACATTATTGCTTGTAAGAAAATATCAAGTTGCAAGTGAAAGGAAGAAAATTTAATACATCTTATTGATGTGATAAAGTACAAGGTGAGTGGATAAATTTACAACATAGCAAAATGTTATATGCTAGTTCTTTTAATTATGGTATTACCTTAAGCAAAGCTTATTATTGTTATTATTGAAACATATATTGAGTTATGAAAAGTATTTATGACATGTTTCAAGGATTTCATATGAGATGGAGTAACATCTTATACAAAATATTTTCAGGGAACAATGCTTGTGAAGTGAAAATAAGTTTTACTTGATAATGATATGCGATTATGACATGTGTATTTTGATATTATTAAACTTCATGTGTTTATTAGCTATTAGCTATGCTATTTGAAAAAGGTCTTTGGGACCGCATTCGATATGCATGAAGTCTTTGGGGCGTATATCGGGTGTCTTTGCCCTTTGGGGGCTGCTCTGCGTGCACGTATTGACCCATGATTTGCTCTGCATATCTGAGACTCTTGATTGTGAAGTTCTGCTTAACTGTATGACACACAATTATAGAGGGATGCGTATTGACCCATGATTTGTTCCGCGTATCCATGACTCTTGATTATGAAGCTCTACTTAATTGTATGACACATAATCATGGAGGGATACGTATTGACCCATGATGAGTATGTGGAATGACACATGTGTGGAGTTTAATTATGAAAATGATGATATATTTAGTTACTTTTACTTATGTGAAAGTTTATATGATTTGTCAAGTTATGTTATATGTGCTATGCTTTAAATGTTTCATATATGAAAGAAATATGATTTATTTAAATATTATATACACTCGTATTGCTTCCTTATGTTGTACTTTAATTCTACTCACTGAGCAAATGATTGTTGCTCACAGTACCCATTTTAAATTTTTCAGATACTCGTAAGTTCTCGAGTTGAGTCGACTCGGAGTTTATTTTGCTGCAAATAGAAGAGGTTTAGTCATTGAAACACTTTAATCTCCCTTCACTTTTGTTTTTAAAGCATGCATATGTAATAGATAGTTTTAAATGTTGTAGTTAAGTTTGTGAGAAACTTTTTGTAAGGTTGTATAAGACTTGATCTTGTGGGGTGTTACATGTGAGATAGTTTGTGAAACAATGATGATAATATGTGAATGTCATGTTTTATAACTTTTATTTAAAATTTGATGAATATATATATATATATATATGTGTGTGTATCTTTTGTATGTATTGACAAATAACATAGGATAAGTAAGGGATGGAGGTTTTGCCGATTTTATTTTTAAAATTTTTTAAACATAATTAAGATTATAATAATTTGAATTAGAACTTAATCACAGAGTTGGGTGTGACATACAACCTACATGATCTACATGAAAATTAAAAATTTATTATCAATTCAACTATACAACATAGTAGGGACATAAAAATAGAAGGTGTAAGGACAAACTTACACTCTTGCTGGCACTAATTATCGTACAATAGTATTTTCATGGTGAATTGCATTATATCATTATTTGCACTCACTTGCACCACATAAGCCACATTTAGTGATGGATAAAACTTAGAAGTCTTCTAACGTAACATCATGAGTATGAACGATAATTCTTTAAATGAGAATACCAGTTTCACTATAAACATGAACATTCATGATAAAAATGTTGATTATTCCTCCAACTCATGTCGTCCATTTTTAATATATATAAGATACATCACAAGCTTCGACAAAATAAGAAAAACAATTAATTAAACCAAAAATTAAATATGATTACGAATTTATCAAATATTTATGCAAAATCTAATGCACTTACTTGAAAATTAGATAAGAGAATATATTTTTAAATCAAGACAACTTATAGAATTGATGATGGGTAGTTGTCACACAAGATCAATTCATCACATAGTGACAAATAGAGTAAATCACATATCACTGGGATAAGGAAATAATCAATTTCGTACATTTGTGTGAGAATTTCTTATAATTGTTAAAATCTATTATCTGAAAACAAAAATTTAATTGTTGTGACCATTTTTTCCTAGTGCAACCTACATGATTTACAGGAAAATAAAAATTTTATTATCAATTCAGTTGTATTACATAGCAGGGACATAAAAATAGAAGGTGCAAACAAAGACTTACACTCTTGCTCGCACTAATTATAGTACAATAGTGTTTTCATCGTGAATTGCATTACATTATTATTGCGCTCACCACATAAGCCACATTTAATGATGGACAAAACTATTTTTTTCTTTAGAAGCCTTATACATATGTTCCATATAACATCATTCGTATGAATGATAATTCTTTAAATGATAATATCAATTTAACTATAAACATGAACATTCATGATAAAAATGCTGATCTCCAACTCATGTTGTCCATTTTTAATATATACAAGATACATCACAAAAGAAGAAAAAAAATTAATGAAGCAAGAAAACCAGGAAAAAACGAGAAATTAAAGATGATTACCAATTTATCAAATATTTATGAAAAATATAATGCTCTTACTTGAAAATTGGATAAGAGACCTTTAAATCAAGACAACTTATATAAATTGACGATGGACACTTGTCACACAAGGTCAATTCACCACCATAGTGACAAATGGAGTAAATCACATCACTAGGATAAGGAAATAATTAATTTTTATAAATCTGTGTGAAGAATTCTTATAATTGCTCGAATCCATTATCCCTATCTGGAAACATAATAAAGATCTTCCATCGTCTAAAAATATATTAACACAAGGGTGACTAATCTTGTAGCCAACATGTGCTTCAAACTTTGCGAGAGAGAATAGTTGTCCATAGCATGTGCACTATATCTCATGATCACGAATTTTACTTTCTTTGATATTCCATCTTTACAAATGCAAAAGAATACTTTTCCTTGATAATAAAATATTTTTTCCCATAAGACAAGATAATATTATTTTAATATATTTTTTTCTTGCTGATGATATAACTTATTGGATGCTTTTAGATGATATTAGAGATGTATTTTCATATAAAATGTTTTTAAGTATACTTTGCATGCTTGTTCAAGAGAGCAATAAAGCAGCCATGAAGATCTACATAGCTGAATTCATCCTATGCTTTTTCTTATGTAAACTAGAAGTACCACTCCATGTATAGTAGATTCTTTCTCATTTTTACTGTGTAATGTGGTATTCAAATTAAAAACTTGCTTTATCATAGGCTTCTTTTGTGAGTCAAAGTAGTTCTCATATTCTTTGATGGCTTTATGTAAATATTATGGATGTATGCTCTCAATTTCTCCCATTTCTTCATTCATGTCTTTCGTGGCATCATGTTGCAAACCAACATGTAAGCTAGAATTATTATGTTCAAGACAAGTAGAATTGTTGAACACACTAGAATCTACAACTTTAACGACATACTTAGTTGTGCTTATTGTTCTATCGATCTAAAAATGCAGGAAACTAGGTCGTAAGAAGTGCATTTGGATATTTAGCCATTTTAGTCATATTATAGCTATCACCTGCTACGTATGGTGTTTATCAATGAGCATTTTCAAGTTCAATCTTGTTCTTACGTCGATGGAAGACAGTAGAATGTATGAAAATGCTATACCCGCATTGGAGCAACCATTCTAAAGCAGGACTGACACGAAGAACATATCTCGACGCCAATTTATGACAAGTAACATTAACTTAATTGTTGTGATAATCTTTCATGATTTATAAGAATACAAAAAAAAATATTTTGTCAATTCATCTATAAAACATAGCATGCACATAAAAAATAGAAGATACAAGAACAAACTTACACTCTTGCTCACACTAATCATAGTACAATAGTGTTTTCATGTTGAATTTAATGATACCATTATTTTACTCACTTGCACCACATAAGACATTTACATAATGGGCTAAACTATTCTCCTTTAGAAGACTACTGCATAAGTTCGACATAACACCATGAGCATGAACGATAATTCTTTACAACAACAACAACAACAAAGCCTTATCCCACTAGGTGGGGTCGGCTACATGGATCATACGACGCCAATTCGTTGATCCATGTTCATAAGATTCGACAGGGTTTTATGCTGGCTGTCGGGGCCTACCACAACCCTCCTCCTTTATCCGGGCTTGGGACCGGCTATAAAACATAGGCGGAGTTGAACGATAATTCTTTAAATAAGAATATTAACAACAACGATAAGCCCAAGAAAAAAATGAATATATAAAAATATAAAGTAGGAAAAAAATTTAAGAGATGGTCATTTTTTTCTTTTGATGGTGAGATTAAATATATAAGAAATATTTTAAAAAGTTAGATTTAATATAGAGAAATAGATATGTTGAAAATTCATGATAAAAATGTTGATTATCAGTTTAACTATAAAAATCTAGTATTATGATTTTCAAGATAAGTACTTGAGTAGCATATTTGAGCATATCTGAATCTACATCTTTAATACACAAAGTGCTTTTTTTTTATATTCAAGACAAGCAGAATAATTGGCTAGACTCACAACTTTAGTGACATGTTTAATTGTGTTTGCAGCTATCTATTATTGTAAGACAATGCCGATCTAGAAATGCAGGGGGATTGATCCTAATAAGTGCATTTGAATATCTAGACTTTTAGTCATATTACAACTGTCACATGCGACATACGGTGTTTCAGAATGAGCATTTTGAAGTTCAATCATGTTCTTACATAGGTGGCGACGATAAAATATATGAAAATGCTCTACCTACATTGGAGCAGCCATTTCTGAAATAGGATGGGCACGAAGAATAGACCTCGATGCCAATTTTCGATAGGGCAACAACTTAATTACTGTAACCGTTCTTTATTGATGCAACCTACATGATATGCAGGAATACAAAAAAAACTATCGTTAGTTCAGTTGTACAACATAACATGGACATAAAAATAGAAGGTACAAAGATAGACTTACATTCTTACTCACTTATCAGAAGTAATGAATTTTAAAAATAGAAGATTTAAATATGATTGTACGATATTAACGACCTTATCATTGAAGGTCGTTTGCACCTATAAATACATGAAGATGCCATCATCTCAAGTCATGCCCTAAAGTTTTGGATTATTCGTCATGAGCTCTGCAGATTGTGTCCGAGAGGAGAGAGGTGTGACGTCTGAAGGTTGATCGAGATTCTAATCAAGTCCGAGAGCTGCTGACTGTCTGCTAAAATTTGCGAACTCTACTTTTATTTATCTTTGGTGTAATCCTTTTGATGTTATTTATTTTATTTTATTATCTATCTAGTAATTCTAGGATGAACTCCATAGTTTTAGGATTTTATTTTAGGAGATTATTAATGGAAGGGAAATTAGTTGGACCCTATTTTATTTGTTTTAATATTTTACGATCAATTATTCAATTGTGCTTATTGCTTTTAATTTAGTTAATTGGATTTCTGAGTTAAATAATTACTAGTTTGTGGAATATTGATTTTAGAATTCTTTAATTAATTAAATTAACTGATATTATTGTGAAAATGAATAGTTGATATTATTTGATAACTAGTGTGTGGAGAATTAATTTTATGTGCTCTATTAATCTATACCACTTTGTGGAGTGATTAATAATTTAGAAAATCTAATTTGATGCATCTTAGTTTTAATATGATTTGATAGGATGTCAGTTTGTGAAGACTTCAATTCTTATTAAATTAAGGAAGTTTAATTTGCATGTTAGATTGATGGATACTAGTTTGTGAAGACCACGATTTAAACGTATTAGGTTAATATTTTAGGGAGATTCTAATGCATCTTAAAAGATTAAATTAATCCTTTTTTGTTCGAATATTTATTTTGATTTGTTTTCATCCTAAGGCCTAACTTCAGCACTACTATATTATTGTATTATCTTATTTTCACTATTTATTTATATTTAAAAAACCTATTTTTAGAACTTATGATTTTTCTCTCATTAATTTTTAAGATTGGATATTGAAGTAACAATATTTTTCGTAGGTTCGACACTATGTACTCATTACTCGAGCGATTAGTGCACTTGTTAGCGGATTCATTTTGCTACATTATTTTATGCATCAGAGTCTCTATCGCATAAAAATGGTAGAGTATCAAATAACGAATATAATTTTAACTGACGTTCGATAAATATTTTTTAAAAGTGACATTTATAAGTTTGATTGCAATACTTTATAAGCCACTGAGAGCAACTTACATTTATTCCTAATTTAATAAAAAAACTTTATTTAAATTTTAAACATAATGTATTATTTTTATTTTAATATTTCACATCTTTAATTTTTTTTTTGTCTATTTTCATCCCTTTATACATTAGTTCAAGAACTATATTACAAGTTACTGTCTATCATCCCTTCCTATCTAATCTCTATCATCTAATAAAGCCAATATCCTCTAACTGAATCATTATCCTCTAATCGAACTATTAATTTACAACAGGAGCTTACGAATAATTTTGATTAGAAAGACTTTTTTTTAAAAAAATAATGATAAGTGAGTTGAAACTTGAAACTATATTTTATCGAACCAAGCACTAGTGAGAATTAACTCTACTCAAAGACCACAACAAAATCAATTTTGAGATTAGAAAAAAAACCCATTACAAAAATAGGTGGACTCATGTCTGGGCCATTACAAAAATCGCTTCTAATGGGTCGGATGCTTTCGTCTGCCCATTCATTAACTAAAGTAGGATCCGATACCCACCTCCCAACCAACCCACTCCACCCCATTAATATCTCACTGGTATCAAATATAATAGTTAGATATTTTTTAGTGTCTCAACTTTATTTGGCTGCTTCTTTGTTTTTGTTTTATTGTTTGAATAATTAATAGTGTATTTCACATTGAATATTAAAACAAATTAATTATACAAATGGTATAATTAAGAAGTGGCAACATAAAAAAGGAGAAAAATAAAAACATAAACAATTTGAAAGTGAAGAGTATTACGAGGAAAATAAAATGAAAACAATGGATTATAAGCTAACAGGCCAATGAGGACAGATCAGCTAATTGGCTGGCCTTGTAGTCAAAGCTGTACAAGAAAATGGTGCACTCAGGCCGGTCAAATTGATGATTCCAATCAGTTCCTATTTGGATTTATGTTCCAAAGAAAGTGTATTTTATTTGATGAAGAAGTGGTACGTGTCATTTATTCACACATTAAATTGGAGTATTACAATGTTAATTGTTTTCCTACTGAGATTACGTAAATAAGTTTTACTAATTTCTTTTTTTCTCAAATAACATTTGGTTTTTATCCATACCTAGGAAAGAGCTCATTTCCAGTATAGTTGATAATAAATAATATCGTACTCATCACAACGCGATTAGCACATTTATTATTGGCCATTGTGATTTGAAGAGTGTCTATTTGATGCAGTTTCGAACTGTGCTGTGACTAATTAAACTGGTGAATCTTAAATCTATTTTACTAGTAAAACTGGTAAGAGAGAGAGAGAGTGGACAACTCCAACCACCAACACATTACTTGCTGTATTTATTGACAAAATTGTCGCACATACCTCCCAACTTCTAATGGACAATGTCTTTTTTTTTATTTTCACCCTCTCCTTGTGCTCGTCTTCCAAGGTTTCAGAAATGGCTTGCGATAAGACTAAAAAATAAAAATAGATAGAGGTCAACGTTCCAAGTAGATATGCTGATATATGGTTCAATTCTTATTGCAGACAAATCGGATAACTGGATAAGACACATTCTTCTCATCCCCAGCCAGCCTCCTCGTCAGAGTTGGAGAGCTACAATGCAACAAATTAATGTGTTCATCATGGTTTTTTTGCAGAGACCAAGGATCTCAGATTCAAGTCTGTCTTTTCTTTTCCTTAATGATCGTATTAAGATCAACAAATTGGGAATTCAGGTTGTAAAGTATGTAGGTCAATACAGCATCATCTGAAAAATCATGAGGAATTAATGTTAACATAGGCAGGCATTGGATATATATCTATGGTTCAGTTCTTATCCTGTATATTTTGGACTTCCTCTTTGCTGGTCCAACTTTGCTTTGATCATTCCCCAACAAATTTGCTAGCTTGACTGGATGAAGATGATAAGATGACCATTTTCGCCGGAAAGAGTTTTCAACTAGAACCTCGTTGAGTTTCCTATATACACAACCCAAGTTCTAGGATAACCTACCAGAACTGTATGAATCCAGTCCAAATTCTTTTGATTTTAAAGCAGATTTTACTTTATTATTTGATTGATACTTCATTGAGCATTTTTCCCTGACCATGCAATGATTGATTTATTAGATAAAAGTCTTAGCATATATGTATATATATATATATATATATATATATATATATATCAATTTTTATTTGTCACTTGTTGGTTTAAACAAAATCTTTGGGTAAAAAAACTCGCTTTGGTCGTGGCCCTATTCCAGCATTGATCTTATGCATAAAAATTGAAAAGTTAAGTATGACACCACGCATAGTTGTACTTAAAGTAAAAAAAAAAAACAGAGTATAAACATCGAAGAAGAAAAGAACTTTATGATTTATAAGGATAATTATTATCATATGACAAGAGGATTAACTTTTGAGACATTATAATGAGTCTGTACTGTATAAAAGTCTCAAATGGCACTCTTTTCCCTTGAGCAGGCCATCGTTCTAGAAATCTTCATTAATGGAAATAATTAACTAAGTTCATATTCTTTTCTTTTTCTTTTGGTTATTTTAATGAAGGAAAGGATGACTGGAAGATCAAATTCTATAATTATTTGTGCTCATCCTCTCTCAATTATGGCTAGTTTTATTATTATTATTCTTTTTTTTTTGCGTATATGCCAAGAAAATGGTAGGTTGTCTTTCTCGAAATATGTAAACTTTATTCTTCACTTTATTACCATTTTTTTAACAATTCTTTCTGTCAAATTACTCTTCTATACTTTATTACGAACTAATTAACGTCTATACCAAAATTTGTTTTACATTGTGTAGACAATAACAAAGTGGGAGAATAATTAAGCTTACTCTTATGTTACATCTTGCTTATTGTAATTCATTATCATACAAAACAGAAAGACCAGAAATATTATAGTATTAAAACAAGAAAGTGATATTGATCAATAAACTATGTGATTCTATTTTTTTTTTCAAAATGTAATTTGTATTTGTTTCTTTCGGAATGATGAAGGTATAAAAATTAATCGTAACTAGAAATTTAATTGTTTAGTTAATACATATCAGTACTTAAGATAAAAATCACTCATAAAACTAATTGAAGTAGAAATTGTTTAGAGTAAATTGATTTTACATCTAGAAGATCTATATATGGTGCACATTATCAGCACATATTAAAAGTAAAATAGAATCACCGAATGTTCACCGAGTGCCCGTAAGATGAAAAAAATGGTAAAACAAAAATTTCATCCGCTTTAAATGCCTTTTTGCCCAAGTGTTTATTTTCGTGTATATGGATCGAGTAGATTGTTTATTTTCGTGTCACCTGGGTTGGTCAATTCTATGCGGTGAATTCTATGAAGAACCTAAACATTGGGTTGGTCAACCTATCACTAGTAGCCTGTCTTGACTCTTATCTATTCCATTTTAAAGTTTTCTTGTACAAGAAAATAAATCATAATAATAAAAAAACTAAAACGGAAATCAAATAGAGCTTCGATAAAGAAAAAATGCTGGGAAATAAAAAAATATAAATAAATAGAATAATAAATTAAAAGTGAAAAAAATTATTGAAGATAAATACTTAATTAGAAAAATATTCATGCACAATAATAATAATAATAATAATAATAATAATAATAATAATAATAATAATAATAATAATAATAATAATAATAATAATCTTTTGTGTTTGTCGAAAATCATTGATAGTGCAAGAAAAATTATTGCAATTATCAATAAAATTTATATTTATCACTTTTAAAACTTTATAAAATTTTGAATATTATCATTTTTCATAATGGACGTAATCATTTTTCATAAGTTGTTGTGCTGCAACATTAAATTTTACATTGTTAATGACCTTCTAAATTATTAATAAAAAAATAAATGAATAACTGTGTAAAATTATTTGATATATGTGTGATATGAAAAATGTGTGAAACCATTGTTAAAATATTTTTTATATTTACGAGGATGTTCAGCGGGTCAGATCGACCCGCGTACTCGATGATCTGACCCGACCCAAACCAATTTGAGTCAAGTCGGATCGGTGGGTCGGGTCGGACGACCCGAACTCTATCCGACCATGGGTCAAGTCGGGTATGGTTTGAAGTTTTTCAACTTTGGTTGACTCGATCCGATTCCATTTTTATTTTTTTATTTAAACTTAAGCTTATATTTGATTTAAAATTTTTAAAAATTAAATTAAAGTATTTTACTATAGAAATAACATTAAATGGTTTAAAATTTTATTTTATGTTTTAAAATAAATATTAAAAAATATTTTATATATTAAATAAATATAAAAAAAATAGTAAGAAAAAAATTGAGTGCTCGGATAACTCGACCCGACCCGACGGTCGAGTTTGTTCAGGTCTAACTCGACCCGTGAACACCCTTAATATTTATTCCAACCCATTGTTATTTGTGTTTGCGGATGCACATTATCGATCATTCGAATTTCACACTCATGGATTGGCCGTGCACTTGACGAATTCGTCAATCATCTATAGTTTTATCTACTTGAACTAGCTCATATATCCAGTCAACCATACATTCATATAGTTTTATCTACTTGAACCATATAAAAGTTCTCTATTTTCTTTTTAAAGAAACGTCTTTTGGTTTTAGTCGAAGCACACCTTGGTGGTGTATGCTTGAGATTATGTACCTTTTCATTCAACTAAATTACTTATCTTTTGTGTTAAATCATTTTGCTCATACGAAAGGTCGACTTTTTCATCCAAAAAAGACATTTGATATTTTTTAAATTTGATTTCTTAAATTAAACATATATAAAAGTATTTAAAAATAAAAATAATCCGCTTTGATTTTTTTGGATGAATGTTTTGGGATCATATCATGCCAATATTTTAAAATGGAAATTAATAAAGTAAAAATATAAATAAATAGATTTGATAATATGAAACTTAACGTCAAAATTTTTAGATATATCAAATAAGAGTTCATAGTTTGCAAAAGATTCATATTATGGACCAATCATATAATAAGTGGGTATATATTCAAAGCTTGCCCTTAAGAAAACCAAGAGTAGTTGGTGGTAGGAGTGTTCACGGGTCGGGTCAAACCCGACCCGTGGACAAACCCGACCCGACCCGGGCGAGCTGAGTCGGGTGGTCGGGTTACCCGACCAACTTTTTTTTTAATTTTTATTTATTTTTTAATATAAAAAATCATTTATTATTTTATTTTTAATATAAAATAAAGTATTTTAAATACCAAAAATATTGTTTTAAATATATATATACTTTTCTGCATTTAAAATAGTTTATTTCATACTTTTTAAATTTTAAATGATATAAAACTATATATTTAACTAAGAAATTATTTAAAAATTAAAAAAAAAAGAAAAAAATCGGGTTGAAATTTTTCAATCCAAATCCGACGCTTGGTTGGGTAGGATTTTCGATGAACACCCCTAGTTGGTGGGTGCTAGTAGTCTTGCGTTATATCTTCAGAATCGTCACGCTGATCAAGATTTCCGCCTCTTATTGGTTTGCGCTTAAACACGGAATTAGTCGGATGCTAAAGGTCGTGCACATCGGTCTACTTCGACGAAAAAAAAAACTTGCCCTTAAGTGATAAACACTGCATTCGATGGTGTGCCCAAGGCCGGTAAACCGCTGGGGGAAGTAAATCGGGGGTGGATATGATCCTAATTAATCTGCTCTTATCCCCTCATTGGCAGCTGCTCGCCGCCACCGCCGAATCGCCGCGAAGAGAAAGAGATGCGGCCGATGACGCTGCTGCATGCATGGCTTGGCATGGCCTCTTCCATCATTAATGAATACGTCAGATGGTGCACGTACGTCTCCTCCCCTATGTATCCTCTGCCCATGCTGCGCCTATTATCTGTAAGATGATTCTTTTTTTTTTCATATCAATATTCTACATTGAATTCTTTTTTCCCTATTAATTAAACTAAACCCCTGCATATTTATTTTATCCCAGCCCATGAAGACGAGGGCATATTAACTTTCTTAGTTTAGTCTTAAGATAAACAGTCTGTTATTCTTGATGTGCATCATCCACAAAATACTGTCAAATCATCTTCCCCATACAAAAATCTAATATCCTGAGGGTAAGAGAGCTCGGTGCACCGAGGCATTGTAATTGAAACTAACGCAGTTAAAGGATGCGTTAGTAACATTTAAAAATCTATATATTATTTTCTTTTATCAGTTGAACTAGCTAGCTTAATTAATCTTTTTTTTTCTCACACTAGTTTGATGTCGATAATGTCGACGCCCACCGAAAGCGGGAACATTATAGAGAAGAAGGTTGTGTTGTAGTAGCCACCACTCTAGCTAGAAAACATATCAAAGCATGCAGCTTATCAGGGCTGTACGAATTAGTGTAGTCAGAGTTTATATCCTTAAAAAATACGTATACATTATCTCGATGAGAGAATTGCTGAAATCTGGGTATTTAACTACGTACGGCCCCGTAGTTTTCGAATACTTGGGGGACTAAACAGTTTTGCATCCCAACGCATGCATGCATGCACGTACAAAAGTTCGTCTTCTCGTTCCAGCGAAAAGAAAAAGAAAGTAGAAACTCTCTCTCTCTCCACCCACACCAACAACGTCCCCCCTCCCCCCCATTTAATATTCTTCCTTTCGGTTGCCAAACATGAACGGCTTTCCCTTATCCTCTTGGCCACAGGATTCATGTTGTGGGTCCTATCCATTCCAAACATTTGACTACTTGACCCGACAACAGGCCCTCCGAGGTTACTTTCCAACACTATATAAAGGGCACTAGGGTGTTCGCCATTCCAATCATCAAACATACTTCTCACTCCCTCTCATGACACTTCATTCCCAGCAGAAGATGAGAAGCCCTTTAGTTTTAGCTTTGCTTGCCTTGGCTGTTGCTCTTTCACTTGTGCCGGCCTTCGCACAGACACAAATCCTCTTTCAGGTACTATACAAACAGTTATATACATGCATGAGTGTATTTGTACGTAGGAGTGCTTTCTTTCACATAGACTTGTTAGAGGTATGCACTTTTATTATGTTAAGAGGCTTGTTGTACTAAACCATGAATTGAGGATGAAACTTTAATTTGCAGGGTTTCAACTGGGAGTCATGGAAGAAGCAAGGAGGGTGGTACAATAATTTGAAAGCACTGGTGCCAGATATTGCCAACGCAGGAGTTACCCACGTCTGGCTGCCACCATCCTCGCACTCCATTGCTGAACAAGGTTGGCCTTCCGTGGCACAAAGTCATTTGTGCCGTTGTGTGTCTTGACTTCCGTTATTATATTTATCTTATAAATAACAAGTATTAAAATTTCGGGATACAAGATTAGTCTAATCTAATATGGGAATTAGTTGATGAGAATTTTAACAATATTGCAAATGTAACATTATTCACAGTAACGAGTCTGGCCGAAGAAAGACGACCAGTTCGAATGATATAACAATAGAAGTAATATTTTTAATTAAGTTTATAATACTGAACTCTAGAACCTATCACTACAACTCTATAAAAAAAGAGAGTTTTAATGAGGGACGGTTCATTATAATCACCCAATTATATATGCAGAGGTCACTAGTAAAAGTTAAAAGGCATGGCAAAATAGTTCATAATTTTCAGTGACAAAAAATTTGTTATATCACCAAAATAGTAAAAGATAAAACCTTTTTTTTTTCGTTGTTATGCTAAAAGATAAAAGCTTTTTTATTGAGAAGTGACCGAGCAAGTTCAGACCAGTGCAATGACCTCTCCTGCTAAGTGGTGGAAACAAATTGACCTGACGATATCGATACAGAAGCTGACAATTGTTTTCCCTGTGAATAGCTGACAAACTATTTTGTTGCAGAAACAGGACTTAAATGTTGTTTTCTACAACAATTAATAACTGCCATATGATGTGTATAGTTCAAAAAATGAAGAAAGAAAAAAGATGTTGAATTAGGTTGTCCAATCATACGTGCTGCTAATTGTTAAATATTTTGTTGCATATTTGTAACACGACTACTTGTGACATTTCACAGTATTTTTATTTCTGAAACATACATATATAATACATGCCTCTTCAATTACACAGGATACCTGCCGGCCAGGCTCTACGATCTGGACTCGTCCAAGTATGGCACCCAAGCGGAACTCAAGTCGCTGATCAGGGCGTTCCACGCCAAGGGCATCAAGTGCGTGGCCGACATCGTCATCAACCACCGATGCGCGGAGAAGAAGGACAGCAGGGGGATCTACTGCCTCTTCGAGGGCGGCACGCCCGACAGCCGCCTCGACTGGGGCCCCCACATGATCTGCAGCGACGACACCCAGTACTCCGACGGCACCGGCAACCCCGACACCGGCGGCGGCTTCGCGGCCGCTCCCGACATCGACCACCTAAACACCCGGGTGCAGAGGGAGCTCATCGGCTGGATGAACTGGCTCAAGACAAAGATCGGGTTCGACGGATGGCGGCTCGACTTCGCCAAGGGCTACGCGCCGAGCATCGCCAAGATCTACGTGGCCAACACGAAGCCGGACTTCGTCGTCGGGGAGCTCTGGGAGTCGCTGAGCTACGGCAACGACGGGAAGCCGAACTACAACCAGGACGGCAACCGGCAGGAGCTGGTGAACTGGGTGAACGCGGTGGGGGGCCCGTCGACTGCGTTCGACTTCACCACCAAGGGAGTCCTGCAGGCGGCCGTCGAAGGGGAGCTGTGGAGGCTGCGGGATTCTTCTGGGAACGCTACCGGGCTGCTTGGATGGTTGCCGGAGAAGGCGGTCACCTTCGTGGAGAACCACGACACGGGTTCCACGCAGCGGCTGTGGCCGTTCCCTTCCGACAAGGTCTTGCAGGGATACGCTTACATCCTAACGCACCCAGGCATCCCATCTATCGTGAGTACATGCGTATATACATGAATCTTTTGCATGCACCTCCGAAGTAATTATACAATAACTTTGGTCAATTATGCATGCAGTTCTACGACCACCTCTTCGACTGGGGGATCAAATCGGAGATCACTGCGCTGGCGGCGATAAGGGCACGGAACGGGATCCACGCAGGGAGCACGCTGCGCATCGTGTCTGCGGACGCTGATCTGTACATGGCAGTGATCGACGAAAAGATTATGCTGAAGTTGGGGTCGAGGTTCGATACTCAGAACCTGGTGGACTCCAATTTCCGCGTCGCGGTGTCCGGCACGGAGTACTGCGTGTGGGAGAAGCGGTGAGGGCTCGAGACGCGCGCGCGCCATATGCAGGTGGCAGCATGCATGCAGGCATCGCACCAACTGCAGATGGAGAGTTATAACTACTAAATTATTGCAGTCTTAATTAGTTAGTCTTTTCATAATTAATCTTAGAAGTTGTCTTTCAACTTTAGGCGTAAGATTAATGCAAATCAGATATGCATGCAGATGATTAATATTGTTTAGAGTACTTCCAGTAGGATCGCATCACGGCGGGATTTGTGATCGTATAATTTCCTACTAATTCGGTGGTGCAATCGATGCTGTTTGCAGCGCCCTGTAGGAGTTGCAACATGTACTAATGAAGGATTAGAATAAATTAATACTATTTGGCATTTAGCCAACACTTGTCTGGTTGTTCGAACATATAATATAATACCTGAGAATCCCAGAAATTTACTTACGTCCGCATACCTGATGGTTGATCATATATGGTTTTGCGATCATCTTTTTCATCGAATCATTATATATATTGTATAAGATATGTATAGTATTAAGATGGAGCCATATGGTAAATTTGAGAGGGGCGAACTAATAAAAATATATATATGTAATTATATTTTTCCCCATTTGTTAGCACATGAATAGGCTTAATGTTCAAAAAGTTTGTTAAATCGGTTGATCGATCAACCCCTGAAGTTTGGCGGAGGAAGGTAACACACCAATGATCATATCTTTCAACGATTTGTTAAATCCGCCGACCGATATATTGAAAGATTGGCAAAAAGTAAAGTTTGATTGTAACGCCCCCAAATCGATCCCCGCCATGTGACGAAGACCAACCTAGAGATGCTACAACATATTATGACTTTGACCTTAATATTAACCATATCTCAGACAAGAATCGAGACACGTCAACAGAAGAAAGAATAAAAAGAGGAAATAAAGAAAAGAATAACTTAAATTTATGAAAGTCTAAAAAGTGACTATATCATTTCTAAGGAATACAATAAGGTTCTCCATGAATCTATAAATGCAGAAGGAGAAGAAACTAATAAGCCCTGTGGTTCATGTGTTTTCTTGCCGTCAGAGCTTCGTCATCACACATCTACTCAACACCATCAGGTCCTGTGGAAATCAGACACATGGGAGGAGGTTCTTCTGTAAGCTTTACAGCCTAGTGGGGAATCACATGATATACAATGCATAACTTGAATAAAGAAAATTAGCGGTAAAGTAAAATACTTATATTGAATAGAAGGAATAACATGAGAGCATCATAACAATCATAAGAGATATAAATCGATATCATAAAGCAATAGGATTCAAATGATGCTTAGTAAACTTGGAATCATGAGCATGCTTGAGAATCATAACGATAACTTGACTTGACGTTCATGCTTACTTGTCTTGTCCATACTTGTTAATCTTGTTTTATGTTGAGAAATCATGGTGATTTTAGGTACCTTGAATTCTTGGGGTATCCCGAGCAAACGATATAGCCGTGTGCGGTCAATGTGTGATCAAATCAAGACTAATGGAGCAACCCTTAACTTGAGGCACTTAGCTTAGACTGACAACCCATTTATTATCTGAACTTATTAATCACTTTTAAAACTTATTACTCTTTGTTCTTTTGTTTTCAATGCTGACAATGAAATCACTGAGAAATAAATTACTTAAAGAATTGATCTTGAAAAAAATCAGGGGTGGATCTCGGCGAGGGCAGACAATAGGATCAGTTCTATACATGCAATATTCAGATAAAAAAGTGGATTAATTAATAAATCTAATAATAGGATTACTAGAAATCGTTCGACCGGTTCTGAGGAAATGGTCGACCGGTTGGCTTTGGGTCGGTCGACCGGTCTGTTGATTCCGGCTAATTTGGATCGGTCGATCCGTTCAATTGAACGGTCGACCGGTGGTTAAGGATCGGTCGACCGGTGGCAGGGATCGATCGATCGGTAGACATGAAAAGAAAATCGGTTGTGGGTCATGATAGGGCTGAGCAAACCCAGGTTCGGGTTCGGCTCTAAGCGGACCCAGTCCCGACCCGGATTATACCGGATAAAAAAATTTTCGACCCGGTACCGGACCCGAACCCGGCCAAATCCGGTTCCGGGTCGGACCCGAAAATCCGAGAATGTTACCGGGCTTGCCACCGGGAATCGTCGAAAAAAGGTGAAATGATGGACGCTGGCCAGATCCGCGGCTCAACCGGGGGCCGATCCGGGGCGGGATCGGTGGCCAAGCGTCAGATCCGGCCGGATCGGCGTCCAGGCGCTCGATCCGACCGCCTGGCGGCCGGATGGGCGGCCAAGCATTCGATCCGACCGCCTGGCGGCCGGATGGGCGGCCAGGCGCCAGATCCGACCGCCAGGCGGCCGGATCCGGCGCCAGAGCCTGGCGGCCTGATCCGACTATCAGGCGCCACGATCCGGTGCCTGGCGGTCGGATCCGACCGCCAGGCGCCAGATTCGACGCTTGGCGGCTGATCCGGCCCTGGCGACCGAGAAGAGAGAGAGAGGGGGGGAGTCAGGAGAGGATGGTCGGAGTCACTGCGTTGCCGCCATCGTCGTGCGGCCCGTGTGAGAGAGAGGGAGAGGGCGAGAGACGGGGAGAGGGACTGAGGGCGAGAGACGGAGAGAGAGTGGGAGAGAGAAAGGGAGAGGGGAAAATGAGAAAAAAAAGGTGAAATGGGATTATATAGTGAACAAATAACCCGGGTCGGGTATTGAGATGGCAAACCCGGTCCTGACCCGAACCCGTCGAATTTTTTAAGATTTGGACCCGATTTCGGCCCGGATCTAATCCGGGCCGGGTTATTTACCCGACTTTCCGGGTCAGGCCGGTCCGGGTCGACCGGGTCGGCTCGACCCGTGCTCAGCCCTAGGTCATGATACTGATCGATCGGTCGGTGTCCAGAAAGGTTGCAGATTTCGATTTTTCCTGAAAATTTCAAACATCAACCCACCCTAATCTAATTCCTAACTCCTAGCAATCAATTAAACATAATAGAACAGAAAGAATTAATTCAAACAATCAGGAATCAAACAATTCAAACAAGAATTCAATAATCAAACGATAACCCTAGGAAACTTCTTCTCAACTTCTTTCGTTTCATAATCAATTAGGGCATGTGTTAGAATAATTCAGAGGTCACGCAAGGTGATTTTGATTCACCCATCTCGTGTCGCTGCGGTCCCTTCTTTGATCTGCGTGAATCAGATGTGGGTGTGTCCTCCTCGCTGTTCATGCGCCCTCATGTTGCCCACTTTTGAGATGGCTCTCCTGTTGATGAGAGGGGAGAGATTTTCAAGTCATTGTTCCTGTACATGATGATTGAAGAGAAAGGGGATGAGGTGCCTTTGTGTGGGGAAGAAAAGAGGTGTGCGGCTGTGAGGCTCCCATGGAGAAGAGGTTAAGGGTTTTAATGATAGGTTAACTAATGTTATGGTTAATGGGCTGTTATTTGAGCCCATTAGTTTTTTTTTGTGTGGTTGTTACATTGATATAGCATGGAACAAATTGAACTTCCAAGGGATTTAAAGATATTCCCATGGCCATGGCCTAAGACAGCAATACAAAAGTTATGTATTCATGTTAGTATTTCACAAAATCAAGAATCCCTCAATTGGGTGCATGTAAAAAGATATGGAAAACAATGCAAACCTATTGACTTAGACTCGTCACTCAGTTAACCCATAAGAACGTCAATTGAGCATCAGATTAATAGCTCATAACATTTAAATCTTTTGTCCAAACAAGGTGCAACTGGACTGAAAATGCTTATAAAATGACTTTCAAGTGGCTAGAATGGAGTCGGGATTCTAATGACTATACATGTGAGGATCTAATTTGAAAAAAAAGTCAAGTGCTTGATTTGAAAATCTTCTCTTATTTCTTATGTGCTAGAGTAAAATATTAAAAAGAGAAATTATAAGAATATATTTTTTTTATGTTAATGCTAATTCTGTGTAGCGATATCACATTACCTTTTGAACAAAATGAAAATTGTGTGTAAGTTCATTATAAAAGAGTTGTCAATTTATCTCTGAATCTAATTAAAAGATTGAGGCATAAAGGACATTCTAACGTTCAAGAGAAGAAGTGTACAAATAGTGAATCTCCAATAGTCTCAATATCTTGAAGTCAAAGTAGAGACATAGGGCAAGTAGTTTGATAGAATATCGTAACAAAAGTGTGTTTCATTGTGAAATGTCCGAAAAAGAATAGTAGTTGTGTGTTTTGTTGATGTTTTGTACTTATTTGAATATATTGAATCTCAAATCTCAAATATATTCTATTGTACTTTGAACATTGATAGACTAAACATGATTTTCAGATGAATTACCTCCAATAAAATTTGGATCAAGGTTCTAGAAAAATATGACGATGATGAAGTTCAAACAAAAATCACCCTCTTGGATGTGGAATGCATCTCTACATCATACACATCCTAGGATGAAGCCTTTCAAAAAGATAATGATAACGAGGAAGCCCAACTTCAATATTTACATATATTGATAAAAGAATAAAAAAATATTAATTCAAGTGATGAGATAAATGATGTAATCATTAAATCCTCCAATTAATTATGATAATTTAATTCTAATTTCAATTGTAATATTTTTTTTACATGTACAATGATAGATTTATTTATAATAAAAAGCATATAGTGCCTAGGAAAAAAATTATTAATTAATAACTTGTATGCCATGAAAATTAATTTTGAAAGTAAATAGTGCATGAACGTGAAGAATAATTTTGTTTCTCCTATCATATACTTTAATGTCAATATTTTATTAATGTCAATGTTTCACAAGTTAGAAAATAGATCTTGTTGTTGCAACATTCTTTTAAAAGAAAAAAAATTGTTAGTAAAAATAAACATAAGGTGAAAACGTCAACCATTTTCATAGTTACTTTATTCATCATAACCATTTAGCCAATTCACATTTGATTTGTCAATTTTGTAGTCTACATGGTCATTATTCTTGTAAATGTGAATTTCAAAATATTTAAATGTTCACATCAGTTTGATGTTAGTTATGTTGGTTCCAATCTTGATTACTTCTTTCAAGTTGTTGAACAAAAATGAACTCCACATAGTCACATGGGTAACTTTGATCACAACAAATATTGTGAAAATAATCTACAAAATATGTTAATTCTTTTTTAGCTATATTCACATGTTTATTTGATAATATGCTTGTGTGATTATTTATGCCTTGAAATGCAAACATTGAAATACATATCAAATATATTACTATTTGTCAAATTCAAGATTTTACTTTCTTGATAGTGATCTTGGTTTAGTATAATTAAAATTTTGTAGCATGTGCTTATAAAAATAAAAGAAATATAATTTTGATCAAAACTTTTTTGAGGTAAGATTAAACTTTTATAATTGAATGCCTATATTTGTGTATTCTCTTATGATAATTCAACCAATGTTATGCATGTGCTACTCACGTAAAATTGAATATCTTATACGAATGCAAGTAAGATGTGTTGGATATCATATCCTGGTTACGTGATTTGGAGTTCATATATTCAACACCATGAATAAATTGTTATTTGAACTTCTTCTTAATTGCACTTGATAATCTTCTTGAAAAAAGTCTTACAATTTGAATGTCAAAATTTTATTTAGCAACATGTTAATTAATTTTTCCTTGGTTATGTTAATTTATTAAAATTATTATATGAATTATGATAATAAAAAAATTTGAGTTTTTAACTTTGCATATATGCCTTAATTTTTATGACATTTTATTGAAATTGTTTCCACAATTATAAAATGCAAGGGGCAATTCTTTATCATCATATTTGGAATGATAAGTGTGATATTTGATAGCAAGACATGCATATGAAATTAAAACTTATAATAATATGCTATTTTGATATTGTTGCATCAAATTTGCTCTCATATTTGATATTAAGACATGCATGCATATGGAATTAATTAAATTTGCTATTATATATTGAAATAATATACTTATATGATCAACAACTTTTTATTTTCCACACGAAATGATCGCTTTTTATTTAGGATTATGCTTTAACCATTCTCTTTTGAAATATAAATGTAATATCTTTGCTAAACAAGAATTAAAAGTTAAAAATACTTAAAGATGCTTATGATAATTCTTCATAACGACTAATTGATTTTGACCTCATGCTATCATTATGACAAGTGCATTGAAAAATTTTAGAATATAATTATTTTTGGTATCTTACGAGGTATGTGAATGAATTTCATTTGTTATAACATGGTGCACTAGAAATGCATGTGAATATATATGCATTTTATTATCTTTGACGTGTTATATTTACAAATATCAATCGATCATATCAACGTATGTGGGAAGTCAACGCATGTGTTATTCTAGTCAAAATTTATACTTGTGCATATGGTTAGGGAGAAGCTGCTTGTTTGTTAAGAATCATGATTTTTTATATTATTTTCACATCTTAAATCAAATTGACTTATTAAATGCCATTTTCATATTTGACTTTGAAATCATCTATATATCATTAAATATATGAGAAAACTTACAAAATTTTACTACATTGGTATCTACTGACTTTTATGATTAAATTTGATTTGATTCTTTATTAAGCCATATTTGCAGCCATAAGGCTTCGAAATTTATTTTTTTAATCAACTATAATGATCTAAAAAGTCACGTATGAATTTAGAGCCCTTTACTATATATCTTACCGCTCAACATTACTTATCAATTTATATTACCTAACAAAAACACTATCATTTATTAAATTATCTATATTATGCATTATCCTAATTACTATGAACAAGTCATCAATTTAGAAATTCAAGTAGCCATGTATACTTATAAGAAAATAGTACTAAATATTATACATCTTTTACTAAAATATCCTTTTGTTACTAATTTAACTTTATGTAATTTGCTTGAACTTATAAATCCTAATAACAAATTTATAATATGTAAATATATAAATAATATTCTTGATAATAAAGTGATAATATATTACAAAAAACAATATTCATAATTATTATAACACTTATATGAATAATACTATAATATAAAAATGATTAGAATATGTAACAATAATGTTGTTATGTGATTTATTATACTTTTATCATTTATTACATAAGATCATAAAGATGAATACATAAAGGAGGCATACATCATAATGTTACTTGTGTGAGAATCTAAATAGACACTCATCTAGGAAATGTCGTTGTTGTATTCATATTATTTACAAATTAAAATATGGTTTAATATTTGTGCTACCCTTTTAAGGAATAGCACCATTAAATGTTCATGAATCATCATCTGATTTGTGATGTTTGATGATTCATCAACTAAATAAATTTTTTTATTCATCGTTCATCATAAATCAAATGGTGATTAATCAACGTCTAATAGTGTAACTCTTAAAAGTGGTAACACAAATAGTTTTTCATTAAAATAAGTAAAAAAAAGGTAATGTGGTAGTTTAGAATGGGAACACAGAGCTCATGTTGTCAATCACATTTTGACTTGTAATTTTTTGTGACATGATAAAAATGAAAGGAGTGAAAAAATATGAAAGAAAAGGGAAGAATGAATGAGCAAGAAAAACACTTTTTTCTAAACACTAATGTGATGTTTTGTTAATCAATGTAGTAAAGTAGAATAGGATTAGTTGACTTAGATAACTTGCAAGGAATAATCAATTTGAATAAAAAGTAAAAAGTTTTTCTCTCAAGTCTCAATTATTCATTGGAATAAATTTTGTAGAAATGCCAATATTGTCCTAGTCAAATGATATAATAAGACTTTATTTTGATTTTTTCGGTTATATGAGGAGGCACAAAGCCTAATACAAGAAAAGGAAAGATAAAATTGAAAATAAATGAGACACATAACTCTCGTGGTGGGATTTGAACCTCAGACTACTTGATCATCAAGTCAAGGGGTGTACCAACGCCCATTTTAATGAAAATAAAGGAGACCTTATTTTGGATTTTATACTCAAATCAAATAGTCCTAACTTAAATGACATTTTGATGAGAAAAGGGAGGAGAAGAGCGAGAGAAAAAATGGAGAATTATTAGCGGATCCAAAAGCTATATATGCATGAAACAAAACTTGGAAAAATATGTGCAAAGATATGTGGACTATAAAAATTTAAATATAACTAAAGAGGAGAAAAAGAAACATGATAAAAGGAAGTAAACTTTTGGTCGTCACATATGTTTAATTTGTAAACTCTTTTTAATGAAACAAAGGGAGTAAAAGTAGTAAAGAAATATGAGCCTATAAGTTATGATTATAAAAAAGTGATGAAATAATATAATTGATATTATAGTAAACTGATTTAGTTGTAAACTTAATGAAAAGCATCTCACCATCATGCTTATTTTGATCATTTCTATTATAAAAAAAAGAGCATGAGCATAGATATAGGGGAATTAATAACTCTTACCTCATATCTTTTCGTTCCTAGCTTTTATTTTCATATTTTTTTTCAAATCATAAATGTGGCAATTATTACTGAGGAAAAAAAATATGGAGAAGTGGTGGGTGACATGAATGGGCTGGGCCAATCCAACCCAGACAAGGTTGGCATGAATTGGATTGGACTGGACCAACGAAATTTGTCGAGATAAGTGGGATGGGTGATTAGGTCAAACATGACAAAGTCACCCATGAACACCGCCAGTCACACCCAATGTTGTCGAGATTATGCACTAACCACGGATGATAAAGGGTCCACAAGATAAAAAAAAAGTAAGATCATAAATATAAAATGAATAAAATATACAGGACATTAATTTATAATGATAAAATTTACTAATAATATTAGTTTAACTACTATTGTATTGAGATTTATACAAGATATATATACCACAATTATATTGAAATAGTAATTTAAGGTGAATCAATGGAAAATATCAATAATATAATTAACATTTAATATATACATGTATGCAGTATTTTTTTCTTGTGAAAAAAGTTTAATGACCATCAACTATCTTCCTCCTTTTCTCCAAAAATCATATACACTCGATTAAAGTAAATAATTAGAAAAAAATGAAGAAAAGAATTGGCTATATCTCAAAATTTTAGAATCCAAATCCATAGCCTTAAATAAAATCCTGTAATCATTGTGAGGGATCGTAATTTGAATTAAAATAAAAGCGGTACTCAAATTAGTTGTACTCTTTTTCTAGGATCTTATTACCAAGAACACAAAACTAAGCAGTCACAAACGAAGTAAAAGGTCTTGATAAAGCACAAAGTAGCAAGAAATAGTTAAGACTTCCAGGTGCTAATTAATTAAAGACGACAACAAAACTCTTAGAAGAAACCTTGGTCAAATCCACGGCTTTGTCCCAAATCCTGGGATGCAGGAGGAGCCGGAACCATGCTCTCTGTTGGACGCCTCAAGTGTGCACCGTAATCGCCAGAAGCAGCAGCGTTCACGGCCACGTTCGAATTCCTTGCCTGTTCCCCCGACGCCAACTGGTCGAGCCTCCTATCAACCTCCGCCTGCACCCTCTTGAGCCCGGCGTAGAGCTTCTCGAGCTCCGATGGCTCCAAGCCTTCCAACGCGTCCTCCGCCAGAAGATGGGCTTCTTCGCCGCCCACCCTGCCGATGGCCCCCTGGATCTCCTCCTTCCTCTTCCTCGCCGCCTGCAGGAGCTCCCTGAGCCGCGCGGTCTCGCGGTCGAACTCGCTCATCATGGCCGAGCTCGCAGCGCCTTCGCGGCTTCCGGGATTCAGCATCAACGCCAGGTCTCCCGACGTGAACCGGTCGATGACGGTCTCGACCGACGGGTGGCCAAAGGAGAACGGCCTGCCGGCGGGGGAGAAGACCACGACGGCCACGTCGGCGCCGCAGAGGACGGAAAGCTCGTTGGCCTTCTTGAAGAGCCCGGCGCGGCGTTTGGAGAAGCAGACCTGACGCGCATCCTCGTTCTCGATGCGCTTGATCTCGATCTTTTGCCGCCCGATGCTCTTCCTCCTCCTGCCGCCGTTCATCATCGTGCCTGGTTGAGAACGCTACATGAATGTATAATATATATAGTTGAGAATTTTAATTGTTGTGGTTCATAAATTGCAACTTAAATTTTTGGAATCAATTGATGAGATCATTGTGCATTTATTACATGATGATTACTGCGTAATGTGATGAGAAGTGAGTTTGTAGAGAGAAATCAATTATTGATTTAATTCCTGATTTTTATGGGAACTAATCAGAAAAGAATAATGAAGCAATTAATTTCTGCTTTTTATGGTAACTAATTAATCAGGAAGGAATTGTGCAATTTTTGGGGGGATTGGGAATTCGCCTATTGATTTCTGTTGATTAGAATTTTCCTTTTTTTTTTCCTTACTTTTGGCTGCCACAGTGCCACATGTATGCGGCAATCTGCCAATTGATTTCTGTTGGATTTTAAATTTTCCTTTTTTTCTTTTGGTTATCCTAATATATATGTCATGATTCCTTATTCCCTGGCGTAATTACTTCATTAAATAATCAAATGCTTTTTTAGTTGGGTTATTTTCTTTAATACTTTAAATACCTATGAATAATAACTTTTTCATATTTAACGCTAGATTATAAATTTGAACTCTTGAATATATTCCGGTTTAATACTTAAATCTTTTCGTTGAATTCTGTCGGGAAAAATACTGAACAAATATATCGTAATTGTAGTTTACAGGATGTATCTTTACCATAACATATGCGTACGATATAAATATCTAACCAGTTAATTTTTTATATATAAATATTTGATTCTCGTAAATTGACAAAAGTAAGAGCTTCTAATGGTAAGAAAAAAATTGTGCACTATAAATTAGGGTCTAAATAATATACAATCAAAAGTTTTATAACTAATATGTATCTAATGAATTTAAATCATTGAATAATAATTACATGATTGGGATTAAATTTAATAACTTAACATTAAATTCAATAGAGATTGAATCTCAATCATATAAATATGATTTAACGATTCTGATTTATTGATTGCATATTAATCCAAATGTGATGCATGCACAATAACCCATGTTTACATGTGTGAAAGTGTTAAAATTTAATTTATGAGAAGTTAATAGGGATGGATTTGACCCGGCCCAATTTAAATCGGATTCACGCCGACCAATTCTAGATGGGTCGGAGGTCAATACGAGGCCTAAAAAAGAAAATAGATATTAAAATAAATTAAGAATAATATATGTGTATCATCTTATTAAAGTTTATAATAAATTAATTTATGAAGTCAACAACTAAAAAGATATTTTTCTGCGTGATATTTACATAAAAATTGGTTTGGATATCGTTGTTGAAAGAAAAAAAGTGTATAAAATTTAAGAAAAGCAAATTAATGTCGATGTATAAAATGAGAAAATGACAATATAATTCTAAAAGAAACTAAGCACCATAAATTGACTACTAACTTAATAACATTAGTATTAATAAATAATTGACACACTAATTTGTAAATATAAATACCTTAAAAACTACATATAATATTTTTTTCAAATTACCTATTTGTAAATATAAATACCTATTAAAGTTAAGTATAATATGTCACATTAAAATTAAGCTGCAGTCAATTTTAATCTCCACGTGCAAAATAGGAGAAAAAATACTTCAAGTGCAGAGACGAGGGAAAAATCAACAGAAGGAATTTGAAAAAAAAAAAAGATCCAACGATTCACTTCAAGTCATTTAAGATCCTTGTTTGAGCGCATGCATGTGCAGATCCGTCGTTGAACGAAAATTCAACGGATGGTAAAGTATGCAACGGGTCATGCATATACTGATTAAATCCTAAAGAAAAAAATATAATTCTTTGTTTTATTTTAATTTATAAACATAATAATTGAACTTTCTTGTGAAGTGCGAGTGAAGTTTTCTTTAATATATTTTTATGAGATTAATTTTTATACGATCAACATACAACAATAAATTAAAATCGTTAGACGATAATTATATGATTAAAATTTAATATCTATTAAATTTAATATTAATTTATTCAATTTAATCATAATCATATAATCATTATTTAAATTTATTAAATGCATATTAATTATATAATTTTTATTGTATATTACATAAAATTCTATTTCTATATAAATAATTACTTGCTTGCTTCTGGACGGTCAGTTCCACGTGAAGTGAGACACTGTTTGACCGAAGCTGAAAGGTATCTGCCTTTACCTGCCCCCCGGAGCGTGCGTCCTTGCTTGCAACCAAGAACCAACTTTTATTAATGAAATGAAAAGTATATGTTATCTTATTATATATATATATATATATAAAATAAAGTCCCAGTCTAGTCGTCGTACTGGACTAAGGCGGTAAGGCCTAAGGAGGGGGTACGTTTATTATGGTCCCAAAGGTCACTCCCAATTGTGGGCGAGCTGATCTATACGTTTCGAGAAGATCTTGGACATGCCTAATTACTTATCCTGTCACATCGGCAGCAACCAAAATGTTACGCATATTTGTTATGTACCTCCAAAAAATTATGACCCCACGTGATTGTCATGTTGTTGCCAGTTGGTCCCCCCCCAAATCCATCGCGCAATCCATCAATTATTGGGTAAATTACACGCAATACTCTCTGACTTCACTTTATAACACGAATGTTCTACATCTTTTAACTTGTTTCATCCGATATTTTCTTTACCTATAATCGACAGTTTCCCGGTCACAGCGCTGATGTCGCGTTTATGCCTCTCCACATTCGCATTATTAAAAAATAAAAAATAAATAAAAAATGTCACGTGGAATAAGCGAGAGAAATCGATCGGTGAAGCCTCAGCCGACGAGCACAGGGCTGCGCTCGCCGACGCGCGCAGGTGAGGGGTCTCCCCCATCCCTGCGACCTCACCGGAGGTCACAAGGAAGGGGGCGATCCCCCACCTCCCCTGCGCGCTCGCCGACGAGCGCAGGGGAGGTGGGGAGTCGCCCCCCTCCGTGCGACCTCGCCGGAGGTCGCAAGGAAGAGGGGCGATCCCCCCTTCTCACCTCCCTTGCGCGCTCGCGAGGGAGGTGGGGGTCGCCCCCCTCCCTGCGACCTCCGACAAGGTCGCAAGGAGGGGGGAGACCCCCCACTTGCGCTCGCCGGCTGAGACTTCATCGGCGAGCGCGCAGGGGAGGTGGGGGGTCACCCCCTTCCTCGATCTCCGGCAAGGTCGCAGGGAGGGGGGAGACCTCCACTTGCGTGCGTCGGCGAGCGCGGCTGAGGCTTCACCGGGCGACTCCCCTCGCTTATTCCACATAGCATTTTTTATTTATTTTTTATTTTTTAATAATGCGAACGTGGAGAGGCATAAACGTGACTTCAGCGCTGTGACCGAAAAACCGTCGATTATAGGTAAAGAGGACATCGAGTGAAATAAGTTAAAAGATGAAGAGCATTCGTATTATAAAGTGAAATTGGAGGACATCGTTGAGCAAACGTCAAAGTTAGAGGATATTGAGTGTAATTTACCCATCAATTGTTTGCTTCAATTCAACACGACTTAAATTCAACACGGGAATTAGTCATCTGGCAAAACGTATCCATTCCGTGTCCACAGTTGGCAACATCGTGCGACGCCGTAGTAGCCCTTATAAATCCGCCGCCAGCATGCTCTTCTTCTATTCATCTCAGCTCTCTCGCACTCACTCCAATCACCACTCTACAGTCGACGAAGCGACCCAAACCCCTCCTGTCATGGTCGCAAGGCAAGAAGAACCCTTCCATCTCCTCCGCTGCCGCTACCTCCAGCAGCAGCAGCAGCTCCAATTTGCAATCGGCAGTTCCCACCAGCCCAGTCGGCAGTCACCATGCCGCAGGCGGCTCTCCCCGGAGCAGGAGAGCGCCAACGTCGTCGCCGCGCTAGTCCGCGTCCTCTCCGGCCACTCGTCCGCGCCCCCTGCAGCGTCGTTCCCCGATTGCCCGGCCGCCACTTGCAGTCTCTTCGGGGATGCCGAGCGCTTGTGCTGCTGCGACTCCTCCACGCGCGGGACCCCCGAGGTCGTCGAGGCTTCCGCCATAGTCCCCGCGGCTGGGGACGGCGGCGGCGTATCGAGCCGGAGGAGGAAGAGACAGAAGAAGAGCAAGTACCGTGGCGTTCGGCAGCGGCCGTGGGGGAAGTGGGCGGCGGAGATAAGGGACCCCAGGCAGGCGGTGCGCAAGTGGCTGGGGACCTTCAACACGGAGAAGGAGGCCGCGCGGGCGTACGACCTCGCCGCCATCGAGTTCCGCGGCGCTCGAGCCAAGCTCAACTTTCCGCCCGGGACCGACTTTCGACGGCCCTCTCCTGCCGTCGACGACGATGGCTGCTGTTCAGACAACATTTCATCGCCTTCGGAGCAGTGGCCAATGGAACAGCAACAGCAGCACCCGCAGCAGGCCGGAGCACTGGATCTGGGGATGGATGAAGTGTGGGATGGGCTCCAGGACTTGATGTCACTCGAGATATACGAGGAGCTCTGGGAGCCATTCATATGATTAGTTCATTTATTTATTTTTCCCATTCATTCATTTCCAAGGGAAACCCGAATCCAATTGTTTAGCTTTAGCTTATGAGACCAAATTTTGTAAGTTTATACAAATTTTAATTATTTTAAAAACCAAAAGAATATTTTTGGGGGAATCTATTTTAATTTCGTGTCTTAACTTATTGAGTTTCTCTGTTTAGCGAGTGTTATATATAATGGAGGTGGAGCATCCATTGCGTGCAACGATCTAATCACATTCGTCTGGACAGTGCATATCAAAACCCAGATACATAGTAAAAAATAGCAAATGCCTATTATACCCAAATCATCCCGTTTGCGGCAGCAAGCATCCAAGTGTAGCCGGCGATGGCGACGTGCAGAGAGAGACGATGCCTCCCTTTTTCTCACGAGCAGGGTGGGGACTACGCATCACCATCGACGGACACCCCTATTCGTTGCCGCAAGCATGCAGGGTGGGTTCAGGGGCCGCATGTCGCCGACGATGGAGATGCACAAAGGGGGCGATGCCCCCCTTTTTCACGGTGTGTAACCGACGATGCAAAGGGGGCGACGTCAGCGACTGCCCCCTCCCTGATGAGCTATGTTGTTGATCCCCTGCCAGCGACACGCAGAGAGGGGTGATGCTCCCATAATCGTGGCACAGTGTACTTTAGTGATTGCCTCCCTTCCCCACTAGTGACATCGATGACTGCAGCGATCCCCCACGAACGACCTCATCGCTCAACCCACTGAGCGCCCGTCGCCACTGCTGCCAAGGCAATTGACACCAGGCCAACCGGTTGTCGAGGTGTTGAAGTCCACCTCTGCAAATGGTTCCATCCAGTCATCGAGGTGCCGAAGTCCGCCACGAATGAGTTTGGGCATATTAAGTATAATTGCATTTTTTTCTTTAGTTTTGCCGGTTTTGATTTGCACCGGCCAATGAAAATGGACAAATGTGATTAGATCGTTGCACGAGGTTGCACACAATGAGTGCCCCACCTCCATTATTCCCACTATAACATGGGAATATTAGGGTGACACCACACATAGGGCCCATTTGACAACTTGCAAGAACAAGGTCTCCAAACCCAACAGATGCCCCCAATGCACGAACTTGTTGTTCCAAGTGCAGCCACGAACACACAAAAAATGCTAATTCCTTCATCATTATGGTAGGGCCCACATACACATAAAAACACCGTTTGGCAAATAACCCGAAATTGGAGCCTTGTTCCTGCCTTTGTTATCAATCCAAACAGCCCCATAGTGGGCTCATCATGCAACCCAGTCATTCGATCTGTCCGATCTCATCATGCGCGCATCGAACAAACATCAATTTACTAAGAAAAATTGAATCAGTTTACAGGCGGTTTAGCTGCACCGTAGCGCTTCAGTGGCGGCTTAGCTGCATCGAGGTTTAGGGAAAAATCATTTCGCTTCCGAATATCATGCGGCGAAGGGGAACAACAAGGGCGACATCGCACCTTCTCTTCCTCCTCCGAGCGGTCGTGCGACGAAGGTGGACGGCGAAGGGGAACAAAAGAGCGGATCTCGCCAGATCACAAAGGAGGAAAACATGTCAAGCACAAGGGCACAAAAAGCCAATCTCCGAACCTCTAAAGGAGGAAGCCAATCTTCACTTACACTGTGTTTGGATTGAGGTGAAAGGAGGGTAAAGAGGGGGAGGGGAAGAGAAAAAAAAGTTTTCCCCTTGTTTGGATAGAATTTTAAAGGAGGGGAATCTTCATTTTTTCCCCTCCCTTCCCCTCCATTTGTGCTATTTTGTTTCAACCCCAAATTGGGGTGTAAAATTTTCCATTCCTTCCCCCATTTTTTCTTCCCTCTCATTCTCTTCCCTTCCCCTTAATGAGCCTCTTGCCAAACATAGTGTTAGTGTAGTCGGCGACTGCGAAAAAGGGGCCATATAATTAGATATATAAATGATTAAACGATTGAGTATTAAATTTAATGTTAATTTGTTAGATTTATTTTAATCATAATATAATTAAACCAATAAATGTTATGTCTCTCCTGTTGCGATCATTTCCCCTCTCCTTTGAACGTGAAACCATCCGCCTTCTTCTCGGTAGAGGGTGAGTCATAATCCTTCTCGATCGGCAAGTGAAAGTTTCTTTCCCCCTTCTTTAGGTTGCTCCAATTCCTTTTTTTTCTCATCTCAATTTTTTCGGCGATGACTCTTGATCTTTGTTCATTGCTTCTAATTTTTGTTTTGTTCATTTTCATTTGTTGTTGCTTTCTTTCTTCCATTGATATCATATCACAATCCTAATTACTTTGCTCCTGCTGGGTTGCATTTTCCGCATTCTCTCTCTCTATCTTTGTCCTTTTGTACGCTTTTGTATTTTCTTTCTCCTTCTATTAGAGGCATTGCCCGATGTGAACCGATCGATTATAGCCTCGGACGATTCTTGGCCAAAGGAGAATGACCAGCCGACAAGGGATGTCAAGATTTGAGCTCGAGCTCGATGATGCTTGCTAGCCTGAAGTAGATCGGAGGAGAGGAAGAAACAAAAGAAGAAAAAGAAGGAGAAGAGGAAAGTTCTCGTAGGAGAAAACTTCAATTGCAATTAAAAAGTGAATTACAACTCATCAACACGGAACTGCACTTACACACCTATTTATACTATCATTCGGTCGATATAAAAGAGATTAAGTCAAAACTACAAACCAATAACACTAATACAATAGGAAGACATGATAACTTTTCAACTTGCGTACACTCTGTTATCGTCGAGTCTGCACATCATCGGAGAGGAGAACCAACCTTCTATTGCTATGACAATCCAACATGCCAACATGCCCCCCTCAAGTTGGCTGCTGAAAGACGACCAACTTGGAGAGTTGAGAAACGCCGGCGATGTGCATAACTTTCGCCGAACACTAGTCCTTTAGAGTCCCGATAGCGAACGACCGATTAAGCTGTCATCGCCGAAGCCACAAGCTTCCTACTATCCTACAACCTGCAAATCGTGACTGCTGGAGAAACCAACACGAAGAAACAACTGGAAGCGAGAGAAGAAATCGAGCTTCCAAAACGAAGAAAAAATGACATAGACAAAAGTGATAGGAGGAAAAAAGGTGTGATTGGAGATCGACACACGAAAGAACGCGAAGATGATGTGTGGATCTTGCGGCTGTCGCAAGCATAAAAGAGAAGAAGTGATTGGTGAAGAAAAATAGTAATTGAAATGAACTACAAATGCACAGAAGTAATAATAAGAAAGATGGAACGATTGAAGGAATGCAATCCAAAGAAACCAAATAACATAATAGGTATAATAGATGAGAGGAGGAAATCGAAGATTGAAAGTGGCGATCTCGACCAGCCGGAGAAGAAGAGCCCACACCATAGGGTGATGAAAGGAGCTGGAGAAGCTCCAAAAATGACGATCTTCTCCATGAAGAAATCGAGCTCCAAACGAGATGTGACACCGCGGACGTAGCCGGAGAATAAGAGGTAGAAAAAAATGGTGCCACACGGCAACCATCTAACATCCAAGAACGTCGATGAATGTCGAAAGAAAATTCGAACGTCAATAGTTACATCAGTAACAAAGAAACAAAACTCCGATCAAATCCCGAAGGACAATTTTGATGAAATGACGATGATAAGAACGGTGACCTGGTGAAGAACAATTAGATCAAATGAAGAGAAGTTAGATGTAAAAAACCAAATAAGAAGAACAAAAAACAATGATCAAAGATGGAACAAGAAGATGAGAGTGTTCGTAGTAGAGTGAAGCCAGAACCGTGAACCCAATTCGAATGAGCACGACATTCAATGGACAAGAAAAGGATAGAAATGAAGAAAGCAGAAGGCGTAAAGGATGAAAATATATAAGAGATTTGAATCACAACAAAATGAGATGGAGTTAAAAAAGAGAAAGGAATTTAAAGAACAAAAGGAGATGTCTAGTGAACGATTAGAGAAATAGCAGCACAGAAGACGACGTAGATGTCAGTGGGAATAATGATAGTGTGGGTGAAGGTGATGATCTTGATGCAAGGAACATGCTTGGCAGTGAACCTCTCGGACGTTACCATCGAAAGATTCATCGCTGGTCTCGCCTAGACTTAAGGGGCCATTGTAACATGTGGCAGTTCGCTCGGTGACAACGAACTTGAAGGAACAACAATGAGCTTCCGACAACAACGCAACAGGGTAAAAGTAAAGAGGAGCTCTAGAGGACCTTCAATGCCGTGACTCTGATACAATTTGTGCTCGAGCTCCGATCAGATGAGAGGAAGAAGAAAGCGAAAGAAACTTAAGAAGAAACGAAAGGAGAAGAGGAAAGCTATCATAGGAGAAAACTTCAATTGAAATTAAAAAGTGAATTGCCATTCATCAACACGCATCTATTTATACTCTAATTCAGCCAATATGAAAGAGATTAAATCAAAACTACAAACTAATAACATTGCTACAACAAGAAGAATGACATGATGTCTCTACAACTCGCACACTCTCTTGTCGCTGAATCTGCACATCATCGGAGAGGAGAACCAACCTTATGCTGTTGCGACAATCCAACATGCCAACAGGGGAGAAGACCACAATGGCCAACTCGACTCCGCAGAGGATGGAAAGCTCGTTGACCTTCCATCCTCATCCTCAATGTGTTTGATCTCGATCTTTCGTTGTCCGATGCTCTTAATCCTCTTGTCGTCCATCATCGTGCCTACTTGCCTTTGTGCAAAGAAAATTACACATGATAGAAGAGAGTAATTTTCACTATAAGTCCCCTGACCTTGACTCAATTTCATTTTAGTTCTCCAACTTCACTTTCTAAAATATTGTGCTCCTAACTTATAAATTTGTAACAAAATACCTTGACATGCATGCAATAGGTTTTCAAGTTACTAAAATTCCGATATGGCATCCACTTTAATAAAATATAATGCACTTATTAAAATAACATATAACTATTTATTTAAAGATAAAATTTTAAAATGGAGAGAGGACGTGGCTGATAAAGCCATTCTCTCTCTTTTTAATATTTATATATTATTTTAATAAAAATATTATATTTTGTTTATGTTTTCTTATGTCGATGCTACTTGTGAACCAATCAACATCCTTCTGCCCTCAACCCCTTCTCTTTTTTATTTTTATTCTTAAAAAATAATTATATTTTATTTTAAAATATTTTTTATTTTTGTTAAGTTTGTATGGATGATATGTGGCATATATCCACATCAACATCCTCTTGCATCCCTCCTTTATGTCTCCTTTTTTATATTTTAACTTTTAAATAAATAATTATATTTTAATAAATATATTATACTTTATTTGAGCTTAATTGACATGAATGTATTCCAAAAGTATTATTATCATTCCAGTTTAATCGACAAAAGTAAAAATGTCCACTACGAATGATAATAGTACTTTTTGGAATGAGAATAGATGCTCTAAAACTACATGGGAGAAAACAAAAGTACATGTGAAGATAGTTTTACCACGGAGGAAGACAATGACACGATCACGTATAGTTGAGAATTACTATATATGGTTATAAATTAAAAATTAAAATTTGAAATATATTTATCAGATTATTATCATGCATTAATTATATAATGATTGTTGCGTGATGTAATGGGAAGTGAACTTGTAGAGCGAGATCAATTTTATTCTGATATTTTTGGGAACTAATCAGAAAAGAATAATGAAACAATTAATTTGTAATTTTTGTGGTAACTGATTAAGAAAGAATTATGCAATCGAGGGTTTAGGAATTTGCTTATTGATTTCTGTTTATTTGAAATTTTCCCTTTTTTTGGATGCCAGATGCAAGCGGCAATCTGCCTATTGATTTTTGTTGATTTAAAAATTTCCATATTTTTTTATGTAGCATGGGTGACGATGATCTTATACGATGGACGATGAAATTAGCAACCGAAACTCTCCAGATGTTTTTAACCTGACCTTACGATTAAGCCCTATTAAACCCCGGTTAAGATCTCCTTAGCGGAGTGGGGCACCTTCTGTCGATGTGGCATGTGCGACGATGGCCCTGAATGATGAACAGTTAAATTATTGTTTAATTTTTTATTTTAAAATATTTAAGACTGGCGAGGGAAACAAGTTATACTGATTCACTAGCTATTCCACCAATACAGTGCATCCATCTCGATCTTGTGGTCCCCCTTCCTCATCTCATCAAAGGGGATGAGAAGAAGAGGGGGATGCGAAGGGGAGGGGCCGCGGAGCCAGAGGAAGAGGTGGACTAGGAGGGGCCCTATTATTTTTATTAAATTTTCATTAATTACTATATTAAAAATATTTATTATATTATAATATTACAAAGAAAGTATTATATTATGGGTAAATTACATAAATCGTTCTTCAATTTTGAGTGATTAACTAGAAGATTTCTAAACTTCAACTTGTAATTAAATTATTTCCAAACTTTATTTTTCTTGCATACTCGGTCATCTAACCACCAATGAAAAGTTCCGATTACTTTGTTGATGTGGCATAAAAAATAATACAATATATAATAATAATAATAATAATAATAATAATAATAATAATAATAATAATAATAATAATAATAATAATAATAATAATAATAATAATAAGCGGTAGCCTTGTGGTTGTAACCTCTCGCCGAAGTTGGCGAGCACACAAGGGGGGCCGGTAGGAGTGTTCATCAGGTCGAGTCGACCCTATGAACCCGACCTGACTCGACCCGACCCGACCTAGTTTGGGTATGGTCGGATCGTGTTCAGGTCCGACCCGACCCGAACTCAATTCGATGGGATTCAAGTCGGGTACGAATTGGGAAAACCCGACTCACCTGACCTGACTTTTATTATTATTATTATTATTATTATTATTATTATTATTATTATTATTTACTTAATTTTAGTCCTATAGTTGATTTAAAATGGAAAGATATTAAAATAAAACATTTTAATTATGAAAATAAATGCTCAAATATTCAAAAAAAATATATTTTATATTTTATAATAATTATTAACTAAAAATATATTAAAATAAATATAAAAAGTAAGACAAAAATTAAAAAAAAGGTGGTCGGGTGATCTGACCGCCCTAGGGGCCGACGCCCTCTCTCTCTCTCTCGTGCGAGAGAGAAACAAGAGTGTCGGCCCCCATTTCATCTTTCGCGCGCCGATGAGCCGGCAAGCACAGAGAGAGGAAAGGGTAGCGTCGACACCCCTCTATGTGAGCTCCGACGAGCTCGCATAGATGGGGGCATCCTCATCTCACTCGTGTGCGCTCAGCAGTGCACATGAGAGAGGGGCTTTCTCTCTATTCTTTCCCCCTCACGTGTAGATATTGGCAAGGAAGAAAGTGGGGGGGGGGGGGGGGGGGGGGGGGTCCCTTTCTCCCTCGCGCGCGGTGCCTGCCCTTTTTAATATTTTTAGGGTTATTTCCTCTAATCATCTCTAAACAATCGTGATTTTTCACATATCACAAACTACGAATTTCATTTTTTGGGTCCCTAAACTTTCACGATTTTTTCAATTTGATCCTTCCGTCCAATTCCAACGACTTCTCCGTTATTTTTTATTTTTCACATTTGTGAAAAGTCCATTATATCCCTCCCCTTAAGTTAGTTCATTTTTTTCATAAAGTAATATATAAATAATTTTAAAAAAAAAGAGAGGGGGTCGCCGCCCCCCTCTGTCGTCATCGATGCAGTGCCCCCCCTTTCGTGCACAAGGAAAGGCACCTTTTTTTTTAAATTATTTATATATATTACTTTATGTAAAAATGAATTAACATTTAAGGGCAAGGGTATAATGAACTTTTCACAAGGTGAAAAGTAAATAATAACGGAGAAGTCGACGGAATTGGACAGAAGGATCAAATTGAAAAAATCGTAAAAATTTAAGGACCCAACAAACGAAGTCCATAGTTTGAGATTAGATGTCGAAAATCGCGATAGTTTAGAGGTGGTCAGAGGAAATAACTCATATTTTTATTGTGCCACATCATTAGTGTAACAAAAAAATTGACTATTATGGATCAGGAGGACGACGTGTGCAAGATACACTTCAATTACAAATTAAAATTGAAGAATCGTTAAGCCCAAAGTTAGAGGACAATTCTTATAATTTATCCCGCACCTAAAGGAGAGAGAATATTATTGAGTAGCATTAAATAAAAGTTTTAAAAAATAAACAAAATTGAATATCATTTACTCAATTTTATCCTATAATGGGAACAAGCAGAAATAGTGACAAGCAATGGCCAACATACAGCGCAGAGTCCACGGTGAGATCGAACAGCAGCAATGTCTACGAGAACGATGTAGCCGGCAACCCGAGGCGAGATCCTTTGGGCGTAGATGAGTGACTTTGGGCAACGGCAACCAACGACGTGGAAGAGATCGTTCAAGTTTTCCTCTGCACTAGATCGACTGACCGGAGTGGCTGAATCGTTGAATCGGGCATAAACCTACTTTGAGCGATGTAAGTTTTAATCCAAGGACTACATCATTTCGAGATTGGATGGTCCTACCCAAACCCGTTAAATTCATAAGTTATTTGCTTCTGAAGGGTCTGAATTTCACGTGAAGTGAGATGCTGTTTGATATAATATTCTAATTATATCGTTATTTTTATTTTTTTATTTGGTTGAAAAAGAATATATTTTATATTTTATAATATAAATATTTTAATATAAATAATTTACATGTATTGGTATTACTATAAAAATTATAATATAATAATATATAGTTAAATAATAAAAAATAAAAAGATAATTAAAAAATGGAAAAAATAGAATATATTCTGCTGTTTTTAGGAGAATACATATATTCTATTGAGGGGATTAAAAATGACGATTTCACACTTTTTTAGATTATTTCGTTGTTTTCGAAGTTTGACCGAAATAATTTTATTTCGTTCATGTTTAGTTATATTCTTAGGGTTATTGAGATATTCTAACTTCTAACCCCGAACTAAATGGCCCGAATCGGAAGAGAAGTAAAAAAAATGAAGAAAAGAAATTAAATTATACGAATGGTCCCCCAACTTTAAGTTGATTTTTAATTGGTCCCTCAACTTTAATTTATAACCAGAACGTCCTCCATCTTTTATTTTCTTGCACGCTTAATCCTCTTGACCGGTGATCACAGGTTCCCCGATTGCCTTGCTTACGTGGCCGACTTTCTCTCTCATCCACGTCAGCTTAAGTCGGCCACGTCATTATAAAATTTCTTAAAAATAACAAAAAAAGATGAGGTTGTCCACGTCATTAAAAATTTTAAAAAATAAAAAAGAGAGAGTTGCGGGAAAGAGAGCGAGGGGGCGACTGCCCCCCTCTGGTCGAGCTGCGGCGAGCTCGACCGGAGGGAGGCAGTCGCCCACCTCCTCCTCTCTCCAGTGCATGCGGGAGAGAGAGGGAGGGGGGCGATCGCCCCCCTCCGATCGAGCTCCTGGAGAGAGAGGGAGGGGGACGCCGCCCCCCTCCCATCCATGCCGCCGAGCATGGCCCACTCGTTGGTGCTCTGGTCACGACCTTCTGCTACATGTTGCATCCCTTTGTTGGCGTCGCCGACCTCCATCCCACCTTGTTCGTTGGACTTCACCATGGCAGCTGAGTTGTTGGGGAGCGCCGCCGCCCTCCTCCCATCCATCCGGCGAGCTCGATGGGAGGGGGGTAGTCGCCCCCCTCCCTCTCTCTCGCCGTGCGGGAGAGAGAGGGAGGGGGGCGATCCTTCTCTCTCAGCACAGCAAGAGAGAAGGAGGGGGCGACCGCCCCCCTCAGGTCGAGCTCGCGTGCGGGGTCGCCCCCCTCGCTCTCTCTCCCGCAACTCTTTTTTTTAATGACGTGGACAACTTCATCTTTTTTATTAATTTTTTAAAATTTTTATAATGATGTGGCCGACTTAAGTTGACGTGGATGAAAGAGAAAGTCGGCCACGTAAGCAAGGTAATCGGGAAACATGTGATCATCGGTCAAAAGGACTAAGCGTGTAAGAAAATGAAAGATAGAGAATATTTTAATTATGAATTGAAGTTGGATGATCAATTGAAAATCGATTTAAAATTGAAAAATAATTAGTGTAATTTATCCGTCCAAAGCGACAAAGCCTAGAAAGTGGCAACGAAAGCACACGAGTTTATGCAAGACGCTAAGGAAAGGTCAACCGATACTGTTTTGACGAAGCAACGGTATTCAACGCAAAACCACTTGGAAATTTGACCACAGTCTAACGCTTCCATGCTCAACTTTGTCTTCTGGCTACCGAAAAAGAAAATGCTCAGCTTTGTCTACTCCACTATATATGACAACACACTTGTTATCGTACGAGTAAGTTTTCAAATTTCAAATCAAATGATGCCATACAAAAACAATTCCTTGGAATAAATCAAAACCGAAAAAAAATGAATGAATAAAATCACATGAGTGCATCATGCAATTAATTATTAATGGAGTCCCAGAACTCCTCGTAGTCCTCGAGTGACATCAACTCCTGGAGACCATCCCACACATCTGCGCCCTTGTCGACTGCTCCGACCTGTTGCGGATGCTGCTGCTGCTGCTCTATTAATGGTGGCTGTTCCGAAGGCGAGGGAGTGGTCGACCGGCCGTCAGCGGGAGAGACTCGGAAGTCGGCCGTGAGCGGGAAGTTGAGCATGGCGCGTGGGCCGCGGAACTCGATGGCGGCGAGGTCGTACGCCCGCGCGGCCTCCTCCGCCGTGTTGAACGTCCCCAGCCACTTGCGCACCGCCTGCCTGGGTCCCTTATCTCCGCCGCCCACTTCCCCCATGGCCGCTGCCGCACGCCGCGGTATTTGTTCTTCTTCCGCCGCCGCCTCCGGCTCCCTGCACCCTCGCCGTTTTCCCCCGCGAGGACGGAGGCAGCCTCCGCGACCTCTGGGGTGGCGCACGCGAATGAGTCGCAGCACGAGCACTCGCCGGTGTTGATTTCTGCATCCAGATTACTGAAGAATAGGAACGATCGAGCAGAACATTGAGAAGAGAAATTGAAACAAAACAAATGTGGGAGGGAAGCTGAAATGTATTAAAAAACTGGAAGATTACATTGCAACTCCACTCTTCAGAGGTTTTTATACTACAGAATCTCACCGATATAAACATAAAACCCGATACAAGGAAATCAATTGTCGCCACCATGACTACCAACTACCGTTACAACATCAAAGTCTACAGACTTGAAAACGATTAACTGTTAACACTACAAGCTAGAATGTGATCATCTCCTAACACTCCCCCTCAAGTTGGGGCTTGAACAAATCAAACAAACCCAACTTGTCTACCAGATGATCATGTTGTTGCCTACATAGAGCTTTTGTCAGTAAATCAGCTAACTGCTCCTTGGTGGAGATATGCTGCACATGAACTAGAGACTTCAATTTTTTATCTCATACAAAATGGCAATCAACACCGATATGTTTCGTACGCTCATGGAACACTGGATTGTTCACCATTTGGATCGCAGCCTGACTATCAGTGAAGAGAGTGAAAGGATGTTGCAAGAGAAGTTTAATTTCTGCAAATAAACGATCAAGCCACACTAATTCTGAAACCGTGAGTGCCAAGCTCCTGTACTCTGCTTCTGCTGAGGACCTGGAAACAACTGATTGTTTCTTTGATTTCCAAGATATTAGAGAATTTCCAACTTTAATGCAATATGCAGAAACTGATTTACGTGTCAAAATGCAAAAGGCCCAATCTGCATCACTATAGGCTGCAACAGTTGTATTCTTTTTTGAAGAGAACAAAATACCACGACCAGGAGAAGATTTAATGTACTTGACAATTCTGAGAGCAGACTGATAATGAGAGACTTTTGGAGCATGCATGAATTGACTAAGGTGCCTTACTGCAAATGCAATATCAGGGCGAGTATGTACCAAATATAAAAGCCTTCCAACTAGCTGTTGAAATTTCGTAGGAGAGTCGAGAGGTTTATCCTCTGAATTGACATCAAAAAAAGTATCATACTCAATAGAGGTGAGTTTCAAATTTTGTTCAAGAGGAGTGTGAGCTGGTTTAGCTGCTGTAAGGCCAAGATCAGCAAGCAAACTGATGGTATATTTCCTTTGATTCATAATAATGCCAGCAGTGGATCTCAAGATTTCCATTCCTAGGAAATATTTGAGTTCACCAAAATTCTTCATCTTTATGTGTGTTTGTAAAATCAGTTTGGTATCCTCTATCAAGGCCAAACTATTACCTCCAACTAATATATCATCCACATAGACAAGTAACACAATGAATTCATTATGTCTAGACTTGGTGAATAAAGTATAGTCATTGTGACTTTGTGAAAAACCAGCATCTATTAGAATATCAGTAAGCTTGATGTTCCACTGTCGAGAAGCTTGCTTAAGGCCATATAAAGAACGATTCAGCTTGCAAACTTTCTTAGAAAACTCCCCCTCAAGCTGAAGTCCCTCAGGCAAAGACTTATAGACCTCCTCAAAGAGATCACCATTGAGGAAGGCATTATTGACATCCCAATGAAAAAGATGCCAATGGAGTTGAGCAGCAGCCAAAAGAACAGCCCTTATTGTAACTGATTTGGCAACAGGAGAAAAAGTCTCCTTGAAATCCACTCCTTCTTTCTGATTATACCCTTTAGCAACAAGACGAGCTTTGAATCGTTCAACCTCACCTGTGGAAGTCAATTTAACCTTATATACCCACTTACAACCAACAACCTTCTTGCCAGGTGGAAGATCAACTAAAGTCCATGTATTATTATTTTGCAAAGCATCCAACTCTTCCTGCATAGCAACAATCCACCTCTGATCTCTGATAGCCTGACTGTAAGAAATAGGCTCCTCAACTTGTGATAAAGAACTGAGAAAACTATAATAAGCAGAAGTGCAAGCCTTGAAAGAAAGAGATTACTGTAGAGGATGCACAACAGAGGTAGACTTGACAGAATTAACCACAAAATCTTTGAACCAGCATGGTTGCTTTAAATGTCTTTTTGGCCTAGTGGAAGGAACCAGAGTAGAATCAGGCAAAACATCTGGAGACACTGGTTGATTGTCAGAAATAGCAATGGGAATATCAGCATTTGGAGAAATTGACTGACTGTTAGAAACAGCAATGGAGTTATCAGGCATATTCACAATGTGATCATAAATAGTTCCAGAGGGAAGAATATCAAAAATATCATACAGCAAATGATTATCTGAACCAGAAATTTGATGAGCAGAGGAAGAAAGATCCTTTATGACATCAGTAGATTTATAAGGAAAAATGTCTTCAACAAATTTAACATCCCTTGAAATTGAGACTGATTCAGATTGAATATCCAAAATTTTGTAGCCTTTCTGATGTATAGAGTAGCCCAAAAAAACACAAGCCTTAGCCCTCTTGTCAAATTTATGAGAAATTAGTTTATTGGTGGCATAGCAAAGGCAACCTATGACTCTTAAATAATTTAGGCCAGGTGCTTTCTTAAAGAACAACTCATAAGGAGAAACATTATGCAAAACTTTCAAAGGTAATCTGTTTAACACATGAACAGCAGCCTGTACTAGATCACCCCAAAATTTTATAGGCAAGTTGGATTGGAATAACATGGCTCGAGCAATGTCCAAGATGTGTCTATGCTTTCTCTCCACAATCCCATTTTGTTGGGGAGTGTAGACACAGCTAGATTGGTGAAGGATACCATAATCAGAAAATAATTCTTTACATCTCTGATTATGGTATTCAGAACCATTATCTGTTCTAATGACCTTGACTTTTGCATCATATTGATTTTCCACCAGCTTAAGAAAGTTTTTCAAAATGGCATAGCAATCAGATTTACTTTTAATAAGATAAACCCATGTAAGCCTTGTGAAGTCATCAACCAATGTCACAAAATAGTTGTTTCCATTATAAGTTGGAGATTTGAAAGGTCCCCAGGTATCAACATGTAATACAACCAAAGGTTTTGTGGATCTATCTGCAGCAGAAAGAAAAGGTAATTGAGTCTGCCTGGCTAAAGGGCAGACTGAACAATGAGAAAGTGAATTATCATTATTACAACTTTTGATGTCTGATATCAGTAACATTCTACTTAAAGGCAAATGTCCAAGCCTCTGGTGCCAAATGTCAAATGATTGTAACTGCTGTGAATTCCTTTCTGCAACTCCAGCCTTGTGAAAACCAGCTATCAGATAGTATAAACCTTCCCTTTGTTCACCAATCTGGTTCTCCTTTCCATTCTGATGGTCCTGAATAAAAATAGAATGTTGTGTGAAAGATATATGAGACTTCAGATCCTTGGTTAACTGTGAGACTGATATCAAATTAAATCTGAAGTATGGGACTAGCAGAACATTATGTAACTGAATATTAGAATTCAAGTAGATGGATCCTGAATGTGTGGCTACAGAAGTTGAACCATTAGGTAAAGAAACTGAGTTTTTAACTTGCAAGGGAACAACATTTGTAAGCCATTCCTTATGAGAAGTCATATGGCTTGAAGCACCTGTGTCTATAATCCAGTCAGTAATAAAAAAACTTTGAGGAAGTACCTGCCATACTAGCAGTGTGCATCACAACAGATTCTTCATGTGTACCATGCACCAATTGAAGAATGTATTTCTTCTGCTCTTCAGTAAAAAGAGGATGGAGTTTATCTTGAGAGCCCTCAGGTTTTACTAAATCAGTGTCAGTTGACTGTGATATAGCCAAATTAGAAGAATTTTGATTCCAATTTTGATTTCTGGGTTTGAACTTATAGTTGGCTGGGTAACCAACTAGTTTATAGCATTGTGTTTTCTTATGACCAGGTTTCCTGCAATACTCGCAGATCAAGGAAGGATCTCTCTTTGGTTTAATACTATTATTCTGATATTTTGCACCTGCCATAGCCATCTGTTCAGACTCATGATGAATTGATTTCTTTTGCCTTTGTTCTTCTTCAACTAATAAGGAATGAGCTTGACTTATAGAAGGCAAAGGAACCATAATTAGAATCTGTGTTCTGACATGATTGAAGGAATCATTCACTCCCATGAGAAATCTATATAACTTCCTTTGTTCCAAAAAATTATTATATTCCCTCATGTTATCTGATTTGGCAAAACATGAGACATAAGGTTTAATTCTTCCCACATATTCTTCAATTTTGAGAAATAATCTGAAATTGTGAGCTGGCCTTGTCTAAAACTGTACAGTTCATTCTCTACAGAGTAAACTTGCATTGCATTCATTTTCTGAAATCTTTCTTTCAATTCTGTCCAGACTATGTGAGCAGGTTGTGAGTAAGAAATTCTATTAAGTAAACCCTTTTTGCAAGAAACAACTAGCCAAGAAATTACTAGGGCATTGCATCTTCTCCAATGAATTTGCAGATCTGAATTCACTTTATCAATAGTAAATGATCCATCCACGAATCCATGTTTATTTTTAGCTAACAAAGCATTCAGCATGGCATCACACCAATCAGCATAGTTTTCTGATTCTATTAATAGATCTGGTACTAAAAGCAACCCAGGCATATCAGAAGGGCTCAGGAACAATGGGTTCATTACATCAAACACCAAAGGATTAGAATGCGAGGAACCAGAACCAGATGAAGAAGATCCAGACATTATAATCGCAGAAAATAAATCTGGATGCAAAAACTCTCAAGGATCAGATCTGATAAAACCAGAACGAGAACCTCAAATCGCAAGAAACAAGAAAACCAGAAGGAAGACTCGGCTTATCTTGATCACGATGAAGCAAAGGATTTCAGATCTGAATCAACTTGAGCCTGCTCTGATACCATGTTGATTTCTGCATCCAGATTATTGAAGAATAGGAACGATCGAGCAGAACATTGAGAAGAGAAATTGAAACAAAACAAATGTGGGAGGGAAGCTGAAATGTATTAAAAAACTGGAAGATTACATTGCAACTCCACTCTTCAGAGGTTTTTATATTACAGAATCTCACCGATATAAACATAAAATCCGATACAAGGAAATCAATTATCGCCACCATGACTACCAACTACCGTTACAACATCAAAGTCTACAGACTTGAAAACGATTAACTGTTAACACTACAAGCTAGAATGTGATCATCTCCTAACAGCCGGCGCCGCTGCAGGGGCAGGCAGGAGTGGCAGTGGGGATTACTGCGGGGGGCGTGGAGGAGTAGCCGGAGAGGATGTGGACGAGCGCGGTGACCATAAAAGAGTTCTCCTGCTCCGGGGAGAGCCGCCTGCGGCAAGGTGGGGGCTGGGGAGCGTCGACCATGGCCGTGGGATGTTGGGAACAGGAGACTGAGGATTGGAGCAGCTGCTGCTGCTGGTGGTGCTGGTGGTGCTGCTGCTGCCGGCGGTGGGGGTGGAAGAGGTGGAAGGCTTCATCTTTCCTCGCGACCATGTGGAGGCGTCTTGTAGTTGTAGGAGCTGCGTCGAGCTACTGGAGAGTGGGAAGAGCAGATATGTCGTCGAATCGATTTGCATGGGGCTGCGGCGGGACATGGACGGGGGATTTATAAGTTATATAACCAGGAGGAGTCTCGGAGGCCACGGCGTGTCTTCGCCTTTGCAAACTGTGAACACGGAATGGATACGTTTTCGTTATATATAAATTGTAATGTGTTGAATGGGATTTGCGGAGTGAGTGATGGTGATGGGTTTGGGGACCAACAGCATGGCAATACGACAAACACGTGACGTGCGCGCAGACATAGCGGATGAGATCAATCTGTGTTGGGTCATCGACGGATCCAATGAAAATTCCCTCGCATAATGCAAAATTTGGAATAAAAAATTCACAAATCCTTAAAATTTCAACCTAATTTTGTTTTCTCGTACCACTCATATCTATAAGCTCCCCCAAAAATTGATAAAATTACTCAAGAATATACCTGTTCTCAGTTGCAACTGCGTAGTCACAATTCTCTTTTTTATGAGTAACATAATGTGGTTAAGCACATGCATGAAGGAATTATTGTAAGAAAAAGAAGATATTACTGTTTCTAGCTAGATATATAGCTAGTTAGTAATATTGAAGAAGTTGTGTTGGGTCAAGTTCCATCATATGGTAAAAAGTTTTCAACAGAATTGGATTGTTGGACCGGCCCGGGTTTACCCTAGCGCGGGTTTGGTTTCGAGGGTTCAACATATACTTTTAAGCAATTAATTATGATTAATCATTATTTAATAACGTTGATTGTTGTTGTCCATGCATTATATGTCTTGGTCCTCTTATTGGATTGATGCTAACCAATAATTATATGATAATTGATTATGAATTATTGACCTATCATTAATGGACATAAATTAATAGATTGAATGATTGATATTGATGGTGTATGGTCTAAGTGATGATATGAAAAATTGATTGTTATTGAATTTTTAAATTGATAATTAAGACATTAATGGTCGATTGAGAAAAATTACATCAAATGCCCTCGAACTTTCAAGTTTGCTCAGCGATGCCCTCAAACTTCAAACAACGATGCCCTCAATTATTTAACTCATTTCACCCGATGTCCTCTTTATCTGAAATAGACGATCTCCCGGGCGCAATAGCGAGGAAAGGGAAGGGGAGGGGGTGGGACTCGCCTCCCCTCTACGACACGGGCGAGGTCGCAGAGGAGCGGCGAGACCACCCCCCCTCCCCCCCCCCCACCACGTGCCGACGAGGAGAAGGTGGGGGGCCTAGCCCCCCTCCTCCCACGCGACGACGAGGAGAGGGGGGGAGGGGCCTCGCCCCCTCTTTGCGTCCTCACTGTTGTCCCGCGCGCCGGAGAGGTCAGAGGGGGGAGCCCCCGACCTCCCTAGCGTGAGGTGGCATTTTTTAATTAATTTTTTTTATTTTTTAATATTGCCTCGTCAACGTAGAGAGAATAGAAGATGTCTTGTCAGCGTCATATCTACACCACGTCAGCTCCACAATCGGGAGACCGCCTATTCCAGGTAAAGAGGGCATCGGGTGAAATGAGTTGAAAGATGAAGGACATCTCTGTTACAAAGTGAAGTTGGAGGACATCGCTGTTACAAAGTGAAGTTGGAGGGCATCGCAGAATAAACTTAAAAGTTGAAGAGCATTTGGTATAATTTTTCTTGGTCGGTTGAGTCTTTTATAGTCGATGGAGACCCTCATGGTCGATAGAGATTCTTGTAATTGATTGAAGCCCATTGGGTCGATGGTGGTTCATTGAGTCAATTGTTAATGCATAATTATTAACGGAGGTTCTTATGATCGATTGATGCCTTTATGGTCGATGGAGCTTGTGGTCAATTCAAACTTTATGGTCGATAGAGGCCCTCGTGATTGATGGAGACTGTTATAGTCGATAAATGTTTTTCTAATTAAAATTGAATTATTAATTGAATTGCATTGTTGATTGAATTGCACCCTAGTGGCTGATGGACTATTGGTTATGCCCTTAATGGATGATGAATAATTGAATTGTTAATATAATTGATAATGGATAATGTTGATTTTGTCCTTCACTGACCTACGATTAATTGGTAATTGATTTTTCTTTGCCTGCTCAGAATGACGCCAATCAATTTTATGCTGGTTTACAATAGCAAAAGACTAAAACACAATAAATTTTTACAATCAATTTTATGCTGGTTTACACTAGGATTTTTACAATAATTTCTTTGATCTAATGGCCTGTGGATTCACTGGCCCCACATCTATACAATCATAGACCCTATATCGATAAGCATATCACCCGTAGCCACCAATTATCTTACCATCGCCATCACAATCACTTGCACGGATCCAAGTACAGGGACAAATCCTGGTAAGATAAACTCAGTGCGTAGGGTCATCGATGACAATAACTATAAGAATAATGCATCCATATGATATCAATGTCAATATTGTCAATAAACAATTATATGTAACAATATATAATTGATTAGGACAAATAAAAATTATTAATAATAAATAAATAATAAACAATTTGATCAATCATTGTGATTATTCACGTTGCCCTTTATCCATTCAGCCATCGGTAATTAAAATTTCGTTATCTCACTTTTTTTCTTTTCCCGCTTTCTCTCATCTTTTTCCCTTATATATAATTCCTCCTCCTCTCCTCTCTCTCTCCCTCCTCTCCTCTTTCTCTCTCCTCCTCTCCCTCTCCCTTTCCCGGCCCGCGCCGGCGACCCTCTCCTGCACCGAACACTGGCGACCCTCTCGCGCCGACAACCCTCTCCCACATCGGCGACCCTCTCCCGCACCGGCGACCCTCTCCTGTGTCGACGTCTCTCTCTCTTTCTCTCTCTGGCCGGAGGCCGTTGTCGATCGGATCCGGCCTCCAACGGCTGAATCCGACCGTGGGAGTTCGGATCCGGCCCCTAGCGTAGGACTAATGTCATGTTCTCATATATACCCAGCATCTCTTCCGTGACTTATGCATGTGGGACTAATTCAAGGCATGCCTCACGCACCCTTTCCCCCTTAGGGGACTCAACGCCCTCGTTGAGTGATCCCACCCCACCATGCACAGGGGTGCACGCGGAGTGGCTCTGATAATTTTCCAAAATGTGTCCTCCAGGTCAAGGCCATATTCCCATATATACCCAACATCTCTTCTGTGACTTATGCATGTGTGACTAATCCAAGGCATGCCTCATGCACAAAAAAATGACATGCCTCATGGCATGCATTCGATTAGTCTCACATACATAAGTCACGGGAGAGATACTGGGTATATATGTGGACATGTCCTTCATTAGATGTGACGCATTTTGAGAAAAATCGTGCGGGCCAAGGTCCAAAGCAGAGAATATCACACACTAGTGGATAATGTTACATATGCTATCAGAGTCACTCCGTGTGAGCCTCTGTGCATGGTGGGGTGCGATCACTCAACGAGGGCGTTGAGTCCCCTAAGGGGGAAAGGGTGCATGAGACATGCCTTGGATTAGTCCCATATGCATAAGTCCGGAAGAGATGCTGAGTATATATGGGAGCATAACCTTGATTTGGTAGGACGCATTTTGGTAAAATCGTACGGGCCGAGGTTCAAAGCGGATAATATCCTATGCAAGTGCAAGTGTGTTACATATGATATTAGAACCACTCCGCGTAAGCCTCTATGTATGATGGGGTGCAATCACTCAACGAGGACGTTGAGTCCCCTAAGGGGGAAGAGTGCATGAGGCATGTCTTGGATTAGTTCCATATGCATAAGTCACGAGAGAGATGCTGGATATATATGGGGATATGTCCTTCACTAGGTGTGATGTGTTTTGAGAAAAATCGTACGGGCCAAGACCCAAAGCGGACAATATCACACGCTAGCGGAGAATATTACATATATTATCTGAGCCACTCTGCGTGAGCCTATGTACATGGTGAGGTGCGATCACTCAACGAGAGCGTTGAATCCCCTAACGAGGGAAGGGTTCATGAGACATATATTGTATTAGTCTCACATGCATAAGTCACGGAAGATATGCTGGGTGATAAAATCGTGTGGGCCGAAGTCCAAAACGGACAATATTCTATGCTCTATTTTTGCTGCTTTCAAACTGCCGCGTCCTTCCGTTCAACCGGAGCTGAAGGTGAAGCCGACAATCATATATTCCAACAATCTCGCGAGAAATGGAATCACAAAAAGGATGAAGTCACATGTTGTCAGCACACAGTGCAGCAGATTCCCCTTCGTTCCCATCGAACATACAAGAAATAATTGAAGGAAGGAAATAAAAAAACTCTTCGTTATCGTTAATCCTCCCATGATCGCTTCCTCCAGCTCCTAGATGTGCATTCGTCGCTGCTTGTATGCAACAAGCAGCACCTACCCAACGTTGATGCCATGCAAATGGTGCAGCGCCGTGCCTCCTCCTATCCATGAGTCCCCCTGCCGATGGCAAACAACACAACGTAATGGAGGCACTCTTTGCATCCTGTGAACTCTGACGTTGTACATGTTGGTAGTACTATAGTAGTTACTTACAAGACTCCGAAGTCCAACTTGTACATCCCAAACCTTGGCCACGTCCTGAGCCCACCTCCTCCAGCGCTGGCACATTACGAACCTTGACCACCTCGCCCAAATCGACGACCACCACTCGGCCATCGCACATGTTGGCCGTGCTCACCAGCTCAACCCGCCGGAGGTCCACTTTACTGCACTCGTCAGAGAGAGAGAGAGAGAGAGAGAGAGAGAGAGAGAGAGAGACCGGGCGCAGAGAGTCTCATGTAGTAGCTTCCGACGGTCGCCGGAGAGAGAGAGATCGGGTAGTTTCCAGCGCGATAGCCGGCAATGGGAAGAAGATAAAGGTAGGAGAGATAGACGATAGTTAAAAGGGAGGTCCTATGTCTCGCTAGATCTACACCCGCCGTCATTTTTTCTATGGTTCTGATAAGGCCCAGCTGGCGCTGCCCTTGATCCATGGATGGCACTCTTTCGCGTGCGACACGGTAAGAAGCAGCGTCCGCTTCGTATTTTCATATTATCCTTGCGATCACAAATTATGAATGCATCATTGTGATCTAATACAACAGATTATTTATATTTTGGATTATCAAATCAAATTAAAATGATGTTGATCCAAAAGTTCAGATTTTATAGTCCATAAGTCCAATCACAAATTATGAACGCACACTCATTTAACTCTCTCTCTGTATATTAAACATTCGCTGAACAGCTCAGGTTGCAATTAACATAAATAAGTTAGGACACACATTTAAAATGTTTTTTCAATTAACATAAAGGAAATTCTGAAAACAAACTTTTTTCTCCTTTTAAAATACGTAATTTTTGCATAAACTTACAAATTAAATGGTCTCGTGCCATTGAACTGGCAATAGGGTTGCCTTTGAAATATTCGAAAAGAAAAAAAATGAATTAATAATATGATGGCTCCCAGAACTCCTCGTAGATTTGGAATGATATCAAGTCCTGGAGCCCATCCCACACTTCGTCCGTCACCAGATCCAGTGCTCTCGCCTGCTGCGGGTGCTGTTGTCGCTGTTCCATTGGTGGCCACTGCACCGAAGGCGATGAAATGTTCTCTGACCAGCAGCCATCGTCGTCGACGGCAGGTGAGAGCCGTCGAAAGTCGGCCGCGAGCGGAAAGTTGAGCTTGGCGCGAGCGCCGCGGAACTCGATGGCGGCGAGGTCGTACGCCCGCGCGGCCTCCTCAGCTGTGTTGAAGGTCCCAAGCCACTTGCGCACCGCCTGCCTGGGGTCCCTTATCTCCGCCGCCCACTTCCCCCGCGGCCGCTGCCGCACGCCGCGGTACTTGTTCTTCTTCTGTCTCCTCCTCCAGCTCGCTACGCCGCCCCTGTCCCCCGCTGCAGGGATTATGGCGGCACCCTCGACGACCTCGGGGGTCCCGCGCGTGGAGGAGTCGCAGCGGCTCACGCACTCGGCATCACCGCAGAAGTTGCAAGCTGCGGCCGGGCAAGCGGGGAAGGACGCGGCGGGGCGCGCGGACGTGTGGCCGGAGAGGACGCTGACGAGCGACTGGGAGGAGATGGAAGGGTTCTTCTTGCCTTGCGACCATGGGGTTTGGATTGCTGCGTCGACTGGGGAGTGGTGAGTGGAGAAAGAGAGAGAGCTGAGATGAATAGAATTGCATGGTGGCGGCGGGTTTATAAGGACCAAGGAGTTGCACGACGATGCCAACGGTGGACACGGAATAGCTACGTTTTCCTGATGACTAGTTCGCGTGTTGAATTGATGTGCGATGGATTTGAGGGGAACCAACTGGCGATATGGCAACTTCGTAATCGTGGGGTCACCGCCACCATCTTTTTTTCTTTTCTGAAGATACACGGATTTGATCGAGAAACAAATATGCTCGGTAAATTATATTAAATGTCTTTCAATTTTAAGGTTTATTCAGCGATATTTTCCAATTTCACTTTATAACACAAATGCCCTCCATCTTTTAATATATTTCACCCGATGCTCTCTTTACCTGAAATAGCCGATTTTCTAGTTTCTCGTCGATGTGACATCCACATGATCATCTCCTCTCTCCTCCACGCAAATAGTCGTCTCTCCTCCACGCAAATAGTCGTCTGACGTGACATGCTCCGACGTGGAGCATAAAATTATACCAATGCCCTCTAACTTTAAGGTTGGATCAGCGATACCCTCCAACTTTACTTTGTAACACAAATGTCCTTTATCTTTTAACACGTTTCCCCCGATGCTCTTTTTACCTGAGACAGTCGATTTTTTGATTTTTCGTCGACGTGGCATCCACGTGGTCATCTCCTCTCTCCTCCATGCAAATAGTCGTCCAACGTGATACCACATATTAAACAATCTTACTTACTGTAAATTGACTCACTCAATGTTAAATTATTTTCTTATTTCTCTCTTTATCATCGTTCGCGTGAAACCTCCTTCGTCGTTCGCACTCTTTTGTCGATCGCTCTCCTTCGTCATTCGCACTTCTTCGTCGATCGCTCTCCTTCGTCGTTTGCATGGAGGAGAGAGGAGATGATCACGTGGACGTCACGTCGACGAAAAATTGGAAAATCGACTGTCCCAAGTAAAAAGGGCATCGGGTGAAACGTGTTAAAAGATAAAGGGCATTTGCGTTACAAAGTAAAGTTGGAGGGTATCGCTGAGCCAACCTTAAAGTTGGAGAGCATTGATGTAATTTTATGTGCCACGTCGGAGCATGCCACGTCACACGACTATTTGCGTGGAGGAGAGAGGAAATGACCACGTGGACGCTACGTCGACGAAAAATCGGAAAATTGGCTATTTTAGGTAAAGAGGACATCGGGTGAAATGCGTTAAAAGATGAAGGACACTTGTGTTACAAAGTGAAGTTGGAGAATATTACTGAGCAAACTTTAAAGTTGGAAGACATTTGATGTAATTTACCCCAAATATGCTTGAATATTTCGGTTGCTGCCGATGTGACATTGACAGGATAAGGCATGTCCAAGATATTGCATATATATATGCATAGCTCAGGTCACCCACAAATGGTAGTGAAGTGACGCACATACAGGGGGCAGGCAAGGAAGCTACTTTTCAGCTTCAGTTAAAAGATATCATCTAACCAAACGACCCTTAAAGGTTATTTCCTCTTATCTCCTGGTACCTACTTTTACATATTTCAGCATTCAATCCTATATATAATAAAATATCAATCAATTCCCTAATTTTATCTATTTGGCATTTTAATAAGTTCATTTGTATTTTTATTATGACCTTTTAAAAATTATTATTTTATCATTATTTGCACAAATATAAAAGTATGAAAGGTAAAAAACTGATAGGATGAAATCATATTGATCCTCATTTCAGAATACTCAAACATTAACAACAAATTACTTATATTTTTAATATATATCATTTATTATATTTTTAGTTTTATCATCTTATTTAATAATTTGATGAATAAGGTTTCATTTTATTTAATTCTTTTCTTTATTGGTATTTTCTTTACTTTTTTATTTTTCAAATTCAAGTTTACTTTTCTTATTATTACTTTCCTTTTTTAATTCGTCCCTTAAAAACAAAGTTATCACTTTACTTCCTATTCATCCACCATCTTTACTAAAACATACTTTCCTTATTCTCCATTTTTTTAATATATTCTACAAATATTGTAATTTAGGAAAAAAATCAAATTAAACCAAATTTCCACTCGACCTAGCTTTGATGGGGTTTACCCCGTCAATCCATTTTTGTTTGTCAAAAACGATTTTTGTCAAACCAAATCATACCAATGGACAATTTTACAATTGAACCAATCATATCGGTCAATTTAGTTTAATTTTAAAATCATTGGATAAGAGGGCCCCTCTTCAATGGCTCCATTCTTTAAAAGTATATTAAAACTTATATAAAAACACTATAAGAAAAATGAACGTTTTTCGACGGTCACAACCGTCCGAAATTTCTTAAAATCCGTCGGAAATTTAAGTTTCCGGCGGACTTTTTTGACGGATATGATATGTCGAAAAAATGCTCGTCGCAAACACTTTTTTGACGGGAAAGAAAATTTCGTCGAAACTTCAGATGGTGATCACCCCGTCAATCCATTTTTGTTTGTCAAAAACGATTTTTGTCAAACCAAATCATACCAATGGACAATTTTACAATTGAACCAATCATATCGGTCAATTTAGTTTAATTTTAAAATCATTGGATAAGAGGGCCCCTCTTCAATGGCTCCATTCTTTAAAAGTATATTAAAACTTATATAAAAACACTATAAGAAAAATGAACGTTTTTCGACGGTCACAACCGTCCGAAATTTCTTAAAATCCGTCGGAAATTTAAGTTTCCGGCGGACTTTTTCGACGGATATGATATGTCGAAAAAATGCTCGTCGCAAACACTTTTTTGACGGGAAAGAAAATTTCGTCGAAACTTCAGATGGTGATCTGAATCTCCAGGCAGCCGCGCCCGCCTGAAGATTCAGATGGTGGCGACCGTCGAAAGTTATGACGGTCGCAACCATCAAAAGTTTTGACGAAAATTGGCCAGCAGCAGTTCCAATCCGCGGGTCGTTCCAGGGCGCCAGGCGATCTATCCGCTGCGAGTGCGGCAATAGATCCGCCGCTAGGCGGCAGATCCATGCACGGTGACAGATCCGCCACGAGGCAGGCGACAGATCCAGGCCGTAGTCGGATCAGGCCGCAGTCGGATCAGGCCGCCAACGCGCGAGAGAGAGAGAAAGGGGGGTCGTCCGGGATGGAAGTCATCGCGGCAATCCTCTAGAAGGAGATACATGGTCGCTTGACAGAGAGAGAGACAAGATAGAAAGAATAGAGAAAAAGTAGCTCAGAGAGAGAGAACGTGAATAAATAGGCGGAAAGGGAGTGGGGAGCGGAAAACAAAAAAATGCGAGGGTAGTGAGGCGGGATTATTTTTTAATTACCGACGGTTTCAACCGTCACAAAGTTTAATAATAAAATAATATTTTTTACCGACGATTTACACCGTTAGAACTTTCGACGGTTTGAATGTCGATAATTATAATAATATATTAATTATATTATATATTATGATATATAAGATTATAATATTTAATTATTTTTAACGTTATCATGGTTCGGACCGGAACTTCCGACGGTCTGGACCGACGTTAACTATAATAATAAAATACTAATTATATTATATATTATGATATATAAGATTATAATATTTAATTATTTTTTATTATCGACGGTCTAGACTGTCAAAACTTCCGATAGTCCGAACTGTCGATAATTATAATAATAAAATACTAATTACATTATATATTATGATATGTAAATTTATAATATTTAATTATTTTTTATTACCGACGGTCTAGACCGTCAGAACTTTCGACGGTCTGAACTGTCGGTAATTATAATAATAAAATACTAATTACATTATATATTATGATATATAAGATTATAATATTTAATTATTTTTTATTACCGACGGTTCAAATCGTTTGAACTTTCAACGGTCCGAACTGTAGGTAATTATAATAATAAAATACTAATTATATTATATATTAAATAATGTTATATTATATAATATTTAATTATTCTTTTGATTACCGACGGGTTCGATCGTCGAAACTTGCGGCGGGATAGGAAGCCGTCGAAAATTCCGACGTTCCAAACCGTCAAAAAATAAAACAATAATACGATAAAATTCATAATTTATTTTTTCTATTTTGACGATCAGGACCGTCGAAAATTACGACGGATAGCTATCCGTCGCAATTTGCGACGGATTTCTTTCCATCCGTCGAAAAATGTAGTGAAAATTATTACTAAAAATGTATCATCTAAAAGTTGTGCAAAAGCCATTAAACATATACACATTTTAGTGCATATATAATATGTTACTTTACTTTTTTTAAAGAGAAAAATAGACATATCAACGGATATAATATGTTACTTTACTTTTTTTAAAGAGAAAAATAGACAGAAGAACTAACGTGTAAAAATATATAAATTTAGATGTTGATTAATATTTTCTAATATATAATTAGATATGAAAATACGTGATAACATAGAGGAATTACAGAAAATAATCCATTTTAATGCTGAGATCCTTTTAAAATAATATTTAATATTTAATTTCATAATTTTTAATGTGGAAAAAGTATTAAAATGTAAAATCTCTTCCCAGCTATGATTTTTTCTTTTCACTTTGGAGCACGACATCATTATATATTGTAGAAAGGTAGAAAAATAGTGGAAATTAAGAGAAGCTCTTGTTTATTGGAATCTACAAGATAATGCATAGAGTAGGAGTTAACACTTAGCTACAATGAAAGATCAAGAAATTACACCATTTTATATCTATTTTTCTTTTGCTTTGCTGATGTCAGTCTTTAGATTGATAAGGATAAGCCAAGTGAAATGGAGAAGGTAAAACATATACATTTTAAATACCAACTAATAGCTAAACTTAGTTTTCGAACTGCCCTCAAAATTTAGTTAATATATTTCTTATTTATGTTATTTTATTTCATTCATTGCTTTAAACCGTTTCCATTTAAATTCAAATAAAATATCCAAAAAAATAATCAAAATTATTAATTAAAGAAAAAATTAAAATGTTAATTTTAAATAATTTATTTTTTGCATCATCATTTAACTCAATTAAAATTTCTCCAAAAAATCATATTTAAGAAAATAAATTATCCAGAATTTATGTTTCCAACTTATAATATTTTCAGTCATAATTTCATCTTCTTAATCAACTTTTAGCATTTTTGGTATTGTCAACATTTGAAGGCAGAACACGTGTACTAACACATATATTATAATGCATATTAATCATGTGAAAAACAATATTAATAATTATAATACTTTGAAGATTAAATCATGAATATCATCTTAATTAAGGGTGAAGTAATAAATTTCACGTGGTTTTTCTATATATGATTATTTTATATTTTTAGTTTTATTTTTTGACAAACTATAATACTTCTAATAATAATTAATTGCACGCACAATTGCCCCTAATTTCATAACACGATCTTAATGATAATCATACAAAATGGTTAATTATCTCAAATATGCTACAATTAACGTTGAATAAACTAGGATATATGCTGTATTTTACCCTTTTTTTGCCATGAAAACTAAAAAATAGAATCAAATATTTTTTATCGATGAAAAAATAATTAAAATTTTAGTAAAATGCATTCCCCGTTTAGTAAAAAGAACTGAAGCGTTTTCAGTGTCTTCCATATCAAGAGAGATTTTGTGACGTGTAACTTGCATATTGAAGGGAATTTGGATTCAATCTGATGCATTAATCAGAGTGTTCAATCGTCGGACCCGACCAGATTGGGCTCGAATCGGAGTTGGCCAGTTGGTCTCGAATCCATGGATTCGCCAGTAGATTGACCCGCTCATGCCCTATGTCTGCGCTCACGTCACATGTTTGTCGTATTGCCATCACGCTCGCTCTCGGCAAATCCATTCAACTCAACTCGTGACAGCCTTCTTACAATTTTTTAATCTAAATGAAATCATCACAAACGTATCAATTCCGTGTTCACAGTCGCGCAGCCACGTCGTTGCCTCCTCCGAGACTCCTCGTGGTTATAAAATTATAAACCCCCCCCCCCCGTCGATGTCCCGCCACAACCCCACGCAAATCGAATCGACATCTCTGCTCCTCCCGCCATCCAGGAGCTGCGTCCTCATGGTCGCAACCCAAGAAGAAGCCTTCCATCTCTTCCACCCCCACCGGCGGCGGCAGCAGCAGCTGCTTCCCCAGTTCTCAGTCGCCTGTTCCCAACATCCCACGGCCGTGGTCGACGCTCCCCAGCCCCCACCTTGCCGCAGGCGGTTCTCCCCAGAGCAGGAGAGCTCTTTTATGGTCGCCTCGCTCGTCCACGTCCTCTCCGGCTACTCCTCCACGCCCCCCGCGGTGGTCCCCGCTGCCAATCCCGGCTGTCTCTACGGCGTCGGCGGCGGCGAGTGCTTGTGCTGCGATTCCTTCGCTGGCGGAACCCCGGAGGTCGTCGAGGCTGCCCCCGCCCTTGCGGCGGAGAACGGCGACGGGGGAGGGAGCCGCCGGAGGAGGCGGCCGAAGAAAAACAATTACCGCGGCGTGCGGCAGCGGCCGTGGGGTAAGTGGGCGGCGGAGATAAGGGACCCCAGGCAGGCCGTGCGCAAGTGGCTGGGGACGTTCAACACGGCGGAGGAGGCCGTGCGGGCGTATGACCTCGCCGCCATCGAGTTCCGCGGCCCGTGCGCCAAGCTCAACTTCCCTCTCACGGCCGACTTCCGACTCTCGCCTGCTGGCGGCCGGTCGACTACCCCCTCGCCTTCGGAACAGTAGCCGTTAATGGAACAGCAACAGCAGTAGCATCTTCCCCAGCAGGTCATCGGAGCAGTCGACAAGGCGGCGGAGGTGTGGGATGGTCTCCAGGACTTGATGTCACTAGAGGACTACGAGGAGTTTTGGGACGCCATTAACAGTTAATTACACAGGCGTTCATGTGATTTTGTTCATTCATTCATTCGTTTATTTATTTATTTTGGCCTTTCTATTTCTTTTATTCCAAGGGAAAGGTTTTGTGTGGCATCGTTTAATCCTTAATCGTTAGATTATTGAACCAGGTTATTCTATTCCCTTATTCTATTTTTATGGGAGTGCAAGTGTGTATTGTGATAGATTATTGGACCAGGATCTTTTTAAAATAAAAAAAATGTAAAAATAAATAATCATTTAATTTTAGATGGCAATTATTCATCCTCCTAATCTCGGGTAACGGTGGTAGAAAAAAATTGGTGACTTGAATTTGAAAGAAAAAACGTTTGACTTGTATATATACTAGTATAGGACCCATGCGATGCAATCGTAACAAATTGTTCATATAAAAAAATTTAAAAATTGATATTAATGGTACAAAAAAGTCATACAACTATAAACAAAAAACATAATAAATGATAAATAATATTTGTCTTAAGATAAATTTTAATTTTTTATATAATATACTTGTCATACAACTATAAACCTCATTTGTTATTTGTTTATTATCATCATAAGACAAAATTTGAAGATCTTTTTTATTTGTTAACTGTGAAATAACTTATTGTTCATGCGTAAACTCTTATTTTTTTAGAAATAATTTTACATGAGATAATGAACACAGACTCCTTGCAAAATGAAAAAAAAAGTAGTCCAAAATCTATATATTTTAATATCATTTTATATTTTAAATATAATAATATATTTTTATTGATACATTTTCGTTTTCTTATATCATCTCGTTGGAGTGTGTATTGTTCATATTATAACAATCGAGGACATTGTACAATCTAATCATACAAACTTTGATATTTCATTACATCTTAGTTAGATTTAAGAGATGAAGTCAATATTTTCAATCATGCTACCCTTTTTAAGGAGTAGCACAATCGTACTCTTATTAATCACCATTCACTTCAATAAAATTATATGTTTTCATAACTAATTTTTGAACGTAATAATGATATACGGACAATTCTAATAAAAAAATAATTTAGATTGATATTCCAATAGAGCTAATTCGGATATTTCAGTCAAACATAAAAAATATAATGACGAGCAGCACTAAAATTCTGATCAAAGTATCACATGACTTGTAACTTGGATATTTAAGTTCTTGCTTCCAGGAACAACATCTTTTTTTTTTTTTTTTTGCTTTTTTCTTTGTTTTTTTCTTTCCTTTCTTTATCCTTTTAATTATTATTTAATATATATATAATTAATTATCTATTAATACATTATTATTCTGCTTATAAAATAAATTATTTAATTCAATATTAATTTTTTATTATACTTAATTAGTATTATAGTATAGTAAAATATTATTTATTATTTTTTTACATAATATTAAATAATAATCAATTATAAGACAAATTAAAATAATATTTTTCATATTATAAAAATAAGTTTATCTCTTTGATTCTTACTTTTTATCCAAACACTCATTAAGATTTATCAATCTAATCGACTTTTTAATTCTTCATCATTATATTTTTCATTCAATCACTAAATCAATATTTTTCTCTCTAACCGATTTGTTCTTGATAACTAATAAAAACTTAAATTCTACCTTCCAAACAAGGTAAATATGATTTATTTGATCTTTTCTTATCTTTCATTTAGAAAATAATTTTTTAAAACTTTCTGTTTGTTTGAATTAATAATTAATGATACTAATTTCAGTAATTAAATTGGTTATCTTTAATATGTATTTATTTCTTAAATTATTTCAAAAGGTAATATGTTAAATGAGTCATTAAACGAGGCTCGATATTAAATTACTAAGAAATGATAAAATGTATGTGTGAACCTCAACCAACTATTTATTATCACCACGTGAGGTCTAATTCTAACCATCAAACCTTAAATATATGATTATGATTCATGACCACAATTATCCACATAAAACATGATGTCATTCATTCACATGTAGATTTAAGACTTAATGATTAAGATTATGCTTACGTACATAAGTACATATGTAAATATATATACATACATACGTACCTATGAAATAATTAAGTTGGAGCATATCATCAGAACTATAAAAATTTCAATAAATCATGAAAATTAATGTTCAACTAAAAAACTAAGTTAATTCGGACCCAAGAAAATTGAATGAAAGTTTATATTTTTGTTATGAAAAATTAATCAAATGTAAGATATCTTGGAAAAAGCTAATACAAAAATGTGATATCAAATACTTGGAAATAAGTTGTCTCATATAAAAGAAGTGATAATAAAAATTCATTCTTATTCGACTAGGGAGAGATAGGAGACCATATGTAAAACTGATCAGGTAATGTTACCATGGATACAAAAATTCATATGCATTATATTCTTCATTGAACGAGTAGCCTCCATCGGTTAGAATCGCCCACCAACACTTTTTGGTGCATCTCGATAAATCTCTACTCTCACGATATATGTCGAAGCTTACACTCTTGTTCTTCCACCTTAGATTGCACCAAAATAGTGTAGTGTCAATGATATTGGGTTCAAAGCTCTAGAAGAAAGATGTGTGAAAGGCTACATTATGTTCACCAAGATCATCGTCTTTGGATTGACAATGAAGAGTCATTGAAGTATTAGCTCCCAAATAATTTGTAACATTCATATGGACTCTTCCATAAGAAACACCCTCGCCTCAGGGATGTGGTGTGATAGCATGAATAGAGAACTCACGAGAAGGATGACCATGGAATAGTAAAAACTAGCCATGACAGGAAATGTAATGAATTTTCTGCTTAAGAAATTGAAATATAAGTTCTTTCAACATATATAAATAAATATATAGATGCATGAACTCAAGGTTGTCCCATTTATGAGACATTTAATGGCCAAAATTCCAGCTGTTGGTTAGGGTTAATGCACACCAATTAATTAATAACAGAATTAATTAATTTTTCCTATTAATTTAGGAAAATATAATTATTTTATATATTTTTTCCTCTAAGACGTTGGAATCTATGTTCTACCTTAAAAGATATCATCATCACGCAACAAACATAATCATTAATTTCACATAACGGCCAAACTTTCTTTCCACCATATTGATTCCAATTGCTGCATCAAAAATTTAATTTGTAGCATTAACTAGCATATCCATATAATAATATCCTTAGTTAATTTTTCATTAATTACAAGATCATAATTTCATTCACCTCCACTGAACCATGGTTTATTTCTATTTTAAACTCTCAATCAAGTAAATAATCGTAGACAACTAGGGCCTATTTGGCAACTGGAACCAGGCGTCTGGTTTTACTTGGTTTCAGCCGGTTCCGTCAAACAATGTGACGTTTGGCGGAACCGGAGATAGAACATGGTTCCAAAAAAAGGATCACGTGATCCTTTTTTTCCTTGTCCTTGGTGGAACCAAGCACCGTAATATTTTTTTTCTTGGACTTCATGTCTTGCCTTTTTTTCAATTTTCTTTATTCTTTTTTTCTTTCTTTTATTTTCTCTCTCATGCATATATCTTATAAAATAATTTATTTATTAAATATAGATTATTTATTATAACATATTAATATAATAATATTTCTTTCTTATTATTTCATTAAAATTCTTTAATATTTTACTAATATAATTATTAAAAAGAGATTTTTTAATTTAAATAAATTATTTTTTAACGAAATTTTTTAAAACATAATTTTTAATTTTATTTACATTTACTAACAAGGTTATATTTTATATTTATAATATCAATTATTATTTCAAAACCCACAAAAAATTAATCCATCACATATACTTTTTCCTATCACATCAACTACCTTATTCCTTATCATCCAATTCCACTTCATCCAAATACAACTAGAATTATGAGAACTTGATGGAACTCTAATTCCCATTGCCAAACGGCCCCCTAAGGAAATAGTCATTCCCTTGAGTTATCAAAATTTTCACCCAGCCAGTTTTTTCTCTAATCATTTAAAATTAATTGAAAATACATTTGAATACTACAAAGCAATAATAAGACTAAATTGAAAATATCATTTTATTTCTTATATGAAAATATAGGTGTTATATTTTCTTTATTTTCAAAATAACAATAACTAGATAAATAAAAAAATAATATAAAATAAAGTTGTTGGATGATTAAATGGAAAACTTTGATGGTAGGAAAAATACAAGGAGCTATTTCCTCACTTCAACAATCAAATAAGCAACACTTTAATAAAAAAATTAGAAATGAAAATTTCTTGCTTTATGGCTAATTTTTATTTCCTAGAGAAAAGAAACATCTCAAAGTTTGTAATAAGATGAAAAACAAAAATGACGTTCTTGAGCTAACTATTTAAGGACCATTCTTGGTTGAAAATTTAACATATGACACATAAAAATTATGTTTTACAAGATTTGTTATTTTATAATTGATAGAAAATTCAAACTAGTGTTTTTTATGGAACAAGAAAAAAAATATTAGTTTAAGTTGTCAAAGTAACATTAGTTCGATCATTTTAAAGTATACATATATATGATTTTGCATTCTCAATACTACAATATTATAGATCTAACAGAATAAAAATTGAACAAGACATCATTTAATCTCGTTCAAAATAAGAGTTGAACATTTGTTTGATTGTAGGGCAACAATGTAGGTAAGAATAACTATTTCACAAACCATATTCATGTCCTCTCCTTTTTATTTGTTGTCTCGTGATCTAGTTCAAGCATCAACATTTTTTGAATAGATACTATGAAACAATATTTAACTAACACTACAAGAAAATCGAAGAATAGTGACCGAAGAAACGCGATGCTAAGAAGGCGCTATTGCGACTCCGTGAGATAGAGCCTCACTTTAGCATCCAACTAGCGCCGCTTATATGCGACGCCGCATATCACTGGCTAATATCGTCGCAATAGAGCCAACAAAAAATAGACGTTACTAGCGTCAATGGTTGACGCTATCTCGACGTTATTAAGACGCGTGCATCGCTAAGTCGACGCTCAAGTGACGCACGTCGCTATTCCGGCGCCCAAAAGACGCTAACATTATGCGTTAGTTGACGCTGTTTCGGCGCTACAGTGATGGTAATTTTTTTGGTGCAACGCTATGGAGGCCCTAATTGCAAATTTTTTTACTCATAACAGCCACATTTTTTTCCTTCCCACGCCATACAATTATATAACACATATAAATATATTGATGCATTGATATTCATCACAGACATAATATGAAAGCATAACAAACATAATATTTAAAATAAGAATATGAAAAGTAATAAACTGAACTAACAAACTATACATATATATAACAAGTCTATAAGTGACAAAAGTATAGTTTCTATCCATGGTTTCTTTCTATCTTAGGTTTAGGAGTTATTATTATCGTTTCGAACGTTCTATCCAGACGTGCTCGGTCCATGGCCTCACTTCCTAAATCGGGATCAATTCCTAAATCGCCTACAATAGCGGAGCCAATTGCGACAACTGCCGCGACACCTGCTGCGATATCTAATCCGATAGCTGCTGTGATAACTGCGTTATATCAGGTGTAGCGGATGAGCTCGAAGCAGATGAGTCGCCTTCATATCCTCTGCTCCTCCTAGGTACCTGAGCAGCTTTATCGAGACCACGCAAGTATCCTCCTCGTGTCGTGCCGGCCACCTCCTTCCAAACAACATAGTCCTCTACAAAATAAAAAAAATTATACAATCATATAATATATAAATTATATATAAAAAACACAAATTAAAAATATGCCTTTTCCGACGAATCGTGTAATCCTCTAATTTTTTACTCATCCTAAAAAATTTAAACAATGCACATTTAAAAAATAGTGCACTAACGTCAAAAATCAAATGAACATGTGATAAGACTTACCAGAAGCCTACGAGCAGTAGGCGTGACCAAGTCGTTTGTCTTTCGCCTCTTATGATTGACCTCGTAGACCATGCGAAAGTCCACAGGACTATCTTCTTTCTCCTCCTATAATAAAGTTTCAAATTTTATAACATAAGTATAAATAAAAAATGAAAATTTGAGTTTGTATGTAAATAAATTGAATTTACATGTAAATTACCATGCGCCATCGATGCTCATCAAATCGCATCGATCCTCCTGTATGGATATGGGCCTTGGGCTTCGAAAGTCGATTAACTCTTGCCTTTTCTGACTTTCTTTGTCATCGTTCATCCGTCCTTTATGAACATCAAACACTTAGACTTTCAAAAACTATAAATTTATTAAAAATAATTTAAAAATAAACATACTTACCCTTCCTACATCAGGACTCCTAAACCGAGTGCCTAATATGTTTTAGCCATCTTTATATGCCCTACTCCAACGTGAGGTCAGCGGATGTGACAACCTTGCGAAACTTGTATAATCAATTTCGGAGGCGTTTCACAGCGACCTCCTCAAAAGCTCTCCGGATGAATCTGATTTGCCTCATACAAAATACGTTGAAACTTAATAATTTTAGAATAATATAAAACAAATTATGTAACCCAAATAAAAGATCGTACTGTAAATATTCGAAAGATGTCATCCTGCACTTGAATTGAGACATCTTTCTAGAATCCTACCCCTTCCGGCAGGTGGGAAAGAACGAGAACACTGACATCCCACACGATACTAGCAGGTATGAAAGTGGTCCTGCCAATTACAAAGAAGAATTAATTTTTAATGATAACCAAAGCTATAACAAAATTTGTACAACTTATTTAACTTACGATCGAGCAATATTATTCATGGTGACCACCCCATTACAATCGAGGAATCATCATCCGGTACAACTGGGGTAGACTGAGAAGGTCCGACATCATCTACGAGCTCTAATATAAAATAAATCATTAGTTTCATACCAACGTGATAATTGAAATATGTACAGTAATGTTCTCACCTCGAGTGATGTCTATCGTAGCATTATCCGTGGTAGTCCGCTCGTCAGATTGTGACGAGCCAGGTGCTTGTGCTATTGGCGACGTAGAAACTAACATTATTAAAAAATAAAAATTAATTGAGAAATATAATGCCAATAATAATAAATATATCACCTGGGGTAAGATGTCGCTCGTCAACGCTAGAATGTGATGAAGCATCCGATAATCTCGGCGGTGGCGGTGGCGTAGCAATTGCCATCATAAAAATATACATAAAATTTGTCTTCTATTTAAAATTATTGAATATACAGAAAATAACCTGGTGTGACATGCTGATCATCATCGTGCGATCGAGACGTTCCGATTATGTGTCTTGTCGATGGTGGAGCAACTATCACAAAAGCAAAATATTTAGAAATATCTATCTCCTACTATGTATCGCCTACAATGTGACATGTACCTGGAGTGATACGCGAAGCAAACTCACCAATGGATCGCCTACTATGTGATGATCCAGCTAAGAGCCTCATTGGCGGTAGAGCAATTGATATTATTAAAAAAATGAATTTAAATATTATAATCAACTATAAATAAATAATTAACAATAAATATATTACTTGATGATTGTGATGACTGACTCATCTGCAGTGAATGCTTAGAAGAACGAGATGACCCAGATGCTCGACCTCTAGTAACCATGACTGAAAAAAAGTAACAATCTTTTCTTATTATCGGTAATCATATATAACTAAAAAAAGTAAGAAGCTTGTGCCATTAGAAGAACTACGAGATTCATTCGCTTGTTTTGTATTCTGATTCATTTTCATCATCTTCATCATTATCGCTATAATCTTGATTCGAGTCATCGTTAATGAAATTATCAAAGTTCACTTCCAAGAGGTCATTTGAATAATTGAATTGAACTCTTCCATTGGCTCAGCGTCATCGATCAATTGAATATTCTTAACTCCATCGGCCACATCAATCGTCTCATTCACTTTATCTTCTTGATAGTAATCATCCATGAGAACATCGTTGTATACGAATGATGTTTCATTATCATTTACCATTGTTTCAGCTAAGAATAATCTACTTCTCACCTTGCATAACACCCACCATTCATCATTGGTTCTTTTCGATAGATACTTAGTGTAGTACACTTGTTGCACTTGTTCCGCCAATACGAATGGATTGTATGACTGAAGTTTCGACTGAGGGTTAATATCCACTAATTTAAATTTTAATCGATGCAAACTCCTTTCTCTGGATCGCACCAATGACATTTTAGCACCATGACTTTGTTAGATTTTTCCAAATAAGATAATTCTATGATGTCTTCTATAACACCGTAGTAATTAAAGTCGTTGTCCCAGTACATGCTTCCTAAAACACATATGTCGTTATTAACAATTGAACATTGTCGGCTATATTCTTCTGTATGGAACCGATATCCATTGACTATGACGCTGCAGTAACTAAGAACTTTTTTCTTCGGACCATGACCGAGATCTCATATTTTTAAATCTATGACTGAGCCATTAATAACTTACAACAAAAATAACTAAAAATTTTATTAAAAGTTACAAACTTAAGTAACAATTAAGAGCAAGCGGAAAGAATTCTCACTTCACATTTCAACCAATCGGCAAAATGTTCATCTCATAGTTTCAATAGCTCATCATTTGAAACTAACGGATTGATTTCTTGCTGTAATTTTTCGAAATTCCTAAATTCATAGTTGTCAATTAATGAAATCATATAGCAATAATTAACTTTAAATTATATAACATACTAAAATAAATTTCTTACTCGAGATACGACATCACTTTGCTACAATTTGCAAGGACATAATTCTAACGACGATGAGATCTTTGTCATTCAAGATAACTTTGGGACCTATATCAAGAAGCCGACATGGGTACTTGAAGATGGATAGAATATTCATGTCAACTTCTCTTTCACCACCATCATCGTTTCTTGGAACTTGGGTGTGTCGTGATTATATGTGTAGCTCAAAGTACTTTGAAGTGAAGTTTGACGTCTCCTCAATGAAATATGCTTCACATATGGAGCCTTCAATTTTTGTCTTATTCTTCGTCTTCCTTTTCAAATATAACATGCACCTTTCAAAAGAATACATCCATACATACTGAACTCGACCCGCAACTTTTGCTTCATATGGTAGATGTACAATCAAGTGCTCCATCACATCAAAGAAAGAATGTGGAAATATCTTCTCAGCCTTGCACACGGTAATCACAATAGAAGCCTCTGACCGAGAGATGTTTTATTCCCGAACGATGGATGCACAAAGCTCTTTAAAGAACATAAATAATTCTGTTAAAATCTCCTAGATGACATTTGACAAAAGTTCTTTAAAGGCAATTGGAAGCAGGTTTTGCATAAAAATATGACAATATTCTTCATCCCATGTATTCTCTCATTGTCCAAGTTAAAACAATGAGATATGTTTGATACATATTCATCGGGAAATTTTAATTGCTTGACCCATTCAAAAATCACTTTTATTTGATCATTGCTCTAGACATAAGTAGCTTTTGACTTTTTGCATATACCATTTTGAAGATGAATGTATCTAACTCTGGTATTTTGCATATTAATTTCATGTCTTCACAAGTTTGTATGCTATCTTTTGTTCTTCCTTTAACATTCATAATAGTGTTGAAGACGTTGTCAAATACGTTCTTCTCCACATTAATGATGTCCAAGTTATGACATTCCAACACTACAAGAAAATCACGATTTTCCGACGGATAATTTCCGGTTCTAAATCCGTCGCAATTTGCGACGAATTTTTCGATGGTTTCATTTTCGACGGTTTTTCCGACGGTTATGACCGTCAGAAATGATTTATATTATTATTTAATTTTTCGACGATTAGGAACGTCGATATTTCCGACGAATATCCATCCGTCGCAATTTCCGACGGCTTTTCCGACTGTCACGACCGTAGGAAATAAAAAATTTAAATTATATATTTTTTATATTATTATTTAATTTTTCCGGCGGACATGACCATCGGAAATGAAAAAATAAATTATATAATTTATTATATTATTATTTAATTTTTCCAACTGATTTTCTGACGGTTATGACCGTCGGAAATAAAAAATTAAATTATGTATTTTTTATATTATTATTTAATGTTTCCGACGGAGTTTCCGACGGTCACGATCGTCGGAAATGGAAAAATAAATTATGTAATTTATTATATTATTATTTAATTTTTCCGACGGATTTTTTACGGTTACAACTATCAGAAATAAAAAATTAAATTATGTATTTTTTATATTAGTATTTAATTTTTTGACTATTAGGAACGTCGATATTTCTGACGGATATCCATCCGTTGCAAAATCCGTCGCAATTTTCGAAGGTCGTAACCGTCAGTAAATGTATAACAATATTATGTAAAGAGTATTTTATTAATATAACTAGCGACGTCCCAAACCGTCATAATTACCGACTATTTTGACCGTCGGTAACGATTACCGATGGTTTTGACCGTCGGTAACGATTATCGACGATTTTGACCGTCGGTTTGAACCGTCGGTAAAATAAAAAATAAACATTATATATAACTAAATATATTTTTGACGGTCACAACCATCGGTAATTATAAAAATAGTTAATATTGACATTTTCGACGGTCAAAGCCGTCGGTAATTAAAATTTCGTTCTCCCGCTTTTCTTTTCCATTTTATGCCGCTTTCTTTCCACTTTTCCCGTTGGAAATTTTCCGCTTTCTTTCCACTTTTTCCCTTTATATATAATTCCTCCTCCCTACACTTCTCTCTCTCTCCCTCCTCTCCTCTCTCTCCCTCTTCCGCGCCGGCCTCCCTCTCCCGCACCGGACGGCGGCGACCCTCTCCCGCACCGGCGTCTCTCTCTCTCTCTTTCTCTCTCCGGCCAGAGGCCGCTGTCGGCCGAATCTCGCCGCTGGCGGCCGGATCCGGCCGTGGCCGTTCGGATCGGCCACGGGCGACAGGATTTGGCCGCGGCCCGATTCGGCCGCTAATTTTTTTTATATTTAAAAAATTATTTGCGACGGTTGCGACCGCCGAAAGATCGACGGTTGCGACATCTGTCGAAAGTTTTGACAGTTGCGACCGTCGAAAGGTTACGACGGTTCGAACCGCCGGCCTTTTCTGGCGGTTGCAACCGTCGAAAATATCGATGGTTCGAACCGTCGGCCTTTTTCGGTGGTTGCAACCATCGGAAATTTTGATGGTTCGAACCACCGGGTACTTTTTCGACGGTTGCAACCGTCAGAAATTTCGACGGTTCAAACCGCCGAGGACTTTTCCGACGGTCAGAACCGTCGATATTTTTGACGAATTTTTCAACCGTCGCAAATCGATTTGCGACGAGCGTTTTTTCGACGGATCGATTCTGACTAAAAAACCATCGGTAATTGCATTACCGATGGTTTTCTGACTGATTACCGACGGTCTGGACCGTCTGTAATCAGCGTTTTTCAGGTAGTGCAAGTTTGAAGACCAATAAGGCAACTTCCAAAAAATACTTCTTTTCTCCCAATTATGTTCACTTCCAAACCCAATTTGCTTGTAACTACCGGTCTTCAATCCGACTGAGACTTCACTAAGTTTGTTTACTTGCTCTAATAATTCTTGTCCCGTCAAATGAGTTGGAGATAAAGTGTTCTCGGACGTATTCTTTTTAAATGAGTTTCAATCATGACACATCGAATTCTCCAATGGTAAAAACATCATATGACAATCAAACTAGCAAACTTTCCTACAATTTTTAAAATAAAATAATTTTGTATTCTTTCCACATATGGGACAAGAAAGTTTACCTCTTGTGCTTCAACCACTCAACATTCCATATGTTGGAAAATCACTTATCGTCCACATTAATGCGGATCTCATAATGAAATTTTGCTTTTTAGTTTTGTCATAGGTAACCACGCCATCCTCCCACAACATCTTGAGTTCATCAATCAAAAGTTTTAAGTAAACATCTAAACTTTTACTAGGAGATCGAGGACCCGGGATCATACAGGTAAGCAATATATTCTCTCGTCTCATACACATGCTTAGAGGAAAATTATAAGGTGTCACAAAAATTGGCCCACATGAATAAGCAGTACTTGATGAGCCAAATGGGTTGAAGCCATCGGTGCAATGTCATATCCTAACATTGCGTGATTCTGTAGAAAAAGTCGGATGAAGTGCAATTGAATTTTGATCATCACGTGCCCCTTCTCCGTGCCTTAAAAAAGAAATAGTCGTTGTAATCTTGGAACAATGGGAAAGTATCGAAATATTGCATTTGCCACATTTTTTTGAACTTTGGAAATTCTTTTCTGTCTTGCATCTAGGCTCGCCACAAATAGAACAACTCATAAGTGAGTTATTTTCCTTGTAGTATAATATGCAATGATTGCGATATGCATCAATCTTCTAATATTCCGACTCTAAATCTCTCATCAATCGTTTGCACTTATAAAAATATCTCGGTAATTTCTCTGAAGCTGGAAGCATACTCTTAATAATAGCAAGCATCCGGTCAAAACAACTTTTGCTCATATTAAATTCTGATTTTAAGTTCATTAGTTGTGCCACTACAGAAAGTGTAGTTTGCTTCTCGCATCCATCCCATAAAGGTTCATCTATTTCTTCGAGAAGATTATAAAACTTAAACGCCAAAGGATTCATGTCTTCTTCAATTAATGTTTCGCCAACATTTTCTCATAACATTGCATCTCGTATTATGTCCCTGTATGGATTGCTCGAGTCGCCCACAACGGTATCTACATTAGTTGTCTCTTTAGCCCATTTTTCTTTGCCATGAAAGAACCAATTAGGGCTGAGCACGGGCCGGGTCGACTCGGCCCGGCCCGACCCAGAAAACTGGGAAAATAACCTGGCCCGAATTAGATTCGGGTCGGAACCGGGTCTCTGAAATGGAAAACCCGTCGGTATCGGGTCGGGACCGGGTCTACAATACAGATACCCAACCCGATATCACTTGCTATATAAACCCACTCTCTCTTTTCACCTCTCTCTCTCGCCCTCTCCCTCTCTCTCACGGTGGCGGCGGCGGCGACGGCGACGGCGACCCTCGACTCCGGCCGTCCTCTCCTCCCCTCTCCTGACTATCTCTCTCTAATCCGGCCGCCTGGGCGGCCGGATCGGCCACTGGAGCGGCCAGATCCGGTCACCTGGGGCCGGATCTAGCCGATCCGGTCGCCTGGCGGCCGGATCGGCCGCGCGGTCGGATCAGGCGACGCGGATCAGCCGCTCTAGCGGCCAGATCTGACCACTGAATTCGCTAGGCAACCGGATCTGGCCGCGTCAGTGCTCGATCCGACCGCTCATCGACCGTTGGCTGGCTGATCCGGCATCCAGTGATCGGATCGGCCGCCATCTGCCAACATTTCGGATTCCCGGACGCAAATCCGGTTCAATTCCCAGTCTATCGGGTTTGACCCGGCCGGGTCCGGGTTCGGTACCAGGTCAGAAAATTTCTGACCCGGCAAAAGTCAGGCCAGGACCGGGTCCGCCTAGACCCGGACCCGATCCCGGGTTTGCTCTGCCCTAGAACCAATTTGTGTATGTCAGTAAGAAACCATTGTATTATAAATCCTTTTGCACATCATATCTTACTTTCCACTAATAACATTTTCACTTTCGGCATAGAGATAAGATTTCACCATATGAAGAAGCAACACCTTCATTTTGATATGCCACATTAATGAATTCATCAATACCATTATTATATTCTTCAGTTATAATGCTACGTTTATCCTTCCAACTACGATCTGTCTTTATCATTTCTGTAACGGACAATATTAAGCCACATGTCAATAAATTCGTGTACTTGAAACATGTGATTTTGAAGTTACAAAGTCCAAAATTACATGTTTTAAGTACTTCATGATCGTTTCATAATCTCATTTTATTACCAAGAATGTGGAAGTACATCCTTGGTAAAATTTATGAGAACATGATGAAAAAGAATACTAGAATTATCAAAAAAATCTATCAGTATTTGATTTCTAATAACTCCTAATCGTGGACCAAATTTGTTATGCTCATGCATTTATCCTAACTTAACATGATATTAGATTAAAAAATAGCAATAACTAGTCCTTTGATTAGTTTCAACTACTTAACTAGTAATTCACTTAACATGCATTAGATTAACTTAACTAGTAATTAAGTTAACTTGCACTAGTAATTTACTAATAACTAACTTAACAACACCAGTTTCAAGTAATTAAGTAGTATTTAACTTAACATGCATTAGTAACTAACTTAACAACACTAGTTTCAAGTAATTACATAGTATTTAATTTAACATGATTAGTAATTAACTTAACATGCATTAGTAATTTTAACTTAACATTGATGGTGGCGGGCTCGTACCTTAGTAATCGGAGAAGGATGGTGGCGGGCGATGGAGAAGGGTAAGCGGTGAAGGAAGGCGGCAGGTGACAGCCGACACCAGACAGAGGAGCACAGTCTGCGGGCGGAGGAAGCGGAGGGCGGAGGAGGCGGAAAGAGACGCACGAGGCGGAGGGCAGCAAAGGGCGGCAGAGGTAGATTGGCGACGGAGGAGGTAGATGGGCGGCGAAGGAGGTAAAGGCGAACGGCGGCGGAGGAGGCGAATGACGGCGGGGGCAGAGGAGGTGAATGGCGGCGGAGGAGGTGGAGGCAGAGGAGGCAATTGGCGGCGGAGGCGATTGGCGGCGGAGGAAGTGGCGGAGGTCAGCGCAGGGCGACGGAGGCGGCGACGGAGATCGGTGCAGGGGGCAGGGCGGAGGAGGTAGGGTAGAGACGACGAGTTCGACAAGGGCAGGGTCGGAGACGGCGAGTTCGACAAGGGCTCGAGGTCGGGCATCGAACGGTGGGCATCGGAGCGGAGGCGGAGACGGCAAGTTCGATGAGGGCCTAGGGTCGGGCGTCGGAGCAACGGGCGTTGAACATCGAGCGTCGGAGCAACGGGCGTTGAACATCGAGCGTCGGAGCAGCGGGCGTCGAACGTCGAGTGTCGGAGCGGAGGCGTCGACCGTCGGGCTTCGTCGGTCGTGGTGAAAACGGTGAGCGGTGATTGTACAAAGTGAAATCGCAGAAGAAGGGTTAGGAATTTAAGTTGTGTTTAGCACCTCATCTCGACGTGACGCTACATCAACATTACGTAGGTGCCAACATTGAGACGCTATTTAGTGGCTATAGGGATGCTATATCGAATTTTCTTCCTAATTTAACATTATATGTGCGAGATTAAGTGATAATAATATATATATGTGCACGAGTTATATATGTATATTTATATGTCAATATGTGCCCGATTAAGTGAGGGTAATAAAAAGTCGACTAATGCGGTACTATAGAGAGGCTAATACTTCGCTAAGAAACTATAGCGACATAATAGCGTCGTAATAGCGTCTATGCTAACCTAGCGTTGAGACGCCAGGACGACGCCAAGTATTTTTCTATATTCTAATTTTCTATTATATGTATGTAAATTTTTTTATCAAGATAGTGTCTCATCGCGTTGTGCCCCGTTCCAGTTATTTTGTTTTCTTCCCACAAGCTAAAAATTATGGAATGCATATACAATTATTCATGTATGTATATACAATTATAAGTCTATATGTATATGTGTATATAACAAAATTGTGTATATATGTGTGTGTAATATATGTGTATGTATATGTCTACGTCTGAGAGATTAAGTCACAATAATGTGTTTATTTATATATATTATAAGTATATACATGTATGTATATGTCTATACATGTGCAAGACATATATAAATAACGTGTATATGTATATGTATTCCAAGTATATATATGTATGTATATGTTTATATATGCGAGATTAAGTGATAATAATATGTATATGTGTACTTATTATATATAAGTATAAGTATATACGTGTATTTACATGTCTATATGTGTCCGATTAAGTGAGTGTGATAAAAAGTCGATTACTACGGCGCCATACAAGCGCTATTGAGTCGCTAGAATTTATTAGTGACACAATAGCTAGTGTCTCTATCTTTTTAGCATCTTAGTAAGGCGACGCTAGAGAGACGCCAATAGTGTCTCCCTAGCATCGTCAAAGATTGCGGCTCTAGTGTGGCGCTAGGTAGACACTATTGAGCCTCTATGGAGACGCTAAAATGGATAATTTATACCAAATCATGTTTCTTAATTCAACCATCATAATTTCATGATTAAGAATATAAAAATAATATATGTATATTTAAGATATGATATATATTGTACGGATAAATAACATATATAATATAGGTAACAAATTATATATTTAAGAACACTTCTACGATGTAGACATATATAAGTAATCATAAGTAGGAATACATATATATGTTGAAGGTACATATACAATATTTAATTTATTTATTGATTAACATATAGTATAGATAATATATAGGGTTGCGTCAAAATAAATAACATATAGCGATATAAATATAGATAGCCTATATATAGTTATTTATTTTTTAATTAACATATACAGGTATGAGATGCCAAGTAATATTGGTGTCTACACAGCGTCGCCGCAGATGTGACGCCAGCTAATGTCTTCATAGCGTCTCATAGTGTGCGACGCTAGATTCACGTCATCGAGAACGACGCTAGGTTCTCCCGTGCACTTTCACTTCATGGTGCGCAATAATAGCGGCTACTTTGCGTCTCTATGACGCCTGCATTAGCGCCTAAATTGGGAAATGCTAAGAAAACGTGAATGAGATGCTATTGAGAGGCAAGTAGCGTCGCCCTCTTGAGACTTAACTGGGACGCCATAGCAGCGCTAGTGACATTTATTTAGCATCACCATGTTTCGAGACTCTATGTGGCATCGCTAATCGTCAGTTTTAGGATTAATTAGGTATTATATTTGTAGAATCGAAAAGCAAAAAGAGGGAATGAATTGGTATATTAAAATCACAATCATAAACTGTAAAATCATTATAGAAAATGAGCGAAAACAAGTGTCGAATAGTAAAAACAAAGTAGGAAGGTGCAAACACAAAAAAACAAGATGTGCTAACAAGATTTGTCCTAATTTCTTGGCCTACATTCCCGCTCCCATTTTTCGATCTTGAGACCACCGAAAATTCACTTTCTATTTTCTTTTAGGAAGAAAATAACCCTTTCTACACCACGCCACCTTCTTCGTCAAGAGAAAAGACACATCTTCTAAGCTCTCATATTCACTAAATGAATACATAAGAATTTCCTCCAACTCTCTCTCTCTCTATCTATCTATCTTATTACAATAGATGCTCACACTTAAGAATTAGGAGAGGAAAAGGATGATTTGTAAAGTAGGGCTCTTGGATGTACTTTGAACTTGGATGAAACTTTAGAATGATTTTCCTTCCTTATATAATTTTTCTTAAGGCTTTGGTTTTATTTGTATAGACATCTTTAGGAGATATGACAATTATGATCTTTTTGAAAAAATGATTTTGTCCTATTCACTCTGAAATGGACGCCCGTTACGATATGGGGTGTTTGTTTTGCCACACTAAATATTCATTACACTTTTGTATTTTCTGAAGTGAATGCTCGTTCCATAAATCTATGGTCCGTTTAGAAAATGTAGTTGTTAGTCAACGCACTTAGTCATCTTTCTTCGTGTTGTAGTTTTCCATTTCACATGGTTTTCAATTTTGATATTCGATAATGGGCACTCGTTTCCTAAATCGATCATCCATTCCAACATGATGACTCTCGAAAACCAGCGATCATTTTGTTAGCTTCTCGATCATTCGTTCCACACTTCAATGGATGTTCTCTCCATGGAGAAGTCTCCCATTCCAATAAGACCCGAGTCTCGAAGATTGGCGGTCCTTCTAGCAACTTCTCGATCATCCGTTCTACCCTTCAGGGGACGTTCATTCCATAGTAGTGGCAATAGGATTTCGAGTAGTGGTAATAAGTGATCTAGGGTAATCCTAGATAAACTTTTTAAGGATGAACTCTTAATAAATTTGAGGGCTATCATGATATTCCATAGGTCCTCACCATCCTAATCACATTTGAATACCATATACAAATGAAAAAAAATGGTTGAAAGAAGAAACCTCTTAACTAATTACAAAATGTTTTTTTATATTCTTTTATATGAAAAGAATAATTTGCATACAAATAATTAATGATACTAATTTCAAAAATTAATCATATTTTCTATCTTTAGTATGTCTTTATTTTTAAAATGATTTCAAAAGGTAATATGTTAAATGAGTCATTAAACGAGACTATGATATTCAATTACTAAGAAATGACATATAACTCGTATGTGCGAAACTCAACCAACTATTTATTGTCACACCTTGTGAGGTTTAATTCTAACCAACAAACCCTAAATATATGATTGTGATCCACAACTGGAACCATCCATATAAAATATTATGTCATCCATTCACATGTACATTTAAGATTTAATTATTAAGTTATGCTTTTGGACATACGTGCATATGAACTAATCAAGTTGGATCATTTAATCAAAACCATGCCTAATTTAAATGCATTACGAAGATTAATGTTCAACTAAAAAAATGAATTAATTAATTCAGGCCCAAACAAATTGAATGAAATTTTATATTTTATCATGTAAAAAGAATTAAATGCAAAAATATCTCAAAAAATGTGAATACAAAAATGTGATATATAAAATATGATGTCTTATATAAAAGAAATGATAAAAAAATATCATTCTTATTCGACTGAGGATGGATAGGAGATCATATGTAAAACTAAGGTAATGTTACCATGGATACAAGAGTTCATATGCATTATGTTCTTCATTAAATGAGTAGCCTCCATCACGCAGAATCGCCCACCAACACTTTTTTGTGCATCTCGATAAATCTCTACTCTCGCGATAAATGTCGAAGCTTACACTCATGTTCTTCCACCTTAGATTGCACCAAAATAATGTAGTGTCAATGACATTGGGTTTGAAGCTCCAGAAGAAAGCTGTGTGAAAGGCTAGATCATGTTCACCAAGATCGTCGTCTTTGGATCGACAATGAAGAGTCATTGAAGTATTAGCACCCAAACAATTTGTAACTTTCATATGGACTGTTCCAAAAGAAACACCATCAGCCTCACGAACGTGATGTGATAACATGAATAGAGAACTCACGAGAAGGACGGCCATGGAATAGTAAAAACTAGCCATGATAGAAAATGTAATGATTTTTATGCCTAAGAAATTGAAATCTAAGTTTTTTCAACATATATAAAAACATATAGATGCATGAACCCATGGCTGTCCCATTTATGATACATTTAATGGTCAATCTTTCTTTTCCACATTTTTGCTTCTGGTTCATGCACCAATTAATTAACCAATGGAATTAATTAGTTTCCCTATTAATTTAAGAAAATATAATAACTGTTTTGTTATATTTTTTTTTCCTTCTAAGACATTGGAATTTATGATCTATCTTAAAACATATCATCATCATGTCACATGTGCAAGCATGAATTTAAGGTTATCCCATTAATGAAGCATGCAATGGTCAAACTTTCTCTCCAGCACATTGATTCCAATTACTGCATGAAGAGATTAATTTACAACATTAATTAGTATATATATAATAATTTCCTTATTATTTTCATTAATTAAAAAAATTAAAATTTCATTCATCAGACTAGTTGTTGTCAAATTCGGTCCAACCCGGTTGGTTGGACCTGCCGGACCGTTGTCCAAAATCTAAAATGACTCATGAGTCATTCAAAATCTAGAGGACCGATTGACCCGGTTTGACTCATGAGTGAACCGACCAAGTTTAGATAATTTATTTTATATAATTTCCAAATTTGAATTCCTAGTTCTCCCTAATTTATTAATGACACATTCATAAATTATATTATTATTATTATTATTATTATTATTATTATCATCATCATCATCATCATCATCATCATCATCATCATCATCATCATCACCATCATCTTTATAATTATCACTATTTCTTTTCAAATTATTAACATATTATATTTATGTACATAATTAAAATAAATGATAATGAAAATGATTATTTTTATTGTTAATCATTAGAAATAAAATATAATGTATTGTAAATTCAAATAGGATACTGAAATGAATTATCATACTATTAAAATAACATTTAGTAAAATATTAAAACTTATGTTATATTTGTTAGGAAATTACATTTGATTTGGTTCATTGTTCATTTGAATGCATTTTGTCTTATGATTAGTGATTAAAAATTATTATGTATTGACTTGTAATTATTATTATGCTAATTTTTTACTTATGTTATTATTTTATATTAATTTATAATTATCTAGTTTGACCATTCGGGTCTAATGTTCGACTAATCCGACCTAATCCGTTAGTCAATCCGGAAGTCTTACAACATTGCTTTGGAGTTTGGACCATGAAGTATTTCTATTTTAACTTCTGAATCAACTAGATAATCATAGACAACTAAGAAAATGGTCATTCCCTTGAACTGTCAGAATTCTTCACCCATAGTCAAATATTTTTTTTCTCTAATAAGTTAAATTAATTGAAAATACAATTGAATACTGCAAGGTAACAATAAAACTAAATTGTAAACATAATTTTATTTCTTATATGACAATACATGTGTTATTAAAAATAGAATGTTGCCAACTAATCATATTATTAAAAATAAAATTAGTAGCACTAATCAACTTTCTTCGTTAGACCTAGGATTAACTATTTGGAAAAAAGTCTTGAGAATATATTTTCACAATGGAAATCAATGATTACAATATCCAGTAAATAATTTTGATAAGATTAGCCCACCTCCTAGTTAGGAAATAATACTATTTGATATTGTTAAACACATAAGTATTCTTAAAATTTAATGGGTCAATCTACCTCAATTAAGGCTTTGTTTGGCATTATTAACGGATTGATATGCGGATAGCGGTTTAACTAGTACATAATGGATTAACTAGCAGATGTTGATTAATGGTTAGAGATTGTAACAAATAAGTGTTTAGTAAACTTAGCGGTAGAATTAGCTGATGAATATAAAATGACATAATTAGACATATGACAAATTATTTAATTTAAGCACTATACAAATTCTATTATAATACAATAAATTAAATATGTATATCTTAATTAAATAAAATAAAATTTCACAACTGATTTTTTGTTAAAATATATAGAAATTTATATTGATAATAAATTTTCTATAGTGCACCCATGATATAAAAATATTAATTGTGAAATTATTTTTTATTCATTGTTAACATATAAATAATTTGTAATTAAAAATTAAGCATGGATATAAAAAATATAGTTAAATGATTGTAAAATAAAAAAATAAGATAATAAGATAAGTTGGAAAAAAATAATATATTTGAATAAGAGTAAAATTGAAAAATTATAAAACGCTAATCTCTAATCGTTAAATGCTAGTAGAAGTAATTTTTTAATATTTTTATATGAAATTCTAACACTACTTATTTTTACTAGCGTTTGAATCGTTAAGCACTACTTAAAATGTTAATTTTGATGTTGCCAAACAGAATCTAAATGTAGGTCTGGCCATGATTATATGAATAAGAATAACTAGTTGGCAAACCAATTATTTATGTCGTCTCCTTTTTGTTTATTGTCTTGTGATCTATAAAACCACAAATAAGAAATTCCTACAAGCAACAACATTTATTTGGATAAAGAATATGAAAATAATATTTAATTAAGAAATATTAATTGGGTATTATATTATTATTTAGCAACTATAAGAAGTATAATTAAGATTCTTTAAAATTTATTCATAATTATTTTCATATATTTTGATAATAATTATATTATTATTACTATCATTATTATTGTATATTCTCAACACACAAGATTAAGATTTTTATCATTTTGATATTATTTATGTAATTCTAAATTATCATTATTCTTTATGTGAATTATTATGTTAATATATATTTATAAAACTATCTTAAGAACAATATGAGTATATGACGAACGACCATGATGAGCTCTCACTATTCAATTTTATTTTGTTTGTTCTGATTTCAACCAAGTAGATAGAAACTTGTTAAAACCAAGTTAGATAGAAACTTGTTAAAACCAAGTAGCCTGAACTCTAAAAATTGTAATTGCACAAAATATCATTACTCTGATAAAAGGATAACTTGATTCACAAACACCATTTTTCTTAACCAAATAACCCCTGCCGATATATGGAAATGATTTTGTGGAGATCGATCTATTTCATTAGTTGGAAAGAAAGGCTGTGTTATATTTTTCTTTATTTATCTTTTTTCAAATAAATTCATGAGAAAAATTCTTCAACTATAAATTCAATATCAGAATAAAAAAAGTACAAAGAAAGATGAAAATATATACAAAGTACATCTATGTTGAAATTCGTAAAAAAAAACATAGAAGCTTATTATTTTACAAAAAAATAGAAAGTGATAAAAAATTGATGGTCTACAAACGTAGTGAATTTTTGGTGATCCCAATACCCATAAGGTCCCAAGTTCCTTTATCCTCTAAAGCCAAATTTTCTTAGGCATTTCAGTTGTCCTTGTTCAATGTTCCAGAATAAATGAAACAAATTGCAAAAGCTAGAAACAACAACAAAATTATTGTTCATGTAAGCCATATTTTTCCTTTCGTCTATTTCCTTTGTCAAAATCTATCCCAATTAGAAAAAATTATCTTGCGTTTGAATACAATTTAATGCTGCATTATAAGAAGACAAACATTCATTTGTTAAGAGCTTGCATACATAATCTAATGCATGGTGGACATTGATTAATGTCGTGAAACAAGGTTTCTTCAATAGTTGATTTGTTTTGCAAGATAAGAATTCTGCATATATAGATTTTGTTCATGGCATAAAAGTTTTGTACTTTCCCCTCGTTATATGTTTCTATTATTGAACTAATAAGACATCAGTTTCATCGAAAAGCAAGATATATTTCCTATATCATCAATATTTTGATTATGATTCAGTTCCTTTTTTAAGGGAATTTGTAAGGATTCGATAACCTCATTTGATTGATTTCTTACTAGTTCGATTGCTACAACATCAATTCAGAGTTGATTGTTTGAATCTTCATCTGGCATCGGAAACATTAATAAAATCATAATGCATTTTAGACACAAGTTGCACACGTTTATACATCCTTATTGTCCTTCCTTGATTTGTCTTTCTTATTCCTATCAGATTATATGTTGGGACTTCACATTAGATGGAGACGTCGACAAGATGTACCACACAAAGCTCTTCAAGTGCCATCTCTATTTGCTCCTTGGAATATCCCACCAATCCATTTTTTATTGATTCTCCACACGTTCATAAAACAATACCTGAAGATCATCATCATGATGGACTAATGAAGAATGATGAATGTGATGTTCTAGATGTAACAGATTCAACAGTTACGTTAGAGAATACAAATGTCATTTCATTGGGACCATTTCATCCTATTGTACCTAGATCACTTGACAGCCAAGAAGAAACATGGTTCCCAATGCAAAATTCTGAGGATCTAGATGCTCCTTTGTTTGCCAATGCAGTAGCTAATGATGGTCAGAACACCAGCTGCCTAGATACTTGTAGAGGAGAAGGCATGCCTCATACGTTAATTGATGAGCTTGCCCAGACTCAAGAGGAAGTTAGTGAGATGTTGTATCAAGAATCTTATTATGAAATATTGAAGGATGCAAATCTTGATGAGGTGCTGGTCGACACTGCAGCACCCTTTGAATCAGTTAAAGAGGCTGCCTCAAAATTTGGAGGGGTTGCTGATTGGAAAGCTCAGAGGTCGAAAACTATAGAGGTAAGCACATCCTTGTGAGTTGACTACTTCTATATGATGAACGACAATTAATGCAATGTTGCATAATTAACCTAAATGACAGCTAAACTAAAAGCATAGACTCCTCAGAGTAATAGCCAGGACGTTTCATCTCACATATTTGTAATTATCTTCTGTTCCATATGTGGCCCTCCTTAAATTCGAGTAATTTGATTGTGCAGAAACGAAGGCATCTCCAATCTGAACTAGAAAGAATCACAGAAGAAATTCCGAAGTACAAATCACAATCGGAAGATGCGGAAGCCTTGAAAATTGAGGTACTAACCGAGTTAGATCACACCAAGAGGCTTGTCGAAGAGCTGAAGTTGAGCCTAGAAAAGGCCGAAACCCAGGAAGCGCAGGCGAGGCAAGATTCAGAACTCGCGGAGCTGAGGGCGAAGGAGATGGCTCAAGGGATATCCAACGACGTCAGCATCGCCGCCAAGGCACAGTTGGACGTCGCCAAAGAAAGGCATGAAAATGCAGTCCTCGAATTGAGAGCTGTCAGGCGAGAGGTGGAAGCCATGCAGAGAGAGTATGTTTCTCTCGCTCACGAGAGCGACGAGGTGGTGAGAAAGGCTAAAGATAGCGTCTCGACGTCAAAGGAGATCGAAAGGAATGTTGAAGTTCTCACGCTAGAGCTCATCACGATGAAGGAAATGTTGGACTGTGCGCATTCCGTGCGCCTCGAAGTAGAAGAGCATAGAATCGGTGCAGTTTTGTCATTAGAACAAGATAAAAGGAATTGGGAAAGAGAACTGAAGACAGCTGAGGCACAGTTGTTCATGCTTAACGAGCGAATCCAGACAACAGATGATGTGAAGTTCAAATTGGACACAACATGTGTGCTGCTCGCAGGTCTCAAAGTTGAGTTGGTGTCGCTCAAAGAAGCGAGATCGAAGCAACAAGAAGATGGAATCATCATGGAAAGGGAACTCCAAGATGTGAGAGCCAACATCAAGAGGTCGAAGGAAGAGATCAATTGCCTCAGAATTGCCGCATGTTCCCTTATGCATGAACTCGATAAAGAGCAAAAATCTTTGACGACATTGAGCCGCGATGAAGAATTGGTATCAACATCTGTATCCATGTCTCCATTGGAACAAATCATGACAACCACTGGGCAAGAACAAGTCGAACATGAGGTAAGGAAGGCAAGGGAAGAAGCCGAGCAAACCAAGGCTGCAGTGAGAACTCTAGAGGCAAGACTGAATGTTGTGATCCAAGAGATTGAGACTTCCAAAGCATCTTTAAAAATGATGGACTCAGTCACAAACTCCGGAGGAGAAGACTCAACGGCCAGAATAACTCTACAGAATCAAGAGTACTACAATCTATGCGAAACGGCAAGAGAAGCCACGGAGCGCGCCAACAAGAGGGTCCTTGCGGCAATAGAGCAAATCAAAACAGCGAAGGCGTCCGAGTTGAAGACCTCGCTTGCACTGCGAGAAGCTGTCAAGGAACTCGAAGGGAGACGAACGACACTAAAAGCTGCCATTGACAACGCCGAGAGGACCAAGGATGCGAAGACAAAGCTCGAGAATGAGTTGCGACTATTCAGGACTGAGCACGAGCTGCAAAGAAATGATAGCAGTGGCGGAACTACTCATAGTGATGACGAGTATTTCGATGAAGATGGCACCACCACCGATGAGCAGAAGTCAACCGACGACGAGCATTTCGATACCGATGGCAACACCGATGAGCAGAAGACAACCGATAACGAGCATTTCGATGCCGATGGCACCGCCGATGAGCAGAAGACAACGCAAATGGCACGAACGCAAACCAAAACATCGACCACGCCTAGGAAGAGGTTGTTCCTCCCACGGTTGCTCATGTTTCTAGCTAGAAAGAAGGCTCAGTCGTTGAAGTGACTGATTTGCATTTTTGTTGTTTATGTTATTTTCTTTTTTCTCAGAGCAACTCAATTTGAATTGAATTGTGGGAACAACTTCTTATTTTCCTTTCTCCAAGTCTACCAGAAGCGCCTTCTTCTTGAACAGATGCTTCTAAACCCGTTCTTTAATTAAGGACCTCTCGTCAGAAACACAAATGTGATGGATCGATTCCTCCATTGCTATGCATCATCCGCTAGCTATGTAAAGCTAAAAAATGAAGAAACAGAGAGACATTGGGAGGAAAGACGCAAGTTTGTATTCAGTAAAAGGAAGCAACCAAAAAAAAAAACATCCTCCTCTTCTATTTATATCCTCCACCAATCTAACAGTCCTCGGTTGATTCCAGAAACCCAAAATGACACTTGTCTAATTGACTATATAACGGTTTGCTACAGCAATAACCATGACAACTAACTTCTGACACAGAAGACCATATGGTAAACCAGGTTGGTGCAGTCGTAGCGGACTGCGCCCTAAGTGGTCGACGGGCTAATAATCCGGGATCGATTCTTGAAACTGCTGCGTTGACCAGAGAAATTATCTTTGCCGCTCAAATTTCGACACCAAATTAGTCGGGGTTAGTCCTAGACACCGGTGGTCCCATATTGTGTGGCCAAAAAAAAAGAAGACCATATCATAACATTGCTGCAAACATAAATATTTTGACAACCAGTTAACACCTCTTCTCTCATCTGAGCTACGTGATCGCAAGTCGGGCGATAGAAGGTAAAGAGGGCACCAGATGAAACGAGTTAAAAGATGGAGGACATTCTTGTTATAAAGTGAAGTTTGAAAATATCGCTAAGCAAATATTAAAGTTGGAGGACATTTAGTACAATTTTTCTTGAATTGAAATAGTATTGAATGCAAGGCTAATTATATGTTAAATTTTGATGATATTTAAAGTTGCTTAGGGTCATCGAAAATACCAAAGGTATCAATGAGTAACTAAAATATTGTACTTACTTTCTCCCTCTCCCCTCCCTTATATCTCACTCATTGTAATCTCTCTCTGCGACCACCTCTCATCTCTCTTGACTCTAGCCACACTCTCCCCTTCTACTTCATTTTAGTTCTCTCTGTCTTTATCTCCCCGGCGACCACCCTCTCTTTGGCGAAGGCGCAGTTGTCTCATGACTCTAGTGAAGGCACATCCAATCGGGCCTCCCTCTCCCTCTCCGACTCCGGCCGCCTGCAACCAGATCTGGAGCATGTTTCAAATTGAAATTTTTGACGGATATAGTAAGATTTCCAACGAATTTATCTATCGGTAATTCGCAGATCTTATATGGGGCTATTTGTTACGAGAATATCTTTCATTGGAATAAATGAACGTAATATCATATTCTTGGATGTTCTTAAAAAATAAATATATTCTTATTCTTCTTAGCATTTGGTTCAAAGAGAATATAATTTAAAAGTGCAATTTTTTTATAAATAAAATATTTTATTACAAATAGTTGATATTAATTATTACTAATAATATAATAATGTATGAATAAATAATAAAAAATAAAATATGATTGAAAAAAGAGAAAAGAGGAGAATATGTGTATTCTTTTGTTTCAAAAGAATACAAATATTCTAAATGTTGAGTTAAAATGAGCGGTTTCACAGTTTTTAAGATAATTTTTATAAAATCGAAGTTTAACCTATTCATTCATAATCCATGGATATTAGTTTATATTTCGAGAATATTACAATGTTTTACTGTTTAATTTCGAACCAAACGCCCCATAGTGATGACAAAGTTGAGCCATTTCTGTAATATGATTAGAATTATCAATCACTTGTAGCATTTAATATAGGTGCGATTCCATGTTGGTCATCCCTTATTACCGTATATCTCGCCCGTCTTGATGTCATTTTAGGCTTATTCCAAGTGATCCAATTATAACATTCCATGATACCGAGAATTGCAATCTTCATAACTTGGACAATGGGTGTACCGATCATCTACTAATAGGAACATAATTGTAAATGAATCAAGTGACATTAATTTCGACAAAAAAAAATGTTGGGGCGAAACTCAGTACACAAGAGATCATGAGCAAGTCTATATAGTGACGGAGCCACGTGTGTCACGGAGCGTTTTTCCGTGACACGAAGCGCAAAGCCTCGCGACTCCAGTGTCGCTCAACTTAAAGCTCTTGGCCGCTCAGCGCCGCTCAACTTAAAGCTCTCGACCGCTCAGCGCCGAAATCATAGAACACATGGCGGAGTACCAAGTTATCCGTCCTTTGGGCATTTTATCTTGTAAGGCTATCCTTATGAATGGTCAAGTAAGTGACGTTCCCGTAAAGTACGTCTTTTGCATCTTCAATATGTAATAAGACTCCTATACTTACGGTACACTGAGAGGAGTTCACTAATGCCTTCTGAGGCCCAATTGTATGTTATGTTTCATCATAATTAACATAAGTAAGCTTTCCTTTAATTCTAGTGTATGACCTTGAGCGTGAGGTGGCAACCCACATCGGTGACCCTTTGTGACGTCTCGTGGTTCCTCGGCTGCCCCTTCGGACTTTAAAGCGCCCAAGTGCCTGCATTAGCGCCGCAACGCGCTAATGCCATGGACCTATGACGAGTAGTACAACACTCTAGTCATGTTCGTGATTGAATGCCTATAAGAGCGACTTTCGTCATAGTCGTCTCGACCATAAATCTTCCACTTCCATTCAAAACAGACTTGGCTAGGTGCCTATTCGCCTAGTCGCCGCATGTGGTCTAGTATCCGAGAATGACTCCGTGATAAGTGGTATTAGAGCAGTTCTTCCTGCTCTGATTACCCAGCGACGATGACTCGTTTGTGTCGTTGCAACATACCCTGGCGCAGGAAAAATGCTTATGCTCGAAACTACACTACGCCTAGGTGCATTGGTACCATGGTCGTTGATCATGGACGCCAACGAGAAATGCATGGCAAGCTATCTCGCTGCACGCCCAGTCGTGCCCCGCTGCAAGTTCCTCATACACCCGTGTCGTGTCAAGAAACGTCCGTCATGCATTATGATGGCGGATTAATTGTCCCGCCTAATCGGGATGGTCACACGTCGCTCACTCGAGCAGATCAACCACCCCAAATATGCAGTTAAGAAATCTTGAAGTGTCGCGCTGCGTCAAGAGTAGCCATATGCTCTGCATAATGGTCTTGCGCTACCCATACCAAGAGGTCGCTTACACAAACATCGTGTAACTCGAGGACTCGTGTCACATTCAAGGACTGTCGGTCATGCACTATCGTGACAACTTGGCGCTGCTCGGTATTTTGTGAAGTCGCATCGCATGTCCAATCATGCAACGTGAAGTGTACAATCGCTTCACGGAAGAAGTTGGCTCAAAGGTCAAGCATAAAGGTTCACGATCCCTTTCGACTAAAGAACATTCTTTTGGCTTATAGAGTATCATTCGCAAGCATATTGTCGTGTCGCCAGCATCGCCTGCCACACCAAGATGACTTTCATAGATGGGACAAAGCGTTGATTACTTGCAAACACTTGGGGACGAGCTGTCAGCCTTGCTTGCCTCGTCAAGTGTCGCCCCACAAGCGGCGTAATGTCACTCGTCTAGGAGTGGGACGAACCGGATACATGCCAACGCAAATCGACGCCTCAACTCAACAACTAATTTGGCAAATGGTCTGAGCGTCGAGCATTGGGTGAACTTTGACATGCTGTTGTCAAGCGTTCCCCACCAACCGAAGGAAGGAGTGTCCTTTCCTCTCGGCCAGCGCCTCGAGTAATCGAAGCGGCCTTCAAGGATCGCAATGCAAAAGTTTCAAAGGACACACTAGCGATGTCGTCCCTTCGAATGGAGAGGGAGGTGAAGTTGGGGACTCATGCCACGAGTTCACCAACCCCAATCCGCTTACCCAAGCGGAACGTCTTCACAAGCATCCCCATGGATCGGTGAAGACCCGGAACGGCTTTTCCTTCACAAGGGTTAGCCGCCCCGACGGACGAGCATGTCAAAGGCGCATGATCCTTGTCGACAAGTGCAATGACATTGCTTCGTCCAGATCGCGGACGGACGAGTATCAAAGGTGCATCCTCTCATGAACGATCACCGTGGTATCACTCCGTTCGTACCTGAAGGTGTTGCCGAAGTTTCAATAGGAGGTCCCATGATAGGAAGAAGGCATATCCCAAGAACCCTACAAGATGTGGCAAACTCATGATGGCAATGTCATCGCGACCAGATGGAATGTGACAAACATGGATCCCATCAAGATATGGGACGGAGGTAGAAGGCAGTTCAGTAATCATGCAAACCCCGTCAAGTCGGGACTGGAGGTCAAGATAGCATTGTTTAACATCGACCAGTTGAGCATGTTGAAGGAGGAAGTGAAAGGGATCACCGAGCTCCACCTACAGTGTTCCTAGGTGAATGAAGACCCAACGTTGGTGCTCTTCAAGCAGAGGGGTTAGAAACTTTGGACTAAAAAGGAGTTGGGATGATAGGATCGCCCAATCTCCGCTCACTAGTCGTTGCTGCCAAGACAAGTGCCATACCACTAAAGCCCTAGGTAAGGACAATGGTGGGGGAGAGAAAGTTCAAGTCGCGAAGAGGAAGCTACTTATGCCAAAGACAAAGACAGTCCATCGATGCAGGAGAATCGAGTCGAACCATAGGCACATGTGGGGAGACTCTCGTTGTCGCTCACTATAGCGACTGAACGTGGACAAGGTATGGAATGTCATATCGAAGAACCTTGCTCCGCTTCAAACCGTCGAGTTATCAAATGACCGCCAAGGGTAAAGTGGTCCCGTTCTCTATACTCGATGAATGAAGGACTCAACGTTGCAGCCATCTGCAACCTAGAGGCAATGAGTTAAACCACAAGGGAACTTGGAGAGACTCTCGTTGCTTACCATGGCGACTTGGAACAGACAAGGCGTGTAGTGCTACATCAAAGAACCTTGTCTTGTCTCCAACACCGTCGAAACATCAAGTGATCGTCAAGGATGAGGTGGTCCTATGCTCTTCAATCGGCGGATGGATGGAAGACTTTACGTGCAACCATTTGCAACGTAGAGATATGGCCGGGGTCAAGCCCACAAAGAGACCTGAAGCATCCCGAAGCATCCGTGGGAAGACTCCAGTCGCTCATCATAGCGACCCGAAGCACCCGAAGCAGTCAAGTTGCAAATGCACTCATCAAAGAACTTGTGCTATTTCAAGCCGTCGGAATTTTAGAATGACCATCAAGGGTGAGATGGTCCCATACTTTGCATTCGACGAAAGAAGAACCTTATGTCGTGGCCACCCGCAACATGAGGACATCGAGTCAAGTCATGCAGGTTGAATGACGAGACTCTTCGTCGTGTTCTGCATGACCCCGAGGTAACTCTTTTTCTGAGCTACGACTGAAGGCATACAAGAGTTGTTTCACCCTAAAGTAGCCAAACCACACAAGTTGACGCGGCGCAAGTCGAAGAGAAGTGAAATCAACAGAAACTTGATGGACGGATAGTTACTTGATGAAGTCAGACCGCACATGGCGGACTCCACTGGCGATGCACAAGTGATGACTCCGGATTGGACGAAGGATCAGTAAGCGAAGCAGGCCTGAGGGAGGAGTCCTCAGCGAGACCCCAAGGAGCGGGCATTTCTGGTGCTGCATGATTCTGGTGAAGTAGAAGTCAAAGGCAAAGAAGGCAGAATTTTTTTTTATTGAACGAGACAAGCGAAGTCAAGACGGAAGGCGAAGACCATGAAGAAGCCCGGACAATGGCGTCGGAGGCGTCGCCGACTTTGATGGGGGAGAATGTCACGGAGCATTTTTTCGTGACACGAAGCGCAAAGCCTCGCGGCTCCACTGTCGCTCAACTTAAAGCTCTCGACCGCTCAGCGTCGAAATCATAGAACACATGCAGTCGCCCCGCACTACGTAATATTGCGGAGTACCAAGTTATCTGTCCTTTGGGCATTTTATCTTGTAAGATCATCTTTATGAATGGTCAAGTAGGTGACGTTCCCATAGGGTACGTCTTTTGCATTTTCAGTATGTAATAAGTCTCCTATACCTACGGTACATTGGGAGGAGTTCATTAGTGCCTTCCGAAGTTCAATTGTATGTTATGTTTCATCATAATTAATATAAGTAAGCTTTCTTTTAATTCTAGTATCTGGCCTCGAGCGTGGGGTGGCAATCCACATCGGTGTCTCTCTGTGGCGTCTCGTGGTTCCTCAGCTCTCCCTTCAGACTTTAAAGTGCCCAAGGGCCTGCATTAGTGCCGCAACGCGCTAATGACATGGACCTATGACGAGTAGTCTAACACTCTAATCATGTTCGTGATTGAATGCCTGTAAGAGTGACTTTCGGCATAGTCGTCTCGACCATAAATCTTCCGCTGCCATTCAAAATAGGCTTGGCTAGGTGCCTATCCGCCTAATCGCCGCACATGATCTAGTGTCCGAGAATGACCCCGTGACACATGCACATACTAGATAAGTAGAGTACGAGTAATAATATGTCAAATTTTCTAACTTGCTCAACTAGTTTGTTGCGTTTTGACTTCTCCAAAAGGTCCATATCGAACCTCACTGACTGCTCCATTCATTGCATTTATTTTTAAGTATTTGTATAGCTTCCTAACAATTTAGTTTTATCACCATAATTATTTTATTTCATATTTATAATTACATCAATAAATAATTTTAATATACTTAATAGTAATGTGAAATAATATCTTGAAAAAGTCATTTCCATTAGGAAAATATATTTATAAATATTTTTTTATTTTGATGAGCTCATTGTATAATTTTAGATTAAATTACTATTTATTCCTATTTTCTATATCATGGAGAGAATACATTTCTTGATCATGCATTTGAGTATATGTTTTTTAATATCAATTTGTATTTAAAATGTTTATGAATATCTCTAATTATATATGTGGGTGTATATAAAACTGAAATCAAAATAATCTTAGTCTTCTTATTTATTCTAAAAAATGAATGTTTCTAAATAATATTTTGTGTGACAAATGTAAAAATTGAAAAATAAATTAGTAAATTTTTATATTTTATATTAAGAAATATCTTTAAATCTTAATATTTGTGAACCCACTTTCACACACACAAGCAGAGAATTGAAGGCAAAGGTTTGAAGAACTAAAGAATGTCGGATCAAAAAGTAATATTTTTAAAATCGGATCGGACATCGAACTGGTCAAGCAACTAGGTCATGATTTGATCGATTCAATCGAGTTCGACCAGATTGAATCAGATTTTTATTAAAATAATAATATTTAGATTTTTTAAAAAAAACTATAGTATACCTAAAATATAAAATATTAAATAAATTATTTTTACATGTAAATAACATATATAGAATAAAAAAAGAAGTTGGAACTTAGAACTTTATATTTCATATTTTTACATGTAAATAATCATGTAATAATCATGGATCGATGACACCTAAATTACTTGTAAAATAATCCATAATAACATCTGCAGAACAAAAAAAAAGAAGTTTCCATTTTTCTAATGAATTATATTCATATTTTTTAAATAGAGGGATGACAAAATATGTTGACACTACATATCGTCAACCATGCATATATTGTATTTTAATGAATATTAAGAAACTTCCACCTCATATTCTAACAATAATCATGTAAAATTTAAGCATATATTTATTATAATAATTTTAATGGCGAAAAAAATGCTGTCAAAAAGTGAATGGGTAGACTGCGGTAAGATTTGGGTAGAACAGGCCGAAGTGCTGCTCCGTCCTAGAGATGAAAAAATGGGTCGTGTCGTGTCGTGCCCGTGCCGGTCAACCTGTGTTTGCCGTGGCGTGCAAAACGGACCGTTTTAGACCCCGGCACGGTCTAGGCCCGTCCTGATCGGGCCGGCCGGGCCGGGTCGGGCGGCCCATTGTTTTTTAATTTCAACTTTTGAAATAATAAAATAAATTTAATTATTAAATTATTATAGAATAGAGTATAATGAGTATTATTATTTATTCTATAATATGCAATTGATAATAACTATATAGTTAAAATTTCAAATACATTAAGTCCTTAATTTATAATTATTAAGTAAATAAATTTGTAAAATGATTAATTGTGATTTGAGTAATAACTAATAAGTTATAACTTTATATATAAAAGTAATTGGTAAGTATTTAATAAATATATATTAGTAATTAATTGTATTCTAGTATTCAACCCAAAGTGAGAGTGAGAGTTTGAGAGAGAGAATATAATATATAGTACATTAGTACTATTGTACTACATTATATATAATTTATTGTATAATGCATAAGTAGTATAGATAATTAGGTACTTAGGTAGTATACTACTATACTATAGATAATTAAGTACTAAATTATTATATAGTAAAAATAGTAATGGACACCGAGATTAACGTGGTTCGGCTATTTTAGCCTACGTCCACAGGAGTTTTAATATTTTATTATTATTGATTATTATGAAATAATCAATAAATGCAAAATTACAAAAAATTAAAAATTACATCTTGTACAAATAATTATTTTATGAATAATCATAAGCGGAGGAGACATCCATTTCATCATCATCTTCTATGTATGGTAATATGGATTCCTAACCTTGTGTTCGAGTATCTGCATCAAACCAATCTTTTAATAATATACAAACCTCCATCGACTTAGAGCTCATTCTATTTCTTCTCTCGTCCAAAATTCTGGAACCTGCAGAAAAACATTGTTCTGATGCCACCGTAGACATCGGAACAGCTAAAAGATCTCGAGCTAAGGCGGAGAGAATTGGATACGTATGACCATTTAATCTCCACCAGGTCAAAACATCGATTTCACTATCATATTCATTTGGACGTGATAAGTAATCTTGCAGTTCATTATACAAAGGGACAGCTGAATTGGATGAACCTTCATCCGAGCCTCTTGATGTGCCCCCTTAATAGAGGACATGAATCTAGAAAATGATCTATTATTGGAAGGTCTGGGTGCTACTAGTGGACGTGATGAAGATGCTTGCTCTCTACGTACACCGAATTTTGTTTCATAAATATTATATAAGTTATTTATTATATTTTCGTAATCATCTGGATTAATAAAACCGTCAGTTTGCAATTCTGGATGACTTCTTATATATTGTTCGGGAAAACAATTCTTAATTTCTCTGGTGTACCATTTAGGACCGGATCCTTTAAATCTAGGATCCATCATCATTGCTAAAATTCCTATGAGAGGCAAATTATTTCAATATTCTAAAAATTTTGATTTCATCAAATAAATTATTTCAGAAAAATCATTTGATAATTCACGTTTTTCATTAAATGAACTTGTCATTTCATGAAGTTGATTAATTATTAAATGTGAAGTATGAGAATAAATGGCAGATAACTCTAAAGTAGCATTATAAAAAACTTGTAACAATTCCATAACTGCATTAGCAACATCTCATTCTGAATCAGTAATTCGAGCTGCTGGACATTGCATCACAGTTAAAATATAATTATCGAGTGCATGTCTAAATGGAATACATAATTTAAGCATGTCGTAAGTATTATTCCATCTCGTATACACATCAGTGTTTAATTTTCTATAAGGAATATTATAACGATGACAAATTTCTTTAAATGTTTGTCTCCTAGGTCCAGAGTGACGTAGATTTACAATAACTGCTCTAAGAGTTTCAAGTACTCTAACAACTACCTTTAATCCTTTTTTAATACACAAATCAATAATATGACATGCACATCTTTGATGAAAAAGAATTCCATTTAAAGGAGGATTTAATCTTTGAATTAAAAATTGTGCAGCGGAATTATTAGCACTTGCATTGTCAAGAGTAAGACATAAAATTTTCTCTTTAAGAACATATTCGTTAATTACTTTTTCTATCACGTTAGCAATTTGCAAACCATTATGAGGATGCTCAATTTCTTTAAACGTAATAATTCTTTTTTGCACTACCCAATTTGTATCAATCCAATGAACTGTAACACATAAGAAACCATCACCATTTAAAGAAGTCCATATATCACTAGTCAAATTATACATGAATTTAGAATCTAAAAAATAATTAATTAGTTCATTTTTCTTCTTACGATATAATTTAATTGAATCTTCTTTAACAATTTTTCTACTAACATTTCGAAAGGCACCTTGTACATAATTTTGTTGATAATATAAAAATTTTTCATCTTCAGCAAATGTGTAAGGCATTTCTGCATGTATAACATATCTTGCTAAACCTTCACACATATTTTCTTGATTATAAGAAAAATAAAGAGCTCCTGGCAGTACCACGACCGGACGTAACTAGTTGAGTCTGTTGCGGTAATTGACCCGCTAAAAATTGTTCCCTAGTAGTTATAGGATGCGACTCTAAATGTCGTTTTAAACTACCTGTGCCCGAAGAAGAGGCGGCAGCATAACTAGCCTTGCAAATTTTACAAATAGCTTTATCTTTTTTTGGATCATTTTCATCTATATTTTTTCTAAATAATTCTAAACTTCACTAGTTAACTTTGATGTTCTTCTTTTTTACCTATTATCTCACCTTGCGCGGGAGCATCTGAGCTTGACGGACCTGGAGGTGTCGTTGTCGCAGTTACACAATCTCCTTCGGAACCTGCAGAACTTGAAGCAATATTAAGATTAGGAATGACAGGAAGATTAACATATGTAGTTGGAGTAATTGGGCAGTTAGTTGATGGCGCCACAGTTTCCATATAACCCGACGAATCGCCACTTAGTTGTGCTGATAAAGAATTAGAATCACCACTACTATTAGGATTATATGGTGTACCACATGGATATGTAGGTAGTGGTCCATAAGGTGAATAAGCAGCAAAATCACCATATAGACGAAAGGGATCTTGCGGGTCCATTATGTAGTTATATATAAGAAATTAAGAGTGAATAATATTATAAAAATACTACTAAATAAATATTACAATATAAATATAAATTAAAAGTGAAAGAGTTTGAGAGCAGAGCACGAATGGAAAGAAGAAAAATGCAAAACGACTGAGTCAATCAGTGTGAGAGAGGCAGAGAGAGTCAAAAAAATACTATGAAAGATTGGAAGACTTGGAAGAATGAAAGTAGAGGAATTTTCGAGTGGAGGTGTGGAGAACGAATGAAATCGGATGTGCCTTTTATAGGCGGATGAATGGAATAAAAATACTCCAACACGGCCCGTGTTGAAACTAACACGGTCCGTGTTGAACTTTTTGATCGCATAATCGTGCACCCGTGTTTGTGCTGTCAAATCACGAATCTCGTTTAAAAATGAAAAAACCGAGTTGTATTTGATCGGTCGTTGTCCTCTTCTTAACACGGACCGTGTTGAAGAACAAATACGGCCTTCGACGCGTCCCATCAGCGAAGCACGCGGACCGTGCTTGTATTACACGGTCCATGTTTGAACGTTGAAAAAATAACCCGTGCCAAAATGAGCTGTGTCGTGCTGGGTCCGTGTTCACCGTGCCCATGCCGTGTCGTGCCAACAGTGCGGATGGCCGACCTGGCACGGTATGGCACGACACGGCCCATTTTTTCGTGCGCGGGCCGTGTTCGTGCCGGGCCGAGCCAGCACAAATTTTAGGCGGGCTGGCGGCGTGCTGGACCGTGCGCCCCGCCCAAAATTCCAACTTTATGTTTGATCGGTCGTTGTCCTCTTCTTAACACGGACCGTGTTATGGCACACACGGTCCGTGTTGAAGTACAAATATGGCCTCCGACGCGTCCCATCAGCGAAGTACGCGGATCGAGCTTGTATTATACAGTCCGTGTTTGAACGTTAAAAAAATAACCCGTGTCAAAACGGGCCGTGTCGTGCTGGGTCCGTGTTCACCGTGCCCGTGCCGTATCGTGCCAACAGTGCGGATGTCCGACCCGGCACGGTATGGCACGACACGGCCCATTTTTTCGTGCGCGGGCCATGTTCGTGCCGAGCCGAGCCAGCACGAATTTTAGGCGGGCCGACGGCGTGCCGGGCCGTGCGGCCCGCCCGAAATCCATCTTTACTCCGTCCCTTCTGGCTTTTGGTTCTCGTTGAACATGGCGAATATGTATGTCTCTATCCCCTTCTAGGGCCTCTTAGGAGTCCCTGACCCCGCATGCACCTTACACGCAACGAAATTGTTATACGCCTGCGCGTTGGCCAACGTTTCCGCCTCTCCCCCGCCGCCGGACGGCCGGCCCGTCTCCGTCACGACGATTTCCACCCCCGGTGCTCCCACATTCTCCAAAGTGGCGTAGACCGCATCGACCATGGAGTCGAAGAGATTGAAGTAGTCGAGCGGTCCGTCGTGGACGACGGCGACGGTGGAGGTCCCGAGTGCGTACTCCAGTTTCACGTTCGTCGGGTCGCCGATGTACGCTAAGTAAAGGTATACGTTGAGGAGGAACGGAGCTTGGTTGGCTGTAAGGAATGCGGCGATGGGCGTCAGAATAGGGAGCGTCTCAGCCGAGAAAGAGCCCCTCAACGGCGGGTACCAAGACCCCATCGCTGCCATTGAGACCACCGTCGAGACTGGCGCATTCACCCCGGCGGCACGTAGCGCGGCCTGCAGTTCGTCATCGCCGAGCGCACGTCGTTCGCGTTGTCCCCCGGGATGACCTCGTTGCCCACGCTTATGTACCTGTAATTCCGACCACACACACCACACATGCATCATGCATGCAGACGATTAAGTTTACAGTCAATTCTTTTTTGTCTTTTGACATGCATGCAAATGCGTTATCTATAATATGTATGCCATACGTACCTGAACATTAACTTGCCAACATGGGGGGTGATATGGGATTGGACCCACTGGGCGGCGAAATCGGGATCGCTGGCCAGCGGGCCGATGTCGTCGTTGGGGGTGCCGAGCACCACCTCGATGTCGGAACCCTCGAGGGCCGTCAAGATGTCGGGATTCGGGTCGAACAGGCGCATCCGGACGACATTGGACAATACGGACAGGGACACCGTTTCCTGCGACGTTGGCAGGTCGTCTCCGAGCGTCCCATAGTTCGCGCCAACTACTTCTTGAGCGCCTTCAGCGAAAACAAAAAAAAGTAAATATGATCAGCAACGAGCAAGCAAAAGAACAGGCTTCAACTGAAGCTTGTAGCAGCTGCAGTCATGAGCAGTGGAGTGGGAGATTACGGGATGGATGCCCTACCTGAAAGATACCGTGAGCTTGGAACGGTGCTGATGGAATATTGCACTTGCTGCTGCAATATTTGTTTCCTTTTTTCCCCCTTTTTTTGGGCCCTTGTGACGTTATCTTGCTGCTTCTTCCTAATATTTATAGCTATGAATCTCGATGTTGTCATACGAATTCATTAAATTGCATGCATGCATTCTATGTAATCAGGTTACATCTTTGATATTTGTTATTATTCCATTCATACGTATTGCTTTAATTACTAGAAGGTGCACTTATTGCTAGAATATTTTGTCTTTAGACGTTATATATATACATTTTTTTATTATATAAAATCTCAGAAATCAAAAGGTCTTCTAAAAATTGATGCGATATTCACTCCAAGGATACCCTCATACCCAACTGCTTCCAAAGTATTTTTTTATTCCGCAACTATTTTATTTGAAAGTAAAAAAATCATTTATTTTTTTGAGCTAGAAAATTGGCGTGCGGTCTTCAATATATACAAAATCTCCAAATTTCTCTTCTTAATAACCTTAAATTACTTATTTTTGAGTCTAACACTTTCACTGTGAAGGTATAAACAAAACAAAGTACGTCACTCGTAAACCGCAACTTGCTTTGGCTTGATTTAATGAAACTAAATATGAATGACCTGTCTTGAGCTATGATTGGAGACATGAATTGCATTATTAATTTTGAAGATAAAAAAGAGGTTGCACCTTCAAACTCATTAAATCTATTCGAACATTTAAAAAACTTATTCATAAATAAGAACTTTTTACTTACCACTTTATTGATAATGTCTTGAATCTTAACTCAGTTGTAATTCTACGTGGTACTCTTACATAGTTAGGCGCTTTAGTAAAATTCTCCTACGAGGGACTCGCTGATAGGTGATTTATTTCCTTATCACGAGATAGGCGTCCTATTTTAGAGAATTAATTTAGAGTCTCAATCGATTTATAATTCCTATCATCTGCCAAAGGGAGTGCTTATGTAACGTCCCGAGACCCACGTGGCTATCACGTGCTCAGAGTCGTCCCAAAGGCGCTACGCAATTCAATGTAAATAAATTTTTCAGAAAATAAAACTCTATAAAATGTGGAATTAATAAAAGATCGTCTAACAATATATAATGTCAAGGAGCTGAAAATGTCCATGACTCCAACATACTAAATATGCGAAAAATAAAACTAATCCAATAATCTATTAAGACTATGTCCTACACCCTGTGCAACATCTCTGTCACTAAACTTGACCACCTGCATCACCATCCTCCATTCTCTCACCTGCATGAATCCAGATGTAGGAAAAAACTCATGAGTATAAAAATACTCAGTACGTAGGATCTAACCATAATAATATGTAGATCAATAGTGCTCAATAATCAATAGAGCACATGATAAGACCATATAGGAAGAGCTCAATAATAAAACAATATATATCAATAAGGTCATGAATCAATAAAGAGATCAGGTAGGAGATCGAGGGATCAATCAATATCAACTATCAATTATGTCCGATCACTATGGCATCTATCCAATTTAACAATTTTCATTATCAATATTTGGAGTCATCGGTCAACTTCTAATTTCTATTATATTCAACAGGCGGAGGCAAAGCCAATCACGTCGAAGTCCGAATGACCTAGGTTCAATTCAATTCCATTCAATTCAATTCAATTTCAATTTTAATTCAATTCAATTCAATTCAATTCAATTAGGGAGCGCTCAACCAATTATGAAAAACTCCATGTCTCTTTCATGTAGGTCAGTGGGGGATCAGTGCCACGGCAAGTCGCCCTTCAATAATAGCGCTAATAATATATTCGTGATGGCGGGGGACCATGGCCATCACAGGACAGCCATAACTTCCCTAAAGGATGACGTCTCAAACCCCTAGGTACACTATCTGCCCCATACAATATTATAACAATAATGGCCCAGGGGGCTTAGAGACAATCGGAGAACAATTGAAACCCAGCTGTTTTCATCTTTTATCTTGTTTAACCTAAAGACCTATCTTTAACAATTTACTTTAGGTTAGACAAGAATCCAATCAGAGAAAAACTACTAGATCAATAACATGATGGATAGCATGATCTGATAAGGTAACGATAAAGATAATCTCAAATCAAATTTAATAAAATCTGATGAGGTCAGATCTACCAACAATACAATTAGGAATAATTATAGTAACTATTCAATTAACATATCACAATTTACGTTTTCTATTCCCAGAACTCGACCCGCATCGGGTGGAACCCGGGTCGTGTTCGGAGACAATCAATATCACCTCGTCCAAGGCAAACCCAGGCCAGATATATGGTGAACTCGGGCCGGGCCGGGTCGACCGGTTCACTCCCAAATCCATCACGCCGCGACCCGATTCGAGCCGAAGCCGAAACTCGGATCGGGTCAATAGGAATCCGGGCCGGGTTGGATAACCCGATCTGGTTCTGATTCCAACTTAGTTTGGATTCAACCAAATCTGGGCCGGGCACAGCAGAACCTGGGTCGGGTTCTACCGTCGACGGAAAAGTCGTTCCGACGCGACTTTCCGACCATCATAACCATGTCATACGATATCTAAATCTTGCTTACGATATATCAATGGAATCACAATACGAAGGAGAAGGGAATAGGGTTCCATGTCACAGAAAATTGACAACATAGGGATTCCCCCTACGTACCTAAAAGTTGGCTGAAAAACCAACCGAATTTCCTTCTTTGAAAATCTGCACTAACGCCGAACTTTGGTCGGCGATTGCTATCTGTCCCCACTCCGAAACTCGCGGCCACCACCTGGAACTTCTTCTCCTATGTGTAGGTTTCGAAACCAGTCGCCACACTTCTCGGGGGTGCCTCGGTTTGCATGCAAACGAGAGAAAAAAGAGGGCTCATGAACAGAATTTTATTTGGCAGAAAAAGGGGTTTCCAGCTACCTTTAATGCCTATTTATAGGTGCAGATTTGTAATATCAATTCTATTAGGCCTTGGACTCTTTTAGAATCAATTTTGGGCCATCCATCATTAATTAATCTATCCATAATTTGTCAGATTTAATTAAATCCGAATTTAATTAATAACAACCCGATTAAATCCAATCCCTCTCAAATTCCTTCTTATCTCTTTAACCATCTTATCTCATAATTTCCATCAATTTCAGAATTAATTAATTCTAGAATATTATCATTGGGATTTTCAAATTCACTAATTAAAGATAAATATTATTTATCTATTTCCTGAAAATCTAGGTCGTTACATCATAACCTCCTTAAAAATAAATTCATCCTCGAATTTGCTTAAGGAAAATTACATCGATCTATTTAAACAATTCTAAAAAATCATTCCTCATTTCATCTTACAATTCTCATGTAGCATCTTCGTCCCTATGATGTGTCCATGCCACTTTCACCATTGGTACCATCTTATTCTTCAGATGCTTAGTCCGGTACTCCAATATCTCTATAGGATGTTATGCGTATGTCATGTCCACATTCAAGTTTGGTTCTTCCATATTCACTATATTAGCATCATCATGTTAATACTTGCGCAACATCGACACGTGAAAGACGTTATGCACGTGTTTGGAAGATGACGGTAGCGCCAACCTGCAGGCTGCATCTCCAATCAATGCAAGTATCTCGAATGGACCTACATACGTAGGGCTCAGCTTGCCCTTCTTGCTGAATCTCGTTACTCCCTTCATCGGGGAGACTTTCAGCATCACGCGATCTCCGACCTTGAAGATATGTTCTCTTCGTTTCTTGTCAGCGTAAGTCTTTTGTCTGGTGAATGCTGCCTTCAATCTTTCTCTAATGAGTCGGACGTTTTCAGAATCTTTCTCTAATGAGTCGGACCTTTTCAGCATCCTTCATGGTTTGCTTTAACATTTTCTCTGACAAGAACTGTCATCCTCCTACCTCACTCCAACAGATAGGGGAGCGGCATGGTCTTCCATACATGGCAGCAAAGGGTTCCATGCTAATACTAGAGTGGTGGCTGTTATTATATGCGAACTCAATCAGTGGGAGATGAGTGTCCCAACTGCCACTCCAGTCCAAAGCACAGACTCGGAGCATATCTTCCAATGTCTGTATAGTGCGCTCAGATGGAACGCTGTGCTGAAGTTCAATTTCGTTCCAAAGGCACTTTGAATGCTCCGCCAAAATTTCGCTGTAAATCGCGGATTTCTATCCGACACAATGGAGACTGGTACTCCATGTAGTCGGATAACTTCCTTAATATAAATGTCCATCAGGCTTTCGACGGACTACTTCCATTTGATGGGAATAAAGTGGGTCGCTTTGCTAAATCGGTCCACCACTACCCATATCGCATCGTGGCCCTACTATGTTCTTGGAAGCCCTGTAACAAAGTCCATCGTTATCTTTTCCCATTTCCATTGTGGGATTCCAAGTTCTTGCAGTACTCCATATGACATTTGATGCTCAACCTTCACTTGCTGGCAAACTATGCACTTTGCAACGTACTATACTATGTCCTTCTTCATATTGTTCCACCAGAAGGTCCGTTGCAAATCCTTTTACATTTTCATGCTTCCGAAATAAATGGCGAATTCTGATTTGTGACATTCATCAAGCACTTCCACAAACATCCCCTATATCTGATGACTCCCTCTGAGACTGAAAAGTCAGCAGAAATCTTTTCGCACAACTTGAGCAGGTGGTCGTACTCATTGTCATTCGATTGTGCCTTCTCAATCTTCAACGTCAATTCAGGTTGCATGCCGAGGTGTGCCATGATCCGTACACCATCATTGCTGGTCACTGGACCGACCTGTATAATGCAGTCGATCATATTCCAGCGACTCACCCGCAGGCATGCTAGAGATCCAACCCACTTCCTGCTGAGTGCGTCAGCGATCGAGTTTGCCTTTCCCGGGTGATAGCTGATGGCAAACTCATAATGCTTTAGGAATTCTATCCATCTCCTCTGACGCATGTTCAGATCACGTTGAGAAAAGATGTACTTCAGGCTTTTGTGATCTATGAAAATCTCGAACTCTTCATCATAGAGGTAGTGCCTCCAAATCTTGAGGGCAAAGACTACCGCTACTAGCTCGAGATCGTGCGTCGGGTAGTTCTTCTCATGTTTTTTCAATTGCCTTGATGCATCCACATGCGTCGCTATACACCACATAACCTCCTTGGCCTGAAGGTATGGTCAAAATAGGCGCTGTCGTCAATCTTTTCTTTAACTCTTGGAAGCTGTCTTCACATTTTCGTGACCACTCATATTTGACGCCTTTCTTTGTGAGATTCGTCAGTGGCGACGCGATCTTGGAGAAATCTTGTATAAATCTCCAGTAATATCCTGCCAGTCCGAGGAAGCTCCTGATTTCTGATACGTTCTTAGGTCGCTCCCAATTGGCAACTGCTTCCACCTTAGCAAGATCCACTGATATTTCATCCTTGCTGATGATATGTCCAAGGAACATGATCTCTTCTAGCAAAAATTCGCACTTCGAAAATTTGGCGTACAACTTGTGCTCTCGGAGAGTCTGTAGCACAACCCGTAGATGTTCCTCATGTTCCTCTGGACGCGACGAATAAATTAAGATATCGTCGATGAATACGATCACGAACTTGTCCAAATATGGCCTGAACACCCGGTTCATCAAATCCATAAAGGCTATCGGGGCATTGGTCAGCCCAAACGGCATCACCAAGAACTCGTAGTGGTCATATCTCATCCTAAATGTTGTCTTCGGCACATCGTCATCAGCTATCCTAAGCTGATGGTAATCACTTCTCAAGTCGATCTTCGAGAACACCTTTGCCGAAGACAATTGGTCGAACATGTCATCAATTCTCGGTAGTGGGTACTTATTCTTTATGGTGACCTTGTTCAACATTCGATAGTCTATGCACAGTCACATAGATCCATCTTTCTTCTTCACAAACAATACCGGAGCGCCCCATGGGGAGACACTCGGTCGGATGAATCTCTTATCCAACAACTCTTGGATTTGGGTCTTCAATTCTAGCATTTCTGTTGGAGCCATTCTATACGGTGCCTTTGAGATAGGTGTAGTAGTCGATGCGGAAGTCGATCTCCCGTCGTGGTGGTAGTCCCGAAACATCATTCGAAAAAATGTCCGAGAACTCCTTCAGCACTTCAATGCTATCTCGGTCTATCTCAGCCCGGTCCATCTTGACTACGCTTGCCAAGAATCCTCGGCATCCTTTTTTCAGTAGCTTCTGGGCTTTGATAGCCAATACCAAGACCTTCCCCAGCTTTAGTGGCATGCCTCTGACAATAGTCTGAGGTCCTTCTGGTGCTCCGATCATGATCTTCTTTGCTCGGCAGTGTAGATAGGCGTCGTGGTAGGACAACCAGTCCATGCCCAACACCACATCATAATCCCTTATCGGAATGATGATTAAATCCGCCAAGAAATTCTTGCCTTTCACTTCGACTGACACATGTGGTATGTACGTTTGGGTGACGATGGACCCCAAGGGTGTACCGATGTCGAGTGGGAATTGCGTTGTTTGTGGCTTCATACTTAATAATGGAACGAATTGCTCCGAAATAAAGGAGTGCGTAGCTCCTGAATCAAACAATATGTTAGCATGAACGCCATCAATTTTAAGCATACCTTGGATCGTGTCGTTTGCTCTCTGCTCGTCCGTAGGCCGCACGTTGTAGACTCGGCCTTGCACCATCTTCGGTGGCCCATCATTACGCTGAGGAGGTGGTGCAGCGTGCCTTGGTTCCTTACACTCTCGTGCGAAGTGGCCCACCTTGCCATAGTTCAGACACGCGCCCGTCTTCCGATAACACTCACGGGATGAAATCGTTGGCAGAAGTCACAGGCCTTTTGCTGCTCCCTCCTCTTGGGATAGGGTCTGCCCCTATTCCAGTCATTGTGACGTCACGTCTGTCGCCTTGTCTGCGATCCCTATTACGATTTTGGTGCTGCGGCTGATTTGCAGGTGCCTGGTGTTGCTATTGGACTCCTCCCTGGTCGCCATCCTCCAGATATATGGCGAACTCTTCAGCAAATTGGAGGGTCTGACAGTTTCCTCCTTTAACTCTTTCCCTGAGGCTGGGCTTCAAGCCATCTACCCAGCGCTTCATATGATCCAATTCCGTCTGCTGCAGGGTAGAGTACCTTTCCAAGTTCAGAAACTTTGTCAGGTACTGCTTAATAGTTAGGTTGCCCTGCTGTAGCGTGAAGTATTCCTTTTGCCTCCTACCCCTCTCATAGGCAGGGATGAATCTATTCTGGAAGGCCTTCTTTAAGTCCTCCCAGGTGGCATGATCCTGACTTGAGAACGTTGTCAGCTTAACAGCCTTCCACCATTCTTTGGCTTCACCCTTCAGTTTACGACTAGCGTAAATCAGTTTGCGGTCCTCGCCATAGTCCATTTCGAGGAAAATCTGCTCAATCTGCTCAATCCAGCTCTCAGCATCCTCAAAGTCGCCCTTCCCATCAAATTGAGGGGGCTGCAACTTCAGGAACCTTTTAATTGTATCCTTCCGATCCTGAGTAGGCTGCCACGCGTAACTCCCGGGGTGAGAGTACGCAGTGTGAGCAGAGTGAGGTCCATGAGGTAAAGACCCCTACCTCATCTGCTCTTCCTGATGTCCATTTATCTGAGGGCCTTGGATCTGCCGCTCACCAGCTTATGAGGCTTGGACCTGCTGGAGAGCCCATTGCGATCCACTCCTGGGGGCCCATTGGATATGATCTGGAAAGGCCATAGCAACTGCTCCAATACAACAATAGCAATACGATTCAATTAATATGAGCTTTATAATCCATACCTCAATACAATACTTACTTGACCCTACTTGATGGCTGCAGTGGTTGCTCGTGACAGTTGCACATGGACTCAATTCTATCTATTAGAGACAGCTAAGAAGTGTCTCTCATTAGGCTCTGATACTTTTTGTAACACCTCGAGACCCATGTGGCTATCACGTGCTCAGAGTCGTCCCAAAGGCGCTATGCAATTCAATGTAAATAAATTTTTTTGAAAATAAAACTCTATAAAATATGGAATTAATAAAAGATCGTCTAACAATATATAATGTCAAGGAGCTGGAAACGTCCATGACTCCAACATACTAAATATGCAGAAAATAAAACTAATCCAATAATCCATTAGGACTAAGTCCTACACCCTATGCAACATCTCTGTCATTGAACTTGACCACCTGCATCACCATCCTCTATTCTCTCACCTGCATGAATCCAGATGCAGGGGAAAATCCATGAGTATAAAAATACTCAGTACGTAAGGTCTAACTATAACAATATGTAGATCAATAGTGCTCAATAATCAATAGAGCACATGATAAGACCATATAGGAAGAGCTCAATAATAAAACAATATATATCAATAAGGCCATGAATCAATAAAGAGATCAGGTAAGAGATCGATGGATCAATCAATATCAACAATCAATTATGTCTGATCACTATGGCATCTATCCAATTTAACAATTTTCCATTATCAATATTTGGGGTCATCGGTCAACTTCCAATCTATTCTATTCAATAGGCGGAGGCAAAGCCAATCACGCCGAAGTCCGAATGACCAAGGTTCAATTCAATTCCATTCAATTCTATTCAATTTCAATTTCAACTCAATTAAATTCAATTCAATTAGGGAGCACTCAACCAATTATGGGAAACTTCATGTCTCTTTCATATAGGCCAGTGGGGGATCAGTGTCACGGCAAACCGCCCTCCAATAATAGCGCTAACAATATATTCATGATGACGGGGGACCATGACCATCACATGACAGTCATAGCTTCCCTAAAGGATGACATCTCAAACATCTAGGTACACTATCTGCCCCATACAATACTATAACAATAATAGCCCAAGGGGCTTAAAGACAATCGGAGAATAATGGAGACCCAGCAGTTTTCATCTTTTATCTTGTTTAATTTAAAGACCTATCTTTAACAATTTACATTAGGTTAGACAATGACCCAATCAGAGAAAAACTACTGGATCAATAACATGATGGATAGCATGATCTGATAAGGTAACGATAAAGATAATCTCAAATCAAATTTAATAAAATCTGATGAGGTCAGATCTACCAACAATGCAATTAGGAACAATTATAGTAACTATTCAATTAACATATCACAATTTACATTTTCTGTTCCCAGAATCCGGCCCGTGTTCGGAGACAATCAATATCACCTCGATCAGGGTAAACCCGGGCTGAGTATATGGTGAACTCGGGCCGGGTCGACCGGTTCACTCCCAAATCCATCACGCCGCGACCTGTTTTGAGCCGAAGCCGAAACCCGGGTCGGGTCAATAGGAACCCGGGCCGGGTTGGATAACCCAATCCGGTTCCGATTCCAGCTCGGTCTGGATTCAACCAAATTCGGGCCGGGCCCAGTAGAACCCGGGTCGGGTTCTACCGCCGACGAAAAAGTCATTCCGACGCGACTTTCCGACCATCATAACCATGCCATACGATATCTAAACCATGCTTACGATATATCAATGGAATCACAATACGAAGGAGAAGGGAATAGGGTTCCATGTCACAGAAAATTGACAACATAGGGATTCCCCCTACGTACCACAAAGTTGGCTGAAAAACCAACCGAATTTCCTTCTCTGAAAATTTGCACTAACGCTGAACTTTGGTCGGCGATTGCTATCTGTGTCCCCGCTCCGAAACTCGCGGCCACCACCTAGAACTTCTTCTCCTATGTGCAGGCTTCGAAACCAGCCACCACACATTCTCGAGGGTGCCTCGATTTGCATGCAAACGAGAGAAAAAGGAGGACTCGTGGACATAATTCTGTTTGGCAGAAAAAGGGGTTTTCAGCCACCTTTAATGCCTATTTATAGGTGCAGATTTGTAATATTAATTCTATTAGGCATTGGACTCTTTTTGAATTAATCTTGACCATCCATCATTAATTAATCTATCCATAATTTGTCAGATTTAATTAAATCCAAATTTAATTAATAACAACCTGATTAAATCTAATCCCTCTCAAATTCTTTCTTATCTCTTTAACCATCTTATCTCATAATTTTCATCAATTTTGGAATTAATTAATTCCAGAATATTATCATTGGGATTTTCAAATTCACTAATTAAAGATAAATATTATTTATCTATTTCCTGAAAATCCAGGTCGTTACAGCTGATATAAACTTCCTAGAGGTCCAAATAGAGACACATCCTTGTAATAATCATTATTCCATAACAAAGAGAGTCGCCGCTTATTCTCCGCGTTCTTCTGTGTTCGTGCGTGATCTCTTTCTCCCTCTTTTTATAACAAACTGGTATCATAGCCTTAGAGTTTGTCAACGATTCTCGGTCAAGCAAGGAGATGGCGTCGCACAACGTGAATGTGGAGAAGTTCACTAGCAGAAATAATTTCGGATTGTGACAGATCAAGATGCGACGCTTCTGAAGTAACAAGGGTCTGGGCGCCGCTCTCAAACATGTCGAAGAACAAACCAAATGAGGAAGAGTCGAAGGGCAAAGAAAAGAAGATCGACCTCGCTACTTTGACGGCACAGGAGAAAAAATGCACTCGATGATTCTGTTGTGTCTGGCAGATGAGGTGATAATCGAGGTCGCAAATGAAGAAAAGACGATCGGTCTGTAGTTGAGACTCGAGAATTTATACATGACGAAGTCTTTTACTAACAAGTTGTTGTTTGTTCTCTCTCCGCATGCAAGAAGGTACCCCTCTGAAAGATCATTTTAATTAGTTAAATTTTTTATTGATGGAATTGAGAAATATCAATGTTAAGATCGAGGATGAAGATGTTGTCCTAATTATGTTAGTTTCGCTTCCTCCATCATATGAGAATTTTATTCAGTTTATGATTATCGGGAAGGAAACTATAAGTCTGGAAGAAGTAAGATCGAGTCTCCATACGTCTGAAAATTTTGCAGAGACTCAAGCCGCGGGTTTGATATCAACCGCGAAAAAGGGACAATCCTCGAATTCGAAGAAATCCAAGTCAAAAAAGAAGAAAATCATTGAACCAGGTCATTGGAAGAAGGATTGGCAGAAGAAGAAGAAGAAGGCCACATGAAACTGGAAATTCTAAAGACGATTTGGTTCTGGTTGCATCTGATCAAGGATGTCTAGAGGACAGTTGGGTTCTTGATTCGGGGTGTTCTTATCATATGACTCCGAATAAAGAATGGTTCTCATCTTATCAGAAGAGTTATAGTGGAAATGTCATCATGAGCAATGATGCGTTATGTTAGATAGTTGTGATCGGTTCTGTGCAGATCATGACTCATGACAATCTTGTGAGGACGCGGATAGATGTCCGTCATGTTCTACAACTCAAGAAGAATTTGATATCACTTGGAGTCCTCGACTCTAAAGGGTGTTAGATTAATGCCGCTGGAGGCATCCTCACGGTCATGAAGGGTGATACTATGATTTTGAAGAGAGTCAGACAGAAGTACTTGTATATATTACAAGACAAGACAATATTTGATGTTGCTGCAGTGGCTAATTCATCCAAATCAAATGTGTCCAGGCTGTGGCACATGCGTCTTGAGCATATGAGTCAGAACATGATAAATATTCTTAGCAAACAAGGTCTTCTGGGAGGTTAGAAGATATCTAAAATTGATTTATGCAGGCACTACGTATTCTGAAAACAGTGAAGGGCTTCAGTTTGGCAAGACAGTGCACAGGATGAATGCGGCACTTGACTACATCCACGCTGATTGTTGGGGGTCCCTCTCGTGTTCCATCATTAGGAGGTGCTAGGTACTTCTTATCCGTGATTGATGACTACTCGAGGGTGACTTGGGTATTCATGATGAAATACGAGAGTGAGTCCTTCATGGCCTTCAAGCAGTGGAAGCTCTTGATGGAAAATCAGATGTCGAAGAAAGTGAAGCACCTTCGCACTATTAATGGTTTGGAGTTATATTCTGTTGAATTCAATCAGTTCTGCAAAGATGAAGGCGTTGTCAGACATCGCATAGTCAGAGATACTCCACAGTAGAATGGAGTTGCAGAACGAATGAACATGACACTTCTGCAGATGAAAAGGTGCATGCTCTCCAACGCTAGCCTGAATAGGACTTTTTGGACGGAAGCGGTTAACACAGCTTGCTACTTGGTAAATTAAAGTTCATCGACTACGATTAATCTCAAGACTCCAACTGAGGTATGGTCAGGAAATCCTGCTGATTATACTAGTTTAAAAGTTTTTTGTTGTCCAACATACTATCACGTCGGTGAAGAGAAGTTGGAGCCAAGTGTCATGCTCCATTCTTCATCTACGTCCCAGGAGGAGCATGGGACAGCGCACGGCAAGGCTGGGACCCAGGCGGCGCCCACTTTGGCAGAATGCCTACTTTGGCAGGATGCGCACTTTGGCAGAACGTCCAATTTGGCAGAACACTCAGTTTGGCAACGGGGAGGGGCGATATCATCCCGAGCAAATTTGGCTCATTCCAAAGTGTCCGGAAGGACGACAGAAGTCAAGTAGGACAACTGGCCGCGAGGATCAAACATTGGTTACTCGTAGAGAAGTTGGCAACCGAAGATATGATGGAGTGCACCATATCCGCCAAGATCACGGAGGATCTTTGCAGTTCGACCAGCCACCTTATCCCAACAAATTAGGAGGATCAGGAGGATCTTTCTAGTTAGAGATTTTGAGGAGAAGATCTGGAGCAATCTCGAGGATTATTCCATCCAACAACCTGGTGAGCAGACCAGGGAGAATCCTGCGGATATCAAGGAGGATAACTAGTCTCGGGATGATCACGCAGGATCATTCTAGGCGGTTTCTGGTGAGAAGACCAGAAGGGAGCTTGAAGATAAGATCCCATGCCAATCAGGGGTTTTTGCGAATCGAGGGAATCATGGAGGATTACCCAACGAGATCATCTAGAAGAATCGAGAGGAGATCTCGGATAACAACTGAGAAGATCGTGGAGGAAGATCTCAGCTTATCAACAGGGAGATCGAGAGGATTCCTAGAATCTCGGATATACATGAGGGAGTTAGAGTTGTTTCTCCCTCCATACTTGTATAAATAGGGGCCTAGAGTCGGCCATTAGACTCATCTTTCATACTCGACATTCAGCATTTCGAGAGTTGTCGGCTTTGTTCTTTGAGAGTTGAATAAGATCCACTTTTCCCCCACCACCTTGAGTGTTCTTCTCCTCTGTGCTAGTCTCATCTTATCTTCTCTTCCGCTGTGTACTTGTGCGGTCGTCGTGAGGATGCCCGATCAGGCTGCTTGGATCTTCGTGCAGAGAAGGTTCAAGGCCGGTCGCGCTAGAGTTCTAAATCAGGAGCTTTAGTCCGTGACATTTGTAGTATCAGAGCGAGTTCTCTCCAATCTTGATTCTGATATTGTAGTATCATATCAAGGTGATCTCGCACGGTTTGTGATATTGGAGTATCAAAACCGACTTGATCCTCGATCTCTTGTACGCGAGGTATCAGATGCACAATGACACTCAGATCGTGATCTGAATGTTGGGAATGAGACAATGCCTAGAGAACACGAAGGTCCCACAACCCGAAGCCGCACAGTAGGAGCCACCGGTGAGGGCGGCCCAAGCACGAGCACGGCGGCCACAGTAGGTGGCGGCCAGGTTCAAGGCGGCATCGACGGCGGGGGCACGACCACCACAGGAGGTGGAGGCCTCACGGTGGCGGGAAGGCGCTCGACTCGTGGGAGGTCCAAGGAGCCGACGGGTTACTTGGAGAGGCAAGTCGAGGCACTAGGGCAACGACTCCAGGATACGGACACGGTGGTCCTAAGCTTGGAAGCTACGGCGGGCCAACATGACCTTGTACTAGAAGAAGGTGCAACAACGCTTCAAGGAATGGAGGCACGACTTCGAGCCATGGAAGAAGCCATGGACACGAAGATCAAGGCGATGGAGACCGACCTCCTCTTGATGAAGCGACAGTTCCTCGATGCAGGAGGAGTGCCGGTGCGCGCGTCGATCCCCAAATTTATGGGTCCAGAGCCTCATAAATATGATGGCGTCCATGAGGTGACCGCCATCGACGACTTTATCTGGTGCTTGGAGATAGGCTTCAAGGCCAGTAAGATCTCGTCCGAGAGGGACCAGATCGACATGGCTGTCCGGTACTTGACAGATGGCGTGCTTTTGTGGTGGAGGCGCATGGTGGGCGAGGTCGCGAAGAGCACGATTATCATCGACACGTGGAAGGACTTCACCCAAGAATTGAAGAAGCAGTTCTACCCCGGCAACGCCCAGGAGGTTTCCATGACGAAGCTGACAGTGCTACGTCAAACCAGCTCGGTGAAGGAGTACATCGAGCGCTTCCAGCCGATCATGCTGGAGATGTCAGGGACCATGGAGGAGTCCACCTGGCTGTACTTTTTCCTGAGAGACCTCAAGCTATGGGCGGCTCAAGAGGTGAAGAGGCAAAAAGTATCGACCATGAAGGAGGCTCTAGTCGCGGCGGAAGCCTTGGCGGAGTTCTCAGTCAACCGAAATTTTAGCACGGCGGCCAAGCCCACAAAGAAGGCGGACAAAGAGAGCTGATACGAAGGGGACAGCTTCGACCAGGAGCGACCCAAGAAGGCCAGTCCGGTGCTACATCTACGGAGGGCCGTACTTCGTGAGGGAGTGCGACAAGAAGGTAGGCCTGGCGTCGACTTCGGGCGAAGGAGGAGGAACCGCCCACATGGATTCCATCATGGCCTTATCGATCACAGCAGGCACCAACCCCACTCCCCCCCCCCTCGGGGCAAGAAGCAGGCCACGAGGGGCCTGATGTTCGCAGAGGTCAGCGTGAAGAGCTCCACGACGACTGCCCTGATTGACAAAGGGGCGATATATACCTTCTTAGCAGCACAAGAGGCGGCTCGGCTGAACGTTTCATACGTTAGGGAGTCGGGTCTTGTGAAGACGGTGAACACTGTGTCCCAGCCCGTCCTCGGCGTAGCCAGAGATGTTTTGGTACGGATCAGAATATGGGAAGACGCTCTCGACATGACAGTCGTCGAGCTGGATGACCACCATCTTGTTCTCGGCATGGACTTCATCGACACCTTCGAGGAGGTAACGCTGACCCATGCAGGTCTTTGGTTGGTGTTACAGGAAGGGCGACATGAATTACCAGTGACTAGGGAGGGGCCTAAGTCACACGTGTTGGCAGCGATCTCGAGGGAGGAGACATGCGGACATGACTCTGCGTCCGAGCGGATCGAAAAGAAAGGTTTCTCTGGAATACCGGAGAAACGCGGACGAGTTGATGGCTCGAGTGTTGAGACTCGAAGGATTCATCCCGACCATCCGCACTTGTGAAGAGAAGTTCAGAGGGCGATGGCTAGAGAGGCGACGAAGTCGGAGAAGCAACTCACCGACCAGATCATCTTCGTGGAGGAAGAGATCACTGGCAACGTGCTCGCATTGAGCACACCCAGAAAAGCAACGTGGCGTGGGATGAGCCTGATGATGCAAGCTCATCGACCTCAAATGGAGGAAAGGTCCGCACTCGGGGTGCCAAGTGATTGAAGTGCCTGCGACAGATCGAACTCAGGTGCTGGGCACGCGATGGTCCCCATCTCCAACGGGATTGTCCCAACAACCCCAGCGAGATACCTAACGATGACAGAGATTCAAGGGATTGGCCGACCGACTAGGTGGCCAAGTTGAAGGGACTTCTATGGTCAGATCTAGCATGGGAGGGTCCGTTGATGGATCTGATTCCCTGAGGCCCAGGATAGGGTGCAAGGCGGTCAAAGCCAACGGCGACCGCCCCAAGCGTGGAGACATCGAGGAGGATGGTTTTTGCTGAAGTTGGCAAGAGGAAGCCGAAGACTTCCTGTGGACGAGGACGAGCAGGCCCTATCCACAAAGAGGGCTGTTTATGAAGGTAGATTTTGGGGCCATGGCAGATGGCCATACCCAAGATCATGCGAGGAAGAAGTCAACACTGAAGGACGTGTTCAGGTGGAACATGCTAGCGTAGTCGAGCAACGAGGTGGACGCACTTCTCACGATCTAGTATTTGGTTTGTTCCGATTCTGATAGGTGCACCTGACATGGCATTTCCACGATTAAATAATATATCATTCTGGATGTTACCACCAAGTCTCTTGCCTTAGTAGAAGTAGGTACCGGCACCGGGTGGATGGTCTATCCGCCCTTAAGTGGTATTACTAGTCATTCTGGAGGAGCAGTTGATTCAGCAATTTCTAGTCCTCATCTATCAGGTGTTTCATCAATCTTAGGTTCTATCAATTTTATAACTACTATCTCCAACATGCGTGGACCTAGAATGAGCGAAGTTTGGAGGTGGCCGAGACGTCGACCACATACCAGGCGAAAGGGCAAGGGGACTCGATGTGTGATCGTGTTTCGGGGCGTGCGCGAGCGGCGGTGCTCCATGTTTGAAGAATAGCGGCCGAGGTGATGATGGTGACACCTTGGGATAGCAAGGTGTCACGACAAGGAGGTGATTCGAGGAGGAGCTTCTCTAGGTTATTCCTTCAAGCCAAGTGAAGACAGAGATGGACGTGAAGATCAGTCACACCTGGAGGTCGCACGTCGCAGAGGATGGTGACGCAAATTGGGTGGGGGAGGATGTCACACCTCATTCTTCATCTACGTCCCAGGAGGAGCGTGGGACGGTGCGCGGCAAGGCTGGGACGCAGGCGACGCTCACTTTGGCAGAATACCTACTTTGGCAGAACGCTCAGTTTGGCAGCGGGGAGAGGCGATATCGTCCCGAGCAAATTCGGTTCGTCCCAAAGTGTCCGGAAGGTCGACAGAAGTCAAGTAGGACAGTTGGCCATGAGATCAAGCATTGGTTACTCGCAGGAAAGTTGGCAACCGAAGATATGATGGAGTGCACCATATCAACCAAGATCACGGAGGATCTTTGCAGTTCGACCAGCCACCTTATCCCAACAAATTAGGAGGATCAGGAGGATCTTTCTAGTTGGAGATCTTGAGGAGAAGATCTGGAGCAATCTCGAGGATTATTCCACCCAACAACCTAGTGAGCAAATCAGGGAGAATCCTGCGGATATCAAGGAGGATAACTACAGGTCTCGGGATGATCACACAGGATCATTCTAGGCGATTTCTGGTGAGAAGATCAGAAGGGAGCTTGAAGATAAGATCCCACGTCAACCAGGGGTTTTTGCGGATCGAGGGAATCATGGAGGATTACCCGACGAGATCATCTAGGAGAATCGAGAGGAAATCTCGGATAACAACTGAGAAGATTGTGGAGGAAGATCTCAGCTTATCAACAAGGAGATCGAGAGGATTCCTAGAATCTCGGATATGCATGAGGGAGTTAGAGTTGTTTCTCCCTCCATACTTGTATAAATAGGGGCCTGGAGTCGGCCATTAGACTCATCTTTCATACTCGGCATTTAGCATTCGAAGAGTTGTCGGCTTTGTTATTATTGAGAGTTGAATAAGATCCGCTTTTCCCCCGCCACCTTGAGTGTTCTTCTCCTCTGTGCTAGTCTCGTCTTATCTTCTCTTCCGCTGCGTACTTGTGCGATCGTCGTGAGAATGCCCGGTCAGGTTACTTGGATCTTCGTGCAGAGAAGGTTCAAGACTAGTCGCGCTAGAGTTCTAAATCAGAAGCTTTAGTCCGTGACACAAGGGCCAAAGAAGGGGTGTTCATGGGATATGGTGCAGGAGTAAATGGTGTCCAACAGACTTTGTGTTCTGAAGGAAATCCTACTAATTATAGTAGTCTAAAATTTTTTGTTGTCCAACATACTATCACGTCAGTGAAAAGAAGTTGGAGCCAAGGGCCAAAAAAGGAATTTTCATGGGATATGGTGCAGGAGTAAAGGACTACATAATCTGGTCTCCTTTAGAACACAAAGTCATCCACAGCAGAAGCGTGACCTTTGATGAAGCATCAATGCTTCAGTTGAAGGTGGAGACTGAAGAGAGTGTTAGTAAACATGTGGAGGTTGAAATCACTCCAACTGAGGATGATGCTGAAGGATCACATCAAGAAGCAGAATCAGAACATGAAGAATCTGATGAGCAACCTGAAGAGGAGTCAATTGTTGTCAGACGTCCTCGCGAAGAAGTGGATCCTCCTGAGCGACATGGATTTGAGGACATGGTTGCTTATGCACTGCAAGTAGCTAAAGAGGTGGAGTCCCTGGAGCCGTCTTCTTATAGGGATGCCATCACATGTGCTGAATATGAACAGTGGATCGCTGCTATGAGGGAGGACATGGAATCTCTTCACGAGAATTAGACGTGAGAGCTGGTCAAGTTGACTAAAGGCAGAAAGGTCATTGGCTATAAATGGATGTTCAAGAAGAAAACTAAAATTTTAGAAGTTGAAGGCACAAGATATAAAGCACGGTTGGTTGCTAAAGGTTATAGTCAGAAAGAAGGTGTGGGCTACAATGAGATATTCTCAACTATTGTCAGACATACTTTTATCATAGTGCTACTTGCTCTTGTAGCACGTCAGAATCTAGAGCTCGAGCAACTAGATGTGAAGACTGCTTTCCTCTATGGAGAACTTGAAGAAGACATTCTTATGAGCCAATCAGAGGGATTTTTCATTTCAGAAAAGGAGAATCAAATTTGCAAACTGAAGAAATCTTTGTATGGCCTGAAGCAGTCTCCCAAACAATGGTACAAGAGGTTCGACGGCTTCATGATCTCTAAGAGATTCAGCCGAAGTGCCTATGATTGTTGTGTATATCACAAGAAGGTGAAGGACGGCTCCACCATTTATATGCCCTTGTATGTTGATGATATGTCATTGCTTTTAGAGACATGAAAGACATTCAAAATTTGAACAAGCTCATTAGTGTAGAATTCGATATGAGGATCTTGATACAGCACAGAAGATTTTGGCGATGAAAATTCTAAGGAATCGCGCACGGGGTAAACTCTTCTTATCTCAAAAAAAATATATTAAGAAGATTTTATGCAGGTTTGGAATGTCTGGAGCGAAGCCTTTAAATACTCCATCAGCTGTAAATGTTCTTCTTTTTGTTGCATTCACACCAAAATCAGAGGCAGAGAAGAAGTACATGTCTCGGATTCCATATGCTAGTGCAGTTGAAAGTCTAATGTATGACATAGTTTGCACAAGAGCAGACATTACTCATGCAGTCAGTGTTATGAGCAGGTTCATGAGCAATCCAGGAAAAGAGCATTGACAAGCAGTGAAGAAAAAATTTTGATATCTGATAGGAACATCAGATGTTGGCCTCATCTCCAGAAGTGGCCTCATCTCCAGAAGTGATAAAGAATGTTTGGTTGGAGGGTACTCAAATTCATACTATATTGGAAATGTTGATGAAAGACGATCTATGACAGGCTATGTCTTCACTTTGAGTAGTTCGGTTATTAGTTTGAAGGTCATACTTCAGCCATCGGTTACATTATCTACCACAGAGGACTGAATATATAGCACTGACAGAAGCTGTCAAGGAAGACATCTGGTTAAAATGCCTAGTTGGAGATCTCGGATTACATCAGGAGCAGGTTATAATGTGTGACAGTCTGAGTGCAATATATTTAATCAAGAATCAAGTGCATCATGAAAAACCAAACACATTGATGTCATATATCAATTCATCTGCACTGAGAAGAGGATCAAGGTGAAGAAGATTGACATTGAAGATAATTCAACTGATATGTTCACCAAATCTATTTCTCATGACAAGTTCCAGTATTGCTTGAATTTGCTTAACATTAATACTTGATAATAGCTCCAAGGTGGGGCTGGTGGCAGCGTGACGTGATTTTTTGCTCTGAAGATGATTCTAGCTAAAGTGAAGATTTGTTGATAATGCATTGAATCTGAACCCAGTTGTAATCCTATGTGGTCCCCCTACGTCAGCAGAATTCTCCTACGAGATATATGTCCTATTTTGGGGATTAATTCGGAGTCCGAGTCGGTATGTAATTTCTATCATCTGACAAAGAGGGTGCCTATATAAACAGAGACCCATCCTTGTAATCATCATTATTCCATAATAAAGAGAGTCGTCGCTTATTCTCCGCATTTTTTTGTGTTCGTGCGTGATCTCTTTCTCCCTATTTTCGTAACACACTTAATGGAACACAATTTACTCTGTGCAATAATCGTACTCGAGGGGCTAGAATCTTATGTAGAATTGATTGTTTTCTTGTAAATCAGATATGGTTATTAAACTATCCAAACCTCAGTCTACAAACTCTACACAAGGGAGTCTCGGATCATGCACCTTTACTCTTTGACACCCAAAATCATAAAAAGAAAGCTAGAGCATTCAAGTACGAGCACTTTTGGTTTGAGCATCCTCAAGTCAAAAATATTGTCCAGAGGGCGTGGAAGTAGTGTTCTCAATCTGACCTTTATACTACTATCTCTAGGGCCTTAAGAGATATTAAGATTAAAACTCTTCACTGGAACAAACATAAATTAGGTAGTTTAGATAATAGAGCTGAATCAATCAATTGGAAGCAAAAGGTGCTACTATTGGTTTTAACTCAGGATTAATTTTTAAAGCTTAGATCCTTATATAATCAACATGATGCTTACCTAAGAAAATTATTTTAAAATGGTGGAGTAAATCTATGGTGAATTGGCTTAAGGACGGTGATAAAAATTCTCGTTTCTTTCACCTAACTATGGTGATTAGGTCTAGGAGGAACCTTATCAACTCCATTAAGGATAGTTGGGGTAAGTGCCACACCAATGATAGGAATATCATTGAGGTCTTTTCTGAACACCACCAAGCTTTGGGAGGATGAACTTCAACCCCCATTGCATCCAACAACTGCCCCCCCCCCCTTCCCAGTGTGAATGACTCCTGACAAGTCTCACTAGCTTCACCTATTACTGCTAAGGAAATTAGAGCACCCTTTTGAGCTATGTCAATTGGAAAGACCCTTGGCCCTGATGGCTACACCACCGAATTCTACAAAAATTATTGGGTATCATTGGACTTGACATAATTAAGTATATTCAATCCATCTTTCAGTACTCATGCATTCCATCTAGCTTGGCTCTCACATCCCTGATCTTTATACCTAAGAAGAAAACCCCTAAGAAAGTATCTGACTATAGGGCCTATTGCCCTATGCAATGTTTTGTACAGGCTTATTGCTAAGATCCTAGTAAACATTTTCAAACCTACATTGTCTTCCCTCATTGATATTGCCCAATCAACTTATGTGGCAATAAGATCCATATAAGATAATTTGCTAATTGTCACAGCATGAAAAAGGGTAGAAGGAAGCACATGCTTGTAAAGATAGACTTGGAGAAAGCTTTTGACAAAATATCTTGGGACTCCATTCTTGGGGCTATGCATCAGATGAACTTTCCACTAGTTTACCGAGAATGGATTAAAATGTGCATCACCTCCCCCACTTGCTCTTGCTCTATAAATGTCTTAACGTCCCTCCTTTTAAAAATTTTAAAGGCATCCAACAAGGTGATCCTCTTTCACCTTACCTCTTCATCATTGCTACTCAAATTCTAATTGCTTAAGCAAGATGTCTCTATTGGTAGGATCATCCCCTTCACTATAAACAACTTCTCACTAAGCCACTTACTTTTTGCCGATGATGTTCTCATCTCAATGGCTGCTACCTCCTCTAATTGTAAACGTCTGTTAAACATCCTCGAGAGATATGTCTCTATCACAAACTAAAAGGTCAATTATTCTAAATCTGAATTTTATCTGCCTGACAAATTTAATGATAGAAGGAAAGATAGACTAAAGTCAATTTTACATATGAATCTTGGATCATATCCATTTACCTACTTGGGGTCCCTATTTATAATAAGGGACTCACTATAAAGGAACAAATGTAAAGTTTGACGTCACCATCGACAGGATTTGGGCGATCTTGTTGAGAGAGAGGGAGGGAGAGGGCAAGGAGAACATCATAGGTCGCTGGCCCCATCAGAATCGTTGGTTACCGAAGCCGAATGGGTCATCGAATTCGGGCGCTTGCCGCCGGGTCTGGACGCTTGCGTCAGATATGACAGCCATGTGTGGCCAATCTGGTTGCCTGTGTGCTGGATCGGCCGAATGCAGCTGGATTAGATAGCCATGCGACAATCCAACTGCCTGTGCGCCGGCTCGACCGCATGCTGTCGGATCTGCCACTGCGAGCGAATCCAGTCGCCTGTGAGCCGGATCCGGCCACCTATGCACCGGATCGCCCCCTTGCGGACAAATCCGGTAGCTATGTGATCGATCCAGCTGCTTGTGCACGAGATCCGCCCATCAACGTAGGATTCGATCACAAGCGCAAGATCCGACCGCAAGCGTCAGATCCGACAACCATGCGACTGATCCAGCCACTTGTGCACCGAATCCAACAGTCATGCAGCCGATCCGATAGCTTGTGCGTCAAATCCAATCACCTGACGATCAGAGTCGAGAGAGAGAGATGGGGAGGCAGTCGGAGTTAAGAGAGGAAGAGGGAGAGGGGGTGGGCGGCTGGAGCCGTGGGAGTCGCCGCCGTCGTGGGAGAGGAGTAGAGATGGAGATAGTGGGTGAGAGAGGGGGGAACGAGTGAGGAGAGATATATGGAGGGGGTCGGGGAACGAGTAGGGAGAGGGAAGGAACATTGGGCGAGAATATTAGGGTTAGCGACGGATACACCCTTTGGTATTAGTGATGGAGTAATTTTTCGTAGGTAATTTCGAAGGGTAGCTCCATCTATAACTATAATATTAACATATTAATTATATATTTTATATTAATATTAAAATATTACTTACAGACGGGTGAACCTTCGGTATTATCGATGGGGAACACATCCATCGGTACAAAAAATATTAAAATATTAATCCTACTTTATATCACAACTTAAAATATTAGTGTCCAACAGATCTATCTTTCGGTACTATCCATTAGTACTATCGAAGAAAAGATCCATTAATATTAAAATATTAAATAAATATCATATTATATTATATATATAATATTAAAATATTAGTTACAGACGGGTGTTCCCTACGGTACATGCGTCGGTACTATCGAAGGCCGAACTCGTTGGTAATTTTAATAATAAAATATTAATCTTCTATTTTATATTACATTATATATGATATTAAAATATTACTTATCGACGAAAATTCCTCAATAATCTCGAAAGCTAGACCTGTTAGTAATTTTAATAATAAAATATTAATATATATTTATATTATATCACTTATATACTTTTATAAATATAATTACCGTTGAATTCTGGCCTTCAGAATTATCGACGGATTTAAATTCATCGATAATTCCGAGGGTTAGAGTCATCGATAATTTTAATAATAAAATATTAAATGTAACTTACCCATGAAGATTTTTCGTTCATAGTAACGAAAGATTTTTAACCCTTGGTATTTGGAAAAAAATTTCTATCCGTCGCAAATGCCATCAAACAATGCGAAGGACTCTTGTCGGTCGAAAACTGTCCATTGCAAATATTTTTTTGGTAGTGAATCCCAATTATAATTATCATATGACAAGGACTATGCCAACATGGCTCGAGTTATGCCCGAATTTCGATGCAATGGATGGAAAAGAATTGACTTGGGTTGGATAGGAAAGAATCTTGGCTAGTTTGGTGATAATTGTTGATTCCGAGTTATATTGCTTAAAACCCAATCTGCACGTTTTTTTAATTTTTAGCGTACAAATTTATGTTCCAACTTTAAACTATTTAGACCTAAGTGAAGTGATTAGGATGACTTCCAAATGATACTAGGGTATGAAATGAATGAACATACATAGTTTATTCCTCGTTAAATTTGCAGGTAGCATTTGGAAATAGGACCGTGATTTCTTCTAAGTTATTAGTGAATAGTTGAATTGACAGATTAGTTCGATATGCGTTTGAATGAAGTGAAGCGTAATGATGAAGAACAAGTTGATATGATAGGAAAAAATTGATGTGATGGATAAAATTTTAGTGAATTTTAAATTAAAAATAATTATTATAATTATAAAGTATAAAATAAAAAATTATTGTGGAAAAATTTGTTAAAAAATATATTATTTAAATACAAAAACATTTTAAAATTAATTTTATTTAATGAAATATTAAAATTTTTAATGAAATAATAAGTAATAAATAAGATTGTATTATTCTGTAATTAAAATTATTTAATTTTTATTAAATAATTTATTTTATAGGAGAAATGTGTGAGAGAAAAGAAAAATAAAAAAAAATAAAACTAAAAACAAGAAATAAAAAAAGCGTCACGTCTTGAAAAAAAGGCACCATCTACAATAAAAAAGGTGAAATCGAGGCCACTGGAGTGACCTGAGTCCAGTGTTTTAGTTTCGCTGGAATCATAGCATTTGGAGAATCAAACTGGAAACAGGCCGTGATTCCAATTTGGTTCCCAAAACAACACAAGATCTTATGAACTATATTTAAGTTCGAAAGAGACTGAGTTGTGATAAAATTGCAAGATATATGATATAAGATCGAGATATTGATAAGTTTAATCATACCATAAATTTAAAATTTAGTAGTTAGATCTTGTGGTACCAATTAGAAGCATATCCATGATTAAAACTTGAGGGGAGAGGGGTGGTGGTGAGTTGGGAGTAAGATAAAAAAAATGAGTGTAAACCCCACTTGTCGACCACTATAACACATTATTATTTGTGTTTTTAATATAACTGCACAATAATTTACAAGAAAATATTGATTTTTTAAATCTTAAAATTATTTTTTTAAAAAAATTCGGGGAGTAGGGGTGAGGGACTAGGACCTTTGTGTTCATAAATAATTGACTCACACAAATGAGAAACTTTAGGGGATATTTGGTGCCGAACAAGAGATAGGGTTAGAATAAGGGGGTTGTTTCTATTTTTCTATCCAAACAAGAAGGCCAACTTTTTAACATTTTGAAATCACTTCGTAAAATACAAAAATCATCATATTTTATTCTTAAAATGAGAACATAATTATTTTGCTTTTTTGTCTTTGATATATCCAAATACCATTTGTCTTTTGTTATAAAAACATTTTCACTTTTATTCCTTTGACAAGAAAAAAATCCTTCTAATTTTTATTAATCTTGTTCTCATACCAAACACCCTCTTTAAAGTCTAAGGTTTTTATTCATATCTACAAACTTTAGTCTCCAAAAATTGTCAACCTTATCCAAAACTCTATCCATTTAATTCCTTAATTTTTTAATGACTATATAGTCATCTTTTTTTAAAATATTTAAGTTATAAAAATGATTTTTGAACCCTTACTTTCTTAAAAGAGAAAAAATATTAAAGAAATAAAGAAAAATATGATCACATAATTATTTAAAAAATTCACTGTTGCTTCATCATTTTTTTAAAAAAATTTAAATATTTTTATAATAATGAATAAGAGTGAACTATGGATGGAATGAAAAATTGGGAAGATTTTAATTAATAAGTTTACAATTTAAAATATGTCGAAGAGAGTTGTAAATTGTAATGGATGAGATATTCAAAATATTAGGGTGATAAATGAAAAAAAAAAAATGAGCGTCCCCCTACATAAGTCGGGAGACGGTGTCCCCTATATGCGCATCTGTCCGATGCGCATCGGACGGATGACGCCGAACCAGCCGGTTCGCAGGGGAAAAGAGAGGAAAAGTCGCAGACGGTTCGGGGTCGGACGGTTCCCAGAGAGCGGTTCAGCGCGCGGCACAAAAACGAGCTGCGAAGAAATGGACGCGCGGCCCTCTTTCGCCCTACTCACTCTCTCTCCTCAGCACGACCGGCGACGGAGCTCTCCGCGGCGTGAGTGACCTCTTCTCACCGGCGACTTCCCCCGCGTTCAGATCTGCGCGTCGCCGACGAGCACGACGCCGGATCTCGCGTCTCTCTCCTCCTTTCCTCTCCGGCGGTGCTCCCTCTCGCGACATCCTTTCCGAGCACGACAGCGACGTGAGCTCCGGATCTGTCGACGCCGGATCTCGCAAGCCCACTCCAGATCTCGCAAGCCGACAGGGATGCCGGGTCTCGACGCCGTCCTCTTCGCATCTCTTGCCCCAGTCGAAATAAATAAATAATAAAAAAATCATTGTCCCAGTCGAAATAAATAAAGAGAAAAAAGGATAAACCTGCCGGTGGAAGGTGAGAAAAAACGAGAACAGATCAAGTAAAAGGGTAGAAGAAGAAGAAGCCGCACGCTATGATCGGAGTGGGGAAGATGAAGCAGTACACCAACGTTCTCGACAAGCCTCTCAGCAGAGGTCGCCAAGAGGTCCAAATCTTAGTTCCCTTATCGACTCTATGCCCCCTCAGATTGTATCTTTTTGTTCTGATTTTTGCTGTTATTTTTTCTTTATTAAAAGTTCTTGTTTTTTATCCTTCTATACGGCTTTTTCGAACTTTGAATGCCAAAATTTCAATTGATTAAGCCGAGGAACCGAATGCTTGTTTCCTAATTGTAATGTTTGATGATTTGTTTTGATGTGTTTTAGGGATCTGGAGTTTTTTTGTTCGTGTTGATTAGTTTATTTAATGCAGGTCAGCTTAAGTGCATTTGCGTTCCTGTTCTCGGAGCTGGTGCAGTACAATCAGACTCAAGTCGACAATATTGCAGAGTTGGAGAGAAGGTAATTCGTAATAGTTTGTTACCCTTTAAATTTGCTTCTGTTGCTTCAACAGAATTGGCACAAATAAATTCAGAATGTGTAGAATCTTGTAATTTGCCTCTGTTGGCTTTATCCGGATGCATTGTCATGATTGGGATTTAGCAAATCGCATCCTACATGATGTGTGACCGAAAGTTGCAATTATATCTTGCATGACTTATTGAGTTGAATTTGTTTGTAAGATGTAAAGTAATGCCCGTCGATCTTGAAGGTCCTGCCTTCTCTGCTACTCAGCGAGTGTTTATTTCTATTTGCTGCATAAAAATGAACAACATGACTTTTGGTACTGTAGTTTGACAGACTGCAGTTTTTCTCTTCTGTAATGAAATCTGGTTGTGCAGTTCATTCAAGTTATGAAGTAAATATGATCACAGCCTGCGGATGTTATTTGATATATCTGGTTAACACTTCACATCCAGGAACTTCACACCCAAAAATGCAGTTTTGTGTTAGGCATGACTTGATTTGCTTGTTTGAAACATTGATGGGTTGATCTTGTATTCTTCATTTACTAACTAAGTCATTCAGTAGTTATCTTCTAGTTCTCCATCCCGCAAAAAAATCTTTTAGTTCTTGAGATATGACATGCTAAATCCATTGTAATTCTTTTCTTACCTAGCTCTAAGCTTCTGGCATTACTCTAAAACATATGAATTTGCAGTGGATAATCTTCATCCTATTTCATATTTTCCTAGATTTTCTTAGAACGACTTATGTTCTCTCCTTGCTAATTCGCATCAAAAGACTTATTTGGATTATTATTCTCATATTCTGTAGACTTGAGGATGCTGGATATGCTGTTGGAGCTAGAGTTCTTGAGCTTCTTTGTCACAGAGATAAGGCAAACATTTTCATCCCTTTTAATGAGATTGCCAATAATTCTTCAGTTTTGGTTGAGTGGATCTAAGCTTTGATACATTTTCTAATTGATTCATTGAAAATCTAGGGCTAAAAGATAAAAATAGAAGTTCTTGTTGGCATTGGTATATGTGACACAAAGCTAATCTGAATTTGGATTAAAAGGTCATTAGTAAATCCTTGATTAGTTGAGTCCTTCTCCTAATTGTTTTGGTTGTCTCTCAATCTAATATGAACTATTGGATAACTAATAAATGTTACCTTCTCATGTTCCCGTACCCATTGTTCAACCCAGTAAGATCTAGATGTTGAGTGTCATTGATCTCTGATTTTCTATATCTTAAACAAAGTATTTTGTGAACTCAAGAAGTATCTAGATATGTTTAGCCCTCGAAGGTTAAACATCACAAATCTTGGTAAATAACATCAGGTGCTCAATTTATATTATTTAGTAGCTGGTTTTTGAAATTACCCATGAGTTTTGAGGATTTTCCTTGATAAGAAATTATATTTGCACTAATATGTGCTATAGTGTTGTGCTTTCTCATTTGCACCATCAAGATATTGTTCATCTACGTGAGGACATTACTTCACTTTTTGTTTTTTGTTTTTTCGAGAAGTATGCATCTTATAACACTGCTGCTTTGTGTTGATTTGGTGCCAAAATCTGCTTTTCATCACTTGAATGACTCATATACAGGGTAACAGGAGGGAGACACGACTATTGGGTATTTTGTCTTTTGTACATAGTACAGTGTGGAAGGTGCTTTTTGGAAAGGTAGATATTTTCATAAAGTTCTCTAGCTTAAGCAGTGATCGCACTATGTTAAGTATTATTTCACAACCAATGAAATATTTTTATAATTGAACATATGCCAGTAAATTAGAGTATTGCATTTGCAACAGTAAATCTCTTTGGTTGGAAGCATGCTAGCTTGTCAAAATTCTGTAACACCTGAGTGGATATGATTCTTGTGTGAGCTTAGAATTCATTTCTATTACTAATTGTGTTATATACTTGGTGTTTGAATAATGTATGGTGTTCATCCACTTTTAACAACCTGTCAAAAACAAATCCCGTTAACATGATTAACTATACTAAGTGACATTCGTTCTATCAGCTTAAGCTGATTTGAGTGATTTATTATAATTTTATTCACTATATTATTTTAAGTCCAGAGATTGCTTATCTATATGAGGATATTAAAAGCTTTTGAGACATGTTTTGTTTTTGTTAGTTCAAATCCTCTTGTATTTATCAATTCTGTTGACTCTTTCTAGGTAGCCGACTCACTTGAAAAAGGAACTGAACATGAAGATGAATACATGATTAGTGAAAAAGAACTTCTGGTTAACAGGTAATTATTCAACTCTGCCCCTTAAGAAAGCAAGAAAAACCATTCAAAAAAAGCAAGAAAAACTTGAACTCTTGCCTGATAACATTAGCCCTTCAAACACTTCAAGAAAGAAAAAAGCTCTTGAATAGCTTTATGCAATTTTCTCAAAAGAAGCATTGTGCAATTAACTCAACTTTTTCCGATTAAAGATTTATATCCATACCAAAAGACATGGGCACATTCAACTGTGGGGCTTTCGTTGCCGGTATTGTGAAGGTAGCCTTTTGCAAGATGCCTGTATTGCCCATTTGATTTCAATATTAAGCAGAAGTTTCGTCAAAAAAAAAGCAGAAGTCATTGATTTTTTTTCTGTGTTTACTCTTTATGAAGGGCGTCTTAGATAGTGCTGGATTCCCTGCTGTGGTAACAGCACATTTTGTTCCTGTGGAGGGCCAACAACGACCACGAACAACAATTTTGATTAAGTTTGCTGAGGAGGTAAGTTCCATGACACAACCAGGGAGTTGTCATAGAATGTGTCATGACAATTTTATGAAGCAATTATTATTATGTTTGAAAACTTACAGTAGGGAATTATTGGAAAAGATTTTAAACTATCCAAGTGCTAAAATACTATTTCCCCCAACATCGGAGCCTCCCATCATAATAAGAAGAACTGAAAGCAAGTTCTCTAAAGACCCTCAATTTAAGTTTTTAAGTGTGGGGCTAGTAAATCTGAACTTTATCCAGTATGAAATATTGTTAAATTTCTGAATGCCCCTCTTATTTTATTTCAGGTACTCAGGAGGGAGGCAAGATTGGGTTGACGTAATCAGTGAGAACATTTTGTTGTTGTAGGCTGGCAAAATTGTTGCACGAGGTGGTGTATCTGGCGCAGAAGCATCTCATCAGGAAAATTTCTCGAGCTCCCTTGTTCATGGACGTGCATTACCTGCGCCTTATCTTATGCTTTAGTTTCATAGCAGTATCTGTAACTTTGTAATTCCTTCATAACGATCGATTGTGATGCAACTTAAATGTCAGAAGAAAGCAACGCAGGGAGTGGGTTTAATATCTACAAATTGGTGGTTTTCACTTGTTATATTGTGGATCTGCACTAGTAATATTTTAGAGCCTGAATGCATGTTTGGAACAAGTTAAGTTTTATGTTGGTCAGATAATTTATTTTCATATTTTCGTGTTCTGGTAACCTTAAATTTTATTATTTGACAAGATAGTAAAAAGGCAAAAGAAGTATGATTTTGATCTTATAGATGGTTGAAGTTTGACCTTATATTGATTTACTCTTTCGTCGTAGTTTCAACAAATTTGTATTAAAATTTTGGTTTTCATTTCTTTTCTGCTGCACTATGCTGAATGCAATGTTTTATACGTTGGGTAATTGGTACTGATAAGTTTAAATAATAAAAAAAGGTAACCGTAAGCATGCAGTCGATTGTTAAAAAACGAAATTATTAAATGTAAAAATTAAAATATTTATTGCGTTTGTTCAATCAAATAAATAAATATTTGTTTTTATCTCCAACATCATTTTATCTTTTCCTTTGTCTTGGATATATGGAGCTGTAAATCTAGAAAGGTTTATATGTGGAGTCAGGAATGATTATTTAAATTTTTTTCTTGGATAAATGATCATTTAAATTTTTTCAGGTAAGTCAATCGTTACGGAGCCCCAAATAAAAAATTTGGGCTGACAAGTTTTTTAAAAATATTTTAAGATTATTCATTATAATTAAAATTTTACTGAAGTATTATTATTTTCAGTGATAGATATAAGATGCTTTTAGAATGCAAGTATCTTATCACTCGTACATTGAATTATTGTTCAAATTCATAAAATGTTGTCATCTTTTTTCAAGCTTCTAAAAATTTATTTATAATAATTTTTTTTTTCAATTGAGATTCATCGGTGTCTAAGACTACTAGAATTTGACTAATCCGATTTCAAATATTTATAATAATATTAAGCACTATTTTATTCATTATCGGTGATATACTATATATTTTAATATTATGTATTATACGTGACAAATTATTTTCGGTAAGTATCTATTATGATAATTAAAAAACTCGTCTTATCTCAAATCGCCTTCATGATGTTAGCAGTATTGGAAAACTCGACCCGGCCCAGCCTATGGGATTGGTCAATTTTCAAGATGATTCATGAGTTATCTCAAATCGCCTTCGAGGTTACCTCGCTTTGATCTCATCAAATTTGATCAAAATTCGAATTCAATTAGTCGGGCCGACGGATTTGAGTGATCCAATCAGGTCAAAATAAAAAAGATTTCATTACTTATATATATTGATGTTGTAAAACTCGGCATGACCTTCGATCCAGATTGATCAATGAGTCGGATCGGACCGAATTATAATAAATTAATATAAAATAATATAATATGTATAAAATTAGTATGTATTGTATCACTAATGATAATGATATAATAATTTTTTTAGTCACAACTCAAGACAATTAATAATAATGATCGTGCCCGGCCCAATAGGGCATGCCTTGGCGGACCAAAGGGCCACTTGACCTTCCAGGGAGTGCCTTGGCGGGCCATGGCCATGGCCATGCTCGGCGGGCTAGGGCGCCACTTTGGCCAGCCAATGGGTGACCTGGCCAGCCAAAGGGCTACCTAGTCAATTAGGGGCAGTGCGCCCTTTTTAGGGCATGCCCTTGCTCGGTCAGAGGCGGTGCGCCTCGGCATGAGCATCGCCTTGGCCGACCAACAGTCACGTTGCTAGAGGCAATGTCGCCTTGATCAACGAACTAAGAAGATTGAAGAGCTTTAACTATTGAGAATGGACGAAACTCATCGGTCGCCATAGGATCAAGGCAGCGATTGTCGAATTGTATACGCGTCCTCGGATCAAAGGAAGCGATTGAAGGCAACAATGTTTGCAGAAGGAGATCGATGGTCACATAAGCCCGTGCTACCAGATCTGAAGTGGTCCGTGGTCGTCGGATCTACAACGGTCTTCGTCGAACAACCACAACGCTGTCGGAGATCGTCTGCGAGACATGGCTGTGGCATGTCAAATAGCTGTGCGTCGAACACTCAGGAACGGCTATGCACTGTAGCAACCCGACCCGGCCCTAGTTTGTATAGTAAGTGAACTTTAAAAAAGAATCGGCCGGATCACGAGAACCCGACGGAGTTTTTGATCAAGTTTGACCGGTCCAACGCGGGTCAAAGTGCAATATGAATTTTAGCTGACCCATGACCTTTTTCATTGGCCGGACACGTCCGGACTAGGTTTAAAAACATTTGTATATATTAAAAAATAATATATATTTGAAATTTATACTTGAACTTATTTTCATTTTTAATCACATATCATCGATATTCTTTTATTTATAATTACAAAAAAATTTTCATTTTTATGTAATTTATTTATTTGATACTTACTTTTATTGTATTATTTGACATTTGAACTATTTTATTTTATTTGTTATGCATCCTATTCGATGGTTTCAAGTTAATCCGACCATCAATCCGAGTGGCAGGTTTTATAGCATTGGTTGAATGAGTTTATATAATAGCTGTAGTTTCAATAAATACAAATAATTTGATATCGAGTTATTATTTTAATAATGTAGGTTGCGTCTCATGGATATTTTTATCTAAAATATTCATTATTTGTTTTTGGGCGTAAAAATTTTAAAATTCTATGTCGCGTCGATTTTGTTATTTTTTTTCTTTACATCCCAGACTTACTTTGGAAATCGGCGACGCTTAGAACGGCCGATGAGGCCTACTGGACGACGTGCAGTGCCCGAGCCGGGTGCCGGATGCCGGACGCCGCCATCGGTGCGCTCCGCGCGGCGGTCGCTAAGCTGTCCGCCGGATGAGGCGTCTGCCCTCATCAAGCTCCTTTGGTGTCTCACCGCCGGAGACTCCTCTCAGCACCTAAAACTTTCTGCAGCAGCAGCTGTGAGTAAACTTTTCATTATTTCCTTGGAGTTGGACCTTATTCAGAGGTTCTCTCCTTTTCTCGAAATTTCTTTTTATGAGTTTGATATTTGTCCAATAATTTTGATATGAAGTTTCTTCAATCTTTTATATTCATTAGCTAAATTTTGGGGCACATTCTTGAATTACTGTTAGGAATTTTCCGTAAATGATATCTGCACCTGTTTTGTCCTTGATCCTTGATCCCCTATACGAATTTTGTTTTTCATCACTTCCTTGGAGGCACATTCCAAAGGAAAGTACCACTTCGTTTTAGGATTCCTAATATTTCAAGCACGGAATTTGGATGAGGAACAAATACATGGTGAAACTCCCATAAATGTTATGTCTGAGCTGAAATATGTAAAGCTTTCCTTTATGGTCTGTTTGAATGAAGGCTCGTTAAGAGAAGGGAAAGAAAATGAGGAGGAAAAAAAATAAGGGAACTTTTACATAAAATAGCACAAATGGAGAGGAAAAAACTTTTAAGCTTCAAGAGTAAAGTGCTATTTCAAATTAGGGCTATTTGCGTTGAAGCTTATTTTGAAATAATGGCATGTGACATGTGGTGTATTTCTGCAGTGTTACCAAGTTCTTTATTTAATTATTGTTTTTCTTTGAAAGGGTTGACTTGTCCAGCCATCCGGGATTTATTGCTTAGTGACCATATTATTTTATTTTATTTTTTTTATAAAAGGTAGATTTTATATATGTTAGCTAGCACCAATGGTGTCTTGATACAAAAAGTGGGCGAGGCCCGAAGGTGGGCAATCAACCCAGAAGGTGTCGCCCGGAGAGTTGCGACCAAAAAATGCAAGGTAGTCCGCCGCCCAGTTAGAGGAGCGGGGGCAATGAGTTACACGTATATAGGGAATAACAGTAATGATGCTCCAAATGTCAGTGATAAGAGCCTTCAAGCGCCAAGGACACGGAGTAGAGCGTGAGATGATATCAATGAGGAGCTTGGAATCCGAGCGGAGCACAATGCGTGGCAGACCACGCGCAGCGCACATCTGGAGCCCGGCGAAGACAGCCCACGCCTCAGCCATGAGAGCCGAATCAGCATAACGAGTGCCAGCGCCTGCAAAAACAAAAGAGCAATCGTGAGAGCGGAGGAGGTAACCAAAGCCGCCGACCCTGTCTCCAGAGAAGGAGGCATCGGTGTAAGCGCACACCAATGCAAGGGTGGAGCCTCCCACTGGACCCGGGGCGGATCACTGGGGGGTAGAGGGGGAAGAGGTGCCTCAGGCGCGTGGGCGTCAGAGTAGGTACGAAAATCGGCCAAGACCCTTTCCCAAGCCAATTCCACGGTAGTATGCCGCGACCTAAAATGAGCGTCATTTCGAAGATTCCAAATTCCCCAGAGGCAGTGAGCAAAAATCGACAAAAGGTGTTTTCTGGAGTGCTGAACTAGATCAGCACCCTCATGCATCCAGGAGCCAGAAGGCCAAGTGGACATGAGCTTGAACGAAAAGTGAAGCTTATTCTGAAAGATGGCCCAGAGCCGCAAGGTGAAAGGGCAAAGGAAGAAAAGATGTGAGCTAGTCTCAGGTGCAGAGCCACACAGAGAGCATGAGGGGTTTATAGTGTTGTCAAACAAAAGAACCTTGTCGAGAGTGGGAAGCTTACCATGGAGTAATTTCCAAAGAAAAATGTGAATTTTTGGGGGAATAGGAATCTGCCAAAGCGCGGTCCATGGCTGCCAACCAGTGGTAGTTGGCGGCATAGAGCGGCAATTAATGAACCTGTAAGCTGACTTGGCATTAGCTTGTCCATGAGTATCTGTCACCCATACCCACGCGTCATCATCGGCGTGTAAAGAAAGATAAATGCGTTTAATGCGGAGGCAGAGGGCAGGGCCAAACATCAAGGATAAGCGAGCATCATCCCAAGTGCTGTTAGAAATAAGGTGACTGACGGAGAGACCATCAATGTTTATATCAGAATTGATGTATGTAGGAGACCAGATGAGGGGTATCTCAGAGATCCAAAGGGTCATGTAAGATGGAGGTCGTGATTCCATTTCCAACGTTCTTCTTAAAACCCAGCCGTAATATTGGGATAGAGTCTAGAACCAGGCGCCAGGAGTCAGCAATACGAGGGATGGGATGGGAGTTCCACAGATCCAACTTTCCGTATTTATTCATCACAAGAGAAACCCAAGGAGAGATATCAGAGTTCAACAAGCTTTGGATACGCTTAGCAAGCAGGGAGTATTTGACAGTATGAAGATTGTGGATCCCAAGGACGCCCGCCCCACGCGGCAGCTGAACGGTGGCCCAATTGAGAAGATGAAAGGCCCGATGTTTTCCCCCGGGGTCCCAGAGGAAAGAGCGGCTGTCATGGGATCAAACTGTAGCTTTCTTCCTATCTGCCCTCCCAGTCACTCACCATATTTTTAGCTAATGCCATTATATTTTCAATATGGCATCTCCTCTGAAAATACACCCATTTGAAATCAGTTTGACCACGAAAATGCAAGACAGCAAGAGATCTCACTTGACACTTTCTTGAAATATATGTTTTGATGCTTTGGCCATGTCCACCAAAAATCTACAAGGCATCACCACCAGGTAGAAGAAAAATAGGTTGTTTATCCTCCTTCAAGGCATCACGATAGAAGAAAACGGGCATCAAGTCCAGGTGCAAACCAACCCCCTCTCCTCCCCTCCCTCCCTTCTTCCTTGAGATCAGCGGAACTTGAACAACCTCATGTTAGTCATGAACGGTTGTGGTATCCCATTCCTGCACAATTGCCAATCTGTGAGTAGACATCTGTGAGTGAAGTCATGGAAATGCTCAGCTACAGAGGTTGCTATGCCACTCTGAAATTTCATCTTCTCCAACTTATTGTGGTCAATATAAATTTCTTTCTGTGCACCACTTGCATACATGTGAAAGAATCCTTTAATGTATACTTTAGAAAGTATATATGTACTAACTAGGAAACAAATCATCTAGCAAACAGTTCTCATTGTGTTTGGTGAAGATCAATCCCTTGTTAACTTGAATTATGTCGTCACAGTAGTTTTGAGCTAATTTACTAATTTGGCCTTGATGTAAATGTTACTTTTTTATGTTAATTATGAGTTTCTTGTTGGGAATGGTTAATAGGACATTTTACATTTTTACGTGGTTCTAATCCATTGAAAATAACCATTTACATTTAATATCGTGACACACTTCTTGATAGTAGAGAACCAGGAGTATAATTCGGTTCTGTTGTTGAATCTGCAATCCGCTCGTGTGTCTAATCCATGTTTCTCATCATTTTCCTACTTATAGGAAACTACCTTTTTTCTAGCATTGAAGATGACCCCTGTACCTCTCTCAGTTTATTCTTGGATAACCAATAGTGGAATCTCATACATTTTGAGAATAGTGGAATAGATCCACCTGCATTTACTTTTTCCCTCGTCATATTTTTGTTGTTCTCATACTTTTCTGTTTATTCTTGATTATTTTGCTGCAAATGGAAACATAACATCGAAAGTGGAAAGTTATTCATACAAGACAAGAGGCAAAAGACTTGTTTAATTTCACGGCATAGTAATATTACCCGTCTTCTCAGTTTTGTATTTTGGATATGATATCTGGTTTCGTGAGATCCTCACAATAATTACCTGTCTTCTCAGTTTTGTATTTTGGATATGATATCTGGTTTCGTGAAATCCTCACATTGTGAGGCTCGAGGATCACCTAATCGTGTATCTGTAGTTAAATTGGACAATTATGCATTACAGTGTCTCTCATACACTTAGAATATTCTTTGGGATTCATCCTCTTTATTGCTCGACTTCACTCGCATGATCATTTTATGTGGCAATGTGTAATACAAATACCTTTTTTCCGGGAAAGCTTTGATTAAGTCCATAATCTTTTTTCAGTTCTTTTGCGTTTGGGATGCGTGTTTCTCTTTGGGTCAATGATTTTATGATATGATATTTACTTCTGTGCGTTAAATTCAGAGCACGAAGTGAAGACCCAACTATTCAACATCAGGAAAAAAAGGGTTCATTGCGGGATTATATGAGAGGGTTCACCAAACTTCCTCCTCGATTGCCCCAGGTGAAGAAAGATCTCCATTGTGCTGCGTAACAGAACTGAAGCTTAACACCAGTTTCGTTGGAGAGTGATGAACACAGTCATCCAGCTTCAGAAAAGATCGAGTTGGGTGGATAAGGGTTGAAAAATCGAAGGAATCAAAGTCCCGACCAAGGGACGTGAAGCCATGGCTGTGGCTCAACTCTCTTCAATCGTCTGTGCACACAGGACCGCATCAGACTTAATTGCCAGCAGGACCGCTGCATAGGAAACTCACTACATGGGAAGTAAGCCGTGGTGGAGAAACCAAAACATCACCGGCCAAGATCATTGTGTTTGGCCATTTATGTTCCTGAAATGTACCAGAGAGAACAAGAACTTATGGTTTGCCCATTCACATATGAATTAGCAGAGCACAATGACTGTACTATGGCCTTTTCCATTGTCGCTCCATAATAACACGTCCCTCCTTTTTCATGTGTGACATCTCTTTTTCTTATAAACTTTTGAAGTGTGGCGTGATCATGTTATGCACCAACCACCGGAAGAGTACCCGTAGTGCCTTTTGATCTCTTTATGCTATGGTTAGCTAGCTAGCTAGTGTACTATTATTTGGATTTAGTACCCTGACTTGCGTGTCCTTAACTGGTTAATAAAGCTTTGAATCAGAATATTAATCATATAAATATGTATCAGATGATGTTCTATTTTCAGTAAACCAAGCTTGAACCTTTAACATGATTGTTAATTTGGATGTTTTTAGATGATCTTATACATGTTTAATTAATTACGAGAACTTAATACATACGTACTACAGCATATCATCAACTAGGCATCTGAAAATTAATTTAGATTGAGTGAGACAGACGACTAGACAATGACATCGATGTATATCTCATATTGTCATGTAACTCAAAAGCATGATCCTTCTGCATTAACAAATAAAATGGTGCTTGGGCAAACTTTACAGATATAGTCGAGGCAGAATGTTCGCATCAGCACCAACTAACAGCTGCATGATGCTGGCGAGAAGTCATGAAAATTCTATGAGAGCATCACAGAAAGGTGACGGGTCCCTTGACCAGACGTCTAGTTATTTTGATACGATCAACGCTGCACTCGATATGTCCGAGAGGAGTAGACACGAACTGTATTTTCCAGGTGCGCAAGTCCGCCGACATGCTCATGCGAACTGGTAAATGGCCTACAAAATTACGCAGTCGGATGGAGAAGGGTGCTGAAAAGGAGGACGGAGTGGATGTGCTGCAAAGTCCATTCAACATCCGGAGTGCAATCTGATAGCCTATCCAAACGAAATAGTAGTCCTGAACAACCACTTGTTGCTGCTCATGTTTGCAACATATATGATCATCATTTTCATCTATGTGCGTAGTACCACACCACAAAAGGTACAACAGAAAAGAGCATTTCAATAATCCTCATAAATAGCCCTACCATGCTGCAGAAAACAATTGCGACCTTCAAGTTCTGATCTGTAGTGTATAGAGAGTTAGAAGAATGAAGACATGCATTTACGTCCTCCTTGCACTCCTCATCACAAGTGGAGCTCTCCCGTCAGAGGGAAGGCATTCGATTGCAAAGGGAAGCAGCAAGGAACGCAAGGAGCAATATGCCCCTGCAGAAGGTAGCAACCGTATCAGAGAAGTGAGCAAAGAAGAAGAAGGCATGCTCAATGCAAGCCTCAGAAGACGAGTTCGTGGCACCTACCGTGTGCTCATTGCCACCATTCAAGGCATCCGACCCACTGCACCCGGGCACAGTCCAGGAGTGGGAAACAAGCTCATCGCGAGAGCACCGGACAAGGTTAAAGCATAGGTTATATTTAACCAGGGGATCATGCATATCTATAATAGATATCCTCAATGGTGAATTCGTATCCAGTTTTTATCTGCTGCTAGACTCATGCAGCTCATCCTTCTTTCTTATTAATATTATATATATATATATACACTTAGTTAATATGTGTAATATATATAAAGCACCTGGATATTTCCAAAGGTTTGTATCCGGCGCCTGCATGTTCATTACATGAACGAATATCAATATATATCCGCCAACCAAAGGACTTATCAAATTTGCATGGCTTGAAATAAAGTTCAGTAACTTTAATTTTAACCAGAAGGTAAGTCTCAGAATTTCGGAATAGCATTTCTAAAAAACACTACACAAATAGTGAGTGTTAAATACGGTGACGGCAATCAAGATGTTAGTTGTGACCGTTATGGATTATGGAATGTTGTAAGATGTGATGTTCGCAGACGGTCAATAACTCGATATATCGACGGAGATAACACGCACGGAATAAACGAGAACGAACGATGGTAAAAGAGCGGAAAGGGTATCTTATCCAAAGTCCCCAAATTATCTTAGTAACTTTGAAATTAAGGAAATTCCTGTTTTTTTCTTCTAGCCCGAATAGGATTAGCCAACTTAAATTTAATAACTATTTCCACATCTTATATCCAGGCGTAAACAGAGCCTAAGACTCGAGCTCAATTATCCGCGTCAACTGATGAACTTAGCTACATTTAGCTTAATAAATCTTTGAATACAGGTATCAACTATCTTCAAGTACTAGTTGGAGTCAGATGTGCTTATTGTTGTAAAAAAAGGCACACTCAGTCATCACCAAGGTAAAGATAAAGCGTCAAACGCTACTGGGATCTGTACCAATATCACACCAGAGATCAAAACATCTTTTCTTTAACACTCTACTATATATCTTTTCTTTAAAACTCAACTTACATGGCTCTTACTGGAGATTTTATTAGAAGTACTGTGCTTGAAGTAGAGGCCAGCTGGGCCACGAGAAGAAGACTTGGGCTGCTGCACATAGAGATCTCAGGCATCATAATCGAATGCAGATACTTTTTATCCATTTATGATTATGTAACTTTTAAGTATATTTATGGCAAATCGTGTAGCGAACTATATTGCTAAGATAATGAGAGAGAGAGAGATTTGCTTTTCGGGGGTTGTATACATATTACAGTGTCATTTAGTTTTATCTCCGAGAAATTTTCCTTTCTTGTGCATTTATGTTTTATTGATAAGCCAAGCACGAAACTTTTTGGAGCACATGATAATCAATGTTTTCAGAACCGGATCGACGATCGGACCGGGATCCTTACTGGATCGCGGTTAGACTGGTCCGATCGGGTTCGACCGGATTGAATCGAATTTTATTAAAATAATATTATTTATAATAGTTATAAAGATATAATATAAATTATATGATATAGTATATGCATATTATACTAATAGCCTATTAATAATGCTAAAAATTAATATAACATATATTTTATTCATTAATTTTTTAATAATGATTAACATATAAATATAAATAGATCATTATTAATTTAATATCTATTATATATTGATGATAAATGATATATTAATAAATTTTATCTTAAATTATTGTTATTTCTCTTTTTCGTTAACACTTTCTTTTTTATTTTCTTTATTTATGCTCTTTATAATTTTCCATTTTAATGTTATTCAATTTTAAATACTTACCTTTTTTATTTTAATTTCTATTTAATTTTAGACATGTTATATTCCCTCATTTTTTACCTTTATTATATTTCTTTCCTTATTCCCTTTTTAACTTTCCATTTTTTATTATTTTTTTAATTTTATTCTTCAAAATCTGCATTGAACCGGTTCAACCAGCCCGGTTCAACCGGCCGGTTCAATCGATTTTCCTGGTTCAATGCTAAAAATGGTTTTACCTCAAATCGAACCGGATTTTCGGTCGATTCACGATTGAACCGGTTGAACCAGTCGGTCCGGTCCGATTTTGATAACATTGATGATAATTCCATGCGCAACGCCTTTTCGAGCTGGCGAAGTCCAGAGATTAAATTTGCACCAGGATATTTCTTTAAAAACGAGCAAAAAATTATCTTAATAATAATAATAATAATAATAATAATAATAATAATAATAATAATAATAATAATAATAATAATAATAATAACAACTATACTTTCTCCGCGCTGCCACTTATACTTTATATATTAATATATTTCGTTAAATATTAAATTTTAATTTATAGAAGTTGATGAATTTACCATTTTTAGCTAAAAATTCATTTTATTTTTTAAAATATTTATTTTAATAAAAATTGGAAAATGCAAAAAGAAAGGGACCAACATATTTTACTTGAAAATAAAAAATTTGAATTAACTTTAATACAAAATAAAAAAAAACATGTAAAGGGATATGTGTTTCTTATGTATTTTATTAAAATCAATTTTTATTTTTTATTTTTTTATAAAATAAAATTATCCACCCACTTTTACTTTTATTCTTTATTTTTTTAAAAAAATAATTATTTGGAACATGAAATTGGAAGTGCAAAGTTCGTCATTTGATAAATGTATTTGATTTAAAAATTCACTCTTGTTCTGCCAAATTTAATTGATAGAACAACAATATTATGGAGCTTCATATTTTTGTGGCACAATATTGTGAAGATCACTAACTTTTGAAGATACGATCCAAAGAGATATAGAAGATTGAGGCTCATATGTGTGTTTGGATGGAGCATCATATGATCCCTGCCTACATTCTTTAATACTCATGCTTCAGAGAATAAGTGAGAAAAAACTTTTTAGGGCATCTGGTGGTGACTAGTGGGTGATAGCAACATTGAGCGATGTCCTCCGGAAAGACATCTAGACGAGTAGATCTTGTCGTAGTTGGCATCAAACGATGAGTAGCTTATCATTTGTTGAACGTGATTTGGTATTATAAATTTAGGGTGTTAGTTTTTTATTTTTTTATGGTATTAGTTCTATGATTTTTTTCTCAATTAATTAAAAGAAAGATTAAGAAGATTTTAAAGATTTGGAAAAATATTCTTAAAGTATTACTAATTTTGAAGATTAAGAAGATTTTAAAGGTTTGGGAAAAAAAGTATTGTTCTTCTACATCTTGTGATCACTCTTTGAAATGTAAAAGTATTGCTGTAAACAAAGTGGGAATGATGTGAAATCATTTTGTCCATGTTGTCAAATTTTAAAGATTCAACTTCTTGGTATTTCACTAACTAGTAAGGGGGAGAAAGAAGTGTGCCAACAAGTGTGTGAAAAATGCCAAAGTCAAATTATATTTAATGATGTTCTCATTAAATCTGAATTAAGTTATGAATAAATGAATTGTAAATAATTTTATTAGATTTGTAAAACAATATATATATATATATATATATGAAAAAATATTGAAGTTATAAATGATATATTAGCTTTTAAAAAAAAATCAATTTATTTCGATAATTGTGTAAAATGCACAAGTTGGTAATCATGTGAAATGTCAACCGATAAAAAAAATATGGATCGGCCGAAGTCAGTCGGTCGAAGTTGGAAATTGAGCATTTGGTGATTGTTTAAGAAAGTTCAAGCGGTGAGCCTGACACGAATGCTAAAAGGAAAAGATTTTTGATAGGTGAGCTTTCTGATTGAGAAATCTTGACCAAGAATGCTAAATGAAGTTAACAAATTACCTATCACTGGATTATCCTCTAACTTTATTTTATAATAATATTGACATTCATCTTTTAATTTATTAAAATATTCTTTTCACTATTAATCGCACTTTTTCCGGTCGCATAACTGACATGACACTCTTATCTCTTTTCCACATAAGTATTTATTGATATGATAACATTAAAAAAATAAAAATGCCACATAAAAGAGAAAATGAGGAAGACGTCGTCCCTCCCTATGCGATCACTGACTATCACTGAATTGAGGGGGGGGGGGGGGGGGGGGGGGGGGGCTCCTTCTCCGCGCGTCGACAGAGAAAAGGGGGCGCCCCTCCCCCTTCTTTCTCTGTCGTGGGACGACATACCCCCCTTCCCCCTTCATGACCTCCGATGCAAAATCGCAAAAAGGGGGACCGTTTCTCTTTGGTGTGCGTCAGTAGAGAAAGGAAAGGGGCACCCCTCCTTTCTATGTCGGCGCACACAAAGGAGGGGGGATTCGCCTCCCTTCGACGACCGTTGGTGGTCGTAGAGAGAGGGGTGATGGCCCCTCCTTCTCTTTTTTATGTGACATTTTTTAATTATTTTTTAATACTATCACATCAGTAAATACTTATGTGGACAAGAGAGAATATGTCGCATAAGCTCCACGTTAGCTATGCGATCGGGAAAGAGACGATCGGTGATGAAAAAGATATTCGATGTAATGAATTAAAAGATAGAGGACATTCGTATTACAAATTAAAATTGGATGACAGCTCTTAGCAAACGTCAAAGTTAAAAAATATTTGATGTAATTTTTCTAAGAAAATTTTAAGTACATATTTTGACGCAAGGAGTATAAAAGAGGTCACAAATGTACATACTCTTGGGCGAATACTTGGCGGTTATTTTGGGATACACACTGGGTACATCCAAATACATAGCTTATATTAAAAAATATCTTTTGGTACATTCTCGGATACGTTAGGATACGATCTTGGGTATGCAAATTAAAGATTTATCCTCAATCAAAATATAGGATAGAAAACTATTTATCTTTTCAAATTACATAATCTTGCCACTTATTAAATTATCACCGATGAGTATTACTTTGTTTACTATCTAAAAATAATATTTTCAGCAATTCAAATGAAATTATTTATTTATAATAAAGATTACTACCTGCACATTTCTTTACTAAAATATCTTTTATCACTAATGTAAAATTAAATTTATTTAATCTGGTCAAAAACTTAAAAAAAAATAAGTTAAATAAATATAGTAATGGTAATAAATTACTAAATATTTTTAAATGAAAATATTTGGTAATAAACATATGTAATATTAAAAATAATGATTGATAATAATATGCAATTCGTGTGAATAACAAGTATATAGTAGTAATTTAAATAAATTATTATTTTTAATTATGATAATAAATTTTTTTATGGTTGTTATATAATTTTCTTATATTATTTCATGTTTTATTTATTTAAGATTGGAAAGGATAAAAATAAAAAGAAGATAAAATAAAATTGTCATTTGAGTGGCAATATGAATTGACACACCTTTAGAAACATGATTTTAATTTAATTTTAGATTACTTACATGACAACACCCCTTTAGAAACATGATGTCACATAACTCATTCAATTGAGACAACGACCTCGGAACACAAACTAGTTTCCATTTGTGCTAACCAATCTTAATTGCTATTTATGTCTTTTATGTTATATTATAGAACTCTTATGTCACGTGGAACTTTAAGTTGAAAATTCTTATACAAATTTGATTATGTTTACATGCTATGTCGAATTCTTTGTTCGGTCATCATGTTAGAGCTTATGTTGGCCTATGGACTACTATGTTGATGTTTTGAATTATGTTAAGTTAAGGTTTTCACTATGATATTGTTATTTTAGATTTCTATTTTATTATATTTTCTCTACAATTGTATATGGTTATTATGTTTTTCTTGAAAGTTAAGGTCAAAGTCAAGTGTAGCTCCATTTACTATATCAATTGGGTTCTAATTTTGAGGGTGTTACATGAGCATTGATTTTATTTGATATCTACTAGAACACACCGTGTGTATAATTAACATAAATTTTATAATTAACATACATCTAAACGAAAAACAATGTTTTTAGTTAAAGATATAATTATAATTTTAAATTAAAGTAATATAAATTTTAATTAGAAGAAGTTGTTACCCCCACTACAATCCCTCTTTATATATATATATATATATTTATATATATATAGGGTTATTTGATAGAAGAATTTTATTGTTTTTTCATGTGTCTTGCAAAGTTCTTACACATCCTGCTGCAAGCAGGGATGCATTGTCCCTGTTTTTTTTTTATATAATTTACGAAGTGCCAACAGCTTTTGTTTTTTATGTCATTATTCTTATTCTCACATTGTTTAATTGGAAAGGCAGGGACACGACCTTTGTTCTTACAAAAATATTAAATCCTACTAATTCATTCTTCTAAAAATCCTCCTAACACTCGTATAATTATAATATCCATAAAAGTTGATGAATTTATAGTGCATGCCATTGTGAGTTGTTAGAAGGGATTATTAGGCTAATTTTTAGGAGGACAAAGTTCTTACTTTGTTCATGTACCAAACAATGTGTGAACAGATTCAATCATTCATTTAGATGACCTCACATGACATGTAATGCCTATGTAATTAGTTCCACATATTTTCTTTTGCAAGTAAAACTTTGATCCAAAATTTACCTAACCTTATATATATATATATATATATATATATATATATATGTAAGGAACATACATCGCTATTTTGGGTTGTATTATATATATATACATATATATAAGGAACATACATCGCTATTTTGGGTTGTATTTACAACACTCCAAGTAGATCTATCTATTGCCAAGATGAAATTTTACTATACAATAAGTCGATTGATTTATTATATAATACATTATATACTCATAGTCTCTTATATAATAAAATATAAACAAATCTTGATTGTTTATTCTAACTAATTATTAAAATTAAAACCATAGTTTGTTTTATAAAAGTGGAATCTCGCTTGAATCAACAAGATCACCTCACCTCAAAAAATTAAATACTCTTGGGCGTAGGCCTCAGCAAATTTGGGACCGAGACCGGGTCTAAACGGACTCAGTCTCGACCTAAATTATGTTGGATCGGACCCGGACCCGATTGGATCCAGTATCGGATCCGACTAAACAATTTGAGAATTTGACCGGATTTGCGATCGGGAGTCACTATGGTGATCGATCTGGGGCAGCAGTGACCGATGTCAAGAGACAAGATAGGGAGAGGGGGAAGGCAGACGAAGTCGGGAATGTCATCGTTCGGCTGCGTCAAAATCGTCTGCCATCATCCTCCGACAGTAGATCCCACCGTCAGGCATCGGATCGCGGCCGCTAGGCGTCTGATAGAGACCGCCAAGCGCGAGCGTGATCGATGCTGACGGCCATGATGCGGCGCCTGACGGCTGAATCGACGCACCTGGTGGCCGACCCAGTGCTTGGTGGCCATGATCCGACGCCTGGCAACCAGATCGGACGCCAGCCGCCATGATATGACACATGGCAGTCGAATTTGGCCAATGGCGGCCGGATCGGCTAACCTGGTGGTCGATCCGACGCTTAGCGGTCACGATCTGGCACCTGGCAGTCGGATCAATCGTCAGTTGTCACGATTCGGCACCTGACATTCGACACTTGGCAGCCGGATCTAGTCACTGGCGATCGTGATCCGGCTCTGGCAGTCGTTCGATGTTTGACGACCAGAGTAGAGAGAGGAGTCAGGAGAGGGGAAGACGGCCGGAGTCGGAAGAGTCGTGGGAGTATACGAGTCGGGAGAGAGGGAGAGGGAGAGAGAGAAATGAGAGAGAGAAAGGGAGATGGTGAAATGGAAAAGGTGAGATCGGATTGGGTATATTAATCACCTAGGCTGGGGCCGGATTGGGTATCTATAATGCGAGTCTGACCCTGACCTGAAACTTGTGGGTTTTCCACCAACTGGACCCTATCACGGTCCAAATTTAATCAGGGCCGTGTTATTTATCCGATTTGTCGGGTCCATGCGCTCTGAGCCGGACCGTGCTCACACTTACTTGGGCGACTAATAAGGAAATAGTACCTTGTGATAAAAATGAAAAGAACACTTCTGAACATGAAATCATGGGTTCCGATGAGAAAGTGTGATCTTTTATTTTTATTGCCACCTCAATGTCCGGGAAGCGACGCCGATCGTTCAACCTACCTGGTGTTAAAAGTTATGCGCATTGGTTACGGTTAGAGTTTCGGCCCACCATCGAGCCCGACTATTCTGATGTCGTCCCAGGCAACATGCCTAACTATGACAGGTGAGACTCCCAACATGAATTTGATGAATGAGCTGGTAAATAATATATAAAACTTAATGTAACTTGCATTGTGTTTTAAAATGCATATCCTGGTTAATCAAGTTCTCGCCTACTTCGACATCCTAAGCTTTATGATATGCTGTCTAGCATGCTGCAAGGAGATCGCCGACCTCAAACTTTATGGAAAAATAGAAAAAAAACAGGACACATGGGGCTGTTTAAAATGTTAGTGAAAAGAGGAAAACTGACGCCTTTTGTCACATGACATCTTTGCTTTGGCATGGAGCATGGAACCAAGCAGAGAGAGAGGAATAGAGGCCTGAGGAAGAGAGAGAAAGAAGAGGAGGAAAAACTAAAAAGGTTTCCTCTGGTCTGGGCCAACTTCTTCTTCTTATTTTTCCTCTTACCATCTAATTTTGCAGGGCTCCTCTCAGAAAAGTTGCTGCCTATCTTTGACAACTTAATGTGCCCATTCTTTTATGTGTACTTGCGGTAGGTGGAAGATCTCAGTGGAGGAAATAATTCAAGTCCGGAGTTACATGTTAAAAGGTTAAACAGGGTGAAGGATTGTGCAGTCTATCGGTAGAAAAATGTGTGAAGAAAATTATTCTTTTCTTTTCATTAAAGCTAGAATTGCAAAACATTCATAGAAGCGAAACCCACATAATTGGCTTTCCATCTTAACTTCACAATTTTTGGCCTTCATTTGCCATCAACTCAACCAAACTACTCTGAATCTTTAGTGCCTAATGCTGCAATATTAGAAGGTACGGAAAAATAGAAAGGAAGGTGGCCTCGTTGCTGCCCTCGTTACTGCCCTCGTGGCTCATTAAAATGCTATTTTGTATTAGTATATAGATAAAAGAATATAAGAGACCTTAACACGATAATAACAAGAAAATCTATTGGTATGCCAAAATGAGAAGCCAGCTCTATTTGGCACATTCCGAAACTTCATCCCACTTTTACTTAAAATTAATTCCTACATTTTTGTTAAGTTCCTCTCACTCTTCTTAACTATGGCTCATAGTTAACAAAAAGGGATAAAGTTTTTTAAGCCTTGGTTTATAATACATGTTGATGTATCTTGAATTATGTATCCAAAATTATGAAAAAAATGAGAAAGAAAAAAATGAGGATCAGTGACGAAAGCGGAGAATTTGAGCCTTCGCTCTTCGCAGTATGAACTTTTATATATGAGAGTTTGTATTTTTCTTCTCTCTTGATTATATAGTGAATTTTTCTCTGACGACGATCTTTTTTTATTCGTGGATATTTCTCTCTTATTCACATTGATCAAGGAAATTTTATCACGTTAAATATTTGTGTTCATCTTCTTTTTGTTTTAATTATCCATTGATCTTTGGTGCTTTACCCCAACAATACAGAAGAAGAATTGATGTATAAACTATAAATTGTCATCGTAAAATTGTATTATGATCAAACAATACCATTGATCAGATAAAAAATGGCAACAAATAAAGGGGGGGGGGGGGGGGGGGGGGGGGGGGGGGGGCTTAGACAAGAGTTTAAGTGACAGGCAACACATAGAACATGTCAGTAATTTGTTTTGTAACTCGATCCATCACGTGGAATGACATATGCAATGAGTTGGCGCGTTGGCCGCCCGGCAAAAAGGGGTTCCCATCTACAGAGCACGGTCGCATGCTGTTTCTCGTCATGAACCCGTAGAAAAATGTTCCCCGTATCAACGTGAAGGCATCATTGCGCACGGCACCATCGGACAGCAACATCCATCCATCCTCTCATCCAAGAACCTTCTCCTCGCTACTTCGCCTCCCCATTTCTTTTTTTTTGTTTTGTTTCCCTGGTTCTGCTCTCTCTCTCTCTCTCTCTCTCTCTCTCTCGTACAACATCTCTGATTGGAAAATTTTCTGTTCTAGACGCTATCAAGGCTTGTTCTTATTTTTGCTGGTTCAGACATTTGTGTGTGTGTGTTAGTCCGGACGCTTGAATCACTAATGTTAAACTTTGTTTTTGTTCCGGAAAGCTTCCGCCATGTTACGTACAGTTGCAGGAAAATTACTCATTACGGTTAATGGCTCATGCATGGAAACACTTTTGTCAACTTGTGATCACTTTCTGACAGATCAAGAAGTTTAGCCGAACAAAAAGTAAGATGGTTTATTTAGAACATTAAGGTTTTATCCTAAAGACGGAAGTACATTGATCCATGCATCATTATCTTGAGAGGCACTCGACTGATTCCCTTAATTTAATCTTTTACCTTGATTTGTTGTTTCCGATTGAAAGCTATGGACGCTGTATAGTTACCATGATAAAACAATCGACTGAGGCCCTCAAAAGACCATGGAAATGCAAGAGTTAACATTGGCTTGAACAGTTATATATTATAAAATTATAATACCCAACTGATTAATTAACTGATTATGTTCTTCTCTCTCATAACCATTGTGCATCTTATATGTATCTATTAATTAATGTCTTGAATCCTATTTTAATTGAAAATCTATTTGGATCCAAAGAAGTAAAATGAAATCTATATGACATATTCTGTATATTTTCTTATCATGAAATTATTAAGGAATTAATTTATTTTTTTATTATAAGGTAGGTGTCATATTTTTACGATTAATATAGAGTCTCAATTGATCTCTAATTCCTATCATCTGTTAAAGGGAGTGCCTATATAAACTCCCTAGAGGTCCAAAGAGAAATCAATATAATCTTGTAATCCTCTTCTATTTTTTCCATCTAATAAAACTCTGCGTTGTCTTAAATTTCTCAGATTTTTCTCGCGGTGCATAATTTCTTTCGTGCAAAAATCCTAACAAATTGGTATCAGAGTGAGGCTTCATCGATCCTCTGTCAGGCGTAGAGATGGCATAACACAACTTAAACATCGAGAAATTCACAGGACGAAATAGTTTCAATTTCTGACAGATCAAGATGAGAGCACTTCTGAAATAACAAGGAGTCTGGGCGCCGCTCGCGAACATGCCGAAGAACAAACCAGAGGGAGACACGAAGGGCAAAGAAAAGGAGTTCGATCTCGCAAGTTTGGCGGCACAGGAAGATAAGGCGCATTCTATGATCTTGTTGTGTCTGACAGACGAGGTGATTATCGAAGCCGCCGATAAAAAAATGACGGCTGGTCTGTGGTCGAAACTTGAGAGTATCTATATGACCAAATCTCTGACCAATAAGTTGCTGTTGAAGCAACGTCTGTTCGCCCTCCGCATGCAAGAAGATACCCCTTTGAAAGATTATCTTGATCAGATGAATACTCTGTTGATAGAATTACGAAACATAGATGTGAAGATTGATGATGAAGATGCAGCCCTACTTCTGTTGGTGCCTTTTCCTTTGTCATACGAAAATTTCGTTCAGTCTGTTATCATCGGAAGAGACACAATTATTCTGAAAGAAGTAAGATCAAGTCTACATACTCATGAACTTCGTCGTAGGGCATCTGGCAAGTCTGTGGAAACTCAGGCCGCAGGGTTGGTAACAACCACAGAGAAGACAAACCCTAAAATAGGTAAGTCGAAGAAGAAGAACATTAATCCGAAGGATATCTGCAACTACTGCAAAGAACCGGATCACTGGAAGAAGGATTGTCCTAAGAAGAAGAAGAAAGATACGGTTGTTGCAGTAGCCCACCAAAATGAATCTGATGATGATTTGTCTCTTATGGTATCAGATCAGAGATGTTTGGAAGAGAGTTGGATTATCAATTCAGGATGTTCTTATCATATGACTTCGCACAAAGAGTGATTCTCAACTTATCAGAATATTGATGGCGGAAACGTCATCATGGGCAATGATGCAGCCTATAAAATAGTTGGAATCGACTCAATTCATATCAGAACTCATGACAATCGGGTGAGGACATTGACAGAAGTCCGTCATGTTCCGCAACTAAAGAAAAATCTGATATCATTAGGAGTTCTTGATTCCAAAAAATATTGGATGAATGTTGCAGGAGATGTTCTCACAGTCATCAAGAATGATGTTGAAGTCATGAGAGGAGTCAGGCAAAAGTTCTTGTACATGCTACAAGGCACAGTAATTTCTAGTGTGGTTGTAGATGGTAGTTCGTCCAAATCAAAATCAGAAGCATCCAAGTTGTGACACATACGACTTGGACATGAGTCAGAAAGGGATGGACATTCTCAGCAAGCGCAATCTTCTGAATGGTCAGAAGATATCTGAAATAGAATTATGTAAGCACTGTGTTTTTTACAAGCAAAAACAACATTAATTCAGCAAAGTCGTGCACAAGACGAAGGCAATACTCGATTACATTCACGTTGACTGTTGGGGTCCATCTCGTGTTTCATCTTTAAGAGGTTCTAGATACTTCCTATATGTGATAGATGATTACTCAAGGATGACATGTGTATTCATGATGAAGCACATGAACGATGCATTTGAAGCTTTCAAGCAATGGAAGACTCTGGTAGAGAATCAGACATCGAGAAAAGTAAAATGTCTTCGTACCGATAACTGCTTGGAGTTCTGTTCGTCTGAATTTGATCGATTCTGCAAGGATGAATGCATTGTTAGATATCACACCGTCAAAGATACACACAACAGAATGGTGTAGAAGAACGCATGAATAGAACTCTTCTAGAGAGGGCACGATGCATGCTCTCTAATTCTGGTCTGAACAAGTCATTCTGAGGAGGCTGTTAACACTGATCTTATTAATCGGAGTCCTATAATCGCGATCGATTTGAAGACTCCCATTGAGGTATGGTCAGGAAACTCTGCTGATTATACTAATCTGAAAGTCTTTGACTGTCCAGCATATTATCATGTCAATGAAGGAAAGATGAAACCAAGGGCCAAAGAAAGAGTCTTTGTGGGATATGGTGCAGGTGTAAAAGGCTTCAGAATTTGGTCTCCCTCAGAGCAGAAGATTATTCACAGTAGAAATATATCATTTGATGAGATGTCTATGCTCAAGCAGAAATCAGATATTGTTGACTCAGCGGAGGAGGATGTCAATAAATAGGTGGAGTTTGGATTAACTCCAATTCAGAATGGGTCAGAAGAATCTCATCAGGTTGAATAACCAGAGTCTGAGGAGTAAGCGGAAGAAACAATGACAAGTCTAGTTGCAAGACGTGTTCGCAGACAAGTAGGTCCTCCTAAGCGTTATACTTTTTAGGACATGATTGCATATGCATTCCAAGTAGTTGAAGAGATAAAATCGTCAGATCAAGCTACAAGGATGCTATAGCATGTGCAAGACTGACGACGACAGAGAGTGTTAGATATCTGAATGTAGGATTCAATTCAAGGTGGAGATTTGTTAATTAATGTCTTGAATCCTACTTTAACTGAAAAATCTGTTTGAATCCAAAGAAGTAAAAGGAAATCTGCCTGACATATTCTGTATATTTTCTTATCACGAAATTGTTAATGAATTAATTTATTTTCTTATTATAAGGTAGGTGTCCTATTTTTAGAATTAATATAGAGTCTCAATTGATTTCTAATTCCTATCATCCGTTAAAGGGAGTGCCTATATAAGGTCCAAAGAGAAATGAATCTGATCTTGTAATCCTCTTCTGTTTCTTCCATCTAATAAAACTCTACGTCGCCTTAAATTTCTCAAATATTTCTCGCGGTGCATAATTTCTCTCGTGCAAATCCTAACAGTATCAATGACCAATGTCCGTAGGCGATAACAATAATAATCGGTGTAAGTAAAGAATTGTGATCAGTGCCACTCTGATGTGGATGATCCCTAAACCTCGTAATAGGTCCCAAGGTTATTTCATCAGCTCAACAACTGTGCAGTAATCATATCAATGCAGTGATGCTGTAAAAACCTTTAAATATCCTTTTAGCAGGCATCATTAACAATGATGTATCCACTTGCGACTTAATTATTTGGTCATACTCCCTCTCTTGTTGTCCGTATGGGTTTATCCTGTATGTGATCAAGCATCTCAAGCAAGCAGGACAGTGGCTTTTTTCCTGAACTTATCATGTTCATACTTCATAATATATACTTCAATCACATGCCTGCATATACACTTTTCAAATACAATCATATCCTATTCTGCATCAAAACGCAAAATAATAGCCTTAAACAAGTCCGTCGATTAATTTACAGAAATCATTGTCATGGAAATGTTTCAATTGTTTATGTAGCTCTCCATAATTAAACTATCAACTAGTTCTTGTGGAAGCATGCATTACTTCAGATATTGCAGAGCATGTACTACAACCAATGAATTAATGCAACCTTCCCTGTTTCTTGTACAGTTCATGGAGATTAGTTATTTTCTTCTAGCATGCAAAATATAAGCAGAGAACGTTCATGATACATATGGGAGTTATGTAATTTTCCAGTACAAACAATCATAATTAGTATTAAGAGATGCAACAGAGAGATCCGCGGGAGAAGGGGGGATCAATAGTTGTAGGCAAGTGTTTAATGAGCTTTGTCTTTTGCTGTGCACTGTATGCTTCCCAAGACTACTTGGACACTGAAGGTCCATCCATGTACATACAAGGTGGAGTTTGTCTTTTGCCTTGTACATTTATCATCACTTATGTAACAGACAAGATCGAACGTTTATTAGACAATCTCGCATTTAACATATCTTGCCCCCCATTTGTTACTATCCAATCCGAATTTGTGTAATGTCATAAAACTGAATAAATAGATTGCCTACATTTCTAGGAGGATATGATCACTCGGTATACATGATCAGTAAGCTAACAAAGTTGATATCCAGTGAGCAAGGAGGCATCTTCATATGCGTTTGCCCAGCCTTCATTTGGATCCCGGGCCATGCAGAAGAATACATACAAGTTCAACTTTTAACCGAACTTTGTTGTTTTTTGTTTTTCCAAACTAGAAAAGAACATAAACAAGATGTTAGAGGTCTTAGCTGGTAAAGCAAGGTTTCCTGCTGTAGAGGGGAACTGGCTTTTGTCCCGGCCTGATGTGCGTATCGACTTAATTCCACACTGCTACTTCATCACTAGTTCGAGTCCACACAGTTCAAGCAATGGATGCTGATCAGGTGGGTCCAACTTTGCAGCATGATTCATATATATATTTAGCAAATACTTCAACTAATCCTTTTGTCTTATCAGGTGGATCCAAAACACATAAGAGCCAAGAAGCAGCAGCTTTCCATTGGTACGTAGCAGCAGTAGGTGTGCATGGTTCTTTGAATGGAAGACCCAGTGGCTTGCAAAGTGCATGCTCAATGCAGCTCAAAAGCCTGTTTTATAAATTAGTCCATCACATATTAGCTAATAAAGTGCAGTGATTCCTTTTCTTTGATCAAATTACATCAAAACAAAGATGAAAGCAAGCACATGATCGGCTAGACTTAGGAAGAACTTGTGTCTCAGATTCATGTGATGTCATGGCATCCCCCCTTTGGGGTCACAAAAAACTCTTGACAGGCTTCTATATCTTGTCTGTTCCTGTTGTCCTCTTTCATGTAGATATATATAATATATATAAAGCAAATCAAAGGCAAAGTTGTCCATATATGTTCATAGCATCACTTGTCTGTAACGCCAAAGTAAAAAAAAAAAGGGGTTTTAGGACATCCACATGTCCATGTGAACTGGGAAAGATCCAAATTGTTCTTTTAATTAATTCTTTTGCTCATCTAATCCGTTTGGCTAAATTGATATGTCAGACAATGAACTCGATAAAAAAAATTCCATTCACGATTTTACGAGAATATTTAGAGAAAACAAGATGTATATGTTGATATTCTAACTCAATTACATGTATACGTTCCCTGTGTAATCATTATCCAACGTTCTACGTACATTCCATATGATTTTTAATTTGAGGCCCTTTGCTAGCAAATTGGTATTAGTTTTAGATGTGCAAATTTTCTCTCTTTAATTTGTTCTCATCTCATCTAATCACAAGTTGTTGTCCCATCAAATCTACATATCTCGATCGGGCACTTGTATCGTAGGCAAGGGATCTTGCATTTATATACACTTTGAGGAATGGTTTCACGTGACATGGATTGAGAGATCCACGTGTAAATTTTAAGATAAATTTTATTTATACGTGCAATATTCGTATACTAGACCAATTAAAAATTTAATCGAACATTAAAACCGTAGATAGTTAATTATATTTTGTTTTCCACTTCCATTGTTTTCTCTTTTATTTAATTCTCTCAAGGGTTTCTTGGCATATTTTTTTTGTTGAATTTCTAAAACGAAATGAAATTTATTCATTATTATTATCACGGTCAAAATGAAAAAAAAACATTTGTAGAAATAAAAAATTTACATAAAAGAAAAGGGCATTAAAATAAATTAAACTAAATTAAATCAATAATAATAATAATAATACGTGGAGGTCATCATGGAGATTGGAGCGGCGTAGGCGACGGTCTCTCCCCCACCTTAAGGTGCGCTGGCCGGGCCACGACACGCAGCCTCTGTCGCTATGGTGCACAGGTGGGTGACACCTCTGCCAACTCCTCCTGCTTCGCGGTGAGCCCTCGTTTCGTCTCGTGCGCTCGCCTCCTTGCTCCTTCCAGTGTTCTCTAATGCCTTTTATTATTATATATTTAGAGCTCCGCGGCGCTGCGCTCTTTTGTGTTCAGCCAGTGTGATTACGGAGCAGTGGCCGCGGAGGCAGTCCTAAAAAGATCGCGTCTTGAAGCCTCTGTGTCGTGCTTTCTGTGTTCCTTCCTTCATTCCGGAGATGGCGTCCGGAGGTGGCACCTTCGGTGGCCACTTCAATGTCCCCTGTCCTCCTGGTTCTACCTTCAAGCCGCCCGCTGCTGCAGAGTGGTCTGAAGGCCTTTCCCAGGATTAAATTAAAGAGTGTCTTATGTGTTCACCGCGACACTGTCTGTATTTTTTATAGATACATGTATGTGCTTCTGATGGTTTTGGCCACTGGCTGTGGCGTTGGATTCGTTACGGTTCTGCAGCACTTTTATCCTCCTGTCGTCTCTCTTTTTTTTCAGGGTGCACTGTGTGTTCCATATCGCTGTTTTGCTTCAGTGCGTCCGTTGACGCGGACTCGTAGGCAGGAGAAGAGAAGAAGAGGTGGTGGTGGAGGCGGAGGCGATGAATGCAAGGGTGAGGACGGCGGTACAGGCGATGAAAGCTGCACCAAAGCACGATAAAGTAGGCTCCTTTGACGCGAACCCTAGACGGGGCACTGCGTTTCATTGCGCCTGGTGCCTCGTAAAGTTGCCATCTTTATTTAACTGGAGCCTGAGGGGCCTCTGCATCCCCCTCCTCTCCATTGTCCATTGGGTCGATTTCTGATTCCAAAATTACATCGGTTTTCCTCTTTTGATTGGGATTTCGAGGACGGGTTTTGGGTTCTTTTAGCGAGAAATGAGATCTCGAGGAGGAATTTTATGCAGAAAACGATTTTGTCGCGGTTCCCATTGGTGTTTTAAACGTCAAGCGATGGCGTTGCTTTGAATGGAAAGTTTTGGTTTTTTTGATGGGTTCTCTGGTTTCAGCTCCGTTGGATGATGCCATCGCTTCGGATATGAATTCGAGATGGGTATCTCTTCGATTTCCTAAAATGAGTGCTTACTCTTTGTTCTCTTGGATCGCATCTCGCAGTCTTCTTCAGCAGTCTCCTTGTTTTTTTTTTCTTTTCTTCTCCTTTTCTAGTCTTTTTCTCCTCAGTCATGGATCTCATAAGTATTTGTTGTTGAAGGAAATGGGTAAACAGAAGAAAACAGGCGCTCAGGGGAACAATAATCAATCAGCGGCTGCAGACAGAGGAGGAGATGGAAAACACCAGTCCGGAAGAGAGAGCAAGATTACATTGCAACATGATGTAATTTTTCTAACCTGTAGTTCTATTTATAAGAGAACATACTTTATTCAAGTTTGCTTCGAATTGATACTCTATTCCTTTTGTTCTCTTTGTTGTGTTATCTCATATGTTAACTTTTTTGTTGCATCCTGTTTGAAGGTTGATAAGCTAAGGAAGAAGCTTAGACATGAAGAGAATGTGCACAGAGCTCTGGAGAGAGCTTTCACAAGACCTTTGGGGGCTCTTCCTCGCCTTCCCCCGTACCTCCCTTCACATGTAAGGATGAGTTCTTAATCCTGCTCCTCCAAACTTCTTTTGATCAGTATATCAAGTTTTGGATCTTGTTTGGAGGTTGATAACTCAGTAGAGTAGGCAATGCACTAGATCTTTCAATGCAAGACATTCTTAATTTCAGTCCTTATGTCTTTCTGTTAAGACGTTAGAGCTTCTGGCTGAAGTAGCTGTGTTGGAAGAAGAAGTGGTTCGGCTCGAAGAACAGGTGGTCAACTTCCGACAAGGACTATACCAAGAGGCTATCTACTTGAACTCCTCTAGGAAAACCAAGGAAAATGGATCTGAGCAACTGCAGTCTTTTCCTAATTTGATAAGTTCTGAAGCTTCAGGCACAACAATGCGAAGGTGGTCTTTACAGTCGGATCAAAATGACATCTCTTCTTCTAATTTCTCTACCATTGGCAAGAAGTCAGGGAAGAAGCTCAATTCATTTTTAACATTTCCTGAAGATACGAGGGGAAAAGAGAATCAACTGAATTCTAATTTCTCTGGGATCCTTAAGCAATCATCCGTAAAGAAAGTATCATTGACACAAATGTCTGCACAAGAGTTCAAGAAAACTCATGCACAGGAAGATACCTTTTATCCAAATAATAAAGGAGATGAAATGAGTGCTTTAGATGAAGCAGCATTAGAGGAATCAAGTGTCCCCAACAAATTATCTGAGGACATCTTGAGGTGTCTAATCAACATTTTCTTGCGGATGAACTCTTTGAGCTCAGAGGAGGATTCAGGAACATCTCCGTCAGTTTCAGGTTCTAGTGAGAACTCTGAAGATATGGATGTTCGGGACCCATATGATATTTGTGCAGAATTTGGAAAGCGGAACATTGGTCCATACAAATATTTTCGAGCAGTTGAAGTGAGCTCATCCAGTGGAAACCTTCTGCCATCCTCATTCCTTGGTCGTAGGCTAAAGTGAGCTTTATATTCTGACAATCATTGTTGCATTCTTCATTATCTCTGAGAACTGTGTATTTTATGTACCAAAAACCTTCTTCCTATTAAGTGTTTCTTTGTTCAATTTCAGGATGTTACTCAGAAAACTTGAATCTGTGGACTTAGCGAAGTTAACTCATCAACAGAAGCTTGCTTTCTGGATCAATATCTACAATTCCTGCATGATGAATGTAAGCTGTCATTTACAATCTGAGAATCTTCAGTGCAGCTAACATGGTTAACATGTGCACATGCTTTTTTAGATATGATAAGTATACATTAATCTTTTACACACTCAATTTCAAACTGAATTAGTCAGAGGCTAGTATCCTTTAGACATCCTGTGATTACACCGAAGACAAATGTTTGGCTGTTTGCTTTTGTGTTCAAAGAACTTTAATGGTGCAAACTGGAAAATATAAATTCTATGTTCTCATTCAAACCGAAAGTCTTATTTAGGAAATATGTTAAAACAGTTAGTTTTGGCCTCTTGTTGCCAATATCCAAATGTTGTACCTACCTAAAGACCTTTGGTTTTTAGTTCACAATGTGAAATCTCTTAATGGAAAATTGCATAACAATTTGATTGCCACTTGAAAGAATGACTGATGAATCTTTTGCCAAATGCTGCTGTTGTCTTTTTCCAGGCTTTTCTAGAGCAAGGTGTGCCTGGTAGTCCTGAGATGATTGTTGCTTTGATGCCCAAGGTATTATCTTCACTACATTCTCACACTTCATTGCACAGAGCTGTGGTGACAAACCAGAAACTTCTTTTCCATCTCAGGCTATGATAAACGTGGGTGGTCATTTGCTCAGTGCAATGTCAATTGAACACTTCATACTGCGGCTGCCTTATTATGCGAAGCATGTAAGTTATCTCATTATTTCATCTTAATTCATAATGATGCTATAGAACGATGAAAAATCATGTTTCATGTACTACAGGCCCCACCTGGAGGAACAAAGAAAGATGAGATGGCAATGAGAGGCACATACGGATTGGAGTTTCCAGAACCACTGGTTACGTTTGCACTATCATGTGGAAGTTGGTCCTCACCTGCGGTGAGTTGCGAATGAATTAAAGTGTTCCTCTTTGCAAGTTGTACATGTTTGTCTAGATGTTTCACCCACATAGGATGCCATTGGCTTCTACATCTAAAAAATATTCGTATTTAGTGAGCTGCTATGCATGAGTGGTTCTCAAATTATTTCTGCCATAAGTACCTGAACACAGTAATCAATGCCATTTTTTTTCTGGAATAATACACTTTGCATGGATTTCCCTTAGTTTTGTCGATACGGAAAAAAGACACTATACATAAGCTTAAGGGTGCCACATGATCAGGAACTGAATTAAAAAACAATGAGAAATAACTTGGGCCACATTAAATAACTTCTGGACTTTCCGATTATTGGCAGTCTTTTATATATACTTTGGCCTTGGTGATATTACTATGACGATAGTACAATTTTGCAGGTCAGAGTATACACAGCGTGTCAAGTCGAAAAAGAGTTGGAAATCGCCAAACGAGATTACCTACAAGCAGCAGTTGGTGTATTAATGCCGAACAAATTGGCCATTCCCAAGCTTCTTGATTGGTACCTACTTGATTTTGCAAAGGACATAGAGTCACTAATGGACTGGGTCTGCTTCCAACTACCAAATGATTTGAGGACTGAAGCAGTTAAATGCCTGGAGATGGGCAGAAGCAGCCTGATCCCACAACCAATACAAGTTCTGCCTTATGAGTTCAGATTCAGGTACCTCTTAACTCTCTAGGCATCTATTCCTCTCTCTTCCCCTCTCCCCCTCCCTCTCCCTCACCTTTTCTCCACAATACAATGGGCTCAGGAAATTACTGGCACCAAAAGTTTGTAAACATCTCTACAATAAAACAGAGTATAGTTGCGCAATAAGTCCTTTTTTTTGTTCCATCCTTCTGCTGGTTCTTTCTCTTTGGTCTTCTTCTCATTGTTTGCATGTGGGTCAACAGATTATAAGGAGTTTGTTGTAATTCCAACACTATCTGCGTAAACACAAAGGACATCATTGTTTGAACAGTGTTAGATTCTGTAATCAGTTGTAAATGCACGTTCCGACAACGAATATGGTTTGTCATAAATTAGCAGAATTTGGTTAAAACACTCGAGGGGGGAGACAACACTACTTTTGTGGTCAGGAAAAGTTGTTAAAGGCTTATATTGTGTAGAGAGAGATCTCTAATCATATCCCGCATGGTATGGCCTCTGTGATTGATCCCTCCAAGAATGTTGAAGGCTGTAGATATATGAGGATGACAGTGCTCTTTGAATTAGTAGTCCTATTCAAGTGGCACTGTTTGTTTGCTTTGTGAGGTTTGTTATATCTACCATCTTGTCTTGCCACTGAATAGGCAGATTGGAAGGGGCCAAGGCTTTGTCATTTTAGCTATGCAATATTTTGTGGTGTGTGCCAGTGAGTGAGAGAAAGAGCATTCCGTGACCATGCACGCCGTAACAAAAGCATTCGGAAAAAGATTTGACTTTGATTGCATGCTCCATCTTGTCTCCCTCTTGACCTTTTATTAAGTTGGTCACTCCATCAATAATTGCTCTCTCTCCTTTTTCTATCTTTTATGTCCTCGCCACCAGGTTTCGGGACATCTGCTACAGAACAATTTGGACCAGCAAAACTGTAGTTTCCTGTCTTATATTACTAGTAGTAGTATGACTAGATTGCCGTATTATTGCCTCAACCAATATTGAAGTTGAAGCCGATTTTTTTGGAGACTAAACAGAAACAGCAAAAATAAAAGTGGAGCTGTCAAGTAGTGTGAGATTTCTGAAAGAATGGCTGTTTGCGCTCTTAATCTTTTTTCTGCACTCTTATTCCAAAGTTTCAGCATCTCCACTTCCATATTAACACTAGAAAAGATGGTCCTAACTAGCACAAACATTTGACGACTTGGCTTAGATATGCATGTATATATGCCAGCTTCTCATGCCCCATTATGACCGTGCAACCATTTGACACGCACTTGAGTTCAAGTTGTGCACTCGTGGTTGGAATAGGGGCTGTTTCATTAAAAAATATCTTTTAAAGAATAATAAATTTTATTCTAGATAATATATTATTCTAACTATATTCTTATTCTATCTTCTATTTAGTTAGAAAAAATATATTTTATATTTTATAATATAAATATTTTATTATAAATAGTTTGCATTTATTATTATAATAAAAATTATAATATAATAATATATAGTGAAATAATGAAAAATAAAAAAATGATGAAAAAATGGAAAAGCAGTAGAATTTTTCTATTCTAAAAGAATAGTGATATTCTGATGAAGAAGTTAAAAACGTCAGTTTCACACTTTTTAACTAGATTTCATTTTTTTTGACAGAAATAACTCTATTTTGCTCGTGTTTGGTTAAATTCTTAGGCTGTGTTTGGCGAGAGCGAAGCTGCAAAATTTTTGTTCTGGAACAAATTCGATTTGACAACTAAGTTCTAACTGCGTGTTTGATCAAGTTCGGTGTCAAACTTTTTTTTTTGTTTAACGGAGAAATCTTCATAGTTGTTTCACAGTTTTGCAAGTTCTACGTTTTAGTCGGAACTTTTTTATTGAAATTAAACAAGTGGATCAGAATTATAATTCTGGTGGAATCCACGTGAACTCAAACGAGTGTTTGGCAGAAGTTCTGATGTGAAGTTCTCAATCAAACACTGCCTTGAGGTTATTCCCGAACCAAACCACTCTTAGGCATTTCTGCAGGAAACCCCTCTTCAAGGTCAGGAAAGGTTGGAGTTTGGGCTCATCCTCGGCTTTGTAGAATCCATCATAAAAGAATCTTTCATGGCCCCTACTGTATTTAAGGGTGGGTGTCATAAAAGCCATCAAGAAATCAAGGCTGAGATGTTGTGCTCCCCCCTCTCTCCTTCACCATTGCTGCTATATACGTCAACGGTTGCACCAGTTATGATCAAAGTGGACTGGAAAGCACTGGTTAGGAAATAAGCTACTGATACTGTGGGCCAAAACCCAAAAGTGCAGTACCGGAGACGGAGGCATAACACAATCAATACCTGTTGGACAGGGCAGGGCAGGGCAGGGCGTTCTGTACAGTAGAGAACATGGGCAAGCGTGTCTCGTTTCATGGAGAGCAGTAATGGATTCAGGGAGTCAATTTGCAGCCTTTTTAGCTGGCATGGAATGCGGAGTAATGTTGCCTGCAGAACTGGGGCTGCCTGTTAATGGCTGAACTCCAATAAAAGCCTCCTTGGCGAGCTCACTGCAAAAGGTCGCCTGCGGCACATGAAAGCCTTGAGAGTTACTTCCCCCCTTGAATTCCAATAGTGTTCGACTCTCCAAGCCGGAGATACTGCCGCATTTAGTTTACTTGATCATTACCTTCACCTTCCTTTGATGCTATGGAGTATGGGCGCGTCGACAACTACCTCATATGAGGATTTAAAGGGAATTCTTCTTATGCTCGGTGTTGGGAATAAAACACCGAGGATTGATGAATAATGAAAACAACGAAAGAAGAAGAAGAAGAACACAGAGATTTAACGTGATAAAATCATCTTGATCAATGTGAACAAAAAAGAAATATCCACGGATAAAGAAAGCTGCCGTCAGAAAAATTTCACTATGAGCCAAAAGATAATACATCAAACCTAAACCCTAACCTTCATATATAAAGGTCCATATCCGGCGAAGCCCCCGCACCGTCACAGATTCTCATTTTTTCTTCTTTCTCATTTTTTTTCTTTCATAATTTTGAGTACAGAGTACATAATTCAAGGGACATTTATGACATCATCCAATTTGAAATGGACGACGGATCATGTTAGGCGCGGTTCATAGTGATTTTAAAAGCAGTAATTGAAAAGGAGTCGGACCAGTTTTACACCTCATCGTCATTTGATAAGATACCACCATTTTATATTAGTTAATAAAATAGTGGGTAATTTTATTTATAATTATTGTAAGTATTTTTGCATATTATAAATATATACATGGATTATACATTTAGGATGACCTTTTTGAAATGTATTGTTTGTTATGTAATTGGAGTTTGCTTCACTTCATACGACTATTTATTATGAAGATTTATCAATTGAAAATGATTGTATTTAAGATTCTTGTATTCTTACTATTAATAATAGTTATTTTATTTTAATTTTGAGTCATAGACGTAGTTTTATTTTCAATTTGTATGAACGAACACTTTTCTCAACCTCGCCTTCACTCGACCGGTCCAATAGGCTCACCTTTATCTGCGCCACCTTGCAGCTCGCGTTCGTTGGTATATGCAGTCTTGGATCAATCACGCTTTTTTTTTCCCCAATGGGAGCTCCATTATTCTGTGTTCGGCTCAAAGGATTCTTTTGTGCTTTATATTTTTCATTTATAGTTACACTTTCCCCCTTCTTTGTGTTTTAACAAAATGATTTGTGTTAGTGGCATAAAGAAAAAGAGTAACAAAAGCTTATCCCTTCCTTCGTGTCTCTTTTTTTTTTTATTTTGGGTTGCCTCTCCCTTCATGTCTTTGGTTTAGAAACAAAGTGGCATGCTGATCATTTTCACCCGAGTGATGCAAAATAATTTCCTCCGCTTTTCTAATTCACACGTCGTATTCGGACAGTAACAGTTAAGATTCCTTGTAGCTTGATGCCACTTCTTTTTAAATTATTTTACTCCTGTATTAAATAGTATATAAAATACTGATAATCAAAATTTAAAAGTAAAATTATCAAATATTTCTAGGAGAGTGACAATACGAGGATTCTAAAACTCAATCAGAAATCCAAATTACGATTTTTTTTCGACCCAAATTTGTCATTCACGTCAAACAATCAATTTGATTAAAAAATTATAAAAAAAATCTAACAAGGGGAACTACTTAATGAGGCGTTACACCAAACATTTGATATTAAGATTGATGTTATGCAAGATAATACCACCCGTTTAATGTTTGAGGCAAGTGGATTGTAGTTTGTACTCCCCGATCCGATTCATATGATTTTGAAGTTTCTGATATTATTTCTTCTTATACCTATGTGATCACATATATTTGTAACTTAACATCATGAAAGTTGCACATTTCTATCTCATTCTTAAATCAACTACCGGTTGAATTACCATCACTTTGTTTCTCGTGAAACATACAACCATCTATTCCGATTTTTGCTTCTTGGAGGCAAATCACTCGAACCAAGAAAACAAAGAGCTAGAGGATGCTGGTTCTAAAGGTGTGCCCATAAAAAATGGTAACTGTGAAGGTATGGACCCCCATTGTGAATATGATACTTGTTTTAGATGCAGGGTTCTGTATCAACGGATACACATCTCTTTCTTCCTGCTTGTGCACACTTTGACGTTTATTGTCCAACCTGCCATCCAAACCCGCCTCCATCATTCTGTCACTCCCATTTTACCACTATCATTGTCTCTAATCACCCGAAACAGCTCTTGAAACAACAATTTCCGTATGTTAAGTAATAAAAAATAGAAGAACAGATAGATAACCACATGCTAAATGGAGTTGATGCATAGTGATGATGCAAAACAATTGATAGCAGATGGTTTCATGTGTTTCTGAACAAGTGTGCATAGATTTCAAACAACTGAGGCCAACATTCATATCTTTGATCCTTGAAGAGGACAGATAAAAGTGGGCAAAACAGGTGGGCATCCTAGATAAAGGGAACAAACATGGGTAGAGGAAGGCCCTGTTACCGGTTTTACGACAACCCCACTCGCTAGTGCTGCTAGTACATGCCAGCAAACAGTGAACTTCCCACCAACTTCATGTGGCAAATAGTGGACTGTTGCGCGAACTTCCTTTAAAAGTCAATCTAGAATTGGCATAACACATATTGAGATCATACTGGCATAACACATATTGAGATCATACCAGTAAATAGAGAAGTCAGCTCTCTCCAGAAATTCAATAATACTTGTACAGGCCCAACAATGATTTCTCCCTTTCTTCCACTCTTTTCCTTGCAGCTTCTCTTGCTTTGAGAGCTTCAGCTTCCTCCTTTGATATCACTTTAGACTTCCCATCATCCCTTTTTCTCTTGTTAACAGCGATTGATGACTGGGCACCTTTGACTACTCGCATGGGGTTTGGAGGTGTTGAAATAACTAAACCTGGAGCAGGGCCACCTTTAGGTTTGGATGAAGACCCTTCCTCTGCAAATAAATCAGCCATCAACAACTTAGGTAATTGGTAAAAGAACAATACAAATATTGTAAGCTTTGACTAAGATATCAGAGTTTTTGTGCTGAAAGCCAACATAGATGAAAATTTTCAAGCAGTAAAGCGAACAACATAATTTTAGACAAACAATACTGAAACAGTCCAGTTTATTCAAAAAAAATATAATGAAAATCAGTCATATTGGCAGTGAAGCAATAGAAAATAAATGACATACTGATGATAATCAACATGGTGAGACAATGCCACCCTCAATGTGTAAACTAATCGTCCTGGATTCCTACTAGTAAATAGAGAGAAAAGGATATATTACCGTCCCTGCTTGTTGTGGAGTGTTTGTTGGCATCTACACTTTGGCTATTAGATATCTGTGCACTACTTGATGCTCCAGCCTTTTGGAAAGTTGTCAAATCCTTTTCATAGCTACGTTTAGCTTTCTTGAGAAGCCATTAGAAAAAAGAAGAATGTTAATGTAGAGACATTAAACATGATAACATTAACACATTATAATGAACTATGGGTTACTGTAAACATACTGCTTCGATTTCTTGAAGGGCTTGAACAGCTTTCTTCTGTTCCTTCTCCTTGGCAGCACTTTCTTTTCTCATAGTAGATAGTCTCTTGGCAACACTATCTTTATGACGCTGACCAAGTTCATGGGTCCTGATGCTCAAGGGGTTGTTTGCTATATAGATCTTGCAGAAATCACACCATTTTCTTCCTTGGCTAACCCAATACTGCAATAATAGATGAAGGGGGATTTATTAATCTTTTAAAAAGCAACAACTTCTTGATTGAAGCAATCATAAGCATAAACAAAAAATGCATAAGTTACACACTCGTTGGCATTAACAGGTGCTCATTTCTGACCAATATATCAGTTAACTAAACTTATTCCTATAATCAATAGTGTCCATATCGATGAAACATTTAGTTGGGCAATCAGACATGATTTTCTTTTCTTTTTTTTTTCTTGAAAGTAGACATGATGTTCTTGGATACCAACGTTGCCAGCATTTTAAATTTATCTTTTTTCGGTATGAATATACAGATGGGTGTTGACACACATGACAAAGAGCTTTTAAGGATAAGGACCATTATACCTGGAAAGATATTTGTGAAGGCTAAACACAAGCATACAATATCTATCATCTATAATAGTTTATTTCAGACATTCAAACTCGTAAAATAACAACAGAAATCTGTACATTATACGTTGAATAAGAATTAAGAATCACAGAAAGCTACTGACGCCTGTTGCAAATTTTGTTGTTCCCATTCCCCCCTATTCAATTCCCAATGAACAAAATGAATTCTTGAAATCAATTTGGTTGATTCAGAAATATATTTATATCTGCTGACGAATAGACAACATGTTCTGGTGAAAATACGGCATCAAATATATGCCACAGGGATGTCACAGTCAACTAATGGAACACCAAGACATCACAAAAGTACACTTTCTGCAAGCTCTTACAGTAGAAAAATAAAAGATACCTATGAGATGTAAGAGCTGACTAGAAGTCGTGTGTCAATTAGTGTCCCAACAACTTACCTAGAACTGAGTTAATCTGTATATCACTTTTAATTATTGTTCTTGGGTTGCCTTTCCGAGCACAATCCAGTATGTAGGATGCTTAATCAACTAAGCAATTAACTATCCTATCATATTACTACACAGTCACATTTAAAATTAGGATGTTCAAATGTGTTCACGCAGAACCAATTAGATGAACTACTAATTATTTCTGCTGTTCTCTTTACACCATATTCAACAACTATCATGACCTGAAGAACTCACATCCATATTTTGAAGAAGCACCTAAACTTACAGTATTGATATATACACATAAAAGACCTACTTGATTTCTAAAACTTATAAAATAATTCAATATTTTCTCCCGATCTTTCTCGTACTACATCCCCTACAGCCAACGCAGAACGAAATCATACCAGACAAAACTCCATAAATTCTCAACAAAATCGAACCCCAAAACCAACATTGAAAACCCTAATTTGAACCAGCACTACGCGCTAGAAATCGAGCAGAAAGAGAGAGAAGGGGTAGGTTCGATTACCTCCGTCATCTTGCAGACAAATCGAAGGCTTGCGCTCAACCAGGAAGAAGTATCGGGTATGTAGAGGACGGAAATCGAGAAAAAGAAATCTGGGAGGAATGGAGCCGAGTTGCGCCGAGAACTCGAGGGGGGAAGGGAGAGGAGTTGCTTCGGTCCTTGGGAACAAAAAGATGCAATTTGCAAACGCGGAATAATAATATGTTCTTTTATTATTATAAATAAATAAAACAAAATAAATAGAGGGGGCTAGAGAGAACCCACCGTTTCTATTGGGCTAAAAGCCCAATGATTGGGCCTTTAACCTCAACGCTTGGGCCCAGAAAATTATCAGCTCTTCCGGCCCAGGATTTGGACGCGCGAACTTGCAACAAATAATAATAATAATAATAATAATAATAATAATAATAATAATAATAATAATAATAATAATAATAATAATAATAATAAAAATAAAAATAATAAAAATAAAAATAAAAGAAAGATGCTGAATGCTTCATTCTTTTTTTATTACCTTCTTCTCGTATGTATAAGATCAAATTGTTAATCCTAGCTTTTCGAGGAATTCTAAGTCAATAATTGTGAATGATTCACTCTTTTCAATAATAAACTTTGAATGATTTCGATCTTGTGAATGAGAGAGAAAGCCTTGTGATTCGATTGGTTCTCAATGGTTAAGGATGCTCCCAATAATACCTTGTGATGCAGTTGGCTCCCAAGAGCCAAGGATGCTCCTGTTACACTTCTAATCTCTTCTTTAAATGATGAGAATCCAGTACGTGGTATAATTCAAGGATCATATGTTGAATGTAAAATCTTGTATTTATATTTGGATTATTTCATCATATCACTCTTAAACTATCACGATTTTCTACATCTAACCTCAAACTATGAAGTTCATTTTTTGGGTCCTTAAACTATCATGATTTTTTTCAATTTGATTATTCCATCAACTTTTTTATTATCTTCGATTTTTTCGCATTTGTGAAAAGTCAAAAATTCTCCTACACGAAAAAAATCTTCCCCTCAAGGAGAGAGAAAAAGGAGAGGAGGAGTCGTCCCCCTCGACCTTCATCTCGCCGACGTGTGCGCGGTCCCCCCCCCCCCCCCCCCTCTTTGTGCGCAGGGAGAGGAAGGGGGACGAAGGTCGGGGCGACCCCCTCTCTCCTCTCTCTCTCCCATCGGACGAAGGTCGAGGGGGGCGCCCCCCTCTCTCCTCTCTCTCTCCCTGCGCACACGTCGGCGCAAGGAGAGGAGGGGGGGTGATTTTTTTTTGGCGTTGGGGCATTTTTTGACTTTTTATAAATACAAAAAATTAAAGATAATCGAGAAGTTGATGGAATTGAATGGAAAAATCAAATTGAAAAAATTATGATAATTTAAAGATCAAAAAATGAAATTGATAGTTTAAGATTATATCTAAAAAATTGTTATAGTTTAGAGGTGATTTAAAGAAATACTCCTTTATATTTTGATGATAATAAAGCGTACGAAGGATAAGTGTAAAAAAAAATTAAGATATAATGATAATCATATACATTAAAAATCATATTTAATTTGCCTCGTGAATAGAAATTTTTCGAGAACATGAAATGCAAGCAAGATCACCAACAACATAACATATGCGATTGGTCCATGAGGTTCATCAATCAATCCAAAAATGAAAGTTAGATTTTAAAAGTGTTGATTGGTTAAACTGATCAGTTTTAACAGAGCCAGCTCTAGACAACTATTGACACAGAATTCCTCGAAAAGCTATTTATTGGAAGAATCGATAAATTCGAGAAAAAAAATTTGTGAATAGTATTTAATTATGGTTTCGTATATAATGAATGAGAAATGAACATAGCATTTATTTAAAAATGAACATCATCATAATTATTTATTTTTTAATAATAATAATATTTATGATAATAAATAAAATATCGGGACTCAAAATTAGAGGGGGCTTCAAGCCTTTGCTTGTGTGGCTTGGGCCTTGGGCCGGCCTTGAGTTTTAAAATAGGTTTGATTGACCATTGGACTTGTTATCGATATCATGTGCAGTAGCGAGTTTATAGTTGATGGGTAAGCTGAAATAGATTCGTTCAATGAATGAATGTTTTGAATAATTGTAAACGACATTGGTAAAAGCATCACTTGAGGCATTGGTCGAGTATAGGGGTGTTCAGCGGGTCAGCTCGACCTGCGAACCCGATGATCCGACCCGTTGGGTCTGTGGTCGGGTCGGGTCAATCCGATCGTGATTTGGGTCGGGTATGGGTCAGAATTTTTTAACCCGAGTTGATCCGACCTGACTCGAAAGACACGACTTTTTTATTTTTTTAGTTTTAGCTTATATTTTGAAAAATTAAAAATATTAAAATAAAATATTTTAAAGTGTAAAATAATATATAAATGTTTAACAAATTATTTTATACTTTTTAAATAAATATTATATCATATTTTTATATTAAATAATAGAAAAGGTAAGAAAAAAATAAAAAAAAAGAAAAAATGATGGCCGGGTAACCCGACCCGAACCGGATTGGGTTGGATCAAATCCATTCGTCCAAAAAGGGCTGATCCGACCCTATCAAAATCGGATGGGTCAGGTAGGGTCCAAGGTCGGGACGGGTCAAATTCGACCCGTGACATCCCTAGTCGAGTAGGTCCAATCACATATTAAATTTCTCCAATGACTATACAATAGGTTAACTCAATATTAGGATCGATTGAGGAAGGATGGATCGAACATCAAATTCACAACACACCAATGATTAGAATCTTTAAGGCATTACAAAGCCATTACAATCTTTAAGGCATATGTTCAGTACCACTCTTTAGAAAAAAAAACAGGATGAACATCTTTCCTTAAGATCATAAACATATTACTTGGTACAAATCCATCATATCCAACAAAGATAGGAATTTACAAAAACATGAAACTTAAACCCACTTGATCAATTCTACAAAGACATGACTAAAGGCATGAAGGATATGTTATAGAACATCCCCAAGTATTTTCATATTAAGTTTTGACATCAAGCATCATAAATTCAACTTAAGCCCACTCTTGTTTATTCTTTTTATTTTCATCTCACAATTCACCAAGAGCATTCCTTAAGTCTAATTTACAATAACTATAAAATCATCATAGGGGGTGTTGTCGATATGATTCAGAAGATTATCAAGGGTAAGCATGTAGTATATCATTTTGAGCATCTAAATGAGTCAACTTGAACATTAAGGTGAATTACTTAACATGCTTTAATCTCTTTAAAACAAACCGTAATCACCAAGGATAGATCAAGTCATCCATTAAGGTGAATTACTTAATATGCTTTAATCTTTGTCCGTCGTTTCCTCCCATTTCTTCATGTTGCGACTACCTTCAGCCATTCCCTCTTTTTCCTACCATGTTTCTTTGATTCTCTTCATGTCCCGGGTCCTCTTTTGCAATCCACAATAAGAAAGAAGGGAAGAAGACGCAATCAATGGAGAATGAAAAATGAAAGAGAAGGAAAATAAAAAAATAAGAAGACGAAATTGAGATTTGTGTACTCAAAATTTCAAAAATCGTGAATATGAAAAGATTCATAATTTCAAAAGTTGAAAATGAAAGGAGAAAAAAAAAGATTTAATTTGACTTCAAGCTCGATTGTCGGTTTCTCAAGATCGAGCGTTCCATTTGTTTTTCCCTTTTTTTGAGATGTTAGAATGATAGTAATAATATCATCTGAAGTGATGTTTTCTATCAATACAAAATAAAACTATATAAACTTATTGTTTTTTTTTAACCAAGGGAGTTGCAAACGAAAGGTAAATTAAAGAATCACATAACGTTCGACTTTAAAGTTTATATTTGAAATCAATTAGTAGTCCGGCGGTGATATCCTTGAATAATGTTAAAAACTAAGTGCAAATCAGGATAAAATAAATCATTATTGGAGTCCTATAACTTTCACTTTCATTTGAAAGATGATATAGAACAAAATTTTGGAACTAACATATTGCACTTTAGCAAATGCTCAAAAGAAAAAAATTGAAAAAACTCAACCAAGAAATTATGCGTCCATAAACCCTCGCCTTAAGGAAGATCCCGTTCAATGATTGCTCCAAATTATGATCGACTTTGTCAACATCTGGGGACTTAATTTGTTTACAATTTGTAATACAATTCTTCCTTCCTTTTCTTGTTTCTGCAATGCAAACAGGATCCACAAACAAAGAAACCTTACAGCTACAGGAGCAAGCGATCCCACGCACGACCACAACCTTTTTTTCTATTTGGCTTTCTCCAAATCTCTTTAACGCTAAGATCAAATCTTTGGAGGAGGGAAAAAGAGAGCCGAAGACATGGATCGGTGGGCGACGATTTCAACACAGAAAAAAAAAAAGAAAAGGAAGGGGCAGCAACAGCGAGACGTGAACAAACACCACCTCCCTCCCTTGACAATGGCGTATGGGATGCAGCACATGGTGCCGGTCCTACGCTTGAGCTCTGCCTTCCTTTTATCAATTCCCTTCTGCCATTCCCATATCTTACCCCACGTCCAGGCCACCATCACAATGCCAAGACAATTGCGCACCTGTGTCGTCAAAGTAGCTGGCTGTTCTTCTTGCATATATATATGAGGTTAACAATTAATTGTGAGCTTTGGACAAAGACACTCTTCTTGAATCTGATGGAATTAACTCTAAAACTTCCATTGCAGCATTGGACTTCTGAGTTCATGTGGAATATTCGCATATATAATTCATCCTCTTGATCTTGATTCGCTGTGGAGCAGTAGTGTGGACGTCTAGCTAGATGCATGGGCAGCTTTACAGCTAAAGTGATTACGTACAGCAAGTGCTGACGGAGATTCATGCAGCTGCTAGCTCTAATCAGTGATCAGAAAAAAGTGATTGGAGAGCTACACGAGGTGACGGCGCATGCTTCGCTTTAGAGTTTAGTCCTCTTTGGTGGTGCATGGGTTGGATTGCTCAACCGGGATCCGTGCGTGCCTGTCGTGTTCTTGCGTTCGTCCATATGTTTGATTCGCGAGATGTGATTTCTCCAGAGAGCAGTCAGTTCAACTTCTTTCCTTTCTTCTCTATTAACTGTCCTCCACTCCATGCCACCACGCGGGAGCGATCGAGCGCTTTGGACGATAACAACACGTACATGTAGATATTGTTTTCATTAGCAACGAGCAGGACATCTTGTCCTCGGCGGCCAGACAGGTATTCGGAACTCTGCATGGGAGATTAACTTTATATCAAAAAAGGCTCCGCTTAAAATGATGCGGTTTGTCTCGAGTTCTGCCAATGAGGAACGACAAACTTGCAGCACATGCCGAAGCCAATTTATTAATTATTGGAGTTCAATCCGTCGTCCGATCCGATATGATATAAGTAAGCATGTCCATGCACGATTCGAATCCGTCCAATAAGTTATCAGACTCAGATGAATAACAGACTGATATTTAATTCAGTATCCGTCCGATAGGCTGATCGTTAATTCATTAATTATTAATAATGCCTAGAATCCTACTCCAATTGGAAATCCATCTGGACTCAAACTCTGAAATAAAAGAAAATCTGTCTGACATGTTCAGTATATTTTCTTAGAGAAAAATGCACGTGTAAACCCATAAAAAATTTACATGTGTAGTCCAACCGTTAGATTGAAATCTGACGGTGGATTTTAATATAGAAAGTTAAGATAACTTTAATCATTTGATGTCATGATGATGTCATCAAATAATTTAAATGAACATCTACCATTAAATATTGATCCAACCATGAATCTACACATGTAAATTCTTTTCTTATTATGAGATTGTTAAGGAATTGATTTATTTCCTTAACACAAGGTATGTGTCCTATTTTTTGAATTAATATAGAGTCACAGTTGGTCTCTAATTCGTATCATCTGTTAAAGGGAGTGCATATATAACTTCCTAAGGGGTCCAAAGAAAAATCAATCTGATCTTGTAATTCTCTTATGTTTCTTTCATCTAATAAAATTCCGCGTCGCCTTAAATTTTTCGAGTTTTCTAACGGTGCATAATTTCTCTCATGCAGAAATCCTAACAAAACTGATATCAGAGTGATGCTTCATCGTTGATCCTCCGTCAGGAGTAGAGATGACATCGCATAACATGAACATCGAGAAATTCACGGGATGAAATAGTTTCAGTCTCTGGCAGATCAAGATGAGGGCAAGTCTGGGCGTCGCTCGCAAACATACCGAAGAACAAACCAAAGGAGGGGGACTCGAAGGGCAAAGAAAAGGAGTCGGACCTTGCAAGTTTAGCGGCATAAGAAAAGAAGGCGCACTCTATGATCATGTTGTGTCTAGCGGACGAGGTGATTATTGAAGTCGTCGATCAAGAAACGGCGGCTGATCTGTGGTTGAAACTTGAAAGTCTCTACATGACCAAGTCTCTTACCAACAAGTTGCTGTTGAAGCAACGTCTGTTCGCCCTCCGCATGCAAGAAGGTACCTCTCTGAAAGATCATCTTGATCAGATGAATACTCTGTTGATGGAATTACGAAATATAGATATGAAGATTGAGAATGAAGATACTGCCCTAATTTTGTTAGTTTCGCTTTCTCCATCATATGAGAATTTTGTTCAGTCTACGATTATCGGGAAGGAAACTATAAGTTTGGAATAAATAAGATCGAATCTCCATACTCGTGAACTTCGGCATAGGGTATCTGAAAATTCTGCAGAGGTTCAGACCGCAGGGTTGGTAACAACCGCAGAGAAGACAAACCCTAAAAAAGGCAAGTCGAAGAACATCAATCCGAAGGACATCTACAACTACTGCAAAGAACCTGATCATTGGAAGAATGACTGCCCCAAGAAGAAGAAGAAAGACGCGGTTGTTGTAGTAGTTCACCAGAATAGCGAATCTGATGACAATTTGGCTCTCATGGTGTCTGATCAAAGATGTTCGAAAGAGAATTGGATTCTCGACTCAGGATGTTCCTATCATATGACTCCACACAAAAAGTGATTCTCAACTTATCAGAATATTGATGACGGAAACGTCATCATGGGCAATGATGCAGCCTGTAAAATAATTGAAATCGGTTCAATTCAGATCAGAACTCATGACAATCGGATGAGGACATTGACAGAGGTACGTCATGTTCCGCAATTGAAGAAATATCTGATATCATAAGGAGTTCTGGACTCCAAAGAATGTCGGATGGATGCCGCAGAAGATGTTCTTATGGTCACCAAGGGTGATGTTGAAGTCATGAGAGGAGTCAGGCAAAAGTCCTTGTACATACTATAAGGCACAGTAATTTCTAACGTGGCTGCAGTAGGTAGTTCGTCCAAATCAGAATCAGAAGCATCCAAATTATGGCACATGCGACTTGGACATATGAGCCAGAAAGGGATGGACATCCTCAGCAAGCGCAATCTTCTGGTTGGTCAAAAGATATCTGAAATCGAATTCTGCAAGCACTATATTTTTGGCAAGCAAAAACGACATCAATTCAGTAAAGCCATACACAAGACGAAGGCAACACTCGATTACATCTACGCTGACTGTTGGGGTCCCTCTCGTGTTTCATCTCTAGGAGGTTCTAGATACTTCCTATCTGTGATAGATGATTACTCAAGGATGACATGGGTATTCATGATGAAGCACAAGAGCGAGGGGTTTGAAGCTTTCAACTAATGGAAGACTCTGGTGGAGAATCAGACATCGAGAAAAGTAAAACATTTTCGTACCGATAACGGCTTGGAGTTCTGTTTGTCTGAATTTGATCGATTCTGCAATGATGAAGATATTGACAGACATCGCACCGTCAAAGATACACCACAGCAGAATAGTGTAGCAGAATGCATGAACAGAACTCTTCTGAAGAGGGCACGGTGCATGCTCTCTAATTCTTGTCTGAACAAGTCATTTTGAACTGAAGCTGTTAACACAGCATGCTATCTTGTCAATCGGAGTCCTACAATCGCGATCGATCTGAAGACTCCCATTGAGGTATGGTCAGAAAACTCTGCTGATTATACTAATCTGAAAGTCTTTGACTGATGTCAGCGAAGGAAAGTTGGAACTGACGACTAAAGAATGAGTTTTTGTGGGATATGGTGCAGGTGTAAAAGGCTTCAGAATTTGGTTTCCCTCAGAGCAGAAGGTTATTCACAGTAGAAATATATCTTTTGATGAGATGTCTATGCTCAAGCAGGAATCAGATGTTGTTGACTCAGCAGAGGAGGGTGTCAACAAACAGGTGGAGTTTGGATTAACTCCAATTCAGAATGGATCAATCTCATCATATTGAACAATCAGAATCTTAGGAGCAAGCAGAAGAAACAATGACAAGTCTAGCTGCAGGACGTGCTCGCGGCAAGTAGGCTCTCCTAAGCGTTATGGCTTTGAGGATATGGTTGCATATACATTCCAAGTAGTTGAAGAGGTAGAATCACCGGATCAAGCTACAAGGATGCTATCGCACGTGTAGAATCAGAACAAAGACTGGCAACGGCAGAGAGTGTTAGATATCTGATTCGATGATTCAATTCAAAGTGAAGATTGTTAATAATGCTTAGAATCCTACTCCAATTGGAAATCCATCTTAACTCAAACTCTGAAATAAAAGAAAATCTGTCTGACATATTCTGTATATTACCTTATTATGAGATTATTAAGGAATTGATTTATTTCCTTAACATGAGGTAGGTGTCCTATTTTTGGGATTAATATAGAGTCTTAGTTGATCTCTAATTCCTATCATCTGTTAAAAGGAGTGCTTATATAACTCCCTAAGGGGTCCAAAGAGATATCAATCTGATCTTGTAATCCTCTTCTGTTTCTTCTATCTAATAAAATTCTGAAATTCCTATCACCTTCTATCTAGATTTTAATCTTATTATAGAATTTAACCATGGACAAACTTCTGATCGCATGAGCATCTCCACCATTCTTGTAAGGATTGATTGCAAGAAAAAGGACGACTTCCTATACTTATGCTTTGTCACGGACGTGCTCTAAAAATATCATTTGTGCATAATCATACATTTAATTAACATACTAAGTTAGTTTGGATGTCCATTTAGTAATATTTGTATATAGTAATTGATATTTTGATTAGTGCATAATGACTACTTAATTACCGATAAATTTTACAAAGTAATTATATAGGATTATTAGGAATAAATCATAAAATTTCTAAATATTATAATATATATGTTCAAATAGGATTAAGTAAGCTTAATTAGGGTTAAAACACTTAGTTATGACAAAAAAATATGATTGGTCATCACTTAAGTTCCAAGCAGCTGAAGCAGACAGGTGAGAGCTGCTAATATTTTTCCAAACCATCACAAGATCTCAGAAAATTCTGAGAAAAATATATAAGCCACTTAACATTATATTTTCACCGTAGAAAAATTACCAGAGGAAGAACTCGAGCGAACCAACCTGGGGAAAATCGGGAACGTCGGCTGTTCCAGGTGAGTTTTGATCCAGAAATTTTTCTTCTGATTGAGATAATCATTACATGGTGATAAACGAACCATAAATTATGAAATTTTGTATGGTTCATCCATTCGAAGTTAGCTTTCCATGACCTCTGGAATCACCTAAAAAGGAGTTCTATAGAGGAAGTTATGAACTTAACTTCGCATGTCACTCATCCTGTCCCGAGTCTGATATAAGTCTCGATTGTAAATTAGGGCACGATTCGAATAGAGTGAATTAGGATTTGGAATTTGGATATGTTTAAATAGACATTTCAAGGGTTAGGTGAGAGGTAGAATCATACTATTTGAACTTGTATTTGGGGAGAAATGAATTTTTCATTTCATAGTGATGCTTCTGTCAGATTCCAGGACATTTATAAATTGCGACCCGAATTAACTATTTTTTTATAAGTCTGTATAGCGAGTTAAATTCTCTAATTTTTATGAAAAACTACTAATGAAGTCTAAATTTCAGTAAAATTATGCTCTAGTTAAATGGACAAGTATGAAGAAACATATAAATCAATATTTCAGTGACATACAGTCTGTCAGGGCACAAACCCTAGGTCAGATTGCTTGGGATGTTCTAATTACTCACTTGGAATTTGATAGTGATATTTGGGGGTTAAAAACTTTAGTATGTCTAGTTTATAATTAATCCAGAATCATAAGATTTGCCCATGTGATTAAGAAGTTATGAATTATTTATTGACAAACACTCAGTCCGAAATCTTGAAACAACACATAGTTAAGCTTTGGGGAAATTGAAAAGTTTCAAGTATGGAATAGCTAATGAATATGAATACCTGAAGCTAGAAATTGATATTAGAGAGGATTACATGTATTTTAGAGTGCATAATCATTCATGCATCATGAACATGCATTGCATATTATCTTATTAGTGATTGAAAAGTAAAAAGGCGTTATTGCTTGTAGGAAAATATCAAGTTGCAAGTGAAAGGGAGAAAATATAATAAACCTTCTTGAAGTGATAAAATAAAAGGTGAGTGGGTAAATTTACAACATAGCAAAATATTATATGTTAATTCTTTTATTTATGGTATTACCTCAAGCAAAGCTTATTATTGTTATTATTGAAACATATCTTGATATATGAAAAGTATTTATGATATGTTTCAAGGATTTCATATGAGATGGAGTAACATCTTATACAAAAATATTTTCAGGGAACAATGCTTGTGAAGTGAAAATAAGTTTTATCTGATAATAATATGTGATTATGACATGTGTATTTTGATATTGTTAAACTCCATGTGTTCATTAGTCATGCTGTTTGAAAAAGGTCTTTCGGACCGCATTCGATATACATGAAGCCTTTGGGGCATATATCGGGTGTCTTTGCCCTTTGGGGGCTGCTCTGCGTGCACGTATTGACCCATGATCGCTCTGCGTATCTGAGAATCATGATTGTGTGGCACACAATCATGATTGGGATATGTATTGACCCATGATTTGCTCTGCGTATCTGAGAATCTTGATTGTGAAGCTCTGCTTAACTGTATGACACACAATCATCGAGGGATACGTATTGACCCATGATTTGCTCTGCGTATTCGTAACTCTTGATTATGAAGCTCTGTTGAACTGTATGACACATGATCATAGAGGGATACGTATTGACTCATGATGAGTATGTGCAATGACACATGTGTGGAGTTTAAATATGAAAATTATGATATCTTGAGTTACTTTTACTTATGTGAAAGTTCATATGATTTAACAAGTTATGTCATATATGCTATGCTTTAAATGTTTTCTCATATGAAAGAAATGTGGTTATTTAAATGTTATATGCTATATGCACTCGTATTGTTCCCCTATGTTGTACTTTTATTCCACTCACTGAGCAAATGATTGTTGCTCATAAAACTCATTTTAAATATTTTTTTCAGATACTCGTAAGTTCTCGAGTTGAGTCGACTCGGAGCTTATTTTTGCTGCATATAGAGAAGAGGTCAAGCCACTGGAACGCTTTAATCACCTTTCACTTTTGTTTTTGGAAGCATGCATATATAATAGATAGTCTTAGATATGTTGTAATTAAGTCTGTGAGGAACTTTTTATAAGGTTGTATAAGACTTGATCCTGTGGGGTTATATATGAGATGATTTGTGAAAAAAAATATAATGACAATATGCGAATGTTATATCTTATAGTTCTTTTTAAATTTTGATGAATATATATATATATATATATGTCTTTTGTATGTGTGTTGGCAAATACCACAAGATAAGTAAGGGAGGATATTTTGCCGATTTTATTTTTTTTTTAAATTGCTAAACATAACTAAGAGTATGATAATTGGTATTGAATTTTAGTCACGGAGTTGGGTGTGACATGCTTAATATGTAACACATATGTATGATGACATAAGATAATTGATTTATCTTAATGAATTGTGTTTTCTATTCCTCCTTAGCACACTCTGGTAGTATCCCTTAAGTATATGATCGATTCATATTCGTATTCATTGTTATCTATCTTTATTTTGGTAATTTATTATTACAATGGTAATATTATCATAATATATATATATATATATATATATAATCACAAACATCATGAGAATACATCAGACGTAATTATTTCAAAATGCTTCGTCTAATGGATGATCAGACGTCCGAAAGAAATGGCCAATCGTGTGATCTCACTTAGAGATCCCATGTGCCTTCTGTAGTTCTCAATTTTACTTGCCGAGTCATAGTTGGACGTGATTCATTTTTTAATTCATTAATATAATCATACATCATGCAATTCTTTATTCATCACATTGCTATATATCCCTTAGGGATCATCATCATATAAAATTCGTCATAACTCATCATTTTAGACTTTTTAGGGCATGTCTTCTTTAATATATAAGGTTCATAAGCATATAACAATCAATCATCTATAATTAAATACATATTAGGACCCATAAGATCTTTTGCCTAAAGAAAGAAGAATAATCCCATTACTTACCTTTATTCTCTGGTGGCCAATGGTCAATGCATCTTTCATTGAATGTATCAACAAATTCAACACATTCTCAGCAATAACAACAACTAACTAGTTTTATGTGAAATATATCCTTGACGCCCATAATAACAATTAGAATCCTTAACATACTTTTACATTCTAACTCAAAGTTTTATGTGAAATATATCCTTGACGCCCATAATAACAATTAGAATCCTTAACATACTTTTATATTCTAACTCATACGTGACAACTTGAGTGATATTTAATATAAAATTCATAATTTAAAATACAGAACTCCTATTTAAACATCTTAAGTTTTCTATAAACTAAACAAGATGACGTTAAATCCCTATAAGACTCATATTTTATCTCTTACAATATAGTTCACAGGAAATTTAGGAATCACGTCTAGAATCTGTTTTATAATGAACAGTTTGAGTAGAGTGGCACATAAAATTTATAACTTTCAATATACTCATCTTCTTCAAATGTTTCTAATTTTCCTTATAGCAAAAATTGAGAGGTTAACTGTAACGACCCCGAAATCGCACCTCTCGCCACGTAGGCGGTCAGCTTGCCCCAGAGGCGCTACACTACCTATTGCTCTACTGATCTTGAAAATATGCGGTCAGCCATGATAATGAATTGAATGCGGAAATTCACAACGTCTCGTATTATAGAAAATATGTGAAAGTCTATGGTGATTCATATTATAGATAGTATGCGAAAGTTCATGGTGTCTTGTCATATAAAAAATTATGCAGAAATATAATAAAGCTTGTCTGAAGTTCTATGTGCGGAAACAAAATATGATATCTCTGAACATAAGATATTTTAAACATAAATGCAATAAAAGCTCGGAGTAAACAGATCAGTCATGTGCAGCGTTCTCCAAGTTCTGCGCCCTCCAACATCTCCTCAATTGGCATTCTCACATGCAAAATCCCAATACAGGAGAATAGAATACCCATGAGCAATGAATGCCCAGTACACTAGCAATAAACGATAAAATAAGGATCGATGAAAGAAATGTATAAATCTTTATTCATATCAGTACTCTGTTCTTTATTATATCAATGCTTCATCTTTGCTTTACTTCGATTTTTCTTTACAATGTCTCTGCTATACTTTACTTTACATTATCTCTGCTTTGTTTTACAATACTCTGCTTTACTTTGCTTTACCGTGAGTTGCACTACGACTTTTAAATTACTAGAATATCCTTAGGGTTGGTTGTTCTATAGGAGCTCGACTTTATTAGGTTGGGAAGCCAGATGTGCCTATCTGATTCTCTGATGTCAATAAGCCCATAAGGGAAAAGGGTGGATGTTACTATCTCACCCAGTTCGGAAGGTAAGAGGAAGAATTCCTACAATCCAGGAACAGTGGTCGGTTACGAGACCCGTAGGTTCACTGTCTCCTCAGCTAGCTACCTGTCCCTTTGGCATAATATTTTAATCTTTAAGGGAAGGGGTATGTCCTTTAGCGTCGCCCTTCATTCGTGATACAAGTGGGAGAAAACCTAAAATCTCAAGAATAGTGGTCATTTAAGACAGTATCGTCGCTGTCCCCTCAGCTAATTACCTATCCCTTCTCTGCTTTAATCTTTGATCTTTACTTTAACTTTGGGGGCGGCACATAGCAATTCCATGTCTTTGTCCTTGCTTTGTTTATCTTTAATCATTATGAATCTATGATTTAAGATCCAACGGAATGTTGGTCTTTGTATAGGAGGACTCAACCAATGTAGACGAACTGGTCAGAGTCTCCGTTATGTTTGGGTAGATCGGTCCAATTGGATCGATGGAGTCTCTGTTAGAATCGATCGACCGTTCCTGGTGAACCGGTCGACCGTTCAGTTGGCACCGGTCGACCGATCCTCTGGGATCGGTCGACCGTGTTCTTTACTTGGGGGTTCTGTGGTCCGATCGACCGATATGGGTGTTGGTCGACCGTTCATTTAGCCATGAGGATGCGCGCTGCGCATCGGATCGGTCGACCGTTCTCTGTGACCGGTCGACCGATCATAAGGTTTCATCTATCTGTCCACGCATAGATCGGTCGACCGCCATGGTAGGGCCGGTCGACCGACACCGAAAGGTTCGCATGGATTTTTTGCTTAGACCGGTCGACCATTCTCTAGAATCGGTCGATCGGTCGTTGCGATAAAACAGGGCCGTTGGATTTTTCCATTAATTTCGGCAGCCTTTCGGTCGTCAATCGATGCCGACATGAATACGAAAAAGGTAGGAAATAACTTCAAGATCACATTGAACCTATCCTACGCATTCAACAATCGTTAATTCATCATCTAGGGATTTAAACACTTCGGGTACCTTTTCCGATTGCACTGTCAAAGTTTTCCGATCATTGCCCGTCATCCGGTCATCGTCGGACGTTCGTGATTGGTGCGAGGGAATCACCCGGTCCTTGCGCATGTGAGGGAAGGGTTGAGGAACGTTGGAGAGCGGTCGGTTCGCGTGTATTCCGATCGCTTCTGCTCTGCTCTGTTGTTGGTGCGCGGGGTCGCCGGTCGTCGGGAAGAAGAAGAACGAAGGAGAGTGGAGGAGGACGGGGGTTCCAAGAGGGCGCAAGTGCGTCCTCCCCCCTCCTCTTATACGCCCCGGCCGACCCTTGGTCGGCCGGAGGTGAAGCGGCGGAAGGCCAGGGGAGGCGACGTCTTCCCTGTCGACCTTTCGTTTCGAATTCTTTTTTTTTAAAGCAGTTACGTTACATTAACATTCATTTATCTTTGATTTATATCCCTATATTTTATTCATATAAAATTACAAAGTTACATACATATCATTCTATTACTAAATGTTGATAGTTTGATTTATATCCCTATATTTAAGTACTTTCACTATAGAAATCATTTTCTAATAATTTCAATTCGATTCACAATATTGCTTAAATATTATCAATGATAGAATTATCATAATTTTATACATAAATTGTAGAATAATTATCAAACCAGCCTCGTAGCTATTCATAGTAGTGAGACAATGCTCGTACCTTCGACCCCACAATTTTGTACATAGGTCTTAGTTTTGTATAATTTTTTTTCTAACTCCAGTGCAACATGCCAAATTAATCTTATAATTTTTAAATAAAAAAACTAATTAGTTAAATATCTATTGCAAAAGAGGTCACTAAATCTCTACAGATCCATCTCAATTTTCTTACTCTTATCATCTCAAAGCCATAAGTAGATACTACTATGAATTCTAAGGTGACTGAATCTCTACAGATTGATGTCAATTTTCTTAATATTATCATCTCAAAGCCATAATTAGATACTACTATTAATTCTTACTTTCTTCTAGACAATTAAGGTTTAATCCCTTTTTCATGCCTTCTTTCTTTTCCTTCTGCTTGTCCCCATCCACTATCACTTCTTTCTCTTAATTCCATGATTCCTGGCCTTTTTTTCTTTTTTCCTTTCCATCGTCCCTCCGCCAGCAGCAATTATGTGATTTGGTAATCTTCTTACTTTTTTTATTTTTTTATTTTTTTATTTCATCCATGTGATCTTGGCAAAGCTTATTTGCCTGTCTTGGGTAAAATGAGTGTCATTTAGTAAACTTTAGGTAAGGTTCGTCGCCGTATGGTGCTTGACTCTGAGACTCCCCCAAATGAGGAATCTTAAATCTTTGATCTGACAAGTGAAGCTTTTGATAGACGACCGAATATTTTTTTTTGTCAATGTCTAGGGATGTTCATAGGTCGAGTTGGACTCAATCCGACTTCGAATTCGATCCGACCTTCTCAATTTTGATCAAGTTGGGTCAACTCTTCAAAGAGGATTGGATCCGATTCAATCTGTCAGTTCGAATCAGGTTGAGGTTGACTCGGGTCAAAAAATTTTGACTCATGCTCGACTCGACCCAAAATCGATCGAGGTTGGATCAGGTCCAATCCGATCACAAATTTGAATTAGGTCGGATCATCGGGTTCACGAGTCGATCCAACTTGCTGATAACTTATTACCAACAAAATCGAAAAATTTATATTACCCAAGAAGAGAGAGAAAGGAGAGAGAGAAGCTCATATCAATAATATCCAACTCTTGTAAGCTTTCGGCTGTGACAGACACACATGCCACATGGACAGAATTATTTGATGTTGTTGGTTTTCCTCCAAATGATGACCGAACAGAAGACATGGCCGAAACCCCGTGCAGTTCAAGATACATACATGTTCAGTAGGACATATGCCACTATTTACTTACTTTTGCCCATGACCATGATGGATGCAGGAAAAGGAATGAAGACACTGTCGTTAACATGGAGCAAAGTAATCAAAAATATTAGTCGGGAATTTTTTTCCTTTCTAAACAAAAATTTATATATCCAAGTAATGAGATTCTTAATCTCAGTTGAACGAAAATATTGGTCAGGGTTCTTTTTTTTTTCTTTTTCTTCAACCACTTTCACGAACCCAACCCATGAAAGTGGTCCTACAGACCATTGCCTTATCATCTTCCATCCACCATCTCTCTCTCTCTCTCTCTCTCTCTCTCTCTCTCTCTCTCTCTCTCTCTCTCTCTCTCTCTCTCTCTCGTTGTTCACTAACCTTGGTCACATCAAACCCAACTTGAGATCGTGCCCCTCTCTCCCTTTCGTACTACAACTTTAATAAAAAGAAGAAAGATGTCAATAGAAATTAACAGAGCATCTCGAATTAAAGATCGGGCAAGATAATACTCTTATATTTAGAAGTTAGGACTTTAATTAACCGTTCTATATATAGCTTCAGATATGATATTTATTTTAAATTGTCATTTATTTTAAAGGATTTAATTCACGTGCTACCCACATGTACAATCGTCCGATATAGAATATACGGTGAATGAAAAATGTGTGTTTTACTATCGTAAAACATATGTTTCAACACTGACCCAACGACGGTTGAGCAAAGAGTAATGATGCCATTGAAGTCACCTCACCTCGCCGTTGAACATCGTTCACCTTGTCGCCCCGGAGAGGGGAAGGGGGTGGAGATTTTTAAGCTACCATAATATATATATATGAAATTTATAAAAATATAACATATATATGTAATATTATATATTAGCCCCCCTCAAGAATCTGCCCTGACTCCGTTACTGTCGCTTTGTTGCCGCCGTCGCTGAATCATCGCACCATGCCGAACGACATCCAGTTCTTACCGTGCCCCTAAATCGTGTTGCGGATATTATTTAATCCACCATAAATTCTACATCCGATGGCTACAAATGTAGGAAAGACCTGCTACCGACTAAGTGGGTAGAACGTTCATTAAATTTTATTTTAAAAAGTGTCATAGTAACAATTTTGTGTTTTCAATATTTAAATGACTTTATCTAAAAATCATTGTTAAAAATTGATTAAATTATCCAATGTACTACCAATATGATGACGTCAGTAAAAGAGAAGACTGAAAATATCATCTTAACCAATAAAAAACATAAAGGAACTAGTGGCATCTTAACTTTTTTTCCTTTTTAATCAGGGTAATATATATATATATATATAGTATCTTAATTCTGCATCAATAATTTTCTACACATGTTATGGTCACATCACTAAAATAAAATTTCACTAATCGAGCTTGATACTTCTAAAATATAAGTAACACAAATAATAAAAAATAGCACTTCAAATAAGTGCAATTGATTTTATAAAAAGAATTAAATGATATACGGTGCTTAAAAAAATTGAATAGTTCACAATTGGACTATGAAATTCTGTTTTGCACTATTTTTTTTAAAAAAATAATTAGATGAACTAACCATTTATTTTAAAAGTTTAAGCTATTAAAAAAACACAATCTCGTATATCATCCAAGAAGAAAATATTTTTAAATAAAAATTTCCGAGGTAAATGATACTAGTTTGCTAATATATTGAATTCCATGAATTAATAATCTTAATGACTTAAAAATTTAAGCAATTAGGACTCATATATGATCTTTATATTCATATGTAAGGCTTATTGTTAAAGGGAGAAATGAGATCGATCTTTTTCACATAAGCGAGTTTTTCATTAATACTAACTTATTATTAAAGGTCGTTCGGTGTATTACCGATTTAATTAAATAATAATTTAGATTATCATTTAGATAGATTATCACTATTTAAATTATCGATAATATTACATTACATTACAGTGTTTTGCAAGTGCTAGTAATATAAATAATAGTCAAAACGGATAGTAATAAAATTATCAAAATATTCTTAAAAATTATTTTAGATTTTAATAACATGTTATTATAAATAAAAAAGAAAAAAATAGAAAAGTGAATATATAAAAAAATGATGAGACAAAATTTGTAAAAGATTTCAAATAATAAAAAAGATGAAGTTAAATGATATGTATTTATTAATAAAATATTTAAAATAAAAAATTAATTGAATGAATATTTTTGTTAAAATGTATTCTCATCAATTAGTAATATGAAAAGATACTTCTCATGTCTACTATCTAGATTATCGAGGAGGTAATCAAGATTAGCAAAGTAATTAAAATTATAAATAATTGTGGTGACCTTGAAAATTTTAAATAAAATAATCAGTAATTTAGATTACCGAATAGGCCCTAAGTGGATATATGGAAAGGTTTATGTTTCAATCCCAAGTTTTAAATCAGTAAAAGTTAACATCCACAAATAGAGATATTATACTCGCGCAGTTCCAACTTAAACTCCTCGTCAGCTGCTCTATATATGTAACTTGGAAGCACCTGCACCCATTGCTTCGATTCTTCATTTAATCAATCAAGCCTCCGCCTTGGGAGCGCCCTTTCGAAAAAGACCACAAGCCTCCTGCTCGGGCACCACACGAAGGCCAAGGAAGGATGGAGACGCCGGGGCTCGTTTCGTTACTCCGACACACCACCGGCGACCGGCGGGGCAAGAACATGGGTGGCGGGGGGATCTTCCGGATGTTCAAGCTGCTGCCGATGCTCAGCTCCGGGTGCAAGATGGTGGCGCTCCTCGGCCGGCCTAGCAAGGCGCTGCTCGCTGACAAGGCCGCGACCACGGTGACGCTGTTCGGTTACCGGCGGGGGAGGCTGAGCATGGCCATCCAAGAGGACACGAGGTCGCCGCCCATCTTCCTCATTGAGCTCCCCATGCTCGCGAGCGCGCTGCACAAGGAGATGGACACGGGGCTCGTCAAGATCGCGCTGGAGAGCGAGACGAAGACGCATAGGAAGAAGCTGGTGGAGGAGTACGTCTGGGCCGTGTACTGCAACGGGAGGAAGTCCGGATACTCGATAAGGAGGAAGCAGACGTCGGACGAGGAGAGCCACGTCATGCGCCTGCTGAGGGGCGTCTCCATGGGCGCCGGCGTACTGCCCGCCCTCGGTTCGGACAAGGAGTCAACGGCGCCGGACGGGGAGTTGACGTACATGCGGGCGCGGTTCGAGAGGGTGGTGGGATCGAAGGACTCGGAGGCGCTGTACATGATCAACCCCGACGGCTCGGCCGGGCCCCCCGAGTTGAGCATCTTCCTGGTGAGGGTTAAATAAATCAAAGATCAAAAGCGCCGTCAGGTTGGAGTCACTCAGATCATGATAGATCAGTAGATCATTGATTGCATGCATGTTAATTTAGAGAGAGAAGAAAGATGATCGAGACGATCAATGTTCTCATTGTGTAAATAGATCGATCCAGTGGTGGCATCATATATATACAAAAAGAAAAAAAAAACATTTGTTCTCTATTGTATGTCTGTTGCATGTTGAGGTCGACAGTCAAGTTTAATTTGCCTACTTTTTATCTGTGGTTCTGTCTACCAGCACGTCAAAATAATCTGGAATGTATGCAAGGGACATCATATATATATATAGTGATCTAATGTTCTAGGGATTGTGTACCTGCAAGAAAACTTTTGACGGCGATCAGAATAAATCGATTTGTATCAGAATGAGAAAGACTGTGCATGCATGCCGTGCACGCAGAGGGTTAAAGGATCAACATATATTGTGTAAACAAACGTCTTCTTTTCTAACTTCTAAGCTTAAAGCAACAGCATAGATATATTGCTTATTTGAAATGATTGAGAAAGAAAAGATATTGATATATGTGCATATTTAATGAACAACCATTATATATGTATGCACACTCCGGTTCCACCTGTGCTCATGTTATTTTTCTTCTAGTACATGTACACACACACACACACACATATATATATATATATATATATAGGTGCAATGACACACTCTTGACTTACTGATAAAAAAAAGGTCCCGAGTTCAAATTTAAACCGGTGAAATGTGTACCTGTTATTTTTCCATTTATCTTAAACCTACAAATCATTCAGAACTTAATTTAATATAAAAAGGGAGGTCATTCACATATGTCGGCGCAAAAAAGTAGATCAATTTCACTTGCCCGGCCAAATATGTTTTGGAAGGCGTACCCAAAATCTATATATAGATGCATGTTTCGTTAATTTATTGATTAATTGATAATTCAAAGAAACATACCCTAATTAAGGACCATAAAACTAAGGATTCCTGCATGAAACATCTTGTTAATTTGAGCTAATTAAAATCTGGACTTAACATGGTCCACATGCAAAGGCCCTCAACTTATGGCCATATGGATCTGGCTAGCTCTTGATAAAGTGGCATTTATATGCAACTCTCTCCGTGAAGATGCTCAACAAGCTTCAAGAGGACAATGTCCGATCCATGTCTTTGCCACCTTTTGGATATGGAAGAAGAGTGGTCTGATCTCCATCAATCAGCATCAGGCGTGCTTTACCCAGCTCATGCACATTGTAAAGGGAAGCTATCTATGTGGACTCAACAAAGCCTTTAATGAATGGTCCAATTTTATGGAGGAGAGTAGACCGTATAGATGAAACGTACAGCCTCACAAAAGCAGAAGCTTGGTGGAGAAAGTATGTAAATTAGTATATATTGTATGTCTAGGGTCAGCTTAATTTTGAGGATTGCATGTTAAAATAATGCGTAACAATTGTATTAATCTATGATGCGATGTCCGTATGTTGCTGCATTATGAAAGGTGTACGACCTGCAAACTAATTGACCTACCTACCACAAGATTCACAGGCACACCATTGGCAATGATTATGTGAATTAGATCTCTTTCAGGGTTTGAATTAGATCTCAATCGAAGGTGTATTAGCAAAACATGTAAACAACCACGCAGAGTATATTGACACAATATTATCTTGCAATGGGGTATGCCACAAGCTTTTAAGGGGAAGACATGAAGAATGAAAAGGGAATATGTAAAATAATTTATCAAAGAGCGATGTATACATACATACCTACATAGAGAGAAGGGTGTGAGGAAGGAAGATCTAAAAGTTATTAGAGGTGGGTTCGATACTTCAGAAAAAAACTCAATCATGTACATTATATATAATATTCTAAAAAGAACTATATAACATTTATGAAAAAAGGGCACAAGTAGTCTCTCCTTCGTGAAAATCAATATAATGGTTTATCTATTTCTTCTGCTTAATTAATGTAATTTGCACACCGACATGCACCTCAGCCAAAATATTGGATTATATATGCCATGTGACAATAATAGAAATCTAGAACTCATCTAAAAGTTATATGTTACTCGTCCTAAGCCAGTTTGTCTAAAAAAGAGCAATGTTACATGATAAAGAAAGTGAAAGGTTACCGTAACAAGAGTTTGGGTTTTTATTCAAAAGAAAGAATGGCCGTTCCATCGTTTTGCTGAATAATAAGAAAATAATCTAACTTTGAATAATAAAAAAATAATTTTTAAAAATAAAAATATCAAAGTTGAATACAAAAATGTAACACGAGCTTTTATTCATTTATTGCTATTATATCTCTTCACTTAGAAACTTTTCATCGTCATTCAATTTTTTTCTTTTTCTTTTCACTTTTTTCATTGATTTGATATTCATGTGCTTCTCCATATTGCACAAGGTGGTCCATGTAATGACCTTTCGACCGACGGATCTCATAATAGTTGTCCTTAAGTCGACAAGCAAAAATCTCCGACGAATCTAATCACCTGAACTCACCAAAGTTTTGGATAATACTTTTTTACCTCCTCATACTTTTTGGAGCTCCACTAGCCCTCTTTATAATGATGACAATTTTATATGTACTTATTTATTAGTAAGCTCAACTACACTTTGAATGCTCAACAAGAATATAATCATTATCAAGGTAATATACATAATATAAATTTTGGAAGTCATTGTGAAATCTGTGACCCAATATTTATGACTCATAAAATATCCCTTAACTCTACATAGACTTAACCATAATCATTATGGGTCGTAACATGGTTGTTACAACCCGTTATGCTTAGATGCATAGGTTATACAACACTGTGATACTCGTTACTCTCCAACTACGCCCCGTGAAATAAATATGCAATGTGTTATGTGTGGTGTTACATGGTGTGATGTAAAGGTTATGACCCAAAGGCCACTGTGAAACCCATTGTAATGAGATTACGACCCGTAAATGTTGGTTTCTAGACATGAGGAGTGTTAGCTTACGGGTCGTGAAACAAATGTTAAGGCCCATGATATGCCTAAAATGTGAAATCGCCCAATGCGAAGTGCGTGAAACGACCAAGACGACCCGTGAGATGGTCCATAGGACCCGCGAAGAGCTTGTCATGACCCGTTAAATCTTGAAAATTGAATTTTGCTTCTTGAGACCAGGTGCTGTCAATGAACACTTATTAGACTAAAAATAAGGCTAACCAAAAACTAAAAATCTGAAATAAAACAAAGATCTAACTAAGTTAAAAGTGCAAATATAACTGGAGATAAGGGCTTAGGCAGAATAGTTATAGTCATTAATTAGCTTGATTTTAATATGGCATATGCTGAGAGTAATAAAAAATTATCAATAAGAATAATATAAATATGCAATTAAAGAACAATCTCATCGAGTTTAATATGATCATGAATACTCGTATTGGTAAGGCTCAGCACATGCTATGTTGGATGATGCTTAAGCTTTCAATCCGATGTTGTCATCAGGCGGTAGAGGCGGTGGTGGCTCTTCATGTACAATAACTCTTTAAGGTTAAAGTTGAGAGGTGTGTTGCTATTGAACTTGGATCATTGAATGGTTTTTAGGCCGCCATTGTAACTATGTAGTTGGGGAAGATTGTACTGATGCGATGAAGAATTTTTCCCTTCCAAAGATTTTGGCGATTGCACTAATGGATTTGAGGAGATGTGCGTTGATGTCCAGGCAACAATTGGTGATTTGCTCTTCTCCTTCGGTGGTGGCTGAATTGGAGACGATGATGTTGGAGTGACAAGAACTTTCAAAGGCAGCCTTCTCCTTTGAACCTTCTCGTGTTTAATGATGTATTTGCTCGTCTCCTTGCCACGCACTGAGTTGTCACTGTCCTTATTGAAAAAATTACTTCAGAGTGCCATCTTCTTTGATATGGATATTGATAATGACACAGGCATCGATGTGACTCGTACATTCAAAAAATTAGAGAACTTAATTTTGCAACTTCATTCTCTACCGCATAAAATTTTGATTCCAAAGCCTCGAACTTGAGCTCGATGTCGAATAGTCAAAGTGAATCGTCTACTTCAATTTGCTTTTGAATTTTGGACAAATGAGATTCCAAATTCTGGATGTGTTGGACTTGCATTGTCAACCTTCTTTCAATTGTTGTAGATAATTGACCGATCACTACAAGAAAATTGGCGATTAGCGACGCCATGTAGCGCCTCAAAAGTGTGTGACGCTATAAAGATGTCACTAGCGCCTCCATTGCGCTTCTTTAGCGTCACCTGAATCAGACGCCACTTGCCTCTCAATAGCGTCTCATTAGCGTCTTCCTAGCTACTCAGAGTGTTGATGTTAAAAGTAGCGCAATCGAGACGCTACGTAGACGTTATTATTTCTCGCCAGGAATCGCAAATGCGTGACAGTACCTAACGCCGTTATGGCATCGATAACGTTAGACGCGAAACTAGCGTCGCATGTATGAAGACTCTAAAGCGACGCTACATGGCGTCTCAATCGAAAGAGACGCTAATGAGACGCTACAGTATATATTTAAACACTATATTATATATACTATATGTCAATCAATAAATTCATTAAATATTATATTAGTATTAATTACACGATTATCAACATATTATCAATAGCATAATATCAACATATAGATGTATTAATTACACGATTATATATATATATATTTACATGATAAGAGTGTTCCTAAATATATAAATTTTTTCCTATATTATCTATGTTATCTATACATATAATATAATATCTTTATTATGCATATATCTTAATTATACGTCTTCTTAGCTATTCAGCGGATTGACGTTAACTCTCTTGCGCTGCAACATGATCGATCATCTCTACGAAGTCAGAAGTTGACGATTTGAATTCGAAAATTGTTGCTACATCTGCATTTGACTATTTATTGAGTTGCCTAATATTGTGTATTTGTCTTTCCAAATTATCGATTTGATAATTTTGAGTGGAGAGCTTTTTCAGTAAGGCATCTAAAACTTTTGTTAATGCAGTAGATGCGTCTCAAAATATATCTTCACTTTTTGAAGGTTGAGGCTTCTTCTTGATGCTATTTTTTGGTGATGATGCCTCCTTGTGAATCTCATCTTGCTGGAAAGCAAGGTTGCTTTCCTCAATTTGTTGATTTGTGGTTGTTTTCTTCTTCATTATTGACGATGTAAATATATGATCATGATGATCAAGTTGTGTACAAAATGTCACCTGAATAACGAAGAAGAAAACATGATCATCATGATCATATTTTGTACACAACACTAAAAGAAAAAAGTGAAGCAAAACAGAAAGTAAAAAATTCTCATAGTATCCTATACGAGATAGACCATGAATTATGAATATAGTTCCCGGCAACGTTGTAAAAAACTTGATATGTAAAAAGTTGTAGCAAAATAAATTCGCTAACAAGTGCACTAATCGTATCAAGTAATAAAGTATAGAGTAAAGTATCGAACTCATGAGGAATTAGTTAAATCTAATCTATCCTAATTATGAAATATAAAAATTGCATAAGATAAATGATTTGACAATTAAAATTAAAGTGGTGAAGGATCCTAAGGATTTTGGATGATCAAAAGTGAGGTCAACTCACAAGCAACAAAAAAGATTGAACTTTTTGACAAGAAGATTCAAAGTCAATTCTTAAGACGAATTAGGATCACATAAGGTAACTATTGATGCGCTAATCAAATCGAACTACCTTAACTCCTAAAACTTAAAAAATTTCTAACGATGAGTAAATCCCTGAATTAATAGAGAACTAAGATGCTTGAAGTTGTGAATCCTAGATTAATAATTATTCTCACTAGATATAATTTATTAGACCGCAGACAATCAAGTGTTACGCTGAATTACAAGATTTTTGTTATGATTGGATTAACCAACAAGTTAATATTTTATTTATTGAAAAGTATTACGCCCCTAAACTTTATCACACCAAAATTGATTTGTAATCTAAACTCGCAGCAAGATGCTCTCAAAAAATAATTAAGCATGACATAATCATAATCTAAATTCGATGCTAAACTGGTTCATGTAATTTTCCAGAAAAAATATAAATCTCTATCACAAACTAAAAATAAAAAATAAAAAATAAAGTAAAAAGGCATTCAACAATGAATAGAGAATAAGAATTTTTGCTTTAGACAATTTCTGGATCGATCTTGGAGCTCTGGCACTGAGTTGCTCCTCCTTCTTCTCTAGCAATTTTTTTCAACTTGAATCTGTCTCTTCTGCAATAGGCACGGTTCCCAGGGCCTTAAGCATGAATTTTCTTATCTTATAGGGCCTCTATTTATAGCCTAGGTATCCCAAGGATTTTGGTAAAGTTTCAATTTGATTGGAAGTCTTTTTATGTCAAAATAATAAAAATTCGGAATAGACTTCGATTGACCTTTAAAACCATAAAAATTTCTTCAAATCTGAGTGTGTTCCAAATGATCCCTGGGACTTAGTATAAAATTTAGAATTAATTTGCAATTGAAATTCTCAAGAAAAGCGAAAGAAATCTCGTAATCAGCCTTCGTAACGTCCCATAACAGCTTTGTAACGGCGTAAATATGACTTTTCACAGCTTGTAACACTTATTTCACAACATTATAGTGTCCAGATTGGAGTAGAACTATGTTTTTAACGCCCCATAACACAAATTTCACGGCCCGTGAGAAAGTTTCTTACATATATATCACAACTCGTTATATTCTTTTCAGCACTGTCGGCCTCTACTAATTTGCACTTTCTAGCTCCATTTTAACTCCGATTTGAGTGTCATTTATTTCTATAGCTTCGTAATTCAATTATCTTGCTTTTTTTGAATAAAACATACAATTTGGGTATATTTATATTTTTATAAAATTAAATAAGGCCATAAAATGATATATGCTATATGAAAATGAATTAAAATGTGATTAATTGCATGACTAATTATATGTTTATTTTGCATGCTCGACGATTCCTATGTGCACAAAATTCAGCACAAATGATGAGTTACCAAACATGCGTTATATATGCTTCAACTTAAAAGTAAAATATCAATTATTAAAGTAATAATAATTCTTGAAACTAATTACTTCTCTTATAGGTTTGTAATGTAATCTTAAAAATCAAATCACTCATAAAAAAGCAATGAACTTAGCATGTATAATCAAAACAAATTGACAAGATAAATTAACTAAACTAATAAAGGGTTCAAACTGTCTTCCCTTTAAAATAAAATATAAAATCTCTATTACAAAAATAATAAACTATAAGAACTAGGTAAAATTGTCCAAGTAAAGATAGAAGAAGAACTCGTAGCCTTCATGACCTCTCGACCGTTGCACAACACAAACGATGAGTTGTTGCACAATCTTGTCCTTCGGTTGGCCTTCAAGCCTTGAAAATTTCTTCTCTGTAATAAGGTACAAATTCCCATATCTCAAGCACCACCAAGCACACATTTTTCTATCTCCTAGCGCTTCTATTTATAGCTTCTAGCTGCCCCAAGGATTTTGATAAAGTTTCTATTTGATTGGGAGTCTTTTTATGTCAAAATAATAAAAATTCAGAATAGATTTTAATTGGACTTTAAAACCATCCAATACTTCTTCAAATCTAATTAAATATGTTTCCCATTGACCTCTAGGTCTTAGGATAAAAGTTGGAATTGATTTGCAATTGAAATTCCTGAAAAAGTCAAAGAAATCTCGAAATCCAACTTCGTAATGACCCATAACAGCTTCGTAACAATCTGAATTGATTTGCTCGTAATAGTGATTTCAGGGCCCTCACAGTGTCCAAATTAGAGTAAAAATGTGTTTTTAATGCTCCGTAACATTCTGGTCACGGCTCATAACTCAAACAAGTTTCTAATTCAAAACTAAGCATTTTACGAGTAGCTACAAGCTTGTAACGCCCCTACTATTATGGTCGTTACAACTTCATCACGATCAGTTATATTCAATTTCAATCTTGGTAGTCTCTACTAATTTTATGGTCGTTATAGTTCCGTTTTAACTCCGATATGAGTGTCATTTTCTCCGGTGGCTTCATAATTCAATTCTCTTGCATTTTCTGTAAAATTATATAATTTGGGTATATTTCTATTTTTATAAAATTAAAGCAAATAAAGACATAAATCGATGCATGATTTTTCTGCAACAAATCATGATAACCTAAAAATAGAATTTGAAAATTTGGGAAAGACAAATAAGAATATTAAAGCATATGAAAAATGTGATGTGTTGAATGAAGAAAATTCTAGTCTAGAATTTTTAATCGAAGAACTGAAAATGGAAAATAGTACATTAAAATCATTATGTGAAAACAAAATGTAGAAAAGGAATGCTTGAACAAAGAAATTAAGAATTTAAAAGTTGAGCTTGAAAAATTCTCAAATGGTAGTAAGATGCTAGATATCGTTTAGTGGATCTAGATTATCTTCAAATAAAAAGGGACTTGGTTTCAATTCTTTTGAAAAGAAAAATGACAAAAAAATTATTTCTTAAAGCATCACATGATTACTCAATATCATACATTACTTGTTTTCATTGTGGATATGAAGAGCATTATTCTTATTATTGCAGAATTAGGAAAGGAGTAAATAAAGGGATGAAGAAAATTCGAGTCCTGAAAAGTACCATTTCTAACTAAGATTGACCCCAACAAGGTTGGGTACCAAAAAAATGAGACTCTTAATTTCTTTTTTGTATGGAGATCCAAAGCATAATGATGGTAAATGGTATTTGTATAGTGGATGTTCAAGACATATGACTGGCGATGTATCAAACGTCATCACCTTGAAAAATGTATGGCTAGTTGAAAATTTAAAACATAATCTAATTAGCATAAGTCAACTATGTGATAAAAACTATTTAGTTAAATTTGAAAAAAATAAATGCTTGATATTAGATGTAAATAATGAAGTTTTACATATGGGCTTTAGATACAATAATGTGTACAAAATTGACTTTGATAATCTGGAAAATGAAAAATGTTTTAGTGCTATGCATGATGATATAAATTTATGGCATAGAAGATTAGGACATGCAAACTATAAATCACTAAATAAACTTTTAAATCATGAATTGATTAGAGGTTTGCCTAAGATTAAATTCGAGAAAAATAATGTTTGTGATTCATGTCTCAAAGGTAAACAAACCAAAAGCTCATTTAAATTAAAGGGAATCATTAGTACACATAGGTCTTTGGAACTTTTACATCTTGATTTATTTGGACAAATTGACGTAGTAAGCTTAGGAAGAAAAAGACATGTTTTTGTGATTGTTGATGATTTCTCTCGTTTTACTTGGACTATTTTTCTTACTAGTAAAGATGAAACAATAAGCATGTTTTCCAAATTTGTAAAAAGAATTCAAAATGAACTTGAACAAAAAACTTGAAAAATTAGAAGTGATTATGGAGGAGAATTTGAAAATCATAAATTTAAATTATTTTGTGAGGAAAATGGAATTGCTCATAACTTTTATACTCATAGGACACCTCAACAAAATGAAGTAGTAGGAAGGAAAAATAGAATTACACAAAAAATAGCTAGAAAAATTTTAAATGTAAGCAAATTACCAAAGTATTTTTGGGCCAAGGCTGTAAACACATCATGTTATGTTCTTAATAGGATTCTACTTAGATCTCTTGAAAAGAAAACTTGTTTTGAAGTTTTGTATGAAAAGAAATCAAATATTTTTTATTTCAAAATTTTTTGTTGTAAATGTTATATTTTGAATGCCAAAGATAAACTAAGAAAATTTGATGCCAAATGTGATGATAGTATTTTTCTTGGTTACTCAAGTACAAGTAAAGCTTATAGAGTGTATAATAAAAAAACATTAATTGTTGAAGAGTCTATTAATGTTAGATTCAATAAGATTAATGAATTTTTTATAAGGAAGAAAGAGTTGAAGTGTAAAGACAACTTGATGATGTGCAAAATGAGAACTTAGAAGAAGTTAAAGTTGACACTCCAAACGTGAAAGAAATAGAAGAACCTCAAATTAAGGAGAACCAAATCATCCCAAGAAACTGAAGATATGCATCGTCACATCCACTTGAATAAATTATAGGTAATATAAATAAAGGTATAAAAATTAGAATCTCTTTGAAAAATCTAGGTGCTTTTTCAACATTTCTTGCTAACTTTGAATTCAACAATATAGATGAAGCACTTGAAGATTCAAATTGGATAAATGCAATGCATAAGGAATTAAATAATTTTGAAAGAAATCAAGTGTGGAAACTTATGGAAAGACCTAAGGATGATCCCATTATTGGAACCAAATGGATCTTTCGAAATAAGTTAGATGAAAATTGTGTCATTGTGAGGAACAAAGAAACATTAGTGGCCAAGGGTTACTCATAAATTG